>OZ024803.1:4164362-5504731 GCA_964017045.1 Omphiscola glabra | reverse complement strand
ATGAAACTTAGTGCATGTAAATCCTAATAGACTAAAGATATACTTAAACCCAAATACCTCACAAATACAAAGCATATAGCATAAGCTACACAGTTAATCTCTACACCAAAACACGCACCCATTGAACAAATCATGAACATACCATCCTTTTTTTAACTTTTTTTTCTTTTTTTGAAAAACAGGAAGAACTGATTTTTGGAGTTTGGGGGTTGGGCTGAACATTTGAAAGAATGGGTTGTCATCGGCATCGAGTCTATGGGCAAAGTTTAAGCTCGATAGGATGACGGGAAATGAGTCAATTAGCCGTCCGACGATTTTTGCCGGAACTACAGAAACATGCGAACAAAGACGAAGTTAATATAAAATATTTAATAAACCGTTCAATCACTTTGGTATGAGCTAACTTAGTCTGCGATATTGAAGACTTGTTTAACCGAGTCTTCCACCATCACAAACTGATGATCGGTTGTATGCAGTTTCCATTGGAGGGATTTATGACATCTTGTAAACAACTTAGACACTAGTTGGTATCAATTCCAGATTCATTACAGTTATTTTTTTAGTTTATTCTGTTACCTCATTTATGATGACATAAAGGCGCACATTATGTAACCCAGTGGGTTTTCAACTGGTGTGTCACTAATGGCTCGCTGGTGTGTCGCAAATGGTTCACTGGTGTGACTAATGGTTCACCGGTGTGTCGCAAATGGTTCACTGGTGTGTCGCAAATGGTTCACATATGCATCCAAAATGTCTCACTTGTGTGTGGACAATTGATACATATTAAGAAAGAAGAATGTGAAAGGTGTTGTCATTTTTGGAACCATCGTACCTACATAATGATGTTCCACATTTAAATATAATCCATTGAATCTATATATATAAAAATGAATGTATGTCTGTATGTATGTATGTATGTCTCATATGCGCTCCCACACCATTTATGCGATTGCACCAAAACGTTAATTAGTTGTTGGCCACCTAACCGGGCATTTAACTGTGTCATTACAACATTTATAAAATGTTCCGTTTTTGGCCGTTGGCCCTTAATTTGTTTTTTTTTTTATATGAGCTTTGTAAAAAATATTTCCGTCTGCGCTCCTAAACCATTGATTCGAATGCGCTAAATCTTTGGTGAGATGTTGCGAGCACGCCCACAAAGGTTTCTAAATTATTAGAACCGTTTTAAAATATTCCGCTTTGAGCCAGGGGCCCTATGTTCGTTTTTTCTTATATGCGCTATTTTCAAACCGTATGCGCTCCTACACCATTCATGCGATTGCAACAAAACTTTGTTGAGTGGTTATCCATAAGCTCGCGCATGTTATTGAGTCATTAAAACACTTTTAAAATATTCCGTTTTCGGCCGTTGGCCCCAAAATCTTTTTTTTTCTTATATGAGCTTTGTAAAAAGTAATTTCAGTATGCGCTCCTATACCATTCATCTGAATGCGATAAAACTTTAGTAAGATGTTTTTCCCACGCCCGCAAAGCTTTTTAAAGTATTACAACCGTTTAAAAATATTCCGTTTTGAGCCAGGTGCCCTATGTTCTATTTTTCCTATATGAGCTATACAAATACAATTTCAAACGGATCTAATGCATGGATGGATAGATTTTTAATCAAATACAAATAGCGACATTAAATTGTGCGTGTGACATAATAAGTAGGTTTCTCAAGTAGTTACAACACTTTTAAAATAATCCGTTTTTGGCCGTTGGCCCCAAAATCGTTTTATATCTTATATGAGCTTTGTAATAAATAATATCCGTATGCGCTCCTATACCATTCATCAGAATGCAATACGACTTTAGTAAGATGTTTCTTTTTTTTTTGTTGAATTTTGTGATATAATAAGTAGGTTTCTGAAGTAATACAACAATTCTACAATATTCCGTTTGTGGCCGGGGGCCTTAATTAGTTTTCCACCCTTATATTATATATATAATTATCGTATGTATTCCTATACCATTCCTCCGATTGCGATAAAACTTTGGTGAATTGATATGCGTGAATTGATGTGTGCAGGCCCGCATTAGGTTTCTAAATAAGTACAACCAGTTTAAAATATTCCGCTTTGGGCCGGGGGCCTTAAATTCGTTTTTTTTTTTTCTTATATGAGCTATTTAAATATAATGTCAAACAGCTATTGCATAGGTGGGTGGAAATAAATTAAATATTAACTGTGGCATTTAATTTTGTATATGTGACTTATTAAATAGGTTTCTGAATTAGTACAAATATTTCACAATATTCCTTTTGGGGCCGGGGCCCTACATTTGTTTAAATGTAATAAATGAGCCATATAAATATAATTTCAAACAGAGCTGTTGCATAGGGGGGGGGGGGGAGGATCAATCGCTAGAAGTTTGGGGACTAAACTGCATGTGGTAGGCTCCCGCTTCGAAAAACCTTCTAATTAATTCGAATACGCACGGTAAAAGAAATTTGTATATTAAAAGTACTTACAAAAAACATTATTAAAACACAAACACTTTATTTCGATGAGTGGCATTGCAACGCATGCCGAGTACTCGCTAGCGTAATATAATAAATTATAGACATTTTTACATCCTTGCCCTCCTAACCTGACTGAAACAAAGGTATTTTTTAAAAAAAATACATATGTGGTGTGTCTGGAGATAAAAGGGTTGGAAACCGGTTAGGTCTGCCCTGACACATCTTGTCGCTGATCCAATCGGAATTTTCTGGCATGTCTGAAGACGTTAGCAGCTTTTTTAGTGCGTCCCTGTTAGCAACGTCATAGCACCGTCTCTTTAACACTGGCAAGTAGATAATGGCATAAAACCTTTTCTTTAACAATTGAAAGTAGATAATGCCATGGAACCGTTTCTTAAACACCTGCAAGTTAATAACGTTATAGAACTGCCTCTTTTACACTGGAAAGTAGATAATGCCATAGAACCATTTCTTTAACACTTGTAAGTTAATAGCGTAAAAAAACGTCTCTTTAACACTGGAAAGCAGATAATGCCATAGAACCGTATCCTTAACACTGGAAAGTAGACAACGTGACTTTAGCGTCTTGTGTTCAACCTGAACAATTCGGCAACGTTTAACAATTGACCCTAAAATGAATGCAATTGAACTCTTTCAAATTACAAATCAAGTTATTTTAAGTATTAAGTCATACCAATTCATGAAACACAAAATTCTTGTAAAAAGTTAAAATTCAGCTCAAATGACGAGTCTGCGTTGTTAAAAGAAGTCGTAGGTGAGTCAACAACTCTACCATTTTCAAATAACCTCCAAAAAAATCATGTTATTTTTAAAATAATTCACGTGTAAATCTACACACTAGCAAATATGTGGGTCTGTGATTTAAACAAAGTATAGAACCTCTGGGGGTGCACACTTTACCGAAACTAAAATAAAATGACTATGAAACTACCTTATTTCGTCGTGGTGACGCTACCCATGACAATCTCACAGCTGCTTCTGTCTGCACACGTTACGTGGTGATGCTACCCATGACATCCTCACTGCTACTTCTGTCTGCACACGTTACGTGGTGACGCTATCCATGACATCCTCACAGCTGCTTCTGTCTGCACACGTTACGTGGTGACGCTACCCATGACATCCTCACTGCTAATTCTGTCCGCACATGTTACATGGTGATGCTACCCATGACATCCTCACTGCTACTTCTGTCTGCACATGTTACGTGGTGATGCTACCCATGAAATCCTCACAGCTACTTCTGTCTGCACATGTTACGTGGTGATGCTACCCATGACATCCTCACTGCTACTTCTGTCTGCACACGTTACGTGGTGATGCTACCCATGACATCCTCACAGCTACTTCTGTCTGCACACGTTACGTCGTGATGCTACCCATGACATCCTCACTGCTACTTCTGTCTGCCCACGTTACGTGGTGATGCTACCCATGACATCCTCACTGCTGCTTCTGTCTGCACACGTTACGTGGTGATGCTACCCATGACATCCTCACTGCTACTTCTGTCTGCACACGTTACGTGATGACGCTACCCATGAGATCCTCACAGCTACTTCTGTCTGCATGCAAACGTTATTATTTGTTTCATCAAGCTATTCAAACCTGCCATGACATACTTCAAACATGTCTGCTCCACGCCCGACTTTAAGTGGTCATTGTTACCTGGGAAACAGAGAAGTACGAAAAAGAAATCAGGTGTGTGGTCGGCTTACTTTGACCTGGAATTTTTCGATGAAGAATTTGACATGTAGCAAAAAAGAAAGAATTTTCTTTTTAATGGCACCAAAGTCCTGGGAAGATAAACCTTCAATCGGTAGTTTGTATGTTTGTTTGTTTGTGTGTTTGTTTTAAAAGTATTTAATACTCGCCAGGGCCTCGGAAATGAATTTGTTTGTTTGGTTATATAGTTAGAAGTAAAATATCATCTTCATATTAATTTGTTTAAAATGTTCTACGTGTGTGTGTGTGTGTGTTTGCGTGTGTTTGTGTGTATTATGAAAACATTGGATGTTACCAGACGTGAAGAATGATGAGAAAAGTGGGCTGAAGTTTATTTTGAATTTTAAAAACAATAAATAAACATCTATTGAGCCGTAAGTTGAGAAGACATTTAGAAAAAGGTTGAGAAGGCGTTTAGAAAAAAGGTTGAGAAGACATTTAGAAAAAAGTTTGAGAAGACATTTAGAAAAAAGGTTGAGAAGACATTTAGAAAAAAGGTTGAGAAGACGTTTAGAAAAAGGTTGAGAAGACATTTAGAAAAAATGTTGAGAAGACATTTAGAAAAAAATGTTGAGAAGACATTTAGAAAAAAAGTTGAGAAGACATTTAGAAAAAAATGTTGAGAAGACATTTAGAAAAAAGGTTGAGAAGACGTTTAGAAAAAGGTTAAGAAGACATTTAGAAAAATAGGTTGAGAAGACATTTAGAAAAAAAGTTGCGAAGACATTTAGAAAAAAAGTTGAGAAAACATTTAGAAAAAAGGTTGAGAAGACGTTTAGAAAAAGGTTGAGAAGACATTTAGAAAAAAGGTTGAGAAGATATTTAGAAAAAGGTTTCAAACGCTACTGTTTGATGCTCGTGTCATTGTTAGTTACCTTTTACAAATATTTGACATTCCCCCCCCCCCCAAACCACCACCCCCCAATTTCGCACGAATACCTGGGAAATTAGATGTAACAGGAGGGAAATTTCTGGTCGTCATTTTTTTCAATGTTATACACATTCTTATGGTCATTCCTCCCTTTCATTAATCTACAGACGACGCACGCGTTTCACATAACGCTTTATTGAAACGTGCGCACCATTGTTGCGCATTTGTTTTGGGAATGTGTTGCTATTTTTAGAAACGCCATTTGCAGATACAATAGACACCGGGTGAGAATTGAGAATTCGATTTTGTTTATTGAGTTCCCGTGGGAAGAACACGCCATAGGCTAGACTTTGAAAAATAAATTGTAAATTACATTTTGACGATTTGGTAGGGAAAATAAAACATTCGCCCGCAGTTGTGACGCATGTGTCGGGTTCGGAGGGAGCATGCATTGTTGTGTCGGGAACGCTTTACGATCCCTACTGTGTTGAACACAACACTGGAAAACTTTGAGCTAAACACTGGGTTACTACTACTAAGTTAATCACAGATATAAACGCTGGGTTAACATTGAGCTTAACAATATGTTAAACTCCAAGCTAAACACTGGGTTAAACACTGAGGTTAAAGAATTAGTTTATTGCTGGGTTAAACACTGGCTTAGACACCTAGTCAAACACTGTGGAGTAAATCATGGTGGTTACAAGAGAGATGTTGAAAGACATCATAGTGAACACATCATAACAGACACAACGGAGATGTCGAAAGACCTCATAGTGAACAAACCATGGCAGACATAAAGGAGATGTCGAAAGACCTCATTATAGTGAATACATCATGACAGACACAACAGCAATGTTGAAAGACGAGACGAGTTGGGGGGGGGGGGGGGGAGAAGACGACGCAATGACGAGCGTTCTAATAGGAAACCATCGTATATCAAGTCAAACAACGGCTCGCATAAAATGTGCACCGAGACGCACAAGATCGGGGCAAGGTTCCTACGCGGGTATCTTTCATTTGTTAGAACAACTCCATCCCGTGTAAAAGAAGAAAAAAAAAATGATTTAATGTCTATTTATCGGAGCTGATCTGGATTTCATTACTTGTTGGTCGATGGGGCGGCCTCGCCTCATCGCAGCTGAAATCGGTTTGAACGGAACAGATCTGGTGATACGTCCGGTTGGATTCCATGGGGTCGTGCGAATAAAGTAGGGCGAAAGGTAGCAGTTGCAGTGGCGTAGCCAAGGTTAGTGACGCCCCGGGCGGACCATTTTTTTTCCGCCGCTCATTCACAACCAAAGAAAGAAACTCTGCAGCTGACTGAAAACGTACCCCTCCCTTTTTTCATACAAAGATAAAAAGTGCCTTAACGGTGGACCGCCTCACTCTGCTCCCACCCTTATTCTACGCCACTGAACAGTTCTGTTTTAAACATGACTGCCATGATTCATTTTATTTTTATTTTAGAGCGCCGATACAGAGTCCTTCAAAAATTATAATCAAACCAATTGCTCCTAGCGCCGATACAGAGCACTTCAAACATTCTAATCAAACCAATGGCTCCTAGCGCCGATACAGAGCACTTCAAACATCTAGTCAAACCAATGGCTCTTAGAGCCGATACAGAGCACTTCAAACATTCTAATCAAACCAATGGCTCCTTGCGCCGATACAGAGCACTTCAAACATTCTAATCAAACCAATGGGTCCTAGCGCCGATACAGAGCACTTCAAACATTCTAACCAAACCAATGGCTCCTAGCGCCGATACAGAGCACTTCAAACATTCTAATCAAATCAATGGCTCCTAGCGCCGATACAGAGCACTTCAAACATTCTAACCAAACCAATGGCTCCTAGCGCCGATACAGAGCACTTCAAACATTCTAATTAAATCAATGGCTCCTGATTACTTAAACGTCATCCACCACACCACCACCACCACACACACACACCTACCTTTTTTAAAAAAAAACGGACACCTCTGTCAGTACTGGACTGAAATATTGCATTCACTGAAAAAGACCGAGTTATTGCTCTTTAAAGGCCCCGGCAAGTATGGTACAGGCCTGCCTCATCTGCTGGGCAGTCCCGTAAATTAGACTATCGACATGGTTGACTGGGAGGACCCAAATCACACCAGTACTGGACTATATGGTTCGGTTGTAATTAACTCCCATGCACGTTGTAGACTCAACCATCCAGCCAGACATAAATTCCTGAATTCCACCCCCCACCCCCCCCACCCCCAAAACCACCAAAAACACAACACACTCTCTTTTCCATTTCTGTAAATCATAAAATAATTGACTACTCCCATAATTCCTTTTTGGCGCGTGATGCTAATTCTAATTTAAAGCCATCGTCCTCGGGGAATCAGTATTAAGGGATGTCTATTTATAGAATATATTGAGTCACGCCATACGACCGCCGAGCAAATATGATAGCATTACGCGGGAAGGAAATTGTAAAAAATTGGATTTGCGTTTTTTTTCGCGGGGTATATGCATTTGTTGACATCCGGTCGACACCAGCCACATGTTTTTTCATCTCCTTTTAGAAACAGCGCCATCTTCACTGTGGTGAAATATAAAAGGGGGCAAGGTAGGAGGGGGCACTAAATCCGACTTATTAAAACCTCACATCGAGTACCCCAGTGAGTACCCCAGCGAGTACCCCAGCGAGTACCCCAGCGAGTACCCCAGCGAGTACCCCAACGAGTACCCCAGCGAGTATTCCAGCGAGTACCCCAGCGAGTACCCCAGCGAGTACCCCAAAGAGTACCCAAGCGACTACCGAGTACCCAAGCGAGTACCCCAGCGATTACCACAGCGAGTATTCCAGCGATTACCCCAGCGAGTACCCCAGCGAGTATTCCAGCGAGTACCCCAGCGAGTACCCCAGCGAGTACCCCAACGAGTACCCTAGCGAGTACCCCAGCGAGTACCCCAGCGAGTACCCCAGCGAGTATTCCAGCGAGTACCCAGCGAGTACCCCAGCGAGTACCCCAGCGAGTACCCCAGCGAGTACCCCAACGAGTACCCCAGCGAGTACCCCAGCGAGTACCCCAGCGATTACCACAGCGAGTATTCCAGCGAGTACCCCAGCGAGTACCCCAGCGAGTACCCCAGCGAGTACCCCAGCGAGTACCCCAGCGAGTACCCCAGCGAGTACCCCAGCGAGTACCCCAGCGAGTACCCCAGCGAGTACCCCAGCAAGACTGGGGAATTCCTTTTCTAAAATCCGTCATATTAACATCGATTTCCATCGCATTTCCAGCTGGCTGCCTGGGAAAAATATTCGGACGACTAATTGACCCACTTCCCGTCAACCTGTCGAGCTGAAGCTTGGCACTAAGACCCGTTGCCGATGACAACACATTCTTTCAAACGTTCAGCCCCAAACCCCCAACTCCCCCAAAAAGTTGTTACTGTTTTTCTATGGCAAGATAAAGTGAAATTCCCGATAACTGCATTGAATGAGATTCCCGATAACTGCATTGAATGAGATTCCCGATAACTGCACTGAATGAGATTCCCGATAACTGCACTGAATGAGATTCCCGATAACTGCACTGAATGAGATTCTTTTTTTAAAATATCGCAATTGCGTTTGGTGCGTAATATTTTTCTTTATAAAAAATTGTTGGTGAACTAAATCTGCTGTGTAAAAGTGGGTGGGAATTAGAATATTAATATATTTCAGTCACGTGAAACAAATGTGTGGGTGCGATCCTAAAGTGTTTGGGAGGGGGGGGGGTGAGCACTATTTGGGATTCTTTAACATGTCGATTTCTACCCTTGACACAAGTTCCCCTGATCCCGTAACAGATGGTTCTGCCCCAAACAAACCCCACCCCCCTAACACATCAAATAGATCAGCACCGAAATGCCAGATTGTTAATAAAAGGCCAGATTGTTAATAAAAGGCCAGATTGTTAATAAAAGGCCAGATTGTTAATAATGTTTCATTCTCTGGGGCTGAGAGTTACTCTCTTAGAGCCCTGGCTATTACTTTGGCGGCTTGCCCCATCTGTTGGGCGTCACCGTAAATCAATTCTTCAAGGCAGGCCTCTGGGTTACGACCCTCGGCCCCCACACCTCCATCGGGGCAAGCGATCACCAAGTGGGCCACTGTCTCGTCGTCCTGGCCAAAGAACCTGCAGCTGGGTTTTCTTCTGTCGTCCAGCCTATGGAGGTAACTGCGCGTCGCACTATGGCCTGTCCTCATCTGGGAGATGAGACTCTGTTCTCCTCTCTTGAGTTTCCACCAGGGGTCGCTTTTGCTCGGTCTTGGCATTTTCCGGTACAGCTGTCGTCCGGTTTCTCCTGCGGCCCAACCGTTTAGCCACTTCTCTCGGAAGTGGTCTTTGAGCCAAGCGTTGACCCCCAGTTGGGTCATTGGCTTGTTGGGTTGCGGCTGGGCTGCACCTTCTTTGGCTAGGAAGTCCGCCCTGTCGTTCTGCGTCACCTCAACGTGCGAAGCGATGAACTGCAAGATTACTTTGCCGCCCTTTGCACTGATGCTACCTACTGTTTCCAGAATGGTGTCAACCATTGTGGTCTCCCTAGAGCCCCTTTCCACGTACTCTAAAGCGGAGCGTGAATCGGTGAAGACCACTACGTCGGGGAAGTTTTTCCCCTTAGCAAGGCGTTGGTGGACCCTCTTCAGAGCAACCAGTATTGCCTCGATCTCCGCATCGAGACTAGTTCTTAGTTTTCCGCTGGGTCCAGATAACTCCTCGGGTGGAGCTATCTCCTTTGGATACTGGATGAGGGCACCATAGCCACTTCTTTCTTCTGTTGGAAAACATGAGCCGTCTGTAAAGACTTTGACCATACTGTCCGGGTAGACGTCAATCGTTTTTTCGGCAGCCTCTGATAGTTCTAGTTGAGAGCTGGCGTTCTTAGCTTTGGTGGTCGTCATGTTTAGTCGAATTTCAGGTCGGGTTAGGCTTTCATGTGGCCCTCGCGTTGGGATCACCTTCACTTTTTCCCTGTTTCCGGGTAAGGCCATACCTCCCTCAAGACGGTGGACCGTATCCATAAAGGATGGTCTCTTTAATCTGGTCTTTTTTACCCATTTATCTTGTAATTGGAAACAGGGTTCCTTCCTGTCCATCCGACGGTGCCAGATTGTTAATAAAAGGCCAGATTGTTAATAAAAGGCCACATTGTTAATAAAAGGCCAGATTGGGAATAAAAGGCCAGATGGTTAATGAAAGGCCAGACTGTTAATAAAAGGCCAGAAATGCCGGCTTTTCAATGAAATGCCAAATTGTAAATGCAATGCCAGTTTGTTAATAACAGGCCAGCTTGTAAATAAAAAGCCCGATTTTTAATGAAACGCCTGTTTGTTAATAAAAAGCTAGTTTGTTAATTCAATGTCAGAATGTTAATGAAATTCCAGTTTGTTAATGAAATGCCAAAAACAATCTGCCTGTTTGTTGTTTTTGTTTGGTTTTTTTTTTTTGAAGTTTTTTTTTGTTTTTTGTTTTGTTTTGTAACGCATGACACGCCCCCCTTTTGTTCCGGAAGAACGTCATCCTGTCCGAGAGACAAACTTAATTACCAGACATTCTTGGAGGAAGATAAAATCATGAAAAGGGCGGATGTATTGTGGTGGGTCAAAGGGTGGGGGTGAGGGGTCACAGGGTGGGGTGGTGTGTCAAAGGGTGGGTGTGGTGGGTCAAAAATGGGCTGGTGTGTCAAAGGGTGGGGGTAATGAGTCAAAGGGTGGGGGTGGTGGGTCAAAGGGTGGGGTGGTGTGGCAAAGGGTGGGGGTGGTGGGTCGAAGGATGGGGTGGTGTGTCAAAGGGTGGGATGGTGGGTCAAACGATGGGGTGGTGTGTCAAAGGGTAGTTTCTGGTATAGTCTTCTTTCAGCAAGTTAAGCCAACCCCCTACCCCCACCCTTTGACCCACCACACCCACCCTTTGACTCATTATCCCCACCGTTCGACCAAATTTCCGTTCGATCAATTTTCCGTCGACGAAATTTTTTTCGATCAAATTTCCGGATACGAAAAGTATGGCAATCCATCATTTTAGAAGCGATAAAAGTATGGCAATCCATCATTTCAGGAGAGATAAAAGTATGGCAATCATCATTTCAGAAGCGATAAAATTGTGGCAATCCATCATTTCAGAAGCGATACAAGTATGGCAGTCCATTATTTCCGAAGCGATACAAGTATGGCAGTCCATTATTTCCGAAGCGATAAAAGTATGTCAATCCATCATTTCTCGAAGCGATAAAAGTATGGCAATCCATCATTTCAGAAGCGATAAAAGTATGGCAATCCATCATTTCAGAAGCAATAAAAGTATGTCAATCCATCATTTCAGAAGCAATAAAAGTATGGCAGTCCATCATTTCAGAAGCGATAAAAGTATGGCAATCCATCATTTCAGAAGCGATAAAAGTATGGCAATCCATCATTTCAGAAGCGATACAAGTATGGCAATCCATCATTTCAGAAGCGATAAAAGTATGGCAATCCATCATTTCAGAAGCGATAAAAGTATGGCAATCCATCATTTCAGAAGCGATAAAAGTATGTCAGTCCATCATTTCAGAAGCGATAAAAGTATGGCAATCCATCATTTCAGAAGCGATAAAAGTATGTCAATCCATCATTTCAGAAGCGATAAAAGTATGTCAATCCATCATTTCTCGAAGCGATAAAAGTATGGCAATCCATCATTTCAGAAGCGATAAAAGTATGTCAATCCATCATTTCAGAAGCGATAAAAGTATGTCAATCCATCATTTCAGTAGCGATAAAAGTAGGGCAATCGATCATTTCAGAAGCAATAAAAGTATGTCAATCCATCATTTCAGAAGCAATAAAAGTAGGGCAATCCATCATAAGTTAACTTCTTGTTTACAATAGAGCAGCAGTGAGTAGAAAATAAACCCCTCTCCACTTTGTAATTAAAATGTAATTTTTTTTAAAAAAAATTTTTAATCTTAACTTTTTTTCAAGCAATCACTTTTCAAACGTTTTCTAATTGCATGTCAAAATTTTAGTCCTCATATCGTTTCTTCTACTTGTAACCTTCGTTTAGAAATTCATTAAAGTTACTTCAAAGGGAAACGCGTTTAAAGTACAACTGTTCTTTTCTTTTTTTTTTTAAATATGTTGTCTTCTCATTATGACAAGTACTTCAAATTACATTGAAACTGCGAGCTCTTCTGTACATTAATAACTTAAATCAATAAGATAAACAAAGTACTATGACTGTTGCCAAGTGGAGATAAAATACTTTACTTTACAAACGGTGAAACAAGTTCACCAATCAGTTAGTCACTTTAAAACTGTGCCGTCCAATAGATGGACACTTCGTGCTTGAAATTTAAAACTGTGCAGTCTAATAGGTGGACATTTCATGTTTGAACTTTAAAACTGTGCAGTCCAATAGGTGGACATTTCGTGTTCGAACTTTAAAACTGTGCAGTCCAATAGGTGGACAATTCATGTTTGAACTTTAAAACTGTGTCGTCCAGTAGGTGGACATTTCGTGTTTGAATTTTAAAACTGTGCCGTCCAATAGTGGACACTTCATGTTTGAACTTTAAAACTGTGCCGTCCGGTAGGTGGACACTTCATGTTTGAACCTTAAAACTGTGCTGTCCAATAGATGGACATTTCATGTTTGAACTTTAAAACTGTGCCGTCCAGTAGGTGGACATTTGTGTTTGAACTTTAAAACTGTGCCGTCCGGTAGGTGGACACTTCATGTTTGAACTTTAAAACTGTGCCGTCCGGTAGGTGGACACTTCATGTTTGAACCTTAAAACTGTGCTGTCCAATAGATGGACATTTCATGTTTGAACTTTAAAACTGTGCTGTCCAATAGATTGACACTTCATGTTTGAACTTTAAAACTGTGCCGTCCAATAGATGGACACTTCATGTTTGAACTTTAAAACTGTGTCGTCCGGTAGGTGGACATTTCGTGTTTGAACTTTAAAACTGTGCCGTCCAATAGATGGACACTTCATGTTTGAACTTTAAAACTGTGCCGTCCAATAGATGGACACTTCATGTTTGAACTTTAAAACTGTGCCGTCCGGTAGGTGGACACTTCATGTTTGAACTTTAAAACTGTGCCGTCCAATAGATGGACACTTCATGTTTGAACTTTAAAACTGTGCCGTCCAATAGATGGACACTTCATGTTTGAACTTTAAAACTGTGCCGTCCAATAGATGGACACTTCATGTTTGAACTTTAAAACTGTGCCGTCCAATAGATGGACACTTCATGTTTGAACTTTAAAACTGTGCCGTCCAATAGATGGACACTTCATGTTTGAACTTTAAAACTGTGCCGTCCAATAGATGGACACTTCATGTTTGAACTTTAAAACTGTGCCGTCCAATAGATGGACACTTCATGTTTGAACTTTAAAACTGTGTCGTCCGGTAGGTGGACATTTCGTGTTTGAACTTTAAAACTGTGCCGTCCAATAGATGGACACTTCATGTTTGAACTTTAAAACTGTGCCGTCCAGTAGGTGGACACTTCATTAGCGTGACCGTGTCACTTCAATCCTTGAGCGTTAGATCTTTTCCCTGTATTGGATTTCTCTCCTGCCACGTATCGATCCTGACTAACAGTGTAATCGTTATGTTTGGGTCTGATCAATAAACTCGGTGTCTGGGGAGCATAAAAAATAATTATTACAACTTTGCGGCTGTCAGCTGATTGATCAAAGGTCAAGGTCACTGATGAAAACCAGTTACAAAATAATTGTTGACAGAAAGTAATATTGGTAGCATCATTGCAAGTAATATTGGTAGCATCATTGCAAGTAATATTGGTAGCATCATTGCAAGTAATATTGGTAGCATCATTGCAAGTAATATTGGTAGCATCATTGCAAGTAATATTGGTAGCATCATTGACAGTAATATTGGTAGCATCATTGCAAGTAATATTGGTAGCATCATTGCAAGTAATATTGGTAGCATCATTGCAAGTAATATTGGTAGCATCATTGCAAGTAATATTGGTAGCATCATTGCAAGTAATATTGGTAGCATCATTGCAAGTAATATTGGTAGCATCATTGCAAGTAATATTGGTAGCATCATTGCAAGTAATATTGGTAGCATCATTGCAAGTAATATTGGTAGCGTCATTGCAAGTAATATTGGTAGCGTCATTGCAAGTAAAAGCTGCGCCCAGGGCTCAGCCTGAATTTAGCGCCCACTTCCCAAAATGCATATATTGATACTCATAATTTGCTTAAATTACAATATGGTGCCCTATGAAGATGGCGCCCTATGAAGATGGCGCCCGTGGCGGCGCCCCCTCGCATCATAGTTTATGAGGTAAAACTGCAGACTGTGATCTCCTCGAAAGTTTACGAGCAGACGTCTCTAAACGTTGAGTTTCTAATTTGAAATTTGAGAGACTAAATTATTTAGATGATAGGTGTAATAACGCTTCTGCTTGGCCAGTGGGCGCAGTTTTGTTTAGCACAGTGCCACATCAAATCCTACTGACATTTTTGGTAATGTCCAAGCAGGGCCGGCCTTAGGCCATTGCAACCTATGCGGCCGCAATGGGCCCCGCACTTTCATAGGCCCCGCCCCGAATTTATTTTCTAATACAAAATCTTAATTTTCACTTATTATCCTTAACTTCTACCCAGAATGGACCCCAGCGCAGTCCGTTTCGCATAGGGCCCCGCAATTGTTAGGGTCGGCCCTGTGTCCAAGTCACTAAGATCGCAGGCAGAAACTCTCTATCATGAATAACGTGGGTGAGTCGTTTTTCTTAAGAAGCAAAGATGAGATGGAATAATTGGTCGGCTACTTGGCTTTTGCTGTTAAACTGTCAAGGTCACAACAAGTTCAACTTTCGAATAGATTCCTTTTGATACTGTAACACTACAAGTTAACCTTTATCTGTCACATGACAATATTATTGCTTCCTATGGCACGAAGGCGTAGGGATCCGACAATTATGAATTATATCACGAGAAAAGAGCAGGAACTAGTTTTCATAGCGGAGTGAGAACTCATGATTTTCGGAGTAGTAGAGAAGGGTACGATTTATTTTGAGTGGATGGAAGACATGCTGGATTTTCCTATTGTATTAATTCCGGAAGGAATAGTATTCAAAGTGTGTATTATATTCTTTACATGTAACTTACTATGTTACAAAGGATGTACCAATGCCATGGATTTAATTGTATTATTTAACATGTAATAAAAGTACTGTGTAATTTATACAATCGGAGTATTTTCATCACGTGAAAGAAAGTGTCAGTGCCAGGAATGAATAGTGACCGCCGCAAACCACCCATCATATCACAAGCATTTAGTTAGCGTTGTAACATGATAACCAGAGGCGTAGGAACGGCTTGGCATCGGGGCAGTTGCCAAGGGCGCCGGCCTACGCCTGTTCATAAGGGCGCCGCTAAATCTCTCATTTTTAAATTTTTATCATTTAAAAAATAAATTAGCCAAGGGCGCCAAAAACCCAGTTACGCCTCTGATGATAACTTCAGAAGTTTTACATATGTTACATCCGTTACAGATACAATTTCAATACCATCTAACACAAAGTTTTTTGTTTATATTTATTTACTATCCTTGCGGGTAAATAGATGGCCTGTTAGACGCTGCATTGTCATTTCAATATCCATTCTCGCTGATGGTGTCCATCCTCCATTCTTTGATTTTATTCACAATTCTTGGAATAAATAGCAAGTCTTAATGTGATTGGATTACAGATATGTTTTTGTCTCGGCGAAGTAGGGTGTCTGTTTCGGTGAAGTGGGGTGTCTGTCTCAGTGAGGTGGGATGTCTGTCTCAGTGAGGTGGGATGTCTGTCTCAGTGAGGTGGGATGTCTGTCTCAGTGAGGTGGGATGTCTGTCTCAGTGAGGTGGGATGTCTGTCTCAGTGAGGTGGGATGTCTTGGAGCAGAGCATGATATATTCGCTTGGAACAGAGTTGATATGCTAACTTGGAAAAATCAAAATATGTTAGTTTGGACTAGACAAAATACGTATCTTGCAACGGAGCAAGATATTTTAGCTTGGAACAGAGCAAAATGTGTTATCTTGGAACAGAGCAAGATAAGTTAGCTTTCAACAGAGCAAAATATGTTAGCTTGGAACAGAGCAAGATATGTTGGCTTGGAACAGAGCAAGATATGTTGGCTTGGAACAGAGCAAGATATGTTAGCTTGGAACAGTGCAAGATAAGTTAGCTTTCAACAGAGCAAGATATGTTAGCTTGGAACAGAGCAAGATATGTTAGCTTGGAACAGAGCAAGATATGTTAGCTTGGAACAGAGCAAGATATGTTAGCTTGGAACGAGCAAGATATGTTAGCTTGGAATAGAGCAAGATATGTTAGCTTAAAGCTTGCCTCTAATAGTTTAGCCATTTGTTTCAACACATCCAACGGTTTCTCCATGACTTTCCTGTAAGCACTTTGTGCATTTAAAAATGCTCTTTAAGCATATGTATTTTTAGCAAGGTACAAAAAAGGATTATTTCTATAGATGCCGGGAAATAAAGTTGAAAAACTAGTCTGTGTCTTGCCGCTTTCTGAATTTCTCTTTTTATGTGGATGTGGAGATTTCCTCTCGACTATTTGAAAGTGAATTTCCATTCCTAGACTCCCCAGTTTGACTTTCGTATCTGTCTGTTCCTGTCTTCTTCAACCCCACTAACATCCACCACACACCTCCTCCTCAATAAGACCTCCTCCTCAGACTGACCTCCTCCTCCCACCAACTGCTCCTCCCACTCACCTGCTCTTTCCACACACCTGTATTTCCTACCCCAACACACACTACTCAGAATGCCTTACTGCTGTTTACTACATTTCTTCATCCAACATCATCCAACTTCATCCCAAACTACTACCGATCGCTCTTTAATCTACTCCAATCTCCCTCCCATCTCCGTCCAATCTCCTGACGCTCTCCTCCCAGTTTGTTCATTTCCATTCCGCCTGCCACCCCATCTCCGTGCCGTGGCTGCCGTCCCATCATCTGATGTAATCATGCTGTCACGCTCTTCAATCAACCTTCATTGTTTTACACTAAGCCCCTCCAGCTTCCATGGGCCTTTCCCCCGCCCGCCGTGTCGGGGACCTCATCTCCCCTTCCCCCCAAAACTTCAAGTCCAAATTTAGCTATCCCATCCAGCAGCAAGGGATCTGCCGGTGGTCACACCCTACAATAGGGGCGTATACCAGCGTCTGTCATGATACCTGGTGTTCGGCGTCCCCGGCATGTGTCATGATACCTGGTGTTCGGCGTCCCCAGCACGTGTCATGATACCTGGTGTTCGGCGTCCCCAGCATGTGTCATGATACCTGGTGTTCGGCGTCCCCAGCATGTTCATGATACCTGGTGTTCGGCGTCACCAGCATGCGTCATGATACCTGGTGTTCGGCGTCCCCGGCATGTGTCATGATACCTGGTGTTCGGCGTCCCCGGCATGTGTCATGATAACTGGTGTTCGGCGTCCCCAGCGTGTGTCATGATACCTGGTGTTCGGCGTCCCCAGCATGTGTCATGATACCTGGTGTTCGGCGTCCCCAGCGTGTGTCATGATACCTGGCGTTCGGCGTCACCAGCGTGTGTCATGATACCTGGCGTTCGGCGTCACCAGCGTTTGTCATGATACCTGGCGTTCGGCGTCACCAGCGTGTGTCATGATACCTGACGTTCGGCGTCACCAGCATGTGATGTGTCATGACAGCGTGTGTTCGGCGTAACCAGCATGTGTTGTGTCATGACAGCACAAGTTCTGGGGCGTGTTTACTTACACACTTGATGCAGTTACAGTCCATATATGTTAAAGTGACCAGCGACCTTAAATATTAAGTGTTGGTTGGCCGGGTGGTATAAACGGAGTCAATCCCAAACCTGTGGACAAGCACAACCATCACCAGCACCCCGGGAGGATGGGACACGTTAACCCTGGATGGCAGCTCAGCTAAGAGAAGGCGAACTCGGAAATCAAACCCGGAGATGGAGTCCCATAAGCGGTATGACATGGACACAATGAAAATTTCGACAACTCCTGGGACGTAGAACCCATAAAGAGCACAGTGAAACACACACACACAGACACACTGCTGGTCATCTACTGCATCCTGGTTTATGTCCAGCCGCCTTGACCATGTCTTGCCATTGGATCAACTTGGAGAGGACGAGAGAGTAACGCCCCTTCCCAGTCTGTCATGTTTTAGTGGGATGGTTTGTTAAGTGTGTTACGGAAATCACGAGTTAGATGTGGGTCTTTTCTCTATAGTGTCCGACACACCGACTAGCTGTATGAGTTCTATTTGGTATATTCAACACACATGATTGGTGAGATGACGTCCATCCAATATACATGATTAGTGAGATTACGTCCATCCAACAGACATGATTAGTGAGATGACGTCCATCCAACATACATGATTAGTGAGATTACGTCCATCCAACAGACATGATTAGTGAGATGACGTCCATCCAACATACATGATTAGTGAGATGACGTCCATCCAACATACATGATTAGTGAGATGACGTCCATTCAATAACATTTACTAAACAGTTCTTACTTACCACTACGACCACCCCCTTCTCCCCCACCACTACGACCACCCCCACCACTACGACCCCCTTCTCCCCCACCACTATGACCACCCCTTTCTCCCCCACCAATACGACCACCCCCTTTTCCTCCACCCCTCTCATCTTCCGCAATTAAGACGTCACCCACAAAAACAGATTGTGATATGGTGTTTTGTTTGTTTTAATGAAGCTCAAACCTCATCACAAACTTGTTGAAGTCAAAGACATCAAAAAAATACCCCAAATACATCAAAGAAATACCCCAAAGACATTGCTTGACAGAAATTAATTCAAAGGCTCCCCTTTTTTATTTTTGTTAATTTCTATTTTTAAAAAAACAACTACCCACCAGAAGAAAAAATAAGATGGTTTTATTTTGTTAATGACTATTCCAATGTTGTGTCTACGCATGAACGAAGAGCTATCAGCCTCGTTTCCGATTTGTTGAGTCTCTACGAGCATTTCGAGTATCATGCCAATTCCATGGTTTCTTGGTTCTCGTTTTAGAAAAATTCTTATTCTTAATCCGGCAATTTCAAATAAATTCAAGGGATTTGGCAATAAAACGTTTTAAATTTTGGCTAAGTGACAATTTGTAATTTACCTGAAATAAAAGGTTATAGCAGTTTGAAATTCAAAATACACATTTTAATCAACTGATTATTGGAAAATGTGTACTATATTTTGTAAACAACGTATGTCTTCTTCATATAATAATGCGTTCATATGCGATTTATAAGAATGACCAGTTTTGATAACCCATAAAAATGTGGAGACCTTTCTACTTAACAGTTGTTTTTTTTCTTGTTGACTCTGGTAAAACATGGAAATATTTAGCTTTTTTTGTGACTGAAACCTTTCTTTCTGAAAATTCATGAATTCACTGCGTAGTTAAGCCCCAAAAACTTGTGGTAGTTAAGCCCCCAAAACTTGTGGTAGTTAAGCCCCCAAAACTTGTGGTAGTTAAGCCCCCAAAACTTGTGGTAGTTAAGCCCCCAAAACTTGTGGTAGTTAAGCCCCCAAAACTTGTGGTAGTTAAGCCCCCAAAACTTGTGTTAGTTAAGCCCCCAAAACTTGTGGTAGTTAAGCCCCCAAAACTTGTGGTAGTTAAGCCCCCAAAACTTGTGGTAGTTAAGCCCCCAAAACTTGTGGTAGTTAAGCCCCCAAAACTTGTGGTAGTTAAGCCCCCAAAACTTGTGGTAGTTAAGCCCCCAAAACTTGTGGTAGTTAAGCCCCCAAAACTTGTGGTAGTTAAGCCCCCAAAACTTGTGGTAGTTAAGCCCCCAAAACTTGTGGTAGTTAAGCCCCCAAAACTTGTGGTAGTTAAGCACTCCAAAACTTGTGGTAGTTAAGCCCCCAAAACTTTTGGTAGTTAAGCCCCCAAAACTTGTGGTAGTTAAGCCCCCAAAACTTGTGGTAGTTAAGCCCCCAAAACTTGTGGTAGTTAAGCCCCCAAAACTTGTGGTAGTTAAGCCCCCAAAACTTGTGGTAGTTAAGCCCCCAAAACTTGTGGTAGTTAAGCCCCCAAAACTTGTGGTAGTTAAGCCCCCAAAAACTTGTGGTAGTTAAGCCCCCAAGACTTGTGGTAAATAAGCCCCCAAAGCTTGTGGTAGTTAAGCCCCCAAAACTTGTGGTAGTTAAGCCCCCAAAACTTGTGGTAGTTAAGCCCCCAAAACTTGTGGTAGTTAAGCCCCCAAAACTTGTGGTAGTTAAGCCCCCAAAACTTGTGGTAGTTAAGCCCCCAAAACTTGTGGTAGTTAAGCCCCCAAAACTTGTGGTAGTTAAGCCCCCAAAACTTGTGGTAGTTAAGCCCCCAAAACTTGTGGTAGTTAAGCCCCAAAACTTGTGGTAGTTAAGCCCCCAAAACTTGTGGTAGTTAAGCCCCCAAAACTTGAAGTAGTTAAGCCCCCAAAACTTGTGGTAGTTAAGCCCCCAAAACTTGTGGTAGTTAAGCCCCCAAAACTTGTGGTAGTTAAGCCCCCAAAACTTGTGGTAGTTAATCCCCCAAAACTTGAAGTAGTTAAGCCCCCAAAACTTGTGGTAGTTAAGCCCAAAAAACTTGTGGTAGTTAAGCCCCAAAAACTTGTGGGTTTTTTTATTAATGAAAGCCACGTTAGTATTTAATAATAAAGAATATTTTAATAACACAAGCTGGTTAAGCTGAGTCGTCGCTCGACTTTTCGAGGCCCCTTTTGACACTTTTTTTGATTTTGTTCTCTCCCACCTTGCATTGAAAGAAGATAAGTAAGAAAATATCCACTGCACAGTAAGCCCCTAAAATATCATAGGCCCACATACTGGGCTCACGCGATGCTTTTTAAGGTTAAGTGATATCTAATTTTTTTTTTTTTTAACTAGCATCTCCTCCGTTGCTCTCCAAGTCTAGAATGCAGCAAAACTAAATTAAAGTATGTGCTAAAATGCATTCTTATATTTTGAATTTATCAACAAATTTCAAGGGACTATAAAGTTTTAATAGGCGATATTAAGCTAAGGAAAATGCATACTCTTAAGGGCACCAAAACTGGGAGGAATTTAGTTTATGTCCCTCTCGTGCAGCGTTAAATATGACGCGAAGTTACCGGGCTAATAATGGTGGGTCATTTGTGATAGTTTCTACCTGTTTTTGCACAAGCTCATCACAATTTCTAACTTTAAATAGAAGTATCTATGTAATAATAGTTACATTTCTAACATCTTTAAGTTTTGAGATGTATTTATCTGCTATGTATTATACGCCTACCATACCCCCTTTCACGTCCCAAAACTATTTTTTTTCTCTAAACATGACATTAAATTACGAAATCTAAATTATCACTAATTAGCTCATTACTATCATTAAAGAAGTTAATTAAGGGAAGATTTCTACGCTACAGAAATACTTTAGATGTCTTGTGATTTTAAATTGTTAAATGTTGGGCCTACCCTACCCCTTTTCGTGCCCTTGAAATATAATTTTTTTCTCTAAAAATTTTGAAAACTTAATCTTTAATTTACAACAAAAACTCTATATATGATTTAAATATATTTATATTAACAGAATTTTATATGTTGATATCTTTATCAAAATTTTAAACAACCTTTTGCCTTGTTTTATTTTTAATTACACATTATAGGAAAACAAAGAATTCTTTTATCTATAACAGACTTGACTGGGTTTTTAAAAAAAAAAAAGAAATGTTATTAATCTCATAAAAATACACACCCACTTTACTTTTCGCTAAGTAAAAACAAACATATATTTTCTTTTTTGAAAGAAAATGTTAATTCCATCTCCATTTTTCAAAATTAAATTTTCCCGTGTGTAAAATGATAGGGTTTTGATATTCATAGGTACACTTATGTAAATGTACCCACGTTTTGTTAACGCCATTGATTTTCTTAACTGATGAACATATTATGTTTGTTTGCAAAAAGAGAATGTAACATCTATTTTTCACAACTGTAATATCATCAGGTTTAAAGATATTGTCATTCATCCACGTAAAAATGTACACATTCTAGTTCCTACCGCCGATATGTATGTACCAAAGAAGTTTAATTATTTATTAAATTAATTTCCTTATTCTGAGGCGCATCTTGTGCTGTCTGGGGAAACATGAAAGTATCGAAACCCCCCCCCCCCCACCCCCTTCGCAGCCCCAGATATTAATAAAAAAATTAATAAAATTATCCACGGGATTGTAGCCACCTACTCTTCTTCTTCTTATTATGCCTTTTTACCCCGTCTGGGGCATAGGCCGTCCACAAGAATTTTCCACTCATCCCGGTCCTGTGCTTTCCTTTCCAGTTGCTTCCAGGTGTATCCCATATTTTGCGTGTCTGTCTCTAGCTCGCGTCTCCATGTATTCTTAGGTCTTCCTCTCTTTCTTTTTCCCTGTGGATTCCATGTTAGACATTGTCTGGTGGTGCTATCTGGGGGTTTTCTCAGAGTATGCCCAATCCACCTCTATCTTTTCTTTATGATGTCTTCATCAATGGGCACCTGGTATGTCCTTTCTAATAGATCTTTGTTGGTGATGGTATTTGGCCATTTGATGTTAAGGATCTTTCTAAGGCATGTGTTTATGAATGTCTGCACTTTCTGTGTAATGCTCGCTGATGTTTTCATGTTTCTGCTCCATAAAGTAGGACTGTTTTGACATTTGTGTTAAAGATTCTAACTTTGGTTTGAAGTTTCAGCTGCTTCGACTCCCATATTTTCTTTAATAACACAAATGCTGATCTAGCTTTTCCAATTCTAGACCTCACGTCTGCGTCGGATCCGCCGTTTGTGTCTATGGTGCTGCCTAAGTAATTGAAGGACTCCACTTCTTCCAGTGCCTTTCATTCCAGACAGATATGCTCTAAGTTGGATGAGTTTACCTTCATGATTTTCGTCTTGCTTTTATTTATATTGAGTCCGAGCTGTGATGAAAAGGTGGCTACATCTTTTGTTTTTTCCTCCATTTGTTGCTGGTTGTGGGACAGAAGTGCAATGTCATCTGCAAAGTCTAGGTCATTCAGTTGTTCCCAGAGTGTCCACTGTATCCCATTCATTTTTTTGTCTGTGGATTTTTTCATTATCCAGTCAATGGCAAGGATGAATAGAAATGGGGACAAGAGGCATCCTTGTCTGACTCCTGTTTCGACTGTAAAGGCATCTGTGAGTCTACCTTCGTGGACCACCCTGCATGTCATTTCTTCATAAGAGCTCTGAATGATCCTGACTAATTTCCCTGGTACTCCATAGTGCCGAAGAAGTTTCCACAATGTTTGTTGGACCAGGCTATCAAAGGCCTTTTCGTAGTCTATAAAATTTATGTTTAAAGGGGAGTTCCATTCGATGGATTGTTCTACAATGATTCTCAGTGCTGCAATTTGATCTGTGCATGATCTGTTTTGGCGGAATCCAGCCTGTTGATCTCGTAGCTGCATGTCGACCTGGTCTTTCATTCTATTCAAAATAATTCTGTTAAAGACCTTTCCTGGTACGGACAGCAGTGTGATTCCTCTGTAATTTGCACAATTGCTGCCACCTACGTAAGTAAATGCAAATTTTTTGCAGTTCATATGGTTTGTTCTTATTTGGATGAGTGATAAGTGCATTATTGAATACTATTTATTATTATTATTATTAAGGTGGTTTTATATAGCACAGTCCCCCAGCCTAGGCTAGGCTCACTGCGTTTCACATAAATATTTGCAATTACAGAGAATTATACATTTAAAAACAACAATTGGGGAAAAGCTTGACCTCACCCACCCAAGTACTATCTACCCCTGCCTAGCCATGGACAGCATCCACCCAAGTACTATCTACCCCTGCCTAGCCATGGACAGCATCCACCCAAGTACTATCTACCCCTGTCCAGCCATGGACAGCATCCAGCCAAGTACTATCTACCCCTGCCTAGCCATGGACAGCATCCAGCCAAGTACTATCTACCCCTGCCTAGCCATGGACAGCATCCAGCCAAATACTATCTACCCCTGCCCAGCCATGGACAGCATCCAGCAGCATCGAGCGTTGTTTGTCACTTACAGAGGTGGGGGGGTGAGAATGAGTCGGTATAGTACCGTTTGAAGAGATGGGTCTTGAGGGCAGTTTTGAAGGCTGACATAGTCGGTATATTGCGGATGTGTAGTGGGAGAGAATACCATTGGCTACGGAGTTTCGCTGCACTTATTGACTTAAACGGCATTTTTTTTTATTAAAAGTATATTTTAAGGTTACGTTTAATTTAATAAATGAAAAAAAAGTAAAAATTTATTAAATCTTAAAAATACAAAGCTAATTAATTTTTTTATTAACAATTTCAAAACAATCTATTTTTCTTTTTATGTTTCTATAAGAAAGGGAAAGTACATTATCAATTTTGTCACGCAGTGGCGCCAAAATGCCTCCATGGACCCTTAAAATGTCATTCCGCTGATCAAAAAGTTTAATCGAAACACTGAGTTTGACTATACTCTAAAATTCACCTTTTTGTTTTGAAGCAAAAAATTCTGTGGAAAAGGCTCATCCGAAAAGAAACAGGGATGCCATGGGTCATCAAACTACGGCCCGCGGGTTTGCATCCAGCCCGCGGGTTTGCATCCGGCCCGTGGGTCACATCCGGAAGTTTGTTCGATTGAAAAAGTGATGTAGTGTGTGTGGGGGGGGGGGGGGGCGCACAATAAAAATACATTTTATTTAAAACTTTACATTTTCCCTAAAACAATAAATCTCCGTTCGAACAAACTTCCGTCGGTTCAAATTTCCAGTTAAGGATTTTCTGTGGTCACATAAATACCACCCCACCCCCCTCCTTTTTTCCGTCGTTTTTTTTTTCTGCGCATGCCTCCCATCATTTGACACGAATTGCAGTTTGATTTATTTTCCTGTCGCTTACGACACTGGCCCCCGGAGCTATGACGGAATAATTTCGATTAACTCATGAAATCCCTACAACAAACGTGGAAATTTAAAAAAAGAAAAAAAAATTATTTTAATCAAGAAAAAGTTGGTCAAACATCGAGAAAGAGGCCGTTATAAAACTGCAATTACAAATCACGACCTGGACATGCATGTCTGGTATCGACCTATCGAAGTCATCAGGTATCGCTGGTATCGATCTCTCAAAGTACCAAGGTTGCAGTAGAGTATCCCTGCATGCAGTAGTCTTGATCAAAGCCCGAGTGATCACGTGACAGCATTGGGGGAGTATTGCTAAAAATTTCAACAAAATTGTGTTTTCTTTTGTTTTTTAATGACGTCATACGCATAGGGTGAGGATGTTTGAGATGAGATGTGTGATTTTTTGTGATTTGTGTCAATGTGAGCGGGCCCGGGGGGGGGGGTGCCCGGTGTAATCGACCAAAAAATAACGTGACGTCATTTAAAGTGTGTGTTTCTCCGTGATCGTGTGTTTCTGTGTGCGTGTATCCATGTGTTTCTGTGCGTGTATCAATGTGGTTTCTGTGGGGGGGGGGGGGGGGGTTAATATATTCTTGTGTATCTGTATTATTGTGAGGGAGGGTGTTGGGGGTGGTGGTGGGGGATTCAGTCTGTAGCTGAAGTTTCATGTCAGAAATTGTTGTTAGTGACTCGTGACTTGTGTGACTCCGACATTCACTTTGTCTACAACTGAAAGTATACCTAAGACGGTGGACATCATCGATTTCATCAATAGAATTCGGTCTCAGAATCGTTTGACTATTATTTTTAAAATGCCTTTACAGCGTCGATTATTCTAATTTTTCTGAAATGTCTCCCCGCCCTCTTACCAGAACCCCCCCCCCCCCCCAAAAAAAAAAACAAACAAATGGTCATACCTGGTCATTAAAACAACGTAAATTATGGCTCATCCTAAGCTAATATTGTTCATCAAAAAGATTCATTCTGATGGTCTTGTTTCGCCAATATGGGCCATATCGATTATTTTAAACATTCCTGGTTGGTCAAACACTGGACATTCTGCCCACGTTGACACTCCCACCCACGTTGATTGACACTCCCACCCACGTTGACACTCCCACCCAACACTCCTATTGTTACTCACCGGTTAGAAATGGAGACTTTGTTGGGTTTTTTTTCTTTTCTGAAATGAATATCGCCCTGGGGTTAAGGAATCGATGACATTTCCATTTCGTGGGTATTGTTTTAGCCCGGGCATGTGCCCACAGCGAGAGGTGTCGTTGACGGAGGGCGGGTAATCGGTGCAACTGGAGTTTATAAAAAGCAATTTGTTTTGGTTGTGAGGCAGAAATCGATTTCTGTCTTTTGCTGTCATGAACGTCCAGCCAATAAAGGCTTGTACGAAGCAGGTATGTAATTGTCTTAGCAACTTGGTGATGGCAGAGATCTTGCAACACCTGTTATACCCGATAAAAATGTGGACTGGTCTTGGTCAATAGGAAGGAGAACCAAAAAGGGTTGGGGGCGTTAATTATCTAATGATTCTCAAACTATCCTGGGGCATTAAGGATCTATTGATTCTCAAACTATCATGGGGGTATCAAGGATCTATTGATTCTCCAACTATCATGGGGGTATCAAGGATCTATTGATTCTCAAACTGTCGTGGGGGCATTAAGGATCTATTGATTCTCAAACTGTCATGGGGCATTAAGGATCTATTGATTCTCAAACTGTCATGGGGCATTAAGGATCTATTGATTCTCAAACTGTCATGGGGCATTAAGGATCTATTGATTCTCAAACTGTCATGGGGCATTAATGATCTATTGATTCTCAAACTGTCATATTGAATATAAAGGCATAAAAACTGCTTTATATTTTAATAATAGTTTTATTGAATCAAATATATCTGGTATTGGTTATTTCAAAAGTCTTGTACTGTTTAGATCAATAGTTTTATAATGGTTTGATTCAGGGCCGGCCGTAACAATTGCGGGGCCCTATGCGAAACGGATTGCGCGGGGCCCAGTCTGGGTAGGGATAAGGATAATAAGTGAAAATTACGCTGGGAAGGATACTTATAAAGAATGCCAAATGACAGAGGAGTGAAGAGGGTACATCACCAAAACAACATAGGAAAACGACTCAAAAACAGACCTAGGCTTGGATGGATGGATGATGTGGAAAAAGGTCTACAGAAGCTGGGAATCCAAGCATGTAAAAGAAAAGCAGTAGTTAGGTCTTAGTGGAAGGAAGTGGTGAGGCAGGCCAAAACCTTACATGGGCTGCAGCGCGACAGGGAGGGGTGGATGGTATGAGTGGAAGGAAGTGGTGAGGCAGTCCAAAGCCCTACATGGGCTGCCTGTTGAAATGACCTCGCGGTCCAGAATATGGCCCTCGCGGGCCAGACTTTGAGTACACTGCACTATGTTCTGGTCCCTAAACACCCTAATCAGCGATTCTGTGGCTGACTCGTCGGTGCCAAATCGAGGCCCGAGGGCGGTTCTTCGCACACTCTTAAACAAGCGCTTTTTACGTGAGATGTTTAGTTAAAAGAGGCACCTATCTGTCGAGGGCAAATAAGGCCCTCTCTGCGAGGATAGCCAGTGATTACATTGTTGTGTTTTAAGACAACCGCAAACCGACTTTTCAGTTAACTTATTGATTAAAAAAAAATTATAGCTTTAGGTTTTCTTTTGGAATGCGTCTTTTTAAAAAATTCTTTTTGTTTTCATATCTGTCAGGAAATAGAATAATCTGGGTTTTACATTCAAGGGAAATTGTCAAGGGAACTTACATCATCCATTATATAAACAGATCTGTTTCGTAAAGAAATAGAACTGTAACGCTATTTTCGTTTTTATATTTTCAGATTACACTTAAGGCATTGAATTTAAACAGATGAGCGCTCTGTGTAGAACTCTTCATGGATTTGATGAAGAAAACAGAAGCAGGACCTCTTCTGGAATAGACAACAGTTCTGAAT
Organism: Omphiscola glabra; assembly: GCA_964017045.1. Lineage (NCBI taxonomy): Eukaryota > Metazoa > Mollusca > Gastropoda > Lymnaeidae > Omphiscola > Omphiscola glabra. Next base: position 5,476,682 of record OZ024803.1, on the reverse strand, counting down.
ATGTGAGTTACCTGTACATACTATCTTTACTATATATCAAGACGACAAACATTTTTTCTAAATATCTAAATAATAAACAATATATATATAGTTGTGTGTGTGTATGTGTGTTTGTGTGTGTATGTGTGTGTGTGTCTCTGTGTCTTTGTGGATTTTTGTGTCTTGTGAGTCTGTGTCGTTTGATTTTTTAAACATAGAATTTTTTTTATTTGAACATCAAAAAGCTGAGCCTGTTCACGACTCGGGGTCACAATTTATATTTTGTTTCGTTAACAACCCTCCCGCCCCATCCCCTATTTGTTATGTACGTCATCAATCAGATGAGAGCAAGCCTTTTCGGGCCCTCTTTAGGGCAGCAAACAATTCGAACATGGCTGTCATAATAATTTGAATATATTCATTGATCTCGCAATGCCTTGTGCCTTGTGTCTTATGCCTTCTGCCCGTGGCTTTTGCCTTGTGCCCTGTGGCTTATGCCCTGTGCCTTGTGCCCTGTGGCTTGTGCCTTGGGTCTTGTGTCATGTGGTTTGTGCCTTGTGCCCTGTTGCTTGTGCCGTGTGCCCTGTGGCTTGTGCACTGTGCCTTGTGTCCTGTGGCTTGTGCCCTGTGGCTTGTGCCTTGTGCCCTGCGCCATGTGCCCTGTGGCTTGTGCCTTGTGTCCTGTTGCTTGTGCCCTGTGACTTGTGCCCTGTGACTTGTGCCCTGTGCCCTGTGGCTTGGGCCCTGTGCCTTGTGCCCTGTGCCCTGTGCCGTGATGTCAGTGAAATAGTTTCTTAGAGAGCTACGGTGTAGTAAAGCCATTTTTTCCTCCATATTTGGGGTTGTTGGGTTGGGGTGGGGGTACAACGGGGTCACTAGGGTTTAGTGTCACCCAGTGTGGTGAACTCGTGGTGTCAGCCCTCCACACTTCCAAATGAGTCTGCCTGCTCCTGTGACACTTGGCTATGGTGGCACCCTCTACGATTTTATAACTACGTTTTGATCTGTTATGAAAGCGAGCTCTTGTGCGCGTTCTTGTGCGCGTTCTTGTGCGATCTCTGTTAAACTCGCAAATTTTCGAGTTGGTGCTACCACGGTGTGAAGGTATTACTCGGTGTGGTGCCCATCTCTGGCACCCCTATGGGCGCTGTTTGGGGGATGTCAACTCCTCAGGTTTTCTGGCTTGAGTAATTCGTCAAGTTCCCACAGCACGTTGTAATTGGTCTCCCCATTCCTAATATTACTGAATAAACTCAAGTCCTTCTTCCATAATAACTATAACTTTAATGACCAATGATGAGTACAGACTGGAACTTCAACAGTCACATGAATATATTATGATATAGCGCAGCTCGCTATCAGACCTACTAGAAACACATCCTACTTCTACAACGTTCCACTCAATACTGCCGCGCGACTAAAACTTACGTCACAATACGGACTAGACAATACGTCACAATTAACATAAAAATACGTCATTCATTCAAGCGCGGGAAGAGCGTTCATAAACTAATAAAATCTCTAACACACACCTTGCGTAATAAACCTGACATTCGAACGCAATAATAACTAACGAACTCCCATACTCGACAGGGGATCATGTTCAACATGCATTATAAGAGTGTGAAAGTCTGTGTAGTCCATTCGTATTTATTTTTTTTAATTTAAGAAACGTATACGCCAACGGAATCGGTTGTTGAATTAGCCAGTGTTAGTATCTGAGAATACGCTGCTGGGTAGTGCAAGTGACAGGGTTGCCAACTTAACACAAAGGTGCAAGTGACAGGGTTGCCAACTTAACACAAAGGTGCAAGTGACAGGGTTGCCAACTTAACACAAAAGTGCAAGTGACAGGGTTGCCAACTTAACACAAAAGTGCAAGTGACAGGGTTGCCAACTTAACACAAAAGTGCAAGTGACAGGGTTGCCAACTTAACACAAAAGTTCAAGTGACAGGATTGCCAACTTAACACTAAGTGTAAGTGACAGGGTTGCCAACTTAACACAAAGGTGCAAGTGACAGGGTTGCCAACTTAACACAAAGGTGCAAGTGACAGGTTTGCCAACTTAACACAAAGGTGCAAGTGACAGGGTTGCCAACTTAACACAAAAGTGCAAGTGACAGGGTTGCCAACTTAACAAAAAAGTGCAAGTGACAGGGTTGCCAACTTAACACTAAGGCAAGTGACAGGGTTGCCATCTTAACACTAAGTGCAAGTGGCAGGGTTGCCAACTTAACACAAAAATGCAGTTGACAGTGTTGCCAACTTAACACAAAAGTGCAAGTGACAGGATTGCCAACTTAACACTAAGTGTAAGTGACAGGGTTGCCAACTTAACACAAAAGTGCAAGTGACAGGGTTGCCAACTTAACAAAAAAGTGCAAGTGACAGGGTTGCCAACTTAACACTAAGTGCAAGTGACAGGGTTGCCATCTTAACACTAAGTGCAAGTGGCAGTGTTGCCAACTTAACACAAAAATGCAGTTGACAGGGTTGCCAACTTAACACAAAAGTGTAAGTGACAGGATTGCCAACTTAACACTAAGTGTAAGTGACAGGGTTGCCAACTTAACACTAAGTGTAAGTGACAGGGTTGCCAACTTAACACAAAAGTGTAAGTGACAGGGTTGCCAACTTAACACAAAAGTGCAAGGGACAGGGTTGCCAACTTAACACTAAGTGCAAGTGACAGGGTTGCCAACTTATCACAAAAGTGCAAGTGACAGGGTTGCCAACTTAACACCAAAAAAAAAGATACCGACAAAAATGTCTTCAAAGCTTCACAAAGTTGTGCAAACAACCCAAATTTTTACCGGACACAAACTCAAAGTAAACTTACTAAGCCTAAAATAATTATGTTCTCAAATATCCACACCGCCATGTTTGGTGACCATCAGACCTTGGACTATTTTGATTGGGTTGTGGTGTTAAAGCGCATGCGCATCGGTGTTCACTTGTTCTTGACGACAGTCACACAACTTTAGAGCGAGCAAGAAGAGATCACAAACGCTTAGATCTGTCCGTGTCAACGTTTTTTGTTTGGAACAATGTCTCATTTTTTAAGGACATCCCAGAGTTTTTACGGAGTTTCATGGACAATTCTTTTTAAAAATATTTTTAACTGACTTTCCGTAAAATTACGTCAAGTCTATCAGGTCAACGTGGTTGTCTGTGTACTTGTGACGTCGTGGTATTATGTTTTAATAGGTTCGAGGAATACGAGATTTTGGACGAAAGTACAAGAGAGTAAAAGAGAGTGCAAGAGGGTACAAGAGAGTAAAAGAGAGTACACGAGATTACAAGAGAGTACAAGAGAGTCTAAGCGAGTGCAAGAGAGTGCAAGAGAGTTCAAGACAGTACAAGTGAGTACAAGAGAGTACAAGAGAGTTCAAGACAGTACAAGAGAGTACAAAAGAGTTGAAGAGAGTACAAGAGAGTGTAAGAGAGTGTAAGAGAGTGCGAGAGAGTACAAGAGAGTACAAGAGAGTACAAGAGAGTGCAAGAGATGGCAAGATAGTACATGAGAGCACACAAGAGTACAAGAGAGTGCAAGATAGTACACGAGAGTAAAATAATGCACAAAAGAGTACAAGAGAGTGCAAGAGAGTGTAAGAGAGTGCGAGAGAGTGCAAGAGATAACAAGAGAGTACAAGAGAGCACAAAGAGTACAAGAGCGTGTAAGAAAGTATGAAGATGGTGCAAGCCATTCATGCTTTTCGGCAAGAGAAAGTTACACATGTTATTGCCTTCACCGAATGTCCAATGATATAGTTATTATTTGAACGACCCAATGAAGTGTGATGATTATTCTATTGCCCTGGAGGAGCTACTATTTTCTGGTTTATTATCTAATGTGTTTCTGTGAGTACTTACATAAAAGTGAAGTGAGCAAATTAACAGTTCTTGGCATTTCATTTTGGAGGGCCATGAGAGTCGTGTGTTAGATGTGGCGTGAGTGGCCAAAGAGGGAGCATCCATATAGGTGTGCAGAATGTTGCATTGATGTCACAGGTGGTTGACGATAAATGTATGAGAAGAATACCTGTAATGTACCTAGTTACAATAGACTTTGTTACAGTATCCATCAACCAAAGGGGATCTTTCAAGGAGCTTTACAAAAATCGTTCATCCATAGATTGGGCACTTGCCCCCAGAGGCGTAACTGGGTTTTTGACGCCCTTGGCTAATTTATTATTGGCGCCCTTGATACATTGACAAGTTTCAGCTTTGCGAGATTTAGCGGCGCCCTTTTGAACTGGCGCAAGCCGGCGCCCTTGGCAACTGCCCCATTGCCAAGCCGTTGTTACGCCACTGCTTGCCCCTGCTGAAATTCGTATTATTCCTGCCTTTCGGACACACTTTTAGGAACCACTGTGGTAAAGCTCATTACTGTGAAGTCCAAATCCCCACCAAACTCTGTCCTTGCACCACCCAATACCATTAGTCCTCGCCCCAGTTACCACTCGTCTTACCCACCAAGGGTTCTACTATCTTGTTATTTTCTGGGAGATTGTGTTTCTACCGGAACCCTCGGTAGTTTCCACCAATTAATTATTGTTTGGTTGGCTCCCTTCTGATGTTTGACCTTCTGACCTATTTCAAGCCTGGCCTGTGGTAGCTGTTGGTAACTCAGACGGTAAAGTAAGAAGAATCTCATTGAAAATTTCTTCATTACATTTTTGTCACCTTCTTTCCAAAACGAAAGGAAAATTTAAAAAAAAAAACAATTCGCTGCGGGCTTGCTAACAAGGAAGTGTGAAAATGTCATGCGTATTATAGAACATTAATTTGAGACGTTACGAGGTGGGTGTTTGTTATGTTTGTTGCCGACGGGCTAAACTCGACGTACACACACTGGTAAGAGCCAATCAATCGGCGTATTTTAATCGCTAAACATGGACATGGTCTGTGGGCCTGGTCTGTGGGCCTGGTCTGTGGGCCTGGTCTGTGGGCCTGGTCTGTGGGCCTGGTCTGTGGGCCTGGTCTGTGGGCCTGGTCTGTGGCCCTGGTCTGTGTGTCTGGTCTGTCGGCCTAGTCTGTGAGCCTGGTCTTTCGCCCTGGTCTGTGGGCCTGGTCTGTGGGCCTGGCTTGTGGCCATAGAATTGTGGCCCTAGTTTGTGGCCCTCCTACATGGTTATGGTCTGTGGCCCTGGATTATTGACCTGATCTTTGGCCGTGCTCTGTGTCCCAGGTCGGTGACCGATCTCGAATAAAATTACCCGAGTTACACAATAAAAAAAAGTAAAGATTAAATAAATATCTTTACCAAGGCAGATTGAGCCTTTCTATGTGCACGTACAAAAACAGCGAGATCCACCCCCCCCCCCCCCCGTGTCCTAACCTCCCAGTGGTATCCCCCATTCTCAGACACCTCTACATGTCGTTGTAATGAGCACAAAGATGATAGAGTGAAACAACTGCTCATATCTTGAACATCTTGCATATGCTAGAGACGTATTGGGCTGGAGGAGAAAGACTACAACTTTGGAGACTGCTGCATTGATTGAACTCCAACTCTGAAACATGACGCCCCAAGGTGACGCCTCGAGGTGACGCCCCGAGGTGGGGCTTAAAAACTCCAACAAAATACGGGATTATATCCACCCCAGAATTTGTCAGTAAGTTGGATTGTGTCCTGTCCATTCAAGGGTTGTATTAATTTAGTGATTTTTTTCGATTTTAAAGAAACTGCCAGTTTAATTGCGAGTCTTTCTAATTTGATCAAATTTCACCAGCGACATTTTTAACTTTAAATTGACACTGACAGTTTGGAGAAGAGCATCACTTGAGCCAACATCTTGGTAAAGAGCCTCACTTGAGCAAACCGTTTGGTAAAGAGCCTCACGTGAGCCATTTGGTAAAGATCCTCACTTGAGCCATCAGTTTGGTAAAGAGCCCTATTTAAGCCAATAGTTTGATAAAGAGCCTCACTTGAGCCAACAGTTTGGTAAAGAGCCTTATTTAAGCCAATATTTTGGTAAAGAGCCTCACTTGAGCCAACCATTTGGTAAAGACAATTGTGCCAACCGTTTGGTAAGGAGCCTCACTTGAGCCAATATTTGTTCAAGAGCCTCACTTGAGCCAATAGTTTGGTAAAGAGCCTCACTTGAACTTGAGCCGACAGTTTGGTAAAGAGCCTTATTTAAGCCAATATTTTGGTAAAGAGCCTCACTTGAGCCAACCATTTGGTAAAGACAATTGTGCCAACCGTTTGGTAAGGAGCCTCACTTGAGCCAATATTTGTTCAAGAGCCTCACTTGAGCCAATAGTTTGGTAAAGAGCCTCACTTGAACTTGAGTCAGCCGTTTGGTAAAGAGCCTCACTTGAGCCAACAGTTTGATAAAGAGCCTCACTTGAGCCAACAGTTTGGTAAAGAGCCTCACTTAAGCCAACATTTGTTCAAGATCGTCACTTGAGTCAACCATTTGGTAAAGAGTCTCACTTGAACCAACATTTGTTCAAGAGCTCACTTGAGCCAACATTTGTTCAAGAGCTCACTTGAGCCAACCGTTTTGTAAAGATCCTACAGTTTGGTAAACATCCTCATTTGAGCCAAGTTCCGGTAGAGAACATCACTTGAGCCTACCGTTATGTAAAGAGACTCACTTGAGCCATCAGCCTCGGAGCCACATTACTATTACAAAGTTAACTTTTAAAATTAAACTTCAATAACGCTAAATTTACCGCTGACGTCTGCTAACCTTTCAACTCTGTTCGCCATTACGGACGTGCCAAATTGCTTTGCACCGAATCACTTCATCAGAAGTCTGTCGAACTGAGACGTCAAATCGCGGGGCACTTAATTTTTTTTTTCGAGAAAATTTGATGTTTTTCCATTTTTCTGTTCTTCAAAAAAAAAAAAAAAAAAAAAAATTTAAATGTTAAAAAATAAAAATTGGAAGAAAACTTTTTTTTAAATTTCTGTCTCCGCATTTGTCGGACTGCCATCAGACACATTTTAAATGGACGCCACAAAATGACAGGAAGGGAAACAAAGATTAGACACTTCCTGTGGGCGATGACCAGCAATTTCTAAAAGTTCATTGTTGGGATGTGAAAACATTTATTCAACGTTTTTATTTTGTTTTGTGTTATTTTATTTATTTTTTGTTTTTTTTGTTTTGTTTTTTTTGTTTTTTTTTGTTTTTAAGGATAGAAAAGCGGTGGGGTGGATTTCAGGTTGATGCGCCCATCGGATCAGAAGTGATGGTAAACATGTAACACCATGCCTGTCAATACGACCCCAAGCCTGTCAATACGACCCCACGCCTGTCAATATGACCCAAGTCTGTCAACATGACTCCCATGCATGTCAATATGATGCCACGCCTGTCAATATGCCCCATGCCTGTCTATATCCCTCCCTGTCAATATGCCCCATGGCTGTCAATATGCCACATGTCCATATGTCACCATGCCTTTCCATATGTCTCCATGCCTGCCCATATGCCTCCATGCCTGTCCATATGTCTAAATGCCTGTCAATACGCCTCCATGCCTGCCCATATGCCTCCATGCCTGTCCATATGACCACATGCCTGTCAATATTACACAAATTTGGAAAATGTAAACAGAGACATATTTCTACTTAACAGTGAATGAGTTACAATGTTACACTATAACTTTTCCCTCCACTTTTTGCCGCTTTCTCGTCGTCATAAAATACTGAGTGGCTTCCTACAAGGGAAAATGAAATCACCAGTCTCTTCTATGCATGATTGTGGGGACGGTAACAGTGCTATGTCTTTCATGCATGATTGAGGGGATGGTAACAGTGCTATGTCTTTCATGCATGATTGAGGGGATGGTAACAGTGATATGTCCTTCATGAATGATTGAGGGGATGGTAACAGTGATATGTCCTTCAAGCATGATTGAGGGGATGGTAACAGTGTTATGTCCTTCATGCATGATTGAGGGGATGGTAACAGTGATATGTCCTTAATGCATGATTGAGGCGACGGTAAGAGTGCTATGTCTTTCATGCATGATTGAGGGGATGGTAACAGTGATATGTCCTTAATGCATGATAGATTGGATGGTAACAGTGCTATGTCTTTCATGCATGATTGATGGGATGTTAACAGTGCTATGTCCTTCATGCATGATTGAGTGGATGGTAACAGTGCTATGTCCTTCATGCATGATTGAGGGGACGGTAACAGTTTGTCAAGTGTAATTTTAAGACACCAGATTATTTTGTTGACGTCAACAATCATGTTTTCTCTATTAAAATTTTAATCTAAAAAAATTGACTGGCTATTAAATTATTTTAACAAATTTAATGAGTGTAAATTAAAATAGTTAAATAATGTTTTGGCTTTTAGCGATATAAGAATTATTTAATGTGTGTCTGTCTGTACAATACTGGTGGCTTGTCAGAATGTTAGCACACTTTGTTAGTGCAAGAGAAGTCAGAAGTTGGCCTCTCTTCGCCTGTAATGTCTGTTAGTCGCAAATGACTAGCGCGGTATGTTTGCGATCGTGTTGCAGGTAAGGAACAAAGACAAGGTTCAAGTGTCATGTGCAGTGAAGATAAATGATATTGGTGGAGTAGGAATACGATATTTTGAGAATTATGGGGAAAGTAAAGGGAGTGACAATAATAACATCGCTGCTTGAACGGATTTGAAAAATCTGTAACAACAATTTTGCATCACAAGCCATGTTGAAATAGCATGCTCAACAGCACCGACAATGTATAAGAAATTACCACCTGCTCCTCAACAAAAAAGGATTCGACTAATGCAGGTAGCTGCCAGGAGAGAGAGAGAGAGAGAGACAGAGAGGGAGAGAGAGAGAGTGAGAGAGAGAGAAAGACAGAGAGAGAGAGAGAGAGAGAGACAGAGAGAGAGAGAGACAGAGAGGGAGAGAGAGACAGAGAGAGAGACAGAGAGAGAGAGAGAGAGAGACAGAGAGAGAGAGACAGAGAGAGAGAGAGACAGAGAGAGAGACAGAGAGAGACAGAGAGAGAGAGACAGAGAGAGAGAGAGAGACAGAGAGGGAGAGAGAGAGAGAGAGAGACAGAGAGAGAGAGAGAGAGAGAGAGAGACAGAGAGAGAGAGAGAGAGAGAGAGAGAGAGAGATAGAGAGACAGAGAGAGAGAGACAGAGAGAGAGAGAGATACAGAGAGAGAGAGAGAGACAGAGAGAGAGACAGAGAGAGAGACAGAGAGAGAGAGACAGAGAGAGAGACAGAGAGAGAGAGAGAGAGAGACAGAGAGACAGAGAGAGAGAGACAGAGAGAGAGACAGAGAGAGAGACAGAGAGACAGAGAGACAGAGAGAGAGAGAGAGAGAGGGGCAATTATTGCTGACACCGGCAGTGCTTCTAAGTGCTGAATGGTTACATGAGGGTGATGTTGACTTGTCTGGTATATCAGTTCTGTAAGATGGAAATGATGAATCAGCTACTATGCCCATAGTTACGACAGACCAACACCTGGCTACTCCTTGGGGTGATGATAGCAGCCAGAAACTATGCTACAGTGCATATTTATATTGCCACACACAGTGATATTTAGTCTTCAACAACCTTTCATTGATGCTGCGTTATAACATTTAAGTGTAAAAACTTTTTTAACTTGTTTTAATTTATGTATTCTCAAGTTTATATGAACAAAAATAAATTATTAGATTTATTCATATATTTAAATGTTACAGCCGAAGTTTGTAATCCAGCCATTCTATGCAAATTCCTAGTCAAAGTGTGCAATACAAGAGCCATTAAACACTTTGCCCAGGCAAAATATAGAATGGCTGGATTACATACCTTGGCTGTAACATTAAGATTACATACCTTGGCTGTAACATTAAGATTACATACCTTGAATGTAACATTAAGATTACATACCTTGGCTGTAACATTAAGATTACATACCTTGACTGTAACATTAAGATTACATACCTTGGCTGTAACATTAAGATTACATACCTTGGCTGTAACATTAAGATTACATACCTTGACTGTAACATTAAGATTACATACCTTGGCTGTAACATTAAGATTACATACCTTGGCTGTAACATTAAGATTACATACCTTGACTGTAACATTAAGATTACATACCTTGACTGTAACATTAAGATTACATACCTTGACTGTAACATTCAGATTACATACCTTGACTGTAACATTAAGATTACATACCTTGACTGTAACATTCAGATTACATACCTTGACTGTAACATTAAGATTACAGAATATTAAATCTCTCATATCGAATTTTATCGAGAGCCGTTCACGGTGAAGATATAAAAAATGGTAACATTTATTTGTTCCGTCCGGCGATGTGTGTTTGTGTGGGTGTGTGTGGCTGGATGTGCGCGTGTGTGGTTGGGTTTGTGTGCTTGAGTTGACAAGTTGCAACCAAGGGAAAATGGTAGATTTCATGTCGCAAGTGCGTTTTTTGATGCGTATAGTTTCTTTCGTTTTTCCAACATATTTCGTGAAATAAATACGCGGTGTAGAAGTGGGTGGGACATAAAAATATTGATATAACTCAGGGGCGTGAAACTAATGTGCGGTAACAAACATGGGGGGGGGGGGGGTCGGCTAATTGGGATTCTTATAAAGTGTGTTACTTGTATGCATGTTTTGTCACGTTTTCAGCAGCAACCCCCCACCCCCACCCCCACACCCCCACTCCAATTACTTGATATTAACATTTTAAAAAGAATTCATACGAAAGACTTTTTTTTTATTTTCCCTCATGTTTGTGAAACAAATGTTACATATACATTGATGGATAGATGGATAGGTGGATGGATGAGTGGATGGATGAGTGGGTGGATGGGTGGATGGATGAGTGGGTGGATGGATGAGTGGGTGGATGGGTGGATGGATGAGTGGGTGGATGGATGGGTGGATGAGTTGGTCTGTGGGTGGATGGATGAGTGGGTGGATGGGTGGATGGATAGGTGGATGGATGAGTGGGTGTGTGGGTGGATGGATAGGTGGATGGATGAGTGGGTGTGTGGGTGGATGGATGGGTGGATGAGTTGGTGTGTGGGTGGATGGATGAGTGGGTGGATGGATGGATAGGTGGATGGATGAGTGGGTGTGTGGGTGGATGGATAGGTGGATGGATGAGTGGGTGTGTGGGTGGATGGATAGGTGGATGGATGAGTGGGTGTGTGGGTGGATGGATGGGTGGATGAGTTGGTTTGTGGGTGGATGGATGAGTGTGTGGATGGGTGGATGGATATGTGGATGGATGAGTGGGTGTGTGGGTGGATGGATAGGTGGATGGATGAGTGGGTGTGTGGGTGGATGGATAGGTGGATGGATGAGTGGGTGTGTGGGTGGATGGATAGGTGGATGGATGAGTGGGTGTGTGGGTGGATGGATGGATGGGTGAGTGGGTGGATGGATGGGTGGATGAGTGGGTGTGTGGGTGGATGGATGAGTTGGTGGATGGATGAGTGGGTGTGTGGGTGGATGGATGGATGGATGAGTGGGTGGATGGATGGGTGGATGGATGGGTGGATGGATGAGTGGGTGTGTGGGTGGATGGATGAGTTGGTGGATGGATGAGTGGGTGTGTGGGTGGATGGATGAGTGGGTGGATGGATAGGTGGATTGATGAGTGGGTGTGTGGGTGGATGGATGGATGGATGAGTGGGTGGATGGATGGGTTGATGAGTTGGTGGATGGATGGATGAGTGGGTGTGTGGATGGATGGATGGATGAGTTGGTGGATGAATGGATGGATGAGTGGGTGTGTGTGTGGATGGATGGATAGATGAGTTGGTGGATGAATGGATGGATGAGTGGGTGTGTGGGTGGATAGATGGATGGATGAGTTGGTGGATGAATGGATGGATGAGTGGGTGTGTGGGTGGATAGATGGATGGATGAGTTGTTGGATGAATGGATGGATGAGTGGGTGTGTGAGTGGATGGATGAGTGGGTGTGTGGGTGGATAGATGGATAGATGAGTTGGTGGATGAATGGATGGATGAGTGGGTGTGTGGGTGGATGGATGGATGGATGAGTGGGTGTGTGGGTGGATGGATGGGTGGATGAGTGGGTGTGTGGGTGGATGGATGGATGGGTGGATGAGTGGGTGTGTGGGTGTATGGATGGGTGGATGGGTGGGTGTGTGGGTGGATATATGGATGGATGAGTTGGTGGATGAATGGATGGATGAGTGGGTGTGTGGGTGGATAGATGGATGGATGAGTTGGTGGATGAATGGATGGATGAGTGGGTGTGTGGGTGGATAGATGTATGGATGAGTTGGTGGATGAATGGATGGATGAGTGGGTGTGTGGGTGGATAGATGTATGGATGAGTTGGTGGATGAATGGATGGATGAGTGGGTGTGTGGGTGGATAGATGGATGGATGAGTTGGTGGATGAATGGATGGATGAGTGGGTGTGTGAGTGGATGGATGAGTGGGTGTGTGGGTGGATAGATGGATAGATGAGTTGGTGGATGAATGGATGGATGAGTGGGTGTGTGGGTGGATGGATGGATGGATGTGTGGGTGGATGGATGGGTGGATGAGTGGGTGTGTGGGTGTGTGGGTGTATGGATGGGTGGATGTGTGGGTGTACGGATGGGTGGATGAGTGGGTGTGTGGTTGGATAGATGGATGGATGAGTTGGTGGATGAGTGGATGGATGAGTGGGTGTGTGGGTGGATAGATGGATGGATGAGTTGGTGGATGAATGGATGGATGAGTGGGTGTGTGGGGGGATAGATGGATGGATGAGTTGGTGGATGAATGGATGGATGAGTGGGTGTGTGGGTGGATAGATGGATGGATGAGTTGGTGGATGAATGGATGGATGAGTGGGTGTGTGGGTGGATAGATGGATGGATTAGTTGGTGGATGAATGGATGGATGAGTGGGTGTGTGAGTGGATGGATGAGTGGGTGTGTGGGTGGATAGATGGATAGATGAGTTGGTGGATGAATGGATGGATCAGTGGGTGTGTGGGTGGATGGATGGATGGATGGATGGATGAGTGGGTGTGTGGGTGGATGGATGGGTGGATGGATGGGTGTGTGGGTGTATGGATGGGTGGATGAGTGGGTGGATGGATGGGTGGGTGGATGAGTGTGTGTGTGGGTGGATGGATGGGTGAATGAGTGGATGGATGGGTGGATGAGTGGATGGATGGGTGGATGAGTGGGTGTGTGAGTGGATGGATGGGTGGATGAGTGGGTGTGTGAGTGCATGGATGGGTGGATGAGTGGATGGATGGATGGGTGGATGAGTGCGTGTGTAGGTGGATGGATAAACAGAGAGACAGATGGATGGATGGAAGGATGGATAGAGGGATGGTGGTTGGTTTGACACACAAAAGCCGTGCACAAGCCGTAGGGAGATTGCTTCCTGTACTTTCTCTGAGCTGAACTAGACTCAAGCGTCCCTGGCTAATGAGCAGAGCGGAACTCCAGGATGCGCGATGTCGTGCCGGAGTCGAGTGGACTCGATTTGGAAACTCTCCTGCGCTCCTCATCGGGCCCCGCGTAGAACCCTTAATGAGGGAGAGGACAATAGGAGATGACGTACTCCGTCAGGCCGTCGGTGGTAACGGAAGTGACAGTGAAGTTCATATTATGACGTCACTTCCGGGTGGTGACTTCCGTAACAGTTTTTCGTTAATTGCAGCCAATCAATATGTATGTCATCTTTCACTAACAATTTAAAATTTAAAAAACGTATTTTGCCGGGAAAAAATCATCCTAGTTTAATCAAAACTTTATTGATTTTTTAATGTTTGTTTTCAAACAGCATGAATTATTTAATTTTTTCTTTAGCCATGACGCCGACTTTGAATCCATGACAGTGACGGAGCTAGGGTTAATTTGTTAGTGCAAGAGAAGTCAGAAGTTGGCCTCTCTTCGCCTGTAATGTCTGTTAGTCGCAAATGACTAGCGCGGTATGTTTGCGATCGTGTTGCAGGTATGGAACAAAGACAAGGTTCAAGTGTCATGTGCAGTGAAGATAAATGATATTGGTGGAGTAGGAATACGATATTTTGAGAATTATGGGGAAAGTAAAGGGAGTGACAATAATAACATCACTGCTTGAACGGATTTGCAAAATCTGTAACAACAATTTTGCATCACAAGCCATGTTGAAATAGCATGCTCAACAGCATCGACAATATATAAGAAATTACCACCTGCTCCTCAACAAAAAAGGATTCGACTAACAAATTAACCCTAGCTCCGTCACTGTCATGGATTCAAACGCCCCCAATCGTTTTTTTTTTATTAATACGTTAAAATTTGGCTTCAAATTTCTTTTTGAACGCATTATTTTGTTTTACTATATAGTAAAGTGCGTTCAAAAAGAAATTTGACGAAAATTTTAACGTCTCGACTGAAAAAAAGATTCGACCAAATTTCCCTTCGATCAAATTACCGTCGATCAATTTTCCGTCGAAGAAATTTCTTTCGATCAAATTTCCGGTAACCCAGTATAGCGTTTAAGGACACTGGGGTGTCTAGGGGCTAAGCCAGTATAGCATCCAAGGTCACTAGTGCGTCTAGGGGCTAAGCCAGTACAATGTCCAAGGTCACTAGAGCGTCTAGGGGCTAAGCCAATATAGCGTCCCATGTCCCTTATGCTTCTAGGGTCTAAGCCAGTATAATGCCCCAGGCCATAGAGTACCCGTTCACTGATGACTGTGGCTGATCTTATTTTTATCGTGACTAGGTAGGAAGTCCACTTCAAGTCTTACTAATATATTAATTGATACAATTTTGTTGTGTGTACTTTTTTTAAAAATGCTAACTAGTATTTTCTTTTACCAATTAAGTTGATTAAAACTCGTATTTTTAATTGTATTTTAAAGTACAACCATTGTTTTAATTGTAGATTAATAAGACACCAACAATTTGTGTAACTAATACAATATGATGTTAAGCTTAAATTAGGGTTACACATCAAACAAATGCAAACGTATCGGCAAATGCCTTCATCGTTACAACAACAAAAAGCATTCATATGAGTATAAATTAAATTTAAATAATATAAATTATTATAGGAGTTGAGATTTTTTTTCATTCTTTATCAAGACTGAAGTGTCCAAAATCTTTAAATAAATGAAAAATATTGACTTTTTAAAAATGTATGAAAATTGTAATGACCATTTAAAAATGTATGAAAATTGTAATGACCTTTAAAAAATATATGAACAGCTATAAGATGGTTTAAAAACAAATAAAAGTTTGATGTAATTCTTATATGAGACTTTCATATGTGACCGTCACTACCCCAGATGTTTCGGCTTGAATCTGAGAAGAATAAATATTAGATATTATGTTAGGCAACTTTGGGGTGAATACGAAACCAGGGGCGTCATTTCAGGTCTGTTTGGGGGTGGGGGGGCAAAATCAAATCTTGGTCGACCTGTTAATTGTTTATTACTGGAGGCACCACAGTACATAGCAAAGTATATAAATTCCGGGGGGGAGGGGGCCAAAGCCCCACCCTGCCCTACCCAAATCACGTCTCTGTACCAAACTGCGTTAAACTTGGCTTCTACATAAATACAATGTTTCCAATACGCATATTGGAAGCGACCCATTTAAAATGACGGGAAATGAATACTTTTTCCATCGTTAATTATATTACATGGACAGATCTATTAAATGATGTAGATTTCACCCCCTACTCTGGCGTCACTCCCCCCCCCCCTGACGTGTGCGCGTCTCTCCGCCCAGCTATCCGACACTACCGAACAGTCGCTTTTTGCAGTCATTACGCTTGCTCTTTCTCCAATTTCTCCAACCGTTCTCTCACCAATAATGAGTCCCCAACCTTTTAGTCTTGGGGGCAGCTGACTCCTAAACGGATCCTCTCCCTTGGCTCGCGACGCCCGTATTACTTTTATTTTTAGCAATACTCTCGCAGCCAAACCGCTACATCATGTGGTTATTTTTATAGCCGTCACCTTCAGGTTATTTGTAGTAACGTACTCTCTAAGAAGTAGCTCAAAAATGTTTAGCGTCGTTAATTAAGCTGTCTACTATTTTCGTTTCAAAATTAACTTCTACTCCAAACCTCCTGCTTTTAAAAAAATTATTTATCAGTGTGTGTTTTAAACAATTATGTTTCAAAAAAAATATATTTTTTTACATTTCTTGACATCTCAAATTATTAACATAGATGTTGTTTGTTTTATTTTAAATTGTATATTTAAAACAACACATTTACATTTACTTGTATCTACACAGAGTATAATTTAGATGACAAATATAATAAGTAGATACACTCCCAGTAATGTCTACTACTCTGACCTTGACACCCCCCCCCCCCCCACTTTCACCCCAACACGGCACGTTCCAAAAAAATCTGACCTCTCAGTTCTAGGGAAGAGTCTGACAATGAGAATATTTATTTATATATATTTATACAATGGTATAAACTAGGGTTAGTTTCACCCAGTGTGGTAAACTCATGTGTCGCCCCCCCTCCCCCACCCCCATGACGAATTTCTTCTTGTTAAAATAAGTCCACAGTATAACAATGACAGGAGCAAAAACTAATTGATTGAAGGTCGGGAGGTCAATGTATTTAAGAACTGTAACATGTACTTAGAATCGCCCGACCGCGTCGTATTTGGTATCAATGGAAATATTTATTTCTCAGAATTTAGATAATTATGGCTTCTTGTCACTTATGAAAGTTACCAAAATACTTCAAGCGGCGTTGAATCATGGTCCGAACGGTGTTTTTTTCTAACCTAATTATAGGGTCACTTCATTTCTGTCGTTTCAACCTTGAACTTTTAATAAATCACGCATTTGGATTGGTAACATGAGTGCAGAATTTACGTGTGATCGGATATCCTTTTATGAAATTGGGTCAGACCGAGGAGTGTGTGCTGTGTTAGACCAAGGAGTGTGTGCTGTGTTAGACCGAGGAGTGTGTGCTGTGTCAGACCGAGGAGTGTGTGCTGTGTCAGACCGAGGGGTGTGTGCTGTGTTAGACCGAGGAGTGTGTGCTGTGTTAGACCGAGGAGTGTGTGCTGTGTTAGACCGAGGAGTGTGTGCTGTGTTAGACCGAGGAGTGTGTGCTGTGTTAGACCGAGGAGTGTGTGCTGTGTTAGACCGAGGAGTGTGTGCTGTGTTAGACCGAGGAGTGTGTGCTGTGTTAGACCGAGGAGTGTATGCTGTGTTAGACCGAGGAGTGTGTGCTGTGTTAGACCGAGCAGTGTATGCTGGGTTAGACCGAGGAGTGTGTGCTCTTTAAATAAGCAATTTTTAAATTTGGTGTCACCCTCTGAGATGGTGTCACCCTGTGCGGTCCGTACCCCTAGCTATATATATATATATATATATATATATATATATATATATTTGTCACAATGTGACGATGGTGTAAACTTCGCAGGACGAAATCCACAAGGTCTGAGATTATTCTTTTAAGGTTTATACATAAGCTGGTTTCCACACAGCAAATCGCCTCTCTCCACGCCGCTGGATAACCCCAAAGGAACATCATGTGGATGATACAGCTTGGCACCAGTGACGTCGCAGGAGTTGTCAGAATGTTTCATTGTGCCAATCCTATCCGCCTACGGGACTCCATCTCCGGGTTTGAATTCAGAGTTTCCTTCTCTTAGATGAGTTGCCGTCCAAGTTTAACGAGTCCCATCCACCCGGGGTGCTGGTTATGCTATTTTTATTTTATTTTTTGCTTGAGTGGGCTTTAGTGGTAATATATATGTTTTTATATATATATTTATTTATGTTTTTATTTATTTATGTATTTATTTATTTTTGTTTATTTACAATTTGGTTCGTTTTTTAATCATTTTTAAAAAAAATTGTATTTCCCTTCTGCCATTCCCCTCCCCTCACCCCTTATACCTAGATTAGATCTCTACGGCAACATACACCCCCATTGATCATTAGTCACACGAGAGGAAGCCCGCTAGACACTGAGGACGATCAAAGGGAGCTAATCAGTAGCTCGGGGAGATAACTAGATTTTAAGCGCAACTTTTTTTTTAAAGAAGATTTTTTTGAAAAATCGGGGAACTCCACATCGGAAGAAGTGTGTCCGGCGTTACGAGGAACTTCACATCGGAAGAAGTGTGTCCGGCGTTACGAGGAACTTCACATCGGAAGAAGTGTGTCCGGCGTTACGAGGAAGTGGCGAGTCGTTTGTAAATTAAATTGGAACCCCGTTGAAACACCGGCTACACAGACATTCAGTGTTGAAATTATAGGGTGGGTTTACTTCCAGACACGTATCTCACCTTTGTCATTAAAAAAGAACATCAATGGACCTGGCTTGGGCATGTGCCCTGCATTTATACGAGTCGTCCCCACCCCACCTTTGCACTCTATTATTTGTACCCCCCTCCCCCCACACCCCGCGGGGCTAAAAAATAAATCAATCACAAAACTTCTTTTCATTAACTACATTTGCGATCATATTTGTTTCAGATATCTTTTGATGTTTTAAAATTTGTTGGCAAGCCACTACCGATGGGTGAGAGCAATTTATTCAAGATAAAAGGGAAATCTCAAGATACCGATGTTCAAATACAATGGACCATTTGAATAAAACATTTAGATTAGAGAGTGTGCATGGCAACAGACCAGTTGAATAGAACATTTAGATTAGAGAGTGTGCATGTCAACAGACCAGTTGAATAAAACATTTAGATTAGAGAGTGTGCATGTCAACAGACCAGTTGAATAGAACATTTAGATTAGAGAGTGTGCATGGCAACAGACCAGTTGAATAGAACATTTAGATTAGAGAGTGTGCATGTCAACAGATCAGTTGAATAAAACATTTAGATTAGAGAGTGCGCATGTCAACAGATTAGTTGAATAGAACATTTAGATTAGAGAGTGTGCATGGCAACAGACCAGTTGAATAAAACATTTAGATTAGAGAGTGTGCATGTCAACAAACCAGTTGAATCAAACATTTAGATTAGAGAGTGCGCATGTCAACAGACCAGTTGAATCAAACATTTAGATTAGAGAGTGCGCATGGCAACAGACCAGTTGAATAAAACATTTAGATTAGAGAGTGTGCATGTCAACAGACCCTTGATTTTTTTTTTATTGTCTTCCACACCCCTTCAACGCCCCCTCCTCCCTCGCCCCTTACCGAGGACTTGGCCGGTGTGTGCATCATTGCGTGTTTCAAAGACAATAACCATAACAATAACCATAACAATAGACATAGCAATAACCATAACAATAACCATAACAGTAGCCATAACATTAGCCTTAACAATAACGATAACAATAAAAATAACCATAACAATAACCATAACAATAACTATAACAATAACTATAACAATAACTATAACAATAACCATAACTATAACCAATACAATAATCATAACAATAACCATAACAATAACCATAACAATAACCATAACAATAACCATAACAATAACCATAACAAATCATACCTTTTTTTTTTAACTCTTAGACACACAATTATGACATTGTACACGATGCTCCCCCCTCCCCCCAGTGGCCAGTCCCACATCCTGGAAACATAGATAAGTCTAAGTACTGGATGGAATAACGTCCTCATAAGACTGCGACAAATAACGATGTGCTATAAGCATTCTCATAAACAAACAAACAAACAGACATAAAACAAGGCAACAAAAAAAAAACATGTACGTATAAAAGTACAATGTTCAAATTTTTAGACACTTTTTTGCTCTGTTGTAAATCTATCAGAGGGACACGTCGTTCGATTGTTGGGTAAGAGTTTTATCCTCTCCATCATAGCGTGAGCACATGCGAGCTGTACAGCTGTGGGGGTACTTTAGAGATTGCCTGATACTAACACTGTCGGCCTTCACCTCATGACCAGTGTCAGTGTATGTGTGTGCGTGCGTGTGGGGGGGGGGGGTCTTTTTCAAACCGATTTACATATATCTAATCCAGCGGTTCTCAACCTTATTAATGGCGCGACCCTTTAATACAATCCCTCATGTTGTGGCGACCCACAGCCATAAAATTATTTTTTGTATCTACTTCATAACTGTAGAGTATATGTGTTTTCAGATGGTCTTAGGCGACCCTTGGGAAAGGGTTGAGAACCGCTGATCTAATCTATACATTGGGGATAGACTTAATCTGGACATTTGGGAGAGACTTAATCTCGACATTGAGGATAGACATAATCTAGACATTCGGGACAGACTCAATCTGAACACTGGGGATAGACTTAATCTAGACACTGGTGAACGGCCGGAAAAGAATACTGGGTCGATTGAGACGGGTTGACATCGTAGCTCAAATCACCGTGGTTGACCGCGTCTCCTACGATGGTTTAACGGGTGGGTAGGGTGAGCTCAGATCTACTCTTTCAGTGGTAAGGCTAGGTAAAGAGTGTAGTCCCTCTAACCGGGAAGTTTGTAAGCCTTCGATGTTTTAAAAAAAAGGTAACTAATTCTACATTTACCGATGTATTAAAGATTACGATTTGAATGCTGAAAACTAGAAAATAACCAAATCTATTTTTTAAATGTTGTTTTTTTTGTTGTTGTTGTTTTTGGTTTGTTGTTTTTTTAACTTTCCTATCCAAGACGAGTTAAAACGAGGTAAAAGTAGAAAATAATTTTAACGTTCGCCAAATGCATAACGCAAAGTTTGTGGAGTAAATATTTTTATAAGTTAATTTTAAAAATATAACATATTTATTAAAGTTCGTCTGCATTCGTTTCGAGTCCCATGACGTCATAAAGCTCTTCATTTACATTTCTGCTCAGTCTTTGACGTCATAAAGTTCTCATTTACTCCACAGTCTTTCTCTGCGTAATTCATTTTAACTCAGTAACTCAGAAACTCACTAACTCAGTAACTTAAAAATCTCTCATATTCCTTAGAGGGAAATCATTTCAGCTTTTTTAGGGGGAGAGGAGGGATATGGCAGGGGTGGTGGGGCAAAACCAAAACTTTTCCGATTTGTTTAGATGTTTATCACTAGAGGCACCACCAGAAGCGCCACTAGAGGCGCCACCAGAGGCGCCACTAGACTGCATTACGTGTTAAAGAAGACTTGCCACATTGTAAAGCTATTCCCCATTAACACCCTTTTTCCCATGATGGGTGCCCCCTTTGATTCGACCAAAATGTTCCGATTAAAATGTAGCATTATTACCTTGGCATTTAAATAGACAGTTAATATGCTGACCACTAACATAATCTTGATTACTTCAGCTGATCTACGACAAGCATCAGTTTAGGAACTAAACAACTTATTCCGCTATTAAAGATGTCCGAGACTTTTTTGTGAACTGGTCTTTCCAGTTGAGGAAATAATTGATGGACTGCATTCAAGTTGTGTACAGGAAAGATAAGAACAAGGTATGCTGAACTTGAATTAACAGACAGGACAAAAGATTTGGACGTTATTATTATTATTATTATATGTTGTCTTATATAGAGTCTTATTTATGGAGTCATCAAGTCATATTTATGGTGTCATATCTTTGGATTCATATTTATGGAGTGACCGAGGGACCCTACATTTTCGAACCAGACTAAAAGTCGGTGAATCCAAAATGCCAGGCTCTCGGCTCAATCGGATTCTGGCGTGATCTCGCGGACCGGCAGACGATTTCTGTAACTTGTCATGCTTCTTTTTGTCTTGTTTGTCGATGAAGGCTCTAAGCCGAAACGTCCAAATCTTGTGTCCTGTCTATCAAATTCAAGTTCAGCATACCTTGTTCTTATATTCCAGTCGAGGGGAGCACCGGATTATATAAAATAATTTTTAAGAAAGTAGATATTACACAAATTGGTCAGTGTGAAAGACAATTAATTTTTGCCATCTCCTTGCTAATTATGTTTTTTTTTTTGTTTTTTTTAACGTAGTTAATGAGTTAATGGTGACACGTAGTTAATGAGTTAATGGTGACACGTAGTTAATGAGTTAATGGTGACACGTAGTTAATGGGTGAAACGTAGTTAATGAGTTAATGGTGACACGTAGTTAATGAGTTAATGGTGACACGTAGTTAATGAGTTAATGGTGACACGTAGTTAATGGGTGAAACGTAGTTAATGAGTTAATGGTGACACGTAGTTAATGAGTTAATGGTGACACGTAGTTAATGAGTTAATGGTGACACGTAGTTAATGGGTGAAACGTAGTTAATGAGTTAATGGTGACACGTAGTTAATGAGTTAATGGTGACACGTAGTTAATGGGTGAAACGTAGTTAATGAGTTAATGGTGAAACGTAGTTAATGAGTTAATGGTGACACGTAGTTAATGGGTGAAACGTAGTTAATGAGTTAATGGTGACACGTAGTTAATGAGTTAATGGTGACACGTAGTTAATGGGTGAAACGTAGTTAATGAGTTAATGGTGAAACGTAGTTAATGAGTTAATGGTGACACGTAGTTAATGGGTGAAACGTAGTTAATGAGTTAATGGTGAAACGTAGTTAATGAGTTAATGGTGACACGTAGTTAATGAGTTAATGGTGAAACGTAGTTAATGAGTTAATGGGTGAAACGTAGTTAATGAGTTAATGGTGACACGTAGTTAATGAGTTAATGGTGACACGTAGTTAATGAGTTAATGGTGACACGTAGTTAATGAGTTAATGGTGACACGTAGTTAATGAGTTAATGGTGACACGTAGTTAATGAGTTAATGGTGAAACGTAGTTAATGAGTTAATGGGTGAAACGTAGTTAATGAGTTAATGGTGACACGTAGTTAATGAGTTAATGGTGACACGTAGTTAATGAGTTAATGGTGAAACGTAGTTAATGAGTTAATGGGTGAAACGTAGTTAATGAGTTAATGGTGACACGTAGTTAATGAGTTAATGGTGACACGTAGTTAATGAGTCAATGGGTGAAACGTAGTTAATGAGTTAATGGTGACACGTAGTTAATGATTCAATGGGTGAAACGTAGTTAATGAGTTAATGGTGACACGTAGTTAATGAGTCAATGGGTGAAACGTAGTTAATGAGTTAATGGTGACACGTAGTTAATGAGTTAATGGTGAAACGTAGTTAATGAGTTAATGGTGACACGTAGTTAATGAGTTAATGGTGACACGTAGTTAATGAGTTAATGGTGACACGTAGTTAATGAGTCAATGGGTGAAACGTAGTTAATGAGTTAATGGTGACACGTAGTTAATGAGTCAATGGGTGAAACGTAGTTAATGAGTTAATGGTGACACGTAGTTAATGAGTCAATGGGTGAAACGTAGTTAATGAGTTAATGGTGACACGTAGTTAATGAGTTAATGGTGAAACGTAGTTAATGAGTTAATGGTGACACGTAGTTAATGAGTTAATGGTGACACGTAGTTAATGAGTTAATGGTGAAACGTAGTTAATGAGTTAATGGTGACACGTAGTTAATGAGTCAATGGGTGAAACGTAGTTAATGAGTTAATGGTGAAACGTAGTTAATGAGTCAATGGGTGAAACGTAGTTAATGAGTTAATGGTGACACGTAGTTAATGAGTTAATGGTGACACGTAGTTAATGAGTTAATGGTGACACGTAGTTAATGAGTTAATGGTGACACGTAGTTAATGAGTCAATGGGTGAAACGTAGTTAATGAGTTAATGGTGAAACGTAGTTAATGAGTTAATGGGTGAAACGTAGTTAATGAGTTAATGGTGACACGTAGTTAATGAGTTAATGGTGACACGTAGTTAATGAGTCAATGGGTGAAACGTAGTTAATGAGTTAATGGTGACACGTAGTTAATGAGTCAATGGGTGAAACGTAGTTAATGAGTTAATGGTGACACGTAGTTAATGAGTCAATGGGTGAAACGTAGTTAATGAGTTAATGGTGACACGTAGTTAATGAGTTAATGGTGAAACGTAGTTAATGAGTTAATGGTGACACGTAGTTAATGAGTTAATGGTGACACGTAGTTAATGAGTTAATGGTGACACGTAGTTAATGAGTCAATGGGTGAAACGTAGTTAATGAGTTAATGGTGACACGTAGTTAATGAGTCAATGGGTGAAACGTAGTTAATGAGTTAATGGTGACACGTAGTTAATGAGTCAATGGGTGAAACGTAGTTAATGAGTTAATGGTGACACGTAGTTAATGAGTTAATGGTGAAACGTAGTTAATGAGTTAATGGTGACACGTAGTTAATGAGTTAATGGTGACACGTAGTTAATGAGTTAATGGTGAAACGTAGTTAATGAGTTAATGGTGACACGTAGTTAATGAGTCAATGGGTGAAACGTAGTTAATGAGTTAATGGTGAAACGTAGTTAATGAGTCAATGGGTGAAACGTAGTTAATGAGTTAATGGTGACACGTAGTTAATGAGTTAATGGTGACACGTAGTTAATGAGTTAATGGTGACACGTAGTTAATGAGTTAATGGTGACACGTAGTTAATGAGTCAATGGGTGAAACGTAGTTAATGAGTTAATGGTGAAACGTAGTTAATGAGTTAATGGTGAAACGTAGTTAATGAGTTAATGGTGACACGTAGTTAATGAGTCAATGGGTGAAACGTAGTTAATGAGTTAATGGTGAAACGTAGTTAATGAGTTAATGGTGAAACGTAGTTAATGAGTTAATGGTGACACGTAGTTAATGAGTTAATGGTGACACGTAGTTAATGAGTTAATGGTGACACGTAGTTAATGAGTTAATGGTGACACGTAGTTAATGAGTTAATGGTGACACGTAGTTAATGAGTTAATGGTGACACGTAGTTAATGAGTTAATGGTGAAACGTAGTTAATGAGTTAATGGTGAAACGTAGTTAATGAGTTAATGGTGACACGTAGTTAATGAGTTAATGGTGACACGTAGTTAATGAGTTAATGGTGAAACGTAGTTAATGAGTTAATGGGTGAAACGTAGTTAATGAGTTAATGGTGACACGTAGTTAATGAGTTAATGGTGACACGTAGTTAATGAGTTAATGGTGACACGTAGTTAATGAGTTAATGGGTGAAACGTAGTTAATGAGTTAATGGTGACACGTAGTTAATGAGTTAATGGTGACACGTAGTTAATGAGTCAATGGGTGAAACGTAGTTAATGAGTTAATGGTGACACGTAGTTAATGAGTCAATGGGTGAAACGTAGTTAATGAGTTAATGGTGACACGTAGTTAATGAGTCAATGGGTGAAACGTAGTTAATGAGTTAATGGTGACACGTAGTTAATGAGTTAATGGTGAAACGTAGTTAATGAGTTAATGGTGACACGTAGTTAATGAGTTAATGGTGACACGTAGTTAATGAGTTAATGGTGACACGTAGTTAATGAGTCAATGGGTGAAACGTAGTTAATGAGTTAATGGTGACACGTAGTTAATGAGTCAATGGGTGAAACGTAGTTAATGAGTTAATGGTGACACGTAGTTAATGAGTCAATGGGTGAAACGTAGTTAATGAGTTAATGGTGACACGTAGTTAATGAGTTAATGGTGAAACGTAGTTAATGAGTTAATGGTGACACGTAGTTAATGAGTTAATGGTGACACGTAGTTAATGAGTTAATGGTGAAACGTAGTTAATGAGTTAATGGTGACACGTAGTTAATGAGTCAATGGGTGAAACGTAGTTAATGAGTTAATGGTGAAACGTAGTTAATGAGTCAATGGGTGAAACGTAGTTAATGAGTTAATGGTGACACGTAGTTAATGAGTTAATGGTGACACGTAGTTAATGAGTTAATGGTGACACGTAGTTAATGAGTTAATGGTGACACGTAGTTAATGAGTCAATGGGTGAAACGTAGTTAATGAGTTAATGGTGAAACGTAGTTAATGAGTTAATGGTGAAACGTAGTTAATGAGTTAATGGTGACACGTAGTTAATGAGTCAATGGGTGAAACGTAGTTAATGAGTTAATGGTGAAACGTAGTTAATGAGTTAATGGTGAAACGTAGTTAATGAGTTAATGGTGACACGTAGTTAATGAGTTAATGGTGACACGTAGTTAATGAGTTAATGGTGACACGTAGTTAATGAGTTAATGGTGACACGTAGTTAATGAGTTAATGGTGACACGTAGTTAATGAGTTAATGGTGACACGTAGTTAATGAGTTAATGGTGAAACGTAGTTAATGAGTTAATGGTGAAACGTAGTTAATGAGTTAATGGTGACACGTAGTTAATGAGTTAATGGTGACACGTAGTTAATGAGTTAATGGTGAAACGTAGTTAATGAGTTAATGGTGACACGTAGTTAATGAGTTAATGGTGACACGTAGTTAATGAGTTAATGGTGACACGTAGTTAATGAGTCAATGGGTGAAACGTAGTTAATGAGTTAATGGTGACACGTAGTTAATGAGTTAATGGTGAAACGTAGTTAATGAGTTAATGGTGACACGTAGTTAATGAGTTAATGGTGACACGTAGTTAATGAGTTAATGGTGAAACGTAGTTAATGAGTTAATGGTGACACGTAGTTAATGAGTTAATGGTGACACGTAGTTAATGAGTTAATGGTGACACGTAGTTAATGAGTCAATGGGTGAAACGTAGTTAATGAGTTAATGGTGACACGTAGTTAATGAGTTAATGGTGAAACGTAGTTAATGAGTTAATGGTGACACGTAGTTAATGAGTTAATGGTGACACGTAGTTAATGAGTTAATGGTGACACGTAGTTAATGAGTTAATGGTGACACGTAGTTAATGAGTTAATGGTGAAACGTAGTTAATGAGTTAATGGTGACACGTAGTTAATGAGTTAATGGTGAAACGTAGTTAATGAGTTAATGGTGACACGTAGTTAATGAGTTAATGGTGACACGTAGTTAATGAGTTAATGGTGAAACGTAGTTAATGAGTTAATGGTGACACGTAGTTAATGAGTTAATGGTGACACGTAGTTAATGAGTTAATGGTGACACGTAGTTAATGAGTCAATGGGTGAAACGTAGTTAATGAGTTAATGGTGACACGTAGTTAATGAGTTAATGGTGAAACGTAGTTAATGAGTTAATGGTGACACGTAGTTAATGAGTTAATGGTGACACGTAGTTAATGAGTTAATGGTGAAACGTAGTTAATGAGTTAATGGTGACACGTAGTTAATGAGTTAATGGTGACACGTAGTTAATGAGTTAATGGTGACACGTAGTTAATGAGTCAATGGGTGAAACGTAGTTAATGAGTTAATGGTGAAACGTAGTTAATGAGTTAATGGTGACACGTAGTTAATGAGTTAATGGTGACACGTAGTTAATAAGTTAATGGTGACACGTAGTTAATGAGTCAATGGGTGAAACGTAGTTAATGAGTTAATGGTGACACGTAGTTAATGAGTTAATGGTGACACGTAGTTAATGAGTCAATGGGTGAAACGTAGTTAATGGGTTAATGGTGAAACGTAGTTAATGAGTTAATGGTGAAACGTAGTTAATGAGTTAATGGTGAAACGTAGTTAATGAGTTAATGGTGACACGTAGTTAATGAGTTAATGGTGACACGTAGTTAATGAGTCAATGGGTGAAACGTAGTTAATGAGTTAATGGTGACACGTAGTTAATGAGTTAATGGTGACACGTAGTTAATGAGTTAATGGTGACACGTAGTTAATGAGTTAATGGTGACACGTAGTTAATGAGTTAATGGTGACACGTAGTTAATGAGTTAATGGTGAAACGTAGTTAATGAGTTAATGGTGAAACGTAGTTAATGAGTTAATGGTGAAACGTAGTTAATGAGTTAATGGTGAAACGTAGTTAATGAGTTAATGGTGACACGTAGTTAATGAGTTAATGGTGACACGTAGTTAATGAGTCAATGGGTGAAACGTAGTTAATGAGTTAATGGTGAAACGTAGTTAATGAGTTAATGGTGAAACGTAGTTAATGAGTTAATGGTGAAACGTAGTTAATGAGTTAATGGTGAAACGTAGTTAATGAGTTAATGGTGAAACGTAGTTAATGAGTTAATGGTGAAACGTAGTTAATGAGTTAATGGTGACACGTAGTTAATGAGTTAATGGTGACACGTAGTTAATGAGTCAATGGGTGAAACGTAGTTAATGAGTTAATGGTGACACGTAGTTAATGAGTTAATGGTGACACGTAGTTAATGAGTCAATGGGTGAAACGTAGTTAATGAGTTAATGGTGAAACGTAGTTAATGAGTTAATGGTGACACGTAGTTAATGAGTTAATGGTGAAACGTAGTTAATGAGTTAATGGTGACACGTAGTTAATGAGTTAATGGTGACACGTAGTTAATGAGTCAATGGGTGAAACGTAGTTAATGAGTTAATGGTGACACGTAGTTAATGAGTTAATGGTGACACGTAGTTAATGAGTTAATGGTGACACGTAGTTAATGAGTTAATGGTGACACGTAGTTAATGAGTTAATGGTGACACGTAGTTAATGAGTTAATGGTGAAACGTAGTTAATGAGTTAATGGTGAAACGTAGTTAATGAGTTAATGGTGAAACGTAGTTAATGAGTTAATGGTGAAACGTAGTTAATGAGTTAATGGTGACACGTAGTTAATGAGTTAATGGTGACACGTAGTTAATGAGTCAATGGGTGAAACGTAGTTAATGAGTTAATGGTGAAACGTAGTTAATGAGTTAATGGTGAAACGTAGTTAATGAGTTAATGGTGAAACGTAGTTAATGAGTTAATGGTGAAACGTAGTTAATGAGTTAATGGTGAAACGTAGTTAATGAGTTAATGGTGAAACGTAGTTAATGGTGAAACGTAGTTTATAAGTTAATGGTGAATTTCTTGAAACCTTTAATCAGCGTGAAAAAAAATATTAGTGAAGGCCCATGCTAAGATCACTGTGTAATATTCTGGTAGCTTAAGCAGCACTTACAAGGATCTGTACCTTACTGTAAAACTTCAAGTCTAATGTCCGTTGATTTTTAGACCGCTCGTCGTGATCTGGGGCGCTTCAAGAGCAATTATGATGGCATCCTGATAGGGGGCGGCAGGAGCGGCGCAATTTCAGTTCATACCAGTGGTAGCCTTGCCCCAAAAACCTGGTCAGCTCATTACTTCGAGATTGTCACGGGGAGAAGCCGGGGGGGATTTTCCGGTATGATGGATCGGAAAGTTCTGAAACAGATCACCTGTTTTTTCTTGACACCAGAAATCGTCTGCCGGTCCGCGAGATCACGCGAGAATCCGATTGAGCCGAGAGCCTGACATTTTGGATTCACCGACTTTTAGTCTGGTGCGAAAATGAAGGGTCCCTCGGTCACTCCATAAATATGAATCCAAAGATATGACACCATAAATATGACTTGGTGACTTCATAAATAAGACTCTATAATTATGACTTGGCGAATCCATAAGTAAGACTCCTTAGATATGATTTCATAGATATTACTCCCTTGAAATAACATCAAAAATATGACTTGATGACTCCATAAATATGACTTCGTGATTCCATAAATCAGACTCCATAATTATCATTCAGTGACTCCATGCATATGACTCCACCAACACGACTTCATTTATGACTTGTTCCTCTGTTTATTTACTCCACTTCCTAGTTATGTATCGATCCCGCCAGCTGGAATGCGGTACAAAGCTTATATCCCAAGTGGCAATCATCTCCCTCAGGATAAATAGCTTACACTCATTAGCAGGGGAGATCTGAGCCACACCGCCCAGCCACGATGGCTCCTGAGCCAAACCGCCCAGCCACGATGGCTCCATTAACGTTGTTCAATTGACGGGGGCTGACCTGGCTCGATATATCAAAAGATCAGACATCAGGACAGCTTAGTCCGAGTTTACTGTGACCAAACGTGGCAGTGAAAGGAAAGAATGCGTTCTAAAGTCTTCCCCACAGCATGAATGCTCCCACGCATGGATGGTTTTGTCCCTACTCACAATATACAACACTTTTTGTCAGGGGCGTAGCTAAGGTAAGTGCCTCTCTGGGAGAGCTCAGAACATTTTCGATTGATGGTCACGAGAAAACTTTTCAGGTGGCGTAAAATGCCACCCGAAATGGACCGCCACCCCACCCCCTCGACTCCCCCTTTTCTGGCGTTTGTGCTTACACTTATTTCGACCCGCCCCCCCCCCCCCAAACCTAAAAAAAAAATCAGACTTGGATGAGAACAACTCAATGTCTAACACAGGAATGGGGTATGTTTGTGTGCCGCCCACACTCGCCACGCCACTGGGTGATACTGTCAATAGCCACGCCACAGGTGACAGTAGTCCTAGTTACGCCACCGGGTTTGTCAAATGACCTGTCACGGTCGAGGCTAAGAAATTTAATGTTCAATAACATATGACAGCACTTCGTTCAAATTCAACTTTTTGGTTTACGAATTTGACGTCATTAGTCGGTCTTTTCTTGTTTACAAATTTGACGTCATTAGTCGGTCTTTTTTTGTTTGTTTACGAATTTGACGTCATTAGTCGGTCTTTTTTTGTTTGTTTACGAATTTGACGTCATTAGTCGGTCTTTTTTTTTGTTTACGAATTTGACGTCATTAGTCGGTCTTTTTTTGTTTGTTTACGAATTTGACGTCATTAGTCGGTCTTTTTTTTGTTTACGAATTTGACGTCATTAGTCGGTCTTTTTTTTTGTTTGCAAATTTGACGTCATTAGTCGGTCTTTTTTTTTTGTTTGCAAATTTGACGTCATTAGTCGGTCTTTTTTTTTTGTTTGCAAATTTGACGTCATTAGTCGGTCCCTTTTTGTTTACAAATTTGACGTCATTAGTCGGTCTTTTTTTTTTGTTTGCAAATTTGACGTCATTAGACGGTCCCTTTTTGTTTACAAATTTGACGTCATTAGTCGGTCTTTTTTTTTGTTTGCAAATTTGACGTCATTAGTCGGTCCCTTTTTGTTTATAAATTTGACGTCATTAGTCGGTATTTTCATGTTTACAAATTTGACGTCATTAGTTGGTCTTTTTTTTGTTTACAAATGTGACGTCATTAGTCGGTCTTTTTTTTTTTTTACAAATTTGACGTCATTGGTCGGTCTTTTTAAATGTGACGTCATTGGTCGGTCTTTTAAACAAAATATATTTGTGTCTTTCTTCTTTAAAAAAAAATTATAAGCATTTTATTTGATTTGGTATCGATGACATCAGACTGCTTGGACTTCTCTGACATCCTTTTACGCAAATATCCAACCATTTGGAAAGCTAAAATATAATCGCTCAGACTTGCTAGACTTTTTAATCTATCAAAATTTGACTGATCCTGGAATGAGCTGTCACGGATTTCTTTGTAAATAAACTTGACTCATTTGCGTCGATTGCCTCAGGCCTTCCATCCCCCAGTGCATGATACCCTCAAACAGTCACTCTTGTAACCAGTGAAATATCCTCATCAACACCAGGCACAGAAACATTGCAAATCCCATCTACATTCATAGGAGCCATAATGATCAATAAATTGATCGTGGGCCCTTAATATATAGAAGAAGAAGAAGGCGTGGCTTCAATACAAACATAATTACTGTGTACGTTTTAGAGTCACCTACTTATCTGGATGCATTACACAAGAGTGAATTCACGAGACAATCTGGTTTGGTACTTTCCGACTAAAAGTACGGGAGATGCTGATCTCTCGAGGTGTCCTCCGAGACGATGGAGATTCTTAACCATGGAAATCGGCTTAAAGCGTGTAGACGTAACAGAATCAGTGTGAAGATCAAACACGGCTTTGGTGTGGTGTGCGGGTGTGTGGCTATGTGGGTGTGTGGAGAGACGTGATTAGTGGATCAGAGGAATATACGAACTGGGTTAGCGAGAGAGGTGAAGTGGATCTAACGTTATTTTGTAGGAAATAGTGAAACTCTGTAGTGCTTGTGTTATATGACACCAGAGCCGGGCGGACGGCAGGGCGAAAGACAGGGGGCGGACAGGTCCCACACCCCGGGCGCAATCAATGAAAAGAGGGCGTTATTTGTGCAACTTTTCACCTCGGTTCTGGTGGAGGTTTCAGTTTAGCGGCCCGGACGGATAGCCAAAAATTCCTGGGATGACATTTGACCGATCCACCCCACCCCCTGATGATGTCACACTCTCGGTGCGGTGAAACTAATTTTCGGTAAAGACATTTGTTCAAGGAGTAGAGAATTGGGATGAAACAAGGTGGATAAATCGAGCTTTGCTTTTTCATTTTTATTTTAAATTCGCCCTACCTAGCTATGGAACAAAAATTTACTGTTAGTTCTGAATCATAACATATTATGTCGCATCTATTGTCTTTTATTGGGTGTGTTCTATTGCTTTAAAACATATGTTACTTCCCATAAGATAATGTTCTTATTCTTCATTCCTTTGTATTTGGTTATTACAAAAATGACTGGAACCGAAAAGCTCTTGTTCCGAAAAAAACTAAATTGTAGATTAAGTCAAATTCACAGTACACAGTACACACGGCAATGAGAATGGTGTGGAGATCAAGAAGTCACGTGGGGTGTGCAAACAGTTATTTTAAAACAGTCCTGGTGCATACTCTCCCCATCGCCCCGCCCCCCCCCCCCCCCCAAGTTTGTTCTGATTAAAGCCCAAATCCTATGTTGAGGAAAAATCTTTAATCACTTCACTGCAGGTTTTGTTGACCTTGTAATGATAAATATTAAGAATGTTGGGTCGAAATGGTTGGGGTGGGGGGGGGGGGCTGAGAGATGTATTTAATTTGTTAAATGTGCTTTATCGCGGATAAAAACGTGGAAAAATTATCTGCGGTGAAACTTCTGACTTGTTGTCTTTTTGTAAGGTTTTTTTTTCCTCTTTAAAATCTAAATACAAAATTGAGACTTGACCTCCTAAATCAACTGAGACTTGTAAATGTTATAGACACAATGGTGTTGTCAGGCAAGACACAATGATGTTGTCAGGCAAGACACAATGATGTTGTCAGGCAAGACACAATGATGTTGTCAGGCAAGACACAATGATGTTGTCAGGCAAGAAACAATGATGTTGTCAGGCAAGACACAATGATGTTGTCAGGCAAGACACAATGATGTTGTCAGGCACAACATCACAGGGGGGCTGATATTTATTTGACGCGAATTGAAGAGGGACATATTTCTTAAGACTGCGGAACGCATGCACGAATGATGTTACACACTGGCTTGGTGAATGATATTACACACTGGCTTGGTGAATGATGTTACACACTGGCTTGGTGAATGATGTTACACACTGGTTTGGTGAATGATGTTACACACTGGCTTGGTGAATGATGTTACACACTGGCTTGGTGAATGATGTTACACACTGGCTGGGTGAAGGATGTTACACACTGGCTGGGTGAATGATGTTACACACTGGTTTGGTGAATGATGTTACACACTGGCTTGGTGAATTTTGTTACACACTGGCTTGGTGAATGATGTTACACACTGGCTTGGTGAATTTTGTTACACACTGGTTTGTTGAATTATGTTACACACTGGTTTGGTGAATGATGTTACACACTGGTTTGGTGAATGATGTTACACACTGGTTTGGTGAATTATGTTACACACTGGTTTGGTGAATGATGTTACACACTGGTTTGGTGAATTATGTTACACACTGGTTTGGTGAATGATGTTACACACTGGTTTGGTGAATGATGTTACACACTGGTTTGGTGAATGATGTTACACACTGGTTTGGTGAATGATGTTACACACTGGTTTGGTGAATTATGTTACACACTGGTTTGGTGAATGATGTTACACACTGGTTTGGTGAATTATGTTACACACTGGCTGGGTGAATTATGTTACACACTGTTTTGGTGAATTATGTTACACACTGGTTTGGTGAATGATGTTACACACTGGTTTGGTGAATTATGTTACACACTGGTTTGGTGAATTAATTTACACGCTGGTTTGGTGGATTATGTTGTCAAATGTCTTGTCAAATAACTTGTCAAATGACTAGTCAAATGACTCTTAAGTAAATCCTACAACCTCTATTTTTGCACATTCAGTAAATAATAATTAAAAAACTCACTTATGTCCATTTAAGCTGTTTCAAGTTCTCGGTCAAAATGTCAACTTTTAATTTAGGACCAGAGCAAGCCACGAGATAAACAAAAATTAGGCCGGGTTGGGAGTGCATGCAAAGTAAATCTCTGGCATTGTTGTGGAAATAGCCTCGAATCCAGTGGTTCGTGGGTTTAATCCCAATTCTGGATTGAATTTTTACATGATAAAATTAAAGCATTTTTATTTCCATTAGTAACCAGAATATACGAGGACGTCACTGCATATTTCATAGTGTGGCAATGACAACCGAAACCTTTGACGTCATTTGACGTAGTCGCGGTCGTACACCAGCAATGTATTCCGATTGGATGTTAGGGGGAAAAAAGAAGTTGTCTGTTCTGATACTCAAACACTCAGATAATTATAGTTTACAAAATAGCTGCACGTGAAAACAACAAATTTCGATTTTTTTAAATATTTTTTTTAGAATACTACACTACGCTACTCTGCATTGGCACAGCACATACGAATGCTACGCTACTCGGCATTGGCCTTACGCTGCCCTGCTCAACTCATCACTTCTCGGCACTACACTGCACTGTACTGCACAACGCTGCACCACTCATCAGCTGCACTGCGCTGCACGGCAGATTAGCTCGTCTTGGGGCCGTTTCTTGGCACGCTGCACAGGTAGATAACAATGTCATCGTATCGCATACAATAAATGAACAAACTTAGATGCGGGTCATCAGGTCGGTGTCTGTGGGTGAGCGCTTGTGTTGTGTCTTATCCAGGCGCAAAATGGGGAGGGGGTGGGCAACTAATGTACGATTATAATTATTTTTTTTAAACAAGAATTGATGCAGAAATGGGCCATGAGATTGGAATAAGGTGGGCCAAATGATGTGCAGATAAGAAGAAGAAAAGGTAGTGCAGAGAGAAAGGATAAATGGTTGATACAGATGGGATATACGGGAGGGTTTTGTACAGAGAGGAAGGAAGGGTTGTAAAGATAGGAAGGAGGGGTTGGTAAGAGAGGGAGGTTGTTGTAGTCAGAAAGAGCAATCACGGTTGTTGTAGTCAGAAAGAGCAATCACGGTTGTTGTAGTCAGAAAGAGCAATCACGGTTGTTGTAGTCAGAAAGAGCAATCACGGTTGTTGTAGTTAGAAAGAGCAATCACGGTTGTTGTAGTCAGAAAGAGCAATCACGGTTGTTGTAGTCAGAAAGAGCAATCACGGTTGTTGTAGTCAGAAAGAGCAATCACGGTTGTTGTAGTCAGAAAGAGCAATCACGGTTGTTGTAGTCAGAAAGAGCAATCACGGTTGTTGTAGTCAGAAAGAGCAATCACGGTTGTTGTAGTCAGAAAGAGCAATCACGGTTGTTGTAGTCAGAAAGAGCAATCACGGTTGTTGTAGTCAGAAAGAGCAATCACGGTTGTTGTGGTCAGAAAGAGCAATCACGGTTGTTGTGGTCAGAAAGAGCAATCACGGTTGTTGTAGTCAGAAAGAGCAATCACGGTTGTTGTAGTCAGAAAGAGCAATCACGGTTGTTGTAGTCAGAAAGAGCAATCACGGTTGTTGTAGTAAGAAAGAGCAATCACGGTTGTTGTAGTCAGAAAGAGCAATCACGGTTGTTGTAGTCAGAAAGAGCAATCACGGTTGTTGTAGTCAGAAAGAGCAATCACGGTTGTTGTGGTCAGAAAGAGAAATCACGGTTGTTGTAGTCAGAAAGAGCAATCACGGTTGTTGTAGTCAGAAAGAGCAATCACGGTTGTTGTAGTCAGAAAGAGCAATCACGGTTGTTGTAGTCAGAAAGAGCAATCACGGTTGTTGTAGTCTGAAAGAGCAATCACGGTTGTTGTAGTCAGAAAGAGCAATCACGGTTGTTGTAGTCAGAAAGAGCAATCACGGTTGTTGTAGTCAGAAAGAGCAATCACGGTTGTTGTAGTCAGAAAGAGCAATCACGGTTGTTGTAGTCAGAAAGAGCAATCACGGTTGTTGTAGTCAGAAAGAGCAATCACGGTTGTTGTAGTCAGAAAGAGCAATCACGGTTGTTGTAGTCAGAAAGAGCAATCACGGTTGTTGTAGTCAGAAAGAGCAATCACGGTTGTTGTAGTCAGAAAGAGCAATCACGGTTGTTGTAGTAAGAAAGAGCAATCACGGTTGTTGTAGTCAGAAAGAGCAATCACGGTTGTTGTAGTCAGAAAGAGCAATCACGGTTGTTGTAGTAAGAAAGAGCAATCACGGTTGTTGTAGTCAGAAAGAGCAATCACGGTTGTTGTAGTCAGAAAGAGCAATCACGGTTGTTGTAGTCAGAAAGAGCAATCACGGTTGTTGTAGTCAGAAAGAGCAATCACGGTTGTTGTAGTCAGAAAGAGCAATCACGGTTGTTGTAGTAAGAAAGAGCAATCACGGTTGTTGTAGTCAGAAAGAGCAATCACGGTTGTTGTAGTCAGAAAGAGCAATCACGGTTGTTGTAGTCAGAAAGAGCAATCACGGTTGTTGTAGTCAGAAAGAGCAATCACGGTTGTTGTAGTCAGAAAGAGCAATCACGGTTGTTGTAGTCAGAAAGAGCAATCACGGTTGTTGTAGTCAGAAAGAGCAATCACGGTTGTTGTAGTAAGAAAGAGCAATCACGGTTGTTGTAGTCAGAAAGAGCAATCACGGTTGTTGTAGTAAGAAAGAGCAATCACGGTTGTTGTAGTCAGAAAGAGCAATCACGGTTGTTGTAGTCAGAAAGAGCAATCACGGTTGTTGTAGTAAGAAAGAGCAATCACGGTTGTTGTGGTCAGAAAGAGCAATCACGGTTGTTGTAGTCAGAAAGAGCAATCACGGTTGTTGTAGTCAGAAAGAGCAATCACGGTTGTTGTAGTCAGAAAGAGCAATCACGGTTGTTGTAGTCAGAAAGAGCAATCACGGTTGTTGTAGTAAGAAAGAGCAATCACGGTTGTTGTAGTCAGAAAGAGCAATCACGGTTGTTGTAGTCAGAAAGAGCAATCACGGTTGTTGTAGTCAGAAAGAGCAATCACGGTTGTTGTAGTCAGAAAGAGCAATCACGGTTGTTGTAGTCAGAAAGAGCAATCACGGTTGTTGTAGTAAGAAAGAGCAATCACGGTTGTTGTAGTCAGAAAGAGCAATCACGGTTGTTGTAGTAAGAAAGAGCAATCACGGTTGTTGTAGTCAGAAAGAGCAATCACGGTTGTTGTAGTCAGAAAGAGCAATCACGGTTGTTGTGGTAAGAAAGAGCAATCACGGTTGTTGTGGTCAGAAAGAGCAATCACGGTTGTTGTAGTCAGAAAGAGCAATCACGGTTGTTGTAGTCAGAAAGAGCAATCACGGTTGTTGTAGTCAGAAAGAGCAATCACGGTTGTTGTAGTCAGAAAGAGCAATCACGGTTGTTGTAGTCAGAAAGAGCAATCACGGTTGTTGTAGTCAGAAAGAGCAATCACGGTTGTTGTAGTCAGAAAGAGCAATCACGGTTGTTGTAGTCAGAAAGAGCAATCACGGTTGTTGTAGTCAGAAAGAGCAATCACGGTTGTTGTAGTCAGAAAGAGCAATCACGGTTGTTGTAGTCAGAAAGAGCAATCACGGTTGTTGTAGTCAGAAAGAGCAATCACGGTTGTTGTAGTCAGAAAGAGCAATCACGGTTGTTGTAGTCAGAAAGAGCAATCACGGTTGTTGTAGTCAGAAAGAGCAATCACGGTTGTTGTAGTCAGAAAGAGCAATCACGGTTGTTGTAGTAAGAAAGAGCAATCACGGTTGTTGTAGTCAGAAAGAGCAATCACGGTTGTTGTAGTCAGAAAGAGCAATCACGGTTGTTGTAGTCAGAAAGAGCAATCACGGTTGTTGTAGTCAGAAAGAGCAATCACGGTTGTTGTAGTCAGAAAGAGCAATCACGGTTGTTGTAGTAAGAAAGAGCAATCACGGTTGTTGTAGTCAGAAAGAGCAATCACGGTTGTTGTAGTCAGAAAGAGCAATCACGGTTGTTGTAGTAAGAAAGAGCAATCACGGTTGTTGTGGTCAGAAAGAGCAATCACGGTTGTTGTAGTCAGAAAGAGCAATCACGGTTGTTGTAGTCAGAAAGAGCAATCACGGTTGTTGTAGTCAGAAAGAGCAATCACGGTTGTTGTAGTCAGAAAGAGCAATCACGGTTGTTGTAGTCAGAAAGAGCAATCACGGTTGTTGTAGTCAGAAAGAGCAATCACGGTTGTTGTAGTCAGAAAGAGCAATCACGGTTGTTGTAGTCAGAAAGAGCAATCACGGTTGTTGTAGTCAGAAAGAGCAATCACGGTTGTTGTAGTCAGAAAGAGCAATCACGGTTGTTGTAGTCAGAAAGAGCAATCACGGTTGTTGTAGTCAGAAAGAGCAATCACGGTTGTAAAAAAAGAATAAAATTAGAATAAGTTGGATTTAAATAAGAGTTAACATACGGTTAACATACGGTTGGCAAACAGATAACATACGGTTAAAATACAGTTAACATACAGTTAACATACAGTTGGCAAACAGTTAACATACGGTTGGCAAACAGTTAACATACAGTTAACATACGGTTGGCAAACAGTTAACATACAGTTAACATACGGTTGGCAAACAGTTAACATACAGTTAACATACGGTTGGCAAACAGTTAACATACAGTTAACATACGGTTGGCAAACAGTTAACATACAGTTAACATACGGTTGGCAAACAGTTAACATACAGTTAACATACGGTTGGCAAACAGTTAACAAACAGTTAACATACAGTTGGCAAACAGTTAAGCCATGTTCTAAGACAATCACCTGTTAAGCTGATATCTTCTCCCTAGACACTATCATCTGTCTCGGTAATGTTAAACCACAGAGTGGCTTGTCCGAATACAGACTTGATCAGTTGCAATGCCCTTGTCCAATGAAGATCTTACTCCACTTAATCGGGAGATAATTTGTCACAACTGTGTATGATATAGAATTGGATCGTCAGGTGCCAGTGGCTCTTGTCACAACTGTGTATGATATAGAATTGGAACGTCAGGTGCCAGTGGCTCTTGTCACAACTGTGTATGATATAGAATTGGAACGTCGGGAGCCGGTGGCTCTTGCCACAACTCTGTATGATATAGAATTGGAACGTCAAGTGCCAGTGGCTCTTGTCACAACTGTGTATGATATAGAATTGGAACGTCGGGAGCCGGTGGCTCTTGTCACAACTGTGTATGATATAGAATTTTAACGTGAGGAGCCAGTGACTCTTGTCACAACTGTGTATGATATAGAATTTTAACGTGAGGAGCCAGTGGCTCTTGTCACAACTGTGTATGATATAGAATTGTAACGTCAGGAGCCAGTGGCTCTTGTCACAACTGTGTATGATATAGAATTTTAACGTCAGGAGCCAGTGGCTCTTGTCACAACTTTGTACACGCTTTGGGGTGTATTTAAACGAATTGTAGCACGTGCGTTTTTAGGGGCAGAAAGTGCAGCCTACGAAGGCGGGCATCATTCCTTGCTTCTTGCTACGCCCCTGAGGTGAACGCTTTGATTAAACGCTTTAACGGGCATTCCGAAATCACACTAACATATTATCGTGTATGCGCCTTTTGTCGATGCGATAACACTTCCAGAATAGAAACCCGGTTGTTGCGACTGCCACTTACGATATCTTTTTGTGAGGTCTGAAGAGAAGTTGTGATGCCTTAGTGATTCCATGTTTTTAAATGTGATCATGGGAAGACGCGCTGGGCAGGCGACGTCACGGTTCAGTGAGATAAACTATGACTAACTATACATCAATGTAAGAAAAGATGGTTGTCAAACAAGCGCGCACACACACAAATATTCAAACGTACTTGGGGGGGGGGTGGGGGTTTGCTAGGGAATTACAAAGGATGTGGCGTAAAAATAGGGTTAGGAGGGGTGGTGCGACCCGGGCCGCACGTTTTTCTGTATTTTGAGGGGCGGCGTTTACGGACGACTGGGGAGATTTTTTTCGCAGAAGGGGGCGGCAAGGATCTTACTCCACCCTGGGTGGTCAATAACCGCAGCTACGCCACTGCATAAGTGGCAGAAACATTGCGTTTAAAATCAATAGAGTCAGTGCGACCTTGTCAACCAGTGGTTTTCAAAGTGGGGTACCGCTCCCCTTAAGAGGGTGGTCTGGTGACCCAGGGGGTGATACAGTGCGCAGTAGATTTAGGAGGGGTGTTGGGACGATACCGAAGGGTGCGGGGAGGCGATGAGGAAGTGTTTCGGTTTATAAATTTAATATAAATTCTAAAAATAGATACAATGCTATTTTCATAGCTGGCATAGAGTAATTCCCGTGGATCATAGATGATACGGAGGGCCGTCAACGTCACTTCCGGGTGGAACCTAACTGGTTATAACCTTTTAAATCTTTGTTTAAATGAGTGTTTATTTGTCCCTATTCAGAAGTCAAACAAATGTCATCCATTATAAATAATAAAACACTGAGATCACACGGCGCGACTGTGGCCATGTTTGAAGAGTATCGACAGCAGGAGCAGTTCATTCGAAAATGCATCGGGACCATTGCGAACGGTTGTTGACGCAATTTTCATATTTGTTTTAAGTTTTTAAAGTACCTTAGATTTTTACCAGCTGATGAGTCATTTTATTGCCAACATCTGGATGCTAACAACTGAATGTTAAACTAAGGCCTTGAACTCTTATAGTTCTTTTTTTTTTTTTGGTATTGACCTGTGCTGGTCAACTTCTTTAGGTCAAGACGTCCGAATGAGTTCAAAAGTTAACCTTATCAGGACACAAGCACCTGGAATGCCAGTCATTACATTAAGAACCGTGGCAAGCAAAGTCTGGGCCTCGGGTAATGCCTGAATTTAGGCGCCCTTTCTCTCCCCCCCCCCCCCAAAACCAAAAGAAAAGAATCTATTAATACACATGTTCTGCTTGACCAATGACGATTTTTGGTGCTTCTAAAGATGGTGCCCGGATGGTTCCTTCTTCACCCCGCCCCCTGATTACGCGGCCCTGGGGACATTTCTCAACTCATTTTGTGACCTGCTCACGTCTTCGGAAAGTTGTGAACTCGCGTCTTTGGAAAGTTGTGAACTCGCGTCCTGGGAAAATTGTGACCTCGCGTCTTGGGAAAAATGTGACATCGCGTCCTGGGAAAATTGTGACCTTGCATCTTGGGAAAGTTTTGACCTCGCGTCCTGGGAAAATTGTGACCTTGCGTCTTGGGAAAGTTGTGAACTCGCGTTTTGGGAAAAATTAGATAATCTAAAAGGACCAAGACCATACAGAAACAAATTGCTTCTCATTTGTAGAGGACTCATTGGTCTGCGGAACTCTTTGTTTGGCAGGATTCCTATCAGTAGTATATGTGACACCTGTCACTGGTGTAGACACGGGGAGAATGGTTCCCGTGTTTCCGACTGTAGACCCTGTTTTTAAAAGGAGTAACAGCTCACACAAAAAATGGATTTATATTCAGGACCCGTGATTGCAAGAGAAGGTCTGTCTGGCAGAGGTGCAAGAGAAGGTCTGTCTGGCAGAGGTGTGTTGAGTGGGGTATGGCGAAAGATCTGTTGTGACAGTGTTTTGTGATGACAACGATGTGGCTGTGTCTAAAAATTACCGGAAGTCTCACTCTACAACCATTGTATCATTTCTCCAACTGTAATTGCTGTGAAGTTCGTTGACTTTTTTATTTTTGCACTATAATTTTGCATTGGTTTTCAAATCACTTTTCGATGCCTTCTGCCATATCGATTTTGTGGCCCCCTGATATTTAAAGTTGATGGCTAGACAACAAAACTGACATCACAACTTTGTGTCCCATAAATATCTGAGGACCACTGAGGCGCAAACAGTGTTTATTTCAGTCAGTTTTCTCGGAGATTTTCCGGAGGGGGGGGGGGGCTGGCACAGATGCGTAGCTGAAGGGGGCATAGGGGGACATATCTCCCCTGGGCGCAAGACTAGTAAGCCTGCTGCTGCAAGGGTCCTCGAATATTTTAGACACTTAAAGTTGTGCTGCGGGCACCATTAACTATCAAAGTTCAATGCAATGTTTGGGAGGACATAACCGGGTGTGTTTTTAAAAAAAAAATATTACTGAATAGTAAAGTGTTGTTTTTTTTTAATCTTTATTTTAACTATTTTCTAGGTAAACACCTTAATAAAGAAATGAATTTACAACAACACAAATTGTACTCTCTTCTAAAAATGTTTTCCTTTACAAAAAGGCATTTGCTAACTTAATTTTAATTTTGAACCAGGGTCAAAAAGAGAAAAAAAATGTTATGTAGAAAGTTTTAAATATTTTATCATTTTTGTAAATCCTATATGAATGGCAAAATTATGTTAAGAAGACATGAGATGTTTACAAAAGAAATCATATGTTTATTACTGTGTGATTTTATCTGAAGGAAATCGTATAAAAATAAAATATACATTTCCCCAAAATTCAGTTGACTGAAAATGTTTATTTAGAAGTTCAAACTACTACAACTTTCTTCTGATCATTTTAAAATTGCCTCTTCGATACACTTTAAAACGTTTTTTTTCTCACCAAATCCATAGAATTTATTTTTAACTTTCCGCTTGTTTTATATTAACTACTACAAAAAAGGAATGGAATTCGCATGATTATCGAAATTCTAGTTTTTAAAAAAACTTGTTTATATATATATATATATATATTGCTTCTGGTATGCCCTGCTTCCTCTCAGTGGCGTAGCGAGCTTAACTCGCGCCCGGGGCCCAATACCATTTTATCGCCCCCCAATACCTTTTTAGCGCCCCCCCTATTCGAAAAACCATACAATATTATAGTAAAATATACCATTTGGCGCCCGTTTGTGAGTAGCGCCCGGGGCAATATGCCCCCTTCCCCCCTCACTACGCCACTGCTTCCTCTTCACAACCGGCCCTCCGCCAACTCCACATGTTTTATATTAATAGTACTGAGTGAGAAATGGTATGTCTTGCGTGATGGGAATACTCAGGGGGGAAAAAAATTTTTTAGTGGAGGCGCCAATTATTCTGTGTCGTTAGTGTTTGTGTTCCTCTGTCACACAGCAAGGTTATAGTGTGTGTTCCTCTGTCACACAGCGATGTCATAGTTTGTGTTCCTCTTTCACACACCGATGCTATAGTTTGTGTTCCTCTGTCACACAGCGATGTTATAGTTCGTGTTCCTCTGTCACACAGCGATGTTATAGTTCGTGTTCCTCTGGCACACAGCGATGTCATAGTGTGTGTTCCTCTGTCACACAGCGATGTTATAGTTTGTGTTCCTCTGTCACACAGCGATGTTATAGTTTGTGTTCCTCTGTCACACAGCGATGTCATAGTTTGTGTTCCTCTGTCACACAGCGATGTCATAGTTTGTGTTCCTCTGTCACACAGCGATGTTATAGTTTGTGTTCCTCTGTCACACAGCGATGTCATAGTTTGTGTTCCTCTGTCACACAGCGATGTTATAGTTTGTGTTCCTCTGTCACACACCGATGTTATAGTTTGTGTTCCTCTGTCACACACCGATGTTATAGTTCGTGTTCCTCTGTGTAACGTCGGAAATCCTTTCAAAGCTTTTTGATCTTCGTTTCACTGCGACTCTTGTTTGGTAAGTAAGTCTTTCTTATAAATTGAACAACAGCATCTTTCCTGTGGACGGTTTTTGTACAACGTCATCTCTCTTCCGATATCCGGCAACTGCTTGTTCCTATCAGTGGATTATTTCTTGACACGAACAGCTGACGAAGGCAGTGCACTCTCACCACGACATAATAGGGCAGTGCACTCTCA
Organism: Omphiscola glabra; assembly: GCA_964017045.1. Classification (NCBI taxonomy): domain Eukaryota; kingdom Metazoa; phylum Mollusca; class Gastropoda; family Lymnaeidae; genus Omphiscola; species Omphiscola glabra. The sequence goes on along the minus strand of OZ024803.1, from coordinate 5,433,037 downwards.
CCGCGACATAATAGGGCAGTGCACTCTCACCGCGACATAATAGGGCAGTGCACTCTCACCGCGACATAATAGGGCAGTGCACTCTCACCGCGACATAATAGGGCAGTGCACTCTCACCGCGACATAATAGGGCAGTGCACTCTCACCACGACATAATAGGGCAGTGCACTCTCACCACGACATAACAGGGCAGTGCACTCTCACCACGACATAATAGGGCAGTGCACTCTCACCACGACATAATAGGGCAGTGCACTCTCACCACGACATAATAGGGCAGTAGATTTCGTTGCATTTTTTTTTTAAAGTTATTCCCGAAGCTGTGTTACAAAATAAGCACAATTAAATAAAACACAAACGCTTTTCAATTTAATGATAATTGATGCAGTGGCAACTATTAAATTCCTAATTTTTGTTTTAAAAATGTATCAATTTTATTAAAGTTTTCATTTTTATCTCAACTCAAAATACATGGAAGGAATCGAGTACATTAAAATGTATGCTGGAAACGATACCAAAAAGAAAAAAAAATAAGCATGATGCTTACATGCATTTTATAGTTAGCACTCATCTCTATTTATTATGAAATATAATTTGAAAACAGATGGCCGGTGTTTAGTGCTTATATTAAAGTTATAGACTTTTATAGTAAATTAAAAGTACTTTAATACCATGTTATTAAAGTACTTGAACCTGTGAAGTTGCAAAAAAAAAAATATATACAAATCAACGATGTAACCGAACGACAGGGAGTAAGTTTTTGGCGTTAAATCAGGAGCGGCCGACTTTCAAATCCGTACACAAGTACTGTAGGTCTAAGCCTGTAAAAAGAATCGCCTTAAATATACGTATCATCAGATGTATTGAGCATAGGGTCATTTTAACGAAACTAATTGTAATCGATGAAAGATACAAGTTTCTATTACTTTTTAAAAATGTTTTAAAAATTTAAAATTTAGAAGTTTTTAATATATAGCTATATATTTTCGTTTTTGTTGTACAAATATTCCCCCGGGGGGGGGCGCAATACAATTCCTCCAGTCGCCCCCCCCCCCTTTTCAGAGATGCCCGAAAGAAAGGCTGGTCGCAGTGGTTGCGTGGCCTGTGCGACGGCCCTAGTTAACAGATCCTCACACAATACGGTCGTAGGATCTGCAGCTGACGTTCATGTTGCTACTCCGACCATGGACCCGAGTCAGCACTTTTTTAATGCACTGAGGGCGATTGGGTGTATTCGTGGGGGGTGGGGGGCGCGGGGGCGGGGAGGCTGCAGAGAGAAAAAGATATCGTAATGTCTTTAAATGAATGAGGGCGACTTGTGTGATTCGTTCCACCACTCGCCCTTGGAAAGCCGGCCATTATCCGCGAACTGTTTGGGGAGGCGACTCTTATCTCCCTAAAGTGCGCACGCGCTGTTCTCTATCCGTTGATTAACCGTAGCATTGCATGAAAGGAGGAAGTTGTTGAGATGAAACTGTCCGAGAAGTTGGCTTTGAGGCTTTCAGCTCTTTTTTTCTTTTTTTTTATTTTGTTAGTGGAGAGTGCAATGAGTAAAGAACTTTTGGAATGTTGTTTTGAATTTTCAGTTTGAAAAATAAGAAACTGAGTTGGTTTTATGTAGAAAAATGCACGGACTGACTGCATCCTAAATTTTGTTATTGCCACATCAAGATTTTCATTAGTCTTTTTAGTTCTTTGGGGTTCAATCATATTTTTTTTTAAATTCAGCTCATGGAGTGAACAGCTGGTTTTATATGTGGTGTATTTTTTATATCGCTTTTAAATCCTTTATATTAACTTCGTTTTTATTCGTGGCTGGCTGGCTGGGTGACAAGCTGGCAAGGCCTTCGGACGACAAAATGACCCCCACTTCCCGTCAACCGATCGAGCTGAAACGTGGCACATAGACTCATTACCGATGACAACAACATTCTAATTCTATCAAATTTTAAGCCTCACCCCCAAACTCCAAAATCAGTTTTTACTGTTTTTAAAAAAAAGGTGGTGGGGCGGATAAAATAAAATTCCCGATAACTGCGCTAAATGATCTACTTTTTAAATGATCTACTTTTTAAATGATCTACTTTTTAAATGATCTCCTTTTTAAATGATCTACTTTTTAAATGATCTACTTTTTAAATGATCTACTTTTTAAATGATCTACTTTTTAAATGATCTACTTTTTAAATGATCTACTTTTTAAATGATCTACTTTTTAAATGATCTACTTTTTAAATGATCTACTTTTTAAATGATCTACTTTTTAAAAAAATATTTCAGGTGCATTTGGTGCGTAATATTTTCTTTTGTTTTTTTTTTTCTAACTTTGTTGGTGAAATAAATGTGCGGTGGAAAAAACGGTTTGTTCATTGGAAGATTAATTTAGTTCAGGAGCGTGAAAAACAAGTGTGAGGTTGCGAGCCTTCGGTGGGTGGGTGGGTTGGGGGGGGGGGGGCATTAATTGAGATTCTTATAATGCGCGTTACTTGTATGCATGTTTTATCAAATTTTCATCTCGCCCCCCCCCCCCCCCCCAAAATTACTCGATATTACATTGTATAAAGGATTTATTCGAAAAACGTTGCTTTTAGGGGTGATTTAATTTTTATATGAACTTATCGAGGAAATCTTCTTGGAAAAATCAATGACGTCATTATGGGACGTCACTCTGATTAATTAGGTAAAAGACAAAAAAGGTCATCCAGAGATAACCGCAGAAACTGATTATAAAATTAACGTGTAAACTTTGCAAAGGCCTTCGGGTCTAAATGTATCCGCTCTATATCTATCTGCTCTAAACCTTTCAGCTCTAAATCTATCAGCTCTAAACCTATCAGCTCTATCTATATCTGATCTAAATCTCTCTGCTCTAAATCTATCTGCTCTATATCTATCTAGTCGTAATGAAGCTTACGGGCAGCTGCATCATTACGTGGATGATTGTCTTAGACAAAGAAATCAAGGGAACCAACATTTTTCTTTCCTATCTGCCCCCCGCCCCTCTTTCTTGGCCCATGGCTCCAGGAGGTGGAAAGGGAATCTTTCATTTTAGAAGTGCTTTGTGGTTATGGGGAAAATTCACTTGAGTTTGGCGTTTAACACTTCCAGCGTTGTGTTGTTGATTTGTTTTTTTTGTTTTTTAGGGTTTGGGTTTGGTTGGGGGGGGGGGGTGAATATTGCACAATTTGATTTGAAGGTTGAACTATTTTCTTTGATTACCTAATTAGTCTTTTAATTATTTATGATTTTTTGTTTTGTCTTCATCCACAGCGTCGTGAGCCACTACATATCTGGATTGCATCAACTCCACGGATCTACTACCGTGTGACTACATACAAAGGATTTCACTGACGCTATAAAAAAAAAACATACAGTTTTTAACATTCTTTAACATTTTTCTTCAGTTGCCAAACGCCATCAAATAAAAAAAAAAAATCATTGCCTTCCTAAAGATGTAAGCTTTAAAACGTATACGCAGCCCCCTTTTTTGTTTCTTTAATTCATATCGAGTGTAACAAAAATCTTGTGGACATCACATTAAATTTGTATGGAAAATGGCGTGAACTTTCAGACGATTATATTAAATAGCGCGATGTGAAAACAAATATTATATCGCTTGGACTTGTCAGTTGTAGTTTTTTTCCCAATTGACGTCAGAACCATCCGTTCGTGACGTCACTGCACCACCTCCACCGCGTGATCTTCGTCACCATGGGTGACGACGTGAACGTTACCTTTCCCATGGGTCATCCCAATATGACCTTCGACCCGGACGAAGTCCTTCCGGATTCGGTGAAGTTCGTCAGAGGCGCGTGCCTGGTCGTCATCAGCGTGCTGGGCGCAAGCTTCAACACCTTCATGATCATTGCAATCGTCCCGAACCGGCGGCTGAGGACTGTCCGGAACATCCTATTGGTTCATCTTGGGGGTGTCGGCCTGATGTCATCCATTTTCACCACGATGTTTCCAGCTGTGACCACGTTTCATGTAAGGTCTTTCTTTCTTTGTCAAATTGTTTTGTACAGCGTAATTTTTTTTTTAATCGGAATCGGAATTGATGTACATCAGGGGCGTCATTTCAGTTTTTTTCAAGGGGTTGGGGTGGGGGGAACCAAAACTTGGTCGGCTCTTTAAGTTGTTTAGTACTGGAGGCGCAATTTAAATAAAACCTGCAAATTCAGGGAGGAAAAATAGGGGGGGGGGGGCAAATGCCCCACCCTGTCCTACCCAAATGACGTCCCTGGTATGGAGTTGTTTTTCACTTGTTCAGTTTAAATTGCATGTTTTATGAATCTCCCCGTTAGTGGTTTATAAGTATCTATTAAACACATGCGATTGTTAACACAAGTTGCCAATTAACTTCCTTTTTTTACACGGTCATTTGAATTTGTGAACAACAACAACAACAAAAAAATCAATTCTTTGGATCGGTATGTAGGAAGTGAAGTCAAGATGTTCTCTTTCTCCAACATTTTAAACATTTTATATGATTACTTCGACAATAAAAAAAATCGGAAATCTTTTCCGTGAAAGAAAGTTTTACGACATTTTTTTTTTTTTACATTTTTACTCAATAATGAACTTATTCATACTCGGTAAAGAAATCTTGTCCAATCGCTAAAGCAGCGTTGATCTTAAATCGGTATTTAATGCGATATTCCTTTTTTGTGTGTGCAAATAACGTTATAATAGACAATACTCTTGATGCCATTAATTAAAAAGCTCATGTTATTTTTTCTTCTACAGGGCAAGTGGGTCGGCGGGAAGACCATGTGCCAGACGTACGCTTACGTGACCTGTGTCTTCACCAGCGTGTCCGTCTGGACCATAGCGGCGCTGAGCTGGGACAAGTATCAAACCATTGCCTCGCCCCTCCACCACTCCCTGACCGCCACCCTCAGGAAGATGCTACCTTGCTTCGGCGTCTTCTGGGGGTGCGGCCTCATCCTGTCCCTGCCCCCGCTGTTCGGCGCCAACGAGTACTCCCTGCACCGGACGATGGGCATCTGCGGGGTCAACTTCTCCAGCACGGCGGGCCGGTGGTACACCTGCGTGCTGGTGTGCCTGTCCTTCATCTTTCCGTTCTGCCTGATGATCTACTGCTACGCGCACATATTCCGCATCGCGCGCACCCAGAGCAGCCGCATCGCCGCCACCATGCTGCGGATGGTCAGCGTCATCCAGGCCCCCATCGCCCCGGCGACGCAGAGCTCGCTCTCCCTTCGTGGGACCAAAGCCATGGGCACGATACTCCAGTTGATAGGGTCGTTCGTTTTGACTTACCTCCCTTATTCTATTATTATCATCTACGAGGTCATTTTCGCCGTACAGGCTAACACCATTTTCGTCTCTATAGCAACCACCCTGTTCCTAGCCGCCCCTTTCATACACGCCGCCATCTACGGGATACGGAACCAAATTCTACGGACGTCTTTTTACCGATACACCCGCCGGAAGCTGCAGCACTGCTGCGCTAAAGACAAGCGCCGCGGAAGCGTTAAGTCGCTCAACCGGAAATCCCCCACTGGTTTCAAAATCCCAATGAGGTGCATCATTAAGTCTGACGGTAAGCAGTACATCCTTCGGCGGACGCTGTCCTACCAGGGCGACCCGCTCAACCAGGTGGACGAATTCGGGGACCACACGTCGGGACTCCCGCGGCCGCATTCGTTCAACGTCCTGCGAAAGGCCAACGGCTGCTCCCCGTCCTTGCCCAATGGTCTTCGGGTTCACAACGGGCATAATTTGAAAGAGGAAGGCAAGCAGGTGAAAGAGGTCTCGTTCTCCGAGAAGGACGAGGTCTCGTATATCCATCCCGATGGTATGTCTCGCGTGGCGAGGGAGGAGGTGTCCTACTACAGCAAAGACATCATGAAAGAAATGAGTGTCATGGACTGGGAGATGGAGGAACTCTCTAAATATGATCGGGAGGAGGAGGAAGATAAGGAGGATCACAACGCCTCACGCACTTCCGGTACGCTGAAAGAAAGTACTCTAGGCTCGAACCTCCGGAAGGAGGAGATATCGAAAATGTATAAATTCAAAGACGAAATCACTAAACTGGCCCAGGCGAGGCTGAAGCCTAAGTATACTCCCCAGAACAACAGGGCAAAGAACTCGGGCAAGGACAAAAGGGGAAGGAACCGTTTCGACCAGGAGGAGTCGTCCATCTTTCATGTTGAGAATATGGACGAGCATTCGAAGTTTGATTTAGATTCTGATGACGGTGTGTCTTGTGCATAATTTAACCGTTAACGGGAACATATCGTAATGACTGCCTGCATAATTGCATAATATTGCTTGAAGATTTTAAAAAAAATTAAACTCCACCAACTGGACTGTTGACAATGCTCACTAATGTATTTTAATATTGACTGTGAAATCCAATTTTTTGGGGGGTTTATTTAAATATAAATATTTATATTTGACTGTGTATTTGTTTCATTACATATCAATGAAAGATGTAATTGTATCAATCTCTGTATTTCTAGTTCGCTTCATTTTGAACTATGAAAACATCATCGACATATGTCTCGACGCACCGATATGTGGTGCAAAAAAATTTTAAAACAAATTGTGAGAATAGAAAAGCGTGCACATATCTATCTACCAATAGTTTTGAAGCAACTTTTTTTTTTGTAAATTGGGGGGGGGGGGGGGGGGGGTTTAATAGAAATCCATTTTTTGTAGCTCATCTAAATGATTAGTTATAATTTTAAATTGTTTTAAGTATTTATAAAATGTGATATGAAGTACCGTCTATAAATTCATATAGAGGCTCAAGAAAATATGGAATGACAAAAACATAGCCCCCAGCACCAAAATCAGGCTGATGCGCTCACTAGTCCTCTCCATTTTCTTATATGCCTGTGAGTCCTGGACATTAACAGCAGAACTCGAAAGGAAAATTAAGGCGATGGAGATGAGATGTTTCAGAAGCATTCTTGTCTTGGCATCTGCTATAGAGACCACATCACCAATGAACAAGTGAAAGAGAGGATTCGTAAAGCAATTGGGCAGTACGATGACCTCCTGGTGTTGGTAAAAAAGCGAAAACTTGAATGGGTTGGCCACGTAACAAGGAAACAAGGGCTCGCCAAAGAAATCATGCAGGTCACAACTAGAGGAGGGAGAAGAAGAGGAAGACAAAGAAAAAGATGGGAAGATAACATCAAAGAGTGGACGGGATTAAAACTAGTCGATGCTGTACGTAGTGCAGAAGACAGAGAGGAATGGAGAAGGATAGTTTTCATGTCATCTGTGGCGCCCCAACGGTCCAAGGACTAATGGACATGATGATGATGATGATGATGATGATGATGATGATGATGATGATGATGATGATGATGATGATGATGATGATGATGATGATGATGATGATGATGATGATGATGATGATGATGATGATGATGATTTCCATTTATCAAAGCGGGTCTGCCCAGCTCTGATAGCAACAGCGTACGTAATACGAAAGCTCGTGTAAATCCTTTATAAAATGTAATATGGAGCAATATAGGGGGGGGGGCTGAAACTTTGACTAAACGTGCATTAGAGTAACGCACTTGATAAGAATCCGGGAAATTTGATCGAATGTGTCCTGATCGGAAACGAGTCTAGTTGCCAAGTTTCAGCTCGATAGGTTGACGGGAAGTGGGTCAATAGCCGTCCGAAGATTTTTATGCCCTGATGTCACAAAGACGATGTTAATATAAAGGATTTTAAAAATGAAACTTTTTTTGTTTACCACCATCAGCTGTTTAGATACGCGGAAATGTGATTGTAATTTTTCTTGTGATCGATTTGATCCGAAACAATGCTTGTCTCAATGTGTGTATTCAATGGTCGAGCTCCACTGATTTAGGGTTTACCCGTTAACATGACATCCTATCCATCCACCAACCCCACCCCCTTAAACCCCACCCCTTTAAACCCCACCCCTTTTAACCCCGCCCGTTTAAACCCCACCCCTTTAAACCCCACCCCTTTAAACCCCACCCCTTTAAACCCCGTCACTTTAAACCCCGCCCCTTTAAACCCCACCCCTTTAAACCCCACCCCTTTAAACCCCGTCCCTTTAAACCCCTCCCCTTTCAACCCCACCCCTATAAACCCCACCCCTTTAAACCCCACCCCTTGAAACCCCGCCCGTTTAAACCCGTCCCTTCAAACCCCACCCCTTTAAACCCCACCTGTTTAGATACGCGGAAATGTGATTGTAATTTTTTTTGTGATCGATTTGATCCGAAACAATGCTTGTCTCAATGTGTGTATTCAATGGTCGCGCTCCACTGATTTAGGGTTTACCCGTTAACATGACATCCTATCCATCCACCAACCCCACCCCTTTAAACCCCATCCCTTTAAACCCACACCCCTTTAAACCCCGTCCCTTTAAAACCCCGCCCCTTTAAACCCCACCCCTTTAAACCCCACCCCTTTAAACCCCGTCCCTTTAAACCCCGCCCCTTTAAACCCCACCCCTTTAAACCCCACCCCTTTAAACCCCACCCCTTTAAACCCCACCCCTTGAAACCCCGCCCGTTTAAACCCGTCCCTTTAAACCCCACCCCTTTAAACCCCACCCCCTTTAAACCCGACCCCTTTAAACCCCGTCCCTTTAAACCCCGCCCCTTTAAACCCCACCCCTTTAAACCCCACCCCTTTAAACCCCGCACCCACCAACCTGCATATTTCCACGTAGCATACGCGATATTTTGAGGAGCGGACTTCATGGAGACAGGTTGTGGGTTTGTTTGTTTGTTTATTTGTTTGTTTTGTTGTTTGTTGTTTGTTGTTGTTGTTTTTTTTTTGGGGGGGGCATAAGAATTTCTGATGTTAGAAATAAAGGGCAACCTTTAGTTACACACGTGTCATCGGTGAAGAGGATACACATGTGTTAAGATATTAATATGACTCAAGGTACAGTGAGCTCATCGACTCTTCTCTTCACAACGTTACTTTCTGGGAGTTCTAGGAATAATCATTGTAAACTCGGAGATTTGTGTGTGCAAATAGTTTTCTTTATTTGTTCAATTAAAGTACTCATTAATTCAGCTGTACCGCAAACCACAAAGACACCCGTTATTAAAGTATCATTAATTCAGCTGTACCGCAAACCACAAAGACCCCCGTTATTAAAGTACTCATTAATTCAGCTGTACCGCAAACCACAAAGACACCCGTTATTAAAGTACTCATTAATTCAGCTGTACCGCAAACCACAAAGACACCCGTTATTAAAGTACTCATTAATTCAGCTGTACCGCAAACCACAAAGACACCCGTTATTAAAGTACTCATTAATTCAGCTGTACCGCAAACCACAAAGACACCCGTTTCGGTCCGTTAATTCACGTGCTCAGAGCGGGGATTATTGCCAGGCGGCACGGCACGCCTCATTGATTTAAGTTTTTAAATGTTGTGTTGACTCGTGGCTGGAAGAGCCAGGAGCAGCGGTTCTGAATCAATGGTCCATGAACACACCCCTTCATTTTCTACGTAATGATTTTTCATGGGTTACATGTAAATTTCATTTTTTTTTTAAACCTTGGAATTACTAACTGAAAAGGCCAATTGGGTGTGGGGGGGGGGGGCTCAAAGTAAGGCCCGGGGTTACATATTTTAGAACCGCTAACTAAGAGCTCACATTAAGGCCTAGGGATAATTATATTTCAAAACCGCTAACTGAGAGCTCACATTAAGGCCCAAGCTACATATTTCAGAACCGCTAATTAAGAGCTCACAGTAGGGCCCCGTGTTATATATTTCAGAACTGCTAACTGAGAGGCTACATACACAGATGAAGTAAAGAGTCATAACATTTTACTGACTTATTTTCTATTGCCATTTCGGGACTGTGATATACATGTAGAGAGTGAGTTATATATGGGTGTAATATATGTTTTGAATATTGTAACTTCTTATTTTCGGCTTCAATTATTTTTGTTCGTTAAATTATTAATTAATTATATTGTATATTACTGATCATTTTTGTGATATTGTTATGATGGCAGACAACGGCTGTTATACCCGTGATATAATTACATGTAATGTTCAATGATAAATAAAGCAAATAAATAAAACCGATCTATTCACTACAGGGCCCGTCAATGGGGTTGTGCTCAATCAGTGGCGGCACCATGGCGGTGCGAAACGAACCGGGTGCCATCTAGAGGCGGTGCCGTAAAGCCAAACTCAGCCAGGTTATTGAACCTCTTTAGTCACACGGGCCGCAATCCTAATAAAACTGTCAACACCTATAAAAGTTCCTAGGGCCGTCCTGTGCATCAATATTTAGACATGTGGATCCATATCTTTTTATGATATCTTTGTCCCACCCACCGTCAATCTCCCCTGAATCCATGAGATTTTTCAAACTTGGAATGTCATGTCATGAAATCTGACATTACAAACGGCTCGATGTTTTGAAACCGTCATGACACGTGTATTATGTCGCATAATCTATTTATATACGTCAAGGAAGGTACCCAAATTACCCACAGGCCAGGTCAGGCAATGTGCTCAGTGACCCGAGGTTCAGGTGGCCCTGGTGCCCTAGGGATCAAGAGGCCGGTTCCCGTTGAAGACCTATGAGGTCTTCTGTATATCATTGTCTGCTTTTTTCTCTTAACCGGTATATATATCCGTACCCGGAAATTTGATCGAAAGAAATTTGGTCGACGGAAAATTGATCTACGGAAATTTGATCGAACGGAAATTTGGTCGAATCGTTTTTTTTAATTTATACGTTACAATTTTGCGTCAAATTTCTTTTTGAACGCATTATTTTGTTTTACTATATAGTATAGTGCGTTCAAAAAGAAATTTGACGAAAATTTAAACGTCTGGACTGAAAAAAAGATTCGACCAAATTTCCGTTCGATCAATTTACCGTCGATCAATTTTCCGTCGACGAAATTTCTTTCGATCAAATTTCCGGTAACCATATATATCTTTTGTCCCCTTTTCGTTTGATGTGCCAAGGACCCCCAAAGGCTTAATTCGGTTTGTGTATTATTTTTAGTCTATTTTCCATTCTATACGACACAGAGATATGGGCCATATCATTCGCTGGGCAATATCAATTCTTCCGGAAGGAAGCGCAGTAAGAATGTTGTTTTAAATAAAGTTCACCATAGAGCTGTGACGCTAGCAAATGGCCACAGGTGTCCATCTTGGAAAATAAAGTGCAGCTATCGGAAGATTTCAATTTTTCTAGTGTTTTTTTATAAATATTTTATATGAGGTTTTTTGTCACAAAGTAGAGTGCCGCCGTCTCATTGGACAACCACAGCATAGGTCAAGGGGGTAGTCGTCAACCTAACACCCCATCCCACCCCCCACCCCACCCCCCCACCCCCATGAAATTTCACAAAAACATAATCAACAGAACTAGAAGTTGACTTCATAATTAATAAGGATAGATAAAACTGTTGGACATTAATTAAGTTGTAGTTTAGAGTTTAATGACATTAGTTATTTTTCCAGCTCAATCTACCACCCTTGACTCTAAGACACTCCAGGGCTAGTGCCGCCTTTGGGGAAGATTTTTGCCGCTCCCCTCTCCCCTTTTCCACGAAGAAAGCTGTGGAGTTGGTTAATAAAAAAAAAGGTCATCCTCCATATAAAGACAAAAGGTTCAGCCCGGTGCAGACCGCCCCCTCCGTCCCGCCCCCTCCGTCCCGCCCCTACGTCCCGCCCCCTCCGTCCCGCCCCCTCCCATTTCTTGGCCACTGCCACTACCCCATCCCCAACGGTCTTTTTTTTTTTCAAAAAAATTCCGCGGGCTCCCATATCTGGACTTACTTTTTAAAAACCTCATTGGAACATTTCTTATGATTAGTTAAAACAATTCAGTAACACAGACACTTTGGAACAGTTCTTTTTTAGTGGAATTAAGGGGGAAAAGTATCTTCAGTGGCAGTCATTAAATGGCAGTCGTACAGTGGCAGTCATACAGGGGCAGTCGTACAGGGGCGATCATACAATGGCAGTCATACAATGGCAGTCATACAGGGGCAGTCGTACAGGGGCGATCATACAATGGCAGTCATACAATGGCAGTCATACAATGACAGTCCTTAAATGGCAGTCATACAATGGCAGTCATACAATGGCAGTCATACAATGGAAGTCATAAAATAGTTGCAGAAACATCTTCACTCCAATTTTTTAGCCTTTAGCAGGGATTTTTTGTTTGGCCTGGCCACCTGTGTGGCTAAAAACAAAAAGTTGTTGCACACTGCGGCCCTTGTTCATATTGCGCACTGCGACCCTAGTTCATATTGCGCACTGCGACCCTAGTTCATATTGCGCACTGCGGCCCTAGTTCAAATTGCGCACTGCGACCCTAGTTCATATTGCACACTGCGGCCCTAGTTCATATTGCGCACTGCGGCCCTAGTTCTTATTGCGCACTGCGACCCTAGTTCATATTGCGCACTGCGGCCCTAGTTCATATTACCCGATGCGGCCCTAGTGCATGTTTCCCACTAACGAAGCAATTGTGAAATAGGCCTAATCTTGTATTTCTATTGTGTGTAACATCAATACGTCGTATGACTGTTGATCAACGGAGGTATGTAAAAAATCAATAGACGGTAACGTTTACAATGCGGTAATGTCACAACGCGTCGTGTCCATTTCGATAATTTAAACATTTTAATGTCACCACCTTTGCTCAATTGTAACAACATGTTGCGACTTTTCTTACGTTCTCTTTATTTTACCGATATCTGTTACTTTTATATGAACGATGTATTCACGCAAACCCTTCCCCTGTGTAATATTATATATATATATATATATATATATATATATATATATATATATATTTATTTATTTTTTTTATTTTTTTTTTATTATTTATTTATTCATTTATTGCTTTGTTTGGGTAACTGCATTCAGCTGCTTAAATCTCTCTTTGAAAAATAATTTATGAGAAAATATTTATGTATTTCTTTATAATTTATTTATAATTTTAAATAAAAGTAATTGACTGGGTAATTCACAGATTGCAATTGTTGCAAAGTTCATGATAGCTTGCCGCTGCCAGTATCCGTCAGTATCAAAACAAATTATTTTAACTATTGCAATTTTAATGATTGATTTGTTTCCAATTTATCTGTGTATCTGTATTAGATTACGAAAACTCCAAATAAATGTACTCAACTTTTTCAAACTACATGTGAACTCTTGAACCCCCCCCCCCCCCCCCCAAATGTAAATGTCTGTATTTAAAAACTGATACTGTATTACATATTTCACTGTACATCTATCTCTATGTGCGCGCCTTTCTCGTTATACGAATTTTAAAATTTTTTCAAAACATTAAAATATGTATCTCGCCATTTAATTAATTTTTTTTTACGAAATGGCTATAGGTACACGGGTACCACAATTAAGAGGTTGGGATTAAAAAACGATTTAAAATATTATTGTTGGGTTTGTAAGACCAAATGAGATAATTGAATGTAGGCCTACTATACGTTTGAAATGTGTATCTTCAGTTTTACTAAAATAAAATACCACAAATGACATCCGAATAGCATTGAGCTTAATGGTACCTGGGTGCGAATGGCGGCACTGCGTGCCCTGGTCCATTTGGACTAATGCTATTCGAATGTCATTTGTGGTATTTTATTTTAGTTGAAATGAAGAATTAAGTTTACAAACGTATAGTAAATTCAATTATCTTTCATTTGATACCTCATTTGCTCTTACAAACCCAACAATAATATTTTAAATCACTTTTTTAATCTCAAGCTCTCACTTCTGGTACCCGTGTACCTATAGGTGCAGCCTTTTTCTTAACAACGTGCTGTGTCTCATTGGCACGCGCGTCTAAACTTTGCCAAGTTCATGTACTCCATGTTAAATCTCCCAAAGTGTTAGACGTATTACTTCCCCTTGTTAATGTCACAAAACTTGTTGAACACAAATAAAATAAATATTATATTATGTAAATTGTATTTCAATGCGTTGTTTATGATTTACTTTATTCCTCATTTCCTGTGGGGGAGGGGTGAGATTGATAATTTAGATGTTATCAAAAATGTTTTATATAAGTTTCTTTCGTTTCTTAACTGTCTCTTTTTTTATTTTGGAGGTAAAACATTTTAAAAACGATTTCTTTTCAATCCCCCATCCCCATATATACTTTATATGTATATCATTTTTTTTTAAATAGTAATTTTAAAAGCCTTTCAATTATTACACTCTTTGTATCGATTTCTTTAAAAATGCTTATGACCCTGCGGAGTCCACGGTTTCTTGTGAGGAAGTGGGGCTGATTATAAGAACAGAGGAGCCACTGACTCTTAACTTATGATAAATACAGAGTCACTAGATTTGGTGTCACCCATTGCTGTAAACTCGTGGTGTCTACCCCCCCCCCCAAACAGACCCCCCAACCAGACCCTCCCAACCAGACCCCCCAACCAGACCCCCCAACCAGACCCCCCCCAACAAGACCCCCCCAACAAGACCCCCCACAGCCAGACCCCCCAACCAGACCCCCCAACCAGACCCCCCAACCAGACCCCCCAACCAGACCCCACCCAACCAGACCCCCCAACCAGACCCCCCAACCAGACCCCCCAACCAGACCCCCCCCCAACCAGACCCCCCACAACCACGGACCTGCTCTGAGTCTGTCTCAAATGATGTAAACTCGTTGTGTCTACCCCCCCTGCTCTGAGTCTGTCTCAAATGATGTAAACTCGTGGTGTCTACCTCCCCCCTGCTCTGAGTCTGTCTCAAATGATGTAAACTCGTGGTGTCTACCCCCCCCCCTGCTCTGAGTCTGTCTCAGATGATGACACCGTGCAAAACATGAAGTGTGGGCCAGAGGGCGTAACTAGGGTGGACATTGCGGCACGTCTGCCCCCATGAGTGATCAGAAATGGCTGTAATACATTTTTTTAATTGTCGGTTGAACGAATTAATTCGTGTCCCTATGAAATATTTTGTTATACGGGGGGAGATGGGTGGCCGAGTGGTCTAAACTGAGCAAATCTCAAGTTGATGGGGTTCAATCCAGGGTGGATGGGACTCGTCAACCTTGGACGGCAACTCTTCCAAGAGAAGGAAACTCTGAATTCAAACCCGGAGATGGAGTCTCGAAGGCGGATAGCATTGATACAATGAAACATTATGGTGCCAAGCTGTATCCAGCGGCGTGGAGAGAGGCGATTTGCCGTTGGGAACCAGCTACCTAGAAGAATAACCCCAGGCCTGCGAATTCCACACGAAACGGACGGATGCCAGCAAACAAAAAAAAAATAACGTTGCTATAATTATATAATGTTCTCGGTATGAGGACTGTAAGAAAAGAGATAACGGTGAATGTTGAGAGATATCAGCGCGTTTTTTTACCATGGCCGCCAACTTGATTGCCGTGAAACGTAAAATTAAGAATAAAATGTTTTAAAATAATGAAAAAAGTTCCTAAATGTATCCCTAAACCTAACCTGAACCCTAAATCGATCCCTAAACCTAACCTGAACCCTAAATGTATCCCTAACGAAGTCACGGTGATATCTGTCAACATTAGCCGGGATAACGTAGCCTATATCAGAATGGAAAGAAAAATAAATATTTATCAGAAACATACAAAATGAGACCACCGATCTAAGGATTCTAAGGATGATAATCCGGGTCCTGTAGTACCGGGTAATTATTTTTTGACATTGCCATTATGCCTATCATTAATATTTTATATAAAATAAGAAAAGTTTGTGACAAACTTTTCTTATTTTTCAAGTTTAAATCTCGTTTAAAAACACGTGTTAACAATTGGGATACTCTTTAGGATTTTTTAGCATCAAAATCTCCCGCGTCAAACGGAGCCTGCCAAGCTGATGCCGTTTCCCCAGATTAAAATTTTATGAAATGTGAAACTTACCAATTAAAAGATGACACGAAACAATCCCAAACCATTTTAATCAACATTTCTTGGTGCCACAAGGCCAAGTCTAAACTGGCAACCTTAAGTCTTGTTTCTTTTGAAAAAAAATGGGATGCCATTTAAGACGCTTAATTGTAGTTAATTAGACAAGGTGAAGAGAATCTTCTGACCGAATGGGAAAAAAAACCACTAGTATGTCACACTCTTTGGCTCCTTTGGTGAACAAAAAATAGTCGTACCAGTTTGTATCGCTTATTTTGTCGCTTCATACCTTCACCCTGAAGGGGCACACGACTCAACGCTAACTCACGCCAATGTTCCCTCTAAGGTTTGCTGGTTCGTGTGCAAAATCATAAAGTTGTGTGCAAAGTAAATTTGCAGAGTGCAGCGTGTCTGTTCGAATATATTTTTATACAAATTTGCTGCGCGGATTCTCAAAACTGCTGCGCGGCATCTGTGAGGTAGCTGCGCGGCCGCGCAGCCGCGCAGCTTAAATGGAACATTGCTTACGACATAATACAAACCATAGCTAAATCTCATTACGTAGGGAAAACTTTTATCACAGAATATTTGTGACACATTTAGAGTCAAATAAACGGAACGATAATTAATTAACATGGCACCGGTCCTGGTGCAATGGGAAACATTTTGACCGGTCACCGGTGCAATGGGAAACTTGTCCACCAGTGAGTGCCGCCAGGGTTTCTTTCAGCCATCTCTCCGTGGGGGGGGGCAGTGCCCCCCTGGGGGAAAGTCAAGCGCCCCCCCCCCCCCCCCCCCCCGGAGAGAAATGGGGACAACAATATAACGATTATATTTTTTAATTAAAAACGACTACATGGTCTTTTCAAAAAAAGTTTTTAAAAGAATAGTATCTGGTTCCTTTAATCGATTACACTTAGTGGAATCTATAAAATATCGCTACGTTATATATATTTCATGATCCGTGTATAAAGCCAAGCTTATTAAAGGCTTAGAGTATTCGATTAATAATATCGTACTGGCCGCTCCAGATTACAAGCCGATCCTGTAGTTCGCATAATATATCGGTATTTTTAAAGATTTTAATAACACTGTATTTAGAAACAATTCTTATTCCTCATTTGTTCAATCTAAAATAAATTATGTGGATTTGTTTTTAAAAAAGTGTTTTAAAGTATATCTAAAAGGCAATTTGTAATATTTATCTGAAAAAAGTTATAGTATTTTGAAACTACAAATAAACATTACAATAAACTGAATATTGGGAAATATATACTTTATTTGAATACGATTTCCCTTAGATAAAATCACACATTATTAAATATATTTAAAAAAATTGTCAACAACTCATGTCTTCTTAAAATAGTTATACCGTTCATATATAATTTATAAAAATGACCAGTTTTCAAAACCCATAAAAATGTACACATCTTTTTAATTAAGAGGTTGTTTGTTTTGTTTGTTTTTTTTTGTGTGTTTTTTTCCCTGGTAAAATTTGAAAATATTTAGAAAAGGTAGTCTAATAATAATAAGTAAGTTGCTATTTTACCATTTACGTTCAACAAATAAAATCATAGTTTGTAGTGCTTTTTAGTGATTGAACCCTTTTTTTTTTTTTTTTTTTTTTTTTTAGAAAATTCATTTATTAATTAAGTATCTATCACCCTAAACAATATAAAAATAAAATAAAAGCCATAATACTATTTTTTAATACCGGGATTATACATTATTTTGGCATAACACAAGCAGGTCAAGCTCTTTTCCGTTTTGCCCCCCACCCCTTTTTCATTTTTTGCACCGTGCATTGAAAGTTGATAATTAAGAAAATATTATCATCATATCTTTGAACCCCTAAAATATCCGAGGCACCCAGCATCGTAATTGTTGCTGGGTGCACATGATGGTTCTAAGGTTAAGTGACACCTACATTTTTAAACTTGGATCTCTTCCGTTGCTCTCCAATTAGGTGTAGAATGTTACAAGACTAAATTCAGATATGTTATAAGTGCATTCTTACACTTTAAAATTATCAAAAATGTTCTGTGGACTATGAACATTTAATAGAATAGTGGGCGGCAAACCGCGGCTTGCGAGCCGTGGGCGGCTCTTTAGCGACCTGAGTGCGGCTCGGCCAGTCGGCCAAAAATCGGTTTTGACTCCGCAAAAACATGGTTGACAAGTTCTTGAAAATAAATTTGCCTCAAAAAAGTGTTAATCGTCCTGCTGCTGATTTTTGGCTCTTTTGTCTAATGAGGTTTGCCGACCACTTTAAAAGGCGATATTAAGCTAGGGCAAAAGCTTACCCTCAATGTTGACACAACTAGAATGAATATAGTTTAAATCACACTGGTGTGGAATTTAAGATGTCTTTGATCATTATTATGGCTAATTTGGGCACTCCCCAACCGAAAGTTTGAAATGCAACCTCAAAGTTGTCTGAAAGAAACAACAAATTCAAGCATGCGCCAAAATGCACACCTACATTTTGAATTTGCCCGACTGTCTTTAGCACTCTCAATTTCTCCACCCCTTCACTAACACCGATCAATGGTACAGTATGGGGTTGATTATACGCTTGTGTCAAACGATTACACTGGGGCACGCCACAAACGGAGTGAATTCAGTTTATTTATGGCACTAGACGCCATAATGCCATCCTTCCCAGTTCAAAAAGTATAATAGAAATATTGAATTCAAGTAAACTCAAAAATACACCTCTTGATTTTGATATAATCAATTTTTTTTTCTGGGGACCAGACCCCTCCAACAATCACGGTTCGTCAGCGCCCTCAATTTTTGCCATCCTTCCTGATGAAAATGATCGCCGATTTTGGTATCGAAAGATACACTGTCTAGTGGCGCAGCTATTACTGCCACCATGGGCGGGGAAATATTTTTGCCGTGCTCCCTTGCAAAAGTGACATATCGGGGTGTACCACCCCACCCGCCCTATTCCGACGCAAGATTCATTTTTAAGCCCCCCAACTCTGAAACTGATTTTTTTCAACCATTAAATACCATTAAAGCCTATTGCCCCCCCCCCCCCCGGCTAGTTTGGCATCCGAGACATATGCCTCCATCTGCCACACCTTAGCTACGCCTCTGGCAAATGACACAGCCCCCCCCCCCCACTCAGGGAAATATGTCTGAAAGAAACACTGAGTGCCGCCAGTCCACCAAATACTTAAAATTTTGGTAAATGCTGTTTTAGATTAAATTTTATTACTTGTTAATTTTTTTTAATAGTTCGAAAGTATGACCTAAAGGGAAGAGGGTTCCTGAGATTTGTGACAGACTGTGACAGGGGGGAGGAGGTTTGTTGTTTTTGTTGTTGTTGTTTTTTCTAAAAATAGCGTGAAGTACTTTATGAACGGCCCCTTACGCGAAAAATACGTTGATTGTTCAATAATTTGTATCACTTACTATTATTGTTGGGGAAAAAAATCCCTCTCTTTTTTTTTTAATTTTGAGAACATGCTTATGAAGTGCTGTGAGATAATTTTTGTATAATGGAATTTCATTTTCATTAAAAATGAATTATTCATTTCGAAGCTGACAGTTGAGAGTTATCTCGAAAAAGAATCTTAGAATTGCTTGATCTCGACAAATAGTGAAACCCATTTTGTGTTGATTAAATATTTTGAAATTCACCAATGCCCCGTGTAAGAGCCGTGTATTTACTATCATTAACAAAATTATTGACAAACTAGTGTTTTAGTTAAAGTTAATATGTAAGCATTATGTATTTTTCGTTGAAGACTTAATTTACAGGCCCAATTTTTAATTATCACTTAGTAGACTTAGGACTTTTCTTGACTTCTCCCTTTCCGCCTTGTCTACTCAGGAGACTACTAATGACTACTAACTTTTTTTTAAAAATTAGATCAGTATATAGCCTATAATTAAGCCGATTATTATATAAATATAATTAATATTATTTTCCGTTTTATTTAATTAGCCATATTTCAATATATTTGATAATTATATCGATTTTAATTAATTCAATTCACAAGTTCAAGTATTATTATTTATTCATTATTGATCATTGATATTATTGCCAATTGCTCTAAATTGCAGATTAACAATAAAATTATTAACATGAAATGACTACACTACAAGCTCAAGGAGAAGACCTTGAAATATTTGGAACAACATGCCAATCGTGCAGCATTCCACTGGAAGTACCTTGGATTCGATGTGTTAAGTGTCAGCCTAATGTGGATTTATGTGCCCGCTGTTTCTCATATGGTGTTGAATTGGGACAACATGAAAATGACCACCCTTACTGTGTTGTGGTAAATTAGCACACAAAAATGTGTTTAAGTTTAAGTTATTATTTATCATGCATTTTTACCATTTATTTTTTTAATACAAAATTATTCATTTGTTGTCTTTATAGTTAGTATCTTATTATAGAGCTGTGGAAAAAGGAGCAATCAAATTGTTAATGTGCATCTACTTTGTTTTTTAACTGCAACTTATCAAATTTCTGTTATTCTTTTTTTTTTTACATTTTTCTTTTTAAATACAAGTAAATATGTTTAAACTTTCACTACTGACACTGGTACCTTACCTAAATCTTAAAGAAATTAAACTTAAATGACAAATCCTGTTTTCCAGAAATTTGATTTTCCTCTTTATGAGGCAAGTTGGACGGCTTCTGAAGAGATGCGTTTGTTGGATGCTATTCTGGAATATGGCTTGGGGAACTGGTAATGTTAAAAAAGAAGATAAGAGAAAATGATTGATTTATTTAGGCTTGATGATAGCTGACCGATTTGTTAAATTAAGATCAATAAAAAGAGAAGGTTATTGCACGCTACTGGTCCCTCTGTCGCTCACCCTAACCCAAACCCTAAATCTATCATAAACAAAGGGAAGTGACTCCCAATAAGGGGACCACAACAGCACATTAGCCAAAGAGAATATAGTCTACTGATGCTAAGTAACTAAAGTAATGCAAAATACTGAGAAATAAAACACAGAATATATATATTATAAGTGATAGTTTAATCCCATAATTGTTATATGTTCAATTCTTAAAGTAAATTTAATTATGTTAAATTTTAGAGAAAAAAATGTAACTCTCTTCTACACAAGAGAAGTTAATGAGGATCATGTCAAAAATTATTAAAACTGTTGGCATAAAAAATTATGATTGAAGCTCCATTCGACATCTTCAAGACAGATGAAGAGATTTAAATTGAATTTTTAATATAATGTTTTATATTTTTTGGGTCCATCTGTCCATTTTTAGCAAGTGTTTGCAGATTGTAATTTAATCTTATGTGAAGTTAAATTTTTTACATATTTTTTAATTAGCATCAGATGTTTATTATATGTATTAATAGGCCAGCAGTATCCAGTAGAATGAGAACAAAATCAGCCAATGAAAGTGAAAGACATTACTTAAATTGCTATGTTGATAATCCTCAGGCGCCATTGCCAGGTATGTTTCTTTACTTCATTCAGGTAATTTTCCTAATGGCTTACTTTATTTCTTATCAGTGCATTTCAATCAAAATGATAAATAAAGGTTCACATTTATTCCCCTGGGTATGCATCTTCAATATACATTTTAAAAATTACAATTGAAATGTGGTTTATAGTTTTTTGTTAAATGCAGATATTTTTAGTGATGCTTGATTTCAATAATATCATTCAGTACTTAATTTGTATTTATTCCATTCTATTTTGTTTGTATACAAACCATTTTCTAATTTCAGAGTAATTATAAATTACAATTGGATCTTGTGGCTAGCTAATATGATTGATGAGGTTTTCTTCTATTTATTGACAACCCATTCTTAGCAGAAATGTATATTTGCTTTTGTAGTGACAACCTCAACTTGTCATAAACAGAATGAAGATGACTAAATATATTCACCTAAAAATGTGACATTATCTTCCATTTGCTTGATTCATCTATTAATCAATGCTATTAATTTCCTCAGAATTTCAAGACACAGAGTGTATCAATAAAGGAGCCCCGGTAACCTTCAAATGTATAACACGGTGACACAGGACAGTGTCTTTAAATAAAAGATTTTATTTTACAATTGTTACCATGAAAATTGTTGTATACACATAATTTGTTTTCTGAGGAATTGCTTAAAAGTGGTTATGTCTCCATTTAAGCTGAGGTCTACAATATATATTATGTGAAAGAACTGATGTAAAATATTCTTATAATTTGTTGGGGTATCAGCATCAGAAAAGTTTCTCTTATTCGTCAATAAAGTTTCTCTTATTTGTCAAGAATTGGCTGAAGAATAATATTTTCATTTCAATTTTTTTTATTGCAACTTTTAATTTTGTACCGGTAATCAAAGGAGAATAATTTGTTATTCTTTCACTGAAACATATGATGTGTATTGAGGTTTAGTTCCACTGCTAATTAAAATATGTTGAAAATGACATTGCAAAATTTAATTTATCCCTTCATATTTTACATGTTTAAAATGCAATCTGTGACACACTAATGTATACTCTACATGCCCGATTATCTTACATTTTTTTAGTATCTGAAAATCCACCTCGACCAGCCGAAGGCACCGCTTTGTGGGTGGAAATGGGAGGCTACTCTGCCGCAAGAAGTGAATTTAATGTAGAGTATGACAATTTTGTGGAGATGGAGATTTGCCATATGGACTTAGGCGAAGAAGATGATGAAGATAAGTCAATGCAAGGAGAGGAAGAAGATGATAAGGTTTTATACAGGGGTGAGCAAAAGTATAAAATAATCTTTTTTATACAATATAAATCTAGTTGAATATTGAAATTTAAATGAACGTTTTAAGGACCTTGATCAAAAACTTAAATAAAGGTTAATGTTATATAAGATAATAAACTTGAACAATTAGGAAATTTGATAATGTCTAACTTATATTAAGTTTGTGATCTAGAGTCCTCAAAGGTTTCTTGTGAAATTTTTAAATGGCATAATTTTTTTTAAATTTAAGACATTATTGCTTTTGAAGTTGGTACGATACTATTAATGATGATTTTTTATCCCACTACCCTCCTGGTTACCAATTTATACACCCTCATAACACATGGTGACAAATTGGTAACCCCCCCACTCCACCCCCAGATGCCTGATGTCATTCATGGATGGGCCCTTAGTGGTAACTCCAGACCTGTTTACTCTTACAATTTTGGCGTACAATGTACCATTTTTAGATGACGTTTACGATTGTACGCCGAATTTTTTTTTAAAGTTGGGACCATCCTTCATTATATTATGTACTCACTGATGGGGAGGTGGGGGTTGTCAAGGAAATTTGTGGCATACGAGACACATGGGTAGGGGGGTTGGTGGGAGTGTCAAAAAAAAAATTAAAAAATCACCGCAATGTATCCTTTGATGTTTTGTCACAGTGAACTAGCTATCTGCGTGAACAGTAATATTTAGACTAGTCGCCCTAGTGACAACTTCACTCTCCATCCCTTTTGACTGCTACCAAGCCTGTGACGTAGTTTTGTTACATAATTATTTTGTTCGTCTGAACCGTGGCGATTGTGGGAAAAAAAAGAAAACTAGAGATTGTTTTTAAATAAAATACATTACCCAACTGTTCTGCACTGGAAAGTTGGGTTTGGACATATTTTATAAGATCTAGTCAGCGGCATTTAAAAATATGTTTAGAACTCGCAAAGCAGCTCTATCCCCTCAACGATTTTTAATACAACAGTTTGGAATCACAATTTTTTCCCATTAATGAGGGTGGGGGAAGGTTTGTTCTGCCAAGCGAAATAATGACGTCACAGCATGGAAAGACGTGTTGGTGGACTACAGTGTGTTGTGAATATGTCATGTTAAATATTGCTACTACAGCAATCTCTTTATGAAGACACAAAGCATTAGTAGGCCTATACCGTAGTACCGGGTAGACGATAACTGCGAAACATTGTGGGGATATTTTTATAGCCTTAATAATGGGCCTAATTAGAATTCGTGGATTTCACAGATTTTCAGGTGACAGTTGGCCCTATATAAGAGACTATTAGGATAATTATTGTAGAATTCATGCATAAATGTAGGTGCATTCTGGTGATCCCCCCTCCCATCAAAGCTGTCATGCGCATCCTTAGCACGTACGTAATAGTTGGATAGCCCATGCCGGCGCCTATTAGGTTTTCACCAGGCTCCCTGTGTGAAAGTACGCTTCCAAATAAGTTCCTTTCTAAAGACGATTTTTGTGCCTGGGCTGACCGAATCACTTGGGTTGAAAACCCGTGTCACATTTTGTTTATTGCAACAATAGTAACATCATTTTAAAAGAAAAAATTTATTGGGGGAGGGGCATTAAAAAAGTATGCGTTCAACGGGGGGGGGGGGCTACATAATTTGACTTTGATGGGGACCGGGGTACGTGCTATATAGATGGACCCTCCTCGCGTTTGTTTGCATGACCTAATTTTATAACATAATTATTTCTTAACGGCGCGGTCCCTTTGTTGACGCCAGCTTAACTCTATTCCACTGAACACGCTATACGAGTAGTTATTATAGACATGATGTAGACTGATTTTTTATTTACTTACTATTAAGATACTGTATTGTACGATTTTGAGACGATATTGTACGATTTTAGGAGTTTAAGGTTAACAGGTCTGTAACTCTTTTTCCCCATTAACAATATCTCAATGAAAAACACTTATATTTTCATATGTTAAAAAAATATTGACTTTTTTTCTCTAGATTTAAATTTGGCTGCCCTGGAGGTTTACAGAAACTGCCTGATTGAGAGACAAAGAAGAAAACAGTAATACATAATAAGAAAGCTACACGTTATAATCCTTAGATAAATGAGAGAAAATCGGCCAGGTTGAGAGTTTGGGGATGGGTAATTCAGACCTGTTTACCCTCAAACTCTTGAAATCGTACAATATCATCACAAAATCATTCAATGCATTATCTTAATAGTAAAAAAATAAACATTCAGTATATATAATGTATACACTTCAAAATCGTACGTTGTACGCCAAAATCTTAAGAGTAAACAGGTCTGGTACTTATTGTACACTGAAAGAGTGTTGTTGCGTACTGTTATGATTTTGAAGATATTATCTTTTTTAAGATTAGGCTGGTAGAATAAACAATACATCACAAAAGACTGAGAAAAACAGTTTGCAAAGAATACGATACCAAACTTGTGATGCAAATATTTATTTAAAAACTCTATTGAATTTGTATTCAATTTGAATACAGAAACAATAAAAAAACATGGGTCTGGTAACAAAGAGATGGATTGGGGTTATTCCCATCTGTGGAAAAAACTGTCTCTTGAAACTGCAGACATTCTTTGGGAGGAAGGGAACTCTGAGTAAAAACCCTCCACCAGAAGGGAACTCTGAGTAAAAACCCTCCACCAGAAGGGAACCCTGAGTAAAAGCCCTCCACCAGAAGGGAACCCTGAGTAAAAGCCCTCCACCAGAAGGGAACCCTGAGTAAAAGCCCTCCACCAGAAGGGAACCCTGAGTAAAAGCCCTCCACCACTAAAAGACATTGACTTTGGCTTGGGATTATTTTAAGTATTTTTTTTTTAAAGGGTGTCAAATAAAAAAAAAAATATTTCAGCATTGGTCATTTGGGTCAGAGTTTAAAACATGACAACAATGATAATGTAACTGCCAGTGTGCGAGAGTTTTAATTGGGCCTTATGTTTTGTCTCGCTAGGTGTCTGTAACACAAAATGAAATAAATTGTTCACACCAATATAAAAACAATAATCAAATATGAACAGATGACAGTTTGCACAATGAAATATTTTTTTCCGTACCCTGCTCATTTATTAGGCCAAAAGTTTATGCTAATTAGTTATCTATTTTGGGTTAATGCATTAATTGAAAGTAACAGCTATTTAAATGGTTTTACTTCTTTTCAGTATTGTACGTGAAAATGGCCTCATTAATCTCAGGAAATGGTATGGTAAGTATCTTTTGTAATCTACTGAGAGCTGACATCTAGGAGGGGATTATAGGAACTTAAGTAATTTTTGGATACTTAAATTATTGGAATTTAATCCAATGTTACAATTGTCTTGGCCCACACCTACATATATAATTATGTATACTGGGTATCTAAAAACTGTTGGTTTTTTTTTTTTAATGCAAAGAGCCTCTTCTGGAATGCCACATTGTTCCTAAGATAATTGTCAATTTCTTATTTGATGCATTCTTCAGTTTTAGACATGAAATTTTTTTAACAATTGCAATGGTTTATAAATATGTTATGACATTATTTTATTTAATACAGGAATGGTCATAAAGTAATTATTCTATTTAACACAGGATTTATCATAAAGTAATTATTCTATTTAACACAGGAATGCTCAAGCGCCGCTTTGATTCTTGCTTATCCTTAGACTACATGCGTCCATTCATGCGTCTGTTTCCTTCCATTACTTTTGACAAATACCTGGAGAGTCTTCTTTGTAAGTCTTTTTATTTGATGAATATTTTTTTTTTAGACTTAATTGTGAATAAGAAAAAAAATATTCTCCAGCCTAATGGTCAGAATCCTTAAAATAATATAAAAAATAAAATATATACATTTTAAACAAATTTTTTTTATCTTCTAAGTATTGATAAGATTAAATTCAAAACTGGTGTTTTATTTTAATACGGTATCAATTGATTTAAAACAAAAAATAATAAAGCTCCACTTCACTTTTGTGGTGTTTAAATGTATATAAAATCATTTAATTGCAAAACAAACAAAAATATTTTTATTGTGAAATGAAATCTGAGCATCAATCTTTCATTTTAATGTTTCTTAACCTTAACAAATTTAGGTTGAACTTTTTTTGGAAAAAAAATAGGGACTGGACTTGAAATTGTTTTAAAAAAAATTATAGTATATAAAATAAGTTTAAAACACAGGTTACGAAGATGGAAAATATTTTTGAGTTTAATTTAACCTACACATACACACTAAATTTCTAAGTTCATGATCATGTTTGTTAAATTGTATGTACAGCGTGGTGAGCCCAGCCCTAGGCTGGGTGACCACGCTATAGAAAACTACCATTAATAATAATTATAATAAATAGATTATTAGACAGTTTCTACTACTTATGAAATTACCAAGTTCTTAAACATAGTAAAAGCTTCCTGGAAGACAAGTGAGACACGATTAGATTCTTGGAAAACGAGTGAGACACTATTGGTTCATAAATTGCTAAGCGCTTAAACAGTAGAACATAAGTGAGACACGATTGGTTCATGTCTAACCATATTAAAATTTGTATTTATTTTAACACAGATGAGAAGCAGCTCAAATTGGACATATCGAAATTGCAAGAGTACAGGCGCAACGGCATAGTGAGGCTCCGCTCTGTTAAACATTACTTTAAGTTGAAGCACAGTCGAGATCAAGCCAGGGCACAACGCCACCTTTTGTCAGATGTTTTAAATCACTTAAAGGTGAGTCGTGGCCTAAACAATTCAATGCAGATCCGATGAATGAAGGTGATGTAAAAAAGATTTATTTAAATGTTTTGCTTTGGTAAGGTAAGCATTTGGCTGAATTTAAAGTATCACCATGAAAATCCTACTTGTGTGTTTTTTTTAAATATCTTGGTTGGCTTCAATTGTGTTGTGATCATTGTCATCATGATGAATGAGTGTGCATCTTCTAAGCAAAAGCGCCGTAACACAGTTATGTACTGGGGTGGGATATTGTAGTTAAGAGTTATAACGGGTATATTCAGCGCGGATGTAGAAAGGAGTAAAACTAACAATCGAAAATGTATTAATTTTTTTCAAATCTGGAAAACTACTGCAATATATATTTTCAACCTAATATCTTCAAAGCGTAGTTCTGAATGGTTTTAGCATACATTGTGCACCAAAATATCTTCAAAGCGTAGTTCTGAATGGTTTTAGCATACATTGCGCACCAAAATGGTAATTAATTGTTTTTTTCTGTAGTCGAAATTTATGACCTCATTTCACAGGATGAAGTGCTTTTTGAGTCATGGTTGGTGAAGCAAGCTGCGTTGGAAGGTTCATCCAAAGGCCTCACCCACACCTTGCCACAACTTTACAAGAAACCTGTCCCTCGTCTACAGATTGATTCTTTACCAGGCTATGATAAGCTCAATGAATTGGAAAAAGAGGTAAATTTGTCATATGTTACCATCAATAACCGTAGTAGATAAAACTGATTATCATTATTTGCCTTTTTTTTTCCTAGTTTTATTAGTTTCAGATACATTTAACAAAAGAATGCTAATTATATTGCAATGGGTACAGGAAATTTGTTCGAAGTTCGACGGAAGCTTTTTCGAACAGAAATTTTTTCAAAATTAAATAACAAGGGAAACAAATACCAAAAGAGACATTTTATTAAAAGGTTTGCATTTTCCCATTCTTCACTCTCACCTTCCCTTGAAGTGCAAAAATAAATAAATCTCTGTTTAACAATTTCATTTTTAAAAACTTCCATTCTAACAAATTTACATTCCAATAAATTCCTTTCGAACAAATTTCTGGATACACATTGCCATAATTAATGCCAATTTCAGATATTTTTGAATTACTGGCCAATGTATGTGGATAAATAAATTAAGACATTAGTCCTGACCTCCACACTCCTTCCGAAAAATAAATTCTATGCATTGGTTACCTATCGGGTGGCCTTGATTTTGACAGTTCTTACCTTCCTGACCAAGTGAAATTGGTATTTTAATACTAGGTCATACTGGGTCAGTTAGTGGAAGAGTAACAGGTATTAGGTTACTGTATGTCATAGAGAATATTTTCAGAGCGTCCCAAAAACATCCACAAAGTTATATTTGCCTCTTTCCTAAAAATGCTTATTATTATAATTCATCTGTTTATCAGAGCTTTTGAAATGAATTAGTTTTTTTCAATATAATATTTAATTAAGATGTGCTGACATGATCATATTTGATATTTCACTCAGCTTTGTGCAGAAGTTCGTCTCGTACCCCAGGCCTACCTTGACTTCTCAAAAATCCTCATCAATGAATGTACCAAATATGGCTTTCTACGACTCGCCCAGGCGCGGACACTGATCAAAATTGATGTGAATAAGACCAGAAAGCTCTTTGACTTCCTCGTTCTACATAGACATATTAACAAAGAACCAATGTCAGATACATAAGTATGGTGCTATGTGAAATTGAAGAAAATAAACTTTTGTATTGTCTCAACTCCTACCTCTGCTGTCAATATGTTGACTATATGGAATAAACTATGACTGGTGAAATTTTTTTATAAGGTGAGGGGCTATCCAAATAGTATGTTTGTACTGAGGAGGGGGGAGTGTTGATTTTGGAGATTTAGCAAACAGGTTCATAATGGCAGGGAGGAGGGTGTGCCTAGACAGTAAGTATACACAGCTAGACAAGTCATATTCATTAAGTTGTCAGAATGTAGGTTTTGGCTCCTGTCTCTTATATCTTAATGACATGGTAGGATGGGACCTAATTCAAAGAAATGACACTTCATATTTAAAATTTATGAATGGCACCTGGTGACTTCCAGAAGTAAGATGTTAAAAAGACAAGAAAAAAAAAATGTGGTCATCCAATCCTGTAAGTCATATCAATATCACACTTTCTAATCAAAGCCAGTGCCACTGTGTAATGAAAGAAGTTAATTATTTGATGGCTCAAAACCTTTGACAATTCAGACAAAACAAAATACTAATAAAATGCATGGTTCATTCGAGTATTTTGTTTTATTTAATTCAAAAATTTTGGAAATGACAAAATTAAACCGGCACAACTTTTTACAAAAAATTAAAATAAGAACAAAATCTGACAAGCGTTGTCAACCGAGAAACAATAATTGTGAGAATTTATGTACATTTCCTTTAACAGCATTTACGAAGCATAAATTTTAAACAACGAGGTCATCGAGGTCCATTGGCCTTGTTTATTTTAACTAACAAATTCTCTTAAAAATAGCTACACTTTGATGTAATTGAAATTAAGTGAACAGTGTATCAAATATTGCGTTGAATAATGGCAGCAATTTGCATGTGGCAATAAATTTTAAATGACGTGACATTGCCTTCTCACCACTTAAGGATTGTTTTGTTATAAAACACTGAGCCTACGTGTTAAGTTTTAAACTACCGTACATTTGTAATTTTACTACATATCAGTATTGCACTTTAACACTATATACACATAACACCAATCAGAATAGTCAATTTTATGAAGTTTTGGGGGGGTGTACGCGGGTCATGTGGATATATAATGGTTCTTTTACTTGATGCGCTTTGTGGATTATAAAGTGTTCCTACAAGTACTACTAATCTAGATTAGACAAATTTATAGATCAAACTAAAAAAATTATGTGTGCGTTTACTTAGCTTCACAGAGATTGTAATTAACAGACAAATCTTTATGGATCTCCAATATTAACAGCATAATAATTTGCAGCATTACTGCCAGTGTCAGCAGCACTATCATCAGTAACAACTGCAGCAGCATTCAAATACTCAATGATATCCTTGAACTGAAGAACAGAAAGGCATAAGGCACATTTTTTCAATTTTAATACAAATACAAAGTACCAATGTGAACAAAGATCAAGTATGCCTCTCTACCATGAAGCAGCAGGTTCCAATGGCTAAAAAAAATCATTTTGCCTTCATATGAAAAGAAAGCCAAGTGACCAATATGAAATACATTTCATCCCCGAAATGAACAAATGTTTAAATACACAAGTGGCAGGTGATGTTATTTGATATAATCATATGATGTGATGATAACAATCAATGAGTTTAAAAAAACTAGGCATTTACAAATGAATGAACTAAATGATTGCTGCCATCGCTTGTTCTTCTGTACTTAGTTACCTCTAATACATATGAAAATATTATTTACATGATTTTTTTTATACAACTAACATGTTATCTTAGGCAAGAACAAAAAAATGAACAGGCCCTTCAACATATCAGATCTTATTTTTATTAAATTTTGTACAGGAGACCAACTAAAAGATGAACAGTCTGTACATAGAAGCTTATGACAGCTCTAAATGCAATTTAAAAACATTGTTACTGGTACTCAAAACTAAGAATAAACAAGTAAAATATTGATTCCAACAACTGATTACCGGTATACTAAATTGTATGACTGGAAAGTATCGAATCGATTTAATAGTTCAAACACTACAGGTACTGAATAAAAATATGGTTTCCCTGATGTGGTGCTTTGATCAATTAAAAATTAAAAGCAAAACCTATTAACCAAAAAACAAGATGCTGCCTGCATCCATACATTTTGCAATGGCAGGAATTTTGTGTCACTTAAAAGTAAATGAAACATCTTAAAGATAAAAAAGCTTGTCAGCCAAGTAGGCAGAAAACTCTCTGTGAAGTGACTGTCCTTGCAAAAAGGCCAGCTTGTGTGCATATTGACATGGTGCTGGGACTCGAATGGTGCCCTGAAATGAGACATGAAATGTACAATTGAAATCATTACTGGTTAAAGAGCAACAAGTGCAATGTATGACCTTGACCACCCACTTATTACAAAACAATAAATAAATTTATGATTCACCACTAATTTAATTCTTTATGAGTTGTCTTTATAGCAACACTGAATGCTATTGGGCAGAATAAAAATAATTTTATCAAAATCAATAAAAATTATCCTTTTCATAGTCCAAGTACCCTTTGAAAAACGTCATTTCCACGGATCTAGAGAAACTGTCCTTGTAATTGTCTTGTGATCATCTCTATAGAAATGTCATCAGAGCCCTCATTATCATTAATCTACTCTTATCTGGGAATTCATCTAACCATTCATAATATCACTTTCAATTTTTCAAAAATCTGTCTGCCACTCCACTGTTTGTACATGTATTCTGTGTATTAAGATATTTACTGTCCTTATCTTTTTTACCCAAACGTACAGTAAAGGGGACAATGAATTTGGTCGCAATTTAGTTGCATCAGTGACAATTAGATGATCAATTATGCTAGCTGTAGTAATACAGGTTCATGAAGTGAAATAAATATGATCTTTCTTGAAGAGGTGTATTACACAACAGATGTTGGATTTAAGGAGGTTGTTGTGGATATACAAGTTTTAAAAAAATATTTCCAGCTAAAAGAAGCTTCAGTACCTGCCAATTGAAGTATAAATGTGTGAGTTTATAAGTCAGTCTCTGAATGTGATCAGGCTGCAGACCACTTTCATCAAAGATGACATTGTAACTGGTAGGAGTTACAGTTCCTTGTCTTACAGACTGACTGACTAGGAAAAAGTCATACCTAGAGATGAATTCAAATAATTATTAGTTATTAGTCTTTAATTGACACAAAAGTGAATGCATCCAAATCACTTTGATGAACAAATTGAACACAATATTTCCCATACATTTTTAGAAACTAGTAAAAAAAAAATTAAATATCAAGTTGATTACATTATGAACACAAAATTGACAAAGGTACAATTTAATGTTTTACTTGTAATTTCAATTTACCTTGATTAGCATTTAAGTACATAATAATTGGGCTAGAAGCACTAAACTGTGTTATACACACAACTATTTGCATTCTAATATTGTTTGAATAAAGGAATGTACTTTTTTTCAAGCTACTTACCAGCCAGGCCTTGTTATGCAGTTGTCCACGATGGTTCCAGGATTGGGATTGCCAAGGTTGTTGCCAGCTGGGCTAAACAACCTCGTGTTGATGCGCTTCTTAACAATCACAAAAGCAAAGCCAGGCCTGATGAGTAAAATAAGTCATAAATAATTATAAACAAGACTTATATTAGGTAGTCCAAACTGAAGAAAAAATGCTTTTTGGGGTCATTTTTTCATAATTTTAAAACAAAAATAAAATACTTCTGGCAGTGTTACATCAATAAAATTTATATGTCAGTAAAGTTTAAGTCTTTATCTGTCAAAATATGTTACTTCTGTGTCTTTAACTTGTGTCTGAAAGTGTTTTTTTTGTGTTTGAAAAGTATCAGTTTTGACAAATTTTACGGCGCTTTCGCGAGTGCCGATCTACCCCATGGTGTTTCAAACGCTCACGGCTTCACGCCTATTCAAGTTAGTGACATAATGCTACCACCACGTGAAAGAGCAGATCCTGGCCTTTTATTCTATGTATAGAAAGTATATATACCTCGATTATTTTCTTTTTAAAATGCAGTTTGAAAACTTTAATTGAAGAAAAATAGTTGAAAATAATGGACCTATAGTACTTTTTTCACACCGATGGAAAGTTCATTTTAATAACAAATTAGTGTTGTAAAATCAAATAAGTGGTAACGATAGGCGCGAAGCCGTGCCGTTTAGAAAAACCCACCCGTCATTCGCCTTTCAAAAAATCTCTCGGAGCGCTTGTGGCTTCTGTCTACCGGTTTTGCGCAACAGATTAATCGAGCTAGCATCTTCAATCTACCCGTAAGTATTATAATTTAAGTTTCATATACATATTAACACATGAATTTATTGTTTTGGATTGAGTTTTATTCAATTGATGAAAGATATTAGGGTATTTTGTAACGAAACTGAGTTCGTGGGTCTGCCCGTGAACACTACGTGTACAGGCTTATTCAATTGATGTGATTAGAGGTTGATGTATTTAATTTAGGACAGTCCATTGATACATATTATGGTTCAACACCTTTCTGAAAGGATAATGTATAACTATTTGTAGTAATTTATAAAATTGGAAATAAGATAAGGCCGTTATAATAATTTTAAAATGAGCTTTCTACCCAAAAACGTGAATCGACAAATTCAAAATGGCTGCCCGAGAGCCTTGTGTAATTGGGTTATATTACGTGGACGGACTCATATTAATATCGGGAGAAGAGGTATAAATGTAATTTAAACATCGGTGAAAAACAAAATAACTGTTTACAAATTATTGCAATTATTTTGATAGTTGTGTTTTAAATAATTTACTTAGCATAAGATCTAATAAAAATCAAGGAATAATTGGTCATATTTTATTATATTGTTCTGAACTGTGCTTATTATTTTACCGGTTGACCACCATGACATGGACTCGCCCAATCCACTCCTTCTTGAGCCCTTGTCCTATCACTCTCACAAATAATCAGTTAAAATTCACTTAAGTTTAAGTTATTTGTGTATATTTGAATAAATTATATGCCACAGGCTTATTTATAATTATAATTACAGTAGTAGTAGTAGTGACAACAATTTCAATATAATTTCTTTCCTTTCAATGTTATATATTTAAGTAACGATGGATAACAACACAGAAAGTGGTGACTTGGCTGCTGGTACCCACAGTACAGAACCTGCAGTGAACTGTCCATTGATTACCATTAGGAATCTAATATGTAAGTATAATTTCAATTAATTTTCAACAATTGAGGCTTATATGTTTTCTACCATTAGATATGATAGAGAATTATGTAATTCTGGTGGTCCACATAGAAGTACTTTTTTAAAATGAAATGTGTTCTTACTTAACAATTGTTTAAAATTTCATTGCTTATTCAACAGCTGGGGAAATTCTTGATGGCATATGTGCTTCATTTTTGACTGAAGGGAAAGGGAGAAGACCAACACCCCCTGCTGTCCCAAGAACTTACAGCCTACTGTTAATGCTGCACTCGATCAAACTACAGGCAAACAAGACCAAGAAGGATGTTAATTGTTTAGAGTAGAGGGTACTGTTTTTAATACTCATTTTGGTGGTTTTAATGCCATTAAGTTTTGAATCACATTGCATGTTATGCTGCTTATAATTATCTTTCATATGATGTATGATGTGATATGTTCATTTCTGTCACTGATTTCTTATATTTTTATTGTTGTTATTTTTTACCCATTAATGCTAAGTTGCTATCTTTTTTTCATGGTGTAGGACATTGACTTTGCTTCTTATTATTCTATTTGTTATGAATAGACATATCTGATCTCATTTTTTTTAAATTTTGAAACAGTTATGTGGTATGATTTGTTTTTAAATCGCATTTTTATAACCTTCATTTTCTATAAAATTGTGTCGTGGGTACTTTTGTCCTTATTTTAGTGCCTGTAGGTATTTCTTGTTGCCATTAAGGCACAGTGCATGTTGTGCTGCTTTAAATTACCTTTCATTTGATGTATGATATATTTATATACGTCTGTAAAATATTTTTTAATGAATTTTTGAAAATGTGTATTTTTACACTTTTTCTGTCTGAAAATAAAAACGTCTAAAAATCATTCTTGTTATTTTTTATTTTTTAATAACTTAAGAATTAATAGATCTGGCTGCTTGAAAAAAATTGGGCTTAGTAAACTTTGGAGCACATACACCAATTCCTGGACTTCTCTGTTGATTATCTTAGAAAATATAGGTCCTTAAACATAGCACTTTTTCACAAGGTGAAAAAATCCATTTTTGGTCAACTTTCTGCAAATTTGAAAATCGTTTAACTTTTTTGTTTATTGAGATATCTACATGAAATAAGTGGCCTATATCTTAGAATAAAAAGTTCTGTCAGGTGAAACTCACCAAATATGTCTGCTATGTATAGAAAATTTTAGTTTGGACTACCTACTTATATAAAGTATTTAAATTTATTTTTAAAAACTGACACCAAATTGAGCAATGCAACACAACTTTAGGAAAAAAATACATTTGTCCATCAACTAATATAATAATTTATTAAATAACCACAACACATAAATAGGAAGACAACTATTTCACCTGTAATCAGTTCCCCCTGCATCTCGTAGAGCACTCATGATCTGCTCCTGTTCTGAATGGAAAACTGTTTTCAGCTGGCCGTCCCCCACACCATCACGGAAAAGAATTATCTTTTGCGGCATGGCTCCATTCACTTCATGGTATTTCTTCAAAGCACCTTAATTTTTAAAAATGTGTTTTATAAGTTTTCTGTGTCTATCGAGTACCAATGTGCAACAGCAAAAGATTATCAGCCAAGTTCCATATTCTTGGTGATATGTTTATGGAATCCATTTGGCTATATAACTACTAAAAGAAGTTTCAACAACACTAATATATCTTTATTTATGCTGTAGGTGAGCTCAGGGTAACTGATAGTTAACAAGTTGCTTTATCAAATATTGGAGCAAGTATAAAACTAAACATATTTTTTCATGGATGCAGAGCACACTGTTGCAGCAAAACAAGAATATAAACCAGACATATATTAACACAATCATTTAAATGGCGAGGTTTCAGCTTTTTATATAGCAACGTATAAACTGAGGGTTGAGTGGCCCAATAGATTACACATCAGTGATAAAAGTTATACAGACACATTTAAGAAGCATAAAACTGAACTAAGAATGAAAACTGTAAATTTTAAATAAAATGACAGGCTACCTATCATCAGAGGCTGCAGATTCCTCATCAGCTCGTCTTTAGAAGGATGATACTCAGTTTTACTGAAATAGCGAGTACACTCTCTATTTAGAGAGGCCACAAGGGCTCCCACCGATTGATTCTTTTGTGCTGAGTCATGATAGGTGTCTATACCAATCACCATGAGACCCTTGAGCTGAAAAATCAGAATTTAGTCATTCATCTGCTTTGCAAAAGAAGCCTTGAAATCCACACTATAGATGGAGAAATTATTTTAAGCCACTTTACAATACAGAAACTAAAATTTAAACACAGTTTAGTGACTGGAAAAGACTGGTCTTAAATTTCCTCATCAAAACAAAAAGGATAACCGCTAAGTTAACAGTGTTACTTATAATTTATTTTCATTATTATCTAGCAACATTAGTTTCCTTTACCCGGCACGATCAATGAAATCAGA
This sequence comes from Omphiscola glabra, assembly GCA_964017045.1. Lineage (NCBI taxonomy): Eukaryota > Metazoa > Mollusca > Gastropoda > Lymnaeidae > Omphiscola > Omphiscola glabra. The sequence continues at coordinate 5,396,386 of OZ024803.1, read as the reverse complement.
AATAACGGCCCACTGACTTACTGGAATCTCAGCTCCCCATATTTCACCACCCATTTTGCAGTTCATCTGAATGGCTATCTTAGTTGCCACACTCATTAGGCCTTGCTTTTTCTGCAATGTTTTGGTCACAACTACCTGACTAGGAACTGAAAATACACATTTCATTTGCTATAAAGTTTTGCATTAAACAAATGTATAGCGGCATTATAGGGAACTACCAAAAGATTTTCAAAATTATTAGATCCACGCCATGAGACACCCCCACCCCATCCCCACTTACCAGGATTATCTATGCAGCAGCACTTCTTAATTGCATCATATCGATCTTTCTTGTTGTTAGGGACAACACACACTACCATCTGGACTTTAGGGTTAAGATTCATCCTAATTGCTTGGAGGTATGAATCATTGCGGTCATCATTGAGCTCAACACTAAAAGTAAGAGAAAAATTATCATTCATAATCAGAATTGCAGATAATTAAGGGACAACATTATATAATAGCCAATGGATATGAGATATTCAAATAGATGCCAATGGATTTGAGAAATTTAGATAGATAATTCGGACACACAATTAGACATATGCCAATGGATTTGAGATCCAGACCAGCCAACATGCCAAGAAAAAAAAATCTGGGAAGGCTGGGGGTCAGTGTTGTTTAAGATCTACATACTAATGCAAAAGCCGTTTTTTTTTTAGTGAATAAAGAAATAGAAAGTGACCTCTATTGTCTTTGAAGAGTCCATAGAATACCACAGAACATGTGAAAAACCTTACTGGAAATGGTTTTATCCATTTTATTTACATATGTACACAGGCTGTTAAGAGTTCAGTTTTCCCAACATCTCCCTAATGGCCTTTTTGCACTTGTCCAACAGCTCTTTGGACAATTGAAGGTTAGCATTGCAATTGATTTTAGTTACAAGCAAGTTAGAAAGAGTATCAACTGTCATGCTTGCACGTATTTTATTGTAATTTTTCATCACAATCTTCTAGCTATCTGTGAGTCTAGAAACATTTCTTAGACGTGGATGTTGTAGAATCACTGCTTTTAGCTGCAGTTGTATGTTTTTGTAAAAAAAATTTTTATCACAGACCTGTTTACTCTTACAATTTTGGCGTACAATGTACGATTTTGAGATGTACACATTATATATACTCTAAGATTATTTTTACTATTGAGATATTGTATTGAATGATTTTGTGATGTTATTGTACGATTTTAAGGGTTTGAGGATAACGGGTCTGTTATCAATATCATTGTACCAACCGCTTTCAATAGATTTATCCATTTAATTAAGAAAAGCTTTCACCAAAAAAAAAATCACGACACTACTGAATTATTTTTTTAGCCTAGTAAATGGATGAATCACAATTGGATCAATTGATGATTGAAGAATGATTTGGAGATTGCTGTTCGCTTCGATAAAAACAAAGGAAGCGGCATCATCCAACTTTTTAAAAAATTTAAAAAAATTTTTTTTTTATTTAGGATTTTAGTGACAGGTGAAAAATTATAATATTCCGAAAATCTGAATTTTAAGGGGTTTGTCGGAAGGGCGGAATAAGGGGTAAAAAATCTGTTATAATTTCGACAAAATTGGAAGGGTTGGCAGGTCTGGAGATCTTTAGCTAGATAAATCTGACACAAAACCAGACATACGCCAATGGACTTAAGATCTTCATGTTCATGCCTCTTCCCACTTTACTCAAACAGTCTGAAAGTTCTGAGGACGATTGTGCACTTTGTCTTGGAAATACGAGAACCCAGTTGTTCATGTCGACCGGGTTGAGGAGGGAAGCATTCCGCATGTTGCGGCTCCAGTCAGCCTCAGCAATGTTGTAAGAGATCTTCACAATCTCTCCCTAGGATAGAAAAGAAAAGAAGAGTTACTTTAACAGTTTACTAAATGACAACCCCTTAAAATAAAATATATTTGTCATTGAAGACAACAAGACTGTGGACAAACAATTTCACATAAAGAGGTTACTGTTACTGATCAATATATATTGCAGCAAATAGTCACCTACCCTATTTTTCATTAACAGTTGCTCAGCTGGCATCGCACGCCCAGGAACACGGGTTGGCTCTTTATTAATGACAATCCGCCATGGCTTCAAAACCTCTCCAACTTTCTGTGACCTTAAAAGAAATATAACATTGGTACAAGTTTAACAACATTTTTCTTTTATAAAGAAACTGAACCTCTTAACCAAAGAGTAAATAGTTGTTACAGTACAGGTCACTGGGTGCCCAGGGAGCCATGTTGCAGAGACAGTACAGGTCACTGGGTGCCCAGGGAGCCATGTTGCAGAGATATTTTTCCAGTATGAAAGATTTAAGTACTTATGTTATAAATAAGATCATTTACAAAAAAATATGCTGTGACGAGATAATGGGGGTCTTGATTTAATTAATAATTTTTCTAACATGACAAGGGCATAAGGAGACAAGGATTACAAAAAAAAGGCTAGCAAGAAAAGGAACAATAAAAGCAAAATTAGTACATACTGATTGATTTCATTTAAAAGTTTCTGGATCTGCCCAAGTCTTTCAGCTGGCCCAATTCTGGTGTGTACAGCTAAATCTCTCATTATGTTAAAATCCGTGCGCATCTGCTCACTAAGACCTGTAGATAAATGTAACAATAACTTTAATATGGTTTAAATAAACACAGGTAAATATATCTACATATTTGTTTAACTCATTCCCGACGGCTGCGACTAAATGCGTCCTTTGGGGGTTCCGACGGATGCATCCAAATGCGTCCTGGTGCATAGCTACACACCTCTCGTTTTTAGTTAAAAATAGCAATGAAATTTCGCATCCATTGAGACTTCCGGCAATGGCGTGATTCTGTGTGATTTTAATTTAAAAACTGGATTTTTCTATCTTGCTTCACTTTTAAACTATGTGTGCTTTAGTACGGCGCATCTATAGCTAGTATGTGTTTGTCCGAAGTACCAAAATCGATTTTTTGGCCATTGTTCATTATTTTTTCGTCGCTAATTTTATATTTTTTATTAAACCTTATTCATTTTTTGATGCATTCGTCCTTAATTCATTAACATTTATTAATATTTAGCAGCTTAAAAAATATTTTTAAAATTTTAATCAATTTCAAAACTGAATTACTTTCCTTCTATCAGGATAAATAAATGAAGTACAGTAGCACTGCCGTAGGGAATGAGTTAAGAGTAAGAGAAGAATTCCACCCATTAATACCTAACACCCTCCTCCAAGTGGTCCTCAACCTCAATTTGTTTGAATTTGGTGGCCAATTCTTCGACAAAATCAGTGGGGTTGCTATGGGGACTAAAATGGGACACAGATACGCATGCTTGTGCATGGGACATTTTGAACACATGGTCAAAAGCATATACCAGACCTGTTTATCCTCAAACTCTTAAAATCATACAATATCATCACAAAATCATTGAATACATTATCTTAATAGTAAAAATCAACATACAGTAAATATAATGTATACACCCCATAATCGTACATTGTACGCCAAAATCATAAGAGTGAAAATATATCTGATATACACTGGATGCCTCCCTCAATTCTCTAAGAGGTACATTGATGACAGTATTGGAGTCACCACTATGCAGAGGAGTGAACTTGATCTTTTAATTAACTTTGTAGACTCATTTAACCCTCAATCAAATTCACATCTCTTGTCTCCAGTCACCCTTTGCAAAGACTGCCTACTCACCTCCACCTACTTTAAACCTACTAACAGCCACAGCTATTTACTCTACTCGTCCTCCCACCCTAAATCCTGTAAAGACTCTATTCCCTTTTCTCAATTACTTCATCTACGTCGGCTTGGTCGGTCGGAGGATGACTTTTGGGACAAAGCACTTGAGATGTTAGACTATTATTCTTTTGCTGCCCTTTCAGATATTACTTCTCAGCCAAGTGGTTTTTTTTTTTTTAATTTCTTCTTTTTTTCTGTTGTTTGTTCGCTGACGAAGGCTTCCTGCCAAAATGTTCGTCGTTTTGTTGCTTTCCCCTTTCAGGTTTGACCATATTTTGCTTTACTCGTTTCCTTTTTTGCTAACTTGAAGTCTCTTCCCTGATTACCAATATACAATTAGACTGCCAGTTTTCCTTTCTTCACTAGTTTTAATAAATTGTTCCTTAGCGGCCTTTGGGCCACTGTCTCCTGTTCTGGTGAGTCAATGTACATGTACATGTGCCGCTAGATAGTTGTGTTAACTTACAGAAGAAAAGAAATTGTTTTTGGGTAGTTATTGTTGCCCTAATTTTGTAATGACCCAGTCTAAGCATCACAATGCCTGATTTTCCAACATAAAAGTCTAAAAAGAAATGATGTTGCCCAGTCACAGCAGCACCACAGGGGCTTTCTCTTTATTTATTGTTTGAAGGATGTGCGACCACTGAAGGGAATCATAGCTTCATCAAAATTAATTGCAGCTCCAGATCTCTAGAGAGAATTACAGGCAGCTGTGACAACTGTGACCACACTGGTCTAATTTTATAAACAGGATCATATCCATCTCTGCCCTTCAGATGTAATGATTGCAGTTAGCCAGAAGGAAATTTCTTTGAAACCTGTTTCTTGACATGACAAGGCCGCACTGAAAATGGGAACTTTTAGTAGAGGATCTTTTGACCAGAAATTGTGTATGCAGGTCATTTGTGCTCACCCAACACCATAGTTATGAAAATTACAAAGGTTTGAATCAGTCAGTTACTGGGGTGAAATTAATTGCATGTCTGAGGATGGAATTCAAATGTCTGGTCAGCAATCATTTCAAGCAAATCATTAGGAGATGAACCACACCATAAGACACCACTCACCTCTGATAACAGATAGATGTAAGCATTAGGCCCAAATCATAATGTGAGCATATCAATTTCCAATTGATTGAGAGTAGCACTCCAGGGAAAAAGACTTCGTTGTAGTAGCTTCACTATCACAAATGTCACCCGACAGAGCTCTCACTTTGAATGTCACTGTTATTAACACTGTGGCCAGGTGTTTCTCTTAACTAATTTGCAATATCACTTTCATTTGGATGGCTATCACCTTCATTATTATTGTTTGAAAGATCTGATGTTGAAAACTGAACCAAACTTTCTATTTATCTGAATGCCTTAAAAATGACTTTCAAAAATATGTAGCCCTCATGTGCCTCAGTGCATTTGGTTTATCTTTAACAGGAAAAGGAAATAGAAATTCTCTACTTTCCAACAATAAAATAGCTGGTTTAACATATTAAGCAAATGTCCTGTGGTCCCATATATTGTTCATTTTGCTATGTGAATATTGCAGGTGATGGCAGGCGGTACAGCATAAAAAGCTAGTCAGCAATGGGTAATTGGTTTAAAAAAATGGTCTACACTTGTTCACAATATGGCATATAGCAAGCACCAAACATGCCATAATCCGATTGATAAACAAAAATTATTCATGCTAAACCTAGTTTATTAACCTGAAATAGTGCACAACTCTGGGATCAGGTGGAGGTTTTTCTCTTCCCCTCTTCTCAAGTCCTTCTCAGTCGGTTTGCTAACAAGGAGGGGCTGCTCTAAGTCAGTTATTGGCAGATTCCAGTGCTGTCAAAGAAAATGTTAGCACATCAAAATCAATTATCTTAGTAACTCGTAAAAAATTGATTTTTTAAACCAACAAGTTCCCTTATTGTACCACAAACAACTCTACTGAAATTAAGGATGTTAAATGACGTGTTATAAAAAAAAATATATTTTTTTTAAATATAAAGGGAATAAACAAAAATCAAGCTTCATGTAGCATTCAGTGCCTAAAACATGATGACAAAAAAAATGGTTTATAAAAAAGATTTCACGCTATCTTTTTTTAAAGACCTAATTCCTAATAGACGGTAAAAGATGTTTCATTTATAAAAAACTTAGGAGGGAAACCTACTTGTTTATAGTAATCAACATATGTTATTTGTTCTCCCTTCTTCTCAAACGAGTCAGTGGGACGACCATTCCAATTTATGTCATCCACTCGATAAGTCTTGTTGTTATGTCTGTGAAAACAAAAAAGTCATCAATGGATCTGTTTCAATTCATTCGAAGCCATTGATTAATGACTTAAAATTTTAACCAGTGACCTACTTGTGACCATGCAATCTGCATGCAGCTGGTGTTTATAAATATGAAATTAAAACTCTATAATACAAAGAGTAATTGGTTAGCTAAAATAAAATAGCATTAACATCTATATCTACGAGAATACAAAGATTAGAAAAAACTCATTCACACTTAGTATAAACATAAGACACATATTTCTTACCTGGTCATAACAATCACACCAACTAAATCCTTGGTTGCTCGGCGCTTGAACTCCTCTGGATTCTTTTTCACAGCATGAAACAGCTGATAAAGGGCATCAAGGTAAGTATCCATTCTTAGAATTTTGTGGATAATGTCTACACCAAGAAGATTTCCCCCATCATACCTCAGTATGGAAGATGTATATCCTGGCATTACCTCAATCCTAAATAGAAAAAGTGAGTCCATTCTTAAAGAAACAATCCCAACTAACAGGATTACAAAATGTATAATCATTTTAAATAGATACAAATCATTAGTAACAAGCAGTCAGTACTTTACTTTTCTAAGCTATTATTTAAAGCAATGTTCATTTTGCTTTTAATAGGACTGACTCATTGGTCAGCTTGCTTTATAAATCAGTCAATAACCGTCCTATTGGCCTTAGGCTGTTAGTAAATGCTTGGCAAAATTTTATTTCCTGTAAATTTAAGATTTAAAAATGAAATCCGTCCCAAAAATTGGTGTCTTTTCCATTAGTCTTAAATATTTAGCTTTTGATGGGGATAGTGTTCACATAAAGACAAAAGTTTGTCCACACAAGATTAATGAACAGTTTATGTATGTATTCAAATCATGAGTGTATTATACAATGACTTGACTTAAATGTGAGGTGCAAAATTTAATTAAGGGATACCAACATTTAAGATCATATATAGAAGTATATAAAAGGCGGCTTAAAATATTGATAAAACGAAAAATATGCATATTTTTACAAAAACACTTCAATTCTCACGTAATGACGTAAATTATGTCAAAATCAATAACAGTTCCAAAAGTCTATATCTACTTCCCATGAGCAAGTGTTTTGAACAATTACTTCAGATCAACAATGAAACACTGGAACTTCCATTTGATGACTTACAACTTTTATGTTGGTGTTAACAGAGGCAGGGTCCAGTCGCAGGTAAATTTAAAATTATAATGGTCTGTCATTTTATAATAGAGATTGCATAATATGCCTGGTAATGAGCAAAGGTTCAATGTTTCTGAAGGGAAACACTAACAAGTACACCTTTATTCGAGTATGAAAATAACCAACACCCATAAATACCACACTATCTATTGTGAAATTTGTAATTATAAACTTAATTTACTCAATTAGGTATAACTTGCATTAATATGTTTATTAATTTACAATTATGAACTCATTCCATACGGCAGCGCTACTTCCGTACTTTATTTAAATGCCGGAGAAAGGGAAGTAACTCCTTTTTGCAATTGATTTACATTTGTAAAATATTATTTTAAGCTGCTAAATATAAATTGAAGTTCATGAATTAAGGACAAATGCATTAAAAAAATTTTGCTTAGTAAAAATATAACATTAGAGGCGGAAAAATTAAGAATAATGTCAAAAAATCCATTTTTGGCACCTCAGACAATCAAACGCTGCATAAAGACATGCCAAACTAAAGCCCACATAGTTTAAAAGTGAAACAAGATTAAAAAAAATCATCCAGTTTTTAAATTGAAATCATGCAGAATCACGCCATCGCCGAAATCTGGATGCGAGATTTCATTGCTATTTGTTAACTAAAAATGAGAGTTGTGTCGCTATGCACCGAATTTGGGAGCATCCATCGAAACCCCCAAAGGACGCGCAACCGTCGGGAATGAGTTAATGGTCAGTCGAACGTACAACCTAAGATTTAAGTGAAAAGATAAGGGAAAAAAATTGGATCTCCAAATTTCAAACAGTACCTATGTTTGGGGATTTTGACAGCTAGGTTCAAGTTGAAGTAGTGATCTCGAATCTGCTTCATCTCCAATGCCACTTGAACCCTGACAGATTAAAAAAAAAGTATATTACTAAATAAAATACTATAACTTAAAATTAACATGACATTAAAACTAAAAATCATAATATATCAGACCTCTTTACCCTTAACGTCTTAAAATTGTACAATATCATCACAAAATCGTTCAATACATTATCTTAATAGTAAAAAACACACACGGTATATATAATGTATACACCTTAAAATTGTAAATTGTACGCCGAAATCGTAATTGTAAACAGGTCTGTTATATCAATAATCAAGCTAGTCCAGGTTAATACTGTAATTTATCTTTTTTTAAATTAAAAATGTTTTGTTTTTTTTAAATTTATCTGCATTTAAATAAATGGATAAAGATAAAAACAGACCGAACCTTTTGAACATCAGGTTCACGATCTGAAGAAATTGTGGTGTGTTGGAATGTACTTCACAGACAAATTTGAAGTTCACTGCGATGGTGGCACCATCATAACTACGAGTGGAGACACATTCCATTGGCTGAAAATTTGAAAACAGACCAATTTTTATTTAAATGATGAAATATACTCTTTTGAAATGTCAAGCAAAATTAATGAAAATGTGAAGTGTGACATAAAACCCAGTTATACTACTACAAAGCTTTAAAACAGCTTACATCTTTGGGAAGCTGCCTCTGTAGGTACAATATCCCACCATCAAAACACTTCACTGGTCCCACTATCTCTGACAGTGCAGAAATCAAGCCAAACTTGACTCTCACGTTCTCCACTTCCGGCTTGAATGAAACATGGTACTGGAAAATTTTCAGATCCATGTCGAGTTGCACAGAATAGTAGTTGGAAATTAGCATAACTTTGTCACCGTATGAACCTTAAGGAAAAGTAAGCAATTCTTAATGAAAGAAGAGTACAGAGAAACAATCAGCTGCAACACTTTGGAAATAGTATGTAATACTGTGATAATTATTTCAACAATAAGCACGGAACAAAAGAAAGCAATGTAAAAACATATTCTACCAACTCACCACAAGAATTCTTTCCCTCAACCTTCCATTGTTTCTCAACATATTTTTCATAAGCAGGCCTGTAAGGGCCTCTTTCTCTGATAGAGAGCGACCCCAATTCTCCAGCAAGTGCACCAGCTTGTCGCTCTCGCCCACCACCTCTCTGGACGCCTCTACCGCCACCAATTATTGAAGTGTCGTCATGAACCTGTTGAGCAACTGGATTCGAAGACGGCACTTGCTGGATATCAGACACCACTGCCTGACTTCTGCTTGCACCCCTACCTCTTGAAAAAGAAGGTGGCACCTTAAAAAATAAAAGGCAATATTTGAGAAAAATAAAATAAATTGTCTTTACATTTTAAGCCACTATACCATATGTATATAAAATATATCAACAATCAACCGATGTATATAAACTATATCAACCACCCACCAGACTACAACAAACTCTAATCACAAAAGTAAAAAAGGTCCACAAGTTTTAAGCTATATAACAAACTTACGAGGGCAGGTTGAGTGGATTGACCTGGGCCAACAGTGGGTTGCCCTGGGACAACCGACGGCTGATCTACAGGTTTCCCTCTTCCCCCACGGCCTCTTGCTCTTCCTGTGCTTCCCTCACTCATTCTGTGGGATCAATGCCTAAAATTCAAATATAATCTTGTATTTTATTTAACATTACTAGGCACAGAATCTTTCATTAGATCCAAAAAACAAACACGAATTAAAGCAAAGATTCTTTTATGGCTCCAAATAAATGGAAATGTCTTCGTTTATAACAATGTACATATTCAATTTCAGCACATAAACACTCTAACCAAGATAACATTTTACTCCTATAGTAATTTAAATACAAGACATCTAATGTATTACTCTAGCATAAAAATCAGCCATCATATACCATAAAACTTAACTCCCTTAATAAGAACAATAACTTTATTAAAAAATCATTAAGATTTTGTAACCACTGATATATTTTGACCTACTAGGGAACAAAAGAATTTTTTTGTTAATTTTGGTCCAATATTTAAGGGAAATAATTCACCCTGATTGAGCGTATCTTAGGTTTATGTATTTAAAAGAGCAGCATTAATCTTTTAAAAAAATGTACAAGAGCGTCTTTCTTAAAATAGTTTGTCAATTTAAGGTTGATTAGTATGTGTGATACTACTAGCTTTCTTGATTAGGATATTTAATCACTGTTTATGTCAGATGATGAAGTCCACACCACCAAGTAACACCACAGTTCAACAGCACTAAACCAAACATTTCCCTTTATTTAATTTTTTCAAGCATGGTGTAAGTGTATATACATTTTCAGGCTAAAAAACTATAATGCAAAGAAATATACCCAAAAAAATGATGTTTTCAGTCATATGAATAGTCATTACAACCATTAAAAGACTTCTAATAAACATTTAAAAAGTCTTTTATAAGAAGAAAAAAATAGTTATAAAAGCAAAGAAATTTATAAATTGGGCTACATTAATGAATGAATAATCTCATTTTCAAGCAAAGATTATATGTTAATTTTCAAGCATTATACAAGATTAGCAGCTTGAAAATTAAATTCATTAATTCATATCATACATCCCAATTTATAATTTACAGTGCTTAAAATGACTAAATTTTTCAACAGAGGGGAAAAAAAGCCAATCGATTAAGGTATTTGAATTATTATGAGGACTTAAGTTAGGGACTTTAAAAATATCACACGGTCTGCGCATACAGAAAAATGACTCAAAAACTGTTGTGGTCATTTTACATTCAGCTTAGGCTCAGGGAGGACTTGGTTATTTTGCGTTGTACGTCAGTTTTCTAATAATAAATAGTTTTGTCATCAGTGACATAGAGTTCATATTTTCCATGGCGATATCATAACTGCATCATGGTGTATCTTGAGACTGGCAGCAAATTTATTCTTTTTTATCGGTTTGTACTGTAATAGCTTATTACTTTTTAATGTAAAGTCGTCGGATTTAGTGGTTACCGTAGCACTGCCTGATAAGTGCAAAAAGAAAAATAACATTTGGAAATTTCAAAGAAATTGCCAGTTGTCACCAGTTATCCCCCTTCACAAACAAAACTTAGGTTGTCGGAAATGGCTCTCCTTATCAATTTATTATAAAGATATTTTTTAATCATTGTTTATCTTTAAAAATCTGTGGAGCACTTATGGGTTAATGAATGAGAAAAAGTATTATAATATTATTAGAAATTAATTAAACCCAATAAATTAAAGATCAAAGTGTTTTTATTAATTTTACTTTGTGTAGTTGGGTGAACTTTGGACCAGTTTTGTCCTTTGATTTACATTACATAAATATTATACAATAATAATATGTATAATATCAATTTAAGTTTAGAAATTTAATGAGAACGCCTAAACACTTCTTCTTTATTAAGGGCAGGTTAAACACCAAAATTGAAATAAGGGAATTTGACCATTTTTTTTGTTTCAGTTGTTAGTAATCATCTTATAGATCAATTAAAAAAATATATAAAAAATCCAGGTTAGTAAAAAATAATGATTTTCATCAATTATAGGGCAAATCTTTGCGAAAATATATAAAAATGACCAAATTGTGGGCTTTGATATCTCAAGAAGAGATAGACCTAGAACCCTACAAAATTGATATGTTGTAATTCATAATGGTGTTGTAATAGTTTACTAAAATATTTGTAGTAAAGTAAAAAATGTAATTTACCTGAATTTTATAGATATCCATGTTCTTCGATGAAAAAATCTTGGGGTATGGGTTAACATTTTCCTGAATATTTCTTATACTTGTAAAACAATCTAATTAAAATTACTACACTAGCACAACAAGTATGTAAAGAAAATGCCTGCCAATTTATGCAGTAATTCATTTAGTAATTTAGAAGTTATAGGGTTTGATGTGAATTTTTTTAATGAAAAATGAGATTTTGAGAAAATTAAAGAAAACTTACAAATTTACAATTTTTAGGGAAATTTACAAAGATTAAAACCCTCCTGCAACATAAAACTCTTCCTGATCCAATTCCTTACTAGATAATATAGACTTTTTAGCCCTTTTAGCTTTACTTTTATCTAAATTTTGAATAAGCGAGGATGATACACGCTTTTTATCGATTTTAGAAAATGTCTGAAAACAATATTTTCCAAAATTTAAACCTAAATTTTTAAAAATGTCCCCCCTTTTTAATTCACCATTGTTATAAACTATGGTGGCATCATCTACAGCTATTTCTAGTCTCTTTCTCCCAACAAATGAGGTCTTCGGACAGCGATACCAAATTAAATTATGGAATGCTTCATTTGCGTTTTGAGTCCCCCCGTGAACGCATTTTGCTAAAAGAGCATCAGATGAAAGCTCCTTAAATACTGGCATAATAATATTTATAACAAAGGAAGGAAGAACATTCTTATTCGCAGTTATCAAATCTTTATCTTTGGGACACCAACTACCGCAATCGCTATGTTTACCCTCACGGTGATGAAATATTGCCCAAATACTTTTTTTCATTTTACCCATGTCCCCTGAATTTTTTCTAATTGCTGCACCATAATGTCCTTGAATGCGTTTTATAGCAGATTTAGTTAATCTGCCTGCCCCACCTATTCCTTTATAACTTTTACCATTATCCACAAATAATTTACCTTTATTTTCATTAACTTTATCTAGCAAGCGTTTCCCCATTCGCTTCTGGACATGACCGCAACATTCTAATTTTGATATAGTAACTCCTTCATAAACTGGAGGATTAGCTTCAGCTACATTTTTAAAACTTTTAGAATCCCCATCCCCTAAATAGCCAGTATAAGTGAGATTATACTTTTGTTGAGAACGGCGAAAGATTTTTAATATGCCTTTTGGTTCCATCTGACCAGATGTACCTTGGTGATTAGAATCACATTCACCGGCATCCATGTGGTTTACAAACCACTCCTGATAATCAGAAATATCAGGAAATCTTTTCTTGGCCTTGGCACATTTATCACAGTAATTGCTACTCACATGAGTATCAACTACTTTAGAGGGCCCTTTATTAGAATTTACTGACAAAACAGTAGCTACTCCATTCTTCGAAACAAAGCCGCGCCGTTGCCAGGTCCCATCACAGGAAACAGTAACATCTGTACCCTGGGCTTCTTTCAATTCCAATGCAGCCTGAGACATGCACTGTTTTGCTACTTCATTAGTAGCAGAATGAATTCTCTCCTTGTATTTAGATACAATAGGAGCACTTACAGGGGGAGGCATGTCCATATTCCCAAGAAATCTCTTGGTTTTCTCTTGATGACAGCCAATGCTGTTCATCGCTAACTGCAATCGCAGGTTGACATTCTCGGTGCATGTCTTAAATTCAATTTCATGCCTACACTTTGTACATTTAAAATATAAAATACTGCTCACCCCATTTAGCTTTTCTCTAACAGAATAATTTGTAAGCTGCTCACAAAATGAACAAGCAAATGATTGTACTAATGTTATAATTAATCCCACATCTACTAAGCGATAACCACTAATTTCAGGAAATTTTGGACTACAAATATTTAATGAATCGTTAAGTTTTTGAAAGGAAGAAGATGTGGGTACTGGTTTTAAATTTTTATCAACAGTGTCCATAACAATATCTTCGATGATATTATTATCAGGAACGTTTTCCCTGCACACAGTTACTTGAGTACAAGTAGCAGTGGTAGTTTCACTACCACTAGGCTTATCCTTTTTAGTGTATCTATTTCCCTGAAATTTACGCTTTTTACAGCGATATCTATTTCCATTCTTTTTTGCTTTAACTTTATCCATTGCTATTGTAAGATTATTATCAAATAAAATTAGGAGGCCCTTTTAAAACAGAAAAATCCAACACAGTTTAGAAATACTTCCACCGCGTGTGAATGAACTGCTGAAAAATGTAAACAATGCAGGTAGGCCCAGTGAGCCTAGTGGTTTTAAAAGAAGCGCTGTGATTGGCTGAAAACTATTTTTGGCAAAGGATATCCTGTTCTAACAACCAATGAAATTAAATTTAACAACATAGTATATTCCCTTAATAAAATGGTATGGATTTAAATTTCATAAATGTGGGTGAAAAAATAATTTAAATCGGATAATTACAAGCAAAGATATAAACATTTTAAAATTTTGCATAATTAATTAGGTAATTTTGTTTATACCTTGCACATTTCAAAAATTTAATTAAAATACTTTTATTGCTTTTATTTACAAAATAAAAGTACGATTGTGTTTGGAAATGAATATACTTCACAGATAAGCAGTTTTCTAAAATTAGTTTTTTTAACTAAAAATTAAGATTTTAGGTGTTTAACCTGCCCTTAAATCAATAATACTTCTAATGATAAATGTTAGGCTATTCTCTTACTAGTGACATTACTCCTATAAGACTGGTCTACGTACATGATGAAAATTGTCAAATCAGTAAATAAATGTTAGCTCAAAACCAGGATTTCTTCCTACAACAGGAAAGAATTGAATTATCTATTATTTAATTAGGCCTCTTTTAAAAATACATTCATACAAATGATACAGCTTCTAGAGAGCTATTGGTAGTAGACTGCCAAAAGACACTTTCATAAGATTTGGACGTGTCGGCTTAGAGCCAGCCTTCTTCGGCAAACAATTAAATTAGACCTACTAAGCATACTTAATTCTCAAATATTCTTGGTTTCCTCCAATTTTGCCCCCTCATTACTACCTTTACAACTTTGCAATATGGATAGTTGTTCAATGAAAAACATACCATGTGATAAAAACATGTTATATGTCATTGGATTCAGAATTGAATGATATATTATTTGATACTGATGCCAATGAGATCACAGTTAATTGTGGTTTTAATTTATAGTACATAGCCAAAAGAATATGAATGTTTTTATCTGTGCTGAGATGAGAATTTTCATAAAATATGTAAACAAACATACCACAAACAGGTAGAAGCAACAAAAAAAAAAGTATTTAGCCCTAAGTTAAAATGTTTATTAAATTATATCCATCAATTTAATACGTTTTTACAACACATTTTACCAATTCTTTTTTAAAATGTATCATAGTCCAGGCAATAAAATCATACCAAAATCTGAGCTTTCAAGCCCTCTTTCAATGACGCTGGCAAAGTATTGCCCATTTCGTTTATTACTAGCTTCTACTAGTGACAACACCTTGGCACTAATTCGATATATAATTATAATATAGACCTAATTTAGATACATGTATGATACGTTTTTTAATACTGTGGGGAAGGGGATCATAGTCTGAAAAAATGATACTATTGAGTATTGATATCCAGCTTAATGAACTACCATAATAATAGTTTTACTGCATACAAATACAAAGTGTGCATTATAAAAAAAAATTTTTTTACTTTAGTTAAATGAAACTGTATAATAACGTAATTAGGCCTTAAGTAAAAGTTAAAGATGACAACATTACATAATTACAACATAAGCTTAGGCGCCTTAGGCCAATGTTTGTTTTGGAACTTGGTCACCTGATTTTTATGCTGTGAGATAGGCCCACTGAGTATTATTTACACAATTGAGCCCTCTTTAACTTTTAAAGTATCAATATTCTTATATTTACAATTAAACAATTTCATTCATTGGGTAGTATATTGTGCATCTATCATAACAAATTAATTTAGGCAGTGTCTACACGTCCGGCGCCGGACGTTTAGTGCGGGAGATAAAAAGTCCGGCGACCAAGTCACATGACCGCCGGACGCCTAGTTGGAGAAATTTTCCCGGCGAGCTAGTGACCGCTAGTGGAAGATATGTCATGTGACCGCCGGACGACTAGTAGGTGTTATTATTCCGTCAGGTCATGTGACAAGAGGTCGCCGGCAAAAAAATTGCATTGCAGATGATATTCCAATATTGTGTAGTTATTGTGTACAGTAACTACATATTATATTAGTCAGCCGATCCCTAGATAATAAATAAATACTGAACATGTTAATATATTCATATGCTATGACTATGAGATACATAAACTAAGCATTAAACTAGTCGGCCTATACTTAACTAACTAACTAGTAAGTAGTAGATTAGTAGACGTACTAGTATTACTATTTGATTCCGACTCAACAACAAAAAAAAGTCCTTTAAATTGGTTAAACATCTCATAAAGCTCTGACTACTGTTACAAAGAAACATATTAAATTAAATATAAAATTTACTTTTAATTAAAAAAATAAGAAAAAATGGGTAAAATTCAATCCCGATCCAGTAACCTATCACATATCGTAAGGTCGCTAAGCGTCTACTATACCACAAGACCACACTGGTTCATATTGAACAGCCTTATCTTAAAACTAGGTCAGTACTGAGAAATAGGGTTTGTTACGAGGGTCATGTGACTTGGTCACCGGACGTATAGCTCCCGCACTAAAAAGTCCGGCGCGCCGGACGTGTAGACACTTCCATTAATTTAACGCCTAGGAATCACTATTTTTTACAATTAATTTATTTCTTCATTGCTATGCACTATGCAGAAACAATGTTTGAAACTGCACATAGTCCGATGAAAACAAAGACATTAGCCACAATGCATAAAATATATATATATATAATATACAAAGAAAGGAATATAAGTGTAAGTCTAAGTGAACGTGTATTTATTATGATTATGTCGGAAAATCAGATTGGAGAGAATTTATGAGACAAGACACAAAATAATGACTACAAATACTTCTTAGACTTAGTCTTTTAGACAATACTACACTACATTACAGTCGAAGTCAATATATAAATAATATTAATATATCACCCATTGGTAGTTTTTTAACCGAAAGTTGTGACAAGGCTTCATACAAAAATGCATATCGAAAATTTGATCGTTTGAACTGACGCTTAATCTAAAATTAAATTTAAAACAACTTCTTGTCTATTTGATTTTAATTTTGTTATTTAAATAGGCCGCTCTAATAGGACAAATGAGTTTCTGAATTTAATGCTTCACGAAATAGAAATGTTTGCACGGCTTTTGAAACACGGTAATAAACATTACGATAACATTTACCTCGATCTCCTTTGGTTCTGGAAAGCGTGTACGGCTTACGAAGTTTGACTGAACGTTCCCACCAGATTTGTTTCCGGTTTATTTTTTTGGCTCTGCGGTCTTTAAAGATTTACGAAGTGTCTATTCGCACCCGGGTTGGGATTAAAAAAACTATTAAAAATATTATTGTTGGGTTTGTAAGGTAACAAATGAGAGATAATTGAATGGACTATACGTTTTTAAACTTAATTCTTCAGATTAACTAAAATAAACTACCACAAATGACATCCGAATAGCATTTAGTAAAAATGGACCCGGACACTTAGCGCCGCCATTTTTACAAATACAACAATAATATTTTGAATAGTTTTTTTTAATCCCAACTTCTCACTTCTGGTACCGGGGGGGGGGGGGCGAAAAGTCACAGCCAAAGGTTTAAGCTTTAATTAACTGGTGCATAATGTAGCATAACTATTTGTTTATTTTAATAATGCCTCAGTTATTTTATATAACTACAAATATGGTTGTATGAGTTAATAATTAAAAACAATATTTTTAATGAAAATAAGGAATAATTAAAAGAGCACCAAAGGAAGGACATCTGACATTTCGACAAAAATTAATTGGATGAAATTCTAATAGTAAAATCTGTGGAAAATACACTAAAGACTTTGGCTAGGATCAGAATGTCTTCGGATACGCATTTTTACTTTCGTAAGATGAAGCTAACCAGTTCCTTAAACTGAC
Organism: Omphiscola glabra; assembly: GCA_964017045.1. NCBI lineage: Eukaryota > Metazoa > Mollusca > Gastropoda > Lymnaeidae > Omphiscola > Omphiscola glabra. The sequence continues at coordinate 5,378,531 of OZ024803.1, read as the reverse complement.
AGTATGCCCAGTTCACTTGATACTTGGCTCCTATACCTAATTTGCCGCCGACCCAAAATCTTGTCGCGTACAATCAGCAGTGATCTGAGTTCACTGGGCGCTTAACATGCAGCAGTGAAATTTTCTCGTTTTTTAAATGTTTTCTTCAAATTATATTTCTGGATAGTTGGATATTTTTGGATCTTAAAGTTTCTTGATCTGTTTAGAAGCTGTACTTTTTCACTCATAACAAACTCAATCTTGTTGCAGTATATAATTTCTTGACAAAACTATGTGGAACAATTTGTTCGGGCCTACAGGAGCCAGAATGATCAATACTTTGATCGTGGGTCCTTAATATAGACTATAGAAGAAGAAGAAGGGACTGTGCACATATAGTATAACACAAAATTCAATGCCATTTTTACCCACCCCTCCCATTATAACGTTATATAACCTTTCTATTGACCACCCTCTTAATATTATATACCATTTCTAGCAACCACCCTCTCCCTGATAAAACCGATACCGTTTAAAGTTTTTTTGTATTTGTTTTTTTTTTTAAGTACCGTATAAGTATAATAAAATGGAAACAAGCAAATTTGAAGCAAAAAGTCAAGACTTTTTATTTATTTTTTTTTAATTTGCTAATAATTGTTACTGTAAGTGTAAGTAAGCAAAGATACATATTATTTGTAAATAATCTAGTTTAATCCCTCCTGGTGTCTGTAAAAAGCTCAAACTTGAATGGTATGGCCACGTGACCAGAAAACAAGGGCTCGCCAAAGAAATCTTGCAGGGCACAAGAGGATGAAGAGGAAGACAGAGAAAAAGATGGGAAGATAACATCAAAGAATGGACGGGATTAAAACTTGGTGAAGCTATGCGTTGGGCAGGAGACCGAGAGGAATGGAGAAGAATAGTTTTTATTTCATCTGTGGCGCCCCAACGGTCGAAGGACTACGGGACATGATGATGATGAGTTTAATCCCATAAAATTGGAAAGCATAATTTTTCAAAAATTATTATTGATAATATATTAATAAAGATAAAATAAAAAGAAGTGTTCTATAATACTGTTAATACATGTAGCACAGAATAATGAATATAACAAAATGGTAAACCACCCTTACCCCAATTACGCTGTATATTGAGTGCACAGTACCACATTATTTAATCTTTTACTTAATACATAGTTAACAAAATGAAATACAACTTACACAGATTCAGATATGTTCTGGAAATTCTAACAATTAAAATCTGGCTTAAGTAAATTTATATTCTAAATGTTTTAACTATTTGTCTTCTTTGCTGCACTGTTGTTCAATTCAATGACATCGATTTTCTTCCTCTATCACGCAGATCGGGAAACTACGTGGTTGTGAGTTATATATTCCGATTCGAACGAGAAAAAAAAACAAATGAGTCTAACGGCCTAAGGTTTAGACATAAGAATAGTTATGTAAATATTTTGTTTCATGATTTTTGTTTGTGGTAACCGGGGGGGGGGGGGGGGGGGGGGGGGGGAAGTTGATATCTCTCTGATTCTATTTATCCTTAAACAAAGAGCATCAGAAGAGATGCTAGTGCAGTGGTCGGCAAATCGCGGCTCATGAGTCTGAGTGCGGCTCAGCCAGTCGGACACAAATCGGGTTTGACTCCGAAAAACATGGTTCTTGAAAAGAAATTTGGCTCTATAAAAAAGTTAATCATCCTGCTGCTGATTTTTGGCTCTTTTGACTAATGAGTTTGCCGACCACTGTTCTAGTGGTATGGAATAGGTGTCCCTAACCTTGACCTGGTTGCAGTGGCGTAGTGGGGGGGGGGCAAGGGGGGGGCATCATGCCCCGGGCGCTACTCACAAATGGGCGCCAAATGGTATATTTTACTATAATATTGTATGGTTTTCGAATGGGGGGGCGCTAAAAAGGTATTGGGGGGGGGGGCGCTAAAAAGGTATTGTGCCCCGGGCGCGAGTTAAGCTCGCTACGCCACTGCCTGGTTGTGCTTATACGATTATTGTTATCGGTGAATAAAATGACTAAATAGTAGTGATAATAGTTTTAGTCAGCTTGTTCTGTTAAACTTCATCACTTTTTTCCCCCTCCACAACGTTTCTTTAAAATAGGATTTATAGAATTTAGCCTGTTTTTTTTTTAGATAATATAATAAGACAAATAATAGTAAGTAATAATTTAAGGCAAAAATAAATAATGCACTACGTCTTTTAATCCATTCATTCAGTGGTGCAGTAACGACCAGATTGCGTCATTTTGTCAGGTCTATCGTCTGCAATGTTTACTCTCCTCGATTCTTGACACACCTACACCCCCTGTCGGCAACAGCACTATTGTGTCGCGACTCACTCTTTGGAAAGCACTGCCTTTAAGTGTTTCTTTGTTTCACACTCTTCGCTACAATGCAAAGCTTTTGTCTAAAAAACGGGGTGGCAGGGACGGCGCTAAGGGGGGGGGGGGGACTGCGAGGCCTTTGGCTAATTAATTTTTGTGGGTCCATTGCCTTTCACTATACATTTACATACCCCGTCCGATCTGATATTACTATTAAGTCAGGGTCATAGTTGGTCTTAGTGTTACGGGTCATAATGGTACACATCTTACCGGCCATCAGTTCAATCGCTTTGTTTCCAAAATTTCGTTGTAATTTCTTTTCTTTCTGTTAGAATTGAATCGCCCTGAGCCAAACTACTCATCGCGGCTCGGTTGCTAATCTCTTGGTTGTCGAAACACAAAGCCGAATGAACGCTAAAAGACTGCGTAATGTAAAAATAATAATTATAATAATGTTTTTATATGATAATTTGGCAGCTAAGTAAACAGACAAAATTGAGAGGTCTTCATAGTCATGGGTCGTTCATCAATTGACAATGTTGACAATTGATTCAATTGAACCCGAGACATTGATTATCTGAAGCAAATTATTACTAACTTTAATTTTGAAAAATCTTAAATTTTACACTTGGTACGGTTACCGGCACCGTCAACATTATTTAGTAATTTGTACGCTTACGCAATAATTCGTAAAGGAATCTGCCTGTGGCACAATCAATTAAAAACAATTAAATGCTGTTTGTGCTTCTACTGGAATCATTTCGCTCAAGATCTTCAGTTATTCTAAGTCCGAACCATCTAAAATCCCGTGAATCACAAATTTTCAGCGACACATCCATTAAATTGACACAGTGGTTTTTTAAATTATCCATAATTATGGTACAGGGTTGCTGAATAAATATCATATAGAGAACCAATACTGTCTAAGCCAGTGGTTCTCAACCTTCTTAATGCCGTGATCCTTACTTACAGTTCCTCATGTTGTGGCGACCCCAAACTACAACATTATTTTCGATTCTTATTCATAACTGTAAGGTATATCTATTTTCCGATGGTCTTAGGCGACCCTTAGGAAAGGGTTGTTCGACCCCCAAAGGGGTCGCGACCCACAGGTTGAGAACCGCTGGTCTAAGCAGAGTTGCAGTTGTATGAGACGTATCTTCAATGAACCCAGCGTTTGAAGACAAGACATATTCTTCAGGCGTCTGGTGTGTCTCGTCCCTAGATTTATATTCCAACTGACCCTTTCTTCGCCTGTGTCTCGGCGTTCTTTATACACCGGCTCGATGTTCGTTTCTGATGCAATTTCTTTTTCAGTGGTCATTGCTGATGGGAATCCTTATCCTGTGTATTTCGTGAAGAAATGGATTAGATATTGGACATGTGTCAATGTTTGCTACAGCAAGTTGCATAGTCGAGGTCTGCAGGATCTTTCTGACGGTGTTGACAGTCGAGGTCTGCAAGATCTTTCTGGCGGTGTTGACAGCAAAGAACGTCATACCGTATGACCATGGCAAGCAGAAATTCAACAAATCCCCAGCTCTTAGTCTGCAAGACAATCAGCTTCACTATTCACTTTAGGATCTTCGCGGGACTGAACTTGATGGGATAGTACGAGGGAAAGGAGAGACAGGCCATTTGATTATCTTATACTTGGAGCATTGTGTTTCATGGAAATTACCATCTATGAATAGACACAGCTTGGCTATATAAATATATATTTTTTTAAAGGGCTACCCCACAAGTGGGGCCTTGGGCGGTCGCCCCGTTCGCCACCCTTATCTCCGACCAATAGGCTTCGCGGGTCATTTTGATCACGTGTCAACTCTTCGCGGGCCGCATGACATTACTCCTAAGTAGTAAAACAATCAGCAAAAACGATTAATAATTCGCAAATTATAAAACATCTCCATGCCCGTGCCGCGAAAAAACACACAGCTTTAAGTTCATTCATTCCAAAAGTGGGTTTATAAGCAGAATGAACAGAAGCGCAAATTGAATGAAACAACTAGCATACGGCAGGTCGCAACATTTATCGCACCGGACCGCATGCGTGCCGCAGATTGGCCAGCCACCCCTAATGTAATTAGTAAGTGGAAATTATCGTAAACTGTCTTTATACACCCGCCTATTATTATCAAGCTATAAACATATATGCGCATTTATATATTATGTGTGAGGGACAATACAATTTTAGGTCCAGCCCCTGGTCAGGCCCGCACCTGAAAGTGGGGGGGGGGGGGCAACCATGGCATTTGTCAGAGGCCCGAGATATGAATGGCCCGCCATTTTTCGAGTTTTTAAAATATACGCACATGTTTGAAACACGAAAAAGGCCCGAATGTTAAGTCTGTGTTAATTTTGTATGGAACAGAAAGCTGGCGATCAACAAAGAGAGATGATTAAATGGTTGCAAACCTTTATGAATAGCTGTGTGCTTGTTTACAATTCTTGAACATCAAGTGGTTCAACAAAATCCCATACATAGCAATAATGGAGATCTGAAATATTAGGTTGGAGATGGATATGTCCTACCATAAGAAAAAACCAATACCAGGTGCAACTAAACATACATTGTTTGCAGCTTTTACGCGTTTGATCAGAAAGGGTTGGAGAAGATGGCAAGAGACCAGAAGGCGTGGAGATATATGGCCTAAGTGCAACTGGGAGCTGAGAAAGGGGAGAAAAAAAAGAAGAAGAGAGGCCTGATTCAGGCACAGCCCAGGAATCATTTTTAGCGTTGCACAAACCTGCAACTAACTGCTACACGTTGAGTTAGAACATATATGCCCCTAAAACATGCACACAAATATTTAAATAGCTAAAAGCTACGTTGCCCCGAATATCAGTGGCGCAGCTAGGGTTGGTGTCACCCGGTGCGGTAAACTTATCGTGTCACTCCCCCTCTCCACGATGGATTTCTTCTTGTTAAAATAAGTCCACCGTATTACAATGAGAAGAACAAAAAAAAAACAAAAAAAAAACATTAACTGAAGGTCGTGAGTTAAAGGCATTTAATAACTGCTATATGTACTTAGAATTGCCCGAACTGGTCGTATTTGATATCAATGATAAGTTTTATTTCTCAGAATTTAGATAAATATAGCTTACTGTCGGTGTCACTTACGAAAGTTACCGAACACTTCAATCGGTGTTGAATTATGGTTAAAACGATGTCTTTCTAGCCTAATTATAGGGTCACCTCATTTCTGACGCAACAACCTTGAACTTTTAATAAAGCACGCATTTAGATTGGTTACATGTGTGGAAAATTTATGTTTGATCGTTTATCCTTTCGTGAAATTCGGTTAGACCAAACCATGTGCAGTGGCGTAGCGAGCTTAACTCGCTCCCGGGGCACAATACCTTTTTAGCGCCCCCCCCCCTATTCGAAAACCATACAATATTATAGTAAAATATACCATTTGGCGCCCCTTTGTGAGTAGCGCCCGGGGCATGATGCCCCCCTTGCCCCCCCCCCTCACTACGCCACTGACAGTGTGTGCTCTGTAAATTTGAAAATTTTCGATTTGGTATCACCCCCTTGAGATGGTGTCACCCGCACCTACGCCACTGCCTGATCCTTGTCCGTGTCCTTTGTCAGGTACACGATGAGATCGATAATTCTCCCCACCCCCTTGTCATTTGTGACGCATGCCGACTACTTAACATGCGTGACCACCTGGGTTTGATGAGATTTCAGTAATTTGGGAAAGTCAAGATGCAACAAACTGGATTGCACCGGTTTATTATTTTAAAATATAAGCAACGACCTTGACACCCCCCCCCCCTCCCCGTCTTGTCTAGCGGCTGGGCTGGAGCGAGCGGGTCATGGGATGAGAAAGAATGTGTCTTAGGATAAAAAACGACTGGGTTTTGGGATACGCAACGAATGGGTCTTGGGATGCGAAAGAATGTTTCATGGGATATACATAAAAAATAATGAAAGAAGTTAAGGGGGGATAGACTGAATACGAGGAATATAAGGTACCAGGAATCTTAAAGTATTTGTGAAGAGGGCTGGATAAGGTTAGGAAAAGTAGATGTTGAAGGGAAGGAGTAAATAGTGGAGAGGGAATCGGTCTGATTAATGAGGAAGGGCAGTGCAGGTGTGGTTAATCAGTAGTTCATGTTTAATACTTTTTTATATGTACAACTTGAACACATTTATATTTATTGATTGTGCCGTCCTGCTTGCCTGGAACCCAACAACACACAGTATAATCAATACGCTTTCACAAGCAAAGAGAACATTTTTTAAAGGCTGCACCTATAGGTACACGGGTACCAGAATTCAGAGGTTGGGATTAAAAAACGATTTAAAACATTATTGTTGGGTTTGTAAGACCAAATGAGGTATCAAATGAAAGATAATTGAATGTACTATACGTTTGAAATGTTAATTCTTCATTTTAACTAAAATAAACTACTACAAATGACATCCGAATAGAATTAGTCAAAATGGACCCGGAACGCAGCGCTGCCATTCGCACCCGGGTACCATTAAGCTCAATGTTATTCGGATGTCATTTGTGGTAGTTTATTTAAAAAAACTGAAGAATTAACATTTCATTACCTATAGCCACTTCGTTTTTTAAAAGCCGTATAAACAACAAAGGCGGCGTCACAAAAAAATAATTAAATAATAAAATAAAAATGCAACTTAAAATTGATCCCCCCCCCCCTTTTTAATTTAAATTATTTGTATATCACGCAATGTAATTATGAAACCTATAATCTTACACCTACCTTTATTTCAACTTTTAACCAACTTTAGCCAGGACCTAACGGAATATACAACTCACAGCTAGGACAACACCTCCTGTACTGTCTGGGCACCTCTCACAATAGCAGCGACAGCCAGACAACTGTAGTTTAGAAATGAGGTTATTTTATCTCCCTAGTCCAGTGGTCGGCAAATTCATTAGTCAAAAGAGTCAAAATCAGCAGCGGGACGATTAAAAAAAATTGTTGACAGGCAAATTTCTTTTCAAGAACCTGTCAAGAACCATGTTTTTCGGAGTCAAAACCGATTTGTGACCGACTGGCCGAGCTGCACTCGGGTCGCTAAAGAGCCGCATGCGGCTCGCGAGCCGCGATTTTCCGACCACCGACCTAGTCGATATTGAATTCAATTAAATCATTATAAGGAAACGTAGAACGGGTGAAGCCAAATTTTAGCTTTTAATATATATATATATATATATAATATATCATATAAACACAATTTTGTATGGATTGATTTTGTCCAATTGAATACTCACCTTCGTAAAATTTAAAAAAGATTGTATTATTAGTATTATAAGAGTTCGATTTTAAGAAGATTCAAGACCTCCTTTCAAGCAGAGGAATTGGATACATAAATCATGTTTACAAAACAAATTCCTGGTAGGGCTGCGTCATGATTATTTATAACAAAATACGTTTCTCCAGTTTCGCTTTCGATTTCAAGGTTTTGTGGCCATTGGCCAAGTCATGTAAGGAGCGTGTATCCATTGACGTGGTGAAGAGGCATTCTATGTGGTTGTTGGCCATGTTGCACAATTTTCAAAGGCGAAAAACTTCAAAAGAATTACATATTAAAAATATTAATAATGAACACGATTTTTAAAATAAATATTGTATTTTCAAATGACAATGGAACCCGCTATAGCCTAATGCAAATTCGAATATAACGCAGTTGTGGAGTAACTCCAAATATAAGCTCAGTCATAACGCGATGTTTGGGGTCCAATAATGGGATCGCGTTAATAGCCGGGTGGAGTTTATTCGGGTTTTCGTACGAATAGCGTTGGGATTTTCAAAAGGCTGCACCTATAGGTACCCGGGTACCAGACTTGAGAGGTTGGGATTAAAAAACGATTTAAAATATTATTGTTGGGTTTGTGAGACCAAATGAGGTATCAAATGAAAGATAATTGAATGTATTATACGTTTGTAATCTAAATTCTTCAGTTTTAATAAAATAAACTACCACAAATGACATCCGAATAGCATTGAGCCTAATGATACCCGGTTGCGAATGGTGGCGCTGCGTGTCTGGGTCCATTTTGACTAATGCTATTCGGATGTCATTTGTAGTAGTTTATTTTAGTTAAAATGAAGAATTAAGTGTACATAAGTATAGTAGGACTATTATTTAAAGGCCGGCAGGTATGGTGTAGGACTGTCTGTAGGACTTTTGTTTAAAGGCCGGCAGGTAGGGTGTAAGACTGTCTGTAGGACTATTATTTAAAGGCCGGCAGGTATGGTGTAGGACTGTCTGTAGGACTATTATTTAAAGGCCGGCAGGTAGGGTGTAGGACTGTCTGTAGGACTATTATTTAAAGGCCGGCAGGTACGGTGTAGGACTGTCTGTAGGACTATTATTTAAAGGCCGGCAGGTATGGTTTAGGACTGTCTGTAGGACTATTATTTAAAGGCCTTTTTCTCAAATTACACGGACCTGGTGTAAAAAATTGCAACTGGTTTTAAATGTTTTAAAGCCCTAGTTTTAAATGTTTTAATTGCTAGATAATATAATTGTTTCAGACAGCCTAGGGAAAAAACTAGGACGAGGGCTTTTTTCCGCCCCTTTCAGGACAAAGCCCTATGCAGTGGGCCGGAAATGCCACCCTTCAATATAAAGAAAAAGTGCCGCTCCTTCCCTACGCCTACGTCATTGATCCTTGTGTTAGTCCTGGATGTTTCAAACTGTATAAGACAGGGGGGGGCAGAGATGAGTTTATGGCCCCAAAGGGAGGGGGGCGATGGCAGAAAACAATTTGAGAACAACTGGTATGTTTTTTTAAATGAAGAAATGTGTCAGACGAGAATCAACCGGGGCGCGAGCATCGAGTGGGGCGCGTGCATCGAGTGGGGCGCGTGCATCGAGTGGGGCGAGTGCATCGAGTGGGGCGAGTGCATCGAGTGGGGCGAGTGCATCGAGTGGGGTGAGCTGGGCACTTTAATAACATCGCGTTCTGGGATAGAGAAAAAAAACGACCGGAAATCACGTGCCCGGATGTCGACAACAGAGTCGGCCGGATGCAGAGCTATGTTGTCAGCATGCCTTTTAATAAAAGAATTACTATAAACTATAAATCAAATTGTTTTCTGGAAAAGTCGATATTTATTTTTTACCACCTCCAATTCCTTCTATTTTTTTACCCTTTGACCAACCCCATCCTCACCCCAAACTCCATCTTTTCGTAGCTGCCTGTGTTTGCCAGTGTATGTGAGTCACAAGGTCAGAATGCAATTATCTCACTTTATCGTTGAAATGATTTGACGCAAAGTCCCCCCCCCCCCCCCACAAAAAAAAAAGAAAGAAAATTTATTGCAATTCTAATACAGAGCTGTTTAGCTCATATGCAGAGCAATGTTGTCAGCAGATGACCACCTTCCAGGAGGGGTGACATGCCTTTGTCCTAACAATGGCACGACCAACGTCTATTAAGTAAGCGAACATTGACCTACTTTAAGGTCAAGCCACGCTAAATGATCAGTATAAGAATGGGTGTATCCCCCTACAAACGAGGGAGAGGCAAGATGGGCATATCGATCCGTGACTAGCTTTCCGTTGCATTTGCTTTAAGTACTAGATAGGGCCATTCACTAGTTAGCAGAAATATGAATTCCAGGAACTTAGACGTGTGATAGTATTGTTTACATATTACTATGAGTAATGAGATTTAGATATTCTTAGTGTTAGACCTGTATTCATTTCTTTATATGTAGATTTCATGTATCTTTGTTCACTTTATATGCCATGTAATAAAGTACATTTATATAGAGCACTGATTGTCTTTATTTTAGCAAATAGTGTGTCTAAAATCTACATGTGTTAGGGGCCATCCATACATGACGTCACGCAAATTTTGCCGATTATTGACCCCCCCCCTCTTCCCCCCCCCCATCGTCACAAATCGTCACAAAAAGTTAGACCCCCCCCTAAAATATAACGTCACAAATCTCTACACCCCCCCCCCCCTTCTATAAAAAGTACCTGTGTCCACTATTGTCCTTTACAAACCTTAAGAGAGTCACCTCCCTTGGATATCAAATTACAGCATCTGTGTGAAAAACACTTCACTAGAACAGTGGTTCTTATCCAGCGGTAAAAGTACCTCCCCAGCCCTGAGGTGTGGTACACCAGAAAAGTGCATTCAGTGGCGTAGCTTGAGGGGTGCAGACCGCACGGCGGTGAAACGATCTCAGGGGGTGACATCAAATTGAAAATTGCGTATTTACAGAGCACACACTGCTCGGTCTAACCGAAATCCACAAAATGATTACAGATGACGCGTACATTTTCCACCCATGTAACCAATCAAAATGCGTTTTTAATTAAAAGTTCAAAGTTGATGCGACAGCAATTAGGTTACCTTATTATTAAGTCAGAAACACGTCGTTTTGACCATGTTTCAACGCCGAATGGAGTGTTCGTTAACTTTTGTAAGTGACATTAAGCTATATTCATCTAAATTCTGAGAAATAAAACTATCCTTTGATAACAATGAGTGATTCTAAGTACATGTCACAGTTCTTAAATAAAATTACCTCATGGCCTTCAATTAATTTTGTTTGTTTTTGTATTTGTTATACTGTGGACTAAGTTTAACAAGAAGAATTACATCGTGGAAAGGGTGTGTGGGGGGGGGGGGGGGGTGACACTATGAGCTTACCGGACCGAGTGACACCAACCCTAGCTACGCCACTGATTGTAATTGCTGCAATTGCTAACTGTTGCTGCTTTCTTTTTAATTAGTTTGTGTGCATTTTGATTACAGCAGTAAATGTTTTTCTTGTGAATTTTGTCGGCGCATTGCTTTTAATGGTAATTTTTTAGATTGTCTATAAAGTTAATTAAAGAAATAAAACTAAGATAACTAAATTGTTTAATTATTGTTAATTTTATTACAATATAACTTATATGTTGGGGTGTGTGTTTAAAACGGAGTGGGCCTGCGACCCTGTAAAAAATTTTAAGAATCCCTGCCCTAGAGCATTTACTAAGATACCACCACCTCTCTTTATCCCCCCCCCCCCCCAGGTCACGGTCAACCATTTGTTATCCTTCCACCCCACTTCCTGTGGTTGCCGTGGTATGCGAGTTCTATGACTCAAGTGTCAGTCTTTAGCCATAAATTCTCACAGTTGTCATTGCAACTACACCCCGAATTTCCTCTTATTTTGCGTCTTGTAATTTGATCTGAGGCCATTTTTCGGACCTCGCATACCTGCACTGATTCTATCAGTGTCTGTAATTTAGCGTTATTAAGTGCATTTATTTACTACAATATTCTACTTTTCATGTGACGTCACATTGCTTGAGTGTCCCCCCTCCCCCTCGTCACAAAAATCGGACCCCCCCCCCCTTTAGACGCGTGACGTCATTTATGGATGGCCCCTTAGCCCCCTTTCAAATCCCTTAGATTTTCCCACGAGCTTGTTCAAATTCCTTGAACATAATAAGGGGCGTAATCAATGTGTTTTCTTGAAAAGTCGAAATTTTTTTATAGCTAAGGTGAGCTCTGGACTTGCGTTATGGCAGACGGTGCAGAAGGAAAAAGTCAGATTTGTCTTATGGTAGGGGGCTAAGAAATAATGTTTAACAATAATAATATGTTGTTTTTTTAAAATATTTTTTGCGACCATATCCGTTGGCAGGAAGGCTGATGAAAGAATCCAACACTGCGTGGAAATTAAAGGGTCGGGTGGAGTCATCAACGTAGGCAGGGGGGGGGGGGGGGGGTGGAGACATTTTGTTGAAGCGATGGAAAAAAACACAAAAAAGTCATAGGAAAAAGGTCACTGAAAAAAGTATCAAGAAAACAAAATCACATGAGGAAGATAACAAATATGAAAATGATACACATTAACAAAAATCTATTAATATAGCTTATGCATAGATGAGTGTCACACAAGAAACATTTACACAAATCCATCTATACAAGAATATATGACCCCGATGTTATCGGGATGATAATGGTAGGTCCTTAGCGATGCCTGCTATACAAAAACTCATAACAGTTACTAACTTTAAAAATAAGTATCTGTGTAATAATATTTACGTTTCTAACATCAAGAAAGGTTTTGAGAATTATTTATCTGCTATATAATATAAGCCTACCCTAGCCCCCTAAACTACTTTTTTTTCTCTAACATGACCTTAAATTACTAAATCTAAATTATCACTAATTATTTTGTCACAAACAAAGAAGTTAATTGAGGGAAAATTTCTACGCTAGAGACATACTTAAGCGGTCTTGTGTTTTTAAATTGTTAAATGTTGGGCCTACCTTACCACTTTTCGTGTCCTTGAATTACAACTTTTTTTTTCTCTAAAAATTGTGAAAACATAATCTTAAATTTACAACAAAAGAACTATATATATGATATAAATATATTTTATTTTAATGGAATTTGGTATATTATATCTTCAATCAAAATTTTAACCAAACTTTTGCGTTTTTTTTTAATTATACATATTATGGGAAAATCGTAAATTTTAAACAAAGAATTATTTTCTCCAAAGAAGAAGCTTTTAACTGATGTTCATGCCTATAATTATAACAGACTCGGGTGTCGTTTAAAAAAACGTTATTAATCTCATAAACACACCTACATTATTTTTCGCAAAGTAAAAATAAAAACAAAAGTTTATTTTCATTTTTTGAAGAAAAAAAATCACCCATCTCCATTTTTCAAAATTAAATGTTTACGTTTGTAAAACGATTGTGTTTTATTATTCAGGTGTATACTTGCGTAAATGTACCCAAGTTTCGTTAATGCCATTGATTTTCTTAATTGATAAGCATATTTTTATTTGTAAAAAGAGAATTTAACATTTCTTTTTAAAAAATATAATACCATAGGATTTAAATATATTGTCATGCACGTAAAAATTAACACATCTTATTTCACACCCCCGATATGCATGTAGCTAAGAAGGTTAGATATTTATCAAATTCATTCTTTTATTCTGAGACGTATCTTGTGCTGCCTGGGGCAAAATGAAACTATCGACCACCCCTCTCCCCACCAGATTTTTAATAAAACTAATAAAATCTTCTCTTCCATCTGCAAACATACAGTTTTTGCACTTAATATGGTTTTTTATTTGGATGAGTTATAAGTGCATTATTGAATACTATTTGGGTATGGAGTTTAAACGGCATTTTCTCATTTAAAGTATATTTAAATTTAAGTGTTTATTATTACGTTGTAAATTTAATAGAAGTATATTTTTGGAATTTAAAAAAGGAAGAACTTATTAAATGTTAAAAATGCAAAGCTAACATTTTTGTGTGTTTTATTAACAATTTAAAAAGCAATCAATTATTTTGATTAATTTTACTTTTAAGAATGACAAAATACACACTGGCGTAGTAAGGGGGGCATCATGCCCCGGGCGCTACTCACAAAGGGGCGCCAAATAGTATATTTTACGATAATATTGTATGGTTTTCGAATAGGGGGGCGCTAAAAGGTATTGGGGGGCGCTAAAAAGGTATTGTGCCCCGGGCGCGAGTTAAGCTCGCTACGCCTTTGAAAATACATTATCAGTTTTGTCACGCATGTTTATTAAATCAAAGAACTTATAGATTTGTCTAAAATAGGCTATTCGCACTTGCGTCATTTGCGTGTTAATTTTAGAACAAATTAATTTTAATTTAATTTCGCAATATTAACAACGCACTAAAACTGCAATAAATGCAATAACTGTTTGGGTTTTCCCGATAAATGTGATTACGTTGTAATTCTTTGTCATAATTTTTTTTTTAATTTTCATAACTTTCAACCGCATATAAAATGCTTAAAATGGTTCCTTATTTGTTATTTTAAATGTATTTGTAATTAATAATAATATACTCAAACTATTAATAAAATAAATGCGGATATATAATATTTTTGCGCATTTAAATTTATTTGATTTCCATAAATTAATAGAAAAAAATATGATTTTTTAAGAATCCGAACGTATTTAAATATTTTCGATTCTTTGGCGTTACGGTCAGCCTAGCTCATTCTTATATTATATATATAATATATATATGTAAGAATGAGCTATATAGTTATAGCCTATGCCTATGCATTGATTGAGTGCAACAAAAATAAATTTTTATTTGTTCGATAATTCTGATAGTAAAACATTGTTTAAAAAAATTAATAATTTGAATTTCAGTTACATATACACTGACACATAAGATTTTATATAAAACGTATATTGTGTGATTTTTTCTGAGACATTTTTCTTACAATCGACATTTTGTGTCCACTGCAGACGACTGTTTTTTAAGTCAATAAACATATATATTTTATTATGGGCTTACAAATATAATTACATGAACAATGAAATAAGAGTTTATATAAAACATAAAAAGTGATTTTTTTCCCTACAATCTACAATGAATCGCCATTTTCAGTCCACTGCAGACGACATACATTATTTTAGTAGTAGATTGGAATCACGTTCGGTGAATTTATTGTTTATTGGCGTAAGCGAATGGAAAAGGGGAGCGGGGGAGGGGAAAGAAATTCAAGATAAACCCAGTCATCACCAGCTCCAACTACTACAGTACTAGCTACGCCACTGCACAGCGGATTATCCATTTGAGGAGTCTTAGTCAGTACGTGCTTATCAACGGGCACCTTGGCCTTGGCCACTCAACGGCAAATACCTTGGCCACTCAACGGGCAGATGCCTTGGCCACTCAACGGGCAGATACCACGGACACTTCAACTTTAGTATGACGTTCAATTCCTTCAAACAACTCCGCCACCCATTTTCCAAAGTTCTGTCCTTTGCCCACCCCCGCAGGTGTGTTAAAAATCTAAAGGGAGCCTACCCACGTTATAACAGCACATTCGACCACTGCCGTGCACAACAAGAGTTCAGGGGTGTGGGGGTAGACAGCTTTTGTTGTTGCATAACCTCCCTCCACTGACAAGGCGTAAAACTATACTGGCGGCCAAACCCGAGGACACTATGACTGGACACACCGTGATGAAGTCCCCAGCGTTGTCCCACTTTACCATCCAATGAAAACAGCCGTGCCGGGTTAACCGAAGGGCAAATGAGGCACGTGCCTAGGCCTAGGTGCCATCGTGTCTTTTAGAGGTCCTTTGACAAGGGGTCCATTACGAACGTGCCTTGTGGCCTTGTAATATTGTAATGATGAGATGGGGATCGCGGCCAACCCGGATTTAGAGATAGGAATCGAATCCGAACAGAACATATCGAACCCGAACTTAAACATCACTGAGTACCCGACCGAGTACCCTACGTCCTATCACAAACTTATTAGGACCGACGCCGACACTATTATTACGAATTTGACACATCACTACTTACATGAAAAATACTTAATACAACTAGAAAATCCAATAATTTGCAAAACGATGTCTTGTGAACCAAAAAAATATTTTTCAAATCACCCCATACTCAGCCGCCTACTCTATTTATCCCTACCCACCTCTCCCCTCGCCAACACACTTTTTCGCACATGTTTGATTTGGTATTAATGTTTGTAAGATTCAAAGAACAAGACATTAAACTAAGTGGACGACTCTATTTCATCCAGTGGCAGCAACTTGTAGTGGGCAGCAACTTGTAGTGGGCAGCAACTTGTAGTGGGCAGCAACTTGTAGTGGGCAGCAACTTGTAGTGGGCAGCAACTTGTAGTGGGCAGAAACAAATGAAATTAGACGGGCCTATTGAAACAAATTGTTTACAATTGAAAACATCTAGGTCCTAGAGTATAGATGATGCAAGATCTGCGTGGGGGGAGAGGGGGGAAACGCTGCTGGATGGTCCTACAAGCCGTGACGTATGGGGAAAAAAAGGGAGGGGAGATACAACGTTCTACTCCAGGCGGCATATTGGGCCTACTGTATATGTTTTATCGAAGGGGACGGCGAAAATATTATCCCCGTCCCGGATGGCACCAACCCTACCTCCACTGCCTACGAAATAAACTGTTCACAAACCCCGCCGCGCCGCAATAGAACAAAGCTGAGGAAAGACATCAGTCATCTTTGAAATTGGTTTTAGTGTGTGCCGTTGAAAGGCTTGATATTTAATAATAAACAATGTGGAGTCGTTCTTTCAATAATCATAAAAACACTTTATAGAAAAACTACAAAAGATTCAAAATTCAGCTGCTAGGCTAGTTCTAAAGGCAAAAAAAAACGTGATAATGTCACTACACTACTCCACTCACTTCATTGGCTTCCTATACAGGCACGCATTGATTACAAGCTGTCTGTTCTCTGTCATAACTTTTTCTCCGATTCCTGCCCTTCCTATCTAACCGAACTTCTTTCTGTCTATTCACCCTTTCGACAGCTTCGCTCCTCCGCAGACACGCGTATTCTGTCCGTTGCTTAGACACGTACTAAAACATATGGTGAACGATCTTTCTCTTTCTGCGCCCCCAAACAATGGAATTCTCTGCCACTTCACATCCGCAATATACCAACCACACAGGCCTTCAAAACTGCACTCAAAACACATCTCTTTAAACTCTACTACCCCGACTGATTCCCCACATCTGACCGATAAACGATGCTGCTAGCTGCCGTCCATGGTATGTCATCTAAAAGTTCTGGGGTGGGTGGGGTGAATATGAATTTGTTTTTGTTTTGTCTCTATACAGCTGTTTTTTTATCACATAAATGCATTTTATTTTATTGTCACGATTATGTTTCCTTTGCTAATATTTTTATGTACAGCGCGGTGAGCCTAGCCCTAGGCTGGGGTACCGCGCTATATAAGACAACATATAATAATAATAAACCGCAATATTAATAATGTATGTCTCCTCATTGTCGTTAAATTTTAGCGACACTCTCACTCTCATTCATTTATAGTTATATAAATCCCGGTGTACTATGATAGTCAAGAATTTAATTTTTTGTGCGTGAATATCTGCATGGATCCTTATGATAATAATAAAGTTTATAATATATTTATTTTATTTAAATTAAAACCAATACATTTCAAATTGCCGACCTGCAGTGGTTGGCGAACTGATCTCAAGCTATAGTTGTTGCCGAACCCAGGCTCACGTCGGTATGTTCGTCCCACCATGACATGTCGATGACGAGGCGTTGCCACAGACTCCCGGTCCCAGGATGTTATCCTTGGTACAGAATCACCTTGTAGGGGACCTGCGCGTGAGAGGCAAGGGTCGTGCATGGAATCTGCGTTAGAAAGAGCACAGCTGCATGGTATCCAGAAGCGTAGGGTAGGGGGGGCAGGGGGGTACAGATGTACCCGGGCGCCAGCTAGTTAGGGGCGCCAAAATGTGCTTTGTTATTATTTTATTGATGAAAATAATCGGTTTGAGAGTTGAAAAAAGGAAAAGGGGGCGCTTTAAAATGAATCTTGTCCCCGGGCGCCAAACACTCTAGCTACGCCACTGATTGTATCTACTCAGTGCAGTTGAAAATAACGCCAGAAACAGGTCGGGATATGATTAAATGTCGCGGCAGCCCTTGCCAATGATTCTTTTCATGCAGCCTTTGAGTAGGTACTCCAACTCAAATTTTCAAATACATCTGACACAGACAAAGAGCATATCATTGGAAAGAGCTGGCTTTAAGTTTTCCAATGACACCAAGATAACCTTTCTATCTTTTATAGGAGAAAAGTTATGAATTTTTTAGTGATTTATTTTCCCCCACTATTTGGCTTTGTATTTAATTATTAAAACTGTGATCGCATTATTACTCTTTTGGTACTATTTTGCTTGTATCTTTTTGGCTATTAAAGTTAGAGCTATCAAATTTGCAGGAGACATTTACAATACAATGTTTAACAAAATAAAACACATGAATTGTGAATTAACATATTATATTTTATTAAATATGACTTTATGAGCATATGGCGTGGATAACGACAATTGAGAGGACTGCTCCTAGGCGACCGTTTCGTCCCAGCTAGGATTGTGACTTGGGCACAAAGTAGAAACCATGTTGTAGAATCCCTATTAGAAGACGTATGTCGCCACCCCCGGGATGAGAAGTGGTGTTTTAGGGACGTTAAATATACCATCCCAGCCCCATAGAAAGTTCTACTGCAGGTGCGAGCAGCAGCACCACCAGCCGGTCAGGTGTTTCTACATCGGGGCTGTCTCGATGACGGAAAGCCCCTGACGAGACGCTTCGCAGCATGACTGGAATAGACAAGTGGGGGACTAGATTGGAGGCCATAGGGAGGGGAGAGTACGTTGGGGACGACTTAATGAACTCTGGCTCGACAGTTTGCTGTTTGTCTTTAAGTTTTTAGCTGTTACCAAACTTTAGCTGTTACCAAACTTTAGCTGTTACCGAACTTTAGCTGTTACCAAACTTTAGCTGTGCTTTAGCTGTTACCGAACTTTAGCTGTTACCGAACTTTAGCTGTTACCGAACTTTAGCTGTTACCGAACTTTAGCTGTTACCAAACTTTAGCTGTTACCGAACTTTAGCTGTTACCAAACGTTAGCTGTTACCAAACTTTAGCTGTTACCGAACTTTAGCTGTTACCGAACTTTAGCTGTTACCGAACTTTAGCTGTTACCGAACTTTAGCTGTTACCAAACTTTAGCTGTTACCGAACTTTAGCTGTTACCGAACTTTAGCTGTTACCGAATCCTACCGACGACCGGACCGAACCTCTACAAGAGGTTTCGATCTCATCTGCTCTTATCTCTGCATATAACAAGTCTTAGTTATAGAATTTGGGGAGAATAGAAGAAGTAAGATAAACAAACTATTTTTAAATTTGTAACAATTAGTATTACAATGTGTGGCTAGAGTCAATGTTATAGTACGGTGTTAATGAATTAATGTAATTGATTAGTATATCTATATATCAATATTATTAAATGTATTGCAACTTTTTTAATAACCCGGGTTCAAACAAATGGTTCTCCCCCCTCCCCCCCCCCACACGCACCTCCGATCAAAGGGGCGGTCGGCCTCTCCCCACCTCCTGGATCAAATCAGAATTTTGTCTTACTCCAACCTCCTGGACCAAGCGGGCTGTAGACCTTACCCCAACTGCCCTACCTCACCCACCCCCCCCCATCACACGAGTGGGTCTTGTTTCTCCCCACTGTCCCCACCCTTGGGATCGAACGGGCGGGTTGTTTAGACATTTGTTAATATAATAACAGCGGGGGCGGGGGGTTTCTGATTTCCGCCCCGGGGCTGGTTGATGGCAATGTCTGCTGGAACAATTAGTGATTGATTGGGAAACATCCGCCCGTATCGGGTTTTCCGTTTAATGGGCATTCTAGTTCTAGTATTTCTTTAAAGTTAAAGGGAAGAATAAAAAAAAAATAATTAAAATTAAACATTAATTTCGAATCTACGTTTTAGCCATTCACATCTGTACGGCTAAGGACAAAATGGCCGACATTGCAGGTATTTCGAAGATAAATTTTATTTGTCTGCGGTGCAGGGCATTAATGTCATTTTAGATTTAATGATTGTTGAAAGCAGAGCAACACAGACGGGGCTTGCAGTTTCTGAGTGCAGAGATCAAGCATCGTTTCAAACTGTGCTGCTTTTTAGGCTCAAGGAAGGCATTGTGGTAGGCTGGTAGTAAGTGGTAGGTATAAATTTATAAAATACGATTGTAGGAAAAAAAGTCACAGAAAAAAAAATCACAGAAAAAAGTCACAAAATATGTATCATATAAACTACTAATTTTCAGTGTTTATTACATAAATCATATATAACAGTGAATGTTTTTGGGTTTGTGGATTTGTGGGTGGCACTGTTCCACCAAGGCTTTCTACATGGGTTCGGGATCCCAATGGGGTCGGGATCCCAATGGCGTCGAGATCCCAAATGGGGTTGTGATCCCAATGAGATCCTTTTCTGGAAATGGATACCAATCAGGAATGGGGCCCAATTGGGGTTGTGATCCCAATGGCGTCAAAATATCAATGGGTTCAGGATCCCAATGGGATCCTTTAGGGAAAGGGATCCCAATCAGGATCGGTAGCCCAATGTGGTCGGGATTCCAATGGGGTCAGAATCCCCATTTTGATCCCATTTGGAAACGGGATCCCAATCTGGATCATGATCCCAATGGGGTCGAGATCCTAATGGGATCCCATTGGGGTCGGGATCCTAATGGGATACCAATCGGGATTGGGATACCAATTGGGATCGGTATCCCAATGTTGTTGGGATTCCAATGGGATCGGGATCCCAATGTTGTTGGGATTCCAATGGGATCCCAAATTCCAATTTCCGATTTGGAAACGGGATCCCGATTGGGTTCTCAATCTGGATCTGTAACCCAATGGGGTCGGGATCCGATTGGGGTCGGGATTACAATGGGATACCATTTGGGGTGGGGAGCCCGGTGGGATCCCATTAGGAAACGGGATCCCACCACTCTTTTCAGAATTTATTTAAGATATCTGATGACTGAATGCTTCAGTGACTTTTTTTCCTGTGACTTTTTTTCCTAGCAAAATTTGTGACTTTTTTTCCGTGACTTTTTTTCCTGTGACTTTTTTTCCGCTCACCATAAAATACAGGCCTATCCCTGAATCAAGTATAAGTAGGTAGCAAGTCTCGTAGGGGCAGTGATCGGTAAACGTTTTGAGTGAGGAGCTATTTTTATATATTTAAATCTGATATTCAAAATTATTTTCGGAGCCGCGAGTCATTAGAGATAAGTGAAACAGTACCATCCGCCTTAAATTAAAAAAAATTGTGTTAACTTAAACTGGGCATTGTATCGTCGAGGATAGATTAATTTTTTTCAAAAGCATTAACCGGTTTAAATTAGATATTTTTAAAAATATATGAATGTAGGTGTAATAATCACACGATGATGTCCTAAGCAAAGTGTGGGCCCAAATGTCCTGTGCAAAGTGTGGGCCCAAATTTCCTGTGAAAAGTGTGGGCCCAAATGTCCTGTGCAAAGTGTGGGCCCAAATGTCCTGTGCAACGTGTGGACCCAAATGTCCTGTGCAAAGTGTGGGCCCAAATGTCCTGTGAAAAGTGTGGGCCCTTACGAGTTATGTGCAAGTGTGGGCCCAAATGGCCTGTGCATAGTGTGGGCCCAAATGACCTGTGCAAAGTGTGGGCCCAAATGTCCTGTTCAAAGTGTGGACCCTAACGTCCTGTTCAAAGTGTGGGCCCAAATGTCCTGTTCAAAGTGTGGGCCCTTACGAGTCATGTGTAAAATGTGGGCCCTAACGTAAAAGTTCCTGGGCAAAGTTATTGAGCACTAAGTGTATAAGTTCCTGTGCAAAGTACCTGGGCCCTAATCCAAACGGAGAATTAGAGTGCCGCATTTTTTGGCAAGAGAATCGTGAGTGTGGCGTAGCTCGACGGTTAGGTTAGGTCTACGATTGTGAGAAAGGGGATGTGTGGCTTAATGGTCAAATGTGTAAGTGTAAATGATCAAATAGAAACTTTCGCAACTCGTGTATAGAGCCACAGAGGTGATTCTTTCCTTTAACAATATCAATGTCGTTGCCTCGCTGCAATGTATCATGCAAACTGTGGTGTGGAGGTAATAAAGAAAGTTCTATATTAACAGGTTATGGGAGGGTAGGGATGTGTCTCTCAGTGGGGACTGTAGCCTGCCGGCCCATTTAGGAGGGAAGAGAATGGACGTTTAGCCCGGGTTCATAGGGAACCGGTGGAGTTGAAACAGCCTCAGGTAATACAAATGCTCATTAACCGTGGCCTAACGATCACCCCACCCATCAGTCTTTCCCCCAACCCCGTTCACACCTCTCCTCTCTGGATAACCCCAAACAAAGGAATAGACAAGGCGACTCCAGCCACATCCCATTACCCCCCCCCCCCTACCCCCTCAAAATCATGGGATCTGGATCCAGCCCTAGGCGCGTTTAGTTGGTTGTGTAACTACACACTACACAAGGGCTTCTCAGCCTCTTTTCTACATTCTGTACCACACTAAAAATGTGTTGACTAAATCTAGGTATCGCACACAGGGCCATGGCAAGCAAAAGCTGCGCCCGGATTTAGACAACCTCTTCCAAATTGCATTATTTCACATGTTTTGTGTAGGGCCTCAGCTCAGATGCTTCAGTGTAGGGCCTCATCTCAGATGCTTCAGTGTAGGGCCTCATCTCAGATGCTTCAGTGTAGGGCCTCAGCTCAGTTGCCCCAGTGTAGTGTAGGGCCTCAGTTCAGAGGCTCCAGTGTAGGGCCTCAGCTCAGATGCTCCAGTGTAGGGCCTCAGCTCAGATGCTTCAGTGTAGGGCCTCAGCTCAGATGCTCCAGTGTAGGGCCTCATCTCAGATGCTCCAGTGTAGGGCCTCAGCTCAGTTGCCCCAGTGTAGGGCCTCAGTTCAGATGCTCCAGTATAGGGCCTCAGCTCAGTATAGGCCTCAGCTCAGATGCTCCAGTGTAGGGCCTCAGCTCAGTGTAGGCCTAACCCGCCTGTTGGCGCTCTCTTGTGGAGTATCTGGGTTATTGCACGCTACTGGTCCCTCTGTCGCTCACCCTAACCCGAACCCTAAATCTATCATAAACAAAGGGAAGTGACTCCCAATAAGGGGACCACAACAGCACATTAGCCGAGTATCTGTTTTATTTTCCCAAATTCCCACAACACGTAAATATCACCTATGACCCTATTTAAACAGAAGCGCCCCCAGCCGCCTGGCACTGTATCAGGTCAGCTGATAAAGCTACGCAGCAAACCAAAACAATTAGATAACTAATAGCCCACAGTCCCTACAGTCTACAGGACACATCTGACTTTTCTTACTGGATTTCTTTCCTGTCTTATTCTTATCAGCAGCTGCCTAGGAAGGGAGGCGCGGCCCGGGGGGGGGGGGGGCACTTTTTTCTCCTTATATTGATGAGCGGTATTTTCGCACAACTGCAGTTTTTATTTTGAAAAGTGCGGGGAAAAAAAGCATGACCCGCCTCTATCGGTACTAACTGCATGTCAGTTATCTTATTTGGGTGGGGGTGGGGAGGCTTTTTGGGGGAAATAAAAAAAAAAAAGGTGGGTGGCATTTCCAATATATTCCATCTACTAACTCATCACTTGATGAATACAACCACTAACTCATCACTTTATGAACACAACCACTTCGATTCTTTAAATAGGACATAATCAAATATTTGAAAAAATGAGGTCATGCAGCTTCAAGTTGTAATACAAACAAAGACACACAAACAAACAAACAAACACGCACGCACACACACAAACACTGCATTTTGAGTCTCAAAAGAGGACACAAAGTTGACACTGTCTTTATTAAACGATCCACCGGTGTTATTTTATACAAAACAAAAGCAGAAATCAAGAAATAATCATTAAAAAAAAATACAAATATGGTCACTGAAAGGAGCATCGCAGACATTTATCAGATAACGGGGAGGGGGGGGGTGCACTCAATTACTTATTATGTTATGCCAAACATGCAATAATAATAGTTCAGATAGGATTCCATCTTTTTTAATTAAAAAAAAATGTTAGATAAAAAAATTCTCGCTCAATTACGTCAATAAAAGAATGCGGCAAAAGTCACAGGAAAAAAAGTCACAGAAGTAAAGTCACAGGAAAAAAAGTCACAGGAAAAAAAGTCACAGGAAAAAAAGTCACAGGAAAAAAAGTCACAAGAAAAAAGTCACAGGAAAAAAAGTCACAGGAAAAAAGTCACAGGAAAAAAAGTCACAGGAAAAAAGTCACAGGAAAAAAAGTCACAGGAAAAAAGTCACAGGAAAAAAGTCACAGGAAAAAAAGTCACAGGAAAAAAAGTCACAAGAAAAATCAATATAGACTACTAATATTATAGATTTTATGAGGGAGGGGGGCAGTAGGCTCGGAAACTTTATCATTAGGCTATTAGACATTAGTAACCATACGAAAAACAGTACAAGCCAAAGAGTGAACGATAGTGTTCAATCAAGAATCGATAGTAAAATATGATGAATTTCAGTTACTTCTACAATGTGTTCAAACTATGATACGGTGCATCTGTTAAAAAATCCAGCCTAATTTTCATCAATTGGAAAAAAAAATACTTGTGCATTTACACACAGGTAATTAAGATATTAAAATTATACCGGTACATTGTAGGATTATAACTGAAAAGTTCATTTAAACAGTATTTTGTTTGAAAAAAATTATTATAAGTATACAAACCCCATTACTAATCTAAAGACTTACAATAAGAAAAAAACATGTTTTGATGATGAACCTTTTGCCCTTGTAATAGTTGTAAAGAGATTTCTGTGTTGATTAACCCTGTGAGCTTTGTTTCAAAGTGACTTCTATTACACATGTAGATGATATTTTTACCAGAAAATTTGGAGGTAATATTTAATTTAGTAGCCTAACTCCAGTGGGGTATTGATAATTTGGATTATAAATTTAAAATTATTTTTTTTGAAAAATCAAATTTTTTTTTTGTGATAAAGATTTTTTTAAAATGTCTTTTAAAATAAATTTCATTCAATTACTATACCCCGAGTTTCAGTGGCATTAATTCAAGCTATTATTGCATTAATTACTAGATAGAAAAAACCCTTTTAAAGAAAACTCTCATATATTTATATGATCTTGGGAAATCTTGGGAATTTTTTTGACAAAATCTTGGGAAATTTTAAAAAAGTGAGTGGCAGCCCTAGGCAGACTTTGTGTGTACTGATTATTACGGTTATTAGCAAGCACGTCATTAGGATCCATGGTTATAAGACGATGAACTTTAA
This sequence comes from Omphiscola glabra, assembly GCA_964017045.1. Taxonomy (NCBI): domain Eukaryota; kingdom Metazoa; phylum Mollusca; class Gastropoda; family Lymnaeidae; genus Omphiscola; species Omphiscola glabra. The sequence continues at coordinate 5,353,503 of OZ024803.1, read as the reverse complement.
GATTTAGAAAACGTCTTAAAAAAATATAAAAAATTAAACTGTTTTTTTCTTGCCCGGTTGTGGAGCAACTGTCATGGATGTGGTGTGAAACTGTATACTAATGTTAAGCGATCTTGAACTTTACATGGAAAACCGTGACAAATAGAATAACCAAATCTGTGGTGCTCTGTAAAGCTATTTGTTTAAATAAAAGAATCGGATTAGAAGAGGATAGCTTAACTAGAAGGAGCAGCACAACCAGAAGAGACGCCACCATCAGGAGGTGCAGCTCCATCAGAAGGGACAGCACCATCATAAGTGACAGCTCCGCCAGAAGGGACAGCTCCATAAGAAGGGACAGCACCATCATAAGTGACAGCTCCATCAGAAGGGACAGCACCATCATAAGTGACAGCTCCGTCAGAAGGGACAGCACCATCATAAGTGACAGCTCCATCAGAAGGGACAGCACCATCATAAGGGACAGCTCCATCAGAAGGGACAGCTCCATTAGAAGGAACTGCACCATCATAAGGGACATCACCATCTTAAGTGACAGCTCCGTCAGAAGGGACAGCACCATCAGAAGTAACAGCACCATCAGAAGTGACAGCTCCATCATAAGTGACAGCTCCATCAGAAGGGACAGCACCATCAGAAGGGACAGCACCATCAGAAGGGACAGCTCCATTAGAAGGGACAGCATCATCATAAGTGACAGCTCCATAAGAAGGGACAGCTCCATTAGAAGGAACTGCACCATCATAAGTGACAGCTCCATCAGAAGGGACATCACCATCTTAAGTGACAGCTCCGTCAGAAGGGACAGCACCATCAGAAGTGACAGCTCCATCATAAGTGACAGCTCCATCAGAAGGGACAGCACCATCATAAGGGACAGCACCATCAGAAGAGGATAGCTTAATCAGAAGGAGCAGCACAACCAGAAGGGACAGCAACATCAGAAGTGGCAGCACCATCATAAGTGACAGCACCATCATAAGTGACAGCTCCTTCAGAAGGGACAGCACCATCATAAGGGACAGCACCGTCACAAGTGACAGCTCCATCAGACGGGACAGCTCCTTCAAAAGGGACAGCTCCATTAGAAGGGACAGCATCATCATAAGGGACAGCATTATCACAAGTGACAGCTCCATCAGAAGGGACAGCTCCATCATAAGTGAAAGCACCATCAGAAGGGACAGCACCATCAGAAGGTACAGCACCATCATAATTTACAGCTCCATCAGAAGGGACAGCACCATCAGAAGGGACAGCACCATCAGAAGTGACAGCTCCATCAGACGGTACAGCACCATCATAAGTGACAGCTCCATCAGAAGGTACAGCACGATCATAAGTGACAGCTCCATCAGAAGGGACAGCACCATCAGAAGGGACAGCACCATCAGAAGTGACAGCTCCATCAGAAGGTACAGCACCATCATAAGTGACAGCTCCATCAGAAGGGACAGCACCATCAGAAGGGGCAGCTCCATCCGAAGGGACAGATCCTTCAAAAGGGACAGCAACACGAGAAGTGACAGCGCCATCAGAAGGGACAGCACCATCATAAGTGACAGCTCCACCAGAAGGGACAGCACCATCATAAGTGACAGCTCCATCAGAAGGGACAGCACCATCATAAGTGACAGCACCATCAGAAGGGACAGCACCATCATAATCAGTAAAGTTTAAAATGCAGGCCATCATCATTTCAAAAGTTCCCTATATTTAATGACATCTCAGGTCTCCAACATAGACATAGCTCCCTATATTTAATGACATCTCAGGTCTCCAACATAGACATAGCTCCCTATATTTCATGACAACTCAGGTCTCCAACATAGACAAAGCTCTCTATATTTAATGACATCTCAGGTCTCCAACATAGACATAGCAAATTCTTATTTTTCATTTAATGAACTTTTGTGCCCATGTTTTTCAATAATTGTTGACTGTATTTTTAAGATCTGTAATAATTATTTAATAAATGCAACTAAGACATTAATAATTATGTTACAGATGGAACTGAGACACAATAATTACAGTGTGTAAGAGATGCAACTGAGACACAATAATTTTGTAAGAGATGCAACTGAGACACAATAATTATCATATTGGATTTATCTTAGATACCGGTATTTAATTACCGGTAGTTAAAATAAATAAATGACAAAGCACTACACTTAATGTCCCAAATAGCTTAACAAATACGTTGTTAGAAAGAAATGCAGTGGCTAAGTGAGAAATGCAAATAATGAATTGTCTAAACCAATTTTACACAAAGTGGTCTTTCATGGACCAGTTCAAGAGTCTTCTGATACCAGTCCACAAAAGTCATGGTCCATGGACCATTTCAAGTTCAAGAGTCTTTTGATACCAGTCCACAAAAGTCATGGTCCATGGACCATTTCAAGTTCAAGAGTCTTTTGATACCAGTCCACAAAAGTCATGGTCCATGGACCATTTCAAGTTCAAGAGTCTTTTGATACCAGTCCACAAAAGTCATGGTCCATGGACCATTTCAAGTTCAAGAGTCTTTTGATACCAGTCCACAAAAGTCATGGTCCATGGACCATTTCAAGTTCAAGAGTCTTTTGATACCAGTCCACAAAAGTCATGGTCCATGGACCATTTCAAGTTCAAGAGTCTTTTGATACCAGTCCACAAAAGTCATGGTCCATGGAACATTTCAAGTTCAAGAGTCTTTTGATACCAGTCCACAAAAGTCATGGTCCATGGACCATTTCAAGTTCAAGAGTCTTTTGATACCAGTCCACAAAAGTCATGGTCCATGGACCATTTCAAGTTCAAGAGTCTTTTGATACCAGTCCACAAAAGTCATGGTCCATGGACCATTTCAAGTTCAAGAGTCTTTTGATACCAGTCCACAAAAGTCATGGTCCATGGACCATTTCAAGTTCAAGAGTCTTTTGATACCAGTCCACAAAAGTCATGGTCCATGGACCATTTCAAGTTCAAGAGTCTTTTGATACCAGTCCACAAAAGTCATGGTCCATGGACCATTTCAAGTTCAAGAGTCTTTTGATACCAGTCCACAAAAGTCATGGTCCATGGACCATTTCAAGTTCAAGAGTCTTTTGATACCAGTCCACAAAAGTGGAAAATATAAAAAGAATGAAAAAAAACCCCCGAAAATAATCCTTTATTATGGCATCAGACCCTAAAATGGATAAATTCTGGTGGCCTGCCTCGCTGAAAAGTTTGAGAAGCACCCACCATGAGTCTTAAAATGCCTATAATTATAAGTAGGACTACAACATCAATCTGTCCTTAACATCAAGATTGTCCCAGGGATATTTCTCTGAGATAAGAGCACATAACTCCTGACACACAAGTCCAGCTACAAGTTAAGGCACCTTAAAGTGATTGTAAAAACACATGCACATAGAAATTATGAAGGCATGAAAGAAAATTTTAAATTCTGGATTCCCAGTAAAAAAATAAGTGGGAGTAGTAGTAGTAGTCTTGAGAAATTTGACACAGATTCAGGCATGTTGTTAATTTTTCAGAATTGTTTACATGAACAGTGATAGTGTTTTCCACTTTAGTGCAGTACCAGTAGCAGATCGCAAAAGACATGCTTAAAATAAAAAAAATTAAGGAAACAAAACTAAGCATTTGAGAATAGAAAATGTGACAGGTAATCAGAAGAAAAAAAAAAAAAAGCTTTGTGGGGGTCATAATCATTTAATTCAGGCTAATGTAACATTGCTGTGGTGACAGTTGACAACTCACTTGTCTAATGATTAGAGAAATTAAAGAAATAAGTTATGGAACAGTCAACAAAATGACACAAATTTCACTTAATTTCCACCAGTGAAACAAAAGTCCAATGCCACTTTAGTCATTTCAAAATAGACGGACACCACTAATATTAACATGAGTGATGATAATAATAATTATAACGCAATGGGATAAACAAAAGTCCATTGTGGGGGATGTAACAAATTATGGGCGACCATCCGTGTGAATAAATTAAAATATATTGAGGTAAACACTAATGTCGGTAAACATGTATTCTTTGGGATGGATAATGTAAATTCCTTCCTATTCTATTCAATTAATGCTGTCACATGATTGTCATTTCTACACTGACGCCATCCATAAATGACGTCAGAAGGAGTGAGTGGGGAGTGGTTGGGGGTGGGGGGTGGATGTCATGAATTTTAGACCATGTGTGCTGAGGGTGTCTAAATTTTGTATAACATTTTTGACAATGGATGAGGGTGGCTGTCGAAAAAAAAAAATCAGCCAAAATAGAATGACGTCCTTTATGGATTGCCCCTTATAGAAAAGGATTTCAGAATTTTTAGAGAAACAATATGAAACCATACGCATTTAAACATTAGACAATTTGAAATGCTTCCAACTCATCAAGTATAACTTGCTTGATGTACAGTCACAATGGGAAGTCCTCAAGCACGTTCAACTTTCATACATTTTCTATACACACTAAAACAAAATTGGAACCTGGAGACTCAAAATTAAAAAGTGCAGTGATTTTGTTTCAATCAGTTTAAAAAATTCAAGCCATCTAAATATATATATATAAAAAAAATATTTATAAAATATTTGAACCTGGATTAATCATTGACATGATTTTTGTTTGTCTTGGAAAAATTTCAGACAGGATGCATAATTTCAGCAGTTAATCTAAACTGATTAATCAAAGCTGATGGTTTAGGTAAAAATGACCAAAGAAAGAATGAGATTCTTAATTAGGCTGGAGACCTGATGTGGTAGCGCGAAGACATTTTTAGGGATCTACAAAACCAAAATATTGGTTGAAACATAAATGACTGGGCGAAACAACCCATCTTATTTTTTAAATAAAATTTATTTGAACAAATGCTGATCTAAAAAAAATAAGATATTTATTCTTGGGGAATGTGTTAACTCACAATTCCCGTATATTATAAAAAACGCGGAGGTTCCTACATCCTGGAAACCTCTAACTCTCACCTAATTTTATTAATTAGCTGTGACCCAACTGATACCCCACGGTACAAACTTGCTTTGCACCCATTTTTCTAGATGGACCCTGAAATAAACATAAAGATGCTAGGTTAGCATCAACAACTAGATGGTGCTATGTAGTGCAGTTTAGTACAGCAGTTAAGTTTATGGTGGGGAATGTGAAGGGTTTTCTTGTTCTGTCAGGAAATACAAGGTAAAAAAACACACACAAAAAAAACACAACAATACATAATTAAATTCAAATAGATATATGTAGTCTGGTGTGTTATAAAATGTTTCTCTGGGCTGCATAGTGAAACACAGAGGAAAATCTTTTCAAGCCATTCAGAAAATGTATCCATAAAATACTTGAAAACAAAAGGGATATATTATCATGAAATCATATGTAAAATATCAGAAAATGAACATTTCTGTCATATTCTTTTCACTACCGGTACCGGTATACCAAATGTCTATGACTTATTGTTAAACAAAAGTAATACATACCGTACTAGACCTGGAATATCTCCAAACAATCTATCCTAAAAATGAAACAAAATTCGCTTTTCAGGAGGACCGCGCAACGCTTAATGATGGAAGCAACATAATAGTCAGAGCTAAAACATGTCATTCATAATCATGGAGTACAAATTCATATAAAATAATACTCATAATAACTTCAAGACAAAGTTAAAATCTGCTGTAATGCAATGACTACTTCATGTACTTTATGTTCTAAATGTATATACAGAGACATATATTCATGTCACAGCACCAAAATGGATATCAGTTACTTTAGGGCTGAGCGGGCTGCAGATTTTTTCGTTCGTGTACCAATGGACCAGAGTCCTGGTACCAATGGACCAGAGTCCTGGTACCAATGGACCAGAGTCCTGGTACCAATGGACCAGAGTCCTGGTACCAATGGACCAGAGTCCTGGAACCAATGGACCAGAGTCCTGGTATTACAATTCGTGGATGATCTATTCAAAACAAGAAATGTACTCCACTCAATGGGGAAAAGTGAAAGTTCCATGTATAGAACTAGAACAAGTAACGATCACAGATGCATTACATTAGAAGTCTTCATAACACTAATAGAATATAACGCTAACCCATAAACAAAATAAAAATCTAACATTGAGCAAATCTGCTTTATAAACATCAGTGTTGCTGGACACTGGTTCGGAGGTAGTTTTAATTTTCAAAATACCATTGTAAAAAAAATATACCGGTATGTAACAAATGTTTTTATTTTGGGTCATTTTCAGGTGTGTAATGCTCAGCATTTCCGAGTGTGCGGGTCGGCACCTGGCTCAGCCCTGCCACCTGGCTCAGCCCTGACACCTGGCTCAGCCCTGCTACCTGGCTCAGCCCTGCCACCTGGCTCAGCCCTGCTATGGACTAGACCAGTGCATTCCTGAGTCTGCACCTGGCTCAGCCCTGCTATGGACTAGACCAGTGCATTCCTATGAATCCCCTGCGATTTAAAAAATAAATTATATTCCGAAAAAATTAAAATATTGCGTGAAAAACATACCCAGCTTTTCTATACTGGGTTATTTTATTCTTGTCAAAGATGAAGCAGTTATTTCGTCATGGAAATGATTATTTACTTCAATAAGTTTTGAATTCATAGACTGGAAGGTTAGTTATTAAATAATTTATACTTAATCCAAATGAAGAGCTATGGTTTTTTAATCGCTATTTGATGACTAAGGTAATTTAAAAAAAAAAATTATATTTATAATATAGGGAGAATAAAAACTCATACTGGTGTACAAATATTTTTTAATTCCCGAATTTACGGTATAGGTATAATCAGAGAAATGTGTATATTAAAAATCTTAAGATTTTAAATACCAGTAAATATGGACTGTGTCCGCCCTGAATGGCAACTCTGTTATGAATGCAGATAAAAAAGTATATATCAAGCTCCGAGTAAAATATCACATAAATACACCACAGTCAATAATAATAAAGTAGCGGTAGCTCTTTGACTTGTAAGTGGAACTTTGAAAAAAATGTCCACATGGGCATGTGAATAAATTTTACAGTTGAAATCTAAAACTATGAACAACCTATAAAGTTTTCAAATTTTTGGAATCTGAAGACTTAGGTGCTCATTTTCTCATTAACCAACTTTTGTATTTTAATACATTGACACTTTAAAAAATCTGCACACATTTAGGAATGAACACTTAACTGGCAATGTGCCAAACACATGATCAAAACTCCACTACCGTATTTATTACACTTGGAAAAGAATTTAATGAGAGATCCACAGGGAAAATTTCATTACATATTTTATTGAATAATTTTCAATACAGCTTTTTCTTTACCAAGAAAGAGAGTCAAACACTCAAAAATAATTTTCTTGGGAATAAAACACTTGGTAAATCTGGCACACACTCGATTAATTTATCACAGGACTTTGCTAGAAGAATGTGGATTTATGCAGCGCAAATGCCTGTAGGGCTTTGCTAATCACATTTACATACAAAAAAATAATTAATACTGCTTTCGTTCAAAATTGAAGTCTATGGAAACAAAACAAATATGGTAAGATCAAAAGAAGACAGAAATCTTTAACTAACACTTAACCACAGTAAACAAGGCAAACAAAAGGAAAGACAGTGACTAATCGCAAGACATATTAATAAAGACTTGATCAGGCTCAGCACATACTGTGAAAAGTGAAAACGGAAATAAACAGTATACTCTTGTCTTCACTAAATCCCAAAAGGTTTGGCAAACAGAACATTAAACTATCCCTACAAGGCACCATACTCAAAAAAAGAAGACAACATCTCGAGGTGTCCAGTTTCATAGGCAACTCAGTTTTAAAAAAGTATGTTAAAAAATTGAAAGAAAAGTCAACAGGATGGCCAAAACTTGTTAAAAAGCTGGCCAGTACCACATGGGGCAGTGACAAGACCACAATGCGTCAGTTGTAAATAGGATATGTGTGATCAGTGATGGGATACAGTTTGCGTAACAGTCAATGTGCACCAAGACAATACAGGACTTTCTATGAAAGGTACAGAGCCAGGCAGTCCATTTCATCTCTGAAGGTTTATGACTAAGATCTACCCCAACAACAGAATGTGAAATACATACTATTGAGCCAATTAATTTTAGAAGAGAGCCAGCAGTACTCGAGATGATTGAAAGGCTAGACAAGCAACATCCAAATAGACAAACAGTTGATAAATGGAGAACAAATCATAAAATTAAACAGAATTCAACACTAGATGTGGTCTCTGAAATTAAAGAGCAACACCACCTACCAACAGACATAGAAGACACAAATTATACTAAAGACCTATCCCCAAAATGAACATTTACAAAAGGCTTACATCAAGACAGACCTAATTGAAACAATAGAAAAGTACAGAGCCACTGTACAATGAGAGCTGCAGAAAAAAAAACATGATATAATACAAATTATACAGATAGATCAGCTTTCAAAGGAGCCCTACATGCAGGTTATGGTTTACGAATAAATTACCCAGGCTGATCATGTGACTAACTCTGCAACCCCTCTGGGGCTTCTGCAGTAATTATGAAGCAGAAGCCACTGCTGTTGTATCAGCGTCACACCACCTATCTGCAATCTTCACAGTTTATCCCAGAAAACAAGAAATATCTTCTCCGACTGCAGCTGAGCATCAAGGTCTCACAGCAACAACAGTAAAATATCTACTTCTGAAAATAAACACTTTCTCAAAAACCTGTGCAGTCAAGCTAACAATGGATACCAGGACATCACAATAAACTAGGAAATAACAGATCTAACAAAAGAAATATCAGATCTAACAAAAGAAAACAGTGGTTACATGGATGCTCAGCAGGAAGATGTGTTTATCACAGGAATTTGCAAGAAGAATGTGGATACAGGCCCAGTTCTGACCCCAAAGATCCAATTTGTTTCCTCAAAAGACACAAACAGGTCATAATCTTTCGCACAGGACACATTACAACTTAATCCCCACATTAACTGCATAAACCCAGATAAAACTCCAACGTTCCCCCTCTGCAGACGTCCACATGAGACAGTAATACATCACCACTGCCCAGCACTTCAAGACTTACAACTAAACCACCTAACAAAAACACCAGACTTCAACAACACCCTATGTACCAACTAAGAGTGTGTAAATTCTTGATGATTGCCACAGGCCAAAGGGCACATGCCCAGACGGCCACTGGACCTGCATGATTCAAATCTGATGACGGCCATCAACATCCTTCTGGCAGTGCATTCACGGCATCAGTTGACATGCAATGCATTTAACTTGAACCTTTCATGAACAACTGTTGTGTTGTCAACATGGAGATTCTCATGCATCACTGTGCGTTCTATGTAATCCACGTTTCCGGTACCATCCACTAGGATTATTGTTGTTGTTCTGGAAACAGGGTAGAAAAAATAATATTAGAGCTTTGAAATGTACAAAAAGAAAACACTTTATTTTATTATTGGTTATTACAAGAATCTGTGGAATTATGTGGTAGAACTGTACAGTGAAGACCTTACTAACATGTGCTCTGAAAAATGTTTGACCTCACAAGAGCTCTGAACTTCTAATGATGCTTGTGTTGCTAGGCGGCGTATCCTTTAATAGCAAGCATTTTTTTTTTCAAGTCACTTGAAAACATGACCTACAGTTTAAAAATTCTGGAAGCTACACCCACCTTACAATACAGGTAGTTTTGTAACTACAAATAGTTTTCAATCATATAACCACCTAACAATACAGATAGTTATGTAACTACTAATAGTTTTCAATCATGTTAGGGGCTTTAAAAACCTCTGCTCAAGAAGTTTATCCCAGAGCAACTATTTTTATTTAAAATCAAGGAGAGAAAAATAAATACTTTTCCAGAGTTGTTATAAAAACTTCACGAACCAGCGCATGCAAAATCTATTGTAGTATTCTTTTGTTCAGCTAGTATTCTTTTGTTCACAGGGGTTGACAGGGGGGCGGGGTATCTTAGTAAATGCTCTAGGGCAGGCATTCTTAACATTTTTCTCAGCGCTACACACCCACTCCATTTTAACCCCCCCCCATACACAAATCAATTATGTTGTAATAAAATTAAAAATAATTAAACAAATTAGTTATCATATTTTTATTTCTTTAATTAACTTTTTAAACAAAGAACAAATTACCAATAAAAGCAATGCGCCAACAAAACTCACAAGAAAAACATTTACTGCTGCTAATCTAAACGCACTTTCACATGGGCCGCCAAAAACCATGGAAAATCACATATACGCTAGTTATGAAGTAGCAACAAAAATAAATTTATGGTTGGGAGTCACCACAACATGAGGAACTGTACTAAAGGGTTGCAGAATAAGGAAGGTTGAGAACCACTGCCCTACACCAACTGAACAATTGCTCTCTTGGCCCCACACCAGCTGAACAATAGCTCTCTTAACCCTACACCAACTGAACAATAGCTCTCTTAACCCTACACCAACTGAACAATAGCTCTCTTAACCCTACACCAACTGAACAATAGCTCTCTTAGCATTACATGAGCTGAACAATAGCTCTCTTATCCCTAGCTCAGCTGAACAGCTGAACAATAGCTCTCTTAGCCCTACACCAACTGAACAATAGCTCTCTTAGCCCTACCTCAGCTGAACAATAGCTCTCTTAGCCCTACACCAGCTTGTGCACCTGTCAGTGAAGCCAGGTGGTTATAGAAGATAACTAGCTCTTACCTAGAACCATATTTTGACTCTGGTGACATCACATTGATGGCAGACTGCTGACAGGATCGTTCTGGTGACAAGCCCACCAAGGCAGCTGCTCTTTCCAAGACTGGATCTGGCAAAAGTCTGTGTGTGGTTGGGAGTGGTGTATGATATATAAAATAAATGTTACAGGAGGAAACAGTACAGCAAGTCTTTATAAAGAAGATGATGATGACATTAGATGGAAGTATAGAAGTTTTTTCCTTATCACAAGTCCCACCAATCAGATGATAAAAAATTATTTCTTCATCTTTTCAAATTAATGTTAATTTGTAATGAAGTAATGAGATTCACATGCTTGATTATTTAACGAGCAAAGTTTTTCTTTTTTAAAAACTGTAATCACATTCAACAGAACAATCTTGATTAATAAATCAAAGTTTTGTCAGGTAATTTGAATTCTTACTGCATACAAAATCTGCTAACACAGATATGGTCTCATTATGCTACTATAACACAGATATGGTCTCATTATGCTACTATAACACAGATATGGTCTCATTATGCTACTATAACACAGATATGGTCTCATTATGCTACTATAACACAGATATGGTCTCATTATGCTACTATAACACAGATATGGTCTCATTATGCTACTATAACACACCATACAAAATCTGCTAACACAGATATGGTCTCATTATGCTACTATAACACACCATACAAAATCTGCTAACACAGATATGGTCTAATTATGCTACTATAACACACCATTTAACACAAAAAAATCTAAGACCACCTCTCAAGCAGGTGAAATCATGTAAGAGCTGCTTTGCTTGCGGTAGAATGGCATATATTAAAATGTATTTTATGGGCATGAGCCATAAAAAAACTTCCTGCTACTAATGAAAATTAGTGCAGCCTCTTATCTGTGGACACTCTCTGTCTTTTTCACCTGACCAGTATTGAACCCTTTAACACCCCACCCGCAACCCACCCCAAAAAAAAACCACCCAGCAATGTAGGCATATTGTGTTTTAAGAATTTAAGAAAACACTGATGTACTGGTACCATACCATTTAAAGTCATTCTTTTGTCATGGTACCTGTATTTTTAAATTTTAATTTTTTAATTCTGAAATTTGAATACCTGGGGCTAATGCCCTCCCATCCCCACCCCCCTTTGTTACAAATGAACAGCCATTCCCTCACCCGCACAATCAATGTACCAAGATGAACTTACGGGGTCTGGTCCGACATGAGGACCAGGAGATTCTTGACTAAATGCTCCTTCATGCCGATGGCCGGGTACTTTGAGACAATCTGGCCAAACCTGTCCTTTCCTTTGATGACTTTTTGAAATGGGAATTCCAGTGGAGAGTTGGAAACACCAAAAAATGCTGTGTGACGGGGAACAAATAATTAATTAATTTTATGTCATTCTTTATTTTATCTTACCCTCTCAGCACACAAAATACTTGAAAAAAACAGGCTGGATAACTGTTGATGTTTTTTTGTTTGCATACTTTGTACTGACACTGACCATTCTTTATTTTATTGTACCCTCTCAGCATACAAAATACTTAATAAAACAGGCTAGATAATTGTTGATGTTTTTTTTGTTTGCATACTTTGTACTGACACTGACAGACCCAGACCAAGATAAGGAGATAAGCTGACTCTATGTCTGATTAAGAATTATCATAAGAGAAAATGTTTCATCAGACTAGATGGTCAGATTTAGATGCCACTCTTTTATAACTTTGTAAATAACAGCCCATGGGTGCTGGTAATTATAAAATATTTTTAAGAGGCAGAGTGGCCCCTGAAAAAGTTTGGTAAACACTGGTTTCCATAATTAATTCAGCATTGAGAATTGTGTGTAGGCCTATACATGATAATAATTAAAGCAAATTAGAGATAACACCTTTTGTGAACTGGTAAGACAGATCTTGGTGTTTTACCACATTTTACCAAAACTCTGCATGTTACCATGCAATACTTTGTACTGTTTTACTTAAGCTGAGGGATCCTGAGCTTGCTCGTTTGTATCTAAAATTTAAAAAAAAAATGTAAAAAAAAAAAGAGCTTCTAACCTAACTGCATACAAAATCTGCTAGCACAGATATTGTCTCATTACTACTAAGACACACTATTTAACACACAAAAATTAACTGTTAATCTAAAACCACCTCTCTAGCTGCTTCGCTTGCAGTAGAAAGGCATATATTAAAACGTTTTTTATGGGCATGATCCAACACACGGAAAGAATTTTTCCACTTGATCAACCCCTTTTACATCAAAATCAATCAATAACTTACTGTTGGATGGTAGTGTTCTAAGGTTGACACAAGATGTGTAATTGAGGGCATTGCTTACAAAAAAAGGCTTTACTGGCAAGTTATCTTCTTGTTTGCTGGAAAAACAAGAAATAAAATTTAAATGTCAACCAGAGCTGCTGGTTGGGGGTTGGGAATGTTACAAAAGAATACAGACCTGTTTACCCTCAAACTCTTAAAATTGTACAATATCATAACAAAATCATTCAATACATTATCTTAATAGTAAAAAATAAAATCATTCAATACATTATCGTAATAGTAAAAAATAAACATACAGTATATATAATGGATACACCTCAAAATCGTACATTTTACGCCTAAATCGTAAGAGTAAACAGGTCTGAGAATATTACACATTAATGATTAGACTTGAGTTTATTGTTAATCTATTTTTAACTGATTTTTTTTTCTGGTTGAACTGATTTTAATCCCAACCACAATTTAAAAAATAAAAATATATACATATTTAAAAATTTCCTTTTTTTAAATGAGAGCTATTTTGCTACAATTCCCCCATGTTACCCTGATCATATCACTAATTAATTTAATATCAACTGAAATTTTAAAAGGCAGCATGCTACTAATAAATTTCTAAATATAGGTTCTGGTGTGTGGTTTTCTTAACTATAATTATTATACTTACCCTAGATCAAAAAGAAGTAAATTGAATCCATTGTATTTATCTTTATCTTTTAAGACTTTTTGAGCATAATCCTTGATATCACTGTCCCCTGTTATATAGTCCGTTACCAGAAAGCCTGGAATATATATACATTAATTAGGTCAATCTCTAAAGACCTTTAATACGGTAGTTAGTGGTACATCAAATATTTTTAAAATAATAACAGCTTATTTTCTTCCCATATCCATAACTAAACAAAGTTATATTCCAGCAGTTTAACAACTGGTAACTTCCATTTGGTAAAATTCTTTTGTTTTCATTTAAACCTCCACAAATTGTGTTTTTACCATTTCATTTTTTAAGGTGCCATGCTTTACACCAAGATGATCAAAACTTCAAATAAAGCAAATTAATTGTTGTCCTGATCATCAACAAGTGGAGCCATTCATTTTGGATTTCCTCCTCCCCAAGAACAAGTTTATTCTATCCTGCCATTTACCCCCTGCTGTGGTCCTGGGGATGACCCCCGACAAAACCTGAACCCACTTTCTTTTCATCAGATACATTCAAGTTAAAGAAAAAATAAATCACATGACAATTTATGACCCATAAGCAGTTTCAGATTGGTAAGTCACCATAACAGTATACAACTGCTTTGTCTAGTAACATCAAGTAGGTGATACCATATTTTGAATTTTTTATTAAGCACTCGACCTACAACTATACTGAACTTGCTCCTGATAATTACACCAGAATACCTCTGTGTTTATATCAACCGCACTGACCTCTCCCTTCCTTAGAATGATCTTGCTGCCCAAGTATATTAAGCAAAGCTCCAACTTTTCCATCCCTGTTCATTCCTAGCCATGTTCCACCAGATCGATCTGGCATTTCATCAAGACCTGGGGATGAGATGTGCAGATCTAAAATCTATTAAGAGTAGGCTGCAGTAATACACAGAAGTTTATTGAATTTTTTTTTTTTTTTTTATTAGTCGATATTGATGAGCCAGTGGGGATTTACATAATTTGCTTTATCAATTCTAAACATGTGATACAAAAAAAAATCTACTTTAAATCAGATATAAAAAATATGGAAGTTATCTGTTAGAAGAATTGAAATGCAAAAAAAAAAAAATGATAAGCTTAAAAATCTCTAAAGGAACAATTATGCATAGCTCATTGAGAAATTGGCTGCCCACAACTTATGGAAGTGTTTAGGACTAATGTGTGTCTACAGTAGACCTATAATATACCCTGGGCCTATGCACGTATTATTATTATTATTATTATGGGTAGTTTTCTATAGCGTGGTACACCAGCCTAGGGCTGGGCTCACCACGCTGTACATACAAATTAAAATGAACTTAAAAAATATAAATTAAAAACCAACCATTCCATATCAATTTACATGTGAAGCCATGGACGGCACTCCGCAGCATCGTTTAACTTTCAGAGGGGGAATCAGTCAGGATAGTAAAGTTTAAAGAGGTGTGTTTTGAGTGCAGTTTTGAAGGCTGTGATGGTTGATATATTTCTGATGTGTAGTGGAAGAGAATTCCATTGTTTGGGGGCACAGTAAGAGAAAGATCTTTCACCGTATGTTTTTGTGCGAGTCTTAGGGACAGAAAGAATACGATCGTCTGCGGAGGAGTGAAGCTGTCGAAGGGGTGAATAGACAGAGAGAATTTCGGTTAGATAGGAAGGGCAGAAAATCGAGAAAAAGTTGTGGCACAGAACAGAGAGTTTATAATTAATCCGTGCTTGTACAGGGAGCCAATGAAGTGAATGAAGTAGTGGTGTGACGTGATCACGTTTTTTTGCCTTTAAAACTAGCCTAGCAGCTGAGTTTTGAACCTTTTGTAATCTTTCTAAGAAGTGTTTTGGTGAGCCTGACAGAAGAGAGTTGCAGTAGTCAAGACGAGAGAGAACAAGAGCACAGACTAAGGTTTTTGTTGCACTAACTGTGAGGTAGTGGCGGATGGAGCTGATCTGACGGATAGCAGTGTATACAGAGCGACAAATGTGAGATATATGTTTATCTAGAGACATGTTGTTAGACAGAATATAACCAAGATTCCTAGTTGAGTATGTAAATTGTATGTCTGAGTTACCTACTTGAAATGAGGTGGGGAGAGCTGAGTTAGAGGATGATTTGTGATCATGAATAAGAAGTGCTTCCGTTTTGTCATCGTTAAGTTTCAACTTGCTGAGTGTCATCCACGACTTGACATCACCAATACACTCCCGCAAAGTCTGGACAGCTGAATCGACAAGAGAGGGATGGGTAAGCTTGTATAGTTGCGTATCATCCGCGAAAGACTGGCTCTCCACAGCATGCCTCTCGAGCAAGAGGAGCAGTGGCCTGGTATACATTGTAAATAGAACCGGGCCCAAAACGGACCCCTGTGGCACTCCATACACCAAGTCAGCACTGCTGGAGATACAGCCATCGACAGCGACTGCCTGTGTTCTATCGGAGAGGAACGACCTAAACCAAGACAAAACAGAATCAGAAATGCCAAAGTAATTTTCAAGCGTTTTGTAAAGGGTTTCATGGTCGACAGTGTCAAAGGCCGCACTGAGGTCCAAGAGGATCAGGAGGGAGACATCACCACTGTCCAATGCAAGCAAGAGGTCATTGGTGACTTTCAAGAGAGCCGTCTCAGTGCTATGGAAAGGTCTATAGGCTGATTGATTAGGACTGAGAAGAGAGTTGTCATTTAAGTAAGCAAAAAGTTGTTTTAGAAATAGTTTTTCAATGACTTTAGACAAAAATGATAAGTTAGATACAGGTCTATAGTTTTTTAAATTATTTTCATCCAGACCAGGCTTCTTAAGCAATGGTTTGATGACAGCTGACTTACAAATAGATGGAACAGTGCCCGAAGACAAGCTTTCATTGACTATGTTGGTTATCGTTGGGAGCAAATGATCTAACGACTCAACCAACAGGGGGGTGGGGATGGGGTCCAAAGAACATGACGTAGGCTTAGACTCCAGAATAGTAATTTTGACCTCCTGTTCTGAAACCGGCTTAAAAATTTCGAAATGTGAACTAACACAAGAAAAGGGTGGCAATTCTAAGTGGGGTATGTCAAGACAATCAAGCTCAGCGCGGATGTCAGTAACTTTGCTTGTAAAGAAATTGCAGAACATATCTGGTTGCTGGGGCAACGGATACACTGAAGGAAGAGCAATTCCTTTGTTACTCCCTCTGAGATTGCTACAAACATCGAACAACTGCTTGCCGGTTTTACCCATAATTATCTTTTGGCTAAAATACAAAGTCTTTGCTCGACAAACAATTTTGGTCACACGTTTCTTGGCAGCATAATACATCTGCCTAAAAACAACAAGACCTGACCTAAGCCACTTCTTTTCCGCACTACGCCGCTCTTTCTTGGCACTGCGTAGTTCCTCCCTTATGGTTGCATACCAGGGAGCTGATCGTGCTGACCTAACATTACGGCGGGTTAGGGGGGCATGCCGTTCAAGCACAGTGCGCAATGCACTGTGTAGTGTTTCCAAAGTAGGGCAGAGGGCAGGGGACACTTCCAAACTCAGATCACGCTTAAAGGCATCCCTATTTATAGTACACAAACTGCGGACCTCCCTTGACTGAAGGAGAGGAGAGGATGCATTAACGTTAAGCTCACAAACTACACAGAAGTGGTCTGAGGAAAGCTCTTGAGTGACTGAAGTAAAGGTAACTACAAAATCATGAGGCCTATGTAGCACCCAATCAATAATATGTCCACGATTATGAGTCGGTTGGTCGACTAATTGCTTAAGACTAAATAAGTCCAAAAGATCAATCAATTTAGCAGTGGAGGGATTCTGTGGCTGGTCGAAGTGAATGTTCATATCCCCCACTACAATATAAGTGCCAGCCAATGTGTTGCAATGATCCAGCAGATCCGGAAACTCCCGATGAAACACAGCATCAGTAAGTTTATTTTTCCTGCTAGGGCAGATGCGATAAATGCATATAAAATGAACGATCTGCTGGGGCACCGACAAGGTAAGTTGAACCGCTTCAAACGATGTGTGAGCAAACGAAAACTCTGTGACAAAGGCTAGATAACGGGACAACGTGTCCTTATAGATTACAGCAAGGCCACCACCACGAGTTGCACGAGGAAATGATCTAGCAGAATAACCAGGGGGAGCGAGATCGGTACACTTTCCTTCATCGCCAGTCGGCCGAAACCAGGTCTCCTGGATAAACAGAAGGTCAATCCGCTTATCTGTGATAAATTCGGAGACTGCAATACGTTTCTCACAAGAGCCAAGCGACTGAGCGTTAAATGAGGCGATGCGAAGCTGTCTGTTGCTGGAAGGTGGAGAGGTGTCGATGCGAATGAGGTTGTTTGGGTTAGAAAAGCGTTGAGTAAATCTTGAGGATGAAGGATTGCCATGTTGTTTTATTTTTATTTTCCGTCTACCACCACGATGGGTACGTTTCCGGGGTAGGCCTCGACCAATGGAAAGTTCCTTCAGTCGACACACGAGGTCAGCGGTCAAGTGCGTACGCTGGACATTCATTGACAATAGGCGATCCCGTGTGTATATCAGAACATGTCGATTACCTTCGTGGGGTCGGGGTGTGTCACCAGCAGCTTGCATGATTGTCCGGTCAACAAGATAGCGGCAATTTTCACAGAGCTTCACAACGAAGAAAAGCCAACATTATAAGTCTGAAGTTGGGAGGGACAAAAAACGTAACTCGATGAAAGCAGCGATCCATGGCGAATATCACGTTATAAATATACTGAGAATCAGGCTAACAAACATTAAAAGTACTATATGATCTAGAGCTCGAGCCTATACATGCCTGCAAGGCGTAGTCCCGTTCTCTAGACAGTTCTTAGTTTCCCGAATTGAATTTTTATTATTATAACAATAATTATTGAACACTTTCCTATTTTTTTAAACAATTTCGGTACACATAAGTATCTAAGGCAGCCATCTTGATGCTCGCCGGAAGTACGTATACCAGTCATTACCAGGTATAAATATATTATCAGACCTGTTTACCCTCAAACTCTTAAAATCGTACAATTTCATCACAAAATCGTTCAATACATTATCTATATAGTAAAAATAAACATACAGTATATATAATGTATACACCTCAAAATCGTACATTGTACGCCAAAATCGTAAGAGTAAACAGGTCTGTATTATAGTCAATTTGCAATAGTATAGTTGTAAAATAATATATAATTTTAGTACAATTGAAATAGTGAATTTTATTTATTGTTATTTAAAAAAAATAAGAATAAACTTATTTCATAATTTATAGGGCTTTTATTAGTAAAATACTGTTCTCCAGTATTGTGCCTAAACAATGACCATTTAATGACTTGTAACAGACAAAAAATTAAGCTCTAGCCATCTATGGTCATGTAAGCAAAGCCATACACAAATTTTATTTTTTTCAAATCCAGACTTTTAAAAATAATTATTGTCTAAGAATAAGATTTAAAAACTAATAAACATGCATTATAATGTATAAGAAAGATACTCCCTTTGCCCGTCTACCATACTGAACATTCCCAAAAATAGACTTAAGCTTGGAGAGCTAACTGGTAGTAAATATAGGTCAGGTGCCACCTGAAATTTATATGAGGTGTTGGTACTCAACATATTAAGTTGATAGTTACACCGACTGTTCTAAAAATAGATTACAATTGCTGAAACGATCTTGTCATATTACACCGACTGTTCTAAAAATAGATTACAACTGCTGAAACGATCTTGTAAAATATGACAATCTGACATTTCATTCTTCAATGTAGGCATTATGTACTTTCACATCCTCTAAGAAAAGCCTGTTGTAAAACAAGGAAACTCATGACCCAATTTTGCACACAACTTTACTATAGTATATACTGTGGTTAATTCAGTTTTCTATACTATAAATGAATCAAAGTACCTACAGAAAATTATAAAAGTCTCTTGTGACCTGCTGGTAGGCTAAACACCCCACTTATTACCCTGAAATATGCTCCCAAAGAGTCTGCTTAAGTTTAGAACTAGAAATAGTGTATTACACCTACAGTATAGGCACAGGCACTAGGCTTATAGCAGTGCTTTCCAGCTTTTTTGATTATGCAGGGAAAAAAAAATTTCCCTGCGAAAACTTTTTTAGAAAATTATTCACGTTATTAATACTTATTTCCTTATTCATAAAGAGTAAAATATCTAATAGCATTATCGGCTCATCAAGAAAGTAAATAAAGCAAATAAAAACTTTACCCCTTTTTTAATGATACCAATAATTTGCTTTGAATCGATTTGCAATTGTCTTAAATTGAGGTATGTTATCAGTAGCACCTGCCCTCATTAGATTTCTAAATGTTCACCAGTCAGAGCCTTATGTTTTTTGGACTTGATCTTGGTCATTACAGAGAATCCAGCTTCACTGATGTAGGGTGCTACATAATTTATTTGGCAACATATTCTTATGTTTGTTTACAAAAAAACATTCAAGAGTAGTTCCTAATTTCAATGACAATTCTTCCCTGACTAAATTGCACTGACTACAAACAAACACTCAGCGAACATCACCTACTCTGATATCTGAATACCAGGTACTTGTCCCCACGGTCACAACAATACAGGATGGACACACACTCTCCCATACCCGGCTAGACTACCAGTTTAAATAACATGGTACTATAATGGTTCACACTGCCAACCCTAGTCATTCAATTGTGACACCTTTAGTACCTCACCTGCCGTCTCAATTACTATGACCTGAAGACTTTTCTGTTATATTATTATCACCTATATAGTTCATCTAAATTCACCCAATTGGTGGGTGCAGGAGATTTTTACAATGATAGAAAAATAAATGTATTGACTCTGTGCTCTTTTTAAGAGTTATAGTTCCTGGCACTACGCACTGTAAAAAAGCCGGCGGACATCAGCAACATCCGGGGGGTGGGGGGTGGGTATGCGAAAGGTAAGTTTGTTGTGTGGACGTATTTTGTGTACAACCCCTACCCAGAGCGGTGATTTGTGTAGGCCCCCTGCCACTTTTTGGTTTTCTGCCCCCTGTTGATCCTCTGCCCATAACCCCCCCCCCCCCCGTTACACCTCCAATAGATTTCTTAACCAAAAAAAACCACCTTGAAATAGCGTAAATCCTGTCCCACGAGCATAGTGCAAGGGTTTCTGTGAGACGTTGTGTTTTACAGAGCGAATCGGAATAGCACATGCTCTGCCACTCTGGAAAAAAAGTCCGTCATGAACAGGGTAAACGCAGACCTATCTCTTTGCTATACAATTATACAGTTTGCTACTGTGCTGTGTGTTTCTAAAATCATGGTGTTTTCAAAAGATTTGCTACGAGACTTAGTGTTGTGAATAAACCATGGATATCGTGTGTAAATTTTGCAAATACAAATACACAGTGGTACAAGGTGGTTGAAATGGTGACAATGCACATTAATATTCATATGATATACTGATTTCACTGGTTTTTCTTTGGATTTTCATACGGTAACAGATTTGTGAAAAGCTGTAGTCTGCATCAACTACATGAAGAATGTTGAAATACAATAAAATATTACTTAGTTTTCAAAATTGTTCTGTGGTTATTATACTTATACATTTTTAGTCATGCTACATATTATACATGATGACTTGGACTTTCTATTTGTTTTCTCATTTTTTATTATTTTCAAATTCAACATTCAAATACTTTAAATATTTCAGTTGCTACAAAATATTTTTAAAATTCTCATAAAGCTACTGTTACAAATGAACATAATAAATTAAATATAAAATATACTTTTAATTAAAAAAGAGTAAAATTCTATCCCCATCTAGTATTTGATCACATAATATAGCCCCTAGGCCCTAGGGTTTACTCTACCACAAGACCACACAAATTCACATCTAACAGAACAACCTTATCTTAAAACCAGGTCAATGGTACATACGAAGGCATAATTCCATGGTTTTGCTAGGTACACTGCCGCGGTGAATGCAGCCACTTCGATAGTAAAATGATTTTAAAATGGGACAGCCCTTTAAGACTAAGAAGTTGAAACGTGGGTACTAGACTAAACTGACTAAAGTTTAGTAGTAGTAGCAAATAGCAGTAGTAGACGCGAGTGGCCAGTAAACTCAGTGGACATAGTACCGAGTACTCAGTAGAGAGAAGTCACTCAGTCTCAGTATCATTTAAGACATTTATGATTTGGCGTGGCGTAGGCCTGGTTAGTAGTAGTAGTCGCTACGCTACACTACAGTAGTACAGTACTAGTTTAAAAAAAAAACATTTTCCTTTTGATGGATTTTGCTGCATATCTCACCACTAATACAATTGCCATTGTCCCAAAATGAGGCTGCCCTAGTAGGGCGATCCCATGTTTCATCTCTGTTGTTTACCAAGACAAGCTTGTAGCCATCAAATGTGCATATCTCACTCAAGTAGAAAAATATCACACACATTTCACCTCCTATATGAATCGATATCAAAACAAAATCCCTATACCTAAGGGGGGTAACACTAACAATAAGGTTACTCTTTTTACCGAGTTCCGAGATGAAATCGAAATCACTCCAATAATAATAAACTCATTTAAATTATTATCATTTTTATTTTATGTATATTAAGCTTTTTAAATTTTTACTGTATAAATTTAATAAAAAAATATTTATAAAAGACTTAATTCATTTAAGATGCTTAGAGATAGATAAATATAGAGGAATGGAGATGAGGGAAGTGCGGGAGAGAAATGTAGATCTTAGAACTCATAAAATCACTAAGAAAAAGAGAGAGGGGAGAGATAGATAAATAGATGGATGGATAGATAAATAAATAGATAGAAGGGTGGATGGATGGAGGGAGAGAGGGGGGGGAGCTGGCAATGTGTGTGAAGTCATTTAGAATAATAATGGACAATCTTAAATGATGCCACTTACATTTAATCGTATCCTTATGCCTTATGGTATTTATCTTAATGTGATTTTCTGGATACTGTTGATAGTTGTATATTGAACTGGTCGTTGTGTGTGGTGGGCAGTGGCGTAGCGAGCTTAACTCACGCCCGGGCACAATACTTTTTTAGCGCCCCCCAATACCTTTTTAGCGCCCCCCATTTGAAAACCATACAATATTATAGTAAAATATACCATTTGGCGCCCCTTTGTGAGTAGCGCCCGGGGCATGATGCCCCCCTTGCCCCCCCTCACTACGCCACTGGTGGTGGGGTGGGGACTATAATTTAAAAACAACTATTACCAGAGCCGTCACGTGGGTCCTGCAACCTCTGGGGCTGCAGTGGGCCTCGGAATATTAAGGGTCCCAAAGTTGCTGTAGTGGAACTCTCTAAACTTTTAGAGTTAAAAATATTTTTTTAAACCAAACACCTATCATAACGGCAGATTATCATGCAAATCAAAAGTTTTAAATTTGTTAAAGGTAACTATCGTATAGGGCCTAATGATTGTTTTCCCCCTTGAATTTCCTTAGTATATAAATTAAAAACAATGTAAAAATCTCATGTTTTTTTATATATCAGTTTGTATATTTTGAATCACCCACTAATGTAAGATTATGGTTTGGACAAGGGCGGCACCCCTAAAAGGACTATGACCTATTCAGGGAAAAGAAATAGCCATATTTGGGGGGGGGGGAGGGGGGGGAACATGAGACACAGATTACTTTTTCTTCCTTTAAATATCCAAAATTAGTATTTAAAAAGAAACTTTGTTTAAATTCTACATACCTGTTTATGCTTTTTATTCAAACTAAATTAATAGAAATATGTGGGGAAGAAAGAGTAAGAATACACGCCCCTGCCCTAAAACTAGCACGGTTGTTATAAAAAAGTTCAGCCTATGAGCGAGGCATTATCAACGATATCTAATGAACATGAACTAAGTGCTGATCTTGATCCTAATAATTTGATCGAAGCTGTCGCGAGCCGAAAAAGGCGCATTATTCCTTTTAAAGTGATTTATAATTTCAAATGTTTGTCTTTTAAGTTTATTTTTTAATTGTAAAAATTCTAAATCTTCACTTTTGGTATCATTTGAACAACCACGTAAAAAGAATATTTGTGTTTTATTCACATAGTCGGTATGAAGGAATTATTCCCATGACCCATTTACAAAAAAAAAAAAAAAAAAAAAAAAAAAAGGAAACTTGTTATTTTATATTATATTATTATAAATGTAAATACTATCTTTGCATACATAAATTACTTATTAATGTTCCTTAAACATGTAAATAACAACGTTAAATTATGTCAATCCTTTTAAAATTAATTCTCATAAAAGATCAAATCAACATCGAATCCACCTTAACGGCCCAACAACAATAATAATACTGTAAATAACAGAGGCTTCGTTTTCCGGTAAACGATCAAACGAAATTAGAATACTGTCTAAGAACGTGAAGATTTTTATACTTTAATAAGAATAGAACTTGCCAAAACTCATAAACAATCAGTAAATTTATATATTATTTAATACATTTGAAATATTAACCGAATAAATAGTTGATCGGAGTTCGCGAATTTTGTTTCTTCATGCCCAACATATTTATTTCTGTTTGAATTTTATTAAATTAGGCCTGCCAAACTACGAATGTCAGAATAGAAACATAAGCAAGTCACAGCAAGTCATCGGCATGATTATGATTTGGTCTTAATCTCATTTTGGTTCATTAATAATGTAAGTTATCATGAAGTAGAATCAAGTGAACTCAAAAATAAAATATACATCTGCAAATTTTATAATTTTTTAAAAATTTCTATGTCTATATTCTATATTAATTCATTTAATTATTAAATATTTATTTCTGACTGAAGTTGAAAATCTAATATTTGTTGATCAAAGTCGTAGGCTAAATTAAAATGCCTAGTCTATGCTATATTGAAAATTAAATAGTTTAAAAACCAATTTCTCATTGATTATTATGTAAAATTTACTTTTACTTTTATGAACTTTATTAAGTTGTTTTATTCTACTGTCTCTACTCAACAATTGGTAAATTTTGGGTCATTTGTATGTGTTTTGCCAAGAGTTGTCTCACCCTAAGCGCAAAGACATCACTTCAAAAGTTTTAAAAGAAATATGAAACCCCTAGACCCATCACTGGCCTGCTGTCTTTTGATTATTTGAAAATCTAAGTACCTATCTATATGCTAAGACTATAGTAACAAAAAGGGCGTTGGCGCAATAGCTTAGTTCATATTTGATAACTTGTGTTTCAGAATGAATTTAGACGGCATTTCAACTGGAATATTTTCATTTGTTGAGGCTTAAAATAAATTAAAACCTGGTTGAGTCCATATTATATATTATCATAATTTTCAGTGTGCAATATCTCAGAGTTTCATTCATAAGAGTTTGCAGTGTATAAACACTATTAAACAATTTGTCAGGAAAAGTTTAAATTAACCGGGTCAAGTGGGTTCAAGTATTTTCACATTCCCCACACTCTTGTTGAACCCTTTACATTTATGGTACTCTTATTCTTTATTTAAATCCTAACTCCCTTGCCCTTCCAAATTACATACAGCCATACAAAAATTTTTTATGCATCTAATTTGGTTTTAAATTTATTTTTAACAATGAAGATGGATTCAAATGAGGCCAATGTTGACGAAAATGACCAACATGAACTATTAGAGAAACTTCCATTAGATGCTGAGAACCCTGATGATGAATGTAGTGACAATCATATGTTAAAAGATGTTGAAGCAGAGGAAAAAAGTAAAGAAAATGGACACATCTTATCTGGTGAAGCAGAAGATATTGCAAGACAAAATCAACCTAATCAAGAGAATGTGTTGGAAGATATTACTGGAAGTTGTGATACTACGGAAGTTGAGACTAACCAGGCCATCTTTACTAATAAAGATAAAGAGGATGTGGATGGTGACAGTGGTGAAACAAGTTTAAGAGACATAAATCAAGATCAGCAGTCTCAAAGTTCATCAGTTCATATTAGTTCACCAGCTGAACTGCCTGTTGACTTTTCTGAAGTTCAAGGAGATGGAGAACAAAATGCTGGAATTTTTTCTGACAGTGATGTTGAGAAAGAAGACCATCCTGGTGTTGAGAATAACATCGTAGAAGGTATAAAACAAATTAGTTGAATTAGCTCCTTTATATATGCAATATTACATATTATCTCCACCTCATGACAAAGTTTATTACACATAATTTTCATTTTTTACCAACGGACAAACAAACATACAGTGGTTTAGCATTGTGCAATTTACATGTCTTGATATAATTTGTGATGGAAGAAAAATACCTTTAAAGATTAGGATTAATGATATTTCTAGCTTAATTTCTCTACAATGGAAAAAAAACTGACCTGCAAATATATCAGTCATAGTTTATTTCTGACTCCAAAACCTTCAAAGGAAGCAATCATTATATATCTTTATGTAGCTGTTGTCGATTTCATATTACGTTTATTAAGTTAATCTCTCTCTTTTGAACACTTTAGAAGGAGATGAATACAAAGATATTTCAGCTTCACCAACTGAAGTAACTGCCAGAGCAAATGAAGGTGATACAGTAGAGACATCGCAATCTCCAACAATCACACACCCCAAGGACAATCGCAATACACAGCATGAATCATCATCGGATCATGAGTTGGATGATTTCTTTGGGACTGAAGACACTAATGCAAGCAAACATCAAAGTCAGGAGGTTGTCTCGAGCACAGGAGAATCAAACAAGCCAAGAGACCATCCATACTTTCCTGCCCTTGATATTGTTGACTTGGAGACGGATGATGAGGGCCAACAGGATGTAAACAAGGATGATGCAGGTGGAGGAGATTATCCTAAAACTAGTGAGAAGGAGAATTTAGACAATGATCAAGTTGAGGCACAGTCAAGTGATGTAGCGGGTAAGTTAAATTTAAAAATTATTTTTGTTTAGGTTGGTCGAAGTTAGCGTTTTCTAATGTAAGAATTGTACTTCTTTAACCTTCTTGAGATGAGGCCCTTTTGGACTGTCGGAGCCTTTCTCACAAGCCCTGCACTTACTTTGCAAAAAAGTTTTATAAAAAATAAACTAATTATTTTACAAATATAAAACTGTATATATTCTTGTAGGGAATTGAATGAACTAATAAGATCTTTATGAATCAAACTGAAACCTCAAAAATTATGCAAATGAGATATCTTGCTTAATTTTATTTTTACACTTACAATAAATACACCTTACTTGCAGAATTTTGTTAAATTTTATGATTGTCGAAGCATAAATAAGTTGTAACCTATATTTTAATGAGATTCAGTGTGAAAAACTGCATAAAATATTCCCTTGGTGCTGCCTATGTAACAAATTAGTAAAGAATTTTTAGGGGTCACTAGTTAAAAAAAAATTGAAATAATATGACAGTACACCATAAACTATCAATGGAAGTTGCCATTAAAATGGCGAGATGGGCAAGAAATGTGAGAAGCAATTTGATTAGCTGGTACAAAGACCAGCCAGCCAATTTCAAGGCTTTTATTATTGGGCTGATAGATCTGCCTTTTGTCTTTTTTGACCATTACACTCCAGCCGTCTCAAGAGAGTTAATTATTTATTGGATATCATTTGTTGCTATGTCATTGTTATCCCATTTTTGTTTTCAAGGGAGGCCTTCAATATTTGTCATGGACATGGTTTCATTTTTTTCCTCCTTCTATTTGTAAATTTTTAATTTAATTTTTTTTTTTTTTTAAATAAATTTGTTTGTGTTTACACTGTATGTCCTACTACATTTTTATTCTTAGCTACTTTAAAGTGCCATAAAAATAAAATGTTCAAACTTTAAAAAAACAGAAGAAAGAATTCTATACCCTTTATCTGCAACACCTGGAAATTAGGGCACCAAGAAGTAAAATCAAAGATAGGTTTGAAACAGGGCTCATCTGAGCAGCCTTTTTCAGTACTAAACAAAAATTGCTTCTTACTATACATTTGATAGCCCTAGTTGTCATTTCTGGCTATCCATTTTCTTTTGAAGTTTATCTTTGATATCCTTAACATTTTTACTTGCAGGGATTAGTTAGTGAATCAAGCTAATATGATGATCTTTAAGAGAGCCAATTCTGAATGTGTTTTTCTTAGTTAATGTAATTTAGGGGAAATGTCCAACTTACTAATCTAAAATTTTCTTTTTATTTGTTTAGATTAAACTCTGAATTTTTCTGTGCTAATTATATCAACTAAGTTATAATGTTAAGAAAAAGTTTCTTCTCAATATATTTGTACTTGACAAAAATAAGCCAATTATGAACAACATATGTAAGTTGCACTGCCTTCACATTACCACTTTAGTCTGCATGTTCTTAGTGGTACCTAAAGACAGAAAAAGAAAAAAAGTTTCTTGCACACTTCATGAGTTTTTAGACTTAACTACACACTTTGAAAATCAATTTCTCTCACAAAAGGAGGGAGATGATTATTAGTCCTGAGAATGATATATCATCTCCAACCAACCAGTTTGGGAGAATCCACAGTTCCACTGACTCAATTAAAAATATGAGTATTGTTAAATATTTTAAAAAAATGCTGCCCTTCTTCAATTTTGACAAAGTATTCATAGTTTTGATGAAGAGAAAATTGTGTTAGTTTTTGGTAATTGAAAAGAAAAATGTAAAGTTTTTATGGTGGGATGACATGGTAGACAGCATGATTCGGGAGTACATGAGTTGGCTTGTCTTATCTGCCAGGCCATGGAACTGTCACAGAGCCTAACACATCCATACATATTGATGGGAGGAATCCCATGGTGAACAGTCCACGCCTAACAAGCAAGGATTACCCACTCAACTATCAGAACTATAAAGTTTGTAGAGAGGTTGGTCATGATGAACAGTGTTTCCCAAATTATGATGCACATGCACCTACTTAGGGGATTTTTCTTTTTCTCTCTGTTTATTGAAATACAGTAGAACCCGGTTATGTCGACGGCCTCGGGGTATGCCAAAAAGCGTCGAGATAACCGATGATCGAGATAAACGAAAACCAATATGGCGGCAAAATATTAACATGTGCTTGAAATTTCTTTATGTACATGATGTGCGTTAATAAATGAGAATGTACATGCACATGTTTTTGGAGGTTTTTTTTACACAACAGCGTTGTTTACAGAATTAATACACCAAAATCATAATTTTAGCTGTTGTAGTTTTAAAGTTATGAATTTTTAAAGTACGACTTCGTTTGTCCTTTTTTAACATGGACCGCATCGCCACATTCTGTGACCCAATTCCACTGTTCGCGTCACGAGCTAAATAACTCTCGCTTTAATAATTTTATACAACTTTTATTTACAGAACTAATGCTGTATTAAAAATAATATTATACAATTATATATAAATTATAATTTATCTAACTATGCACTAAGTATACCAGTAAATTTAATATAATGTATTAATATAAGGCTTTTCTGTTTACCAAATCTGCGGCTACCATTATACCGGTATATGCTATATAATCTATATAAGGCAACGCATCCCCTTATTACTAAAATACTTTTCGGGAACAACTTATTTTGAATTTTCAACTTTGGCGCATGACTAATTAATTAAAGCTTACCCTGACCTAGTTTTAATAGTTTTTGCACACGGCAACCTTTTTGAATGAGATAGTAGTACGGTATAGCCATTATGCAAGTGACTGTGAATGGCTGCCCATGCGCATGGCCATGACACTTTGCACACGGCAAATGATGACCCATTATAATATGGACTCTACCGGGTTTTTAAACCCCAAATTAAAATATTATACTCATTGATTCCAATGCATTGCTTAGTCAAGTTTGTAGTTTCCTTTCATGGCATCGATAACTAACATTTTCAAAAGCTGGCGATTGGTCATGGGGATCGAGATAACCAACGTTAAGTGGCAAATTTGGCCCTCTTTTGTGCTCGAGATATTAGGGTTCAGCAACATAAAAGAATCGACATAACCGATGAGAAAATGCTAAGACAAAGAGAGAATTTGGCGGTTCCACGCCAAAGACGTCGACTTAACAGGGTTGGCGAGTTAACCGAGGTCGTGATAAGCGGGTTCGACTGTATTTATATTAAATTTTTTTCTATATTTTAAAGCAGACTTCTCTTACTTATATAAATATTGATTACATTTTATTTGATTTTTAAGAGCGTTTCATCTAGGATAATATAATCTGCCATTGAGCATTACTACCTTCCCATGTCCCCAATATCCTTATCTGAAGTTTTGTATCCTGGCAAAATCATTGTATTCAATTGGGTATTTGCTTCAACAGATTGGGGAACACTGCTTTGCAACATTAATTATGGAGTGAGAGTGTAAAACTAAATGGCTGAGTAGGACGAATTTGGCTTAGAAAGAAATATGTATTATGGGAGACAGACAACATACAGAATGACAGGAATATGTATTATGGGAGACAGACAACATACAGAATGACAGGAGTATGTATTATGGGGACAGACAACATACAGAATGACAGGAATATGTATTATGGGAGACAGACAACATACAGAATGACAGAAATATGTATTATTGGAGACAGACAACATACAGAATGACTGGAATATGTATTATGGGAGACAGGCAACATACAGAATGACTGGAATATGTATTATGGGAGACAGATAACATACAGAATGACTGTAACAGGGCCGGCCTTAGGCCATTGCAACCGATGCGGCCGCAATGGGCCCCGCACTTTCATAGGCCCCGCGCAAATTTATTTTCTATTACAAAATCTTAATTTTCACTTATTATCCTTATCCCTACCCAGACTGGGCCCCGCGCAATCCATTTTGCATAGGGCCCCGCAACTGTTAGGGCCGGCCCTGGACTGTAATATGTATTATGGGAGACAGACAACATACAGAATGACAGAAATATGTATTATGGGAGACAGACAACATACAAAATGACAGGAATATGTATTATGGGAGACAGACAACATACAGAATGACAGGAGAAGACAAGTATGGGGGATTAAGATGATGGAGATAAGGAGGAATTTAAAGAGGTCAGGGTCTGATTAGATATGGAAACAAGCATGAAGGGGATAATTAGCTATGGAAACAAGCATGAAGGGGAAAATTAGCTATGGAAACAAGCATGAAGGGGAAAATTAGCTATGGAAACAAGCATGAAGGGAAAATTAGCTATGGAAACAAGCATGAAGGGGAAATTAGCTAATGTGGAATTTAATGAACCATCACAAATTTTAAACTACTCAACCACTGAATAAAACAAACATCTGTTTTGAAACAAATACATTTTCATACATATAAAGGTTGGACCAATGTTTATATTTTTGTATTATGTGCACAGTCATTATAAAATGATATACATGAATTATTGCTTTGGAAATTGCTGATTGTTAGAAAGGGTAAAACCTTGTAAGCATGAATCCCAGTAAACAGCTGAAACATGTTATTAAAAAGCAACTTATATTGCAAATTGTTCTGTGTAGCTGCAGCCTGGAGTTGAGGAGTGTCTCATCTTAGAAACTGGTGAGCAGATTGTGTGCTTTAAAGATGCTAAAACCACTGTCACTGGTTCTGGGGTAACTTTGACCAGAACAGGTTTTCTTGCCCAGCAAGATAGTGGAAGTGATCACAGAGTCCAAGAAGATACTCACGACACTGCAAAAAAGTCATGGACTGAAAAAGCAGAGCTTCATACCCAGAAAGGATCGCCAGCTGGTGTAGAAACTGATGATGTGATAGAAAACATGAGCTCTGAGAATGACAGTGACCATTCAGAACATGGGCCTCAAGACATGCTACTGAGGAGTGACCAGAGCTTTTTCATCACTGATAAAGGGGTCCCAATAATGATGGACTACACAGAGGAGGATGATACTGCAGTTGACTTAATTTCACAATCACGACACCAGGAAGGTCAGAGATTTCAATACAAAACATGGACCAGAAGTGCAGGTGATGGCGGTGCCAGGAAGAATGCAGAATTTGTGGAAGATGTTCTCCATGGGGAATGGAAGAGGGGAGACGATCATCTGTGGGCAGCAGATAGTAAGTAGGATGGAAATTAATGTTTGTACATTATGCCAATAATTTGGCTCATTCATTAAATATCTGTTTCTTGTACACCCAACTTGTTATACTTTGGCTCATTTAGTCATTTATCAAATACCTGTGGCTCATTTAGGGAATATCTTTTCTGTTTACTGTACAACCATGCTATTTCACTTTGGCTTCTCCAGCAAATATCTGTTGACTGTTCACCCTGAGTATACATAATACAATTTGTATTGATCACAGCTTGGGTGCTTGATTACTGCTGTGTTAAATAAATATCCAATAAATTGGGGAAAAGTTAAAATGGATTACTTTATATTTTTTAAAATGGGGGTGGGGCACAATATTTGGAAAAGTTTACGAGGTACTGATAACCCTAGAAACTTTAAAACTACATACCTAAAAGTAACTTTTTAAAAAATAGATATTTTGCTATAAAAATATCTCTGCATGATTTCAAAGAAAATTTTAAAGACTTTTGTAAGCATTGCACAGTCATTTATTTCTACAAGAGTCACATTTTGTGAATTCTAATTTTTGTAAAATCCAAATTAGCTAATTAATTTCTAGTTGATTAATAAATATGGGTATATGTTGACATCTGAGATATGTTTTGGTATTAATTTCAAGCCATCACTTTTGTTTACATTGTGCAGTAATCCAGCATGCTTATATATGCAACCATTATTGTTTCATTTGTAAATCAAAATTATTATGAAGTGCTTCCTGGCAATTACCTATCCAAGTTATATCATGCCAATCTGGATCTGAGTTATTTTTAATTAAAAAATTATTTTTATTACTGATATATTAATAATAAATTCATCTATTATGAATTCTTACACAATTATTTTTTTAGATCCTGATTTTTTCAATTTGAGTGTGGCTTTTGTTTTGCCTTCTATTTTATTCCTATTGTGATTACCTCTCTTTTTGTTTTTGTTTAGCTCTTTATTAAGCTCCATATCAAGTTTTGCATCTCCAAAAAAATGTGATAGAAATAAGGACTATTTCTTATGTTAAATAAACTTATGCATGTGCTTCACAATATTCAATTCATTCTTGTATGATATTATGTTCTGCTTACCTGAGGTGGGATTTGAATACATGTATATGCATTTTCATGGCTTAAAATAGTTTTATTTGCTTTGCATTCTTTCTGTCCCTCTATTGTATTGTTGTTTGTGGGGGAAATGGCTTTGTTATATTTGAGCTTAATAGATTAATTTGGAGAAAAAAAATACCAAACCCAGCGTTCCATTTAAGAGAAATTTGTACCAACAAAAAAGACTAATAAAAATATTCTAATCAGGACGCATGAAATTTACATATTGTTTCAGTTTATCACAATTGAAAAAAAAATAAATATTTTACTAATTTACTTATATAAGATATCACATATATAATTATATTATGTATACTAAATTAACTGTACTCTTTATGTGTTTAAACATAACTTTAACACTATAGGAATAGAAATAGTATGGTCTTAAATTATTATATATATATATAGGGTCTATATATATATATAAATATATATATATTTTGTTTTTTCAATTCTATAAATATTCTCACCATTTATATCTAAGATATTCTGTAGACTATGTTGTGGAACATGATTCAAAACAAGGAATTGGGAATTTTTAAAATGCTCTTTTCCAATTTATTTAATTGAAATTCGTACAAATGATTTTAAAAGATGTACACAAAGGAAATAATTTTGTTTTGCATTTAAATCTGGTCTGATGTTTGCTTCCATGTCCTTGACAGGAGAGGAACCAATGCAACCAGAGGTGACAAAAGACAAAATCAAGAGGTAAGTCATTGAAAATTAATTATATCAATTTTAAAAAAAAAAGTATTCAGGAACCTCCTGAGTGTAATTTTAAACATATATATTTATTTTATATTAATTTATTTTATATATTTTTTAAAATTAAAAAATATATATTTATTACATTTTATATTTATTTATTCTATATTTATTTATTTTATATTTATTTAGGTTCTTTGAGCTGCAACCGGATGTTAGTGAAGAGAGCACAGAGGAGACTGCTCTGGTCTCTGATGTCCATTCAAGTAATAACAACAACAATAATGGTGAAGAGGAACCCCAGGAAAGGGACACAAGCAACAATGCAAACTACAGGCATTGTGGTGATGATTTCCATTATGTCAGGGAAGCCCATAGGAACAGTGCTAATTTCAGACACCCTCAGCAGATGCCTGAGAGGTATGTACAAATTGTTAGTGTCAAGTGTTTAAATGCTGCGGAACTAGCGAGAATGCCAAGAAGGACAGTCATGTTTTATAAGGGCTGTGAGATGAGGAAATATGGTCTAAGCAAAAATAATCATAACTGAAAGAGTGACATGATTTTGTTTTTATTAAAACAAAGATGGAGGGATAGAAACCTCAAACCAGAGAGAGATGGACACAAGATCTTTTATAAGCGGTAACTCTAATCCAGTCAAGATTAGATTACTGTAACAGTTGTTTGTGGGGTTTACCTCAGAACCAAATTCAGAGACTCCAGAAGGTACAAAATTCTGCCCTTATCACCCCAGTTCTACGAGATCTTCATTGGGTTCCAGTGAGTGAGCGCATTAACCACAAAATTCTGTCCCTGGCGTACAGCTGCATAGAAGGCTCTGCACCAGAATATCTGAAAGAACTGCTTTATAAACATGTAACCTTAAAGAACCTGCGGTCCTTAACTCAGTCCTTACTGAAAATTCCCAGTGTGGATGAACACTGAAAAAAGTCGTACGGAGTGCGCTCTTTTGAAGCGATAGGGGCAAAGTTATGGAATAGTTTACCTCAATCTTTGAGGAGTATTGAAAAGGATAGAAAAAACATTTAGGAAACATTTAAAGACTTTTTTGTTTAAACAGATTTGAGGAAACCAGAGCACAGTGAGCATGCTAAAGTAGCATGGATACCAGCGCTATAGAAGTATCCAATCAATCAATCAATCTTTTTCAATAGTCTGAATACAGGATGCATATACTAATAGAATTATTTGAAGATACACCATTTAAATTTAAGTTTCAAATTTCTGATAAGACTGAAACAAATATGAAAAAGAAAATTGTGTTTTCCTTCAAGAAACGTTTGATGAAAAGCTTGAATATTTTTTAATGTAAATCTTAAACATCAAATGAAAAGAATTTAAAATTTAAATTTAATAATTCACCACCTCATCATATTATGGTCATGTTATTTAAGTTTATTGACGTTAAAGAAAAAAATTAAAATAATTTTTCAAAAAAAGCCTTATAATTTATTTTATATACAATACTGTGACAAATAGTAAAAAATTGTCTCTAAAAAGATATTCTTCATACTCTTCTCTTTTAACACTGGATCTCTCTTATAGCGAGATGACTTTACATACAGTCCCTCCTCCTGTCATCTAAGTCTATCTTGTCTCTTATTTACATGCTGTAAATCTCTTTCAGGACCTACCATTCCTCATCAGTCAACACTAGCCCTGCTTATGGGGGCCACCCGCACGAGCACGGGGGCCACCCTCACGAGCACGGGGTTCATTGCTACGTCGGCTCAAGATTGGCATGTTCAAGAAACTACAACCAGTCACCTCACAGGGGAAGTTCATATGCAGACAGCAGGGGCAACAGGTCTAGAGGGGACAGCAGTTATTACAGGTCAGTTCTTGTTATTCATATGCAGCAAGATGTCACTTGACCATGCCATGTTTGGTCTTTACTCTTAGCAAGATGTCAATTGGCATTATAAAATGACATGATTTAGACAAGGAGATGCTGGGGACAGGGTGCATCAAATCTTAAAATTACATTGGACATTAGATATCATCAAGAAAGATAAAGTGTCTTCATTCCTAGAAAGATTAAGGGTCTAGATTTGTAGAAAGAAAAAGTGTCCAGATTTGTATCTTTCTGCAGCCAGGACACCAATCATTGACAGATGATTTTAAAGAGTTATCCATTTGACATTAAATGAATAAAACAAATGGACAAATATTGATTTAACAAGTTCTGCTCTGATTTTAAACAAAAAATAAAACAGGTCATCCAACACGAGTTCAGGTGACACATCCAGGCTGTCAACACGCTACACACACATTGAGCGTGGGAACCCAAGACAAGATGCACACGAGTCTGTTACTGTTCCCAAGTTTAAAACTCTCCATGACCAACAGGTAAGATAAAGATTTTTTAAGCTGGTATTTTCTCCACACATGATTATTTCTATAAACCAGCACACATGATTATTTCTATAAACCAGCACACATGATTATTTCTATAAACCAGCACACATGATTATTTCTATAAACCAGCACACATGATTATTTCTATAAACCAGCACACATGATTATTTCTATAAACCAGCACACATGATTATTTCTATAAACCAGCACACATGATTATTTCTATAAACCAGCACACATGATTATTTCTATAAACCAGCACACATGATTATTTCTATAAACCAGCACACATGATTATTTCTATAAACCAGCACACATGATTATTCTAATAGATAAACACTCATAATTATTTTTATATACATGTTCCATTACACGATTTTTTAAGTAGACCCTCACACATGATTATTTAGATAAACACTCACAAATGATGATGTAAATAGACCTTCACACATGGTTATTGAAAGAATACTGCACAAATACTCATTTTGATTGTCCAAAGCACTTCTCTATGGATTATGTTAAGTCTAGGTACAACTACTATTGTTACGACGTACACTTGTTTTGGATTACGTACTACAGTTGCACCAGTACGCTCTGGTACTCCGTACTGAGCTGACAGCCATGCATCACAAAGCACAAAAATCCCAAGTAGTAGATGTCAAATAACAGACTCCTTTATTACCCAGAAAATCCCATGCCAAAATCAAGTGCCACTAATAATCCTTCCGAAGTACTACAATCACATAATAAAATCCTTATGAACAACAGGCACGAAGTAATCCCTTATCTATCACTACTCTGTGTATCCATCTCACTCCCTACACGTCGATCTCCTGACACACTATATATATACAACCACCATCATCCATGACTATCTCACGCTTTGTTCACTCAGCTGGCACTCCTTCTGATGAACACAACTTACTCTGCCCCCACACATAACAACAGAGATTCTCATACCCTTGACAGACTAATGCACATAATTATTTTAATATACCAGAATGCTTGATTATTTCAACTGACCAGGACACATGATTATTTTTTCTACTTAAACTTCTAATATTTGGATGACGGTTGGTAAGACATACCACCCTGTAGCCATTAAGGTAGTTGCCTTAATTGATGTGATGCATTCAAATTTCTTTCAGGTCAGCTGGCTGGACATGTTCAAGATGATCGAAGAGCAGCACAAATGTGACCTCCAGTCTCAGTACCAGGAGCACCAGAAGATCCTGCAAGAGATGCAGAGGAACATGGAGAGGGAGCTCAACAAACAGCAGGAGACCCTGAAGAAAAGGTTGTCTTCACACAGGGAAGTGAGTGGCTTCTTAAAACGCTTCCATCTTGTAGTTGGCACAAAAATAGTGGGAAGTTTACAGCCAGGGCGTTAAGAGTCAGTGGGAAGTTTGCAGCCAGGGCGTTAAGAGTCAGTGGGAAGTTTGCAGCCAGGGCGTTAAGAGTCAGTGGGAAGTTTGCAGCCAGGGCGTTAAGAGTCAGTGGGAAGTTTGCAGCCAGGGCGTTAAGAGTCAGTGGGAAGTTTGCAGCCAGGGCGTTAAGAGTCAGTGGGAAGTTTGCAGCCAGGGCGTTAAGAGTCAGTGGGAAGTTTGCAGCCAGGGCGATAAGAGTCAGTTTATTTCAAAGATGAGTTCACCCAGGGCACTGATGTGAAGTTTTAATTTAATTGTTTGGTTGTTGATAATTTTTCTACCCTGAGTCGAGGTTTTTGCTATTTTATTGACACGTGAATATTACTAGACAACCAGGATGCCCAGTTTATAATGTTGGAGCTCTTTCCCATTTAGATACTGGAGGAGCTGTCCCCCAGACGACATGGAGAAACAGTTGCCAGTGATCTGCAGAATATTAATCAATCTCGTAGATATGAAGATGAGGACTCACTGAGCCATGAAGATCACCAAGATCACCATGCAGGTGAGCACATGAATGGTAGCTCCAGCCAAACCACACTGATGGGAGTCCCAGTGTCCCTGAGGAACCCACCCCCTTTGACACGATATCTGCAGAGCTACCATGAGCGCAGTAAGTCGATAAGCTCATCCTTAAAATGTGTCAATCAGCTCATCCTTAAAATTCATTGATCAGCTCATCCTTAAAATGTGTTAATCATCTCAACCTTAAAATGTGTTAATCATCTCATCCTTAAAATGTGTTAATCATCTCATCCTTAAAATGTGTTAATCATCTCATCCTTAAAATGTGTTAATCATCTCATCCTTAAAATGTGTTAATCATCTCATCCTTAAAATGTGTTAATGATCTCATCCTTAAAATGTGTTAATCATCTCATCCTTAAAATGTGTTACTCAGCTCATCCTTAAAATGTGTTAATCATCTCATCCTTAAAATGTGTTAATCATCTCATCCTTAAAATGTGTTAATGATCTCATCCTTAAAATGTGTTAATCATCTCATCCTTAAAATGTGTTACTCAGCTCATCCTTAAAATGTGTTATTCATCTCATCCTTAAAATGTGTTAATCATCTCATCCTTAAAATGTGTTACTCAGCTAATCCTTAAAATGTGTTAATCATCTCATCCTTAAAATGTGTTAATCCTCTCATCCTTAAAATGTGTTAATCATCTCATCCTTAAAATGTGTTAATCATCTCATCCTTAAAATGTGTTACTCAGCTCATCCTTAAAATGTGTTAATCATCTCATCCTTAAAATGTGTTAATCAGCTCATCCTTAAAATGTGTCAGTTAGCTCATCCTTAAAATGTGTTAATCATCTCATCCTTAAAATGTGTTAATCAGATCATCCTTAAAATGTGTTAATCAGCTCATCCTTAAAATGTGTTAATCAGCTCATCCTTAAAATGTGTCAATCAGCTCATCCTTAAAATGTGTTAATCATCTCATCGTTAAAATGTGTTAATCATCTCATCCTTAAAATGTGTCAGTCAGCTCATCCTTAAAATGTGTTATTCAGCTCATCCTTAAAGTATAGAACAAGGAGTGCTCAGAGCAGAAAGTTTTTCCTAAAAAATAAGGGCAGTTAACATTTCTCTTAAAGAATAATCCATAGTGTTCTGTGGTGTTAAACATTTTTCAAAAAGTGTAGACGAATTAGAAATCTTTGAAATCCAAAGTTAGATAAAAAATTAAAATATTTCTTAAAGTAAAGGCTATACTTCTGTTTTCTAGTGTCGTCTGATGAGCTTCCAGTGAAGAGGTCATTAGAGAAAGAGTTGTCATCACCAACTAAACCTGCTGACACGTCACTCAACTTTTCTCGTCTGTCCGTGGGTGGAGACAAGCAGTTAAGGGGTGGCGTTTACAGCAGTCCTATGCCCATTGCAAAGGTTAAGCACAAGGTGAGAAGCTATTGGGAATTGAGGATTAAATAGTGGCAGTCTATACATCTGGGGTAAATTATCCCCCAAAAAAACTTAAAATCCTTGGGGAAAATAAACATAAATAATTTTTATATTTTATAAAATTGTTCCTTGTAAGCACTGAAAGTTTGTTCTGGCAACATGTATCTGGGCAGTGTGAGAGAGAAAACACACTCAACATGTGGTCAGAAGTGGCTAGGCAGCTAGCAAAACTGCACGTCTTGTATATGTCATTTTGGCTTGGTCACCAATCGTGCTCTAAAAATTTTTGAGGATTTATTAATTTACTTTTTTGCATTTATCTTATAGTCCCTGTACACATTCAATAAATCATTTTAAATATCCCCGTCCCCTGCTATACAACATCACTTGAAACTATAGAGGGCTATTAACAGTTATTTTCTGATAATGCAAAACTTCTAATCTTCAAATGGATTTTTGGGGGTTGGGGCTGAAAATTTGATAGAATGTGTTGTCATCGGCAACGAGTCTATGTGCCAAGTTTCAGCTCAATACACAGAAATCCCTTCAATCTGTTGAACACTTTGTACTGTTTACACAGAACTACCTTCAATCTGTTGAACACTTTGTACTGTTTACACAGAACTACCTTCAATCTGTTGAACACTTTGTACTGTTTACACATAACTACCTTCAATCTGTTGAACTGACTTTGTACTGTTTACACAGAACTGCCTTCAATCTGTTGAACTGACTTTGTACTGTTTACACAGAACTGCCTTCAATCTGTTGAACTGACTTTGTACTGTTTACACAGAACTGCCTTCAACTGTTGAACTGACTTTGTACTGTTTACACAGAACTACCTTCAATCTGTTGAACTGACTTTGTACTGTTTACACAGAACTACCTTAAATCTGTTGAACTGACTTTGTACTGTTTACACAGAACTACCTTCAATCTGTTGAACTGACTTTGTACTGTTTACACAGAACTCCCCAAGGGCCAGTAAGTCTTATGATGACACACATCGCGGCTCTCCTTGTCTAGACGTCACCCATAACTCCGTCCATTGGGCCTTTGACGCACGCAGCCGCCCCGCCGATGAACCCGCACCGCACCCGAGGCCTGTGTCAAGTGACCACTCACTTGGTGACTCTGATGATGTCTTGTCTCCCAGGTGACCAAATTTGATCAGGTTACCATGAAGGGTTGATTATATAATGTTTGACCATTGTTTCAATGAGAGCTCTACTGCAGTTTTAGGATTTTCTCTTGGTGAGAGGCAATAGGTGCACATTGTTGATTCCCAATGGCAAGGTATATGTGCTCATTTATGCTACGAAATAATACGAACTCACCATAACCCACCCCCCTAACCGGATGACTGGATGGTCCTAGTCGATTTGACGGACAAACAACAACAACAACGAAATAATTGGCAGATTCTGAGAATTTATTTTTGACATGACGTGGTTCACTGGTTTGAAGCTGGAAGAGTAAGAACTTGTTTTATCTATACTTCTTCAGGGAGCATGCATTGTTTCACATGGCCCTGCTTCATTAAAAAAAATTGTCATGTAGATGTAGGTTTATGTTCCGTAATGTGGGTGAGTAACTTTATGTTTTATAGTTATTGTGTGGGTAAGTAGGTTTATGTTTTATAATTATAGTGTACGTAAGAAGGTTTATGTTTTATTGTGTGGGTAAGTAGGTTTATGTTTTATTGTGTGGGTAAGTAGGTTTATGTTTTATAGTGTGGGTAAGTAGGTTTATGTTTTATAGTTATGGTGTGGGTAAGTAGGTTTATGTTTTATAGTTATAGTGTGGGTAAGTAGGTTTATGTTTTATAGTTATAGTGTGGGTAAGTAGGTTTATGTTTTATAGTGTGGATGGCAGTTTCAACATTTTATTTTTTTAATGGCATTTCTTCCTATTTCAGGACCAGAATCGGCTTGCGTGAGAAACATGCAAGACATCTGGCTGATCTGAAGGCCTACTACGAGGAAGAGCTCAGAGAGATGCGTCAGATGCTGATGGCCAGGCAAGAAAGGGGCGGCGGGGATGAAGGCCTTTCAGGCATTTCTGCTGGGGAGAAAATTCTAGCCAACGAAAACCAGGAACTTCGCCAGAAATGTCAAGAATATCAGGATGTTCTTCATGATGCTAAAATGTAAGTGAGAATTGTGTTGGTTACAACAAGATTTTTTTATTGTTTGAGTTGAGAGGATTAACTGAAGATCCAGAAATCTCACGTGTTATTTGCTCATTTGTTCAATACGTGATGAGGAAGTGATTTGTGAAAAGTCATACTAGGATTCCAAAATTGTCTAGGATTAAATAATTCTTATTCAGGTTTCCTAGTAACTATAAATTTGGTGTCGGATTGTCACTGGATTCTTGTGTGTTTTAAATGTGTTGCATCAAGACAACCCCACGATAAATCAGACCTCCCTTTGAGATTCTTTAAGGGGCAAGGGGGGGGGGGTGGATTTGTGGAGATTTGTTGTGGTTGTTTGATGTTGCTTGGATGTGAACCCCAAACTGTGTTTGTTCTTACCTGCTGTGCCATGCACCCACCTTAGAAATTTATATCCCGTTAACTAGAGAGAAGCGTTGGACTGCGATAAAGCTTTAAAATAGATTAAATAGACACGAACAATCTGTGTCAATATAACAATATATGTTGAGCTTTAATAATAATTTCACATTACAAATAATTAAATGTTTCGGCACTTGCCTTCATCAGTACAAGACATACAAATAAGTATTAATCAAATTTACATAATATATATAGAGAGAGATAAATACTACCTCAAAAATAGAAAACCAGACAGAAACAAGGTAAATCATTCTTCTTTTTTCTTTACCTTGTAAGGCAAGTGCCGAAACGTTTAATTATTTGTAATGTAAAATGTAAAATTATTATTAAAGCTCAATGTATATTGTTATATCGACACAGATTGTTCGTGTCTATTTAATCTAACTAGAGAGAGGAGCACTAGTTCAAATGTTTAAAAAATTTTTTTTATTGCTTTGTTCACTGGCCATGTGAATAGACACAAACCCCCTTCAGAATAGACAAACCCCCTTCAGAATAGACACACACACCCTTCAGAATAGACACAAACCCCCTTCAGAATAGACACAAACCCCCTTCAGCTGAGCTTGGATGTTCAACTCATGAAACTCTTATGTTACAGAGAAATCAGGGAGCTGCAGCAGAAAATTCAAGGACTGGAAATTAGGGCTGTGAGTGCTAAACCTTTATACTTCCTTGTTGACTGAAAAAAGGGCCACAATCCTCCACTAAAATTAACTGTCTCTCTTTTAGCTGCAGTAACAAAAAAAAAAGAAAACCTAAAATCTCAAAGTGAAATTTGTCATGTCTAATTAAAACAAAAATTATCAAATAACCATTTTTTTCTTTTTTTTGTAGTTTCATGTGCAAAGGAAGGGGATATAATGCTTAGTCATAATATTAAAATAATAATATTACACTTTTTCTTGTAAGCATGTTGACAGGGTTTTGGCCTGACTATAACACAGATTTAGGTTAGATTAAATAGGCTGGATAGATGAGGTTATGAGAGCCTCCCCCCAGCTGTACACTGGTAGGCTTTGATGCATGTATGAATAACCTGGTTACTTCCATCCATTCCCTGGACAGACTGACTATGCTGAGCGCTATGACACCTCCCAGACTCAGGTCTTAAGCTTGAAATCCCGCCTGGAGGAGGTCACAGAATTCGCCAGGGAGAAGGAGTCCATGGCGGCAGAGGCTGAGTTGAAGCTCAAGAAAACGGCAGAGTCTCTCCAGATGGCCTACAAGGTACTTTCTCCTTCTCTCCAGATGGCCTACAAGATACTGTCCCCTGCCCCCTCTGAAATCTTTTCCACATATTTGGGTCATTTGTAATGTGTTCGTTTCATAGACAGCAGCATGCAGCCTGTCCAGCTTTATGTTATGACCTCTGGTTTAGATGTAGGAAAATGTAAAAAAATAAACATTTTGAGTAATGCAAAAGAGATAATTGTTTCTGTTAGAAGTCTGTCATCATCCTGAAATTTTGTTAGGATTAGCTGTAAAGCAAAGTGTTAGGATTAGCTGTAAAGCAAAGTGTTAGGATTAGCTGTAAAGCAAAGTGTTAGGATTAGCTGTAAAGCAAAGTATACAAAACACAAACCCCAACGTTTTTGTAAGATCATCATATTCATCATTATCATCATTTTGGCTTGTGCCCTTCGGCCTGCATCTCATTTTGTTGTTTTTTTGGTGTTTTTTTTTGTAGATACATTTTGAAAGTTACCTTAGTGTTTATTTCTTTATTTTCAAACATCCTTCTTTTCTTATATCTTTCAGAAAGAGAAAGAATTAACCGAGTCCTTGCACAGTGCTAAAACAACCATTCAGAGGGTAATAAGAACTGTATGCCATTTGATCGCTTTAAAAATTGCACAGCAGCAGATAGTTTATGCAATTTGTACACGTTTAAATAAAAATTCAGTGCTGCAAATGAAGATTCAGTGCTGTAAATAGAGATTCAGTGCTGTAAATAGAGATTCAGTGCTGTAAATAGAGATTCACTGCTGTAAATAGAGATTCACTGCTGTATTCCAATGCTGTTTTATTTCTGATCAATTTCTGAAGATATTAAATAATCAAAATGGAACATTGTTAATTACCTACAACTTGTAGGGCACAGACGTCTTCTCTAAGAAGCTTTCATTTCTCATCTGAATTAGGTGATTTCCTTCTCTGTTTTTTTGCTCTATTTCCAGTTGGTTGATAAGTATGAAACGCTAGAGAAAGATTATGGCCTTCTGAAGGTAAATACTACCAAATAGACAAAATTAAAAGCCACATATTTCATTTTACGGTTAGGCTGAGACTGCAGAGCATTGTCGAGTTCATATAATTTATTTCTGCCTTAAGCAGCTCCATAAGAAATTTAAGTATTTCAATACTCAAGATGACCCAACATCCTTTCCCACACCCTTCCCCTAAACTTGAATTGTGACAGCAAAGGGTAAATACAACCAAATCACTCA
Organism: Omphiscola glabra; assembly: GCA_964017045.1. Classification (NCBI taxonomy): domain Eukaryota; kingdom Metazoa; phylum Mollusca; class Gastropoda; family Lymnaeidae; genus Omphiscola; species Omphiscola glabra. The sequence goes on along the minus strand of OZ024803.1, from coordinate 5,309,261 downwards.
CACCCTCATGCAGACCACTCATCAAATTTTACGCGAGTCCGATGGGACATAGCTAGTGACCTCTTTGAGGGATCAGCATTTGGCTTCCCTGAGATAAGATAGATGAGATAAGATTCTCTTATTTAGCCAAATAATGTAGTTTTTTTTTTAATTATTACATTGTTCATGTTCAACTCAGCTCCAACTTAAATATTCTTGCAAAGACAAACTTTTTGAAACTAAATAATTTAAATCAAGACATCTAAAATCAGCTGTTATATGCCATGGAACTTCACTCAGTTGGTGACAATCTTGAGTTTAAAAGTGATTATTTAGATTTTGTAACAGCCGGGGAGCACGCTCGTAAATTCTGATAGATTGGGGAACACATGAAATAAATTGCCATTAAATTTATTTTTAAAATTTACACTGTGATGTCATAACATTTTTCAGATTAATGGATCTGATAGATTTAATTAAGAGTTCAGAGAAAAAACTCTAACTAAACTCAGCTTAATGCATCTAATATTTCCTTGATTGATTGATTTATTTATGAATTTGTGATTGATTGATTTATTTATGAATTAATCACATCTTTTCTTCATTAAGGGGTCGTTCGCAAATTACGTCACGCTCAGTGGGAGGGGGTCGAGGGTTCGTTCGCAAATTACGTCACGCTCAGGGGGAGGGGATGAGGGTTGGTTCGCAAATTACGTCACGCTCAGGGGGAGGGGGTCAAGGGTTCGTTCGCAAATTACGTCACGCTCAGGGGGAGGGGGTCGAGGGTTCGTTCGCAAATTACGTCACGCTCAGGGGGAGGGGGTCGAGGGTTCGTTTGCAAATTACGTCACGCTCAGGGGGAGGGGGTCGAGACTTTGTGACGGGGGATGGGGAAGTTGTGATGTCACAATTAATTATTTTTTTAGATCTAAAATTTTCTAATTTTGTAAAATCTTTATTCAAATAATTTTAAAAACATTTAATATGAGGTTTAAATTGCCTCAGGTATTATAGGTAACGTGAATCTCAGTCGCGAAACATCTTTTGCGCAAAAACTGTTGTGGCCATTTTACATTCGGCGCGGGGATGACTTTGTCGGCTCGCATTATATATTTCTAATAATACTACAACTTAATCCATTATCATTATGGGAAAATGTTAAAGAATAAAATAAAATCTTAGTTTAGCTATGACAATTTTAGTTATGTTTTGATTTTTTTTAGGTGTGGCGTGACACTAGGGAGGGGTAAAGAATTTGTGACACTTCGTGACAGGAGGAGGGGAGTGGGAGGTCTAAAAATGTCATTTTTTTCATGATATAATTTGTGAACGACCCCTAAGTGCTAGTATATGGTGATGGGAAGATGTGTGTGTTCATTTATGCCAAATAAAATAAATATTTTAATCCATAATTACAGGAATCATTATCAACAACTGAACAAAAACTTTACAGTTCAAGGTCAGAGGTCATGGATGCCAACAAGTAAATAATGTTTTGCTGTTTTTTTTTGGGTTTTTTTTTCAATGATTATAAAAAAGTTAAAACTCTGACAGGCTTATGAAAAATACAATTGTTTATTTTTTTTTAAATATGAGAATATACATTTTTATTTTAATTTCAAGATTCAAATTTCTTAGAAAGACTACTGTCCATGTTTTAAAAGCAATAGATTTTTTATTTTAATTTAAGCATTTACCAAATAAGCTGTTGATAAAGATTAACTTGAGCCTTTAGAAGATTGTGGATAACTTAATATACTATATTTTTGTATTCTCTCTTTTTTACTATTCATAGATTTTTCCTGATCAGTTGCATTTAAAAAAAATTAATAATTGTGTGTTTGTATGGGGCAGGGTAACACAAATGATTGTACAAAAGTCCTATGTGTGAAAAGTGACTTAATTAAGAAACCGTTATATCTTTTTAAAAAAAAAAACAAAAAAACTTTCTAACTTTGTATTTGGTTATTAAATTTCAAATTCTTGATTTACAAGGATTAATGTGAATAAATTCCCTCCCCTTGCTTCCTAAGTCCCTTACTTGTAATACAGCTAGAGCCACTGGTCTCTTTGCCAGTTGGTTCATTCCCATGAGATCAAGGTGTGTGTGTGGGTGTTGTCTTAAATGTTCCTTTCCCTCACACAGCCACCTCTCCAAGTCGGAGCTGGAAATCAAACATCTGAGACATGACAACGAAATACTGAAACATGATCTTGCCATGGCACGCAGGTAGGAAGCTTTAACTTTATTGTTTGTACTGTATCTTCAACAACTGCTGTAATATTGATATATGCATGACAACATTGTGGCATTTTATTATATATATATATTTTTTTACATTATCTTACGTAATTACGTAAAGTGATTTACGTAAAGAAAGTGATCACATAAAGAAAATGACATGCACAAAGAAAGTGATTACATAAAGAACTAAAGAAACTGATTAGAAGTCAGTATTTGTGTTTCACAATTTAAAATGTCATTTAAAAAAAAATTTTTTGCTTGCTCTATCATTTTCCCTTTGTTGTAATGCTGTGCTAAATTATTTTGTGTGATGCCTCTTATTTAATTATTTAGCATACAACCTTTTTTTTTTACCCTCTGTAACACCAACAGCTCACAGACCATGAAAACAAGCTATGAAGAGGCGTACTCACCGACCAGCCATCCAAACTATGGCAGCCCCAATAAGTCAAGGACACGCTCAGCAGACAGGTGAGGGAACATATCCTCCATTCTTGTCAGTTGATATTTTTGTGCAGACTGGGTTGTAATAATATTTGTAGCAAGTTTGTTCACAGATAAATACTTTATTACAGGAAAATGAGGCTTAACATTACAGAATCTATTTTTATGCTATGAATATTTCCCCAATCAAATGAAAACTGCAGATAAAGGGAAAAAGTAACTTTTAAAAATAATATTTTTTCAAAAAATAAGGCATTATATGGGAAAACTGCTATAATACAAAAAAAAAATCGTAGAAAATATTTTAAAATTGTAAAGGTTTTGAGACAAGTTTGTATTTAAGGAGATGTTCTAGTATTTGCTTCAGACCAACACATAAAACCAGATTTGGTCACAGTCTTGTTACTTTTCAATGCACATTTGAAAAAAAAAGGCCAACTTCACTTAGCAGCTTTATATTGATTACCTTACTCAAATTAATTATGTACAACTGTATCACTGTTGCAGATTTTTATGGATTCCCCTACTCAAATTAATTATGTACAACTGTATCGTTGTTGCAGCTTTTTATGGATTCCCCTACTCAAATTAATTATGTACAACTGTATCACTGTTGCATCTTTTTATGGATTCCCCTACTCAAATTAATTATGTATAACTGTATTACTGTTGCAGCTTTTTATGGATTCCCCTACTCAAATTAATTATGTACAACTGTATCACTGTTGCAGCTTTTTATGGATTCCCCTACTCAAATTAATTATGTACAACTGTATCACTGTTTTTCAGGTCATACCCCAATCCAATGAGGGGACGCGTAGAATCAGCTCGCAGCAACTCGTCTTCACCTGTTTCAGACACAGACAGTGGCGACCACTTGAGGTCACCCATTCTGAGAGCAGAGAGGGAGCTGAGGAACCTGCAGAAGTCATTTAGCAGCCAAGAATTCACACCGAAGCTGCAGAGAAAGTTTTACGGCAGTGAAGCGGTGATGGGGCGCGGTGGTAGGCCAACTTAATTGTGATAAAGAATTCTATTAGTTTTTAAGCTTATGATGTTCACTCTACCCCTTGCTCTAGAAAATGTCTATTTTTTATCCTGGTTGTAAATATCTAATTTTACTCCTCATTCAAAATGTCAATTTTTATTGCCTGGTTCTTTCTATTTTGTTCCTGCTCCCATTATCATAAATTGGTTGGGAACTTGATGAAATAGAAATTATAAACCCAAATAAATTTTGAAATGCAGTTTTCATTTTTTGCAGTATTTTTAGCTTGTTTATTTTTTTTTAAAAATTAGGTTTGTCATCATCTACTAATGCCATTAACAACTGTGCCGGCCACCCTTCTCATGATAAGCCAACCAGGCAGCACCAAAGTCAAGTACGACATTCTGGTATTGTCAGGCCCAATGACGACGGCATACCCTCCTCATCACGAACACCTACCCGAAGCTCGATTAAAGACGTCAACTCAGGAAGTGAAAGATATAAAGATAGGCCTCGCCGGGATCAGAAAGGGAGAACCAACAACACACCTGCAAAAAGTTAGTTGCGATCTGAAACTTACATCTACCCAATAGTCTGTGTAGCAAATATTTTATATAGAAGTCTTGGAAGCCACAGGAACACTACTCAAATTTCTTAAATTTGTTTTTAAGCTCCAGAGTACTGGTACATGAACCAAATAAAAATGGGTAAATATGGTGATTAAATTCTATCATTAGAAAGATGAAAATTTCGGGAAGGCAATGAACTGATGCAATATAAATTAGGCTTCAGAGGTTTAGCAGCCTGTTGAGAACTGTTCCATCGTCTCCTTTTTTTTTTCTTCAATTTTTAAAACCTGTGTTGAGAATATAGATTTTATGTAGAATCATGTTATTGTATGCAGAGGGGAGGGCTATCATTGTCCTGAATTCTGATAAACTCATCAAAAGTGTAATAGTAAAATATGATCCCAACTCGTCTGTGTAACAACTCATCTTTATTCCTCATTCTACATTCTTTTTATACCTCACATCACGTGATCACTCACTCCATTTTTCCAACCAGTTTTGACACATTTAAGTTTGAACATTCATGAAAACAACTCACCACGTCCAGTCATACAACATGACAAGAGCACAGGCCAATCAGGTCACAAATTTCACTCAATACACACAACAATCGTCAGTCATAAATGCGATCACAAAAACTTTGAGTCAGAAGAACATTAGGATTAAGTTATGACTCATGTCTCTTTGACTATCTACCAAACAATTTTAATTGCTTTAAATTAAACAATTTAACCCATTCAATCCCGTAGCTGCCAAATCCGGCCAGTACCGATTCAATTCCACTACGGCCAAATCAGGCCACTCAACCCTTTGTTTACACGTTGCTAAAAAGAAAGCGGAAATTTCGCTATTTAAACGGAAATTTCGCTAGAAAGGAGACCAATGGAGATTACTCTCTTTTTAAAAATATTTTTATTTAGTGGGTGAGGAGTATTCATTATTTTAAAAGCAGACTTTTTATTTTAGTGTTATGATCGTTTGTATTCAAATACTTCGTTGAAAATTGACTTTTAGGAATTTACACAAGAAAAGCATTAGGAAATAATGTTACACAACACATATAGCAACCATTTATGGATGCAAATCAATTTATTTCATACGATTATACTGTTAAATAGATTTGTTTTACATTTTTTTCAAAACCTACCCACGGTAAGGGTGGAGTTACTCCCCTTTGGTTGGGGTTTCCAATTATAAAATTTCTGAGCGCCCTGGATTGAATGGGTTAAAAAAAAAAAAATTTCAACATGAGACCTGGCAACCCCAGTACTTAAGAATTTTAACAAACTCTCCTGGTCTGATGTTTTTCTTTAAAGTTTCAGCCAGTGAGAACGGTGTATCGGGAGAGCAGGCCATTGACAGAGTCAGGTCAGGGGACATTGTGTCAAGGCCAGCCTGGGAGGATGTCTACACATCCATGACTCCTGGCAGACCGGAGAATGGTGGCGGAAAGATGGCGGCTTTGAATTCTGTAAGCCATTTTGACATTATCTTGAAACTAAACTGCATGATTCAGGAAATAAACTATAACTCATTACCAACTGGAGATGGCACAAAAACTTTTAAAGAACCCTTGATCTAAGTTGAGAAGTTACAAGTAACTGTCTAATCTAAGCATATAATCAAAATTGTAAAAACATTGAAATGAAGAGGCTGTAATTGAATCAATCCTCTTGTTTATTGTTTTCTTTCAAGGCTCGAGACATGATGATCAGGGAACGCCTGATGAACATAGACAACCTGGAGAGGAAATACGATGACCTGAATCGTGAAAAAAGACAGGTATGACTGCACAAATCATTTTGGCTCCTCATTTTTAAACTCTGCACACCTGTACCCGTAATTAAGTTTAAGTTTACAAAAGTATTTTAAAAAGATTGGATGGAAACATTCACTTCATTTAAGGGAGAGTTTCTAGGCAGCAGTTCCACTCAAGCCATCAACAAATTACAATCCTTAAGAGGTGAACATCTATACACTGGTAAAAGGTGAACATCTATACCCTGGTAAAAGACAAACATAACTACACTGGTGAAAGGTGAACATCTATACCCTGGTAAAAGACAAACATAACTACACTGGTAAGAGGTGAACATCTTTACCCTGGGGTGGGAAGAGGTAGGGTATGGTAGTAATAATAGTGTTCAATTCAATCCATTAAAATTGTTGAAAAGTTACATAAAGACAGGTGCATGGATTTGAGGACAATGAGAGAACGCAGCTTCTTGTGTCATCTTCGTGATGCTATTTCTTTTTGCGGTGGGGATGGACGCTGCCCCTCCTGCCGAGATGGCCTGCCCAGCAAAAGTGCCACAACTGTCTCAGTGACAGAGTTAATGCCACTGTCTCAGTGACAGAGTTAATGCCACTGTCTCAGTGACAGAGTTAATGCCACTGTCTCAGTGAAAGAGTTAATGCCACTGTCTCAGTGACAGAGTTAATGCCACTGTCTCAGTGACAGAGTTAATGCCACTGTCTCAGTGACAGAGTTAATGCCACTGTCTCAGTGACAGAGTTAATGCCACTGTCTCAGTGACAGAGTTAATGCCACTGTCTCAGTGACAGAGTTAATGCCACTGTCTCAGTGACAGAGTTAATGCCACTGTCTCAGTGACAGAGTTAATGCCACTGTCTCAGTGACAGAGTTAATGCCACTGTCTCAGTGACAGAGTTAATGCCACTGTCTCAGTGACAGAGTTAATGCCACTGTCTCAGTGACAGAGTTAATGCCACTGTCCCCTCTCTCTTGTTTCCTTGATGTAGATAGTGGTGGATTTAGGAAGGGAGTTCCTCTTGGTAAATTGTTTATTCTTCAGTGAACACCCTGTTATCTATCTCCAACTTTTAGCTGAAGAATGAAGTCTATAACTCTATTTTTACTTTGGTAACCATACCCGATATATATATGTTATGGCCAAAGCCCGAAGTTTGGCCAGTTCCCGAATTGGCCGGCCATTTCGCACTTTGGCCGAGGTGTGTGGCCAATGTCCAATGTACTGGAAATGGCCGGTGTATATGCTACTTTGGCCGGCCAGTTCGCGAACTGGCGGGAAATCCCTGGCCAATATTCAATGTGCGGCACAGCTGTCTGTTCCGGTGTCATAATAAACAAGAAATCAGGAACAAGAGGTCAGCAGCTCATGCTAGTTTGCAAACTCAAGGTGCCAAGATGCTAAAAAATTCATATGCAAAATTCCCGCCAGCGAAAGTTGGAGATAATGTACCCATCCGTATACCAGATTTTGATAGAGGTCACGGTGATCCACAAAGCGTCCTTGAAGTGTCATGAACGTCGATGGCGCTTTCTACAAGCTAGGAACAGAACATGGTGTTCTCAAACAACTGTATTCCAGAAGTGAATTTACCGTTCTGCAAAGGAAAAAAACTGCTCACATTGGCATCCGTGTGCACAGAAGAAAAATCACTATGAACCGTCGCGTCTTCACAATCACTGACCGGCGGTCAAGGCTACATTCGATGCAATTGCACTACCAAGTGCTCAACAAATCGCTGCAAATCTAAAAATAACAAACTGCTGTGTCATTCGAAATGTCATTAAAGTTGTTACAAGTGATGATAGAGATTGGTCATTTACTGTAATAAACTAATTTGACTTTTTAGCAATTTAGTATAATTAATAATCAATATAATATGATTATCATTACCGTATACAAACACCCAAAATCTTCATGACCCTTTTCTTCCAACTTTGGCCGATCGCCCCAAGCCATTTCGCAAACTGGTTGGCCAAATCCCGAAACCTAGAAAAGATTGGAAATTGGCCGGTCAATGTGATGCGACATTGGCCACTTCCCGATTTGGCCGGCCAGTTCCCGATTTGGCCGATTTCGGGCTTTGGCCGTAACATATATATGAACAAGAGTTTTAAACAAAATATATTGTATCCAATGATAATGTCTGTTACAGTGCACGCTGTCAGATGCCTAGTGTATTAATGGAGAAGTAGGGAGTTAGTTAATTTGATAATTTGGACGAATTGGATTGACCAGCTCAGAGAGCTCTTCAATACAAAAGAATGTCATAACTTTAAACGGAAATGCTCTCTCCTCAAACATGATGAATGGCAAGGCACAGATTCAATGCTTGTGGTATAAAATCTCTGACCAGATCAATCCAATTGTACAGATTACTTTAAAATAGATTCAGCTTTTTTTGTAAGTTTTTTTTTTTTTTTACAAACCTATTGTCACCAGTATGAGTCCGCTCTCAGCAAGCTGCCAGCCCAGGGTCACCGTGGGGAGAAAGAAAAGCTGGAGACAGAACTGGACAGAGTGGACCGAGAGCTTGGTTCAGTGCGAATGTCCCTGAAGCGGTTCCATGTCCTCAAGTCAACAATCTGAGCAGCCTCTGCAGCACATGTGTAACAAATTGTGTCGTTAGTGTCAGTTCACATTTATAAACAAAATAATATTACAATGAAACATTTTTTTTTTAAACACTTTTTTGTAGAAATTTGTTTCTTTTGTTTGTACAGAACATTTTGAAAATAATTTTTACCTTCTATTTTTAAAAAAATTAAAAAATAACTTATCAATTCTTAGAAAGGGTACACTAATGCTATTTAATGACCTTAATAATATATGCATGACAACCTCTATATATGATAAAATGAAAAACCATTTTTGTTATTGTTTGTATATACTGCATTCCGGTCCCGTTTATAGTTTTAATTTTGTACTTGACATGTTTATAGTGAGGACTGCTGCTTATTATTTTTCATTAAAAACTCGACCAAACTTTGTTTTGTTTAAATAATGTGACACTTGTAGGATCAAGACAGTTCCTGGAGTTTTAGGGTCAGTAAATGTTAATGTGACACCCTATTGTAGCTAAATTAGGTCAGACTCATCACGCCTGATAGAGACTGACAGATTATATTTGGTTTTTATAATGCATTTGTTTTTATTTTATTTAACTTATTATTATTATTATTTTTATTCATTTACATAAATTGCCACAGGAACATTTTTATACACTGTCCACCTTTAACTGTTACCACCATATTATTTTACCTCTATGTATGTCCTTTAAGTCGGCATTTGCCAAATGGTGGTCCTCTGACTGGCGCCGGTCCACACAACATGAATATTTATTGTCAAATAAACAGAAAAAATGATTGATAAATCCGGTCCCTGGTGCAGTTTGGAAATTTGTCTATCTGTCCGCCAAAATTAAATGTTTGGGGAAACGCTGGTTTTAAGTACTTAACCAATAGCATTAGAATGCTTTATTATGTCTATAGCTTTCTTCTTCTTCTTATGCCTTTTTTACCCCATCTGGGGCATAGGCCGTCCACAAGAATTTTCCACTCATCACGGTCCTGTGCTTTCCTTTCCAGTTGCTTCCAGGTGTATCCCATATTTTGCGTGTCTGCCTCTAGCTTGCGTCTCCATGTATTCTTGGGCATATAGCTTTAGATGACTTATTATTTATAGAAAGAAAGCAAGGCTCTCTTCAATATTTAGTCTGTGCCATTAAGCATATGTTCCTCAATCAGGGAAATTGAAAATGATAAAAAAATCCTTTATGAAACATCTAAAGACTTTTTTCTTTAAATAGATTTAAGAACATCAGAGTGCTATAAGCATGCTAAAGTCGCATGGATACAAGCGCTATATAAATATTCAATCAATCACCAGTTGGTACACGAGTACTAAATGATTGAATTCATTAAAAAGAATTAGCTTACATGAACGTGTAGCCTATAGTGCTGCCTGTGTCATCTATTCCATTAGCAATAGAAGTCTGTGTCATGTATTCCAATAGCAATAGAAGTCTGTGGGATGTAGTCCATTAGCAATAGAAGTCTGTGTCATGTATTCCAATAGCAATAGAAGTCTGTGGGATGTAGTCCATTAGCAATAGAAGTCTGTGTGATGTATTCCATTAGCAATAGAAGTCTGTGTCATGTATTCCAATAGCAATAGAAGTAATGCTATTTATAACAAACTCGCATTATTCAACAATCTTTAAAGTTTTTGCCTTACGTATGAAATGAATAATGTATTATTTTAAATGAGTGGTTTGTTTTGAATGTATAAATATTGAATTTTCTTGATTTGTGAAGGTGTGTACATTGTTTCAAAATTTGGTGGGCCCAAATTCATCATATTTAAAGACAGTACATGCATAATCCTTATATTATTATTGGGGAGAGAGATATAAACTGGGTCATTTTTGTCCAGGCCCCACATTCACAGGTGGGCAAAACTGGTTGCAACTTTTTTTTAACATGAAATTTTAAGGGTATTGAAATTTTTGAACAGTTTTTAAAATTTTAAACATTTACGTGGTTGTTCTCAAAACACGCAACTTTCAACCTCATATGGCATTTAGCAAGTACACTTGAATGAATATTTGAATTTGCAAAAAAATACATTAATGATTGATAGAAAAAAAGGATTTTTTAAAAGCTATATCATTAAAAGTGCTGAAATATTGCTGTTAAAATTATTTTTACTGTAAATCCTTTATATCCTTTAAGGCTCAACTTTTCTCAAGATATTTAAATAATGAATAGAAAATTATAGTTGCATCTGAGGCAGAGCTTGTATCCTCATCAAGAGTTTTCTACACGAGTTCACTAATAGATAAGTCTGCACTTCTTTTAAACAAGTTCACTAGCAGACCAGCGTGCAAAGTTTTGAACCCATTTTGTAATGATGGCAAATCACAAAGTGGCTCTTGCTTCACTACATACTAATGCTTGTAAATCCGTCCAGCCATTGACGCCTTTCTGTTGACCTTAATATTAGTAATAACAAAATATTTTGTTTAGGTTTTCTTTTTTTTTTGTTTTTCAGTTTTGCGTTGGTGCCATTGATCCTAAATGTTTTAATTAGTTGTTGGACATACTAATACTAGTTGATACTAGTTGATACTAGTTGATACTAGTTGATACTAGTTGATACTAGTTTGTTTTCTTCTGAGTCTAACATGAAATTCTCTTTTCCTCACATTCAAATTTATATTCCTTATCCAACCAAGCTTTTCCTTTTTTTTTTCAAGAAAGACAAATGGTCCGACAATTGGGCATTAAAATACTTTTCTAAAAACTTTATAACAAATGCATATGAAAGGGGGAAAAGAAAAAGAGAGATTTTTTGGCTGCACCTATTGGTACACAGGTACCAGAATTGAGAGGTTGGGATTAAAAAAACGATTTAAAATATGTTTGTTGGGTTTGTAAGACCAAATGAGGTATCAAATGAAAGATAATTGAATGGACTATACGTTTGTAAGCTTATTTTTCATTTTAACTAAAATAAACTACTACAAATGACATCCCCAACAAAAATATTTTTAATCGTTTTTTAATCCCAACCTCTCAATTCTGGTAGCCGTGTACCAATAGCCACTTTGATATTTTTTTCACTGATTTAAAACTTTTGTAAAGCCCTTTACTTTCTTAAGGTTTATAGTTTATAGAGATAAATTCAGCAGTCTCTTTAAAGATCTCTTTTAAAAAAATGACATGATTTGTGTTAGGAAAAGTTGATATGTGTTTTGTTTTATTTTAAAGTTCAAATATGAGAATTAGTCACAGATGTTTAGGATTTGAGTGTTCACGTGTGTGGGAAAGAATATTTTGCTGTTTGAGTTTTTCTAAAAATTTGCAAGTAATCGGCGTTGGGAGGTAACTGAAGATTTATTTAATGTCATTCGAAAATGCTTTTTAAAAAAAAAATATTGAAAAAAAAACAACTTTAATTTTGTGTTTCATGTCTTCTTTTGTAACCCTAACTAAGTCAAGTGGTCTGTGATATCAAGATTAATTTGTATACAATGTAATGAACTTTTTTTATTATCATAGAATAAATACTTAAATTATGAACTGGTTTGGTTTGTTTGTTTTTGGGTTGGTTTTGTATCTTCCCCTCTGCTGTAAGTTGGGCCGCCATTGATTATACACATGAAAGCAGATGTCCAGGGTCTCCTCAACAATGGGCTTTAAAAAAAAAACAATATTTTTTAATTGAAAACTTTGCTACCTTTATTTTCAGATGAAATTTCTTAAAGTACTTATCAAGCTTTTAAATTTACTAGACTAGATGATAAATGCCCTGATTAGTGGCGTCACTAGAGTTGTTATCACCCAGCGCTGTGAACTCATAGTGTTACTCCCCTCCAGACTTTCGTCATGGACCTTGCCCAGAGTCTGCAAGCTCTAATGCCACCCTGTTCTGGTGTCACCCTGTTCTGGTGTCACCCTGCTCTGGTGCCACCCTGTTTCTGGTTTCACCCTGTTCTGGTGTCACCCTGCGCTAATGTCACCCTGTTCTGGTGTCACCCTGCGCTAATGCCACCCTGTTCTGGTGTCACCCTGCGCTAATGCCACCCTGCTCTGGTGCCACCCTGTTCTGGTGCCACCCTGTTCTGGTGTCACCTTGCTCTAATGTCACCCTGTTCTGGTGTCACCCTACACTAATGTCACCCTGTTCTGGTGCCACCCTGCTCTTGTATTTCAATCTGTGTAACTATGGAACTCTGTTAAATTGCAATTTTCCTTTTAGTATCTCCCCACCCCCCACCGGGGGTGTTGCCTGGTGCGGTTTAGGGCCGGTACCGTCACTAGTGCTAAAATGCCATAGTTAAAGCATCATTTAAATTGCACCCTCCTAGTGACTGTACCGGCCCTAGTGCTAAAATGCCATAGTTAAAGCATCATTTAAATTGCACCCTCCTAGTGACTGTACCGGCCCTAGTGCTAAAATGCTATAGTTAAAGCATCATTTAAATTTTTTGCTGGTACCTTTTGAGTAGTTCTGTTTTTATTTTCTTTTAAATGCATCTAAAGAAATATCTTCTAACTGGCCATGCATGCCCTCTACCATTTATTGTATACATTGGTTGACACATTAAATCAACGAAACAACAATCCACTGAGTCAGCTTGCATACCCAACCGAAGTGTCCAAAGGCAAAGGTCAATATTTTGGTTGCAATAATACAAACTTGCATACCTTCATCCTCAAGATTTACTCAACGCTTTTCTAACCCAAACAACCTCATTCGCATCGACACCTCTCCACCTTCAGGCAACAGACAGCTTCGCATCGCCTCATTTAACGCTCAGTCGCTTGGCCTTTGTGAGAAACGTATCGCAGTCTCCGAATTTATCACAGATAGGCGAATTGACATTCTGTTTATCCAGGAGACCTGGTTTCGGCTGACTGGCGATGAAGGAAAATGTACCGATCTCGCTCCCCCTGGTTATTCTGCCAGATCATTTCCTCGTGCAACTCGTGGTGGTGGCCTTGCTGTCATCTATAATGACACGTTGTCCCGTTATCTAGCCTTTGTTACAGAGTTTTCGTTTGCTCACAGATCGTTTGAAGCGGTTCAACTTACCTTGTCGGTGCCCCAGCAGATCGTTCATTTTATATGCATTTATCGCATCTGCCCTAGCAGGAAAAATAAACTTACTGATGCTGTGTTTCATCGGGAGTTCCCGGATCTGCTGGATCATTGCAACACATTGGCTGGCACTTACATTGTAGTGGGGGATATGAACATTCACTTCGACCAGCCACAGAATCCCTCCACTGCTAAATTGATTGATCTTTTGGACTTATTTAGTCTTAAGCAATTAGTCGACCAACCGACTCATAATCGTGGACATATTATTGATTGGGTGCTGCATAGGCCTCATGATTTTGTAGTTACCTCTACTTCAGTCACTCAAGAGCTTTCCTCAGACCACTTCTGTGTTGTTTGTGAGCTTAACGTTAATGCATCCTCTCCTCTCCTTCAATCCAGGGAGGTCCGCAGTTTGTGTACTATAAATAGGGATGCCTTTAGGCGTGATCTGAGTTTGGAAGTGTCCCCTGCCCTCTGCCCTACTTTGGAAACACTACACAGTGCATTGCGCACTGTGCTTGAACGGCATGCCCCCCTAACCCGCCGTATTGTTAGGTCAGCACGGTCAGCTCCCTGGTATGCAACCATAAGGGAGGAACTACGCAGTGCCAAGAAAGAGCGGCGTAGCGCGGAAAAGAAGTGGCTTAGGTCAGGTCTTGTTGTTTTTAGGCAGATGTATTATGCTGCCAAGAAACGTGTGACCAAAATTGTTTGTCGAGCAAAAACTTTGTATTTTAGCCAAAAGATAATTATGGGTAAAACTGGCAAGCAGTTGTTCGATGTTTGTAGCAATCTCAGAGGGAGTAACAAAGGAATTGCTCTTCCTTCAGTGTATCCGTTGCCCCAGCAACCAGATATGTTCTGCAATTTCTTTACAAGCAAAGTTGCTGACATCCGCGCTGAGCTTGATTGTCTTGACATACCCCCCTTAGAATTGCCACCCTTTTCTTGTGTTAGTTCACTTTTCGAAATTTTTAAGCCGGTTTCAGAACAGGAGGTCAAAATTACTATTCTGGAGTCTAAGCCTACGTCATGTTCTTTGGACCCCATCCCCACCCCCCTGTTGGTTGAGTCGTTAGATCATTTGCTCCCAACGATAACCAACATAGTCAATGAAAGCTTGTCATCGGGCACTGTTCCATCTATTTGTAAGTCAGCTGTCATAAAACCATTGCTTAAGAAGCCTGGTCTGGATGAAAATAATTTTAAAAACTATAGACCTGTATCTAACTTATCATTTTTGTCTAAAGTCATTGAAAAATTAGTTCTAAAACAACTTTTTGCTTACTTAAATGACAACTCTCTTCTCAGTCCTAATCAATCAGCCCATAGACCTTTCCATAGCACTGAGACGGCTCTCTTGAAAGTCACCAATGACCTCTTGCTTGCATTGGACAGTGGTGATGTCTCCCTCCTGATCCTCTTGGACCTCAGTGCGGCCTTTGACACTGTCGACCATGAAACCCTTTACAAAACGCTTGAAAATTACTTTGGCATTTCTGGTTCTGTTTTGTCTTGGTTTAGGTCGTTCCTCTCCGATAGAACGCAGGCAGTCGCTGTCGATGGCTGTATCTCCAGCAGTGCTGACTTGGTGTATGGAGTGCCACAGGGGTCCGTTTTGGGCCCGGTTCTATTTACAATGTATACCAGGCCACTGCTCCTCTTGCTCGAGAGGCATGCTGTGGGGAGCCAGTCTTTCGCGGATGATACGCAACTATACAAGCATACCCATCCCTCTCTTGTAGATTCAGCTGTCCGGACTTTGCAGGAGTGTATTGGTGATGTCAAGTCATGGATGACACTAAGCAAGTTGAAACTTAACGATGACAAAACGGAAGCACTTCTTATTCATGATCACAAATCATCTTCTAACTCAGCTCTCCCCACCTCATTTCAAGTAGGTAACTCAGACATACAGTTTACATACTCAACTAGGAATCTTGGTTATATTCTGTCTAACAACATGTCTCTAGATAAACATATATCTCACATTTGTCGCTCTGCATACACTGCTATCCGTCAGATCAGCTCCATCCGCCACTACCTCACAGTTAGTGCAACAAAAACCTTAGTCTGTGCTCTTGTTCTCTCTCGTCTTGACTACTGCAACTCTCTTCTGTCAGGCTCACCAAAACACTTCTTAGAAAGATTACAAAAGGTTCAAAACTCAGCTGCTAGGCTAGTTTTAAAGGCAAAAAAACGTGATCACGTCACACCACTACTTCATTCACTTCATTGGCTCCCTGTACAAGCACGGATTGATTATAAACTCTCTGTTCTGTGCCACCACTTTTTCTCGAATTCCTGCCCTTCATATCTAACCGAAATTCTCTCTGTCTATTCACCCCTTCGACAGCTTCGCTCCTCCGCAGACGATCGTATTCTTTCTGTCCCTAAGACTCGCACAAAAACATACGGTGAAAGATCTTTCTCTTACTGTGCCCCCAAACAATGGAATTCTCTTCCACTACACATCAGAAATATATCAACCATCACAGCCTTCAAAACTGCACTCAAAACACACCTCTTTAAACTTTACTATCCTGACTGATTCCCCCTCTGAAAGTTAAACGATGCTGCTGAGTGCCGTCCATGGCTTCACATGTAAATTGTTATGGAATGGTTGGTTTTTAATTTATATTTTTTAAGTTCATTTTAATTTGCATGTACAGCGTGGTGAGCCCAGCCCTAGGCTGGGGTACCACGCTATAGAAAACTACCCATAATAATAATAATAATAATACATGAGGTCCATGAATTTGTTGTAATAACATAAACATGCAAAAACAGGGTCCATAAATTGTCCGCACTATAATTTATAAACTTGCATGAAATCAATTTCTTATGACTTATGAAATATGTTGGCATTGTCTTACTTAAACTTAAACTTAAAATAATTAATTGCACATTTTATAATCTTGAATTTCGGGTTTTCCCTATAACTATAATGCCTAATACACAAGTGGCTTTTTTAAAAAGAATTTTTAAAAAATCATGTGCTTAAATTTTTAATTTAAATTAATATCCCAAACAAGTGCTAACATGAGCCAAGGATTTAGCTAACAACCAAGAATGATCATTGTTATTGTTACAAATGTTAGTACTGATTGAAAAATTTCATAAACAGATAAACTCATCTATTCTATTTGATTGACATTAATATCACCCAAAATGGACACTCGGTATGATTTTATTTAATATCGGTACTCAGCTATTGCTCACCAACTTTGAACGGGGGGGGGGGGGGGGGGGGGGGGGTGTGTGTGTGTGTGTGAAAGTAGCCAGAAACAATTAATTTTAAAAAAATAGAAGCCCCCAATGAGGATCGAACTCACGACCCCTGGTTTACAAGACCAGTGCTCTAACCACTGAGCTATGGAGGCTCATGATGACGAGGTAGCTAGTTAAATTCAATTCCTGGTAGATATCTGACAGTGTCCTGGATGATCACGTGACTCCGAATTGTAATAAAAATCTTGAATAATTACATAGATATAAATAAGGTAAGAGAGCTGAATATCTGGGTATTTCATTTATTTATATTCTATCATCAATCGCAATTGTAACTATTTCATCTTATATATATTATAACTGTGACCCAGCGGCGTAGCTAGAGTGTTTGGCGCCCGGGGACAAGATGCATTTTAAAACGCCCTCTTTTCCTTTTTTCAACTCTCAAACCCATTATTTTCATCAATAAAATAATACCAAAGCACATTTTGGCGCCCCTAACTAGCTGCCGCCCGGGTACATCTGTACCCCCCTGCCCCCTTACGCTACGCCTCTGCTGCGACCGTGAGGCCCAGAGAGTCAGAGAGGGGGTGGGGGCCTAGGCCTAAGTGAAAGTGATTCTTTCTTAGTCTTAGACCGTAATACTAGTACTATTACTGTCTATTACTGATTGATAATGATAAACATAAATCCATCAAAATCAAAGGTTGAGACACAAGAAAAAGTCGCATATAATTATTTAATAAATGATTTTAATATCATTAATATAAACCTAGAAAAATAAGAAAGGGCTTCATCGAAGGACAAAGTGTTAATGTTTTGTTTTTTTTCAAATTGAAAAAAAAAAAAACTTTTGGCTTTGGCTATCTTTTCTTGACTTAAAATCCACCCTTACTAAGTGGCAGTGGTGCTACTTAACCACCCACTGTCAAACTTTTCAACTTCAAGTCCCCCCCCCCCCCCACCCAATAAATGAAGTAAAAATTAAAAATATGCTAACACACCCCACCCTGAGTATTCAAGGCAGATGAGATAAAATAAATCTATAGGCCTATACATTCATTAGGTGACAATATCTACCCCTCTTCTTGTTAGTACGACCTGTGTAATACGCTTCTGCAAATTCAGCTAATTATAATGTGGTCAGTTTGGTTCTTTTTTATTCTCTGGTGAGACATGTCACATTGTGGCATTTATTGTCTGGTGAGACCATGTCACATTGTGGCATTTATTGTCTGGTGAGACCCATGTCACATTTTGGCATTTATTGTCTGGTGATTCCCATGTCACATTGTGGCATTTATTGTCTGGTGAGACCCATGTCACATTGTGACATTTATTGTCTGGTGAGACATGTCACATTGTGACATTTATTGTCTGGTGAGACCCATGTCACATTGTGGCATTTATTGTCTGGTGAGACCCATGTCACATTGTGGCATTTATTGTCTGGTGAGACCCATGTCACATTGTGGCATTTATTGTCTGTTGAAAACATGTGACCCATGTCACATTGTGACATTTTTTGTGGCGGAGGTGGAGTTGGGGTGGGGTTGATGCTGCCTCCTTTCACTACTTTATTAATAGACAGAAAACGACAAACATCTCTACTGTTTTTTCCACCTTGCCCATTGCTTTCTTTATCAATTTGTTGGCATGATGACATGTACATTCTTCAGGTTAGTGGGTGACATAGTACATGATCACATGTACATTCTTGAGGCTGGTTGGGGCGTGGCACGTGATGACATGTACATTCTTCAGGTTAGTGGGTGACATGGCACATGATGACATGTACATTCTTCAGGTTAGTGGGTGACATAGTACATGATCACATGTACATTCTTGAGGCTGGTTGGGGCGTGGCACGTGATGATATGTACATTCTTCAGGTTAGTGGGTGACATGGCACACGATGACATGTGCATTCTTGAGGTTGGTTGGGGCGTGGTACATGATGACATGAGTAGTAGGGGTCGCAATCCGGGATCCCGAATTTCGAAAATCCCGGAATACCGGACCATAATTGATGCTCGAAAATACCGGGATTGGATTTTCGATAATCCCGGGATTTCATTTCAATTTTTTTTTTCGTTTTTCTTAGTTTCCACGTCGTAGTTAAAGCAAGACATATCAATAATTTATGAGATGTTCAAATCCATCACACCACGTGTCTCAAGTTTCAAAGAGAGCCGACCGACGGGCTAGATCTGTGTACTCTTATTTGTCAAGAATCATGACGTGATTATTTTTTTTTTCATCGTGCGTATGTAGTGTGTAAGTGGAGACGACTCGCGACTTGAAGGTACATGATTGGTAAGTAAATGTCTTCATATTATTGCCAAATAAGTGATTTGTATTGCAGAATGTTGACTTACATTAAGAGTTTGTATGGAAATAATAACACGTTGCACTCAAATCACGGGGTCAACTTTTAATTTAAACAAATAAATGTATTGCTTGATTTCTTTTAATTATGCTAAAAAAAACCTACTTATTTAAAAATTTGAGTAAATCCCTATTTTGATAATCCAATACCTTTAGTTTAAGACACAGAAAAATAAGTTTACTTCTATTTTGTGATAAAAATATTAATAATTTAAATTCAACTCATAATTGTTTTTCAAGCTATTTTGTCTCAGGCTGAATTTCCCACTTAGTCTGCACAGTACCTAGCCAAAATTTAATTGACTGAATGTCCCAATTCGTCTGCACACACCTAGCCAAACATTTACATGACAATTTAAACATTAAAAAAAAAGTTTTACACGTCAAACCAATTCGATTGAATTAATATTTTTTTGAAATGATTTATTTTCCCAGATTGATAGAAAGAAATGGGGGACCCTGAAAAAAATAAACCTAAATTTGAAAAACCTATGAAACTATCGGAAACAAAGACATCGATTTGGCATTTTTTCTTAAAAGCTACGGACAATCTTTATAATAAATGTATTAGATGTCACAAGATACTTAAAACATTGGTAGGAACAACTCCACGCCTTCACTCTAAATTAAAGTCTGCACATTTCAGTGATAGCTTGGACGTATTTATAAGGCCATATTGTGACTAGATGCGAAAACATAAGGTGGATATTCAAAAGCTTGGTCAGAAAGCGGATTCCTCGTTGGAAATATCTTTGAACAATGAAATTGAACAGCTTGGATCTGAGCAATGATGAATTTGATGATACACCGCAGCTTAAGGGACGATTAGAAATTGAAATACAAAAGAAACTTCAGACTCAGGATACTACTTCCAGACCAACTGATGGAGACATTGATACACTTGTAAAAATAGAAATGGTTTTATTTGAGAATGGCGGGTCATGAGGAAAATATCTAGAAATTGCGTATGATAGCCTAAGGTCTATTCCTCCGACCAGTGTGGATTCTGAGCGGGTGTTCTCTTCATCAGGTTACTTTTGTAACCATTTGCGGTCAAAGTTAAGTGAACAAACATTAGACACGTTGCAATTTTGCGATCTCATTATTTAAGCGTGACCAAAGATTAAAACAACACCAATTATTTAAATATTTGATTAATAAAACTATTGAAATTAAAAAGTTAAGGATACTTTTTTTTTTCATTTGATTAAAGTCTGAAGATAAACATTTGTGTTATTGTTAAAATCTTAATAAAAATCAAAATGTGATATTTGTTCGAAAATACCGGGATTCCGGTATTCGTAAACTTCAAGATCGAAAATACCGGTTTTGGCAAAAGGGGCCGGTTTTGCGACCCCTAATGAGTAGTAGTATAGGTTCCGTTTGAGTATACTTTTAGAAGGTTGATAATCGATTAATTAATTTTTATTTGCTTTTAATAATTTCCATTGTTGTTGTTTTTATATTGATTTTAATAATATCCCTTTGTTTTTTATATTCATTTTTAATTAATTTTGGTTCTCAAAATTATTGTAAAATTATATAGACAACAATAATTTTATAGACAACAATAATTATATAGACAACAAAGACGTGTAGTTTAAATATAAATTTTATTCAAAGCGAAAATCGAACAAGCTATAGTCACCCAGGGAAGCTGGTGGTGTCGTTTCTCTGGGTACGACCTTCCATTGTCCAGGTGGTCTGATTCTAAAACGAACCCCTCCTATTCGTCAAATTGTAGGAGGTGCTCGTCTGAGGGTGAGCGGTGGCACCCGTCTCTGTTGTGGTGGCGTGGGAGCCTGAGCCTGAGGAGGAGGAGTAGCTGGTGGACGGGTGTCCTCCTCACCCATCTCGGCGATGGGTGCTTGTTGTGGTGGTGGCGATTGCGTGGGAGCCTGAGGAGGAGGAGTAGCTGGTAGAGGGGTGCTCTCCTCCTCCTCGCCCGTCTCGGCGATGGGTGAGGGTGGCGGACTCTGGCGGGCTCTCCGACGCTCATAACAGAGAACCCGCCTCCGAGTCTTTCTATAAGCTAGAGAAATAAGTTTGTCTCTTGATAGCCTGGCCAAGGCGTTTCTCACTTACTCCGCCACCAACTCCTCAAAACTCCATCAAACATGAGTGGCCCAACTGGTTGGCCTGCCCTTGCAGGCAACCCGAGCAGAAATTCCTCCTCTCGGTGATTCCGCTCCACAACTGGTGGATAATGTTGTTTCGTGATGCCATTACTAAGGAAAAAAACCCAGATCAATATTATAAAATACATTCATACTTAGTACTTAGTCAAGACTACTAATCCAACACTACTAATGATGGATCCTATGTGGAAACATCCCTTTACGGCTCTTATCGCTGGTCCAACAGGTAGTGATAAAACCGTATTTGTAAACAAGATGTTGGCGCATTTACCAGAAATGGTCGTCCCCACACCAGAGGATATTATATTATGGTGTTACGGGGAATGGCAACCGATATACGAGACCATGAAAGGTGTCCAATTTGTAGAAGGACTTCCTGATATGGAACAATGTAAGCCATTAGGATTAGTCGATATACCAACACCACCACCACCACCGCCACCACCACCAACCAATATACAATCGGTGAGCGGCCAACCTGTAAATCTTAACGTTAAAAAAGAAGATGCGACCGAAATCCTTGATTCGCCTAACGCAAAAAGACAAAAGAAGGATTACGATACCAAAAGACATCAAGACATTTCACCACCACTAGCTCATCGGCGCCCCCTTCCCTAAATTCCACGCCCTTTCGGTTGGTCCCAACCCCAGTTCTAGTATCCAAATTAAGAATGCAACTTTCATTGTATGAAAATTCATTGTATGAAAAACGATTGTACGAAAAGTTAGAATACCGTTTCTCGGACCCGAGGTTCACACTTCCCTATAATGTCGCATAAGAGATGGAGTCGGTGGGCCGTCGAGCGCGAGCTCTTAATGCCCCCCGCCAGCGCTACCCCACACACGCCAGCGCACTGAAGGTTTCCCCGACGCCAGCCCGTGCGGAAGGGCGCCGGGAACTTCCCCCTTGACCTAGGGGAAGCCCGGTCGACCAAGGACGCTGCGTTTAAAGCGTCCGCAGTCCACTCTCTGTGGGTCAGGACGGCTTTGCTTCCACTCCGGGGGGTTGGTGTTGCGTTACCACTCCCCACCGCCCAAGGAGTCTTTCGGTCGGGACGTTGGTAGTGGCGGGACGAAACGGTTGCCTAGGAGCGGCTTTCTCACGGTCGCGTAGCTAAAATCATCGGCATGGGTTTTGATCGCCACCCAAGCCTCATATCCATTAACAGCAACTAGTAATCATGTTAGTGGCAGCTCCTGTTGCGTTGGGAGTCATGCGTTTGGCCGGGGTTTTTTAGCTTCGGGTGGACAAGTCCCCCCTACTAGTCTGCTACGCCACGAAGAGGCAAAACCCCATGTGGACGCCCCCAAGTCTCCTCGGGGACGTTGCCGCTTACGCAGCACAGACTTCCCTATAATAAACGAAGGGATTTAAATTTAAATTTTTACTGGGCCTCAAGGCAGCCCTATGCGAGGGCACAGCTCGCACACCCTAAAGGCCGGCCCTGCCCCCAGGCACCCCTATGCCCACGGCACCCTGTGCAAGGGCACAGGTCGCACACCCTAAAGGCCGGCCCGGATGTATTAATATCCTAAGAATGGATCTTTTTTAAATTTTTTATCTGCGAATTCATTAAATGATTCCATATTATAGGATTGATCGGCTTAAAAAAATAATATTAATAGAAACGTTGTTCAAACAACTTAATAAATGATTCCTGTATTATAACTTACTAGTTTTATTATGAAAATACAATTTTAACATGATTTTCAATAATATTTTTACTTTCAGGGGAATATAATTAATATATAAGAATAGGCTTTGGGTCAAAAATTTAATACTTTTACATACAAAGACTTTTGAAACAACTTAAATGACTTAATTAATAAATCCTGCAATAATAACTTTAACTTTAATAAATTATACACTTATAATAACTGGTTTTTAATAATTACACTTTAGGCCTAATATAGTTCATATATAAAAGCATGCTTTGGGTCAATAATAATAATACAAGTAAATAAGACAACAAAGACAAAAAGAGATCAAGGTGTGCTGACATGCGATGAGCAATGAACTAGTAAGAAAGATAGACTACCCTGTAGTACTAATTTATTAAAGAACTATAAATGTACATAAACTAAAGAACATTGTGTGGCCTATCTAAAATGATTTAATTATTATTTATATGTCTTCATAATAATCCTAAATAGTACTCCTGATCTTTTTTTTTTTCAGAATTACTGATTATCATTTCCTGATCAACAAACAACCCAAATTGATATTGATGATGGAGGAAGATGTTTTTAATCTACCAATCGATAAGAATGAAGTGTTGCTGGAGCTCCGGAGCCGTGAACCATGTCCGCGATTTTTTGTCAATGCCCAATTTAAAAGAGCCCCTATTGCTTGGACCGGTTTTGTTGATGCCAAGGTTAAAGCTCTGGTCAACAAAACCATCGACTGGGAAGAGAAGGAGTTTATTGGAGATTTAGTCGGGTATGTTAAGAAGTCTGGGAAATTGTTTTGTAAGTGGGTATTTTCTGACATAGATCATGAAGAAATAACAATGTCACTTTTAATTTCTGATGTTCTTTTGGGAAATTTTCACTTTGTTTAATTGTGTTTTGGTGAAATTTATTTAAATTTTCAGTTCACTCATTTTAAAATTAAATTTTTAATATTTTGTATACTTTTAGGTGGACAACATTGTCACACTTAGTTTCTGATGTTCTTGTGGGAGATTTTTTATTTTGTTTAATTGTGTGTTTTGATTAAATTTATTTGAATTTTCAGCTGACACATTTTAATATTTTGTATACTTTCAGGTGGTCAACGACGTCAACGTTCTCACATTTAATTTTCTGATGTTCTTATGGGTAGATTTTCATTTCGTTTAATTGAGTGTTATGATGAAAATTCATTGGAATTTTCAGCTCACTCATTTTAAAGTTTAATTTTTAACATTTTGTTATCCATTTTTTTAAAATTTAAGGCAGCAAAGTGGCGGCCATTTTGTTTTCATTCGATTGACCGGAACAGGTTAATCTCTAATGTAAACAGTGATTTTTAATATTAGAAACTTCTTCCAACAGCAAATAAATATTTCCTGTATTATTATAACACAATAGTTTGATTATCTAAATTTGTAATAAGTGATTTTGATTAATAGTTTTAATGAAGGCCTTATGTAGGCCTAAAAGCATATATGAAATACTAGCACTAGTACTAGCATTATAGAAAAATAAGTAATTTAAATAGCCTCTAGTCCTATGTCTATGTTATTAACAACTTTAAATGTACATAAACTAAAGAACATTGTGAGGTATAATTGAAAATATTGAATCAGTTTTAGTTTTGATGTGTATTCCTAATGTTTTTTTTTTTTTTTTTCAGTTTCATTTGATTGGTCATCATTCCTTGTGATTGTGCTGTTTTGCATTTTTTTTAGTGCTTGTCTCTGCACATTCAGTTTTATAAAATGGCTATCGCTGATGTTAAAAAAACAATTAAAGATTTTGACATTTTTGTAGAGAGTTTTGCTCAAGATGCTGTCACAAAGCTTTACAGGAATGGTTTTGCTTTGTACCTGTATAACGCCAATGGAAAGCATAGGTCAAATACTGCAAGAATGCTTGATGAATGTCTCCAGCAATCAGACAGTAAATATGTGCCAAATATAGGTGTTGTCTCATCAAACCTATACAGGCTTGTGGAGAGGGTTTTCATTTTAAAAAAAAGTATGGACAAAAGCTGGCAAGCGATAGAAGATCTGCTGCTGAAACCTTTGCATGTGCCAGTATCGAGTCCAAAAAAGAGGCGTCAGGTGTCTGAGACTACTGCAATTGTTGATTCTTCATCATTGAATTCACCTCCTCTAAAGAAGTTAAGAACTGACTGCGAGAAATGCCCTTCTCTGAGAGAGGCAAGCCACTCCAAATGCAGAAGCTTGGCGGTCAGGCTTAGAAATACAAAAACCAAAGTTAAAGCAATTTCTAAACGCTTCAACCAAAGTGTATTAAATCAGTCCTTTAAAAGAAAGGCTGACATAATAAATAGATTAAAGGTAAAAAATACTTCTTTGAAAAGAGAATTGGATTTCAAGAACAAGATATGTAATGAATGCTCAGCTCGAATCAGCAAACTGGAGAGAGAGAAAAGAAAGTTAGAAAGTCATATCTCATTGCTGAGAAGGCAAAATTTGGCTCTAAAGGAATCGTTAAAATTTAACACAGCAGAAAGAAATGCAGCATTGCTTACTGTCGACACCTTGATGGAGGAGAAAAGCGAGGAAGCCATTCTAACCACAACATCATTGTCCCATTCACCCTCTGCAAAGAAACAGAGAAAGACCTACAGTGCACCAATGAGGAAATGCATTTATAATTGCCTGTTGAACCAATTGCCAATTGAAAGAGCTGGGGCTGTTATAGCATTTACAGTGAAGGAGTTAATGGGAAAGGATTTGACCGACATCCCAAGATCTTCAACGGCTGCTAACATGGCTTTGGAGATTGGGATCTTGTCGGACATTCAGGTAGCTGATGTCATGTACCGTTCAGAAAACCTCACTTTCTCCTTGGACTCTACGCCGATTGATGGTCAGCACTATAATGCTTGCCACATTTCTACAGGTGAACAGGACCTGACCATTAAAATGGCTGGAGTTCCTGGAGGAAAAACAGAGGATTACCTGCACCAGCTCGTTAACTCCCTTCAAGATCTAGCCACCTTGTATTCTGTATACAACAAGGCGGATCAGCATGTTGTAATGCATAGCATCCTTCAGTCTTTCAGTACCACTTTGAGTGACAGGACAAAGGTCAATCAATGTGTTTCGATGCAGTTGGGTGATTTGTTGAACAAGAGGTTGATTCAACTGAAATGTAATCTACACCCCCTGGAAGGAATGGCTTCCGAAGCTCGTAAGCAGTGCAAACGTCTGGACGCTAAATGGAGCATAACCGGACTGTCCTTTGGACAAGATGGGAGTGCTGCTAATCTTATCCGTGCTATATCTAAACTGAGTTAACTTTCGTTTTCATCTTTTTACACATGACTTATTTTTAGTACCTAATACTTAGTTAAATAAATAGTTCTGAAGATGTTCATTTTGCTGTAAGCACATAAAGACAGTTGTGCTTTTTTTCCCCCCTCTGCAGGCATAAGATGTCATCTGGTGATCCTGCAGGGTTGACAGCATTCCTGGAGAAGGAGAATCTGAAACCTGGAATTCTTCCTCGCTACGTTGGAAACAGACTCCACATTTTGTTTCACCTTGCAGGAGTCATTTTTAAGATGAAAGAATCGCTGGCACAATACCTCAAGAAATATTGTGCATCTGCCAAATTAAGAACCGCCCTGCTGAATGACATCTGGTGCAATGATATTCTTATTCAACTACGAGTCTTAGGTAACTTAGTACTATTTCTTTTTTCAAATATAGGTATATAAATAGATGAATTTTCAATAATATGTGGATGTTGCTTATGAAGCTTTTCTAGCTAATACTTTGCACTTCTCATGATAGGTCTCTTTGGAAAACTTGTGACTGGACCCTGGATGACTCAATTTTACAAGAACTCTAAAGGTTTAAAGCATTTGCAGATGGTGGGTATTTTTTTGGGTCAATTTTAAAGCGATTTTTGTTAAAAAAACAAATGATTATGGCAATCTTATTAGCTTTAGACTTTAGCCTTTTCCTTTTGTTTTGTTTTTCAATAGATTCCACACATGAGGAGATGTATTGCCAACCTGGAGGAGATCAACAGACAACCCAATTTGATCTTGACGATGGAGGAAGATGTTTTTAATCTACCAATTGATGAGGATGAAGTGTTGCTGGAGCTTAGGAGCCACGAACCGTGTCCACGATTTTTTGAGACAGTTGCTGCTCTGTCTATAGGATTTGTATCAGTCTTAAACAGGCAGCTTGATGCGTATCTTGTTGGGGAACTGGCTAATCCATCAGCAGAATGAATGACCCTGACCTCGTCAGCCCCTGTTCACAATATCCATAGTGAGAGGGTTTTGGGGATGGTCTATGCCCAATTTAAAAGAACCCCTAATGCTTCCACTGCTTTTGTTGATGCCAAGGTTAAAGCTTTGGTCAACAAAACTATGGACTGGTTATTGGGTAAACCTATTTTGGAGCAAGAGAGGCTCATTAATTTTGCTATTGGTGAAGCCAGAAAATCTAGGAAAGTGTTAAATGGTCGGGATAAAGATATGAAGGATGTTAAGATAGCTCGTCAGATAGCGGTGGGACAGAAGAGGGAACAGGGAGAGAGGAATAAGTTGGAGAAGAGAGTTAGACCTCTATTAGAATCTGATCGAGGGTTAAATGATGTGTTATTTAATGATATATGTCAGAATGTTAAAGTTAAGCTGACCATGCTACTCTCTAGTAGAATGGACTGCCTTCCTATGAGGATTAGGCACATTTGGGATGTTGATGGGGAGGAGAAGGAGTTTATTGGAAATTTAGTTGGGTATGTTAAGAAGTCTGGGAAATTGTTTTGTAGGTTGGTATTTTCTGACATAGATCATGAAGAAATAACATTATCACATTTAGTTTCTGATGTTATAATGGGAGATTTTCATTTTGTTTAGTTGTGTTTGATGAAATTTATTTGAATTTTCAGCGCTCTAATTTTAAAGGATAATTTTTAATGTTTTTGTATACTTTCAGGTGGACGACATTGTCACATTTAGTTTCTGATGTTCTTCTGGAGATTTTTATTTTGTTTAATTGTGTTTTTTGATAAAATTTATTTGAATTTTCAGCTCACTCGTTTTAAAGTTTAATTTTTAACATTTTGTATACTTTCAGGTGGACAAGGATACAATCAGTTGCTGTGGACTAGGACACTGTGGACCGTGGATTGCAATATTGCATTGCATATTTT
Organism: Omphiscola glabra; assembly: GCA_964017045.1. Classification (NCBI taxonomy): domain Eukaryota; kingdom Metazoa; phylum Mollusca; class Gastropoda; family Lymnaeidae; genus Omphiscola; species Omphiscola glabra. The sequence continues at coordinate 5,281,050 of OZ024803.1, read as the reverse complement.
TATGTTTTGTATTTAAATGCACCGGTACAATGATGATGGAAATTCATATAATATCTTTTATATAAAATGCTCTGAATTATTGTTTTTGTATTTAAATACTTTATTTAATTTAGATTGTCATTGTTACTGTCTATTTTTACTGAAGATTTTATTGAATTAGCATTGTTAGTTTAAAAGTTATGTATTTAAATGTAAAAAATGTCTCTGCCGCAGGCGTCTTTCATCAAATATTTTTATAAAATTGCATACATTTTTCTGATCTGTATTTCAGTTATTTTAAATGTGCTTTACTTTTAGATGGACATTATTTGTTTGCATTGAAAATTTTATAGCAGTAGCTTTATTGGTTTAGTCATTATGTCATTTTTTGTAAAATTAAATATTTCGACAATTGTCGTTATCCACCCCCTGTGCTCATAAAATCATATTTTAATAAATATAATAAGTTAATTCACAATTTATGTGTTTTATTTTGTTACACGTTGTATTGTAAATGTCTCCTCCAAATCTGAGAGCTCTAACTTTAATAGCTAAAAAGATACAAGCAAAATAGTACAAAAAGTGTAATAATGCGATCACAGTTTTAAAACTTAAATACAAAGGTCATAGAAATATTATCTTAGTGTCATTGGAAAGCTTAGAGCCAGCTCTTTCCAATGGCATGCTCTTTGTCTATGTCAGATGTATTTGAAAATTTGAGTTGGAGTACCTAATTATTACCTTAAACTTACTTTTAGTCACTACACTAGTCAGTTAAGTCAGTCAACAGAACTTGCTACATAACTTTTTAATAATTTATTGTTGCAAAATAGCACCCACTAATTTGAGAAAATATGGACAATTAATCAAATGCTTATGCAGCCTTTAATAACTTAACTTAGTCTATATAAGTATAAGTTTTACACACCGTATAATAATAAGCAACGATAATTACAGGACAGACTAGAAGTTAATTTTGTACAAATTTTTCACCCATTTACATTCCCTTCCGACCAGGGCTGCCACTCTTCTTCTTCTTCTTATGCCTTTTTACCCCGTCTGGGGCATAGGCCGTCCACAAGAATTTTCCACTCATCCCGGTCCTGTGCTTTCCTTTCCAATTGCTTCCAGTTGTATCCCATATTTTGCGTGTCTGTCTCTAGTTCACGTCTCCATGTATTCTTAGGTCTTCCTCTCTTTCTTTTTCCCTGTGGATTCCATGTTAGACATTGTCTGGTGGTGCTATCTGGGGGTTTTCTCAGAGTATGCCCAATCCACCTCCATCTTTTCTTTATGATGTCTTCATCAACGGGCACCTGGTATGTCCTTTCTAATAGATCTTTGTTGGTGATGGTATTTGGCCATTTGATGTTAAGGATCTTTCTAAGACATGTGTTTATGAATGTCTGCACTTTCTGTGTAATGCTCGCTGATGTTTTCCACGTTTCTGCTCCATAAAGTAGGACTGTTTTGACATTTGTATTAAAGATTCTGACTTTGGTTTGAAGTTTCAGCTGCTTCGACTCCCATATTTTCTTTAATAACACAAATGCTGATCTAGCTAGGGCTGCCACTCACTTCTTTTAAATTTCCCAAGATTTTGTCAAATATTTCCCAAGATCATAAAAATATATAAGAGTTTGTTTTTTTAAAAGGTAATTAATGTAATTATAGCTTGAATTAATGTCTCTGAAATACATGGTACAGTAATTCACTGAAATTTATTTAATAAGGTATTTTTAAAAAAAATTATCACGTAAAGGAAATAAACAATTTGTTTTTGGGAATTTTTTAAAATAAATTTATGATGCAAAATGTTAATACACACTGGAGTTAGGCTACTAAATGTTTTATAAACTCTTTATTTATGCATTTCAATAATTATTTCTTCTGATATTATAAAGATTTAATATGAACTAAATTCTTCTTCTTCTTCAATCTCTGCGGACAGGGGGAGAGTTTCATTTATTTCTTTTAGAGTACTAACCCTTTTCTTATATCTTTTGTGAATTGACCCATCTCTAACACTTCTTATTAAAGTTTCCTTTGGGATACAGTTAGTAGGCCTGCAAGTCATGCTACGTCTATTTGGATGCTGTTTTGCAAGGATTCTATCTCAAACTGAGTTTGTTTTTAAAGAATTAGTTATTTTTGTTTTATTTATAAAAACAAGGCAATTATAAGGCAATTAATCTGTGAGAAGATTCTTTCTACACATGTGGAGGAATGTGGTAAAACTGAAATAAAATAATATTTCAAAAATTCTTTTGATTTAGACCGTCGCTGTTTGTTCATCTTCTATGTTTTTTTTTTAATTTGAATTTGAATAAACTGACTTATGCTGTGGGTAGACTTTGCAATTTCAAAATTATGTTTATGTTTCACGAGTGCTTATGATTCATTAATGACCTCAGGAGCTATTTGCATTTTACATTGTGAATTTGCAACATTAGCTAAAGCTAGAATCCGCATTGTCCTTGTCCTGCTGTAGTCAGTTCTTGAATTCAGGATCTTTAAGCCCTTCTAAGTTAAAACTTTGATTATACCATTTAACTTTTTGCTTTGATTTTTCCAGTTCTGGTGAATCCATACCTCAAGTTCACTCTTCGGCTCGTAATGTTTTCGTATGGTTGTTAATGTCTAATACCCTAATGATAAAGTTTCCCAGCCTACCGCCCCCCCCCTTGCCCACAAATTTTATATTAATAGGCTATAGTGATTTCCTTTGAGATTTTAACATTTATGATCAGTTTATTTATTGTTGAAACTGTCCTATGCATATGGTGTACACGGGTAATTTGATCAACATTCAACACATGGATATAATTTGTAAATCTTCAACGCAAAAAAAAAAAAAAAATTAATTGTATTTCTTTAATTATTAACTTTTTAATACTTTACAATATTAACTTTAATTATGGAAGATTTCTTTTTTTTTTTTTTATTTATGAGTGGTTTTAAAAAGTAAAACCATTCGTTATGCAGAAAAGAATTAAAACAATTAATTTTTCCCTTGTTACTTTAAAAATTATTTTGCTTCAATTTTAACTTTAATTTTTATCACATAAATTGTTTACGTTTTTTCCAGATATTTAAATAAAAATCTTCCCGTCAAGATTTCCCAAGGTTTTGCCTGATTTTCAAAATTATTCCCCAGATCCCAATGGGGGTCGTGAATTCCCAAGATCTTGGGAAAGTTCCCACGAATTTTCCCTCTTTGTATGTTTCTGAGTGAATGGGCCAATCATATAGTGAATAAAAATAGCTAGCCAATGAAATCGAAAAGGAAATTCCGTTGAATTTACTAAGCCTTCATGTCGGCCATTAGTACCACGAGGGCATGAACTGTCTGCCGCAGGGCTACCACACCTTGGGAAATTTCCCAAGATTTTGGGAATTCACGACCCCCCTTGGGATCTGGGGAATAATTTCGAAAAGGAGGCAAAACCTTGGGAAATATAACAGGGGGGAGATTTTTTTTACATATTTCGAAAAATGCAAACAACATGTGTTAAAAATTAAGTGAAAATAAAGCAAAATAATTTTAAAGTAACAAGGAAAAAACTAATTGTTTTAATTCTTTACTTGTTTTAATTTTTAAAACCACTCTTAAATAAATTAGAAGTTAACTGAAATTAAAGTTAATATTGTGAAGTATTAAAAAGTTAATAATTAAAGAATGTCAATTTTCTTTTTTTTTTTTTACGTTGAAGATTTACAAATTACATCCAGGTGTTGAATGTCTATCAAATTGACCTTGTACACCATATGCATAGACGAGTCTAAACAATAAATAAACTGATAATAAATCTTGAAATCTCAAATGAAATCAATATAGACTATTAATATTATAGAATTTCGGGGTGGGGGTGGGGGCGGTAGGCTCGGAAACTTTATCATTAGGCTATTAGACATAAGCAACCATACGAAAAAAAGTACAACCCAAGAGTGAACGATAGTGTTCAATGAAGAGTCCATAGTAAAATTGGATGAATTTCAATTACTTCTACAAAACTATGATGCGATGCATCTGTAAAAAAAATCCAGCCTAATTTTCATCAGTTGGAAAAAATATTTGTGGATTGACACATAGGTAATTAAGATATTAAAATTATACATTGTTGCATTATAAATGAAAATTTCATTTGAACAGTATTTTGTTTGAAAAAAAAATAATTATATGGTAAATTTATAAGAAAAAATAAAAATTCCAATTGTTTTCATAACAATATCAATCCATTTTAACTACAATTATTATTATTAAATTCTGCTTAATTGCTTTGCAAACCCCATTACTTATCAACAGACTTATAATAAGGAAAAAAAAAACATTTTTTGATGATTTGAAGAACCTTTTGTCCTTGTAAAAGGAATTCTGTGTTGATTAGCCTTGTTTCCAAGTGACTTCTAATAATTACACATGAATTGTAGATGATATTTTTACTATAGAATTTGGAGGTAATATTTAGTAGCCTAACTCCAGTGTGTATTGATATTTTGGATTATAAATTTGAAATTTAAAAAAAATAAAAAAATTGTTTATTTAATTTTTGTGATTAACTTTTTTTTTAGATGTCTTTTTAAGGGGAGGTGTGGGTGAAAAATCTAAAATTTTTGTTTAGCTTCGTATGGGAATTTTTTTATCTACACCATATTGGGTATTGTAAATGAGGTAGAAAACAGGTTTTAAAAAAAAAAAATTTCCATTGGTTGCCTTTGTAACCCATAAAAACCTCCGCAATTTCAATTTTGTTAGTGTTTTTCAAAACACTAAGGCTTTTACAAATATTAAGTTATTGCTATCAGATTTTAAACATAGATTATTTAACCTATAATAAATCTTTGTATAACAGGACTTTTTGATGTAATAACTAGTTATAAATCAACAGGGTCACAAATTGTGCCCCCATTTTTTTTCAAAAAATTGGGGTGTGGGTGAATTATTTTTGAAATATTTCCTTTTTTAAGATAGTTATCTTAATTCTAGGTTATTCAAATGTTTAATATTGGTCTATAAACATACTGTGAAAATTTGGTGAGGTTTGGATAATAAATAAAAAAGTTATAGGAATATTGGTGACCAAAAATATTGAAAACGAGAAAACTGAAATAACAAAGAAAAACAACAAAAACAATGAAAATATCAAAGAAAAATAGAATATTTATATTCAGATTGGACTGAAAACTTTTTATTAGCCTATTGTGGACATTTATTATCCTTTTCCAGGTTGTTTTGTCTTTTTTTCCTGACCACTCAACTTTTCCCTGCGATTGATGTATTATTATCTATTATTATTGTTTTTGTCAAAAAAATAATAATTTGCTCATTTTGAAGAATTTCAGCTTTATAAAAGTCTTCAAAACCATAAAATTAAGTTATGTGAAAATGCAATTTCCAAATAGTTATTTGGCATTGTCAATGTATCCTGAAAATGAACCTCTTGGTCTTGTAGAAAAATTGTAAGTTCTGTAAGTTCAAACGACGGAATGAATATTGACATTCAAAAAAATTTCTGAATTCTATACAACTTTTGAATCACTTGAGTTGCAACAGGTATTTTCTCAACAGCTTATTAACAGTTTTTTTTATGTGAGCCAGAAAACTCATGAGTGATCACTCCATTGAAAAAAACTTATTAGTTACTGTGTCAAATTTTAACACTAATCATGTTGCAAATCACATTGCATAGAGATACAATGTTGAAACAAGGTTATTATTGATGTGTTCCTTTCAACTGCAGTCTTATTCTTTTTGTCCTTGAATAACATATAATGAGCCTTGTGAATTAATCTGTGTTAGTCTTCTCTTGCATCCTCTGCCTGAGTTTACTATTATTTCGATGTATCGAAAGTATGTTGCGACGAGGAATCTGTAACAAATGGAACACATACTTAGGGCACTCTTTCTTTTTTCATGTAGAAATTGTCATTTGGGCTAAATGGGCCAAGGCACAACAGATCAGTGTAGTTTATCAACAGCAAATATAATGCATGTTGTATTCCATTGAGATCCGCAAACTCATTGCGCGTCTCCTCAATCATTCCTGAAAACAATAAACTTGTAGTTAGATATTTTTTTATTAAAAGCTTCTCAACAATAAAATATAAGGCTAAGGACATTAATCAATGATAGGTCGTACTTGTTGACAAGTATTTCAAGCAAATTTTGTTAGAATTTTAGGGCTTCAGAATAAAATAAAACAAAATGTCATGTGTGTGACGCGATAAGAAAAATAAGAAATGTAAAATATTACTATTATATTATATCAATAGTCAATAGCTATACTATAAATATAGTACAATGTAGTTCAAATATCACATTTACTAAATTAATAAATTGTTTATTAGTCTACTGTAACTATCACTAAGCTAACAGTAACAGTGTTTACTAAAAATAAAAATAATAAAAGTATAAGCCTTGTTCAAACATTGTAAAATAGTGAGTATACGCTTAGCCTTAGGACTAATTGAAAGCGTACATTAAAATTGAATCTAAGTGACAAAACGACTTACCATTATTATTTAATTTATTGGGATGGCATTTTCTATCTTCTTCCTGCTAGTGAAGTAGCGTAGAGGTGCTTGAAGTGACTACGATCCGAGTAGGACTAGTACTAGGACTAGGTACTTGGCCGAAGCAAGGGACACTCATAGAAAATTTGTATCGGAAATGGGCGTCGGCGCGCGAAAATCCGTGTTTTTAATTTGTTGATGTTGCTGCAATTTCATTCATAAAATAATTACTATATCCCACAATTGTGTTCCTTTTCCGGCCTTACGCTTTAGAGGACATCTTGGCCTACATTTTAATCAATCTCTTTTTTATTTACAATCTGTTAATATTTGAGAAAATCCTTGGTGAATATAAGGCAACTTTCACCATTAATAAAAGTTAAAGTAAAAAATATGTCATTATCATATTTTTTGTGCACCTCGGGCATACATTGATCTACCAGTATGCCAAATTTCAAAGCCTCATGTCCTTCCCGAGAGACGCCATGGTTCCCCTCATGAGCAGTATACTATGTAGGTCGCACTACCCAAATTCGCTAGGGTGTGACCACGCCCCCTTTTCAATGGCGGAAGATGCCGATACTCGACAAATATTCAATTATTATCACTATTTACATCAAAATATTTGGATAACTTATAGTTTCGAGTGAACTTAAAAGTCTTTTAAACAAGAATATCCTAATTTGAGGTTTAAAAACCCGGTAGAGTCCATATTATAAATGATCACAATTTGCCGTGTGCAAAACGTTGTACTGGGCAGCCATTCACACAGCCACTTGCATTTGCATAATGGCTATACCGTAATACTATTTCATTCATAAGAGTTGGCCGTGTGCAAAAACTATTAAACCATTGGTCAGGGAGAGCTTTAATTAATTATTCATGTGCCAAAGTTGAAAGATTAAAATAAGTCGACCCTAAACAGTGTGTTTAAAGAAAGGGGGTGCGTTGCCTTATATAAACTATATAGTCATTGCGCATGACGCGATCAGCGGAATGAGGTCACAAGATGTGGAGGTGTAGTCCATAGTAAAAAATGACAAACCAAGTCGTACTTTAAAAATTCATAACTTTAAAACTAAAACAGCTTAAAATATGATTTTGGTGTTATAATTCTGTTAAAAATTAGCTCTATACATCTATGCCATTGGTTTATTTAAAAAAAAAATTTAAATTTTTTACCAAAGTACCTAACTAGGACTCTTTAGTTTAGTTTAGTAGCTTAGTCATTAGTGTACTCAGTCTTAGTCTTCTCCGAAATAAAAGAAGTATAATTAATTGTGTTTTTCATGGCAATTAATCACAGCCAAATCATTTTGTTTGGTTATTTACTTATTTAGTGGTTTTTTTACCTCCTCAAATGTTTTTATTTGCGACAAATGACCATCGACATTGCTAGGCCTCACGAAATTAGCAACGATTTGTTTATACCGGAAGTATTTATTACAAACTGAGTTCCTACACAGGGACCAATCAAAATGGTTATTTTAATCAAAGGTCAGGGCTAGATCACGTGATACACGAAGAATGTCAGGAAAATACCCAATTTTGCGAGATTTTATCGCCGATTGAATGCTTCGGTTGCTTTCGTAATTTTCTTTGTGACGAAACGTTGAGTTTATCTAAAACCGGAAATCACCAACTTTCCAACCATACCAAATACGTTGGGATTGGGCGGTTCGAAATAATCATAACAAAGCGGTAAAAACACTAAACAATCGGACAATTTTGACATTTTTCTGATTGATAGGGTCAGGAAAATTGTAATTTATTATATTTTACAACTTACTTTTGTAAAAACAAATATAAAATTTCAATAAAGAAATGGTTAATAAAACCAAATAAACAATAATATTTTTTTTTTCAAAATTTGACAATTTCGTCCATTTCTCACCCGCACCTCCCCTTAAATAAATTTCAGTCAATGACTGTGCCATGTGTTTCAGGGGCATTAATTCAAGATAGTATTTCTTTAATTACATAGAAAAATACTTTTATAAAAACAAAAACTCCTACATTATTTAATGATCTTGGGAAATATGTTGACCAAACCTTGGGAAATTTTTAAAAAGTGAGTGGCAGCCCTGGTCTGCCGTAACAAAAATGTATAGTCACCGAATCGGTGTAAACCTTAGGGTTTCGGGAAATTTTGATCAGGGTGCTAGAAAGTATATGGAAGACAATCCTGTAATAAAATTTCTTAAACAGGACACGGATGATTATGAATTTGCATACTTTGGGACTTTCGACGGACACGGAGGTCCCGAAGCATCAACTTTATGTAGAGACAACCTTCTCAACGAAATAACTAATTACGATGGATTTTGGATTGACGATGACAATCATCCAGTTTTGGCTGCTATTCGAAAAGGTTTTCTCGATACTCATCATGCCATGTGGAATGTACTAGGTAAGCGTAATTAACTCATTTTATTATTTTAGTAACAAAAATTACACGGCACACGTTAAACTTTGAAGTTAAAGCCGCGAAGCCTAAGCTAAGCTAGGCCTAAGTTGTGAAGTGTTTTAATAGTGCTAGTCTAAATGTTTTAGAATTTAGTAATTTAGTTAAGGCAAGCGTTATCCGCACGGTTTTGGACGTGAGAATAATGCCGAGCATTATCCGAACGGTTTTTGGGTAAAAGTGCAGTTCAGGTGCGTCCGTTATTCCCATTGACATAGAGTTCATAGAGATATATTATAGCTCTGGTTATTCCCCACAGCCAGAAATGTGTGATGTATACTTATATTAACTAAAATTATGCATTTTTTTACATTTTTGACTTTATTTCAGGAATTAAAAACTTATAATTAATTAAACGTAAATTAGTTTAAGGCGGCATTTTTCGTAGGCTTATTGAACGCAAATTACAGTACAGTGTGTCAGTCAGTGTGGAATGAATCGTAAATGTGTGAAAGCCAGCCTGTCTTAGGTCTTGGCCTAGATGTAAAATGTAGGTATAGGCCTATAATCTTGGAGAGTAGTAGCATTAAGATGCATTTTATTTAGGACCTATGGCCTAGAACTAGAGGCTATACTATACAGTCTAGACCTAATAAGGCAGTGTTTAGCATTCCGAGAAAACCACGCCATGTCTAAGCAATGTTTCCAAAACTACAATCGCCTGATAGACACATTTCAAGAAATTTCTACTACTTTTACAAATGAACATAATTATTAAATATAAAATATACTTTTAATTAAAATGAAGAAGAAAAAAAAAAGTAAAAATCTATCCCCAACCAGTAAATGATCACATAATTAATATATGTTTGCTTAGCTTATGCTCTACCACAAGACCACAAGTTCACATCAAATTGCCTTATCATTATCTTAAAATCAATGGTACATTTTTGCCACAGTGTACGCAGGCCTAGGTCCATGGCTTTACGGAAATTTGTTCTTTAAAATTTTTTTTTATTCATTTATTAGTGAAGAAAAGAATAAATAGTTTGAGTTCTAAAATAATGCCGAGCGTTATCGGCAGACCGAAATCTTCGCTATAATGCGCAGAGGAGCCGTGCGGATAATGCTCAGCGTTATCCTTACGGCCAAAACCGTGCAAATAATCACTCCGTTTAGTTAATCTAGAATCTAGAGTTTGGCTAGTTATCAATGCCACAAGTTTGTGTTTTGGATTCACTCCCCTTATTGTTGTAATTTGAGTTACATTTTCTTTAAACGGTGTGCTTATTTTTATATGGGTTCTTTAATGGGTGATTTGAGTAGTTTTTATAATTTCATGCATTTAATTTTGTATTAAAAAAGACTTCTACTTACCTCTTATAAATATAATAATTTATTTTAAATATAACTGAATCATATATTTAATTAAAATACAGTGAACATGTTATTTTTTGTTTGTTTTTGCCTTTAGTTTTTTTAAAACTATTTTTCTGTACGTAATTTTTTAACATACCTGTTTGGTTATTTTTAACTTGCATTTTTATTACAATTTCAAATAGAATATATCAATATAAGGATAATAATAATATATACTTCAGCAAATTAAAATTATAACAATATCACTTTGTTTTATTATAAATTTTAAAGTCGGGAAATAATTAAAATTAAGCTTACTTGTTTACGATAGCATTAGTCTGTACTTTTATATGCAAATCAGGATAAATTCCATGATTAGAGTCTCCGTTAGGATGCATTTCTTTAGAAAAAAAAAAAATCCTTAATAAAATTTGACCATATTAATACCAGTAATGAATTTTTTTGTGACAGTAATATTATTTGGTTTTTTTGGAAATCTGCGAAGCTTTCAAGGGATGCTCTGCGCTGAATATTTTCCAAAAATAATTTTTTTTAAATAGTAAATTCAAATTTTGTAATTTAAATTTTTTTACAAATATTTAAACCAATGAAACAAATTAATAAAATATAATAAATAATAAAATAATTTAAAAAAAATTAAAATGTAAGTTACAAAATAAATAACCAAACCACAAAACCTATGGGACTAATAAGTACCATTTCTCTATGGTGGGACTGCAGAGAGTTAAAATAATTTTAACAGTTCATTGGTTGGCTGATTATAGTATAGCATTTTATGTCATCTGCCATTTTATAAAAAATGACCACAGTGTGTTTCACTCATTTTGTGGCTTTTATTTTTGGTTTTATTCTAAATTTTAGTGGACGTGAGTTATTTTAGTTTTCCACGGCCGCCATCTTGGTTTATCGACTAATCCTAATGGTTTGTGTTTGTACTCTGTTAGACGATTCGTATAGAGTTGAAGTGTTTGTTGATACAGTTTCACTTTGTCCCGCGTTGACAAATCTTCTCTGTTTAGGATCTGTTGCATTTGCATATCCAAGTCACGTAAGCTATCGTTTAGGGTATCGGGTGTTACATATGGTCTTTGATTCATGGCATCTAATACACGTGGATCGATTAAAATCATTTTCTTGGCCATCGTTAGAAACCCAAGACAACTTTCAGGACGCTTACAATAGGTCCCAGTAATGCGCCTATGAAACCACCTTGTTGGAGAATCTGCTTACGTCATTTGGTTGATAGTCTCTTTTTGTTGAGCTCTCTTAAACTTGTTTTGTGACGCTGCAAACGTGTCTTCTGAGCGGGTGTAAGTGGAAAATTACCTTTTAACACATTGTGGCAACATTCGCATAGAGTTTGAGTTGTTGGGAAGCATTTTTAACAGCGGCCTTCGCGAGTGGTGGATTAGCGCGACACAACAAGTGTAACATTTCAGTGTCTTTTCACCTTTTCGGACATGTTTGGTTTATTATTTGGGGACGTACACAACTTGATGTTCGTAAGGAAATATACAGCTACGTAACTCAGATGATCCGGTGTTTCCTGACGGTCGAGTAACAAATAACCATGAGGTGCCGATGTGGCGTCTTTAAAGCTTTCTTGTACATATGAAACGCGACCGGGGTACATTTGCTTTGCCAAATGTGTAATCTGTGACCCATCTCTAGGGTTTTTGAACAGTACTATGTAATGCGAATTGAGACTTATTGTTCTTTTTTCCTTATTTTTCCCGCAAAGGTTTTAAACAATATACATAACACTGATGTCTCCTTACTGTTTCGGTCATCAAATCGTCTATGATCACTAAGCGTCGTCTCCTATCACCAACTGACCATTGTTCCATATCAGGAAGTCCTACAAATTGGACATCTTTCATGGTCTCGTATATCGTTTGCCATTCCCCATAACACCATATAATATCCTCTGGTGTGGGGGCGAACATTTCTGGTAAATGTGCCAACTTCTTGTTTACAAATACAGTTTTACCACTACCTGTTGGACCGGCGATAAGAGCCGTAAAGGGGTGTTTCCACATTGGATCCATTATTAGTAGTGTTGTCTTGACTTAGTATGAATGTGCTTTATAATATGTTTCTATTTTTTCTCTTTCTTAGTAATGGCCTCACGCACCATCGAAAGCCTTTGGATGGGAATCAGCGCACATACAACCTTCTGTACGGTTTGCCTGTGTGACCAAGACAACCAACAATGCCATTCTTGTGTAATGGCACAAGATTTTGAGGAGCTGGTGGCGGACCAGCTAACGACCTTATTTTGTTAGTCTACCGATAAGCACATAGGCGTTTCTCCGCTATAACAGTAGGAGAACCCGCCATAGTCCGCCACCATCCCCTGAGTCGGATGACACCTGTCCACCTCTTTGACAATCGACCCCACCCGGACTCCGACATAGGCCTCCTACGCCTGGGTGAGAGGCCTGGCCGATTGTGCTACCAGAGAGCCCACCGCAGAGGGTGCCACCCCTCCGACTCCATCGATTGTTTTGGCCCGTTCCTCAGGCGACTTCGTCTGAGCATCCTACACAGGAGGTCCAACAGCGTTTGCCTTTACTGAGCCAGCTGGGCCCTCTTGTGTCATAGCACAAGACTTTGAAGAGCTGGTGGCCATGGAGAGCCTGACAGAGCAGGAGCTATCGTGCAGACATGTACGCAGGCGGGTTAGTCAGTATAATCTAATGAGAACCCGCCCGAGTCCGCCACCGTCCCCGAGCCGGAGGAGCAGGACACCACACCAGCTGTGACTCCTCCTCAATAGCCCACGCCACCACCACAACAAAAGACCCCACCCACCCTTCTCAGCCTCCGACATAGGCCTCCTACGCCTGGGTCGAAGGCCTATACCCATTATAATTCCAGACACCCCACCACAGAGGCTCCAGGCGCCTTCCCTGGAATGGTGGGAGATGTCTCCGGACAGTTACACTTACGCTTCATTTTAAAATGAAGATTATCAATTTGAATGACCATGCTTGGAATAAATATTATATAAAACTATACGCCACGTTTTTGTTGTCTATATAATTATATAATTTTGAGAACCACTCTTAATTAAAAATTAATATAAAAACATCATAAAACAACACGATGGTACAACAACAAGGGAAATTATTTATTTAAAAAGTAATTAAGCGATTATTGCCCCTTAATTAATTCTTATATATCCTTTGCCCCGCCAAAAGTATACCCATATCGTGCACTATTTACTACTGATGACATGTCTGTACATTTTTTAGGTTGGGGGGGGGAGGGGGGGTTGTGTGGCACAAGATGACAAGTACATTCTGGAAAATGGCGACGAGAGTTCTGCACGGATTATCCGTTAAAAAACTGGTCCCTATTCCCAGAGACTTTTAAAAGTATCTTTGTTAATAAGAGTGCCGCTCCATTTTCGTGGGGGGGGGGGGGTGTTATTCTATTTCCTCTCCAGAGAAGAGAATAGCAGCATAGTTTCGCCTGATTGTAGTCTGATTTTCCCGAAAGTGTTCCACCATACTTCACTTAGACCCAAGATTTTTTAGTGCAAAGTTTGATGGATGCCATTAGACAGTGTGCCACCAGAACCAAATGCCCCAAGAACTGGTTGTGACAAGACCAGGGTGCCGCCATAGCGTGTATTTCGTTTTCCCATAAGTTTAGTCACCTATAGCTTTAAGTTTGTGATGGTCTAAACGTCTCATGATTTAGCGGCGTTTACGTCAGAAAAAACATGACCTTAAACAACCATAAAACTAAGTTTTTGGTATAAATCCTTTATAATAAGTAATATCAAAAGGGGGGGGGGGCTGAAAATTTGACAAAATATTCATAAAAGTAACGCACTAGTGTCGTCCCCCCACCCAAAGCTCACAACCACACCCCTCCCCCGAACTTTATTAATATTCTAATGACTCACCCGCTTTCACACCGTAGATTTATTGTACCAATTATTTCAAAAAAAAAAAAAAAAAAGCAAAATAAAATATTACTAACGCACTGCAGCTGCAATATTTTTATTCAATAGAATCTCATTTAGCGCAATTATCGGGAATTTTCCACATCCTCACAAAGCTGCTCAAACTGCCGAGTTAAGGGCGTGTGATTTGATGCGGTTAATAACTTTAACTACATCAATCAATATGCTGTTAAATTCCGGTGATATTTTTTGGCTTGCCAGTGCCAGCATTTCCCCGTGAATGATACACTGCGTGGATTCACTCCCAGGCATGGGCGCTGGCAGGTAGTGGCAAGGTGGGGTACTTGCCCCCCCCCTGATTAAATTTTTTTTAGACAGAAATAGACAAAAAAATGTATTAAGTAAAAAGAAAATAAAGAGAAAGTAACTAAGCTGATGCTGATCTCGTTTCACTGTGTAATTATTTTTATATTTTCTATATTAATTAGTTTTACAAAGTTTTATCCGGCTGTCAGGTATGCCTTACTAGTTTTGCTAACATTGCAAGCAACAACATGTACGGTGGAGCGATCGTTCAGCACATTACGTCGTGTAAAAACATGGCTTAGATCTACAATGTCAGATGAACGTCTGTCTGGGTTGTGCATGTTAAGCGTACACAGAGACAAAGTGAACTGCAACAAAAAAGATTGCATGGGCAAAATTGGAGATATGTTTGGTAGCGATAACAGACGACTCCAGTTCTTGTTTAAAGAATACATTTTATTTTAAATTTATGTTGTAATATTTTTTGTTATTTACATTTATTGTGTTAATAAAAAATGTGTTGCTACAGTAGTATGCCCTTCATTACTACAGTGTCCTGTCCGTTCGTTCCCCATACAAATAGGCTACAGTAAATTAAAACCACATTAAAACATTACTAAAATTATTCCCCCCCCCCTAGAAAATTTTCTGCGGGCGCCCATGCTCCCAGGTGCAACCTCCTTAATCCGAGTCCGGTCCAGGCAGCAGCCCCGTCTGTGCATATGCCGACACAAAAGGAACATTTTTAGTTGTCCTGATATATAACCATCCAGTGACTTGAACAGTTCTACTCATGCACATCCTCCTGATAAAGATATCGCACATAAACACGTAGTTTTGCCTTGTCGATATCTGTAGATTCGTCAGCTTGGAATGCGTAACATGATGTATTAATCCTTTCCAACAATTGTGTCTCAATAACAATGACACTCAATGTCTTCGGCTATTTCCTCAATGTGCATAGTCACAGTGCTAGCCGACAAAGGCACTTGTGTTAAATTTTTTAAACAGCAGCCTCTCCTAGAAGTTCACGGGAAATGTCTTTAGTGGAGGGCAAGATAAATTGTTCACCGTTTGTGAATGTAAAGACAAAGGAAGTAAAGTAGTGCTAGGGCAAGGGCAGAGGTACGTTTCTACATTTCTAATACTGAAACTGTAACTACTCGACTAATGAACTGTTTCATAGTAGTAGTAGGGGCCATCCATAAATGACGTCACGCGTCTAGGGGGTGGGGGGTCACATTTTTGTGACGAGGGGGGGGGCACACGAATGCAGTGGAGCAGTGTTTCCTGGCCTTTCTCTGCGCTCTCTTTACAGCTGCTTCCGCCATGTAGAGCTCCTCGGCACGTAGTGATCCTTCCTTCACGATGCCTCGCCATGTGGATCGATCCTCCGCCAGGTCCTCCCAATTTGAGATGTTGATGTTGGCCGCCTTCATGTCTCTTTTGCATACCGGTATGTCTAAGTATCTGAGACGAGGCCGTCCAACTGACCTTTTACCTGTCGCCATCTCGCTGTACAGCACGTCCTTAGGTATGCGACCAGGTTGCATTCGCTTGACGTGCCCAAGCCAGCGGAGGCGTCTTTGGATTAAAATGGCTGGGACGCTGCACATATTTGTTTGAGACAGGACATCCGTGTTGGGGACTTTTTCTTGCCATTTGATGTCAAGGATGCGGCGCAGGCATCTGAGGTGGAAGCCATTGAGCCTTTTTTCGTGCTTGGTGTACGTGGTTCAAGACTCGCATCCATAGAGGAGTGCGCTCAGTACGAAGGCCTGGTATACCTGCAGCTTAGTTCTTGTTGTAAGTTTGGCATTGGACCAGACTCTTTTATTCAGTCTCGCCATGACAGTTGCGGCCTTCCCTATTCTACCACTTATCTCATCCTCCATTGAGAGGGTGCTCGAAATGTTCGACCCTAGATACGTGAATCTGTGCACAGAATCCAAGTCGCAGTCGTCGATGGAGATAGTGGGGAGAGAGTCAGCGTCCTGAGCCATAATGTTGGTTTTCTTCAAGCTGATGGTCAGGCCAAACTCTTTGCAGGCAGCGGATAAGCTGGATACAAGGCTCTGCAGGCCGTCTGCTGAGTGAGATACTAAAGCGGCGTCATCTGCAAATAAGATCTAGTGTAGCATGACCTTTCTTATTTTGGTCTTAGCTCTAACTGATAAAGTTACAGGCCAACACTGAGGAGGAGAAAATGGGTGTAGTGACATTGACAGTTGAGAGAATTTATGTGAAAATATGGAGATGAGAGTCATAGAATCAGGAGAAGTGGGATAGAACGAAAAAAATGGTTGACCGCGGGATGGGGGGGGGGGGGGGGGGAGGGGGGTGATCTTAGTAAATGCTCTAGGGCAGGGATTCTTAACCTTTTGCAGCGCTGCAGCCCACTCCGTTTTTTTAAAAAAAACCCACGCATCGCCGCCATCCGGACCCGGGTCCCATTAGAATCAATGCTATTCGGATGTCATTTGTGGTAGTTTATTTTAGTTAAACTGAAGAAGTAAGTTTACAAACGTATAGTGCATTCAATTATCTTTCATTTGATACCGAATTTTGTCTTACAAACCTAACAATACAAATTTTAAATAGTTTTTTAATCCCAACCTCTCACTTCTGGTACCCGGGTGCGAATAGTCGCAGCCATAATTAAATGATTTAGTTGTCGTTGTTTTATTTCTTTAATTCACTTAGGGGCCATCCATAAATGACGTCATGCAAATTTTGCCGATTTTTGACCCCTCTCCCCCCATCGTCACAAATCGTCACAAAATGTTAGACCCCCCCCTAAAATATAACGTCACAAATCTCTACACCCCCCCCCCCCTATAAAAAATCCCTGTGTCCACTACTGTCCTTTACAAGCCCTTAAGAAAGTCACCTCCCGTGGATATCAAATAACTGCACCTGTGTCAGAAACACTTCACTAGAACAGTGGTTCTTATCCAGTGGTAAAAGTACCTCCCCAGCCCTGAGGTGCGGAAGACTAGAAAAGTGCATTCAGTGGCGTAGCCAGAGGGGTGTGGGCCGCACAGGGGTGACACCATCTCAGGGGGGTGACATCAAATTGAAAAATTGCGTATTTACAGAGCACACACTGCTCGGTCTAACCGAAATTCATAAAAGGATAACAGATGGCACGTACATTTTCCACCCATGTAACCAAACAAGATTCGTTTTTTATTAAAATTTCAAAGGTGATGCGTCAGCAGTTAGGTTACCTTATTATTAGGTCAGAAACACACCGTTTTGACCATGTTTCAACGCCGAATGAAGTGTTTGGTAACTTTTGTATGTGACAGGAAGCTATAATTATCTCAAATCTGAGAAGTAAAACTATCCTTTGATAACATTCTAATAACAATAAGCGATTCTAAGTACATGTCACAGTTCTTAAATACATTTACCTCCCGACCTTCAATACTGTGGACTAAGTTTAACAAGAAGAATTACATCGTGGAAGTCGAGGGTGGAGGGTTGACACCACTACTAGCTTACTGGACCGGGTGACACCAACCCTAGCTACGCCACTGGTTTTAATTGCTGCCATTGCTGCCATTGCTAGCTGTTGCTGCTTTTTTTAACAAAATAGTTTGTATCCATTTTGATCAGCAGCAGTAAATGTCTTTCTTGGGAATTTTGATGGCGCATTGCTTTTATTTGTAATTTTTTCCCCTTGCTTATAAAGTTAATGAAAGAAATTAAACTGCGATGACTAAATTGTTGATTTATTTTTAATTTTATTACAATATAATTTATATGTTTGGGGGGGGGGTGTTTAAAACAGAGTGGGCCAGCAGGGCTGCAAAACATGTTAAGAATCCCTGCTCTAGAGCATGTACTAAGATACCCCCCGGCCCCTGCCCTAGAGCATTTACCACCACCCACCCACCCCAAGGTCAACCATTCAGACCATTGTATTCTTTCAATTCCACTTCCTCTGGATGACTCCTGTGTCCACATTTAGCCATAAATTCTCACAACTGGCATGGCAACCACACCCCCAGTTCCCTCCTCCATGGTGTCTTGTAACCTGATCTGAGCCATTATTGGGACCTCACATACCTGAACTGATTCTCTCAGTCTCAGTGATAGTAGTTTAAAAATAAAATAATTATTTTTTGTATAAAAGAATATGTTAAAAATTTCAATAATTTAGGGTTATTAAGTGCAATTCTTTACTACAATATTCTACTTTTCATGTGACGTCACATTGCTTGAGAGTCCCCCCCTCCCCCTCGTCACACATCGTCACAAAAATCTGACCCCCATCCCCCACCTAGACGCGTGACGTCATTTATGGATGGCCCCTTATTACAAACAAGGGAAAGAGTAATTATTACCAATACAAGTATTATTAATGCCCAAACTAAATTGACTAGGAAAACATTTACGGCTGCTAATCAAAATGCATAAAATCTGTTTTTTAAAACAAAAAGCAACAGCTAGCAATGAGAGCAAATGCAATTTTCTGGTTTTCCACACCTCAGGGCTGTAATTTTACCCCTGTTTAAGAACCACTGTTCTAGTGAAATGTTTCTGACGCTGGTGCAGTAATTTGATATCCTTGAATGGTGAATTTCTTAAGGGTTTTTAAAGGACTGTAGTGGACGGAGGGAATTTTTTTAGTGGGGGAGGGGGGTGCAGAGATTTGTGACGTTATATTTGAGGGGGGGGGGGTCTCTAACTTTTTGTGATGATGGGGGAGGGGGGGGGAGGGTCAGAAATCGGCAAAATTTGCGTGACGTCATTTATGGATGGCCCCGTAGACTAATTAATGATCATTAATTGAAACTCTGGTGATTTCCATAACTATGAAAAAAAAAATAAACATTTTAAATTATCTAACCTCACAAACTACATTTTAACAGGAAAATTGCAAATAGAGGGTGAGTTTTCAAAATATTTACAACAGGAAACATACATTCATTAAGATCTATTGGCTGAAATCTTCGTGTCGTAACTTATTTTACCGTAACCCGCGATAGCTCAGTTGGTAGAGCGGAGGACTGTAGATGTGTAGAAGCTATCCTTAGGTCACTGGTTCGAATCCGGTTCGCGGGAACTATTTTTATCTTTTTTTGTTTTTTAACAATTTTTATATGATGATTAATTATATTTTTTACTAAACTGTTGATGAAATGTGTTCGTGTTTTGTTTTATGAAAAAAAGATTCGTATAGAATACTTGAGTATCTGTATAAAAAAATAATATTGTCTTGTAAACAACTAATTAATGTTTTAAGCAGTGTATCTCAACCTCCCTAATGCCCTGACCCTTTAATACATTTCCTCTTGTTGTGGTGACCCCCAACCATAAAATTATTTTCTTTACTACTTCATAAATATGTGTCTTTCAATGGTCTTAAGCAACCCCTGTGTAAGGGAACCACTGGTCTAAAAAAATACAGCAAAATCTTTGCGTGACTTTTGGAGGCCCCCTACCACTTTTTGGGTTTGTGTCCCCTGCATTCAAAGAATTATTTTTTTTACCACATCCTTTAGTCCCCTTAAATGTCTGAGGACCCCTGCAGTGCTCACGTGGCCGCTCTGGTCTAAACGCTATACTCATAATATTTCTTCTATATTTTATTTAAAGATGAAAATGGTTCATGTCATTTGTAAGAAAATGTCTAGAAAATATCCTAAAGAGTGAGTGATCATGTCAATAATGTGTTTCCCTTTGCTTAATTCAATGACTTGCACAGAAATTACATATCTGTTGGTCCTTTAAATCAATAAACTGGTCCCTAGTAATAAAGTAGTAAATAGGTGAAGAACCTTTGGGTTAAATGATACTAAGACTAAGAACAATATATATTATTTTCAGGACAAAACATTGAATGGTTAATAAATATTTAATTTATTTGTAATAGACAATCTGCCATTTCATTGGAGGATAAACATGTTTTATAACTTGGTAACAGCATTATAAATGAAAACTTGGGAGTCCCTGAAATCTTTGAGAAATCATCACAGGGCACTCACATCATGGGACATTTACATTACTGAACACTTACACTACCAGACATTTCTATCACAGGGCACTCACATCAAGGGACATTTACATTACTGGACATTTTCACTACCAGACATTTCTATCACAGGGCACTCACATCATGGGACATTTACATTACTGGACATTTTCACTACCAGACATTTCTATCACAGGGCACTCACATCATGGGACATTTACATTACTGGACATTTTCACTACCAGACATTTCTATCACAGGGCACTCACATCATGGGACATTTACATTACTGGACATTTTCACTACCAGACATTTCTATCACAGGGCACTCACATCATGGGACATTTACATTACTGGACATTTTCACTACCAGACATTTCTATCACAGTGCACTCACATCATGGGACATTTACATTACTGGACATTTTCCTTACCAGACATTTCTATCACACGGCACTCACATCAAGGGACATTTACATTACTGGACATTTTCACTACCAGACATTTCTATCACAGGGCACTCACATCATGGGACATTTACATTATTGGACATTTTCACTACCAGACATTTCTATCACAGGGCACTCACATCATGGGATATTCACATCACAGGGCATTCAAATCAGTGAATGTTCACATCTCTGGATATTCACTTCACGGGACATTCCAATCGAATGAAAATTCCCATCACAGGCACACATTTTCCTATCAATGATACAATAAGGGTATTGCAAATGAAAAAGTACCAGAACCCTTGGTATCATTTTAATTATATTCTAATATGATATATGATGCTCATACATGCTGAACAAAAGGGACAGACAATGATCCTAGTGAGTCTCTGAACAAAGGGGACAGAAAATGATCCTAGTGAGTCTCTGAACAAAAGGGGCAGATTATGATACTAGTGAATCTCTGAACAAAAGGGACAGAAAATGATCCTAGTGAGTCTGTGAACAAAAGGGACAGAACACGATCCTAGTGAGTCTCTGATTTAATCCATTATGGTGCTATTTTTTGTCCTCATTGTACTGCTTTCTCTTATAACCCAAGTCTTAATATCTGTGTGTTTCATCCTAATTTCGCTAACATCATTTCTCAAACTCAAACAATGCCCTAATGAGAATTTTAAAACACTGACAGCACTGCTAACATAATAGTTTCTCCTCCAGTTACTAAGGTGACCTGGCCACAACAAACATCTCACTTTCAGTGTACAGGTGTGGAGGTTGTTAGCCTGACCATGAAACTGAATTTTATTTATTACCCATTCATTAAAAATGTACAGAAATTTGGATTGAACATTTTATATTGCTCCTTCATAATTTGATGGTGGGTCATAACTGTTTAAGAAATAATAATAATATTGTTGTTGACAGATCAGTCATATATGTGAAGATAAATGATTCTATCGACAAATTCCAGGCTTTTTCCACTTTTTTTCTTGACAGATAATTATAGCGGCAATGGTAAACAGTTTATATCAAAACTGGTCTACAGCAAATTGTTAGAAGCAAAAAAACAACAAAAAAAAAACAATTTCAATTTTGGAATTATTATTATTATCATAATGACTGAGGCAATCTCAAAATTGGAACACATGAATGATAAATGTGATAAGAGGTGTGCATCCAAATACATCAATGACAAATGTCAATCCAATGAAGCATAGAAGCAAAGGGAAAAAAATGAATTGAGGCTGCCTATGCCATTTAACAACAAATGGGCACACAAACCAAGCTTTTGGTTTTGTTAACAATCATTATACAAATTTATTTCCTCTCCTGAAATAATTTAAACTAACAAAACATTCTAATTCTAGTTCTAGGAAAGAAACAAACTATATTTGACTAGTAATGGATAAAATTAACAAAATTATAATCCTAATAATTTTTAATAGTTTACCTCACTCCAATACTATCTATTGAAGAGATATTGTTAAAATGTTGCATAGGGCAAGCTGTTCTAAGATATACCTACAAAAAAAATAAATGTAAAAGAAAACCAGTTGTTGGTTCTCGTAAATAAATGAATAACTTATGTACTTAAATGATAATTTGATTTATTAATAATAATAAGTTACCAATTCAAATTATGTTTCACATTAAAACAGCTGAAAATACAAATACAAAAAATCTGATAACATTTTTTAAGAATGATTTAAAAAGAAACGTAACATTTTCCTTGATTTAATTTTTTGCAATCCGTTACCATAAAAAACCTGAAGCTTACATAAACATATTTAAAAATAGGTGTATCTAAGCAAAATGACAATTCAAAGATGTACATGCAAAGGAGTCATTCCATCACTTGCTTTCTGTGTGTCCATTTGAGCTTGTAAGAATTGTCTCTAAAGTTTCCCTTCAAAGCAGAGAAAAGAAGGAGGATTTTTTGGTTAAAAGCTAATTATTGAGAAAAGATAAAGCTTTAAATAAAATAAGTCAACATTAGGACCAGTTACACCCAAAATGTCAATGGAACACAATTGGTTAGACCAGTCGGATTTTTCAATGTTGTCTTCATCGCCTGATCTACCTGAGAACTCACAATGTTTAGCTAATCAATATCAACATCAATTTTATTTCCATTATAATTTATTTGCAGTTTGAAGTGATCTAAATGCCATTAAGCTTAGATATGCTGCCAAAAAATAACTATTTAATAAAAAAAAAATTAAAAGTACAGTATAAAATCAAGTGCTGCCATACTCAGAGCTTGACACATCCTGTTTATAAAAAGTTTAAAAAGGCTCTTTGTAACTTCTTAAATTAGAAGAGTTACCTTCACTAGGCAACGCTGAAGATGGCATGTTTTTAAGGAAGGATTCGCCCAGAACGCGCCGGAAATGGTTAATAAAGGGATGGTCTAAAAATTTGTCAGTGGATTAAAACGCTTGTTTCTTCATTGATTAAAAAAATATAATAATCTTTTAAATACCTGGTAAATGAGAGCTGTGACTTGAGGCGCTCCTTCATACCTGGCCCAGAAGCACTTTTGAGTTTCTCCTCCAACTCAGCTATCGTAGCCTTAAAGCCGACAACATTGTGCAGCACCATCACATGTTTACCACCTGATGAAGCCAGGTAGTGCCCACTTATGTCAAAACTAAGGCATGTCATTGGTTCTGTGGATGACGGGAATATGGACATCTAATATATGAAGTCTTTTTCTCAAGTATGATAGATAGAATTGAAGGAGGACACCTGTTTATCTCAATCAAATTTTCTCAAAATATAGAATTTCTTTAATTTTAATGAATAAAAGATTTGGAACAAGCATTGCTAATAATACTAATATTAAACAACTAATGTTAAGGCATATATTTCCACCCATAACTAAATTTTTAAACTTGAACAAGGTAGATCTAATCATTAACCCAACAACTGTCATAATAACTCATCATCTGCCCTTAAACCCCATTTTTGTGGTGTCACGGCGGACATAATTGAATTAATTGGCAGCTAGAAAATCGTCATTAAAAGTGTGACCGTATATTGGTAAAGGGGAAATAACTCTACATAAATATGAGTTTGCTTACTATTTCCATTTCTATCTGTGTTAATATGCTTTTATCAGGGTTTGTTTTGTGATTCATCAAGTGTGAAATTTGCTAAATTTTTATTTTACTCCCATTACATCTGATGCTGGAAAGGGCCCTTATCTAGTTTACAAAATCGAAACAGACATTGTCAAATGCATTAATATAATAGCCATGATTTCAGAGATACCATATGTGCCAGTAATAACAGTATTAGCTCTAGTGGTGATGTCAGCATGAGAGTCAGAAATCGACAATTTTAGTCAGAAGCTCAGTCTATTGTTACAGACAAATTTGTTTGGGAAAGGGTGGAAAAGACAAAGACTGGGTCCCAAATACCTACCCTAAAGAGTTTCAAACAAATTTATGTTTGTTTCTGTTCTGGAGTAGTAATGAATAAAAAATTGATTTAATAACTTCAATTGAAAAGGAATTACTGAACTCATTTTGTGCTTTCCACCTTGTATTTTGTATGACAAAAATTTTAAGTTAGTGAATGAATGAAATTCACCAAAATTACAATTTTCAAAATAAGTACCTATAACTTGACACCTCCTGAAAGAATTTTGCTTCTAACTTCTAGTATCTCAAAAACTTGATTTTATGATAGTTGAACAATTTGGGCTTAATGCAGAAGTTAAGTATGAAAATTTTACTCACCCTGTAAAGGTCACGGTCAATATCAACATTCTTAATATAAAAACAAATTCTTTTCATACCTTAAGATACCGTATCCAATATATTTTTGGAAATGTATACTTGAAAGGGTCTCTGATTTCATTTAGTATGTGATTTTGTCATTTTTGACAAGTGTATGAACATTCTAAAAATGGCTTGACACTATAGAAAGATGCACTAGTCAGTTTTAGTCAGAGATTTCGTTCAATACGGTAACATGATTAATTTAATAAGCAAATTAAATGGAAACTTGTATTTAGAGCACTATGGGGATAAAAGGGTATGTAGAAAAAAAAATGTTTATATAATTTCCCAGGCTTCAGGGAAGCTAATATTTTGATTGACAATCTCATATGATACCTGGATGAACATCTTGCATCACTTCCTGCTCCTTCCCTGATTCTGAATCCCAGAAGGCAATACTGGTATTATTTCCAACTGCAGCTGTGAGGCCATCAGGAGACAAGGCAATCAAAGAAGGACCTTGAAAGGAGACCAAACCAGTAGAGAGAAGCTTTGGATCCTGTCCCATTTCATATTTGACTGTGGAGTGAAATCGAAAAGGAAAAGAGTAAATGTTTGAAAAGTATCTAAGGCTTCATAAAATTTGCAGAAATCTACAACAAGATGGCTGAAATCAGAAATTGGCGTAGTCCACAAATGAGAATTAAAACCCCAACATGCCTAGAAAGCGGACAGTGTTCATAAAACGTACCAATAATTCAAAGGAGAAGAAAATGGATAAATCTAATCGGAAGACAGCAGAAAAGGTATTAGAGATTGACTAACAAAAGTGGGAACATTTGTTTCTTGAGAGACAAAAAAACCGGAGCTTATGTAAGAATATCTGAATAAAAGAGTTTACAAAATTGTTAGAATACCTGACATGTGTTTGAGACCAGGTTCAATTCCTCTAAGAAACAAACGTTTTTTCATCTCCTTTTAACTTAAAAAAATTAGTTCTTTGTATTTTGATTCTATACAGTTATTTTACAGAAACAGTTTACAACACACTTTAAATTAATTTGTAAAAAAAAATAATTATGTCATAAATGCTACCAGTAACAAAATCATTACAAATTCCACTTCTGGTATTGCGACGGACCATGTATAGCTATAGATCTAGTAATTAATGTTTTAAATATTTACAACAGAAATGTTAGTTCCTTATACAATTCTTAACCACTCAACATTTGAAACATACTTGCTATGTTAACCTTTATGACCATTAAGGATGTTTCTGGTCACATGATGCTTTGACTCCCCCAACCATTTCAACAAATTTCATATTTCTAACAAATGAGACAATTGCCTTAAATCTCTTGCAAAATTCGGCATTGAAGTTGAAACATCAAAAAAAAGCTTGAAAGTTGAATGTCTCTTCTGTGTCCTGTTAAAAGGACCAATCACCCGAGGTCTAATTGTTTCCATGATATTTCACCCTAATTCACAGTAGCAAATGTTTGTATGGATATGAATAATTAATATGACTGAAATTATTCAGCCTTATTTCCTTGTTCTTAGGCTTGAATGTATTGTCCTTAAACAACTCTTAAACTTTTAATCAATGGGAAATAGTGTTGGATGTACTATCAGATAAAGTTATATAATTGCATAACCTATATGAATCCTCATAACATGCCCTATGACTTACAGCATTGTAGTGGTTGTTTTTTTTTAATACAGTACTTGAAATAGATATATTAATATATGATGTAACATTATCATTGAAAAAAAATGTCTCACCATCAGTGTCCCAAAATTTCCAAGTCCCATCTTTTGAAACCGATGCCATCCTGTAATAAAAAAAAAAAAAAAGATGTGAAATGGATCAATTCAAAACACTACGAGACATCCATCTATTGATAGCAACGGACTTTTAGTATATTAAAAGGAATCAAACATAACTAGTGAGTCATTCAACTTGCCTCCTTGCATCCATGTTAAATGAAAAGTGATAAACAGCAGCGGAATGACCTTTCAACTCAAAGGCCCTTTTCACCTCTTTGAAAGCTCCAGTCTTGTCAAAAACAACTTCCCATACTTTGACATCAGGAGTGAAACCTAAGGAACATATGAGTGATCTCTTTATATTATGCACTGCCAATATGAGTGATCTCTTTATATTATGCACTGCTAATTAGTGATCTCTTTATATTATGCACTACCAATATGAATGATCTCTTTATATTATGCACTGCAATTATGAGTGATCTCTTTATATTATGCACTGCCAAATCTGGATTTGCTTTAAACACCTATTTTGTTTTTCCAGATTAAAAATATTTATGCTAGAAGAACATAGTTCTATGAACTTGTTTAGGAAATTGTATTCAGGGCTTTTACAACTTGTCTAAATGATGTATTTAATGATAGTGTTGTAATTGTGGTGACAATATAGCACACAACGGCACCCACCTGATGAAGCAACAAATCTACCACATGGAGAAACTTTACCACAAGAATTTGACATTTGTCTCGTGTCTATTGTTGACAATACTTCACCTGATGGCAAAAGATTTTCATATAAATCAATGACATGTTGTACCGTTAATTAAAATATATAAAGTTTTTACAATTAATCATGTTAATAATTAATGGAGTTGGAGACACTACTGTGAAAAAATCTATTAATACATTTACTTACAAGATCATCAAAAATGTTTAAATTTCATATTAAAAGGTGACAAACGATTTGAAAAATAAGATTACTAAATTTTAAAAAACTTACCTTTCAGGTCCCATATAATAATGGTTGTATCACCACTACATGACATAATAAATTTTCCACTGGAGGCAATTCCAACACCAATAATATCTGTTTTATGTTTCTGAAAATTTAGTGAAAGAGTAAAACACAATTCAATTATTTAAAAAAACAATCATACATATCAACTTTTTTTTCAAAAGATTACACAGAACTGATCACAAACTAGCCATAAGTTTAAAAAAAAACCAAATATCAAAGATATTAACAATTAATTGGCTCATTACCTTCGAGAATGTAACTGCCCCTGTTATTGTAACATTATGACTACCATCTTCCTTTTTCACTAACCGGAAAATTCTGATGGCATTTTCATTAGATAGGCTTGCAACAAATGCTCTGAAAAACAAAGTATGAAACATTGTACTGCATTAAACAATTTTTTTGTTAAAATTCAGCCACCAGGTGAAGTAATTATGACACAAATGTACCAAGTGTTAAAGAAGGATAAAGATATAAGCAAACATAAAAACATGTATTAGTTCTAAAGTATTATTTATCTTTACAAGGTTATAAGAATTTTGACTTAAATAGTTTTAAAACTAACTTCTTGGAATTTATTAAGTAGGGTGATGTAAACCCATTTTAATAATTCTAAAATTATTTTTCTTACCGTGAATCAGGACTGAAGGCTACTTGAGTGGCTGAGTCTAAATCGACATTTCCTCGTAAATATCTGAAATTAAGTTGCAAAAAAACCATTTTTAAGTACTAGTATTCAAAATTATTCCTATTGATAATCCAGCATAAGAAACATGGAAAACAGTTATTAAACAAACACAAAATGGATGCCGCCTGTAAGGTAAAAGCCCATCTAACAATCCAAAATATTGTAATGCCACATAAACTTACTTATGGTCTTTCTGTTGAAACTCCTTGACACTCCATAACATCAAGGCTCTATCTGAGGGAACATTTGAAAAAAATTAGCATGCAGATTATAACAACTTTTTAAATATGCACATCTATTTAAAAAGATATTCAAAGGAGTGAGGTGACTGCCAGTAAGTGTATGTTTGGTGTGAGGACTGCCAGTAAGTGTATGTTTGGTGTGAGGACTGCCAGTAAGTGTATGTTTGGTGTGAGGACTGCCAGTAAGTGTATGTTTGGTGTGAGGACTGCCAGTAAGTGTATGTTTGGTGTGAGGACCAATTAAGCTAGACCAAGTGGTGCCATTAATGGCAAAGAAGAACTGGATCGAAGAGCAATGCTACGACATTGAAAATTGCTTGAAGAAAAACAATAGCAAAAAGGCATACCAGCTGGTGAAAGAACTAACTACTGCAAAGCAAGGACGAAGTACCACCATACAAGATAAAAATGGTAAATGTATGACCGAGGAAAATTATATCCTGAAAAGGTGGACTGAATACTGCTCAGAGCTCTATAATGAAATTATAAAGATAGACCCAGAGATCCTTAATGTCCCTCCAGCAATGGACAATGAAAACTTCCCTATTCTCCGCACGGAAGTAGAAGTAGCAGTCCAAGCGCTCCAAATAGGAAAGGCCGCAGGAGTGGATAATATCCCTGCCGATTTGGTGAAACAAGGAGGTGAAGCAATGATAAATGCCCTAACCAATATTTGTAACAAAATATGGCCGACAGGGGAATGGCCCAATTCATGGACCCAATCGCTCATCATCACCCTCCCCAAGAAAGGTAACCTACAGCTATGCCAAAACTATAGCCTAATAAGCCACCCAAGCAAGGTCATGCTGAAGATCATACTGAACCGACTAAGACCATATGCAGACAGAATCATTGCTGAAGAACAGGCAGGCTTCAGGCAAGGACGTGGCACTACTGAGCAGATCTTAAATCTCTGAATACTATGTGAGAAATATGCTCAACACCAACAAAACCTATACCACGTCTTAGTGGATTTCAAGGAGGCATTCGACAGGGTCTGGCATGCTGCTTTATGGGCCACCATGGAGTACTACAACATCAATACAAACCTAACCAGAATGATATGCAGCCTCTATGATAAGGCCACCAGTGCAGTCTTCTTCAACAATAACATCGGAGAATGGTTCAGGACCACGGTTGGAGTACGACAAGGCTGCTTGCTCTCCCCCACCCTGTTCAACATCTTCTTAGAAAGAATTATGTCAGATGCACTGGAAACGCATGCAGGAACAGTCAGCATTGGTGGCAGAACAATCACCAACCTACGCTTTGCGGATGATATAGACGGACTGGCCGGAAGCGAAGAAGAGCTGGCCAACCTTGTAAAGTGTCTCGACAAGACTTCATCGTCCTTTGGCATGCAAATCAGTGCAGAAAAGACAAAAATGATGACGAACAGCACCACTGGCATCGCCACTGAAATTAAGGTCAGGGAGGAAAGACTAGAGACAGTTGGCAGTTTCAAATACCTAGGAACAATTGTTTTGGAAGAAGGCTCCAAGCCTGAATTGATGGCCAGAATTGCGCAGACCACCACAGCACTAAAGAGACTCAAGAAAATATGGAATGACAAAAACATAGCCCCCAGCACCAAAATCAGGCTGATGCGCTCACTAGTCCTCTCCATTTTCTTATATGCCTGTGAGTCCTGGACATTAACAGCAGAACTCGAAAGGAAAATAAAGGCGATGGAGATGAGATGCTTCAGAAGCATTCTTGGCATCTGCTATAGAGACCACATCACCAATGAACAAGTGAAAGAAAGGATTCGTAAAGCAATTGGGCAGTACGATGACCTCCTGGTGTTGGTAAAAAAGCGAAAACTTGAATGGGTTGGCCACGTAACAAGGAAACAAGGGCTCGCCAAAGAAATCATGCAGGGCACAACTAGAGGAGGGAGAAGAAGAGGAAGGCAAAGAAAAAGATGGGAAGATAATATCAAAGAGTGGACGGGATTAAAACTAGGCGATGCTGTATGCAGTGCAGAAGACAGAGAGGAATGGAGAAGGATAGTTTTCATGTCATCTGTGGCGCCCCAACGGTCCAACGACTAAGGGACATGATGATGATGAAGTGGTGCCATGAGGAAATTTTACCTAAACATTTTAGGAAATTTTACCTAAACATTTTGAACTAATTTCATGCTTTTTAGTTTCTTTTTAGAGCTTGTGAGGGAGAGTCTCTGTCATATTATAGTGTTAATGTGATTGTTTTGTATGCTGTTATATATAAATATAATATGTTTGTGCCGGCTGATGCCTTGACCCATATCAGTTATTAATGAGTGGAAGAAGCACATACTGCATATTCACTAAGCAATGTCTTATAGGGACATGAACAGCTAATGGCTAAAACACAAAAAAGAAATGTACATATAAGTTTTTAACAAAACAAACCTTCTGACGCTGTGAGCAAGTACTTCCCATTAGGGCTGAAATCTAAAGACACAATACGGCTGCTGTGGCCTTTCAATGTGCATGATAACCAAGGGTGTGAGAATGGGACATAAGCTGCTTTTCTCACAACCTTTGTTGCTGTGGGTTTCACCTTTTTAGAAGCACTAGATTTGTCATTGCCCTGGCTTTCTTGAGTTCTGGTTTTGTCAGAGTCTAAGTAAAAAAATAATAAAAATTTGAGAGAATAATTTGAGGTTTTACAATTAATTATGATTTATTTAGTAAACTTGTGGTGGTTTGCAGACCTGTTTACCACCAAACTCTTAAAATTGTACAATATCATCACAAAATCGTTCAATACATTATCTTAATTGTAAAAAATAATCATACAGTATATATAATTTATACACCTCAAAATCATACATTGTACGCCAAAATCGTAAGAGTAAACAGGTCTGGGTTTGTTTATTAGAACGGCCTGCTATAAAAAAATTTATGTTGATGATATAAAAAATCCATGTGTTTTGGATTGACTCAAGTAAACAATATTAAGATGGCAGGTGATCACTTTGGATTAACCAAACAATAGTCAATTTCTCATTAAACCGTAATGTAAGTTGATCAGTGTGCGCTGTTTAGTCAAGTACCCAACTTAGACTAACTACCATAAGTTTTAAAATATTAAATCCTCTCTTCACCCAGAAGTAGATTAATCTAGTTTTAGGCTTCAATTTTTTAAACAAACAGCCTATCTTTAGTATGGGCCTAGGTGAAGCTATTTTAACTTATTCAATTAATTTCAATATATTACTATTTATTTTTGTTTTTATGTAGGGAAGAGACCTAACTGAGATTTCTGGAAATCCTTGAACGATTGCCTGATTTGCTAATAAATCTACACTTACACTACACACTCACTGACTACATCACTTACTAGATAAGAGAGTAGTGTAGTGTAGTGGTGTAGAATCCAGCGACAAACCCAGGACTAGGAGGAATGGTAGTACTGTTCCCCCATCTCTATTTCTATAACTATGTAGTGTTATAGTAGGCACTTTGTTAAAGCAAGGGAGACTACTTTTTGGGAAATGGGCGTCAGCGCAGAAGAATCCGAGTTTTTAATTTTTGGACATTGGTGCTTTTCCATTAATAAAAGGACTATTTTGTCATAAAATTGTGGTATCTTTCCACATGTTCACGATAAGGGACACCTTGTCCTACATTCCAACATTCCTTTTTTGATCGACCTTAGTTATGGAAATTCATAGGTATATATAAGGCATCAAAACCTTTGATGAAGTCCAATATAAAGGTCTTTCATATTAAATAATGAAAAGCATTATATATTGGTGTATACAAGTCCCAATTTCTCATTGAAGAAGGTCGTGTCCGATGTTTGTTACGCTTGTCCCCAAATCCTGCATAAGGTCACTTAGCCTAATTTCTACCATGGCTTGGGCCACGCCCCGTTTTTTAATGGCAGAAGATGCTGATACTTAGGAAACATTCAATTATAACTTTTATTTACATCAAAATATTTGATAGCTTTTGTTTTAGAATGAACCTAGAATTAATTTTATTGAGAATGTTTTAATTTGAGGTTTATTTTTAGGGGATGCCTTGCCTTGCCTATTACATATATATATATATATGGACGCTACACTTAGTAAACAGAACATCCATATCATATTTAATGAGTCATAATGCAATTCATAACTAGATAAGTTATAATTTATTAATAGTTCTATTGCATAATATTGTTAAGATTAATTTTAAAATTAGAACTTTTAATACCAGTACCTAGTAATGATTAATCCTGAATATATAAAAGTTTTACAAAATTATCATTTAAACAAGAGGAGGGAGAAGAAGAGGAAGACAGAGAAAAAGATGGGAAGATAACATCAAAGAGTGGACGGGACTAAAACTAGGCTATGCTTTGCGAAGTGCAGAAAACAGAGACGAATGGAGGATAGTTTTCATGTCATCTGTGGCGCCTCAACGGTCCAAGGACTATGGGACATGATGATAGATTTATAGTTATAGCGTGTGACGCGATCAGTGGAATGGGGTCACAAAATTGAAACTTGCACTTTAAAAATTCATAGCTTAACTCTTTCGCTGTGGCGCAATGCACAGTGCGTTCATCCGCTGTTCTAAAAAAGCACGGACCAATGCGTACTTCGTCGATTCAATATCATATTTGTTTCTTTGCTATTTCTCTGTTAAACGTTTTTCGAGCTATTTTTAAATAAGACTTAGAAGAGTGGTACGACATTATTTATGAGCGAAACCAAGGTTTATTTGTTGCCATTTGAAGCATTATTTTAATGATTTTCTTCGCTATTTTTTTCTACTGTTGTTATGGCTACCCCAAGCCCTAGTAGGTGAGCAAGTTTCCTAGAAGATTGTTGCGGGCCTCTTTGTTGTCTAGGGTCACGAAACATTACAGAACCTGTCACACCAAGTTAACAATAAAGATCAAAACAACAGCGTCCAAAGTAAATTCTGTATTTATTTCTGTGTACTAAACAATCCACTTGTTACACAAATACATCTCGCAGGAACACAGCATACTGAGGCAACAAGCCCTACAGTGACTTTAACAAACCTACTCTCTCTCTCACCAGACACTTGACTACTCTAACTCACTTCTCTACTCACCTAACAATCTCTCAGCTCCTCTCTCGACTAACTCCTGGCTCTACTAATCTCAAATAACAGCTCACAACTCTTATCCCTTCTGATCATTTCACACACTGTCTTTTATATCTGTCCACACCCATTCAGCATACACTAAAACTCGAACCAACTTCACCTCTGACCTCACAATCAACACTCTCACGGTCAACAAATCCAGTTCATAAAGATTAATAGCTTAAAAAGCTTTGGAATTGTTTTATACTATTTCTTTTGATAGTGAAGATGATTTATATTTAGATCCATCACATGATTCCGATAGTAGTAGCTTTAGAGGATTTAAGAAGTGAAGATGAGGTATGCCTACATCATAAGGTTTAAGGAAAATATGGTTTTGCTGATAATGTTTTCACATTTTATGGTTCCTTTCTGTTACTTATTTTAATTAACTCTTTACATTCTAGTGACCCCACAAAAGAGTCAATAACTTTTAGAATCCATGTCTAAAATTCATGATGTTACATATATATTTGTGGGGAATTGCATGAGGTTTTTAAAAATGTTGGTTTTCAAACATATAGTGTCAACAGTTAGAAGTTAGGAAAAAAAATAATGCTTAAAATATTTTATGAAAATGTGTAAAAAAAAATTTGGTGATCATATGAAAAGAAGGAAAAAAACAAACCAGCTAAATTAATTTGATAAAATCTGTTTATTTAGAAAGAAAATTCATTTTTGTATGTCTTATGTAAAATTTATAACATTTCATGAGCATTTGACCAAAATATAAATTATTTTGTAAAATGTGTCAAAAAGGGGAAATAAAATTTTTTTTTTAAAATTCACAGCACCACAAAGTTTTCACAAAAATTACAGGTTATTATTATTTTACCTTTTAAAAATTAATTACACATTTCACAAAATAATAGAGATTTTTAACTTCATGGTACCATTCCTCAGAAAGTTTCATTGTTTTTTTAAACAAAGATAAGCTTACCATGTGCTACTTTTGATTTAGGATTTTATTTTCTTGGCATTCCTAATTTATAGCAGACTGTAGAATATCTTTTAAAATATATGCATTCAGGAATTGCATGTATTATATTGTATTTTGTGTTATTTACATTAGCGGCACTTGGAACATCATCACTTTTAGTAAATCATCTAATGCTAAAATAATTTCCTTGGTGAAGTCAATTGAGAGTTAAATGTCAGGTATCTTCAGATCATCTATATCAAAGTTTTCTTTTAAACAATCCTTAAGAGAGTATGGCTGGCAATATCAACAAAATAGAAAAAGGGGTTTGTCCAGTGCTGATCTCTTTACTTAGGGTGAAATATCCATTTATCAACAGGTCAACACCACACATGAATGAATTGTATGATTTCAAAATCTGACTTGACAATATTTTGTTTTCTGATCAATAACTGCATAGAAATACACAATCAGTTTTGGTCTGTTCACAAAAGAAAATCCATTTGCTGTCACATTTTATGATATAAGTGAGGCTGTTTAATTTCCTCTCCACTGAACATTATAGAAATTACATTATCTCTTATCCACCACATCATATCACATTGCTTTGCTTTTTACCTTTTTTCTCTTCTGATAAAATCTGACATGTTCACATTGCACAGTCTGTCCTCATTGTCTGTTTCAATATTAGAAACTTTGAAGAATGTCTTATTTGAATAAATCTGTTTTTTTGCAATAAGGCATGAGCCCAACATTCATGGTAGTGATGAAAGATTGCTGAGGTTGACGAGTATTTTTGTACACTGAGGACTTGTACAGTTGCCATGCACATTAGTGGTCCTAGAAATTTGTTATATCAAACCATAGTTGATGAAAGGTTTAGAAGGTCCCATGGCAGTTGAGTAGGTGTATTTTACAAATTTTTCAACCAAATCCAGTGTGAAACATATCTTGAAAATCTTGAGGCTTTTGGATGAAGATTCACTGACTCATTGTATCCATGTTATGTTGACATTTCTTCCCACAAATGTCAGCCTGGCTTTCTGGCTGGGGGAAACTTAGGATTGTGAACTGGTGGGTCATCATCTCGAACATCATACAACAAGTTTAGCCTGTGAATGTAAAAGAAGAACTAATATTATAGACATATATGCAACTATTAGGGATGAAATGAATATCAAAATATATCCTCACTTAAATCTCCAGTTTTTATTGTTTCCAAAACTGTCTACAAACCATTATGACAAAAAAATTTAGTGTCAGATAATTACAGTTTTTAACACACAGAAATGTCAAATTTCATGTTCTTTAGGATGAAATATATCATAATAATCAGTGCCGACTGCATTGTTTACATTCCTTAGCAACAGTTTCTAAGAAAAATGTCCTCTAAAATTAATTTTGTAAAAAAATATTCACAAATTATACAATGATTTTATTAACGTATATTCATTTAAAAATGGGTAGTAAATATTTAAATTATGATTAAAAACACAATTTAAACCAATAAAATTTTTAAAAAATTAAAAAATCTAAAAAAAAAATTGAATGACAAAACACTCGATTACTAACCTTCTAGTTTTAGTGACTATAATGGGCTATAAAGGAAGATTCTCATCAAAATCCGAATCACTAGATTCAGGTTCCCAACTATCTTCCCGAGAAGATGCAGATAAAATTTGATCAATATTTTCGTCAGTAGTATTCATTATTTAAGATTTTAGGCTGCCGAGTCTTGCACAAATTTTCCAAAAATGGCGACTGACGCTTCGGCATGTCACGTGAACCTCGAACTCGCAAAAACATCAATTATTATTTAAACTCTTGAAATTTTTTTTAAAAATATTTTTTTCTTCCAAATGTACGATAAAATACATAAAGAACACTTTAAAAAATAAAAAAAGACAACATTTTATGAGCGAGAAAAACCGACGTATATAGTTATACGCTCTCTATAGTAGAGGAATGGAAAAAGTTAAACTGAAGAAATAAGTTTACAAACATATAGTCCATTCAATCATCTTTCATTTGTTACCAAGTTTAGTCTTATAAACCAAATAATAATATTTGAAATATTTTTTTAATAAATCCAACCTCTCACTTTTTTTGCTCTTTGACTCTTTGAAAAAAATGTACATTCCGCAGCGAAAGAGTTAAAAAGTACTAAAGCTAGGAAGTTGATTCTGGTTTCATTTTTTAAATTTGAAGTTTGCTTTATATAACTAATATTTTTATAGTTTTTTGAATTTTTTTAATAGAATTTATTATATAGCATAGGTAAAAAAAATAAAAATTATTGTTTAAATATTACAGTTATTTAGAGCAAATTTCAAATAAAAAATGAAACCAGAATCAACATTTTAGCTATGGTACTTTTTGAGCTACGAATTTTTAAAGTGCAAGTTTTTTTGTTATTTTTTACTATGGACAAAACCTCCACATCTTGTGATCTCATTCTACTGAGGAATATATAGTTTATATAAGGCAACGCATCCCCTTATTACTAAAATACTAGGACGACTTATTTTGAACTTTAAACTTTGGCACATGAATAATTAATTAAAGCTTTCCCTAACCTAGCTGCCCTAACCAATGGCTTCATAGTTTTTGCACACGGCAAACTTTTATGAATGAAACTCTGTGATAGTATACTATGGTATAGCCATTATGCAAGTGACTGTGAATGGCTGCCCATGACAACATTTGGCACACAGCAAATTATGATAGATTATAACAAGGATTTTACCGTGATTTTTAACCTCAAATAAAGCTATTATTCTTTAAGTAACATTTAAGTTCATTCTAAAACGTAAGTTATCAAATATTTTGATGTAAATAATGGAAATAATTAAATATGTCCCAAGTATCTGCTTCTTCCGCCATTAAAAATGTGTATATGTGGAAGGATACCACAATTTTAATACAGAATAGTCCTTTTATTAATGGAAAATCCCCAAAGTCCAAAAATTAAAAACTTGGATTCTTCTGTTCCGACGCCCATTTCCCAAACAAATTTTGAAGTAGTCTCCCTTGCTTTACCGAAGTACCTAACATAGTATATAATGGTAAATGCAGACAATTGGTGCCATGGCGTATCACACGGCTGCCATTTTCTTCTTCTTCTTCTATATATTAAGGGCCCACGATCAATTTATTGATCATTATGGCTCCTATGAATGTAGATGGGATTTGCAATGTTTCTGTGCCTGGTGTTGATGAGGATATATCACTGGTAACAAGAGTAACTGTGTGAGGGTATCATGCACTGTGGGTTGGAAG
Source organism: Omphiscola glabra (assembly GCA_964017045.1). Lineage (NCBI taxonomy): Eukaryota > Metazoa > Mollusca > Gastropoda > Lymnaeidae > Omphiscola > Omphiscola glabra. Next base: position 5,243,383 of record OZ024803.1, on the reverse strand, counting down.
GCCTGAGGCAATAGACGCAAATGAGTCAAGTGTTGTCGCCTCAACTGTTCCTTTTGAAAGATTGTTCCAGTCCCTGATTGTCTTTGGTAGGAATGAGCAGTTCCTATACTGGCTTCTCGCTGGTATGAGCCGGAACTGCCTGTCATGGCCTCATCGCTGTCTATGGGGGAGAGGGACAAGTTTCTGTTTAATGCCAGAGCAGTGGACTAGTCCATTATTTATCTTGGTTGCCACGACTCATGAACTTTTATAATTCACCATCACTAAACCTAACCTGAACCCTAAAAAAAGATACGTATCAATAGACCTAACCAAACCCTAAATGTATCCTTAATGGCACCAATTCTTTGCATTAGCCTATATAATAATGAATAGTGAAGTACCACTAATAGACTAACAGTACTAGTCTAATACTTTAGTAACACCATGTCAGTACTTAAGTCTTAAGTTAACACTCTGCAGTCCGACTATAGAGAAATGGTACTTATTAGTACCATAGGTTTTGTGGGTTGGTCATTTATTTTTTGGAAACTATTCAGCGCGGAGTATCCCTTGAAAGATTCGTAGATTTCCAAAAAAACAAAATAATGTTACTGTCATAAAAAAATTAATTACTGGTATTAATATGGTCAAATGATTTTAATTTCACGATTTATTAAGGAGTTATTTGTTTCTCTAAAGAAATGTATCCAAACGGAGACTCTAATCATGGAATTTATCCTAATTTGCATATAAAAGTACAGACTAATGCTATCGTAAACAAGTAAGCTTAATTTTTATTATCATTTCCCGACTTGAAAATTAATAATAAAACAATAAAGTGATATTTTTATAATTTTAATTGGCTGAAGTATATTCTATCCATTTATACTTATATTGATATATTCTGTTTGAATTTTATTGAGTTTCAATAATTTTATAATAAATAAATCAATAATTTTATAATAAATAAATAGCGTGGCTATACGAGATAAATATTTTCTAAAAATAGCAGAAAACTCCGGCCTATGGGAACTTGCGTAATTAAAATACATGTAAAGTTAAGGACTTCTGAGTTATTACCTAGATATATTTCATTTAAATATGTAAATACTATGAATCATCTTCTAAATATTCTTATATTGCATAGTAGAAATGTGTTTAAATTTAATTATCATTACCGCTAGTCACTAGTATTAGTAGAGACTAATTTTTTTATTAAAAGCTCATTGACTCTAATTGGAAGGAGGAGAGAGAGACAAAAATCCAGTTATGGGATCAAGAAGCCCTTATTCCTTATTCATCATAAATATTAAGCCTGGACTACATCCTTTAACTGTGCTATAGAGTTAATGGATGAATATCTTTGAAGAATTTACCCTAAAAATAACTTGGTGGCAAGTTTTTATCTAATCAATTGATAGCAAAATGCATCAAGAATAAACTCACAATATTGTTATAACATATGTTATTATGTATGTTCTATGTACAATGGTTTACTTTTTATACAGATTTAGGCATTTGGACTAGAATTGATGATATTTTCCCCTTACGACCATTAGTGTTAATTTTATTTATGAATCAATCAAATTTTTATTTCACAGGTTCTTTATTGAGTGAATGTTCTGTGGTGAAAAATGTTACCTATTCTTATGGAAATCAAGTCCAGTACAAGCTCTTATTTATCTATTATAATTATTATAATAAAAATGCATACTAGTTTTAAGAAATAATATTTGTTCAGAATCCATTCATAATACATATAATTGATGAATACTGTAGTTTGTCAGCTAGTGTTATGACAGGGTTATAACAAAGCTATATAAAAATACCGGGATAAGATAGATCAGATTAGTGAGGAATGGATCATATTGGGCATTAATATCAAAATTAGCAGTATTGTACTGAATCCTTTTAATTTTTATTTCCTTTAAGCTCAGGGAATACCGGTACGTTAACATTTAAAAAAAAACAAACATAGACTATAGTTTTGATTTATTTATATAATCTTCAAATTTTACTTAGTTATCTTTTACTCCAGAATTATCAAGAAATATATTTAATATACAAATCTATAAGTTATGAGGCCCATTTTTTAAAATATATTACATACAAAACATAATTTTAATATAAAAACAATTATGGTGCATTTTTTATTAAAAAATGGCAAAATATAGGTTTTACTAAAATATTGACAACTTTTTTATTTTTCATAGAATGTTTGTCATGTTTGACTATGAATTGTATTAGATGATGCAGTATTTTATTTAAATAAATTTTAAATCTTTTATATCAAGTAGTTTTTTTTCCTTCATACTGTGTGAAAATTTTGTCAAAATTTTGCTGAAAATGAAAAAAAATAATTCTCCAATAAAATGCCAATATTATTTTAATTATTTTTATAACAAAGAAAATAAAATATACAAAAAATATCTAATGATAGCCGAGTCAAAGATGAACAAGTTAATATAATAACTGATCAGATCAGAGCTATTTCAGATACGATAATTAATTATTTTAATAAATCACCTTAAGATTTTTAACAAAATTGAAAAAAACATCAGACTGCAGAGAGTTAAGGCTAGGTACTTCGGTAAATCAAGGGAGACTACTAAAAATTTTGTATGGGAAATGGGCCTCGGCGCGCAAAAATCCGTGTTTTTAATTTGTTGATGTTGGTGCAATTTCATTCATAAAATAATTACTATATCCACAATTGTGTTCCTTTTCCGGCCTTACGCTTTAGAGGACATCTTGGCCTACATTTTAATCAATCTCTTTTTTATTTACAATCTGTTAATATTTGAGAAAATCCTTGGTGAATATAAGGCAACTTTCACCATTAATAAAAGTTAAAGTAAAAAACATGTCATTTTCATATTTATTATGCAGCTCGGGCATACATTGATCTACCAGTATGCCAAATTTCAAAGCGACATGTCCTTTACGAGAGACGCCATGGTTCTACGCATGAGCAGTATACTATGTAGGTCGCACTACCCAAATTCGCTAGGATGTGACCACGCCCCCTTTTCCAATGGCGGAAGATGCCGATACTCGACAAATATTCAATTATTATCACTATTTACATCAAAATATTTGGATAACTTATAGTTTCGATTGAACTTAAAAGTCTTTTAAACAAGAATATCCTAATTTGAGGTTTAAAAACCCGGTAGAGTCCATATTATAAATGATCACAATTTGTCGTGTGCAAAACGTTGTACTGGGCAGCCATTCACACAGCCACTTGCATTTGCATAATGGCTATACCGTAATACCATTTCATTCATAAGAGTTGGCTGTGTGCAAAAACTATTAAACCATTGGTCAGGGAGAGCTTTAATTAATTATTCATGTGCCAAAGTTGAAAGATTAAAATAAGTCGACTCTAAACAGTGTGTTAGTAATAAGGGAATGCGTAGCCTTATATAAACTATATAGTCATTGCGCATGATGCGATCAGCGGAATGAGGTCACAAGATGTGGAGGTTTAGTCCATAGTTAGGCACTCCAACTCAAATTTTCAAATACATCAGACATACACAAAGAGCATGTCATTGGAAAGAGCTAGCTCTAAGCTTTCCAATGACACCAAGATAATCTTTCTATGACTTATAGGAGAAAAGTTATGAATTTTTTAGTGATTTATTTTTCACCACTATTCGGCTTTGTATTTAATTTTTAAAGCTGTGATCGCATTATTACACATTTTGTACTATTTTGCTTGTATCTTTTTAGCTATTAAAGTTAGAGCTCTCAGATTTGGAGGAGACATTTACAATACAATGTGTAACAAAACAAAACACATGAATTGTGAATGAATTTATTATATTTGTTAAAATATGATTTTATGAGCACAGGGGGTGGATAACGACAATTGTCGAAAAATTTAATTTTACAAAAAGTGACATAATTACTAAACCAATTACGCTACTGCTATAAAATTTTCAATACAAACAGATTATGTCCATCTAAAAGTAAGGCACATTTAAAATAACTGAAATACAGACCAGAAAAATTTATGTAAATTTATAAAAATATTTGATGAAAAGCGCCCGCGGCCGAGACATTTTTTACATTTAAATACATAACTTTTAAACTAATAAAGCTACTGCAATAAAATTTTCATTAATAATAGTTTGTGACAATTCAACTGTAACAGAATATTAAAATATTGCAAAAGCTATTAAAATCATGCTATACAAAATTCAAAAATGTCATGTAATCTTTTGACATTGATGTGCATTTTTGGGCATAAATTTTAAACTAACCATGCTAATTCAATAAAATCTTACGTACAAATAGACAGTGACAATTTATATATAATAAAACATCCAATGCAATATTGCAATCCATGGTTCACAGCAACAGATAGTGTCCTAGTCCACAGCAACAGAATGCATCCTTGTGCACCTGAAATATTGCAATCCATGGTCCACAGCAAAGGATAGTGTCCTAGTCCAGAGCAACAGAATGTATCCTTGTGCACCTGAAAATATACAAAATGTTAAAAATTGAACTTTAAAATGAGTGAGCTGAGAATTCAAATGAATTTCATCAAAACACACAAAGAAAATAAAAATCTCCCATAAGAACATCAGAAATTCAGTGTGACAATGTTGTCAACCTGAAAGTATACAAATTATTAAAAATCAACTTTAAAATGAGTAAGCTGAAAATTCAAATAAATTTCATCAAAACACAGAATTAAACAAAATAAAAAATCTCCCATAAGAATATCAGAAACTAAATGTGACAATGTTGTCCACCTGAAAGTATACAAAATATTAAAAATTTGATTTTAAAATGAGTGAACTGAAAATTGAAATAAATTTCATTAAAACACAACTAAGCAAAATGAAAATTTCTCAGACTTCTTAACATACCTGACTAAATCTCAAATAAACTCCTTCTCTTCCCAGTCCATGGTTTTGTTGACCAGAGCTTTAACCTTGACATCAACAAAACCGGTCGAAGCATTAGTTTAGGGGCTCTTTTAAATTGGCAGAAACTGTCTAAAAAAATCGTGGACATGACGCGGCTCTGGAGCTCCAGCAACACTTCATCCTCATCGATTGGTAGATTAAAAACATCTTCCTCCATCGTCAATATCAATTTGGGTTGTTTGTTGATCAGGAAATGATAATTAGTAATTCTGAAGAAAAAAAAATATCAGGAGTACTACTTAGGATTATTATGAATACATATAAATAATAATTAAATAATTTTAGATCGGCCACACAATGAATGTTCTTTAGTTTATGTACATTTATAGTTGTTTAATAACTTAGTAATACAGGCTAGTCTATCTTCATAATTCATTGCTCATCGCATGTCAGCACACGTAGATCTCTTTGTCGTCTTATTTACATGTATTAATACTATTATTGACCCAAAGCATGCTCTAATATATGAACTATATAAGGCCTAAAGTGTAATTATAATCAAACTATTAACTGATAATGCAGGATTTAATAATTAAGTCATTTAAGTTGTTCCAAAAGTCAAAGTCTTTGTACTAAGTCTTATTTACATGTATTATTGATTCAAAGCATGTTCTTATATTATATATGAACTATATTAGGCCTAAAGTGTAATTATTAATAAAAATCAGTTATGAAAAGTGTATATTTATATTTAAACAACTAAGTTATAATGCAGGAAATATTTATCTAGTCGTTTAAAAAAGGTTTTAATTAATAATAATCACTGTTTACATTAGAGATATATCACTTCCGGTAGACTCCGGTAGATCGAGTGGAAAAAAATGGCCGCCGCTTGGTAGCCTTGAATTTTTAGTCACGGTAGTCAAGCTATAATAAAGTTGTGTGATGATCAGTACTCGATTAAAAAAGTGTTTCCCCTTTGAAAACATATAAACTATACGAACAAATAATTTCCAAGTCCGAACACGATATAAATAAAAAAATTAAGCACAACAAGCTCACTTACCCCAATCAACCTTTTAATTGATCGTCTCAGGGTGGTCCGATCTCCTATTTATTTATACCCCCGTAACCGGCATGCATCGAGGCTTCAAATTAAAATAAGGAATTTCCGCTATTTTTAGAAATGACGCAAAACAACGATAAACACCGACATCTACCGAAAACGAAAAGCGCCAGCTCATCACAGCGATCGCCGCTCGGCGGCCTTCGTTTTTCTACCGCCGGCGGCGAAGTATTGGGGTGCCTACCATAGTAAAAAATGACAAACTATGTCGTACTTTAAAAATTCATAACTTTAAAACTAAAACAGCTAAAAATATGATTTTGGTGTTATAAATTATAATTCTGTTAAAAATTAGCTCTATTCAACTATGCCATTGGTTTATTTTTAAAAAAAAATTTGAATTTTTGGCTGAAGTGTAGTTGTGTGGCCATGGCGTCATTTGCATGTTTTGTTATGTTGCTGATGACTTTAGGGTTCAGGTTAGGGTGAGGGATAGATTTAGGGTTCAGGTTAGGGTGACAGATACATTTAGGAAGTTTTTTCATTATTTTAAAACGTTTTATTTTTAATTTTACGGGTCGTGTCAACCAAGATGGCGGCCATGGTAAAAAAGCGTGGTCCCATAGCTACACATTTACCGAATTTTTTACCAAAGTACCTAGTTAAGGCTAAGGCAAGGTAGGCAGGTAGGGCAAGTTAAGTTAATAAGGCTAACTAATAATACTATTTGATAACCATCTTTTATTGTACCAATCGTTTGTTCTTTCTGCTTGTCTCGTCTTAGAACATTGCAAAGTAAAGCAAAAAGTAACACTATTGCACCAACAGCCGCTGTCACTGCCAATAGCGGCACAGAAGCTTGTTCCACTATTTCAGTCATATTGTTATGGACGTGTTGATGTGGTACATCCCTTTACCGAGAGACGCTGAAAAAAAAAGATTACCGAAATAACGATTTTTACACACACACACAAAATCAACAAATACATTATACATGCAATTTTTTTGCAAATATTTAAAAAAAGGAAATTGCCATACATAACGTCCATGTTTCTATAAAAATTGATGGCGTTTTGATGTTATTTCAAAGCTGATTCCCATTTACTGCATATGACTAGTCTAGAATGACTAGTGAAAGGCAAGTCTAGTGTAACAGACTGCTGTCTATAGTTATAACTCAGAGCTATGGTCTATACCGGTAGTCTATTTTCTATAGTAGGCCAACATACTTGTAATCTACTATTTCTATATATGATGAACAGTTTTGGTTTAATTGTTTTAGCTGTTCAAGAGTTTCCTTTATTAGTTAAGGTGTCAAGTTTAAATCTGGGAATACGCTACTTAATTACTATGTAGCCTAATACGTAGTCTAGACGTAGACAATTTCCTACCCGTACCCTACCAGCCTATCTGCCTATCTAATCTATCTTCTATGCATTTGGGGATAATACCCCCTCTTACGTCTTCATCATGCCATATTATGGAATAATTTAAAAAAATAGCATTCAATCTTTTTCCAATCATATTGTTAGCTTAATGATGTTTATCGCTTCAGTAATTAAAAAAGTTTTAGTGATTACAAAAACAAGTAACTGCTTTCCGCGTAATAAATATATACGGAATCATATTTTTTCAAATTAACAGCTTTCTATGAAGAAAAGAGTGATTTCCGCTTTATCAAATTTTAGTTCTAATGGAGTAGTATCTTGATAACTTGCATAGAAGCGAAAATGTTGAATCGGAAAAAGGAACGCTACAGCTAAATTAAATTATAAAGCAGAGTAAATATATATTCTTCCTAATCTGTTAAATTTCCTTATCTCATTATTATAATCGTTTCTTTTCTCTATTAGATGATGACTTATTTATGTCGTGTCGTTCTACACACCACCACTGACAATTATTTACTTCATAATGTCATTACTCAGTTTTACTGACAACACTCAACGTCAACACTTGTCCTCACTTAGACGTGAGTAACTAACACACACACTATTACTAAATCTTTTGACTATTTTGAACAGCAGCATAAAGTCTTAACGGACTCATGCCATAGCACTCTCTCTTGATTCCTATTGATTATTGAACAAGACCAGCCAAAACGCTGAAATCTTTATTATTAAAAAAAAATTAAAAGTTTAAAAGTAGGCACTTCGGTGAGATCCGGGAAATGCCGAAAACCAGGTATTGTGATTTTGTTGTCAAAATGGCGACCTCCACTTTTTAATTTACAGAGAGTCACATTGTTTACAACCTTCTTACTCCCCGGTATTTATAGCACAGCATGTAAATTCTATTTCCGCCCTCAACTTAGAGTAGATATGTTGTTTTATGACTAGAAACTTTAGTCCCCAAAATAACTTTGGGGCTTCACTTTGAAAATTGAAGGTAAAATAATGCAAATTTTACTCATTCATATTTTTCTTGTGGAAAGCTCATATCCCTTCACTGTAAGGTTCTTTATAGATGATGGCATTAATTACAACATATCCAAGGTATTTAAGGTTAGGCCCAGCAGTTTGTTCAAAATTACCCCGGCAATTTTAGTCACGTTTCCCAAAATTACCTATTATCGTTAATGTTCGTTGCTATAGTAAATAACCTGATTTACTTTTTTTTATTACCACATAACTCATTTAAAAATAAAAACAAATAAATTAATAACACAACTACATATTTTTAATATGATTTGATGCTTTTATTGGGGGATATTAGGTTAAATTTAAATAAATAAGCCTTATTATTATAATTAATAGTTATTAGTTTTATATACTGGTATATATATATATTTATGTATGTATGTATATATAGAGGCCTAGAATAGTATTACTATTATAAGTGAGGCCAAGCCCTACCCCAATAATTGTTTGTAGGACCCATTATTCATATGTATTGACATATTATGATGATTCTTAAGACATAAATTAAGTAAAAATGTACAGAAAATATTCCCTTACCTTTGATATTGAAATATCTTATATTTAATCACATATCACACCAAAAGAGAATTATTATATAATCCTCAGTATTCTTAAAGAAAAAACACACTTTCTGCCACAATAATCCAAGAATTACAAAAGATATTACTAAAAATTAATCTTAAAACATTGTAATTACTTCAAGCAAATTTTAAATTCTATCAACAGCCAAAGTTGATTCTAAAAATACATGTTGATTTGTGAAACAACTTTACTAACTTAAAATTAATGACAAACTATTTTTTTGTCATATTCACACATTCATATGATATGGGCGAGACTAAAATGAATTTTTGGGAAATAAAAAAGGAAAATATTTAGACATAATTAACCTTTTCGCTACCGATGACGTCAACGCGACGTCACGATCACCACTTTCAAATACCAAGGACGTCACATAGTTGTCATAACAAAAAGGCAAAGAACTTTTTTGAAATACCAAGGACATCACGTCGACGTTATATTTTAATGCTATATATTTCTTTATTATAGGGGAGTTAAAAAGCGAATTGGATAGAGAATGAAATGACCGGAAATTTCTTCTTTTTTTTTTTTATTTAAAAAAAAAAAGTTTTGTTTGCTGAGTCAGCAAAAATCGATGTCAAAACCCAGCGGTAGTGAAGGGGTTAATTAATTAATTACAAATAAGTGACGAGTCAGCATATTTTATATATTCTTAATAGGAAAATAATAAAGATTATTTTTTACAATGTTTTGGGAATATTAACAAAAACTAACTTATATTAAATGGTTTTATTTAGAAGTACTATTATTTAACTATGTTCCCTGTAAATATTATGTTTTTTTCTCATTTTATAATAAAGTTATAGGTGTTTAAAAAAAAGCAAAATGAGGGTCACACAATGTGGAGGAAATCCCCACAGTGAAAAAGGGGGTTTGAGGTCCATACTAAAAAATTCATAACTTTTGAACCACTTGAGCTAGAAAGTTGATCTTGGTGTTTTTTGTAATCTATTCACCAGGCTCTATACAGCTGTAGTATTCTTAAAAATGTTTTGAAATTTTCATCAAAGTGCCTATTTAAAAGTCTAGACCAGCGGTTCTCAACCTGTGGGTCATGACCCCTTTGGGGGTGGAACGAGGGTTTCACATGGGTCACCTAAGACCATCGGATAACACATTTACTCTACCGTCATGAGGCATCATCGAAAATAATTTTGTGCTTGAGGGTAGCCATAACATGAGGAACTGTATTAAAGGGTCGCTGCTTTAGGAAGGTTGAGAACCACTGGTCTAGACCTACCACTCACTACAGTAATTGAGAGATAGGCATGCTGTCACTCATGCATAGATTTTGCACTTTGGCGATTTTCAAAGATCCCTGGTTAGAATTAGGATTAGAAAAGACATTTTGTAAATTGTTTGCATAGTATTTAATATGATCATTGAAATCCTTTCACTCCTTCGTACACTGCCGTTCGCCAGCTGGAACGTTGTTCGGCTATGATCTCCCATTTGTTGACTTCAATGTTCGCTTCCTTCATGCTCTTTTTGCAAACGTCCATATATCTCAGGCGAGGCCGTCCAATAAGTCTTGTCCCTTCTGCCAACTCTCCATACAACAACATCTTTGGAATACGGCCTTCCTCCATTCTCCTTACATGGCCTAACCAGCGAAGGCGCTTCTTGCTAAGAGCGGAGAATATGCTACACAATATGACTCACAATACAAACTGACTGACTAATTTTAGCTATTTAATTCATAAATATATATTGTGTTAAAAGCTTATATATGTCAAAAGAAATATTGTGGGCCTTTGCCTAATTATTGGCCCATCTATTAATCATAATATTAATCAGTCTGAGTTAATTTAAAGAATGCTAAAATTTTTTTTAACTAGTTTAAAAAAATAATCCTCATTTATTTTTCAGTGCAAGTATCATGTTGAAATCAGGTTGAGAGACACAAGTGTAGAGAAATTGAATGTTCAGTACTACTAATCAACTCAGATACTTTTAAGAACATTTTCTGATGAACACTACAGCAAAATTTCTGCCAGTTATCAGTTTTCACAGTTTGTTTTGAGTCAACATTGAGATTGTATCAATCTTCATTGATCTTGCGCGCTCTGTAGCTTCAGTTACTACCTTTGATGCAGACTTAACTTTTGCTTAAGTCTGCTTGCAATATACATACTTCATATATTATAGTTGTGGTATGGACAATTAATAAAAATGCTAGGCTTATGTTGGACACCAACAGCTGTACAAGGCATGCAGAAAATGGTAAGCAGTTCCTTTTATATAATCTAGATATTTATCTAAATAAAAACGATTACAAAACTATTACAATGTTATAGCTCTGTCATCTATAGTTATTGCCATGAGCTAATCCTTTCAATGTACTTTAATTTTTGCGTTTAAAAATTAAATGTCACTAGTTACGTTAAAAGGCAGCTTAAAACAACCTTAGAAATTTGAACAATAATTATGTGCCATTTTTAAAAATATTTTAAATGACTACCGTTAGTATTGCAATTATCATAAATGTAGTAAAAAAAATATTTTGATTTCAGGCCAGTACCATGCCTTCAAATCCAGAACAATTACTTGGTGCTATTCTTGTTAGAAAAGACATATTTCATCGCTTTGAAACAACAATGCATGACACTTGTTTGGATGCAAATAATTTACTTGAGTATCTGTTCTCTCTTTACAACAGGTATTACTTGTTAAAAATTAATTTTTTAAAGCCATACAATCAATGAAATGCTAATATTAGTATGCAGATATCTTAAGAAACAAATAATCTAAAGTAAGTTGTTATTGTTTTATTTGAAAATTTTAAAAACTTTATATCACATTTCAGCACTGCTGCCCCAGCTGAAAGAGAAAATTTTCCATCATCCCAAAATCTGGGCTTTGTGCGCAGAGATTCAAACCACAACAGGAAGTCATCTGGTCGCGGTCAGCACCAGCATGCATTCAGCCAACACAGCAACCTCAGCAACACACCACATGTACAGCCCTCAGTTCAAGCCAGACTATCTGAATCACCAAGATGTCTACCAGCTGGAGTGCCAGATGGCCATCGGAAAAAGATCAAACTCGATGCACATAATTTTCAAGGAAATGTAAATTACTCTGGACAACATCATGATTACAACCAATCTGTTACCTTGAAGCCATTTGACAGTGTAGTTTTCCCAGGTTCGAGCAATAAAAGTTTGGGTCCAGGGGTTAAAACGGAATTGGCTCCTGATTTAGACGCACGTCACACTCAGTCTTCATCTCCCCTTCCGCCTTTTAGTCAAATCCGTCGCCAAGGCAGCAGACCCTACAGTCCTGGGTCTGCACCATTTCCAGACAACTTAGCAACCCCACCTCATGACGATGGCCGTCAAAACATTGGGCTTGATTCTAGTGGGGAGATGAAAGTAGACGTTGAAAGTGCATTACACAGGTCTATAGATTCTACACACACTCCTAAAACTCATGGTCAGACGAAACATGGAAAAAAAGCCAAAGGTTTGATAAAATTTCTTTTAAAAATTTATAATGGATTTTTATTAAACCTGTAGTGTCACTGTAACGCTCTTAACTTGCAGGTCCAATGTTTTCTTTCTTTCTAAAATGCTTATTTGTTTTTCAAAATTTATTAAGATCTAGGGCTTAACCATCTCCCATAAAAATTTTTTTTAAATGGCATTTGTGTATAGTACACATTCTGTCATATGATCTAACCATTCATTTTAAAAGTTGTGTCAATAAGTAATTAGGTTTTTAGAGTCCCCTGTAAAATTTGGAAAAGACAACATACTTGCTTAAATAGCTACATTAATGAAATTTAAACAATGGCAGATTTGGTGGAAATTAATGTAAAAGAAAAATAACCGTAACTTATTGTAAATAAATATGTGTGACACATTTTGGTCCTAAAGAAATTTACATTTATTATATATTGCATGGAATTTTATTTTTGTCATAATTTTTTCTTTTAGTCACTCCACGTGATTCATCGGGTGAGCGCACAGGCAGGAAGAAGAGGACACATCAATGCTTTTGCGGGGGACTTTTCACAAGAGCCGATAATCTAAAGCGACACATACGCAAGTGTCATGAAGAAAAGCTTGAAAAGCTCAGCGGTGCCCCTTTAGATTTTGAGATTGATGTCACCGGTGCTCCTATGCCAGAATTCACACCCTCTGTGTTCCCATCATCGAGCCAAGAGGCTGTGAACTCAACGCAGCCACATCCAGAGTCGCATGAACAGCAGCAGCCACAAGAACAGAACGTTCAGCAAGTGGAGGATAGCATGAAGACCGGATCCGGCATGAAGTGGTCCTGCTTTTGTGGAGAAAGTTTTGAGGACCATCGGCAGCTTGTAGACCACACCAGAATACACGATAACAACACATGAGACAAAGAAAAGCTTTGACTCTGCTCTCTTTTTTAATAGGATAATACCTTGATATGAAAATCATTTTTAAACCAATTTCTTAAGATAAACTTTAGTCTTCATGGGAGAGAATCAGGGGTAGTGTATTTGATTTCTCAACGGAAATATCTTTATAGTATAGGTTTGTGTTAGGCTAAGTAAGAAAACCAAAGCTTGGAGAATTCTTGTTCTAAATGGAGCAGAATATGGCAATCTTTTTGTACCTTCATATTTTGGATATTTTTATAAGGGCTAATGGAGATGTTAACGCAAAAGTCGTTCATCAATACCATGTTCAATATCTTTTTACACATTGATTTGTTCTTGTTAAATGTTATTTGTTGTAGAGAATCAAGCTTTTAAAATAGAATTACATGCAACAGAAGGGTTCAATAATTTAAACTGAGTGGATAGTAGAGTGAAACTGTCTCTTGCTGTTTTTTGTAGTTTCTAATTATTATGTTGAAATCCAGCAATACCAATCTCTTGTGCGGGCAGAAAACGGAAGAATCAAAGCATTGTACAAAAGAGTGACACTGGTATTATTCTGTGTGTGCTTGCTTGTTTAACCTTGTTCATTGAATGATTTTGAGCGTATCTGTGCAGATTGATGATACATAGCTAGGGTAGACCGATAAATACATAGTTACATACCCACTTTCAGGAATCTGCATATCATGGCTTCTGAACTTCTCCTGTAAGTTTTCTTAAAAACTTAAATAATGCCATTAACCTTTGTTCTAACATTTTGTTGTTTAAATCTTGCACAGCATGTGATTTTACACCTTTGTCCTAATATAATTTTTGTTTGATTTTTAACCTACCATGCCTGCAAACTTTAAAATTAAACCACCCAGAAAGAACCACGTCATGATATTTTAAAAAAGTATTCATTGAATATGTCAGAATGTTTTGTTTTTATAATGGTGTTCATGAGTTGTGCTTTGATTAACAAAAACCTACAAAAAATATGAATTATACTTTTATTAAACATGCTAAATTTTTTAAAAGACATTTTATTTGATTTAACTGTCTATAAATGTAGTCCAATTGCAAACCCTGCCAAGTAACTTCTTTTTGACTCAGAGAAAATTTAGTTTTTGTAAATTAAATTATATAGCATTTATATATTTTTGAATGGTGAATTTTAGATTTGCATAAAGCTTTTTAATCATTAAATACACGAAATACTGTAGATTGTCAATTAATTAACCAGCCAAGATAGATAACTCATTTTTTAAAAAAAAGTGGCTTAGCAGGGTTTGCAATTGGACTCCTCAAATTACAAATACAAACAGCTTTATTTAAATTTTTAACAGAATTATAAAGCATTTATTGAAATTTCAGCAGAAGGCGAATGAATTTTGATGACTGATTTTTAAAAAAAAGTAGTTTTAGCCTCCTACAAATATCATAATGAGTACAGTCAGATGATAGAGAAAAATAAAAAAAAGAGCTGAATGTGTCACAGCAAGTTTGATATTTTTGTCATTTTTTTTGTTTTTTGTTGGAACTGCCATTCGCATAATATTCTTCAACAGTTATAAATGTGCATTTACACTACTTCAACTAGATATGTGTTGTACTAAAATAATATTAAAAAATCACTCTTCAAAATTGTATGTGATGTTTTTGATCTTAACGATAAAAGGATGAATAACATACTTAATTTCATACCCTTCCTATTGATGAATATCTATTGCACCAAGATTGAAATGTTAGCTCTTGAAAATTCAAATCTCTTTTTTTTTTTTTTTTCCGCTGTTGATTTATTCTTGACCACCAGCATCAGTTTACTGGATTGCAAGCTGGGATATTTTAAACTAAGTGATCTGGATCTGAGGATTTTTATTTTGGTATTTTTTATTGTGTTTGTTTTAATTTGGATGCATCAACAAGTCTATTATTTAAATATGTCACAATATCTCACTGCTCATCTCAATTTAATGTTTGTGTTAACAAAACTTTTTGTGATTTTTGTTTGTTTGTAGCGATGTATTTAAGTGAATAGTTGAAGGGATGTTGATGGCATTGTGATGTTTTATCAGCTGCCTGTGCCAATACTGGAACATAAGATCACACAATTAAACTGGTTGTAGTTTTTTAAATTTTTTGTACCGGTATGAAGACACTATTTAGATTTCTGTTAAAATCAGAAGATAATGGTACTTATATCTGCATCCCTTGTAGTGTGGTTGGGTCTTACATAAGGTTGGAAACCACTAATGTAGTCTGCTAAATAAATTTATGAATGTATTAGTAACCAGTGTTATTATTCCATTTATTTTATCAAAATAGAATAATGCCAGAGAGTGGACACTTGCATTAAAAGAATTTTTTTTATTTAGCCTATAAAAACATGTACATTTATGGTTGCTCTGATGCTGAGCATTTGGCACATTTTTTAAGACAATGGTGGTACGAATTAATAATTGTACATACTTATTTCTTTCAAGACCATTTGCAAGCCAATAGCTTTGTCACTTGTTCACACTCTGAACTGTTGCCTATGCATGTTGTGATTACTTTTGTTTCACACAACTTTATTGTTTTATTTTTAATTCATGTTTTCAATTATAATTTTAGAGTCTGTTTTTACAATCCCACCCCCCCCCCCTTTTTTTCCACATCCCTTCCTGACTTAATACATTTCTTCAAGCCATAGCAACAGCCATGTGGATATGCAGCAACCTTTTGTACTATTCAAATGTAATGTTGGGAATTTTAAAAAAATGTTGTTATTATAGTTATTGTCATATGTTTATGGCCTAAATATGGAACCTCTATGTGGCACATACATGCTGTTATATATAAATATGTACACTCTGGAAAAAACATGATTTAAATTCAATTCATTATGTCTGGAGACTTAAAGAATTTTTTGCATTAAAAAAAAAACAACCGTCTTCATTGGGATATTTTTGGTGCTGTTATCTTGTTGAGCTGAAAAATTATAAATTTATTATTGATTTCCCAAAATATATTTTCTCAGTTAACTTTCAGTTTTGTTGTTAAGCCGTATAGATGAATCGTTGCCTATCAAAAAGGAAATGGACGCTGTAGTATTTTTGTTTTATTTCACTTTTTGTTATGAAGGATCTGTGTTATCAGTTTGATAGGCTTGGCTGGGTTCAACTTTTAAACAAGTCTTTGTTAAGAATGAATGCAACTTGGCAGAAAGATTTAGAATATAATTTCCATCTGTAAAATCTGGCTATAAAGAAAATAAGTTCTTTTTATTTGTGAACATAAACCAGACTTGATCAATGATGGCACACATTCTTTCAGTTGTTCATCCAGAGTCATAAATGAATAGAAATCATTTTATTGTCGAGGGAAAATTTTTTTTAATTCCACTTCATGGTAAATTCTGGGAAATTGAATCCCACTTCATGGTACATGCTGGGAAATTGAATCCCACTTCTTGGTAAATGTTGAGCACTTGAATCCCACTTCTTGGTAAATGTTGAGCACTTGAATCCCACTTCTTGGTAAATGTTGAGCACTTGAATCCCACTTCTTGGTAAATGTTGAGCACTTGAATCCCACTTCTTGGTAAATGTTGAGCACTTGAATCCCACTTCATGGTAAATTCTGGGAAATTGAATCCCACTTCATGGTACATTCTGGGAGAAACTAAGATTAGCCTAACATTGAGCACAGGTACGTTTTGTACAAATATGTTTCAAACTCTGAACTCTGTTATAAAGATGGCTCTTCTGTTTCAATCTCAAGCATAAGTTCATGGAAAGAAACTGTTCTGTTGTGTGCCACAACCTACATTTATCATTTATTAAAAATAAAATATCTGGTTGCCCTCCTTGAGCTATGACCACACTCTACCTCTTTTCTCAATGTCAGTTTAAAATTCTTTCAGCAACTCATGAATGATGGCTTTTTTGTCAAATATAAAAAAAAAAAAACAAGATGCATGGATCAATGGTGTGCAACCCCTGTGTCTGTGCTTCATTGGAATTGCATTATGGGGTACATTTAAAATTTTTGTCAGAGTAGCTTGCCTGTGGACGCCACCTATTTTTTTTTCAATTTCGCATGATTCCAAAATCATGTTTGTTGGTTCTAAACTGGATTTCAGTTAGTTGGGTAGGGCTAATTAAAACAGACTCAATGATGTAATTTTAAAAAAAAAAGTATTCTGTTTAATCTGAATAATTTCTTTCCTTTCAATTCACGGTATCATCATCCAATCCATGTTTACTTAGCCAAATCATGACATGGAAACGGATATGATATAAACCAACCCTTCTGCCATTTTCTCTCTGAAAAATAGTTTTTTCCTTGGTGGTTGTACCCCATATAACCACCTATTGGAATGGCAAACCTTGCACATTGGTGGCAATGCAGATCATTCTCATTTCAATCATTGCTTATCCAACGGTCAATTTCTTTTTTTCATTGACAACATTGAATTTTGATGCATTTACGAATATGAGGGAAATTGCTTTGACATATCATTTTTTGCTCTTGACACAGGTATATCTCGTACAGTATATACATTAACATGACATACTAGGAAATATCCTAAACTTCCGTTCTGAAAATTTTCTGCTAAATGAGGCATTGGTGTAAATGTAATTTCTGATCAATGTTGGGTCAATTTGATGATATGTGTCACTATATGCTGTGAAGATTGTTCTGATCAATGTTGGGTCAATTTGATATGTGTCACTATATGCTGTGAAGATTGTTCTGATCAATGTTGGGTCAATTTGATGATATGTGTCACTATGTGCTGTGAAGATTGTACTGATTAATGTTACAAGTGAGTTCAAACAAATTTCATAGATCAAGAATTTAAAAAAAAAAAAAATTCAGTGCCAGGGAGTTTAAGTTTGATGAGCACAAACATTTTCTGTTATAAAACTTTTCCCCACCAATAGAATCGGTAATGTCCATTCTTGTGAGCAGTTTATTTTCTGTGTTTTGTCAGAGCCATTATAAATGTTCGACGCAGCGCAATGAATTTTAGCCCACAGAATGGACACACAATATCCTGTGTATGGATCTCCATATTGTTCTAGTATACCAGATATGATAGGTAGTCTTCAGAAGCCTGTATACCTCTTCATGCTTTAGGTAATTAATGCAGGTGTAAAGAGTCTGAAAATCTCTTTGCCCCTGAGTAAGACATAAACATATCTTTATAAATATGTTGTTAACCACTGGAGTAAAAGTAACAAACAAGGGGAGGTTGTAGATGAATGGGTAAAATTTTGTTCTCTCTGTGCAGCCTTGAGACATGGGTAAGAGATCTCATGTCATTTATATGTAAACTGGCTGAAAAAATTCAGCATTTCAGATGCAAATCCATGTTCCATGTTTTAATGGTGGAGCTCAGGGTGGTCCATCAACATGCTGATCATGGCCTGTAATGAGTATCACTGTCATGTAGTCTGTAACCACTACTAATTTAGTGTTTTAGGTGTACTGACTACAGTATCAGTATAATTTTGTGTTTTTGTTTTACTGACTACAGCATCAGAATAATTTTGTGTTCTAGGTTTTAATTTTACTGACTACAGCATCAGAATAATTAGTGTTTTAATTTTACAGCATCAGAATAATTTAGGGTTACTGACTACAGTATCAGTATCAGAATAATTTTGTATTCTAGGTTTTAATTTTACTGTCTACAGTTTCAAAATCAATCAGCATTTTAGTTTGACTGACTTAAGTGTCAGAATCATTCAAAGGTGGAGCATGTAGTTCCATAAATGTTTATCATACCTATATCATATTGATTTTATGTTTAAGGAACGTGGAGGTAGAGGATTTGGCAGTTGTTTGAGTAAGGTGGACCACACTGCTGCTGCCGACAATATTGGCAATTTGTGTTTATTGTTTTATACATAACTTGTGCACCTGAGAAATGTTTAGGTTCAGAATTTATAGAATGTTCTATGGCGCGGGTAATAAAATGCTACCTGCGCTGTGCCCCGATTTTGGAACTGGTCATCCTCGTCGTGGCTGTACTGTAAATATTGTACATACGTGTTATTACATTAAATTACAATGATCTTTTAACTGACCATATGCATGACATTACTAAAAACTTACCATGAGAAACTGACATTAAAGTGCTTATAATCATGTATGATAGAACCGGTGTTGGAACCATTCTTTCTGTTGTATGCCCTTAAAGATATGTTTGTGTTGTTAAAGATCTTTACTATGTTTTCTTTTAAGGAATATCTAAAAAAAATGTGTCCAGGTGGGGTTGACCATAGAATGTTATGGGAAGGACATTAGTTTTGTTTCTAATGACAATAATTATAATGTTCTGAAACTGAAAGATATTTCTCACTGCTATATTTTTTGTCCTCTAGCATTACGAAGCTGGTGGTTAGGGTTGGTTATCATCCATTCATTGATAGGTTATTAAAAGGCCATAATCATAATCTTGGCATCTGCTATAGAGACCACATCACAAATGAGCAAATAAAAGAAAGGATTCGTCAAGCAATTGGGCAATATGATGACCTTCTGACGTCTGTTAAAAAGCGCAAACTTGAGTGGTATAGTATAGCCACGTGACCAGAAAACAAGGGCTCGCCAAAGAGATCTTGCAGGGCACTACTAGAGGAGGCAGAAGAAGAGGAAGACAAAGAAAAAGATGGGAAGATAATATCAAAGAATGGACGGGATTAAAACTAGGCGATGCTATGCGTAGGGCAGAAGACCGAGAGGAATGGAGAAGAATAATGTACATGTCATCTGTGGCGCCCCAACGGTCAAAGGACTACGGGACCTGATGATGATGATGATGATGAATCACAAGAGACAACTGAAAAATCAATTTACAGATGACAAATAGAAATGAGAACAGGGCAAAAAGTGTTTTTTTGTAGTTGTTTTTTTCAATGCTAAAAAGCAGCGATTTTCCTGGGCAAGCCTGTTGTAGGATCACGACTTTTCCTTTAAATTATGCTTACGTAAATATTGAAGGATATCTCAAATGTCTAGATCACAGATTACTGGTGTACAGATTGGAAAGAAAGTGTATTTAATTTTTTTTTCCTAGTTTAAATTCTTATATATGGGTAAATAATAAAAAAAATCAACATTTTCTTTTCAAATGCTTTTTCTCTCCTAACATTTCAATCTGGTGGAGTGTAAATTTTTGTTGACCCCCGTGACACTTTCGTTCGGGCGATTGAGTCTTTCTTGTACTGAACTGAAAGGTCTCCTGAGTTGCAGCCCCAGCAGTATGCTGGCTCAGGGTGGTGAGTGATGGAGAAAAAAGAAAAGGTTTAGTCTTATGCCTGGGTAAAAAGCGAAGTCTTTATACCCGGGAGATTTTGTAAGCAAATATTCTTCTTTTGTGGATAATTTGCTGAATAAACTTCTTTTCTATGAAACAGAAAATTAAAAAAAAAAAAAAAAGGAATTTCTTTAGAAGACCAATTTGAGCAGTTTTAAAAATTTCTTAAAATTCACTACAGCAAAGAAAGTATGAGCAGAAAATAATTTTAAAAAAAAAAATTGAAGGTTCTTCTACATGCGATTGGAATCTTTTGACTATTCAGCAGATGCTTTTTTTGTGTAATGAATTTTAGGGGGGGGGGGGGGGGGAGCTACTCTTAAGTGCGGCTAAAATCGTCTTCATAAGTCTTTTTTTGTTTTTGTTTTTGTTTAGCCGTTGCAGGAATGGGAGAATAGTTAAACTTGTAAACCAAACTTTAGCATTGATTATTTCCTTTTCGGACACCCATAAAGTCGCCCAATTGGAGAGTTTTTTTCAATGGAAGAGGGGTGGCAAAATTCTATAACCTTAGCTACGCCACTGTATCTATCCGGCACTAACCCTAGCTACGCCACTGTCTCTATCCGGCACTACAAATGACATCCGAATAGCATTAGTCAAAACGGACCCGGACACGCAGCGCCGCCATTCGCACCTGGGTATAATTAAGCTCAATGCTATTCAGATGTCATTTTTAGTAGTTTATTTTAGTTAAAATGAAGAATTAAGATTTCAAACGTATAGTACATTCAATTATCATTCATTTGATACCTCATTTGGTCTTACAAACCCAACAATAATATTTTAAATCGTTTTTTAATCCCAACCTCTCAATTCTGGTACCCGTGTACCAATAGGTGCAGCCTATAGATATATCTCAATTTTGGCACTTTTAACACCCAACCCCAAACGCTTTAATTTAAACAAAAAAATAAAACCCCAAATCAAATCAAAAGTAAAAATAGCAACATAAAAGAAACAATTTATTTAAGATCCTTTAAAATTTAATGAAACGCATCTGTTAGTAAAATAAGATATTTACAGTCGTTTTTCATTCTAGTGTGGAGTAGTTACAGCTTGTGACGCTTAGGGCCGTCCACAATTAACGAAAACCATAATCATTATGATAATGCATTCAAATAACATGTATAAAGACAAGAAAGTGGACCGAAAATGCATCTCCAAATAAGTGTCGCGTTGGGCGAACAGCCCCCTCTTCCTTCGCATGTTGCATTATTTTTTATGGCATTTTTAATAAATGATGTATATATGTGTTTGTAGACATCATGTTATTCCCCCCCCCCCCCCCAAAAAAAAAAAACAAAAAAAACAATTCTCTTTGTTGATAAAGCAAATAATTATTGCGGCATCCAAAAATGTACATGCCTTACATGCTTTCAAAACCCCGAAACCGTATGACGAAATTCCGCCACAGATAAAAAAAATCCCACAAAAAACATTCATTCGATCATAATTTTGCCGTTCCCCAAAACCGCAGTCAGACCAAGACCCCACCTCCCTTACCTCCTCCTGCAGCAGAGCCAGTCTCACCAGCCCGCCCTCTCCCCCTATTCGTTTCGTTTTTTCCTCCCTTTCTTTTTTTCTTTCTCTCTTTTTCCCCCGCATTACCTCCCTTTCTGCATCTAATCATTGCATGAGGAACAGGGGGGTAGTTTTGGGCGAAATTAATTTTTTTTTCGTATTAATTCCAACAAATTCAATTTTCATGAATTTCAAACGCAGGTAAGCAAAGTATTCAATGTTGGAATGTTCGGCGTGAGTTCGGTAATTTGTGACGGAATCTGATTGTGTTCTATGCAATAACAGTTCAGTTCCCCCTTCCCCCCTGTACACGGTTCAAACGCGTTGTCGGCCATTTTCTCGTCCTCGACATTATTTCGAATCTGCAGACAAACTTGCTGTTTGAGTGAATCACGATGTTTCTCGCGCCAATTATGAAATGTAAGGACTATTAATAGTTTAACACGTTATTTTGTTCAGAAAATTCAGTTTGATGCACAATTTTGACAAACATTTAAACATATTGTGGTGCCCGCGAGACAGCTCGATACCCCCCAGCGAGTCATGACGTCACATGATCACCACGAACAATAATCGTGTTATTTATTATAGCCAGTGTATTCTTAAATTGTCTTCCTTGAATTGTTTCGAGAGTAAAAAAAAAAAATCTTGTCCAGGTTTACAATTTACAATTAAATATAATATTTTATCATTACAGATTGAAGGTCATTAAACAAATCCCTCCGTTTAAGCAATGTAAATGAGATATGCTGCAATTAATAGTAATAGGCCTAAATAATAGTAATAGAATGAGAATGCACCACTCACTTATACTTACTTATAGTTATAGTATAACTAAGTATAGTCACACTACTCACACAATTCAGTATCAACTCACACACATGCCTAACACTTCTCTTTAGTCTTTTAAAGTTAAACTAAAGTAAATTCCTAACATGAACATGGCATGGAATCTCATCACTGGAAAAAATAATTTAGAAATCGGTAATTGCACGCTACTGGTACCTCTATTGCTCACCCTAACCTGAACCCTAAATCTATCATAAACAAAGGGCAGTGACTCCCAATGAGGGACCACAGAAGCACATTAGCCTAGAAATCTACATCAATTAATTTATCATTAAAATTAAATTTTAAATATAAATTATTTTCAGATGCAATACTATACAGTGGCAATATAATAATATATGAATTTGCAGCATTACTGCCATGTTACATTCAATAGGCTAGGTCATAAATGTGTTGGCAGAGTGTTGGTCATAATTCAAACTGCTATGAACAATAAATCTTTAAAATTAAATTGATTAAAAATTAAAAAATATTTGCATAAAAAAATCAAAAACATAAAATCTTTAAAAACTGTATAAGCTAACATGGAACACAATTTTTTTCCCCTTTTGTTTTTCCAGAGATGTCCGATACAGAATGTGGCGCAATCTGCGTACGCAAAGATGTCATGGACAAGTTCAATGTAATTATGGAAGAGACCAAGCTGGATGCTAACGAACTAATGGAGCATTTTTTTGGACTTTATAACTGGTAGAAAAATTTTACATTGCATGCTTGAAGTTTAGTTTTTTTTAATTAAATATTCAGGATCATTGATAATTGTCAATTGATGTTAAAATCTAACACCATAAAAAAAAAATTAGTTTTGCTATTTAAGAAGAAGTTTGTATCTGATACCTTTCTAAAATTTAATTGACCAAATATGTTACTTTTTTTTAGTTTAAGGCAAGGATTTTGTGTTGAAAAGAATGGAAAATACTAATAGATGAAATATAGTGCAACCAAATTATATGGAAACTTGCATCACCATTGATAATTAATTTTATCAGTAGCTCAAATTTGCTGATGAGGATGAGTCCGGGGGGGGGGGGGGGCATCCATTAATGACGTCAGGCTATTTTGGCAGATTTTGGACCCCCTTCCCCTTATCATCACAAAATTTTTCACTCAACGTAGACACCCCTATAATAGATAGTCACTAATTTGCGTTTTCTCTCCCCCCCCCCCCTTCTTAAATAAGTGATGTCATTTATGTCTGGCAACCTGGTGATGTGTATTTTCCATGAAATAAATCTATATTTCAAGCATTTTATCTATATAAGCTATTTCCTTTATATTTAATAATCTCTTTTTGCTCAAATGCTTGAAATGTGTGACTGATTGTGAGTAGAAATTTCTAATTTTCACATGAGCTGGCAATGGTGAGTAGGCATCACCATTTTGTGAATATTCAGGAAATTATAAAGAGGGGAGATTTAAGTATGGCTATAAGTATATTATGATTAGTCTATTCCCTATAGCTCTCTTACTAAGAGAGCTATAGGGAATATCTTAGACTTTATAAGTAAGTCCTTTGCTTTGTCTATTCCCTAGCTGCGTTAAGCTTGTTCACCCTAACAAATCTATGATCCCAAACCCTGGTGCAGGACTGACTCCACAAATCAGCGCAGCACAACTTGTGCAGTTGCAGCAGCACCACCAACAACAGCAGCACAGACAAATGTAAGCCCCTCCAGATTTGATTAAGTAAACCCCCTTCATGCTGTCACAGCATAGAAAAAATGTAAGTTCATTCAGATTTGATTAGGTAAGCCCTGGCATGCTGTTTGCGGCATAGACCATTATATACTGTAAGTTGAAATTAATAATTAATTATGTAGTCGTAAAATAAAATAATTGTGTGATTATCACTTTTACAGCAAAGTGCAAAATGAATATAATTTTGCTCAGAATGTGTTATATTGGCAGTTGTACTGTGGAACAGACACAAATTAAGCCTCTGGTCATAGCACAAGCTGACATTTTATTAGTGTCGAACAGGAGAAGCTTGTGATCAGGAAAAGTTGACATTTTTTAAATTGACATTTCATGATATTCACAGAATGAGTTTTAGAATAAAAAAGATGTTTTCAGTTTGGTAGCCTGAAAAAATTTAATTTTGGTCCTCAGCCTGGAGAGAAGGAGAAACTTTTGCAGAGTTGTTCATTTCAGAAATAATAAACTCAAATTTTCTTATTAGACTAAATGGAACATTGTCCATTTTTGGAATAAAAATCTGTTATTTACTTACTATCAAAAGCTCATCATTGTTACCATCATCATTATCATCCTACTTATTTTTCTGGACATGCACATTTTTTTTGGATCTAAATTTAAATAGTCTTGTTTTTTTTTAAAATTTATTTCTGATAAAAAAAAAATTATAATAAGAAATTAAATATCTAATTGACATATAATCTAAAATAATTTACCGAAAGAAAACAAACTAAAATTAAATATTATTTAAAGTATTTTCTGCTTATTTTCATATTTCAAAAATATCTAATTTAATTTAAAAAATAATTTCTGGCTGTTCTTTTTAGCTACGTATATTCAGAAATGACAACATTCGATATACACCTTTTCAGTAATTCTGAAGTGAAAACAGAAAATGATGATTTTATCCCAGTGGGTATGACCTACAGCAATAATAACTTAAACAACAGCATGGCTGACAGCAGTAGTAGCAGTAAGAACTCTTCGATCAGTGAAAATGATGAGGTTACATGTGTGGGTGTGTCTCAGATTGGAGGAGATTGTAGCGTTGAAGACAAGGTAGAGTTATCTTTTGCCTGTTTAAACAAATCAAATTTATAGATAAAAACTGTAAAAATTTAAATGTCGTTTATAGGCAATCATCAGCTAGTTGGTTAAAATTCTTTCTGGATGACGTAGTTATGTTTTTAAAAAAACGGGTTTAATGGACTTGTCATCACAGTAAGGCAAATAGCCCTTATAAAAAATCTCCCCTTGAAACTGACCAGGGCATAATACCTTTCTAACATCAGCATTCCAAGGCTATCTTTGACACAAATCACAGTACATGTATTATGCCGAAATAAATCCAGAATGAAAAAAAAAGAAACAACATGAAAACTTAAGCATGTGACATCTATAATGTTTTCTTACATATGATGTGCCATCACTTATACATTCAATTCAATCTATTTTTGTCAAACCCAAAAGATACAAAATCCTGCACATTGGTAAAATATTATAAATTATTTTTGTTAGATTTAAACAGCCATCCATTTTATATTGTTACTCATGAGTGTTAAAATTATTTCTTGCTGGTTATGATAAACAAAGTTACCAAATTAAATTTTAAAAAACCCAATAACATAGAATAGGATTTAACCCTTTTACTTAACTGTTTTTAAAATGATTATTATGTTTTTTATAATAATACATTTTTGCTTTCTAATCTGTTCCAGATTCATTTGTTGCAAAGATTAAGAGACCAAGCCAACGCTGCCAACTTTAACAGTAATAACAGCAGTAATCAACACGGAGGCGTGTACCAGCATTACAACTCCTTCACAGGTCAGACTCTTTCACCCTTGACCTTGTTACCAGCTATCAGTACATTAATTTAGATGGTAAAAGCACACCGGTGTAGGAATAAGGGTGCTGTCTTTTTTTTTGCTGTTGTTGTGGGAATGGGTGGGCGCATTTTTGTTGCCCTGTTCATACTATATGGGGCTTACGTTTGATGTGTATTCTATCTGGTTTTTAAAATGAATGAGGGGCAACAAAGTCAGGTGTCACAAACTCTAGCTCCTCCCCTGAAACAGCATGTCAAACTATCCATGTTTTTTAATGAATGAGGGGCAACAAAGTCAGGTGTCACAAACTCTAGCTCCTCCCCTGAAACAGCATGTCAAACTATCCATGTTTATTAATATATTGTTTCTTGTTGAATGAATGGAAAGACAAACATTTATCTGCTCCTTCTTCTAAACCCAACGGCTGGAGACCACCCGCATTGCTTCTTTTATGTTAAATATCTATTTACAGAAATGCTAAATACCACGATACCCCCACATGTTTGACCATTTCTTCCCAATGTCTCTTTCAGGGTCAAGCATGGGTCCCCCGTCGATGGTTCCTCTGGGTAACAACACAGGGTACCAGGGGGAGACAGGTTTACCAAGGAAGAGAAAGAAAAAGCCAAAAAAAGCCAAGCTTTTGTCTTCCCCTGCCCAAGCAGCATCTCTTACAGAGGGAGAAGGTAATAAAGTAGTCAGACTCTTTGTGGACATTTCTTGATTGAAATTTAATTGCAATTAGCTGGGGCAAAGCAACCACATTGCGCATGTAAAATATGGGAAGAGGTGCATAATCTTTAATAATAATTCCAGATGTCACTCCATAAATCCACCTATGCTTAATTGTATTGATTCTAGGAGTCACTTTTCCAGCTCTTAAGCTATTAATTAAGTATAAAAATAAATAACTTTGATGCCAAATTTCAAGATTTAATATCATTCAACAACTGTTACAAATGTTTAATTTTTAAATTCCCTTGGGGCGGACAAGATCCACTCTGGAAATATTATTGTATGTAGATGCCCCTCAGTGTAACGGGCATATTTTATGTGTTGCTTTTTAAAACAATGTCAGACGTCTGGGAAGGAGGGGAGGTTCATGGATTTGTTTCGATGTGTGATTAAAGTGTCTAATTTGTGTTCAAATTAAAGAGAATGGTGGGGGAGGGGGATGCTTGTTAAAATCAGTAGAAATAGCATGATAATGGATGGGCCTTAGGAACACAGATGTCATTTATGGATGGGCCCTAGTAACACATGTCATTTATGGATGGGCCATAGGAACACAGATTTTATGGATGGGCCCTCGGAACACAAATGTCATTTATGGATGGGCCCTAGGAACACAGATGTCATTTATGGATGGGCCCTAGGAACACAGATGTCATTTATGGATGGGCCCTATGAACACAGATACATTTATATTCCAAGTGTTTGTTTATTTAAACACTGTCTTAATTTAATTCATGACTGCTACTTGATAAAGTAAAAAAAAAACCATTAAAAAATCAATGCATGTTTTATAATGAAATATGTTCTGCGTTGTTAACGAATAATAATTATGATTTACCTATAAGTCGTGCATTTGCATAAGTGAGGAATTTAAACAAAATAATTAAAATCTTTAAAAAAATTATCTTTGATATTAATTTTTTAGAATGCACAAAAATGTCATTTCACAATGTCACTATTCATTCTTTCTCAGACTTACTGAAGAGTTCAATGTGCTCTCTGTGCCAGGCTGTGTTCGCCAGATTCACTGACCTGCTTGCTCATCACAAAGCCGTGCACAACTCCGATACCAACCACCCGCTTCGGTGCCGGGCATGTGGCCGCACCCAGACGTCGGAGGCGGGCCTCATCTACCACCAGGTGTACGTCTGTAAAATGGTGGAGAGGCCGCACCCCTGCCACATCTGTGGTCTCAAGTTCCAGAGTGAAGAGATGGTGCTGGTCCACAAATGCAGCGGCTGCCCCAGGAAGAAGTATGCCTGCGAGTTCTGTGATCACTACCGCACAGAGTCCTCAAGTGACTTAGAGAAGCACATGAGGATTCACACTAATGATAAGTGTTATGTATGCAGAGTTTGTGGGTTCTCTACAGCTTGGAAGAAGAACCTGAAAGAGCACATGGTCAAGCACCTGGGCCTGAAGCCTTATGTTTGTGATTTGTGCGGCTACAGCACATCTGACAGACACAACCTCAGGGCCCACCGTCTTAAGCATTATCAGAAGGGGGAGGGCTGTGAGAAGTGCGGGGGTGAGTGCCACTGCAAGCCCCTCGCGATAAAGAAGAGAAAAATGAGCGGCGGTAGTGCCAGTGAGGCTGGGAGCCCTGGTTCCGCTGGGGGCAAAGATCTCGAGTGCCCCTATCCGCAGTGTGTGTACCGCACTAAAATTGAGTACATGATGACCAATCATATGCTCAGACACCAGGGTATGGCCGAGCACAGCCTGAGCAGCCCTGGTGGCAGTGTGAATAACAACACTGGTGGAAATAATGCTCCTGGTGTAGGTGGGTCTAGTTACCCCAACAACCAGCATAATGCACAGGAGCAGAACAAGAGCTCTCATCATCGAGGTCAGGGGGTGATGGCAAATAATGGAGTTGGGGGTCAGTATGGGAGTGGCGGGGGTGGGCATCATAATGCCTCTTCCCCAGCCTCTTCCATATCCTCCTCCTCATCTTCCGTTGCCCCGACCTCCTCAATCCAATCCAGCCAGAATAACCCCCCATCTCTTGTGTCACAAGCCAATCAGATCCCTATCGAATGGAAGGCGCTAGGGCAGGTCCCGCCTCCTGGTGTTTGTGGGGTGCTAGCTGGACCTGCCCATTTCACAACCCTTGTTCACCACCAGCAGGTCCCCCTCACCTCTCAGGCCATGACCTCATGGGCTTCCCCTCTCTCCTCACCCACGGTCCCACCCGGTCTGCTTAGCAATCGGGTCAATGTCCAGATGGCTGGTCAGAACATGGTTGCTAGACCCATGCCTGTTTTTCCAAACATGCCGAATTGACAATTCGCTGTACCTACAGAGAGTATATATGTTCAGCAATTGAACTTCTTTTGAACTCATTCTGTAGTGTTAGCCACAAAACTCATATGATATGATCATCTTCCGAATTGTCAATGACTTGTAGAATTTGCCTAATCATCTTCCACACTAGCTGTGACACAGTTTGCTTATTTAAAATAATATTAAAAAAAACTGAGTGACATAAATATAAATACAAATTTATATATATGTATTTAAACTGTGGAATGGACAAAAGGCAGAAGAGGGTTATTACTGAAAAAGAGACAATACAAAAGAAAATGAATTGAATTAATCAGATGCTGTGAACCAAAAACAGTGGAACGGACAAATGTGCGTTGAAGAAATCTTGTTACTGATCTTAAAATTCAAATAACTTATGATTCAGCCAAGAAACTTATGCTTCAACAACTAGAAGAATGCAGAATCTGGCCAGTAGCACTGATCACATTCTTGTGATTACCAGTGTGTCGCCAAATTTCTTTCAGAATCAAAGGTGGATGACAGGATGTTAGTTTGGAGAGAGAGCTGCTATCTGCTGAATGGGATTGACTCATTGTGTGAGCAGGACATAATGAACTCGGTGGGATATAGCACACAAATACTTTGAAAACCAGCTTTTGCCCGCTATACAGGTAACTATAGAAATAAACTGTAGCTAAAACTGATGTCCCATTGGCTTAACTTATCCCCCATTATCTTAACTTATCCCCCATTATCTTAAAGTAATCCATGTTGTACAATGCAGACTACCAGACACATGTCTTAACTGAGCTGAACCATAAAACACTTAAAAATGGTTGTTCGTTTAATGTTCACCATTTTCTCTCTTTAAACAAAATCTGAACTATGTCATATGAAACTTTTCTTTCATATATGATGTTTGTGAGTTTAAACAACAGTTTGTCCTTAGTGGAATTTTTAGTACCAGGTATTTGAAAATGAGGCATTTCAAAGAATTAAATATTTTGATTAGCTTATGTCAAAAAATATTCTTGTCAGGTTTTGTTTTAGTTATACAATTCTAAATGTAAAATTCAATCCATTCTTAATAAAAGCAGACTAATCTTTTTTCCTTCTAATTTACTTCCCCCCACCCCCCTCAAATTTAGCTGTATATATCATATAATAACATTTGATGAATCATATAATATATGTAAATAGTTATCCTTTTTGCTTGAAATATGAGGGCAAAGGAAATCTCTTTTTGATTTATGCTCATAACAAATTTGATTTTAATTTTGTTTCTTATACTATCAAATGAATATGAATGTCTTCTTACCAGAGCACAAATAAATTAATTTTTAATATTTTTTGTGCACTTAGGAATCTCAGATAATGTGTAATGTTACTGTAGTTGGCTCAAATGGTTTTATATTAAGCAGTGAGTAGCAAGTATAACCATTTGGTATTGAATGATTCATTTATGTTTTACTAGTGTCTGGAAATATTAAAAAATTGTGGAGTGGAGTGACCTATGTATTATTTGCTTTGTATAATAACAAAACAAGACTGTGCCTATTATTGGTATACTCACCAGAAATGAAATAGAAATATATCAGAAAAGTATTTTGTAGTAGTCCGCAGTTTTTTTCATAATAAGCATAAAGCTTGGTTGAACACATACAACTTTTTTGGTTTCTTTTTTGGGGGGGGCACCATGAATTTGGACATTTAAGCACAAGGAAAAATGCGTTAAAACTCTGCAGTAATGCCTAAAGATTGTTCTATTGAAGCTTTTAAGCTCCTAATTTAAATATTATTTATAATATCCAATTTTCAGACCACTTTAAAAAAACTAACAATTTATAACCGAATATCAACCCTGTTCAATATTATGGTAATAAGGGGGAGAGAATTTATTGTTTTGTTGCTTTCATTTTTTCAGGTTTTTCCAAACTTTGATTTGTTTATTTCCTGTTTAATATTAACATGCTGAAAAACATTGTCCCAAATCAATAAAAACCTTTATGACTTTATGTAATTTTGTAGGGAAATAAGAGTAAATCAATACTGGTACATATTTTAATAAGATACATTTGAAAATGAGAGGAAACCAGCTTAGTAACAATACACACATTTATCAAATAAAAATACAGTGCTAAGGGGCCATATGTGCCAAGTTTGAATATAACTACATATGGCAAAAATTGGCTGGCATTGTGTTAATGCTTTGAGAACAATGTCTAGCGAGGGCTTAATTTTATATCAAAGATATCCTTTTTCTGTTAATTGTTTTAAAGCCTAGTTTATCATTATTGGCTCGTAATATTTTTTATCCCTTTTCTGTTGTTTTTAGTAAGTAAATGCACTTGACGTGTGAGGTATACTTAACATATCTGTACATTTAAATTTTTTTATGGACTTCTGAATTTTATTGCTTATATTAAGTGCTTCCCCCTTATGATTTGTATAGGTATATGGTGCGCAGAATAATTAAGAATTGTGACCAGCTTATTGAATCCATAAAATGTTTGAATGTATTAAAGATCTGATATTATTTCATGGAGATTTTTTTCAAAATATTACATGCAGCTTTAAATTTAAATTTGTATTTGAAAAAGAAATGTTTACTACTTGCCTGGCAACATCTATGGGACTGTTGGACAGAATAAGGCAGTCTAACCATCCCAACTCCTTGGAACAAAAGTAATGTTTTGAAAAAAAAATTAATGGCAAAATTGGTTGTCTAAACTAAACATTTATTATTTTATTTGTATTTGGAACTTACTTTATGCTCCTTAGACATATTTCAAAATTGATTTTTTAAAATATTATTTAAATTAGAATATAGGACTAAGTTACAATATCCCAATTTTTTATTAACTCTTTTAAATCAAACATTTCATGTATTTATCCCTTAACCTGTTCATTTGCACAACTTAATACTAGGATTTTGCTAGGTTTATGTACGTATTCTATGATATACATAGAAATCCAAAAATTAAATTCTGTATATTTATGAGGGTCTCTGTTTGCTTCTCTGTTTTAATCCTACAAGAGCCTGTTTGTAAAATAACTTTTTAAATGAATATCAATTTGTAATAATTGTATATAAAATGTTCATATGGACTCAATGTGTCTTGCATGTTATAGAAGCCTGAATTAATTACTTACCCGAATGTGACATGCGATTAATCTCATTTATTGAAGGAGAATCACCTCATATAATTTTGATTGTTATTTGTGAAAAGGCTTATTATTTTATAAGTATATATCTAAAAATGAACAAAAACATTTTTATTAAAAATTTGTGACAATACTTATGTATTTGTGTAAAACAACAACAAAACATCCTAAATTTTTTTCACCACTGCGCAATGCCAAATAATGTGTCAACATTTGGCATGACATGTATTTTTACACATAGTGATTGATGTTCTTAAGAACAATAACATTGAATCTTCACAAGAAAATGTGGTGGCCTGTAATCTGAGTTGGCAGTCCTTGAACTTTTAGCTTGAGGAACCACTTTTCTTAACAAAATGTGGGTCACATCTAAATTGTAAGGTTGAGGTCAATGATAAAAGTGGTATGAATTTAGGACAATAATTATTTTTTTGTACTTGCCCCTGAAATAAGTTTGGCCGACCATTGCAGGGGTTTGAGAACTCCAGTTTGAGAACTGCTAAATTAAGTGCACTTGTACTTCTTATTTCTTTAGGCATTATTAGCATATTGCTCACATGTTATTCAATCTCTTCTGTTTTTGTGACAAAATGATTGATTTTGTTGCTGTTGATTCATCTGCTACAGATAAAACTTTGTGCATTTATTTCCTCATTAATATTTTGTAACACATTTTTAATTTTATGAAACTTAATTAAGCTAAATATTATATCATAACTCATTGTTTAAATATTGTAAAAAAAAAATTAAAAAGAAAATCTGTTTGAAAACCAATAATAAATGTTACCTTTAGGATAGCCCTGTCATAAAATATAAGTTTTATCTTAAAATCTTTAGGATAGCCCTATCAGAAAAAAATAAATGTTATCTTTTGGATAGCTCTGTCAGAAAAAATATAATTTATCTTTAGTATTGCCCTGTCAGAAAAAATAGCTCTGTCAGAAAAAAAATATAATTTATCTTTAGTATTGCCCTGTCAGAAAAAAAATAATGTTTTCTCTAGTTTATGAATCCTGCTGATGTTGTATGCAACAGTAGGAACCGTAAACTGATAATTAAAAATGTTGTTGTTTTTTGCCAAGACATTTTGTACTATTTATTTGGAGTCAGCTTAAAAAGACTCCATGACTTCAAACCCATTGTCCTGGTTATCCCGTATGAGATATGGCCAAAATAAAAAGGTCATTTCTGAGGATAAATAAAATATAGGATTCATTTCAAACAATAAGAAGGCCACTGAATTTCTTTATGCTTAGATACAATGGCATTTTTGTGAACTGTACATTTGACAAATAGTTTCCTTTAGTGTTTGTCAATTGGGAGGTTATGGTGGATACATGTAAAACCTAAAGCTTGCTTGGGCATTTACACTCATATTATTGTTGCAGGTTAATTATGGAACATTTTATTGAGATATCGAATGATTACTTAAGTTTATAAAAATAGTTAAAAGATTATAATAAAGTATATAGTAGAGCTACCATGCTGAAGATAGGTTTTGAATTTACTATATCTAAAGTACATGTATCACAGCTATGTGTGTCAATGAGTGATGACCATATTAGATTATGATAAAATGTTACAAAAAATATGGTTCACATGTGGGTTTATTTAGCTGGAAATTAAATTTTAAAAAATTGATAATGCATTTATTTTTTTTATATTTGCTTCTACTTCTAAACTCATAGAATAAACTGCACCTTTCAAAACTTCTGTATTGTTATGTCTCATGTATTTTCATTGCGATCACGATATTTGTAATTATTTTGTATTATATTATTAATTTTAAAAGATTATGAAGTGTTGTTTACAACTCCACATTAATGTATATTTTGGTGTTTGTTAATATACACTTTGTCTATTGTCAATGATTGTCAACTGTTTAGGAATTATTTCTTCTATTAAATTCTTTCAGTTTCAGAAAGTAAATGTTATTTTTATGTAATGAGTATTTATATAGACCAAGTAAGAACGTTCACTTTTTCCCAGCTTACCTCCAGCCAAAACACATTTTTTTTAAACATTATAGTTAATAGTATATTTTTTAAAAGTATTATTAATTAAATTTAATGATTATGAAAGCATAAGTTATGCTGGTATTGAAAATATTTAGTTCATAAAACCTAAAAATGAATAGTTATCCCAAACTTCAGCCTTTCAGAATTACCTTTTAATCTAACACTAAAAATAAAACCTTCAAAGTTTCATTTCTTAATTAAAGTCAGGGCGCCTTAGAAATGACAGCATTTAAAGTTAATATTTAATTCATCTTTCTCTGTCCTGTACAAATTGCAAATGTTTCCCCATATTTCAAAAACATTTCTTTACCAGCATCAAATTTATTGTATCCTGTACAACTCTTTCTTTTGTATATTTTTGGTAAAGTTTCAATTATGTTGTCGAGGAATATGAACTGTTGGATGATAGATTGGGCTTGTAATGTTAGCTGGAAACAAATTTTTGTGGTTTCACAATAGGTTTCTGTCAAATGAATTTATCATTATTTCCTATAATACCAGTTATATAAGCTTTGTGCCATTGAAA
The DNA here is from genome assembly GCA_964017045.1 of Omphiscola glabra. Classification (NCBI taxonomy): domain Eukaryota; kingdom Metazoa; phylum Mollusca; class Gastropoda; family Lymnaeidae; genus Omphiscola; species Omphiscola glabra. The sequence goes on along the minus strand of OZ024803.1, from coordinate 5,208,181 downwards.
ACCGATTATATAAATTATAGTTATTTGTTATTTCCTTCTGCAATTAAGAAAGCAAAAAAAATATTTGATAAGCAAATAGATTGTAATTATGATTTATTTTAATGATAGCAGTTATGCTGTTTTTTAATATAAAAAAAAATGTATCACCAAATCTGTATGGATGCTAATTTTTGTTTTCTTTCTTTAAATGAAAAACAAATGTTCAACACTGCTGCCCAATTTTGTATGTCCTTTAGATATTTTAAAGTTTGATCAATATATCATCCAAAATAATTTGGACATTGTTTTGATTTGAGGAAACAAATCATTTAAATTAAGAATTATATCTATGTAATTGGGATCATTTTATGTTTTTGATCCATTGCTGACAAGAAGTACAACTCCTAGAGTTGTATTATGTCTTTGTAGGTTACACTTTAGGTTTAATTTTTACGACTGATTGGCTAGGTATGATAATCATCAGCTCAGCTGATATTTGTGTTGCAAAGATCTTGGGCTGGAACTGCTGGTCCTGTGTCACAATGTATATTGTATATAACACACAGCTTCGACAAGATTTCACTACCTTTTATTTTTGGTTGATCTGTCCGCATTTAGATGGTGGATCAGAAAGAGAAAAAAAGGACTTTGGGGGTGGGGATGTGTGCACCAGGTTTTACTTAAATTCTATCTTAATTTTACAAAATTGCTTTCATCTGAAATACATGAGGCAGAGCATATCTCAGTGGTCAATCCCCCCCCCCCCCCCCCCCACACTTATTTTCTTACCATTTCAACTACATTTATCACATGTGTGATAATGAATTAGGGAATTGATCTACATTTATTTCAATGAATTATCTTTATTTTGATGTATTATGGTTAGGGAATTAATAACAATTAAAAAAAAAAGTACTAGAGCACATTCAAAATAAGTTTTTTTTGTGTGTGTTCTTCATTTCCTTGTAATTACAATACAGTGATTGATTGAAATAAACATTATGTATATCTGATGTCTGGTTGTTGTAGATTGTAGATGATAAAAAATAATGTTAAAATAATTCATTCACACACACACTGGATAAAAATATACCAAAAAGAGCCAACAGGTTTCAGTATTTCTTTCTTTATTTTCTTCTACACCACAAATTGTATGTAATTTGCACACCTAGTAGACAGACAAGCAGACCAAATTAACCGGCAGAGCAAGCTTTTGGGTTATTTAAAAAAAAATAAAAAAATTTTAACACATAACTCTGTCCAATGGTGGAGCCAGAAATCGAATGACAAAAGGGCAACAATATTTTAAAAAGAAAATAAATATCTGTTAACAGAAATTCACTTTCTTTATACAATCCAATGTAGTTTTAAAAACAAAAGAGACAATATTACCCACCATTGCCTTTGTCTTTTAAGCCGAAGAAAATTCATGTTCACTACAATACATTTATTTAAATAAGACAAGGTTAAATTAATTGTTTAAAATAATAAATGAAACAATTCAAATATGCACTTTTTAAAAATACATGTTAAAAATGAGTGACTGCAACTTAAATCTACATTTTTTGGAATTAGTTATAACATCAATTAGCAAACAGTATGATTTTATTTAAATCATGGCTGTAAACTGTAATCAGATTTTGCTTTGATTTAAATTTTTTTAAAAATAATGCAGGTACGAATATTTTTTTGATCACAGAATTTCTTTTAGATCTTAAGTTGGAATGATATGTTGTCCCTTGTTTCTCTTTAACTTAAGAATGTCCCCTTCTGTTGGGGGGGGGGGGGGGGAGAGAGCTGTTAAGATACAAATCTTCATGCAAACTGTAATGCAGCATAATCCATGGAAATACAATGTGTACCACTAAAATTTGGGTAATGGGCAGATGACATGACTACATTTCAAATTAGATAATATACATCTCAAATCTGCTTTACATCTTAGACCATTCTGACCTGGGTCATACTTTACATCCATCCACTTACAATGCTCGAGAGGCTATTCTCAAGACCCTCATCTGAACATTACAATTCAGTTGATGGATAAATAAAATATTATTTATTTCAATAATTTTTAACAGCTTTCATAAGGAAACAATAGTTGGCATGAACACGCAGCTTTTCTTGATATGATGATGATACAGTCATATATGTATTTAATATATGTATATAAATATATTGCGGTATATTATTTGAAAAATGAGATAGAAAGATATAGGTATTGTGTGTTTTATTATAGTTAAAAAATGGTCCGTTTCATGTTGAATCAAATAGTTATGGAAATCTTCCTGATGACATCAGCAGTTTTGATACAAAATGAATTGACTTTGGAAACTCAAGTCGCCAATTATGATTGTCCTTTCTTCTATTTCATCATAGCTCACATACACAACTCAAATTTAAAATAAATTGTAGATAAATTATTATTTTAAGATACCCACCCCCCAAAAAAGAAAAAAAAAAAAAAAAATCTCCCTCCACCCAATGAATCAAAGAGGCTAACGCAGAGTTGAATGCTAAATTACTTAAAAATTTCTGTAGTGAAGAGGAAATTCAATTAGTTGAAAAATGTGGGTTCCATTGTACCTGTAGAAGACACTAATACTAACACATTCAACTGAAGGATTTATCACTCCAAAAAAAAAACAAACTGGAGTAAATGTAACAAAATTCAAAATGTTAACTTCTAAATCCATGGAAAGAGAAAATTTAAAATTAAGTCTGTAAAGGATATTTAAATACACAAAAACATGACTTTTTTAAAAATATGTTAACAATACACAATAACATGAGTTTTTTAAATATTGTAATTTTGTACATGTGTATTTTTTAAATTTGCCCTTGTTAAAAAAAAAATTAAAAAATATTAATTTAAGACATGGCTTGGACTTAAGGTTGTAGATTTATTGATTTGCAAGCCTAGAGTTTTACTTCAGCTTTTCAGGCAGAAATAATTTTATTCAATTTGTCAAGCCATAGAAAATTTTGGAAGAGACCAACACATTTCTGCATCACACAAGCTCACATTAAGGGAAGAATATGGGAGATTAATCACAATGGCAACAAGTCATTTGGTTTTAAAATTAAATAAACTTATATTACCAAACAATAATTTACCGCAACAAAGATATTTTAAGCTATTTCAAATAAAAAAAATTGTCAGAAACATAGACTTGAAAAAACTGAAATATAGCTCCATGCATACCAAACATAAACTTCTAGCAAAATCTTATACAATTGATCTAATTTGGAAGTTTTTCTACTTAAACTTTTGGTTCTGGTTATTTGATTAGTCATAGAATTTTTATTTGATGATGAGAAAATTTAATGAGCTAATATTTGTTGAGGTCAGCTCTGGAAGTGGGACACTTTATGTTGGAGGTCTGAGTGTGAAGCAATAAGATACTCAGATCTCCCTCGTATTTCTCACAAATACCGCCCAAGTGATGCTTTAAGTAGAAAATTAAAAATGGAAGTGAGAGTCCATGAAATTTTGCAACTAATGAAAATTAAATAAATGAATAATGAACTTATGACTAATAATGTAAATTAAATTTAAGGAAAAAGTGTAAATAAAGTATTAAGCAGACTGAATAGGAATGTCACGATGGACTTAAAACTTTGTTAGTCATTCAAAATAAAAAAAATCTTTTTTTTTTACTTTATTGAAAACATATAGATAAGATACGAAATGGCCTGAATTTTAACTAGTTTTAATGAAAGATTTTTGGCTAAAACAAATAATGCTTTTTTTTCAACAATTGATTTTTATTAAGTGCCCCGTTCCAGAATTGCTCTTATTTGTGGCCAAGTGTGACCTTATTAGAATTTTGCATATACATCTAAAACAGACATTGAAAATTTACATATGATGCACTGACCTGTGGAATGCTTTTTACTCGAGTCATTGGTTTTTCAAAAAAGAGCTCTCAATATTATATAAATTTTTAGCTAGATTGAGAAATTTATTGGATAAATAAATGGAAATATAGCTTTTTTTGCGAAGTGAACTTAAAATTGAAACATTAAATGTTAGTAAATCATATTCAAAAGCAGGATAGGGTTAGAGTAGGACTACCTGCAGGATAGGGTTAGAGTAGGACTACCTGCAGGATAGGGTTAGAGTAGGACTACCTGCAGGATAGGGTTAGAGTAGGACTACCTGCAGGATAGGGTTAGAGTAGGACTACCTGCAGGATAGGGTTAGAGTAGGACTACCTGCAGGATAGGGTTAGAGTAGGACTACCTGCAGGATAGGGTTAGAGTAGGACTACCTGCAGGATAGGGTTAGAGTAGGACTACCTGCAGGATAGGGTTAGAGTAGGACTACCTGCAGGATAGGGTTAGAGTAGGACTACTTGCAGGGTAGGGTTAGAATAGGACTACCTGGCATAAAACAGGATCATCTTTGAAAAATAATATAATAGTGATATAAAGTTTTATTAAAAATCCTTGTTACCATTGGTTGTGTAAATTCCCCATCAGTCATTTTTAAAGATCACAGGATAATGTGAAGGGCATGTGCTAACAAAAAAATAATGTTTTATTTTTTTCCCTTTTTAGCTCTCATGGGAATGGTTACACTGCTGGATTAAGGCCTCATGGAGTACCTAAGCATTGAGGATTGTCACATGCCCTTCTATAATGTTTTAGATGATAGGCTGTGCTATTTTAAAGTTTATCCTTGAGGTGGTTATCACCTATTAAATGGTGTCCCTGTGTATAAGATTCCCTAAGAACTTCTTTATGTTGACTGTTTGTGATAATACAAAAATGTTCAAGCCACACGAGCAAGTGAGGCTTGGAAAGCTGTATTTGACTAAACACAATATTATCTAAACATTTTCAAATTGATATCAAAATTAATTCCAGTTTTGACATACAAATGACAGTAGAGCATATTCAGGATTTTGAAATGTATATAAAATTTGTATCAGGATGTCTAGTGTGTTAAATACAAAAGTAGTTTTATAACTCACTTTGACTATGAATAGATTCACATAGTTAAAATCCAATTTATAAATTAAAAAATGAATGGCTACATTTTGATTATCTGTATTTACACTTCTTATTAACAAAGTTAGTAATTAAAATTTAAAAAAAAAGAAATTATTCTATACATAGATCTTCTATTAAAAATGTAAAATAGATACACAAGTAATTTTGGTGTTTAAAAGTTTATTTTATATTAAATGCAGTTTGTATAAAAGTTTATAAATAAAAATATCCTAGCCACAAATAGTATGGAGATAAAATTCAGGTTCTGTCTTTCTAAGTGTTAATTATAACTGAGACAAAAATTCTCCTCTACAGTAGTGTTTCACTAAGTGGGGTATGTCATGCAAGCCTCTAGAGTGTGAGCTGCCTAGTGTTATGCCAAAGTTTTTAAAGTTGTAGTGGGTGAATTTTTGTTTTTCAAAAGTTAATTATTAGTGCTCTATTTGCTAGTAGTTTATTATATCTGGGTGTTTAGACATGAAAATGAAAAAGTTACACATTTTTAAATGTTATTTGTCATTCTATTACTAAATGCTGTAATATCTGGTAGCAAGTCACCAGACAGGTGCTACATCTTCTATGAACCATTTGTTTTATTTATTCAACTTTTTAAAACTGAAAATTGTAATGATACTTTTATGGATTTCAATTACTTTCATAATTTCTTTCTATATATTTCTTTAACTTTATATTATTTTTATCATTTAAAAGTGCTTAATTATATTTTGTTAATCATCTAGCTACCTGGAATTTGAAGATTTAAACAGGCAGCAAGTATTAGTTTTGTTAGAAATTATTGTACATTGGTAACAACATCCTCAGTAGTTATGTGCACGAGATGAGGTAACTTTGTGAACTGCTCATCCACAACTACCTACTGTTACTAACACTCAACAGATCAAGTTGCACATACAAAGTAATAATTTATACATAAAAAAAGTTAAACAATTCATTTCAAGTTAGATGAGATATACTGTATGGCAAACTGTTAAAATATTAATTGCTCTCACCATTGGCAAAAAAAAAAAAAAAAGAAGCAAAGATATTTACACCATGTACAGGTTTGTCTACAAATAATGCAAGGTTTCAACAAAATGCAGCAGGAAGCATTGCTAAAATATCACAAAAAGTTTCAAGAGCTGGAGGGGAAATGAAGAAAAAATAATATAATGACATGAAAACATATTCAAATGCTTTTTTAAAAACTTTTTTTCCCCCAATTGTTAGATTTTATAAACAACTCAATAATATGCTTCATACAACAGTATCACAATCACTCACATGCCTTTGGCAAATAGGTCTTATCAACAATGGCTTATTATTTCCTTACTAAAAAATGAATTAGGTATATGTTTCCAGGAGGTGTAGATTATGAAATTATGTTAAAATTATTTTTTTACAAAGTTGCAAAAGAGCTTATATATTTTATAACCTATGCTTATTTGGCCTTAAGTTTTAAGATACCTTTAGATCTGAGAGTGGTGTTTAGAGAAATTTGGTTGAGAAAATCATTGAGAAAAATGATCCTCTGAGTTTGAAATTCACTAATTTGACTATTTTAAAAGCTAATAAATTATTAAATTTTTTTAATGCATTATGGCTTTAAATTAGCAGTATAGATCTGATTTCTCCTTACCAAAAGGTGTAGCCTACAATTTGTTTCTAAAAAATTTTTTGAGCTAAAATATGACAGGACAACATTTTGAGACTAAAATAAAAGTAAGTCTAAAATAATGTTCAAATATATTATTTCCCTATGGGCTGAACAGTATAAGTTTTTTTTTTTTTTTTTTTTTTTTTTTTTTTTTTTTTTTTTTTTTTTTTGCATGTTCATTCAATAATAAGAAAATCAACAAAAACACCATTCAATCCCCATAAGATGAAAATAGTCAGTTTGATAGTTAAAAGTTCATAAGATGTGAGTTTTTTGGGTTGGGTGGAAGAGGGGGGTAAACACCCCATTACAATTTGTAAAATGGCTTCTTCAGCTCTCATTCAAAGTTTAAAAACAATATTTACAACAGTTAAAAACAATGGAAAACTTGTTGGTCAAGGTAAATTATAAATAAATGAAAAGTGTACACAGGTACTGGAAGCCAAGTAAAGAAAAAAACAAACCCCACAACCATTGTTGTCAGCGTTTAGCAGTTTTGAGTAAAAATATCTTATCTAATGAAAATAAGTACTTTATTTTAAAAGTTAAATATTATATTGATTGAATTTGTTTTCGTTCTTGATTTATTAATTAAAAACATAGTATTAAAATTTAGAGAATTAAAAATGACAAGCTAGTTAATTTTTTTTTTGTTGCCATAACTGCAAATAAACTTAACACACAGACAATAAATAATTGGTTAACACCATTTTTTAAAAAATGTGATTTTCAGAACTTCATTTACTTTGGTTAAAAAATATTTTTTAGAGTAAAATATCTAGCAATAACGAATTTACAAGCTAAATAATCACACAAAGTCAGCATCATCCTCTGTGGCTGAGAGAGCTGAACGATTTGAAAGAGAAGACTGAGAATTGGATAAGTAATCTCTGTCTTGCGATGTCCCCTGGCCTAACAGGTCTAACTTCCTCCCTAGAAGAGTTGATCGCCCTGTCGTGAGGGGTGTGGAGAGCTTAGGGACTGGGGTCTCAGATCTATTTTGACTGTCACTAGAATCAGATTTCACAGACCAAGTGCGGGACAACTCTGGGACTTTGTCATTTCCATCATCGGCAAACACATATTCCGCATAGGCAATGTTACCACTCGATGTGCTGTTAGTTTTTACAAGTGGCACAGGACTGCTGTCCTTATCGCATTGCTTGGGATAAGCTGCTATACAGCTGTCCCTGCCATCCTCTCGACTGCAATCACTGTCACTATTGTTGCTCTTATTGCTGTACAGATTTGTCACAGATTTTGATCGACTACTTTTAGTCAAGCTGGCAGGCCCTGGAATACGTGTTGGAATCTCAGAGTTTTCATCCCTGCGTGGCCTCACTTTGAGGATTTCTTTGATTTTGGAGACCAGGGCATTTGGATTTTTAGCCATCTCAGCATCGATATCCTGCCAGGAACTCTGTAAACTGTCAGCATCATACCCAGCAGTGTACCCACAGCTCTCAGAATGCATGCCATTATCATGAGCACCTGTAGTTTTCACCATGTCTTTTCCTTCTTGGGAGTGGGACAAAGTGGAAGTATGTCCCCCAGATTTCTGCACGTTCAGGAAAGACCCAGGCATGCTGGAAGATCTTCGAAATCTGTCGTCTTCTGTTGATGAAGACTTAGCACTGTTTGCGCCATTGGCATGGCCTGAAGAGAAACCTGATGATGACACACCGGACCCGCTAGATGTTTTCACTGAAGCAATGGATGGAGACGTTCTGGATCCTTTGTTAGACTTGGTATCTGAATTTTTGTCCCCGAGCTGTGGTCCCATACTGCCACCTGGTGTGCTACTGATAGACGCCCTTAGTTCCTGTTCCTTGAATTTTTCAAAGAGTTTCTCCATTTTTCGGAACATTTCAGGGTCTTCTGGAAGTGGCTCCAGTGTCTCAGTGTTCACCTGTACAAAACCATTTTTGGACTCCGTTAGGATGGCTTTGATCTCCTCAAGAGGCCTGGGCTCCAGCTCACTGGCGGGAACTTCATTGACAACAACCTTGGCGCGCTTTGAGCGAGGAGACAGCTTTCTCTTGGGATCAGACAGAGTCGAATCCACCCACGCCTCTGTTCTGTTTGCATGTTTCTCGTCGTTTTCACCACCAGCAGGTTTGACTTTGGCTGTGTTGACTTTCTGCCGATACGCCGACGAATCGGGAGTCTGAGAACGAGATCGGGAGGATCCGGCTGAATCGTTTGAAGGTGGTCTCCTCATTATAGTGGCTTTAGAGGTTGTCCTGACTGCCTGATCTGAGATTTCCTTTTGAGTCTTAACATTTTCACCATTGCCGCCTTTTGAAATGTTTGAGGCTAGTTTTCGGGCATCGACACTAGAGGAGCGGATTCTCTTTGATGCGTGAGCCATGATAGCAACATTTCTCACAAGTTCGTTAATCTCCTCATCATCGGAGAAGGTGATTTCATTCGTGATAGTCATTGGCTGGTCTGGGCAGGATGTCGGCAAGGTTGACAGATGCTGTTCGGATCTGAACTGATCTTTGTCTGCCCAGCAGGCGTCTAGTGACCCTCGCCTAGCCTGACCAGCGGCACCACCATTGAAACCAGTGCCCCACTTCTCCCGGGGCCCAGGTGTTACGGCCTGGCCACCAGAACTCCCTGGCCCAGGTGTGTATGCCCTCCTGGCGTGATACAAGTCTTTGTAGCTGTTCCCGTTGTTGTTACTCGAGTTAATACTGCTGTTCACTGCCTGCTGCTTCCGTGATATGATTGTTGTTGGTCGTGGAATCGTGGCGGGTACTTTAAAGCTGCTGTTGTCTTCACTATAACTACTTACAGGGGACGATGGAGTGTCCTCAGATCTGATACTGGACGAGTTGCTGTTTGACCTAGTCACAAGCATGGGTCTCGAGACCATGATGCTGCTCGGCCTGCTGAGCAGTGAGGTATTGCTCTGTGTACTGAGATCATCAGAAGAAGCATCTGAAAATGGAATCTTAGGTGTGCTGGAGCGTGAGATAAAGGATGGTTTCGGAATACGACTAGGTGTTGATGGCCTCTCTTTAACACTGGCAGCCAAATTCAACAGCTGGGTTCTGGACAATGAACTGTTCATCTCACTGTTTTGTTCATCATCCGTCGAGTCATAACCACCATGGAAGCCCACTGGAGTTTTGGACCGAGTTGGAGTTTTGGGTCGAGTGACCGGTATGTCCATTTCTGGCCTGGACTCGACCCAGTTTGATATCGCGCCGGCAACCTTAGCAACGGCGTCTCTCTTGAGCTGGCTGGGTGTTTTAGGTCTGGACATTTTATACTCTTCCTTACCCAGAGATTTCTCTGAGCCTGTCGGTGTTTGTGGCCTGTAGCCACCCGTAGAAGTGGGAGTCTTGGGTCGAGACACGACCGGGCCACCGACGTTCCTGCGCTGAGCCTGCGGCGTTTTGGGTCGCTCAGCCCCGGGAAATCGTTTTTCCTCATCGGGCGACTGCGGCAGACTGGACCTTCCGTTGACGTTGACGTTTCCCGCTCTCCTGGCATTCACCCTCGAGGACAGGGCGTCCCTGACAGAACGCGCCTTCTCTCGTAACGAATCCCAATTGGCTCCCTGGTTGGGGTTAACGCCGGCGCCATGAGAATGGCCGAGAGTGTTTGCCCCAGAGACGTGATGCTGGCTGTCGGGCAGAGATAGGGAAGAATTCAACAGGGACTTGAACTCTGTCAGGGTCATCGTGCTTATCTTCTCCATGGGCAGGCCACTCCTGCTACCCAGCGAACCGATAGTCCCAGTCTCACAGATGTGCTCAAGACTTGAAGTGGATGGACGGGCTACTGGGAGCATCTCTGCGCGTTCATCAAAGGATACTGACCTGTTGGAAAGGGGAGACAAATGTTTAAATTTGAATATCTTAGAAATTAATTAAAAAAATTTCACCAATTCCGCCACGTATTTTGTTGCTAAGAAAATGAAGTACGTACGACAAAGTTTAATACAAACTTACCTATTCCCTCATATTCACTAATATCATTGTAAATAAATAATCGTACACATCTTTAAAATATACTTAAAATATGATTTAAATGATAAATGCTTCTGGCAACTAAGAATAGATATGCACACAAAGGATTTTAATGAAAATATGCTCTTTTTAAAAAAATGTGTTATTTAAAAAAAAAATTACTATTATTATTTTTTGGGGGTGGTGAGGTTGACGCAGAGGCGTAGCAAAGGGGTGGCAGGGGGGGACAGATGTCCCCGGGCGCCAGCTAGTTAAGGGCGCCAAAATGTGCTTTGATGTTATTTTATTGATGAAAATAATGGGTTTGAGGGTTGAAAAAATACAAAGGGGCGCTTTAAAATGAATATTGTCCCCGGGCGCGATTATCGTGCCCGGACGCCAAACACTCTAGCTACGCCTCTGGGTTGACGTCAAATGTTAGAAATGGTTTAGTACAGTGGTCGGCAAACCGCGGCTTGAGAGCCGCATGCGGCTCTTTAGCGACCTGAGTGAGGCTCGGCCAGTCGACCACAAATCGGTTTCGACTTCGAAAAACATGGTTCTTGACAGGTTCTTGAAAAGAAATTTGGCTCTCAAAATTTTTTTTAAAATCGTCCTGCTGCTGACTTTTGTCCTTTGAGCTAAAACAAATTAAATGAGCAACGTCGACAGCCAATAGAACGGGAAGAGAAAACAAGACACGCGTCATCAGGAACGAAACAGACTATTGCTGGTAGCACTGGTAGCACTGGTAGCAAAGCTCATAAAGCGTATAGTTATATAAAGCAAGAATTATGGGCGTTTATTAATTTTATATTTAAAATAAATTCTTTTCAATAACTTGTTGCGGACCCAGGCTCAGAGAGCCGCTTAAAACAAAAACCGCACACATAAAGGAAACGTCGAGTCAGATTTATTAAATCATCTGATAGTAGAAGCAACTGCATTTTTAGAAATAGATTCCAAAATGAACGGGGCTGGAAGGTTAAGGGGGGGGGGGGAGGTAGGGTAGGGTGGGGTGTTCTAGAGAGCGCATACTCGTTCAAAGGGGGCGTGCAAAGTAACTCTGGATATAAGATATCATCACAGGGGATGACATCATCACACAAGATGACATCATCCCACAAGATGCCATCCTCACAGGGATGACATCATCACAGGGAGATGACACCCTCACAGGGGATGACACCCTCATGGGGATGACACCCTCACAGGGGATGACACCCTCACAGAGGGATGACACCTCAAAGGGGGAGGACATCGTCACAGGGGTGACATCCTCACAAGGCGATAACATCATCACAGGGGATGACATCCTCACAGGGGGATGATACAGGTACCCGGTAGAGCCAGATGATGTAATAACCGTAAATAATAAATAACATTAAAAAAAACAAAAAACAATAACACATTTAACAACGGCTCCGATATCCTCCTTCCCTTAACCAAACCCAGTCATTAAAAATCAAAATCTCTCATTTTGAGATCCACTGCATGTGATTTATTAATAGCAACTATGGTCTCCTCTCATACCCCTTTCCATTATGACATTCATGGCTAACATGTCACCATTCTGACAGTCCTGGCAGAGATGTCGGCATTCTGACAATCAAACTCAAATTCCATCCAGTTTTAATCGAACTAGGATAGGAGCTAGCTGTCCGTTCGGCGGGAACTAGCTGTCAGTAGGGTGGGAACTAGCTGTCAGTAGGGCGGGAACTAGCTGTCAGTAGTACGGGAACTAGCTGTCAGTAGGGTGGGAACTATACTGTCAGTAGGGTGGGAGCTAGCTGTCAGTATGGCGGGAACTAGCTATTAGTAGGGCGAACTAGCTGTCAGTAGGGCGGGAACTAGCTGTTAGTAGAGTGGGAACTATACTGTCAGTAGGGTGGGAACTAGCTGTCAGTAGTAAGGGAACTAGCTGTCAGTAGGGTGGGAGCCGTCCAACGAATGCACCGTGTCACACCAGAAGCCCTATCGCACACACGTAGCTCTTTGATCGCTACAGGTTATAGGAGGCATTTGCCCTGATTAAACCATATGTCATTTTTATCAGATCCCGTACAAGTTGGCCAACAGGTGTAGAGTGTGTTCTGGAAATGATCGATACAGGAAAACCCTAAATGCTATCGGTGAAAGTTTGTACTGACAGTCGGTGGGTTTGTGATGCATGGAAAAAAAAAATTACACTGTGGCACGTTGTGCATGTATGGGTAATAACTAACAATGCTAAAGGCACATGGACCGATCCGAATGGAATGATGCGTTGGACAGTTTAGGGCCCTACATAGGCTGTAGTGCCACTGGTGATGATAAAAGTAATATAAAATTGAATTTCGTCATGAATGATGTACTTAATTCATTGTCTAAAGATTGCTTTCTGACGAGCGACTTCAATATTTCAGGTATTAAAACATCCAGTTATTAACATCAACCACTCCGGCAGTAGTGACATCAACATATAATGCAAAATAAAAGACTAATTGATTATTATATGTACAAAAAAGGTTGATTCCTTCAATTTATATTTTGACATAGATTTATTTTAAAAATAAATATTTAAACTACAGATATTCGGAATACGTCAATCTAGGATACATCAAATTTTGATAAACTGAAACATCTGGTCAGACCTTGCTGAAGTGTACCAACTGTAATCATTTAATCTAGGATAATCAGTACCTAGAACAATGTTGGGTCAAAGATTAAAAAATCAAAGCTCATTAACAGAGTATCAAAATAAAATTCACGAATCCTTAAGTCACAGAAGTTTTTTTTTTATGACTGTACCGGTCTTTGCGTGCAACAGGGCCAAGTACTAAGCTCTAAGTGCTAAGTAATAAGTGCTTAGTACTGAGTTCTAAGTATACAATAATAAATAATTGCACCATTTGTTTCTCTCATTAAAAAAATAGAAAAATCCTCGAGCTAAGTCTCAACTTCATATGACGTCACCGGCTTATCTCGATCTGATAACCCGGTGAGAAGTGGACACTGCTCGAAGCAGCTGGTGATTTCAACTAGAATATTGCATCGGTTTCAAATCTGCACCCCCCCTCCCCAAGAACTCGAAGACTGCATCAGAGTATAACGCGGACCAACTCACCTTGGTACCTCATACTGTCTCTGAATGAGAGCACGCCTGGCGGGGTGCAGAGCACCCCAGCTCGAGGCGCTTGCCGGGGTCTTGATAAGACCATCATCATCCTGCGTGAGAGAGATATTTTCTCCGTCGCTGGAGGCGTCCTGGCTAGCAGAGCCACTCGACTTACTTGATAAAAGTGCCGAGGCTCTGGAGGCAGGCTCCAGAATACTGTACATTCTTTGCTTGTTGATACGTTCAAATTTTGATAGCGAGCATTGATTCGTCAAATTGATCTTTGATAGCGAGCATTGATTCGTCAAATTGATCTTTAATAGCGAGCATTGATTCGTCAAATTGATCTTTGATAGCGAGCATTGATTCGTCAAATTGATCTTTGATAGCGAGCATTGATTCGTCAAATTGATCTTTGATAGCGAGCATTGATTCGTCAAATTGATCTTTGATAGCGAGCATTGATTCGTCAAATTGATCTTGAGTGATAAAAATATACACACACGATGCACGCTTTTTATTTTTTATGGTATAAATTGGAAGAGTCCCGCATTGCTTGGCACCAAGTCTTCCTGGTGAGGACGTCTCTATAGAACCACTAACAGCACGACAATCACTTTAAACACCGATCAGTTTTAGAAATGTTCTGGGGAGGGGGGTGACAACGTTAAACACATCCGTAAAGTAGGTGTACAATCACAAGGGAATAAAGTTTGCATAAACCAGATTTTGTCATTAACGGGACATACTCTCAAAACCATCTACATGGGACATACTCTCAAAACCATCTACATGGGACATACTCTCAAAACCATCTACATGGGACATACTCTCAAAAACATCTATGTTCATAAAAGAAATGAAGTTAAACGCTAGTACTATTGATTATCGCAATGAATGGAAGAATACAGCTACCCTAAGCAAAAACAAACATTGTCAACAACCGCAGATTTAATACCATCTCCCTTGGGTCGGTATACAGCTTTGGTAATCCGAATATACTACTCCTAATCCATCACAACACGTCACGCTGGAGTTATTTGCTTTTTTCGGATAATAGTCCATTCCATATGATTTTTAATATTCATTTTATTACGGACATCTTTTAGATTGTTCGACTTTATCAAGATTGAAACAATAAGACACATTCCTGAGTTGGGGCTGTGTACGATTTAAAACGTCACTTCTTAGCTAATTTGGCTTGCTTATGATAGAAGAATTGACCCGCAGGTCTTGTCAGAGTCAATGATTGTCATGGCGTGACGACTTGATTATCCAACATTCAGCCAGGACCCGGCCCTTTGTCCTGATCAGGACCGTACAATCATGCTCTAACTATCTCAACGTAAACCCTGGTGGCCCCCCCGTGTGTGTGTGACATGAAAGATTTAACCAATCGCGTTTAACACATGTCATAAGACAGTCACGGTAGATTGGACGTGCGTTCATTTTGTTTAAATCCATCGAAAGAACAAATCAGTCGGTGATCAGTAAATGAACTAGATATTTAAGGCCATTGTACTTTTCTTCAAAACCAAACCCATTTATAGCGCAATTCACTTGTGTGATAAATTAGAGCGAGTGAATAGATTCATTTTTAATGATGTATTTTTGAAGGGTTCGTAAGAGAAATACAGATCAATAAAATCAATAAATCGACAATGTCGATCGGTTATCAGCGAAGAGTGAAAATATTTGGATGAAGTCATTAAAAGCGTTGGAGTGAAATGGATTGAATCAGGCCTGGAGTAGGAATAAAGAAGGTTAGGAGAATGATTGAAATAGTATTGTAGTAGAATTGCAGCATGATTGAAGTAGGATTAGAACATGATTGAATTTAAATTTGAGTAGGATTGAAGCAGGATTGGACTAGGACTGAAGCAAGATTGAAGGGCTGCGAGGTCAGATAATAAAGGGCGACTCCGAACACATGACTCCTAGCATGAATGATTTCGGTTCGTGACGTCACATTATTATTTTTTTGAGGGGGGGGGGAGCATTGATTTCAGATACAATATATTCACTAAACACGTGGCTGTGAGATGCTACCACTTGATCTCACAGGTGTGACGGCTGACCACACAAGCCACACGAAATCGCGAAGTATAGGTAACACAAAAAACACGTTATAAATTTTGCACCAGTTAACGTTGAAACAAGTCCTCTGTGTAGGCCGCTAATTACCCAAGAACCGCGTCACACGCAAAAAATATAGTGTCAATAATTGTGTAAGATCCCTCTTGTCAAGAACACACCACATGAACCAGACGTAGCACAGAGGCAATGGAGTCATGTTGTGGCCCTCAGCTCAACCAGTCCGTACGGCAACCACCCCGCTCCCCACCAACCCCT
This sequence comes from Omphiscola glabra, assembly GCA_964017045.1. Classification (NCBI taxonomy): domain Eukaryota; kingdom Metazoa; phylum Mollusca; class Gastropoda; family Lymnaeidae; genus Omphiscola; species Omphiscola glabra. Next base: position 5,192,139 of record OZ024803.1, on the reverse strand, counting down.
TGTCAACACATACAGCCACCGAGCTCTGAGACACATAATCTCCTGGTATTCCGGTAGGCAGTACAGTATACCAATCGAATATCGAGTAGCAAAAGACGGTAAGGAATGTTTGGAACTTAATGAAGTGTGATTTGAAAGGAGGACCCGGTTTGGGGGGGGGGGCGCTAATAATCAGGGGCTGTCCATTAATTATGTCAACAAATTTTTGGCAATTTTTACCTCCCCCCTCCCCCTTGTCAACAACTTGTCAAACTTCCAGAGACCCCCCCCCCCCTATAAAATTACGTCAACAATTGAGTACCCCCCCCAAATAAAGATAAAATGGGGAAAAAAAACAACAATATTTTAAATAGACTAGTTTACAACTACAACAAAAAGGTGAATAAAAAGTAAAATGTTTAGAAAAAAAAGTTTAATAAATTCTAAATTATGAAATTAAATTTATTTAAAAAAAGTAACATTGTTGACTTCAACTTTTCTTGACCGCCCCCCCCCCCCCTCCCTCTTGTCATCAATTGTCAAAAATTTTCAGATCCCCCCTCCCCCCTATTTTGTTGACATAATTAATGGACAGCCCCTCAAGTTAGGGGGATCACCCCCACCCCCCATTTTTGTCTTGTTTATTTTTCGTTTTAGTCTGTGGCGGATTGAGTGGTATGTACACGAACGACGCCCCACCCCCTCTTTTTTCTTCTTCTCCTATTCAAGGATTATGTTTCTAATGTTTTTAAAAACCACAGGAATATCTTTAGAGACAAGTCGCCAATCGAAGCTAATCTAAATGTTTGTTGTTACCCAGTTATGAGTGTTTCGTTCATTTTCAGAAGTTGGCAAAGTTTCCATGGCTTCTAAAAAAATATATATATCTCCAAGTATATGCACCCGACTATTGTAACTATTTTAACAATTCCCCATTCTCGGTTACTGTAATCTTTTCTGCATCAGCCAAGGATAAGAAATCGTGGTCCTACGTATTGAAATAAACTATAAAATGAGAACCCCTGCGCGAGTGTAGTGAGTTCAACAATAATATTAGAACAATGGAAGCTACTCCAAGAGATACCGTATATAATATGGCAAGGAAATCCAGATTTATTTATCTAACCAGATTGTATGTTATTCTATTTTCAGAGAAGTATGAACACCAGCTTCTATAAGAATGCATTTAGCATGCTAAAATGTTTAAACCAGAGGTTCCCAAACTTGTAGGGAAACAAGGGCCAGTGGCCACACTCATGAGAGTCAAGTGAATAAAAAAATTTTTTTTTTTTTAAAAAGGACAATTATAAATAGCACACACATGTCTAAAAAATTCACTAGTGTTACATTAAACCCACAAAAAGGGAGTCAGGGGTCGCATGCCGCTCACAGGCAAGGAACCTCTTTCATTAGCACCGATGTGCTCAAGATGTATGGGGAACTCTTCGACGTATTTTCATAAAACGTCATGACATCAAGGATAGATAAATATGTAACTGTTATGCCGGTTTCGCTCTCAGCCCATAATTTTGCGGGGATTGGTGTGGTGCCCGATCAAGCTGAACTATCGAATATCGATCACGTATCGACTTTCGAGCCAAATATATTTGAATAGACCTCAGGTGGCCAGCCGATGGCATGTGTGGACATGCGTTCGTGTGTAAACTTAAAAAAAACAACACCAAAAACAAAGCTACCCGGTAGGATGGCTCAGTTGTGTGTGGTAGCATTGATGTGTACCCGGTAGTTTGTCTCAGTTGTGTGTGGTAGCATTGATGTGTACCCGGTAGTTTGGCTCAGTTGTGTGTGGTAGTATTGATGTGTACCCGGTAGGATGGCTCAGTTGTGTGTGGTAGCATCGATGTGTACCCGGTAGTTTGGATCAGTTGTGTGTGGTAGCATTGATGGAGTGCACACGCATTTTTGGGTGTATTGCTAGGGTAACTAAAAGTATTTTCAATGGAGAGATATTGCTCTAAGGCAGCCCATCCCACCAATGAGTTGACACGCACCAGCCCCATTACGCACCAGCCCCGTCACGCACCAGCCCCGTCACGCACCAGCCTCGTCACGCACCAGCCCCGTTGACTATATCCACGAGAATACAGCTGTTTAACATTCACTACAATCTTCAACTGTGGTCGAATTTAAGTAAGGGTTTTTTGCTACAGCATAAATATAAAAGCGATCTTGAAGCTTACAGCCGACTTTCAAAGCAATTAAACAGTATCAGAATGATTGGACGTTTTAAGTGACCACAGTAACATTCCTCAATCGGGCCCCGGAGAAAAATGCACCAAACGTGAACTCGTGTTTATTATGGCCAGCTTGGAATGAGCCAGAAAAAGACAGACATCGAGGACAAAGTAAAAAAAAAAAGGTATATTGATGGTCAGAGAGAACAAAGATAGACAAGGGATTTAAGTATTGTTTCATAAAAAAGTTAATAAATATCAATACAATCTATCTGGGACGTGTTCCATTTACATTTGTCAAGTGAAAATGTTAAGTCAGCCTTTAAACATAAAAATACATAAAGAATCATAAGACATCATCTCGATGAACACATTATTTGAAGCTTGCTGAACAAACTTAAAGTCCATTGCAAGGCTGGTGATGATTTTGAGATTCTTATTCCCGAAAAAATTATTTAAAAATCCAACACATTTTCACATAAATATGTCACTAACCTTCTATTTTAACTAAGCAACACCAGGAAACACCACCTGCTTGTCTCGATCATGATATACTTAAAATCTCGAAGCCCTGAACTTTTCATTTTAAATGCCCGTCACAACATTCATACTTGAGCTCTCATCACAACATTCATGCTTGAGCTCTCATCACAACATTCATGCTTGAGCTCTCATCACAACATTCATGCTTGAGCTCTCATCACAACATTCATACTTGAGCTCTCATCACAACATTCATACTTGAGCTCTCATCACAACATTCATGCTTGAGCTCTCATCACAACATTCATACTTGAGCTCTCATCACAACATTCATACTTGAGCTCTCATCACAACATTTATGCTTGAGCTCTCATCACAACATTCATACTTGAGCTCTCATCACAACATTCATGCTTGAGCTCTCATCATAACATTCATACTTGAGCTCTCATCACAACATTCATACTTGAGCTCTCATCACAACATTCATACTTGAGCTCTCATCACAACATTCATGCTTGAGCTCTCATCACAACATTCATACTTGAGCTCTCATCACAACATTCATGCTTGAGCTCTCATCACAACATTCATACTTGAGCTCTCATCACAACATTCATGCTTGAGCTCTCATCACAACATTCATACTTGAGCTCTCATACACAGGAATAAGGGAACACGCCTTCAAAGGTACTTTGGTCAAAATGGAAACAATATCAAAATCCAAAGTGTAAGATTGTCGAAGTATTCTACCATTATATCTAATAATCCCAAGACGACACAATGGACACAGTGTACACAGTGGACACAATGGAAACAAATGGTACAGTGGACACAATGGACACAAATGACACAGTGGACACAGTTGACACAATGGACACAGTGGACACAATGGACACAGTGGACACGGTGGACACAGTGGACACGGTGGACACAATGGACACGGTGGACACAGTGGACACGGTGGACACAGTGGACACGGTGGACACAATGGACACGGTGGACACAGTGGACACAGTGGACACAATGGACACAATGGACACAGTGGACACAAATGACACAGTGGACACAATGGACAAAAATGACACAGTGGACACAATGGACACAATGGACACAGTGGACACAATGGACACAGTGGACACAATGGACACAGTGGACACAATGTAAACAGTGTACACAGAGGACACAGTGGACACAATGGACATAAAGGACACAGTTGGCACAGTGGACACGGCGGACACAGTGGCTGAATTAAGATTTTTTTCATACGCTTGAGATTCCTACCTCGTATTTCAATTTAAACGGTACATGGCAGATTCAAATAGGGGAAAACAAAATGTGTGTGGGGGGGGGGGGGGGGGAGGGGGCGCGGGAGATAACCCATGGCTGCGAATTCGATTTCGTTTTTTAACGCCCTCGAACCCATTTCTGTGTAAACGACTCTGGGTATACGACTCTAAAACCAAGATGAGACGTAAAGATACCCTAAGTATTACAAATCAAGGTAACTATTAGAGTGTTACTGATTTTTAACTTCTACTCCTAGATTACCTCCTTTGGGGGGCAACCTCGACACTGCGAGTCAAGTGGGGCTATCTCATTATTTACTGCTATATCACCACCACTTTCCCCTCATCCCACCTGAATAGGTTTTTAATGAAGATATCGATAAAGACAGGAAACCGGGGCCATGGTGGGTCATCAGAGCATTCAGTCATTAGGGAATCGACCAGGAGCTGTGAGACATAAACATGTTCTGGCAATTTCATGCTGTAAAAAACACCAGTCTACACAAGTCTCCACCAGTCTACACCAGTCTCCAGTCTCCACCAGTCTACACCAGTCGACAACAGTCTCCACTAGTCTACACCAGTCTACACCAGTCTATACCAGTCTACACCAGTCTACACCAGTCTACACCAAACTACACCAGTCTCCACCAGTATCCACTAGTCTGTCTACATCACACCACACCATGCAGTTTACACCCGTCTACAGCAGTTTTTAATGAAGCTATTGATAAAGATAGGAACCCAGGGTCTACACCAATCTGCACCAGTCTCCACTAGTCAACACTAGTCTACACCAGTGTCCACCAGGCTACACCAGACCACAACATGCAGTTTACACCAGTCTACAGCAGTCTACTGTCTATATAACCCAATTTGAAGTTCCGAGTGTCTACACAACGTCCTTGAAGTCCCACTGTCTACACATCCCTCATCAAGTCTCACTGTCTACACATCTCCCATCAAGTCTCACTGTCTACACATCCCTCATCAAGTCTCACTATTTACACATCTCCCATCAAGTCTCAATGTCTACACATCCCTCATCAAGTCTCACTGTCTACATACCTCCCATCACATCTCACTGTCTACACATCTCCCATCAAGTCTCATTGTCTACACATCTCACATCAAGTCTCATTGTCTACACATCTCCCATCACATCTCACTGTCTACACACCTCCCAACAAGTCTCATTGTCTACACATCTCCCACGATGTCCCACCGTCTACACATCTCCCACGATGTCCCACTGTCTACACATCTCCCATCAAGTCCCACTGTCTATACATCTCCCACGATGTCCCGCTGTCTACACAACGCCCTTGAAGTCCCACATTTACGAGTAGATAAAAACGTTTCTAAATTTGACATCAGCAAACAAGTGTGAACATTTTTCTAGCAAAATTAACTTACAAATGTGAAACATAATTATAGTTTTAAAAAAATGGTTTCATTTTAATAATATAATTGTCGTGACCGTATTAAGGCGGGTGCACACGATGCTGCATTAGTGAGGAGACTCACGGGTCACGGCTGGCGCACCATGTTTTTATAGTATTCACCTATCTTGCCTTGACAGGGTATTCTGAGGGTATAGATGCTATACACCTATCTTGCCTTGACAGGGTATTCTGAGGGTATAGATGCTATACACCAATCTTGCCTTGACAGGGTATTCTGAGGTTATAGATGCTATACACCTATCTTGCCTTGACAGGGTATTCTGAGGGTATAGATGCTATACACCTATCTTGCCTTGACAGGGTATTCTGAGGGTATAGATGCTATACACCTATCTTGCCTTGACAGGGTATTCTGAGGGTATAGATGCTACACACCAATCTTGCCTTGACAGCGTATAGATGTATTATGATTAAATACGTCAAAGTGATCATGGTTATTGTGTGACGAAACTGGCTTGTGCTATTAATAGGCAGCAGTGATGCAGTTAAAAGACCTTCAAGCTAACGTTAGTAACTTAGTTTGTAAGCTGTGAAAAAGTCATTAGTGAAATACAAGCAACATGCCCATGATTCAACTCCCATCGGGTTGTTAAAACAATCAATTTAGAAATAAGAAAAAAAAAAGAAATGAAACAAACAATAAATAAACAATTCAATAAATTATTTGAAGAGAATTCGCAATATCAGACACGGGAACGGGGTCCAGAATTATTTAGTAGGAAAATACGATGTTTTGTAGTCATGGAAAATTTTTCTGTGATAATAATATAAATTATACTTAGGGTATTATTATTTTAAAGTGAGAAAATTAAGTTACCTAAAGCAAACCGAGATACATTTGTTTAAAGGGTTGGGAAAAAAGGGTGGGGGTGGGGTTTGGTAGGGGTGGGTTGGTGGGTGTTAGTAGTTAATAATAAATAAATAAACAAATCAGTCTAAGAGAACAAACCAACTGCTGTATGAAATGGAAGCTAACATAATGGAAGCTTTAAGCAGCTCAGAGGAGTGTATAATGATGAGCATACTCTAGCAGCAAATCAAAAGGCAAATAACGTATTAAGGGGATGTGCACATATTATATAACATAAAAGTATGACATTTTTGACCCAACCCTACTCTTTGTAAGGTATATATCTTTTGCAATTGACCACCCCCCAGTGGCGTAGCGAGGGGGGGCAAGGGGGGCATCATGCCCCGGGCGCTACTCACAAAGGGGCGTGAAATGGTATATTTTACATATAATATTGTATGGTTTTCGAATTGTGCCCCGGGCGCGAGTTAAGCTCGCTATGCCACTGACCCCCCCCCCCCCCCCCCTTCCTTAATATTATTATAATATATTTCTAGCAACCACCGCCTAACCCAAAGAACCAGAAGAGAGGTTTTTAAAAAAACACACTGCGACAAGTAGAAAAAAAAAAGTGAGAAATTATTTTATTAAAACAAAAATATGCTACTTATTGTAAGTAAATATATATTAGTTGCATTTTAAAAATTATTTAGGCTGATTTAGTTAAATTTGAAAAAAACAGAAATTTTTTAACAAAAAATAATTAATAAAAAAACAACAAAAGAAAAGACAGTGGGACTTCATTTGAGTAAAATAAAATTTTTCTCTACCACCCTCCCACCCCATATCACATATTGTAAACAAAAATGATTAGCTAGCCCATACCCCTCGCCCCCTCCATTTATTTTGCATTACATTATATGTGCACCGTCCCCTAACAAGCCAACGAGCAATGGTGCAGGAGGCAGAGCAGCATGATGCAGTAGCCCTACCCCTGGTGATCAGCCTCATGGCGCTCGCGGTCCTGGTGGAAGCTCACGTCTTCGTCATCTGCTTCAGCATCGCTGTGGAATGTGGCGGAGGACATTGGCGTTAACAGTTGATTACTATTACAGGGCCAGGTCATGTGATCGAATGTGTTTAATATTACTGTCATCATTCATTAGAGGAAAGAAGTATTTTTCTAGCCTATCCCACCCCACCCCCAAAAAATAATAAATAAAAAAATAAAATAATAATAATAAAAAACAAAAAAAAAAACAAAAAAAAAAAAAAAACAAAAAACAAAAAAAAAACAAAAAAAAAAAAAAAAAAAAAAAAACAAAAAAAACAAAAAAAACAAAAAAAAAAAAAACAAAAAAAAAAAAAAAAAAAAAAAAAACAAAAAAAAAAAAAAAAAAAAAAAAAAAAAAAACAAAACAAAAAAAAACAAAAAAAAAACAAAAAAAAACAAAAAAAAAAAAAAAAAAAAAAAAAAACAAAAAAAAAAAAACAAAAAAAAAAACAAAAAAAAAACAAAAAAAAACAAAAAAAAAAAACAAAAGACAAAAAAAAAAAGGCACTTCATCATACAACATGTGTCCAGTGGCGTAGCTAAGGGGATGCGGGTGGTGCCCACTATGTGTTATCTCCAATGCATCCGCCCACCATTTGTCATCTCCAATGCACCCACCCACCATGTGTCATCTCAAATTTACCTGTCCATCATGTGTCATCTCCAAAGCGGACCCCCATTTTATGGCAAATTTATGATAATACAGATGTCATATTCCCATGCACACAAGAAGGTTTCAGGTCCAACGCCAAGGAACCTTCGAAGATCTCCAACATCAGGAGGAAAAAAATGATTCAACAAAAAAGTTGTACGACTAAATTAATCTCCCACTGAGTTTTTAGAGAAATGACCCACCTGCTCATTGATGTGCATGTGCCTCGTTTTAAAGCCTTGACCTTGTCACCTTGCTCCCAGGCGGTGCCCTTGCACAGGGGTGAACTCGACGTGGCCTTCATGCTCGATGACCTTGAGCCAGGACCACGAGACGCCCCCTGCGGAGAAGGACTCCTGTAACGGGAATACGTGTTTGGCGAGCTGCTTCTGATGGGCTGCTCTCTGTTCACCTGATGGTGGATGGAAGTTGGGAATGACGAAGGCTGGGTGACCACGCCTCCTTGGTGCGCAGACGGCGCTTTGCGGTTCATTTTCGTTGGGTGGGAATTCCCGGCGGTGGCAGCGCTTCCTCCAGTGGGGATGGCGGGGACATGCCTGGAAATGATTAAAGTGGGGCTCTTGGCCCTGGAGCTGGGCTGAGCCGGTGTTTGGGGGGATGCCGACCGCTCCCTCGCTGCTGGAGCCGCCGGGGGCATGCGCCTGGGGGAGGTTGGTGTGTTGGGGGTCGGGCGTGTGATCGAGAAACCTGTGCCAGACGGCCTGCGTTGCTGGGCTGTGACTGAAGGGTGAGATCCAGCACGATGACCTGTGGAGGTAAAACATAGGAATGATTGCTGAAGAATGATATGGATTTTAAAGATTTTTTAGGTAAGAAAAGGTGAAATAAGAATATAAAAAAAAAAAAAAAAAAAAAAAAAACTTATTTTGCTGAACAAAAATCCAATTTATGCACATGGTTGGTGCTATCAGAGAGTCTCAAAAAGCACCAGACCGACACATTCATTCAAAGTTAATCAAATACTGTCCATATAATGTTTTCATGACAACAAAAATATTAGGCCTAAACATCTGCCGGGAAAAAAAAACAACAGATTTTAAAAAGACAAAAATTCTCCCCATTCCGGATCCTTGAGATAGACAGACACATTGTCAGATCCCTGAGATAGACAGACACATTGTCAGATCCCTGAGATAGACAGACACATTGTCAGATCCTTGAGATAGACAGACACATTGTCAGATCCCTGAGATAGACAGACACATTGTCAGATCCCTGAGATCGACAGACACATTGTCAGATCCCTGAGATAGACAGACACATTGTCAGATCCCTGAGATAGACAGACACATTGTCAGATCCCTGAGATAGACAGACACATTGTCAGATCCCTGAGATAGACAGACACATTGTCAGATCCCTGAGATAGACAGACACATTGTCAGATCCCTGAGATAGACAGACACGGTATCAGATCTTAAAGATAGACAGACGTATTGTGAGATCTTTAACATAGACAGACACATTGTGAGATCTTTGAGGTAGACAGACACAGTGTCAGATCCTTGTGATAGACAGACACATTGTGAGATCCATGAGATAGCCACAGTGTCAGATCTTTGAGTAATCCAGACACATTGTGAGATCCTAGAGATAGACACAGTGTCAGATCTTTGAGATCGACAAGCAGTGTTGAGAACCTTGAGTTAGACACACGCAGTTTCAGTACCCTTGAGGTACGCAGACACAGTGTCGTCTCCGGTAATGTTCAGGGGCACGGGCACACCGAAAGACCCCAAGGCAGTGTTCAGTGGTGCTCACCTCTGTAGTTGCATTGGCAGGGGTCGTGTTTGTTAAGGTAGTTCTCCAGTGTATCCCATCCTCCCCCAACACGGACCATCACGTGGTTACGCAGAATCTGGAGATGAAGACAAAACAGCTACGTAAATGCAAGGTAATGATGTCAAGATGGCTACATCTGAGCCAGACTTTATCATCATACAAACATCTAATCTGGCACCAACAAGCATTTAGATCATAAGTCCGTACTATCTTATCATCATTCGAACAACATACACATAGACAGTGATTCTCAAACCCAGGCATATGACCTTACTTCTACACAGTGGTTCTCACACAAAGCAGTTAGACTCCATCCTTCTCACCCCCCCCCCCCCCCCCATAAATCTACAATTAGTTTCACATCAAGTTGTCATATCCTTTATTGACAAAATGGTTCTCACATCAAGCCATCTGACCCCAACTCCTCACTGGTTCTAACATCCAGTCCCTTCAACTCTAGGCCCCCCCCAATAAATCGAACTGAACATGGGCCATTTACCCCCCCCCCCCCCCAAACACACACTCACTTTGATGTACCAGCAACTTACCCTAACAAATATTAGACTGTGTGAATCACCGATCTTGTACTTGCCCTCCCCAACTTTAATCATAGGAAACTGTACCGGGCACGTGCACCTGGAGATGAGGTCTCTGACCTGCAATATAACCAACATTACACAAATCATTATCTTCCGTAGACAGAGCTCAGCTTCAGCACACTGAATAGCTTCATACGGGGTCGTTCGCAAATTAAGTCACGCTCAGGGGGAGGGGGGGGGGGTCCAGAATTTTTTACACTTTGTAACGGGTGGAAGGGATGTCAAAAATTTGTGACGTCACTTTAAATATTTTTTTTTTAAATCTAAAATGTTCTAATTTTGAAAAATCTTTATTTTTTTTTTTATTTTTTTAAAAACCCATTAATTTGGGGGCGAAATTGCCTCAGGTATTATAGGTACTATGAACTCAGTCGCGCACACCTTTTGCGCATATCGAAAAATGACTCAAAAAGCTGTTGTGGCCATTTTACATTCGGCTTGTGGATGTCTTCGTTGTTTAGCGTCACAGTTTCTAATAATACAGCATCTTAATCCATTATGGTAAAATGTTAAAAAGATATAATAAAATCTAAGTGTCTTTATGATAATTGTACGTATGTTTTGATTTTATTAGGTGTGACGTGACACGGGAAGGGAGGGGGTGGGTAAAGAATTTGTGACACTTCGTGATGGGGGGGGGGGGGTGGATCTAAAAATGTAATTTTTTGCGTGACTTAATTTACGAACGAACCCTAAGATGTTTTTAATAAATTTTTTGTAGCAGCAGTCACAATTGAAGAAATAATATTTTGCAAAATTCATTAGACATTATGTACATTATGAACATTATGTTATGAATTTTCCAGGTGCGTTGATTATGTAATGGCGATAATATGCCCCATCTGGGAACAATTATCTTTATGGATCTCGCTGTAAAGATGTAAAAATTAACACTCTGTATTGTTACAAACCCCGTTAAAATATTATAACATGGAAAGGAAACAATTAATTTGCCTATCGCAACGAAGCCGTAAATAAAAGTAAGGGAGTTAATCTTTCCGATTTTACTCTTTCCACAAGGTCATTCATGGATTAATTCCCCCTTTGCTAGAAAATTACAATTGTAACGCATTACATTTGTAAAAATATATATATATAAGAAGCTCGAAGTAATTGATATTCCGATGACTGATACTATGTTAACTGATACTATGATACTATGATAACTGATACTATGATACTATGATAACCGATACTCTGATACTATGATAACTGATACTCTGATACTATGATAACTGCTACTCTGATACTATGATAACTGATACTCTGATACTATGATAACTGATACTCTGATACTATGATAACCCAGGCATATGACCTTACTTCTACACACTGGTTCTCACACAAAGCAGTTAGACTCTGATACTATGATAACTGATACTATGATAACTAATACTATGATAACCGATACTCTGATACTATGATAACTGATACTATGATAACTGATACTCTGATACTATGATAACTGATACTATGATACTATGATAACTTATACTATGATACTATGATAACTGATACTCTGATAGAGCATGGAGTCAAATTGTGATTTAAGGTCAGACTTTAAATTAAAGTAATAAATAACTTCCAATATTTATTAGATAATTTCAGCTTTTTTCTTTGAACATTCCTTTTGTCTCCACTTTAACAATCACGTTCAATTACAGCTCGACCCGTAGGTTATTTTATTTTGATTTTATGCTAAGAGTTCTTCCAAAATGCTGGAGCATCAATTTGACGTCATGGTATGACATAACGCCGTATCGAATATTGTGTGTGTTGATTTAACTTTAATATTTTTTTAAAACACAAAACCCCCAAAAAGAAAGCCACACACACACACACACACCTTCCTTTTTCCTATCTTCCTTGCTACACCCAAGACCGCTAACTTTTCTCTTTCCTTCCGCCGCTTACCATTGCAAGTCACAGGGTTCTTCATCCACAGAAAAGTCACCACAATCAATATCGTAGAATGAATCCGTCACAAGCCTAACACATCCCCCCCACCAATTTCAATTCCCACAAACACATTTGTTCTATGACAAAATATCGTGTCATTTGTGATGTCATCCTCCTGTCATTTGTGATGTCATCCTCCTGTCATTTACCCCTCTCCCCAACCCACCCCCATAAAAGTTAGACATCAAAACACAATTAATATAAAGCTCCTCCAATAAACACAGCCCCCCCCCCCCCAACCACACACACAATTTTCATCTCGACTGAAGTGATGTCCCAATTAGTGCTGTTCAAAAGGTTGAATCTTTTCGAAAGGTTCCTTCTAACTCTTCGGCTTTAAGAACAAAATGAGTTGATACTCTTCACAAAGAAGGTATCATTTTGATACTCTTCACAAAGAAGGTATCATTTTGATACTCTTCACAAAGAAGGTATCATTTTGATACTCTTCACAAAGAAGGTATCATTTTGATACTCTTCACAAAGAAGGTATCATTTTGATACTCTTCACAAAGAAGGTATCATTTTGATATTCTTCACAAAGAAGGTATCATTTTGATACTCTTCACAAAGAAGGTATCATTTTGATATTCTTCACAGAGAAAGGTAACTTGCCGATACTCTTCACAAAGAAGGTAATTTGCTGATACTCTTCACAAAGAAGGTAACTTGCTAATACTCTTCACAAAGAAGGTAACTTGCTGATATTCTTCACAAAGCAGGTAACTTGCTGATACTCTTCACAAAGAAGGTAACTTGCTGATACTCTTCACAAAGAAGGTAACTAGTCCAAAGTTTTAACAAATCCAAACCATTTTGGCCCCATTTTTTCCAAACCTTACAGTACCCATTGGTAAATATATCTAGTCGTTGTATGAGAACCCACCGTTCCCCACCCCCTTTTTTTTGGTTCCCAAACCTTAAAGTACTCATTGGTAAACATATCTGGTCTTATACGAGAACCCACCATTATCCCCCTCTCCCCTGCTCCCAAACCTTACAGTGCGTATGGTGCAAATATCTGGTCATTGTACGCACACGCCCAATTGATTTCTTCACGTGACCGGACATTGCCTCCTCTCTCGGCCTTGACCGTGACGTAGATCCATAGAATATCAATGGTCTCAAGTAAAGCAACTGTCCAAATCGACGACCTGTATTATGTTAGCTCTTATACAAGCCACTGGCCTCGAGCAGCGGTTCTAAAACTCTGGTGGTGTAAGGTTCGGCTGTAACGGTTACGAAGCGCCGGATCGGGGTTGGGGACGCCGCTCTTCGTGAGTGGTCGGCCAAAGAGCCTCGTGCTCAGTGCCGCTTCAGCACATGTCTTTCACGGTGGTGTAAGGTTCCGAGGCCCTGCTGGCGAAACATTAAATAAAACTCGTACCTTTCACAGGAGCCACACCATTAATGACTTTCACAGGAGCCACACCATTAATGACTTTCACAGGAGCCACACCATTAATGACTTTCACAGGAGCCACACCATTAATGACTTTCACAGGAGCCACACCATTAATGACTTTCACAGGAGCCACACCATTAATGACTTTCACAGGAGCCACACCATTAATGACTTTCACAGGAGCCACACCATTAATGACTTTCACAGGAGCCACACCATTAATGACTTTCACAGGAGCCACACCATTAATGAATTTCACAGGAGCCACACCATTAATGACTTTCACAGGAGCCACACCATTAATGACTTTCACAGGAGCCACACCATTAATGACTTTCACAGGAGCCACACCATTAATGACTTTCACAGGAGCCACAATATTGATGACTATCATTTTTATTTTTCAGACCAATTCGTTACACTCACACTCACTCTTTACACTCACACCCACTCTTTACACTCTCACCCATTCTTTACACTCACAACCACTCTGTACACTCACACCCACTCTATTGATTTGGAGACGAGGAATTGAAATCTCTAATTTTTTTTAGCTTGTTAGCCACATCTAAGTTGTCTTTACTTGTGTCTCGCCACATCTAAGTTGTCTTTACTTGTGTCTCGCCACATCTAAGTTGTCTTTACTTGTGTCTCGCCACATCTAAGCTGTCTTTACTTGTGTCTCGCCACATCTAAGTTGTCTTTACTTGTGTCTCGCCACATCTAAGTTGTCTTTACTTGTGTCTCGCCACATCTAAGTTGTCTTTACTTGTGCCTTGCCACATCTAAGCTGTCTTTACTTGTGTCTCGCCACATCTAAGTTGTCTTTACATGTGTCTCGCCACATCTAAGCTGTCTTTACTTGTGTCTCGCCACATCTAAGTTGTCTTTACTTGTGCCTCGCCACATCTAAGCTGTCTTTACTTGTGTCTCGCCACATCTAAGTTGTCTTTTCTTGTGTCTCGCCACATCTAAGCTGTCTTTACTTGTGTCTCGCCACATCTAAGTTGTCTTTACTTGTGTCTCGCCACATCTAAGTTGTCTTTACTTATGTCTCGCCACATCTAAGCTGTCTTTACTTGTGCCTTGCCACATCTAAGCTGTCTTTACTTGTGTCTCGCCACAACTAAAGGATGTATCTAAACCCCCCCCCCCCCCCTAATTTTCCTTCAAAGCATTCGATCCGGATTTTAACGTTAAATATTTCAGAATTTCGATCGTTTTTGTAATATAGCTATTTGAAATTTTGACAAACGGCGGACAACTAAACAAAAACTACACAGTTATTATTTTTACAGCAAAATTTAGCCTGTTGTGATATTTTAAGCGGCTTCTGCCAATGACTTAAAAATAGAGTCTGGAGACGGAGTCTAAGCTGTGTGACAATTCGTTAAGGTGCTCATTTACCAACTCTAAACATGATAACCGCCGCGATAAATTTAAAGGTTTTTTAAAAGTATAGAAACCCCTAGGTTCAACATATAAATAAATATAGAAACAAGATAAAATCTAAAAATAAATCACAGAGTGGGAGATGTACGTCCATGAGCAGCGCCACCACCCCCCCCCCCACTCTTAACTCTCTATACTGACCCCAACTGGATTCTGGTATATTAGTATTAAGAGACGTTACCAATGCTAATTTAGTACGACGGGTCAAAGAAGTGGAGGGGAGGGAATCGAGGGGGGGCTTAGGGTGGAGGGAATCGAGGCGGCTTAGAGGGGAGGGAATCGAGGGCGCTTAGAGGGGAGGGAATCGAGGGCGCTAAGAGTGGAGGGAATCGAGGGGGCTTAGAGGGGAGGGAATCGAGGGCGCTTAGAGTGGAGGGAATCGAGGGGGCTTAGAGGGGAGGGAATCGAGGGGGCTTAGAGGGGAGGGAATCGAGGGCGCTTAGAGTGGAGGGAATCGAGGGGGCTTAGAGTGGAGGGAATCGAGGGCGCTTAGAGTGGAGGGAATCGAGGGGGGCTTAGAGGGGAGGGAATCGAGGGGGCTTAGAGGGGAGGGAATCGAGGGGGCTTAGAGGGGAGGGAATCGAGGGGGCTTAGAGTGGAGATCCAAGGCGCGTAGAAGACACGTTCTACTATCTAAGATACAGTCCAATAATCGATCGACTGAGTTAGAGGGGAGGAGGAGGAGGAAATAGTTTAGGGATGTAACACTTCTACTAGGATATTTCTGGCCTTGTAGTATTCCATTCTCTTTATATGGACGAGACAACCAGACAGACACCAGCTCAAAGAAATACCCCAGAGACGTGCTCTTCTAGAACCGTGGGGGGGGGGGGGGGGAGGGGGGGGGAAATGGGATTTATTTTCTTTGAATGTGCCATCAAAGACAAAAGTTTCACGGGACTTGAAAGTCGTGGGGATCTGGTGAAACCGGTACAATAAAAAAGGGAATATCCAAAACAAATTGGA
This sequence comes from Omphiscola glabra, assembly GCA_964017045.1. Lineage (NCBI taxonomy): Eukaryota > Metazoa > Mollusca > Gastropoda > Lymnaeidae > Omphiscola > Omphiscola glabra. Next base: position 5,176,047 of record OZ024803.1, on the reverse strand, counting down.
CTAACGTTAACGACTGGAATCTAAATTTTATGTACAGTTTTATCCGATACCGACGGAAATGAGGAGCAAGACATCGTTTAACGGAGTCTGTGCAGTGAATCGGAAATGGAAGTCATTCTTTGAATGTTAACACAGTTGTTCTGTTTGGAGAAAACTTTCTGCACCAGCACAAAAGAATAATCAAAAATAAATAAATAAAAATGAGGCAAAATATTCTTTTTTAGCGTGAAGTTTGACTAAAACCTGGCAGCTCTATATTATTTCCGCTTGCCTGTTTGTCTGTTTCAATCGATGAAATGGCTCCTCTATATAATAACCTTCACCAGTCACTGACCCTAGCCTGTCATATACTAATCGACTGGGACCCATCGCAAATGGTTCTCAAATTTCTTTTATTCATGACTGTTTTATCATGAATTTAGAACAAAGAGGGTGTGGGTGGGGGAGGGAGGGGTCACCAATGTCACTGAGTAGGGGGGCAGCTATTTGATCAAAGGGCATGTTGGTGTTTTCTTTATTGCTTTGTGCAGCTTTTTAAAACTTAGGGGATTGGGTGGTGGATTAACAATAATAATATCATCGGGGATTTAGTTGGCAGATGGGAGGGGAGGCGGTCCTAATCATCAAGATGTGGCATTTTTTAATAGAAGAATAAGTACAATGCAGCGTCCAAACCCGAACAATTATTACCAGTTCTCTAGAAAAGAAAGAAAAAAGAGGGAAGAAAGAAAGAAAAGAATGAAAGAAAGAAAAGAATGAAAGAAAGAAAAGAATGAAAGAAAGAAAAGAATGAAAGAAAGAAAAGAATGAAAGAAAGAAAAGAATGAAAGAAAGAAAAGAATGAAAGAAAGAAAAGAATGAAAGAAAGAAAAGAATGACAGAAAGAAAAGAATGAAAGAAAGAAAAGAATTAAAGAAAGAAAAGAATGACAGAAAGAAAAGAATTAAAGAAAGAAAAGAATGAAAGAAAAAAAAGAATGAAAGAAAGAAAAGAATGAAAGAAAGAAAAGAATGAAAGAAAGAAAAGAATGAAAGAAAGAAAAGAAAGAAAAGAATGAAAGAAAGAAAAGAATGACAGAAAGAAAAGAATGAAAGAAAGAAAAGAATGAAAGAAAGAAAAGAATGAAAGAAAGAAAAGAATGAAAGAAAGAAAAGAATGAAAGAAAGAAAAGAATGAAAGAAAGAAAAGAATGAAAGAAAGAAAAGAATGAAAGAAAGAAAAGAATGAAAGAAAGAAAAGAATGAAAGAAAGAAAAGAATGAAAGAAAGAAAAGAATGAAAGAAAGAAAAGAATGACAGAAAGAAAAGAATGAAAGAAAGAAAAGGAAGAAAGAAAGAAAAGAATGAAAGAAAGAAAAGAATGAAAGAAAGAAAGAAAAAAAAGGAAGAAAGAAAGAAAAGAATGAAAGAAAGAAAAGAATGAAAGAAAGAAAAAAATGAAAGAAAGAAAAGAATGAAAGAAAGAAAAGAATGAAAGAAAGAAAGAAAAAAATAAAAGAAAGAAAAGAATGAAAGAAAGAAAAGAATGAAAGAAAGAAAAGAATGAAAAAAAGAAAAGAATGAAAAGAATGAAAGAAAGAAAAGAATGAAAGAAAGAAAGAAAGAAAAGGAAGAAAGAAAGAAAAGAATGAAAGAAAGAAAAGAATGAAAGAAAGAAAAGAATGAAAGAAAGAAAAGAATGAAAGAAAGAAAAGAATGAAAGAAAGAAAAGAATGAAAGAAAGAAAAGAATGAAAGAAAGAAAAGAATGAAAGAAAGAAAAGAATGAAAGAAAGAAAAGAATGAAAGAAAGAAAAGAATGAAAGAAAGAAAAGAATGAAAGAAAGAAAAGAATGAAAGAAAGAAAAGAATGAAAGAAAGAAAAGAATGAAAGAAAGAAAAGAATGAAAGAAAGAAAAGAATGAAAGAAAGAAAAGAATGAAGGAAAGAAAGAAAAAAAAGGAAGAAAGAAAGAAAAGAATGAAAGAAAGAAAAGAATGAAAGAAAGAAAAGAATGAAAGAAAGAAAAGAATGAAAGAAAGAAAAGAATGAAAGAAAGAAAAGGAAGAAAGAAAGAAAAGAATGAAAGAAAGAAAAGAATGAAAGAAAGAAAAGAATGAAAGAAAGAAAAGGAAGAAAGAAAGAAAAGAATGAAAGAAAGAAAAGAATTAAAGAAAGAAAAGAATGAAAGAAAGAAAAGAATGAAAGAAAGAAAGAAAAAAAGGAAGAAAGAAAGAAAAGAATGAAAGAAAGAAAAGAATGAAAGAAAGAAAAGAATGAAAGAAAGAAAAGAATGAAAGAAAGAAAGAAAAAAAAGGAAGAAAGAAAGAAAAGAATGAAAGAAAGAAAAGAATGAAAGAAAGAAAAGAATGAAAGAAAGAAAAGAATGAAAGAAAGAAAAGAATGAAAGAAAGAAAAGGAAGAAAGAAAGAAAAGAATGAAAGAAAGAAAAAAATGAAAGAAAGAAAAGAATGAAAGAAAGAAAAGGAAGAAAGAAAGAAAAGAATGAAAGAAAGAAAAGAATGAAAGAAAGAAAAGAATGAAAGAAAGAAAGAAAATAATGAAAGAAAGAAAAGGAAGAAAGATGAAATATTTGCACAGTTACCCCCCCCCCGGGCCGCCCGCTCTTTAACTGCAAGGATTCTTTAATTCATTGATTGGTTGGAGTAAATAAATGAGATTAATAGGGGGGGGGGGGGGGAGGGGGAAGATTGACCGAAAACAGAGATTGAATATCGGGGACTAGAAACATGCATTATAATGTCATGGTTAGAGATTGTGTACATCTGGAACTTGTCTTGGAAAGATATGACTGTGTACATTTGGAACTTGTCTTGGAAAGATATGAGTGTGTACATTTGGAACTTGTCTTGGAAAGATATGAGTGTGTACATTTGGAACTTGTCTTGGAAAGATATGAGTGTGTACATTTGGAACTTGTCTTGGAAAGAAATGAGTGTGTACATTTGGAACTTGTCTTGGAAAGATATGATTGTGTACATTTGGAACTTGCCTTGGAAAGATATGATTGTGTACATTTGGAACTTGTCTTGGAAAGATATGAGTGTGTACATTTGGAACTTGTCTTGGAAATATATGATTGTGTACATTTGGAACTTGCCTTGGAAAGATATGATTGTTTATATTTGGAACTTGCCTTGGAAAGATATGATTGTTTATATTTGGAACTTGCCTTGGAAAGATATGATTGTGTACATTTTGAGCTTGCCTTGTAAAGATATGATTGTGTACATTTGGAGCTTGCCTTGTAAAGATATGATTGTGTACATTTGGAGCTTGCCTTGTAAAGATATGATTGTGTACATTTGGAACTTGTCTTGGAAAGATAGGATTGTGTACATTTCGAACTAGCAAAAGTTCACTTCATGGTTTAATCCCGAGAGACCTTTCAAATAAAAGAATCATGGAACCAATTTGCAAAATGCCCGCTACAGATGGCATCACAGTTCTAACATGCTGGGAGCGAATCTAAAACACCAAAGATAAGGAATCGAAACAAATTAGCGGAGTGTTCCACGCAGATGGCGTCACAGCAGGAACGCGTTTCAGCTTCCGAAAATAGGATTCAAAACAAACAAAAACCAATTGAAAAAAAAAAAATCAAACCAGATAAACAAACAGCAATCGATCGTGAGGGCGAAAGACTCTGGAGTCAATTTTCTAGCTCAGAGGAGTCGGATTTCGAATAGTGGATTCGAATTTCAATATTTTTGGAGAATTGCGTGGTTAAAAATTAATTACGATTGTGGATACAACATTTAAAATAGTTGTTGGAATTTTAAAAAAAAATTATGTAATTTGCAGATATTTATTTTAAGGAAACAACAATAGAAATTATGAAATAGCGTACTCTCATAACCAATTAAAATGCCATTCTTCAGTATGTTATATGGGCTAAAGTTGCCCCAAACCGTCACCTGACGATGTCCGTATGACATGCCAATCCTAATACGTCAGTCAATGTGCCATGACAACTTATGACGTCAATGCGCCCCGTCACCTCCAGACGTTCCCGGTGTCACTTCACCTAATGTTCCCCATGTTCCCCAGCAGGCCATTAGCCATCACAAAGACATCCACGTGAGACGGGGGATTTGGGGGGGAGGGGGGGTCGGTGTCAACAAATCAGAAAACAAATGCAGAGGAAGGAAGCCTACCGTGAGGCCCTAATCATTAGAATAATAACGAGTGGGGGGGGGGGGGGAGGGGGGAATAAGTTCAAGGTCGCGCGGCTGGAAACTAGGACATTCTTTGTTGTTGTTTTTTTTAATCTTTGATTCCTTAAATTTAGTTTCCTGGATAATTTTTCAATTAGCTTTTGGTTTGAGTGAAACATGAGTAAAGGAAGATAACTATGGAAAGGATTATTTGAATTTAAGATTAAATAATCACCCTACAACTCTAAATTAACAACAAACAAACAAACAGAAAAAATAATAAAAGAACAATAAAAAAAACTTCTAAAAACAACGTTTTTTTCTAATACATCATTTATATACATTTTTTCGTTATTTTAGATCAAAATTGTAATGTCCCACCTGCTTTCACACCACATATTGATTTCACAAATTATTTCATAAAAACAAAAGAAAATATTACGCATCAAACGCACTTGCGAATTTTTTTTTTGGTTCTAAAAAATCTCATTTAGCGCAATTTTCGGGAACTTTATTTCGTGAAATCAGTGTCATCATAATTCCTGCATTTTACCCTTGAAAAACGGGAAAAACGTATTTTTTTGTTGGGCAGGGGCTGAAAATTTGATAGAGTATGTTGTCCCCTGCAAGGAGACTATGTGCCAAGTTTCAGCTCGATGGGTTGTCGGCAAGTGGGTCGGTAAGCCGTTCGAAGATTTTTGCCAGCCAGAAACACACGAGCAATGGCGAAGTTAATGTAAATGATTTTTAAAAGCTTTACAATATTTCCTGCGGAAATTTTGACAATGAAATTTGTTAATTTTCTTTTTCTGTTTGGGGGTATACAGACTGCTGTTTAGAAAAGACACCTATACAATCGGTTACAGCAAGACCCTACCAAGGTCTTACTACCTCTATGTCCTCCACATCAAGGTCCTAACTTACCCTCTCGTCCAGTGAGCGCATATCACATGTCTTGATCTGCACCCGGGGCTGGTCCTCCTCCCCTGCCAGCTCTGCGTCAATCTCCTCCTCCATCTGGACCAGGGTCGGAGCCAGCATGCCCAGTTTGGCCCCCACCTGAGGCAAGGTCAAGGTTAGAACGTGAGAACGTGTGTGTGTGTACTGTGTGTTGTGGGTAAGGTGCGGCAGAAGATGCGAAGAAGATGGGAGGAGGTGGTCGTTCGTAATAAATGGTGAGAAAAATGATACTTTGATTTGATTCTTGGAGGTGATTGGTCAGACAACGTTGACAGTTGTTAACAAGGACAAGGCAAAGAAACGAGTCCCGTTGCGAATAACATTGGATACAGAACATGACACAGATAGAAAGCAAATCAAGTAACAGAGAGAGAGAGGGGGAGAAAGAGAGATGGGAGCATGTGAGAGAAAGGGAGAGAGAGAGAGGGGGGAGGGATGGAGAAAGAAATAGGGGAAAAGAAATTGATCCGTTTAGTTTATGTAAAAGAACATTCCTGTGATATGGGTCGCTTGACTTACCGGTAAGACGGTTTGTTGTTTGGGTTGGGGGGGGGGGGGGGGACTCATTCTTATATAAAAACTAAAGAGCGTTGTGTTTTGCACAGCAGTTGTCATAGATATATTTTTAAAAAATTATATAAAATAAACCCATGAAAAAGATAACACTTTGCTATATGATTCCTGTCATACCCAACCACACCCACCCCCCCCCCCTTTTAACTTTACTTCATTTCATCTTATGAAGACACTCAACAGCTGGACGGCTGCTGATAGTGTGTTCCGTACATTGATGTGTCTTGTCATGTACATGGGATTTAAGTTTCACGGTGAACATTGGCTTTAGGGTAACTGTTTGACTGAGAGAGAATTGTCACTATGGTAAACAAACTAACGCCATGTATTGTCACCATGGTAACACACTAACGCCATGAATTGTCACCAAGGTAACAAACTAACGCCAAGAATTATCACCATGGTAACACAATAACGCCATGAATTGTCACAATGGTAACAAACTAACGCCATGAATTGTCACCATGGTAACAGACTAACGCCATGACTTGTCACCATGGTAACAAACTAACACACGTGCCACGCCCTTACCCGAGCAATCTCCAGCAGACACAAGATGACGTTCTTCTCATTCTTCCTGAGCACCAGGTCGTCCGTCTCGAAACTCAACACTTCCGGTATGCCCATCTGACGTCCCCAGGAGATGAAGTTGGAGACGTTGTCTCGAGCCTAGATGTAGAGATTGAAACGAATCAGAGTAAAGGTAGGGTGCTGTAGTGCGAGAGTCTCCCTGGGTGGTTGGGGTTGGTAACGCAACACCTTCCCTCCGGAGTGGAAGCAAACCCGCCCTGACCCTTGGGAGAGTGGACTGCGAACGATTTAAACGCAGCGTTCTCGGTAGACTGGACGTCCCCCAGGCCAGGGGGGGGGGAGGTTCACGGCGTGCCGCCGCACGGTCTGTCGGAAGGGAAACCCGGCGCCTGGCCCGTGTGGAGGTGTGCCGGGGGGGGGGCATTAAGAGCTCATGCTCGACGGCCCACCGACGCCAGCTCCTATTTGACATTTTCGGTGCGAGAGAGAGAGAGACACACACACAGAGAAATAGAGAGAGAGTCATGTATATATATAGAGAGAGAGAGAAAGAGAGAGAAAGATGTCAAAAGAGAGGGATGTAGCACTAACTTTTTCTCCTCCCTGGACAATTTGACCTTAATGTTGTTCTTGGCTCTTGGTTGAAAAAAAATGGGTTTCGGGGTGGGGGGGGGGGGGAATGTGAAGTTTATTGACGAGTTCCTTATGGCCGATCTAGAAAAAACAAGGCCGCCGCCATCCTGTTGAAAATGGGCCTCTAATTCTATCCCCCAGTTTTCGATATGATCATAAGGGGTATTACAATAGCTTGTTTTTGATATCAATGTAGATTTTTTAAACGTTTATCCAGTTGTCATTTCCTTTAGTTAAAAGCGCCTGGCCATGTTTTTATAAGGAACAAATATGAAATGTACATGAGTTGATTGTTTCTGAGACTCAAACGGGGGCCTACTTTAAAGAATTGAACTATTGGATTATGAGTATGTCACGTGACATATCGGGCGTTTCTGCAAATACGAAAACAAGGTGTAGCAACAGGGTGTAGCAACAGGGCGTAGCAACTGGGTGTAGCAACAGTGTGTAGCAACAGGGTGTAGCTTCTTTTTGATATGAAACAGCTGGTTATTTCTCCGTGACATATCAATATATATATATATCTTGCAGTGGCGTAGCGAGGGGGGAGCAAGGGGGGCATCATTCCCCAGGCGCTACTCACAAAGGGGCGCCAAATGGTATATTTTACATAAAATATTGTATGGTTTTCGAATAGGGGGCGCTAAAAAGGTATTGTGCCCCGGGCGCGAGTTAAGCTCGCTACGCCACTGATATCGTGTTACCCAATGAGAACCTTACCATTTTACCATTTATGGACCATTTTTTCATTGACCAATTAGGTTGTGTACTATAGTTACACTTTTATAACCGTAAGGAAGCCATCACATATACAGAATAAAGCGTTTTTTTTTTGTTTTTTTTTTAATTTCCGATTTTTTTAAAAATGGAAACATGTACATAAGGAAATATGCATAATCCACGACCGGAATGAAAGATTCGATTTGATTCAGTCAGACTCAGCCCCAGTTCACACGATCAAATTGCGCGTCAAATTGTTGTATGAACGCACTATTTTGTGCGTGGTTTCTTTTTTTTTTTTTGTGTGGGAATTTGATTAAAAAGTAATTTGAAAGTTGTGACAAGGCTTCATACACGAACTGCATCAAATGCTTGAAGGAAAATTTGATCGTGTGAACCGACCCTTAGGCATGGACATTACAATTCACAATACTAACTACGACATTTATTGTATGTACTGGTCCTCAATAAAAAGGGGGGGGGGGGATTGGTAATTCCATGACGGTTTTTATTCCCCTTTTCATTCTGATGACACATGGACGCTATTATGTAACTACACTGAGACCGTAACACCGTGTAATTGATTTATTTACTAACTGGTAAGGCACTCCAGCCCTGAAATTCGACATACAGGCGGCTGTGTATAGACCCAGATTTACTCATGTGGTGGCACTAGATACTGTCGCCTTGGTGGCCCTAGGCACTTTCACCTTGGTGGCCCTAGGCACTGTCGCCTTGGTGGCCCTAGGCACTTTCACCTTGGTGTCCCAAGACACTTCACCTTGGTGGTGCTAGGAAGGTCACCTTGGTGGCCCTAGGCACTGTCGCCTTGGTGGCCCTAGAAATTTTCACCTTGGTGTCCCTAGACCAGACATGGGCAAACTACGGCCCGCGGGCCATATACGGCCCGTTGGGCTTTTTAATCCGGCCCGCCGAACTCGTCCACGTTATATTATTTTCATTTCGCTGCTGAGCAGCGCACACTGCGTTCATCCGCCGTTCTCAAAACCGTGGACCAACGCGCTCTGCGTCGTTTCGATATCATGTTTGTTTCTTTAATTAAACAAAAAGGCGGAGTCCTTTAAGTTTTATTCACTAGCACTGGATGAAAGTAACGACATAAAAGACACTGCACAGCTACTAATTTTTATCCGAGGGATTAGCGACAGTTTTGAAATCACAGAGGAATTTTTGACAATGGAGTCCATGAAAGGAAAAACGAGGGGAGAGGACTTGTATAACCAGGTGTCTGCTGTCATCGAGAGAATGAAGCTACCTTGGAGTAAACTTGCCAATGTCACCACGGATGGATCGCCAAATTTAACTGGGAAAAACGTTGGGCTGCAAAAAAGATTGCAGGAAAAAGTAAAAGAGGAAAATCCTGATCAGGATGTTATTTTCCTTCACTGCATCATTCATCAGGAAGTTCTGTGTAAGTCTATATTGCAGCTAAATCACGTCATGAATCCAGTCATAAAACTTGTTAACTTTATACGAGCAAGGGGACTTCAGCATCGTCAGTTTATTGCGTTCCTGGAAGAAACCGATTCAGATCACCAGGACTTACTTTACCACTCTCGTGTGCGCTGGCTAAGTTTGGGTAAAGTCTTTCAAAGAGTGTGGGAGCTGAAGGAGGAGATCACTGCATTTTTGGAGTTAATGGGGAGATCCGACGAATTACCCGAGCTAAGCGACAAGAACTGGCTTTGTGACTTTGCGTTTGCTGTGGACATACTTTCGCACATGAATGAGCTGAACACCAAGCTACAGGGGAAAGATCAATTTGTGCACGACATGTACACACATGTTAGGGCCTTCAAATCCAAGCTGACTCTTTTCTCCAGACAAATTTCAACAAATCTTTCACTCATTTCCCCACTCTAGCCATGCAGAAAGAGGCGACCCGAAACGCGCAGAAATACAGCAAATCACTGGACGACCTGCACGGAGAATTCTGCCGTCGTTTCTGTGACTTTGAAAAAAATTGAAAAGTCACTTCAGCTCGTGTCCTGTCCCCTGTCACGAGACCCTGAAACAGCACCACAGGAGCTGCAGTTGGAACTGATAGATCTTCAGTCTGACTCTGTATTGAAGGAGAAGTTTAACTCTCTTAAACTGAACGACTTTTATGCTTCACTTAACGAAGCCACGTTTCCAAACCTCCGGAGGATGGCACAGAAAATGCTGACGTTGTTTGGCTCAACCTATGTGCGTGAACAGACATTCAGCATCATGAACATCAACAAAGCCTGTCACAGATCTAAGTTAACTGACCAACACCTCGGATCTATCTTGAGAATTGCCACAACAAATATAATGCCAGACATTGATGCACTTGCAAAAAAGGAGACCAGCAACACTGTTCCCACTGAAACTGAATGGGGGTTTATTACTACGTTATTAAATTAATAAATTTGTAAAACAATTTTTACAAGAAACTAAGCACAATGGTGTTTTGCTGCCTATGAAAGGCCAAATCTTTTCATGTAATGATTTTTACATTTAATATATATTAGTTCACATAAACACACCAATCTCCTATTCTGACCCGGCCCCTCTGTCAAATTTTAGAAACCATTGTGGCCCGCGAGTCAAAAAGTGTGCCCACCCCTGCCCTAGACACTGTTACCTTGGTGGTGCTAGGAAAGTGACCTTGGTGGCCTTAGGCACTGTCACTCTGTGTCCCTGGACACTGTCACCTTGGTGGTCCTAGGAAGGTCACCTTGGTAGCCCTAGGCACTGTCGCCATGTGTCCCTAGACACTGTCACCTTGGTGGCCCTAGGCACTGTCACTCTGTAAAGCGCTCTATGAGGCCATAGTAAGGCACTCTATAAGGCCATCTTAAGGCACTCTATGAGGCCATAGTAAGGCACTCTATAAGGCCATCTTAAGGCAGTCTATGAGGCCGTAGTAAGGTACTCTATGAGGCCATAGTAAGGCACTCTATAAGGCCATCTTAAGGCACTCTATGAGGCCATAGTAAGGCACTCTATGAGGTCGTAGTAAGGCACTCTATGAGGCCATCTTAAGGCACTCTATGAGGCCATAGTAAGGCACTCTATGTGGCCATAGTAAGGCACTCTATAAGGCCATCTTAAGGCACTCTATGAGGCCATAGTAAGGCACTCTATGAGGCCATAGTAAGACACTCTATGAGGCCATCTTAAGGCACTCTACGAGGCCATAGTAAGGCACTCTATAAGGCCATCTTAAGGCACTCTATAAGGCCATCTTAAGGCACTCTATGAGGCCAAATGATTAATATTAAGGTAAAAGAAACATAAATAAGTTTTTCTTTCTAATTTTTGAAAATATTTTCTGCACAGAATTTCTTTGCGTAATGAATTTTAAGAAATTTCAAGAAACTTATTACCTGCATTTAGTGCGTTTAAGCGCGTCTTCGAATAAGTTTCTACTTTCCAGTATGAAAACGTTTAATCTCTAAATTATCCACAAACGAATATTTCTTTTAAACAGGGAACGCCTACAAAATCCCGGGTAGAATGACTTAGCTCTTTTCCCAGGCATAAAACTAGAACGTAGAGTTTAATGACTGCTTGCCGACCGTTGATCAGAGTCTAATTGCCGAAATGCCCTGCCCCATCTCCTTCCCTATCTCCTTCCCCATCCCATCATACAATCCTACAGCAAGGACCGCTGGTTGTTGCTAGTGAAGGGGCAGTGTTGCTTTTTTTTAAAAAATCACCTTTTCTTATTGCCCCTTTACCCACAACCCCATCCCACATTCTTTTGCCTTCGACCCAGCTTACCGGACAAGTAACTCTGTATCATCGACTCAGAGGCGACCTTTCAGTTTATCACGGTCAAGACTGAATCGACCGAGCGAGAGGGTCACGTGAGTCAACAAAACAATGGCGCTGGGACAAACCCTTATGGATTTACGAGTAGAGAGAAAGTGTTTTCTTTTTTTAATACAAATATATACACAGTGTTGGTCTCACTTGAAATGTCTCCGGTTTCACACCTTCCCGGTACGGCACGTTTTTCTCGGGCATGTTTCTGATGAAGTAGGATTTCATCTCCAGGGTCTCCCCCTTCTCACGGCGCTCTCTGGCGAACTCTTGCATCTGAGGAAACAACGGGGGTAGTAAGTGCACTGTACAACGAGGCGTGCTCAGTTGTAGTCAGAACAGCATTTGTAACGGAAGAAGTCAGAACAGCATTTGTAACGGAAGAAGTCAGAACAGCATTTGTAACGGAAGAAGTCAGAACAGCATTTGTAACGTAAGAAGTCAGAACAGCATTTGCAACGGAAGAAGTCAGAACAGCATTTGTAACGGAAGAAGTCAGAACAGCATTTGTAACGGAAGAAGTCAGACCAGTATTTGTAACGGAAGAAGTCAGAACAGCATTTGTAACGGAAGATGTCAGAACAGCATTTGTAACGGAAGAAGTCAGAACAGCATTTGTAACGGAAGAAGTCAGAACAGCATTTGTAACGGAAGAAGTCAGAACAGCATTTGTAACGGAAGAAGTCAGAACAGCATTTGTAACGGAAGAAGTCAGAACAGCATTTGTAACGGAAGAAGTCAGAACCGCATTTGTAACGGAAGAAGTCAGAACCGCATTTGTAACGGAAGAAGTTTGACCAGAATTAGGCAAGTACATTTGCACACAAAAAAATATGACTAAAACAGCAACGGATAAGATAGGTGTTCTGACAGAAAGCTGAGAAAAATTCTGCAAGTGTATTCCAATAGGACAATAATAATATCTCCACTGTTCATTGTATTACACTTCGGGTTTCATCACATCAATTCATTCTACTACCAACCTTAAAGTCAGCTAAAACCACTCGAAATCTTAAGTCTACGGCCTACCTTGTTCGCGTGTTTACAAAGCAGGACGCCAGTCTCCAGGACACTCATAAAGTTCTCGGCGGTGATCACCGTCTGGTAGAGGCACGCGAACCAGTCGGCAAGGTCCTCCTTCATGGCATACAGATACTCGTTGTTGGTGGTGAAGCTCCTCAGCGACTTCGGCTCCAGCACCAGCAGCGTGCCACCGTCAAAATCCCCGGCCTCGGTCGTGCTGCTGCTGCACGTGCTGGCGCCGTCGCTCGTGCTGACGTAGTACCCCGAGTCCTTGCAGTCTCGGTGGTGGCCGGCGTCCTTCATGCCGTTCGGTCCGCCGGCGGTCAGGCCGCCGAGGAATTGACCGCTCCCGTCGTGGAGGTGCTGCGTGAATTTCAGATAGCCCCCCGGGCTGTCAGAGGCCATGTTGTTTCCAAAGGATCCTACAGTATCGAAATCCGTGATGAGCTGTTCCCAGCATCGATTACTTCAGCAGCGATACTGACAAGGCTTCGGGGAAGGGCGGTTGTAGTCGATATTTTTGTTTTGGCAGATGGGCACATAGGAAATCGATGTTTTAATAAGGAGCGCTCGCTTGTTGTCTCTAAGGAATCCATGCACTAGGCATGGAGATACTAATCAGAGGATGGAATGTTCACAAAAATGTAGATCTCCAGGGGCTCGAGTTTTTTAGGACAGCCTCCAAGCCAGGTCTTCGGGTGTGTTTAAGGCATGCTGGAAATTATTGGTCAGACTAATGGCACGAGATGGAGGGTGGGTTGGGTTCAAAGACAAAGCCCTCTTCAGACGCCCCCTCTGGATGATGATTTTCTGGAAAAGAACCGAGTCGTTTTTGTATTACAAATCGTGGTAAGCGAATGTTATGTGTGATGAAAGTAACTGACAGAGGGACGTAAAGTATATTTCTATCTTCCCATTGGTCTAGTGTCCTCTATCTTCCCATTGGTCTAGTGTCCTCTATCTTCCCATTGGTATAGTGTCCTCTATCTTCCCATTGGTCTAGTGTCCTCTATCTTCCCATTGGTCTAATGTCCTCTATCTTCCCATTGGTCTAATGTCTATCTTCCCATTGGTCTAGTGTCCTCTATCGTCCCATTGGTATAGTGTCCTCTATCTTCCCATTGGTCTAGTGTCCTCTATCGTCCCATTGGTCTAATTTCCTCTATCTTCCCATTGGTCTAGTGTCCTCTATCGTCCCATTGGTCTAGTGTCCTCTATCTTCCCATTGGTCTAGTGTCCTCTATCGTCCCATTGGTCTAATGTCCTCTATCTTCCCATTGGTCTAATGTCCTCTATCTTCCCATTGTTCTAGTGTCCTCTATCTTCCCATTGGTCTAGTGTCCTCTATCTTCCCATTGGTCTAGTGTCGTAAATTTGATGTTCACTTAAAACTATACAACCATATACATTTAATCTCCAATCATCTACTTCGCATAAGGCCCATGGCCATCTAGTGGGCCAATGGTCCATGTCCATATTGTGACCCAAATGAGCCATGCCCAACTAGTGAGCCACTGAGCCATGTCCATCTAGTGGACCAATGAGCCATGCCCACATAGTGAGCCAATGGTCCATGTCCATCTAGTGGGCCAACGAGCCATGCCTATCTAGTGGGCAAATAAGCCATGCCCATCTAGTGGGCCAATGAGCCATACCAATCTAGTGGGCCAATAAGCCATGCACATCTAGTGGACCTATTGTCCGTGACCATCTTGCGGGCCAATGAGCCATGCCCATCTTGCGGTATGAAGACATCATGGCTAGGGTGCTTGTTGACGCACTGGAATCATGTTGCCTAACCCTAACCATAACCCTAACCCTAACCCTAACCCTATTAACATGTAAGCCCTTGCTAAAGACACTGGCGTAATTTACACTCATCCTTGTTGGAATATTCATGAGCGGTCGGCTTACAAGGCAAATACGGTTACCACAGAGACAATGCCACAGAGACAGATACACTTAATTAACACGCTGGCATTATTTACTGGTGAAACTTTGCAGTTAAGCTAGAGGCAGAGACATATAGAGAGCGATAGACATAGAGATAGAGACAGATAGAGAGCGATAGACATAGAGATATAGACAGATAGAGAGCGATAGACATAGAGATATAGAGAGATAAGAGAGGCAGAAAGCGGTAAGAGAGAGATGGGCGATACGAGAGAGAGATAAAAGAGAGATAAGAGAGAGAGGAATAAGAGAGAGTAGAGAGATAAGAGAGGGGGGATACGAGAGAGAGAGATAAGAGAGAGGGGGATAAGAGAGAGATATGAGGGAGATATGAGGTAGATACGAGAGGGGGGTAAAGAGGGAGAGAGAGAAAGAGAGAGAGAGAAAGAGAGAGAGAGAGAGAAAGAGAGAGAGCGAAAGAGAGAGAGAAAGAGAGAGAAAGAGAGAGAAAGAGAGAGAAAGAGAGAGAAAGAGAGAGAGCGAAAGAGAGAGAAAGAGAGAGAAAGAGAGAGAAAGAGAGAGAGAGAGAGAGAAAGAGAGAGAGAGAAAGAGAGAGAGAAAGAGAGAGAGACAGAGAAAGTTAGAGAAAGAGAGAGAGAAAGAGAGAGAGCGAGTGAAAGGGAGAGAGAGAAAGAGAGAGAGAAAGAGAGAGAGAGAAAGAGAGAGAGAGAAAGAAAGAGAAAGAGAGAGAGAAAGAAAGAGAAAGAGAGAGAAAGAGAGAGAGAGCGAGTGAAAGGGAGAGAGAGAAAGAGAGAGAGAGAGAGAAAGAGAGAGAAGCAAAGGTTGCTAACATAAAAATAAACAAATAATACTTTTTTAACAACATTGATTCATGCAACTGCATGATATTACACCAGTGCACAGTGCACCATTTTGTTTGTTTGCGTGCACCTGGCAATAACAAACACGGACCCGGGACAGTACACGATAACAACACGGACCCGGGACAGCACACGATAACAAAAACGGCCCCGGGACAGTGCACGATTACAAACACGGCCCCGGGACGGTACACGATAACAAACACAGACCCTGGACAGTACACGATAACAAACACGGACATTACGACACACTGTCTAGGAATGGGTCCGTGTTTCTAAACCACTTCTACTCCCGTCAAGTCTATGAAATCCCGATATCTCCTCCCGATAACGCAACGCCGAGAGGCAATTCTTTTCGAAGCACCCAACTGTGACGGTAGACTTCACGATGTAAAAGTACCCCAGCTTCAGTATATTATCGCTACAGCAAGGACAGCAGTAAAGAGGAATGTCTTTTATTTTTGTTTCAATTGACCAAGAACTCGAGTAATAACTTACTTTGTACTCAAAGCAAACGAGTCATTTAATGTGATGGTAATTATGACTCTCCTAACAAGCCCACCACAACGCCATATTGGAGCCTCAACAGGAACTAGGCGCTACGAAGACCGAAAACCGGTGCGCGATGGTGCATGCGCACTAAATATTGATCATTTACTGCGTCGCAGAATAATTATACACGAAAAATTCGTGTCAATCTAACAATATAATATGTTAAGCTTTAAATAATAATTTTACAATACACATAAGTAAACGTTTCGGCACATAAGTATAAATTAAATTTACATAATATATGTATATATATATACATATATATTATATATTTAGGTACGTTATATGTGTATATATATATATATATATATATATATATATTGTAAATTTAATTTATACTTATTTTAATCTTTTTTGTTGCACTGATGAAGGCATGTGTCGAAACGTCTTATGTATAATGTAAAATTAAAATTAAAGCTTAAGACATATTGTTATATTGACACAGATTGTTATATTGACACAGATTGTTATATTGACACAGATTGTTCGTGCCTAATTAATCTATTTTAAAGCTTTTTAGCAGTCCAACACTTTTATAATTCGTTGTAGAAGCAAGACTAGCGGCGAGATTACGTAGCGGTTGGGTGTTTACACAAAACCTTATTTATTGGACCGATGTCTTTTTTAGTTTATCATGGTTAAGTTTCATGAGCTTATAGAAGGTGATCGGTGCCCGGGGATGGATACCGTGGACTTGTGAGTCATACGTACACCCTACTCTCGAACCTGTGCTGACACCCCACTTCTTAACCCGTGTGTAGACCCCACTCCTGAACCCGTGTACACACATCCCCACTTCTTAACCCGTGAGTACACCCCACTCCTGAACACGTGAGTGAGCCCACTCCTAAAACACGATGGAGTTCAAGAAATGAATGGAAAAGGTCCATATCGAATTCCATCCATCTTCTTTATCAGGCTTTACATTACACAACGGGAGACCGTTGAGGTCGCTTGCCCTCTTGGACACTACTTCTCAGCTAAGTGCTATATTATTAATTTTTAAATATATTTAAAAATTTTATTCGTTTTTTTCTGTTTGTTCGCCGATGAAAGCTTCCTGTCGACACGTTTGTTGTTTTGTTGCGTTCCCTTTTTCAGGTTTAACCAAACTGTGTTTTTTTCTGATTTCCGCTTGCGAACAGTGGTTCTCATGAAGAGTCACTTAGCTAACAGATCGTTTGGACACATGAACGAAAGCAACGAACACGAAACCGTTCACCATAACGTCCTCATTTGTTGACTCAGTGGAGACCACCTCTGACGAATTGATTCTCCCATCGCGTGCTGCCCCCCCCCCCCTGGTGACGCGTTCGAGACGGCAAAATCGTTTGGCCGTCAGACTCTAATCCACGCTTCTCTCACTCTTGTCCCTAAGATAAATATCGTCTTTAACGTCCCGGCGACTGACCCTGATATTATAACTGTAGTGGAGAGTTTCTCTCAAAGCTGGGCAAGTCTGACGGTGTTACCAACATCCCTACATTAAATCCCAGAAGCCATGTCTTCTGGTCGACGTGTATTTGTAAATATAGATTGTAGTAAAAATATGGAATTTGTAGTTTTATAATAAATCAGTAAATAACTCCGCCATTCTTTCTAGCCCGAGTGCTGTCCCTTGAGGTAAAACTCAGTTTGGCGCCACACATGTAGAGCTCGTACTCACGTTTCCGGTATCCTGAAGATTGTCCTAAATAACATGGACGCTGGTCAGAAAACATTTTAACATTCATATCAGCAAATATTACCAATTTCCATTTAATAGTTTATCAAAGTCTTTTTATTAACAAATCTTTTATTTTTTGTTAAGTCTTCAAGAAATATTTTCTTTTACAGCGTAAAAACAAGGAGCTGAAAAGATTACTGAACTTAATGGCAAGATTTAGAACTCAAATGAACGCACAAAGAGAAAGTTAAGGAGGAAAAAAGAAACAACATCGTTAAAGTACCTATCATCATCAGTGGTGCTACAGCAATGTGGGGCCCTGGCCTGCTCCACCACATCCTTCCATTCAGATATCATCATCAGTGGTGCTACAGCAATGTAGGACAATAGCCTGCTCCACCAAATCATTCCATTCAGAATATTGGTCTATAACAATGTACCCTATAATTGTTACCCTAAAACAATGTTACCTTATAACAATGTTACCCTATCATAATGTTGCCCTATAGCTATGTTGCCCAATAACTAGTAGTTGGAGTCGGTGCAAAATCACACCACCAGCTTTGCTTAAGTATCGAATACTGAACTGGTTAAAAATGTGCATATGTCATTGCACACTCACGTCAACCCAAATAGTAGACTTTTTTTGGCTATGTCACGTGCCGGATTCGGGAGTCGGCTAAGAACCTTGCTTACAAGCATATCTGTGAAATAGTGCTTGGTTAATCGAACTATGCTGTCATCGACGTAAGAGCGCGGATATCACATATATGTATGTCAAACATACCAGGTAATAGCCCTCAGTACGTCTTAGGTCACAGCCCATCGGTAATACGGCTTACCCCACTGTCCTCATAGAAATGTATTACACCGTTTAGTACTACACGAGTAGGGCCAAGTGTGATCCGCAGATAAGTCTTTGAGGATACACACTTATCCACTACTACGAGACGAAATGCTTAATAAACCCGGGGGTCTTGAGGAAACGCTTGTACAAATGGGAGGAAGAGCGGTGGAGTAGCATTGTGTACAGAGAGCGATTACAGAGACGGAAACCGTATCGCGTGTGTGTGGAGTTGTACAAAATGTAAATATATCCCCCCCCCCCTTGCTACTAATCGCGGTTGTCTACTCTTGGAAAAGCACAGATGGCCCTGACCTTGGAGATCTAGGGTTACCACACGGACACCAAAGATTAAAAGTCCAGTTCCATGTCTCAAAAGTGTCTCAAGTGTGTCTCAAATGTGTCACAATGTGTCTCAAATGTGTCTCAAGTGTGTCTCAAAAGTGTCTCAAGTGTGTCTCAAGTATGTCTCAAGTGTGTCTCAAATGTGTCTCAAGTGTGTCTCAAATGTGTCTCAAGTGTGTCTCAAATGTGTCTCAAATGTGTCTCAAGTGTGTCTCAAATGTGTCTCAAGTGTGTCTCAAATGTGTCTCAAGTGACACACAAGACTTGATCTGTGTTTGCTATTGCCGTTTAAAAAATAACCATGACAACGACGACAGAATATATTATATTGGGAGCGGGATGACTTATTACTCCCCCCCCCCCAACCTTTCCCCCAACCGACTTTTCCCCCATGACGTGATATGTGCAAATTTTGTTGTTAAAAAGGATTGAGCTTAAAAGAATTCCATTTATCCCCCCCCCCCTCCCTTTTGGATATTCACATCGCCTCAACAATGTTGATTAAAGTAACATACCATACACTAACCCAAACAATATATTTTTTTTTTAAAGACTGATCATTTGATGGTGTCCTTTTAAGGTGTATTGGAATATTGGGCGCTGATCAAGTTGCTGTTGGAGAATCGTGGAGTAAGGGCCCAAACGTTATGATGATGTCGGAGAGAATCGTGGGGTCAGGGCCCAAACGTTATGATGATATCGGAGAGAGTCGTGGGGTCAGGGCCCAAACGTTATGATGATGTCGGAGAGAGTCGTGGGGTCAGAGCCCAAACGTTGTGATGATGTCGGAGAGAATCGTGGGGTCAGGGCCCAAACGTTATGATGATATCGGAGAGAGTCGTGGGGTCAGGGCCCAAACGTTATGATGATATCGGGGTCTTAAAATCTTAAAAAAAGAACTATCCAGTTTACAACCAATCCAAGTCCAAAACAAACCTCAGTTTTAGAACCCTCAAATTCACCCAGCCTCTCCGGACAAAGAGAGTCACCAACCTACACAAAGGACACGAGCCAGAGGAATCTCGGTTACGCATCATTAACATTGGGAATTCCCGAAACACAATCTAGGTCTGGTGGCATAAAGAGGGTCGTAAGTCTGGTGGCACAAAGAGGGTTGTACGTCTACTTACTGCACGTCTCTTTTTCCTTTTTTTTGGGGGGGGGGGAGAGAAACATCGATAATGTGTCACCTCCCGTGGTTAAATGTGTATTGATCTTCTTTAAAGAGTCATGTAACAGGTGGGGGAGGTGGGGGAGGTTTGGGAGGGGGGTTAGAACAGGCACTAATAAAGGTTATATTAAGTAGCCGGGTCGTGGGGGATTGGGGTGTAGGGACAACTTCATGAGAAGTTCAGGAATCATTTGTTATTTTAGTCAAACCATTCCAATGGTCAAAGGTATGGAGTCATTTCGTTTATAAAGCCATTTCGAGTTTTAAAAAAAATCACAATCACATATAAAGCAGATACAAATTTCTAACGGGACCAGTATAAACTGGGAAGGCCCAGGGGGGGGGCAGCGGTGTATTGCCAAATTCTTAACAAAGGGTTCGCAGTTAGTATGTCCCCTTATGGCATATCGGTCACCGCCACAGTCAGGCATATTTATTATTTTGAACTAACGGTTCGCACGAACCTGACCGAACCGGCTCCAAACCACTGCTGGGGGGGGGGGGGGTGTGGAATGAAGACATAACATAAGCAAGTTGTTAATTTAATCATTTTAGCATCATCAGTATTCAATTCAAACAAAATGTGTACCTTTTGATTGACTACCCACCCTCACCCTGAGATGTTTCTCATGCGCCCCCACCAGTGTATGAAAGTGTCGAAGGTGCCCGGTCGTGTGGACAAAAGACAGCTTGAATCGAGGACCTAGGCAGTGGCCAAGTTCAGCCTGAGGTCCACGATCAAACGCACACGTGTGGAAGAGATGAAATGGGCGGGCGACGAAAAGACCCTTTCCGAAAAGGGGGTGGATGAGGGAAGGTGGGGGGGGGGGGGAGGGGGGAGTCGAGCGGTTTCAGAAGCGTGGTCTAGAAAAATCACAGGTCCTCATATTTTCGGAGGGACTATTAAGTACTTTTAGATAAGGAAAAGATAACATTATAAAAATAAAATTATATATATGTAATTTTTTGGAGGGTGGGCAAGTATAAACAATTAATTATCATTTTCTTTAAATATACGGAAACATGCGTTAAAATATATGTGTGTATGTATGTGATTTTAGAAAATGTACATAGCGTGAAAAAAGGAGAGGAGTCTGAGGTGTATTACACTGTTTTTATAGTGAAGGGTGTGAAAAAAGTGTGTGGTGTTGGCGTACCTAGTGGTGTTGGCGTACCTAGTGGTGTTACAATCCGGGGCTGATTTTATAAAATGTTTATTAAAAACTTAATGAAATTTATGGGCGCTGGGCGAGGGGGGCTTTGATTTTGGATTCTGCTCAGGCAGCATAAGAAATGACACTGTTTGGGTAGGTGCCCCAGGCAGCATAAGAAATGACACTGTTTGGGTGGGTGCCCCTGGCAGCACTATATACACATCTGTTTGGGTGGGTGCCCCAGTTGGCCCCAGGCAGCACTAGATACGCCACTGTATGGGTGGGTGCCTTAGGCAGCACAAGATACGCCACAGTATGAATGGGCGTATTTTATGAATATGTCAAAGCCCATATACGTTACAGACCGGACATAAATAAAGTTCAAGGTCGTTGAAACACTGCGAGGAAACATTGCCATACGTCTGCCCATAAGTCAAAACTCAGTCAAGTTGGAAATGGAAAAATAGTTGATAGAGTTTAGACATTGAGTGATTAGCTTTTTTTCCAAAGACACAGTACATTGGTGGGCACATATGTGGGCACATATAAGGGCACATATGTGGGCACATATAAGGATAACATTATTTTAATATTTAATACATGTATAGTAAAAATTTCGTGAAAATAGCTTTCAATTGCGAAAGAAAGAGAGTCGGAACATATTTTATAGTTGATGTGGATATTATTATCTCCAAAACCAAATCATGTTACACATGTGAAAATTTATGTTACAAATGTTGCCATCCTTTTTTGTCCTTTCCGGAAAATACCACCCATGGGACGAGAATAAATATTGGATGTGAATAAATATGGGTTAAGATCTTTCTTCTTTATAAATTTGAAATTCTTATTCTTTAAAAAAAAAAAAAAAAGAAAAAGGAAAAAAAAAAAGAAAAAGACAAAAAAAGAAGACAAAAAACATCGCTTAAAATACATTTCATGGTCAAGTGCAGGTTAATTGTTATCATTTCATGGTCAAGTGCAGGTTAATTGTTATCATTTCATGGTCAAGTGCGGGTTAATTGTTATCATTTCATGGTCAAGTGCGGGTTAATTGTCATCATTTCATGGTCAAGTGCAGGTTGTTATCATTTCATGGTCAAGTGCGGGTTAATTGTTATCATTTCATGGTCAAGTGCGGGTTAATTGTCATCATTTCATGGTCAAGTGCGGGTTAATTGTTATCATTTCATGGTCAAGTGCGGGTTAATTGTCATCATTTCATGGTCAAGTGCGGGTTAATTGTTATCATTTCATGGTCAAGTGCGGGTTAATTGTCATCATTTCATGGTCAAGTGCGGGTTAATTGTTCTCAGGTTGTGACCCCTCATTCGTAGATAATAAGGAAGTTCTAAATATACACTGTAGTACGTACTTTTATAAGGTTTTCATTGGAAGCTAAAAATACTTGTGGACATGTTAGATCAGCGGTTCTCAACCTGTGGGTCGCGATCTCTTTGGGGGTCGAACGACCCTTTCAGAGGGGTCGCCAAAGACCATCGGAAAACACATATGCGCTACAGTTGTAAAGCAGCGACGATATTAATTTTGTGGCTAGGGGTCGCCATAACATGAGGAACTGTGTTAAAGGGTCGCGGCATTAGGAAGGTTGAGAACCACTGTGTTCGATGCTATTTCCGTTGATATTGCAGTCATCTGTATGACTGTTTTTGTACAGTCTTCACAACCTTGAAATATATAAAAAAAACTTTTAGAAATGCTTTAGTTTTGTTTCCGCATCCACCTGTACATAAGTGTTTCTCAATGTGTGGCGCAAGCCCCATAAAAAGGTAGGGGGGGGGGGCAATTAATATTTATGCCGAGCCATTTAGTCTCCGGGGAAATGAATTTTCATTAAAAAAAGTTGGGGGTGGGGGTGGGGCACGGGCAATGTTAGACAGGACACGAGATCGGTAGTTAAACCCTTGTAGGTGATCAGGTGGGGCATGGGCGAAACAGGTTGGGAAACACTGCCTACAACTTCATCCCTCTCACCCCCCACAGCAACAAGAAACATTAATATTATATATATCAGTGGTTCTCAACCTTCCTAATGACGCGACCCTTTAATACAGTTCTTCATGTTGTGGTAGCCCCCCCCCCCCACCATAAAATTATTTTTCGTTGCTAATTCACAAATATGTGTTTTTCGATAGTGTTAGGCGACCCCTGTCTAAGGATCGTGTCGCGACCCGCATGTTGAGAACCACTGATATGTATGATCAGCTTGGTCTCGATCTATTTTGTCGGGCCTCTTTTCATTAATTTTTATAGTTCAAAAATATGTTGGCTCCGATGACCCAAATTTGTTTTTATTGCCCCTACTTAAATCACAGTAAATCACTCGCTTCATCTGCATCTCCCTTTAACATAAATGCACCTGGTGGCCCCTTCAATGTGGGGGGGGGGGGGGGGATGACAAGCTAGTGAAAAGACGCAGTGGCGACGAGTGATCCGTGACCACAGCACGCTGCCTGCCCCCCCCCCCCCCCCGTGTCCGCAATATGACACAGACCGCAAGGGACGACGCGTGTTGTCAATCACATATCAACAAGCGAACGTACCACGACTGGCTTACAAAAGGTACTTTAAATTTAAAAAAAAAAATTAAAACCGGAGATTGTGTAATGGGGTCACAACACCAAATTTGTACCTGGGGCACACAAAGCAACGTTCATGGAGGGTTTCTGAACTTGTGACTTGTGGCGATAGATGTACATTTCTTTACTTTTGGCGATAGATGTATATTTATTTAGTTTTTTCTTGAGGCTTATCTACTATTAATTGCTTTTTTTTCCGATTTGAGATCAAGGTATTTTTGTTTGTTTGTGTGTGTGCGTGGTTGCTATTTTTTAGGGGATGGTGGGGTGGGGCGTGGAGCTGTGCCCCTCATTGGTAGATAACGAAAAATTTCTAATAATTCTGTATGACGTATGTAAGGTTTCTATTAGAAGTTAAAAATAGCTGTTAACATGTAAATCGATATTACCATTAGACTGAATTTAATGAAGCCAATAAATAGTATGAAACAACACCAGACAGAAGTAGAAATATATCGGTGGGACACCCCTGTGTGGAAGGACACCCCTGTGTGGAAGGACACCCCTGTGTGAAAATACACGCCTGTGTGGAAGGACACCCTTGTATGTAGTCTGACAAGATTTTTACACACATAGTGTATGCCAAGATAATATTTCTCAGCCTTATGTTTTTTTTAAACTATTTACGGCATCCATCTTACTTACGTCACACTGGAACGAATTAATAAAATTCCGCATTCCCAAAGTTTTGCTGATAGGAGCAGTGTGTAGAATTAATTATTTCATTAAAACAATGAGTGGGAATACTTCGGCGCCATTATTCTAGTAAGACAAAGTGGGTGACATCATACACCTGATGTTGGGCAAAAGATGACAGAGCGGATATTAATAGTATCATGACCATCGTCTGACTTACCTTATTTGAAAACAATAAAAATATGGGTGAAATATGTATAGTAAAAAAATCCAGGTATAAAAAAAACCAACTCGTTTTAACACCGTTAAAACGTTTGAAATTTTGGGTCACCGATGAAAAGAAGATTGTAATCCATGAACAGACGTGAAGAAGCCTGGCGACTTAGTCCACACACACAACAGATCTTGGGTCCAGAATGAATTTATCGACGACTACCTGTTGTGTTTCTTATCACACCTGGAGGGCGCGAGGGGCTGGGGGGCTGGCTGGGCGAGGAGAGGCGGCGTGCGACATGACAAACCAGGCGGACCGAGGCTGTGGCGGAAGGACGGTCTCACGGATGTTACGTTAAGATGGTCGTGCATTGGCATACATTTAAGCAAAGGATGTTTGGGCCCCATTGTCTCATTGTCTTTGTGCGAGTGTACCCGGCGGTCGGTTGACAGCAACGGATTTAATTAGTAATGATTAGTCAACCACAGCGCTGCTCAAAGCAGTGTTGGACTGATGTTGGCAGAAGATGCCTATACGCCGATACACTCGATGTTTTCTCTTTTTTTCGGTTCGGGGTGATCCTGCCAACCGCCCTAGACGGCCAACCGGCCAAGAATGCCAACCATCATAAAATTTACGGACAGATCCGAATGAAAATGAATTTTCCGTAGAAGTCCGTAAGAAATTTAGGATGTCCGTAAAAGTCCGAAAGAAATTTAGGATGTCCGTAGAAGTCCGTACGAAATTTAGGATGTCCGTAGAAGTCCGTTAGAAATTTAGGATGTCCGTAGAAGTCCGTAAGAGCTTTAAGATGTCCGTAAAAAAAAGGCAATGTACACACATTTATTTAGACTAAACAAAACGGGATATGTGATTTCTTCTTAATTTTTTGAAACTTTTAGGATTATAATCGAGAGGAATTCAAGACTGATGAGGATGCTTTACATTAAAATAACGTAACAAAATAGACTCAAGCCTCACTTTCAATTGACATAGAATCATACAAAACCATAACATAGCCGTATGGATATTTAATTTTAGTCTAATGGGACCAGGGCACGCATGGCCGCCATTCCGACCCGGGTCCCTTGAACATAAATGCTACTCGGATGTCATTTAGGGTAGTTTATTTTAGTTAAACTGAAGAAGTAAGTTTACAAACGTATGGTCCATTCAATTATCTTTCATTTGATAGCTCATTTGGTCTTACAAACCCAACAATAATATTTGTAATATTGTTTTTAATAAACCCTAACTCTCACTTCTGGTACCGGGTCCGAATAGCTGAAGCCTTTATTTTTTTAAAGGTCACTTTAAAAAAATGTGTCGTGACATCGTTTACTGGTCCGCAAATAAAAGGTTCAGATCTAGAAAATGTGTAACTATATATATATATATATATATACACAGATATATATATAAGAGTTGGCCACCATGCTACCGCCCACTGTAAATAAAGTACACAACTCAAAATGTTCGTTTCCAAATTTTACTCCACCTGATTACGTCATTTGACAAAGAGAAAATAAAAGGAGAAAAATGAATAAACTCTCAACGACCAAACATTTGTCCTATGTCTTATCTTTTTGTATGACTGCGACTTACGGAAGGGAAAAAAAATCTGATTAATGATTTAGAGTTTTGGTTTAGAGAGTTTTAATGTGTACATTAAAAAAGACTTCAGTCCCCTTTCTTTCACTAGAAATGTAGCTACACAAAAATATCTCTTTCGAAAATGTAATCAAATGATAAGCAAAGCATAAAGGTTGATCACCCTTCCCCCCCCCCCCCCCACCAACCCCGGCCGCCCCCCCCCCCACAAAAAACCACAACAACAAAACAAAAAACAACAACCAAACAACCTTTTATATTTCATTACAATGTAGAACAATTATAAATAAGGGTCTCCCCATAAAGTGTGTAAGGCATTTGTTCAAGGCATCTGTTTAAGGCATCTTTTTAAGGCACCTGTTTAAGGCACCTGTTTAAGGCATCTGTTTAAGGCACCTGTTTAAGGCATCTGTTTAAGGCATCTGTTTAAGACATCTGTTTAAGGCATCTGTTTAAGGCACCTATTTAAGGCATCTGTTTAAGGCACCTATTTAAGGCATCTGTTTAAGGCACCTGTTTTAGGCCGTATCCGGAAATTTGATCGAAAGAAATTTCGTCGACGGAAAATTGATCGACGGAAATTTGATCGAACGGAAATTTGGTCGAATCGTTTTTTTAGTTTATACGTTAAAATTTTGCGTCAAATTTCTTTTTGAACGCATGATTTTGTTTTAATATATAGTATAGTGCGTTCAAAAAGAAATTTGGCGAACATTTTAACGTCTGAACTGAAAAAAAGATTCGACCAAACTTCCGTTCGATCAAATTACCGTCGATCAATTTTCCGTCGATGAAATTTCTTTCGATCAAATTTCCGGTAACCGTTTTAGGCACCGGTTTAAGGTACCTGTTTAAGGCATCTGTTTAAGGCACCTGTTTAAGGCATCTGTTTAAGGCACCTGTTTAAGGCACCTGTTTAAGGCAACTGTTTAAGGCACATGTTTAAGGCCTCTGTTTAAGGCGTATGTACCATGCGACATTGTCGATGGGTTCAAAGTTCAAATTTATAGACGAAAACATGTTTACAAAGTAATACCGCATAATGATAGTATCTGATGATAGTATCTGAACTGGACCAACTAACTGAGCCTAATGCAAGTATAATTTTACTACTCAGGGGTTCGTGGAAAGGTGGTGGCAAAAACTTGGTCCATCCGGGGTGGACCAAGTTTTTGCCACCACCTTTCCACGACCCCCCCCCCCCCAAAAAAAAAAAACAACAAAAAAATCTGATGTTGGCCGAAAATGCCGCACTCAATATATAGAGAAAAAAAAGTGACCTATGTTGGATGGTGGGCAACAATGATGGGCAGTAACTGTGTTGGATGGTGGGCAACAATGATGGGCATTTACTGTGTTGGATGGTGGGAAACAATGATTGGAAGTAACTGTGTTGGATGGTGGGCAACAATGATTGGAAGTAACTGTGTTGGATGGTGGGCAACAATGATTGGAAGTAACTGTGTTGGATGGTTGGCAACAATGATTGGAAGTAACTGTGTTGGATGGTGGGCAACAATGATGTACAGTGACTGTTTTGGATGGTGGTCGGCTGTGTCCACGTATCTCGTAGCTTGGATCACGTGACGCTGAACCCCGTATAGGATTACAATCGACTGTAAAAGAGCGATCAACAGTTCTCACTTCAATTTTTGTGGTCTCTAACGTGAGAGATTGTCCAACGGGCGAAGAAGAGTTCATTCCCGAATGAAAGAATGAAAACACACGGAGTCCTGTATGTGGTTGGAGTCGGGGAGACGGATTCGATTACTTTCGGTGACTCTTAAAAGCCAGATATATGTAACATATACATTTTTAAAAAAAACATAATCAGATCTTATGCAAAAAATAGTTTGTCATCTTCCTGAGTTCTGCACAAGACATCACAAATGAGTTTTTTTTGATGACTTTCCAAAGAGGTAAAGGAAAGGTTGGCCCGGGGGGAAAAGGGGGGGGGGGTATCAATTAATCGTAGAAGTTAAAAATATTCGACTGCGACGTTGTAAGAATCGTGATCATTATCCTTTCGTGTGAACAGTAAAAAGAGTCTTTGATTTTTTTTTTTTTAAGGTTTGAGGGGGGGGGGGGGGAAGGGGGTAATTGGGTGCTGTCAGCCTAGTGCGCCATTTTTTTTTCATTATATAGAATGGGGGGGGAGGGGGGGTGGCAGGGCCTATTCGTCCGGCTGCTGAATTTTATTTTGTGGATGAGGGGCGGCAAAAAGTCACTGCGTGTAAAACACGAAGCAATAAGTCTTGGAAATGTAGCTTTTATACTACGGGTTGATTGCCTACCCGGTTGTATGTGTATGGCTGACAATTATATGGTCTTAGAATGTAAGCAAGGTGATTGCCTGAATGTGTATGGCTGACAATTATATGGTCTTAAAAAGAAAGCAAGTTGATTGACTGAATGTGTATGGCTGACAAATATATGGTCTTAAAAAGAAAGCAAGTTGATTGACTGAATGTGTATGGCTGACAATTATATGGTCTTAAAAAGAAAGCAAGTTGCTTGACTGAATGTGTATGGCTGACAATTATATGGTCTTAAAAAGAAAGCAAGTTGATTGACTGAATGTGTATGGCTGACAATTATGTGATCTTAGAATGTACGCAAGGTGATTGCCTGAATGTGTATGGCTGATAATTATGTGATCTTAGAATGTAAGCAAGGTGATTGCCTGAATGTGTATGGCTGATAATTATGTGATCTTAGAATGTAAGCAAGGTGATTGCCTGAATGTGTATGGCTGACAATTATGTGATCTTAGAACGTAAGCAAGGTGATTGCCTGAATGTGTATGGCTGAAAATTATATCGTATTAGAAAGAAAGCAGGTTGATTGCCTACCCGGTTGAATGTGTATGGTTGACAATTATATGGTCTTAGAAAGAAAGCAAGTTGATTGCCAACCCGGGTTGTATGGCTGACAATTATATGGCGTTAGAAAGAAAGCAAAGACTACCCCTTCAAGTCACCGTCACCTTAGTCCTGACTTAAACTTTGCCTAACCTCTAATGTTCAATTAAGAACAAAAAAGGGGAGGGGTGTTAAAAACCATATAGATTTTGTGATGTGAGTGTAATTTAAACCATCCTCACCACACAAACAAATCGATGGAGGTTTAGAGTAGCCAATTAATGGGTGGAGGCAACCACAGGGTAAAGTTACGAGTTAAGTGGGAGGGGTGTGGTAGAGCGGAAGGAGGTGTGGTAGAGTGGGAGGTGGTGTGGTAGAGTGGGAGGGGTGTGATAGAGTGGGAGGAGGTGTGGTAGAGTGGGATGTGGTGTGGTAGAGTGGGCGGAGGTGTGGTAGAGTGGGAGGGATGTGATAGAGTGTGAGGAGGTGTGGTAGAGTGGGAGGGGGTGTGATAGAATGGGAGGAGGTGTGGTAGAGTGGGAGGAGGTGTGGTAGAGTGGGCGGAGGTGTGGTAGAGTGGTTGGGGGTACAGTAGAGTGGGCGGAGGTGTGGTAGAGTGGGAGGGGGGGGTAGAAGTAGGACGCAAACAAAAAAGAAAAGTGAATCTTTAATCGATTATTCAAATAGTCGAAATACATGCACCCCCCCATTTACACTTGATGAAACGGACCACAAAAAGCTAGACGCCCCAAGTACAGGCGCATATCTCAACGGTTTGTGATCAGAAAAATAACAACGTGATTCCTCACTATTTCATTGCAGTCTACTGCAGGCGAGTGGGAGATTTATGTTTTATGTTACTGTTGTGTGCTTGGCGATAAGAGCGGTAACAACGGCGAAGACAGGTCATGATTTAAAGACCTGACAGACAAGGCGAGCAAGGACTGACCTAGTGTGCACAGCTGTACTGATCTAGTGTGCACAGCTGTACTGATCTAGTGTGCAGTGCTGTACAGATCTAGTGTGCACAGCTGTACTGATCTAGTGTGCACAGCTGTACTGATCTAGTGTGCAGTGCTGTACTGATCAAGTGTGCAGTGCTGTACTGATCTAGTGTGCAGAGTTGTACGGATCTAGTGTGCAGTGCTGTAATGATCTAGTATGCATTGCTGTACTGATCTAGTGTGCAGAGCTGTACTGATCTATTGTGCAGTGCTGTACTGATCTAGTGTGCAGTGCTGTAAGATCTAGTGTGCAGTTAGTGTGCAGTGCTGTACTGATCTAGTGTGCAGTGCTGTACTGATCTAGTGTGCAGAGCTGTACTGATGTTGTGTGCAGTGCTGTACTGATCTAGTGTGCAGTGCTGTACTGATCTAGTGCGCAGTGCTGTACTGATCTAGTGCGCAGTGCTGTACTGATCTAGTGCGCAGTGCTGTACTGATCTAGTGCGCAGAGCTGTACTGATCTAGTGCGCAGAGCTGTACTGATCTAGTGCGCAGTGCTGTACTGATCTAGTGCGCAGTGCTGTACTGATCTAGTGCGCAGAGCTGTACTGATCTAGTGCGCAGTGCTGTACTGATCTAGTGCGCAGAGCTGTACTGACCTAGTGTGCAGTGCTGTACTGACCTAGTGTGCAGTGCTGTACTGATCGCTACCTGCGTCAGGTAGGACAAAAGAAAGAACCAAACCAAACACACAAACGGATAGTGATATTACATGTATGATGCATTTTGATTGAACAACAAAAGAAACATGTTTGGAAGGTTGGAACTATCACAAACGTGTTATTTAGTTTTACACTAACTGCATGTTAAAATAAAATTAATATTTTTTTCTTTTTAAATGAGCTTTTTGCCCATGGCGCCCAACACACGGGTTGCGGCCTCAAAATGGTTTGGAAGAAGGTTAGTCTGCAGGGTATACCGTCTGAAACAGTCAAATCATTAAAAATAATAATAATTAAAAAAAAATAAAAAACTATTAAAAAAAACTTTGATAATGATTTTTAAAACAGTTTTTATTCGGCGTTTCAAAGTTTAAGTTAACGCAATTTTAATATTATTATTATTATTATTATTAGTTGTATTATATAGCACGGTACCCCAGCGAAGGGCTAGGCTCACCGCGCTGTAAATAAAAATATTAGAAAAAGAGACATAATCGTGACAATAAAATAAAATACATTTATGTAATAAAGAACAGCTGTATAAAGACAGAACAAAAACTAATGCATATTCACCACATTCACCCCAGAACTTTTACATGTCAAGCCATGGACGGCGGCCATCAGCAGCGTTTATCGGTCAGATGTGGGGGAAGCTTGTCGACGCACAACTTCAATCACCCCAAAAATATATAGTAAGCTAAAACATATCGAATTTTATTATGCTAAAAAAATTATATATATACATTTTTGAAATCTAAAAGACTTATATTATTAAAATGCAGTTCGGGGCGGGGGAGGGGGGGGAATGGTCACCTTGTTTTGTTTTTTTTTTCAAATTGGACCGCAACAAAAACCAAAAGTTTTTTTCCCCTCTGTGTTATAGTTAAATGTTATTACTATAGAACTCTTTCCAGGAACATGAATACATGTAAAAATTCTGAGAACAAGATGCAGATGTAGCCTGGCTTTGTAGCATGTCAAGAAAGCGCAGTAAGTTCACGCGATCTGCGGGCTTGGAAGCACAGACTCGTAACCGCACCTATAGAGTATAGAGAAGAGTTGTAGAACTTTGTCTTACGTTTTGCCAACACCAAAAAAGAAAAATCTTAGATTTCTGTAAGCCAGTGTTTCTCAACCTTTCTAATGACGCGACCCTTTAATACAGTTCCTCAAGTTGTGGCGACCTCAAAACACAAAATTATTTTCGTTGCTACTTCATAATTGTAGTGTATATATTTTCCGATGATCTTATGCGACCCCGTGGAAGGGTCATTTGACCCTCAAAAGCGTCGCGACCCACAGGTTGAGAACCGCTGCTGTAAGCAGTTCTAGACAATGAGAAATCCGTTCTACAGTGCAATCTGTAATTGTAGCATACACAAATAAAATAAATTCACCACTGTTAAAAAAAGAAATTTCAGTGGGTTTTTTTGGTGTTTTTTTGGTATCGAAATCATCCACCCGTGGCTTTCGTACGCATGGGCAAAGTTTAAACGATGTATTTATTGTATAATGTGACGTGTTCAAGTCTTAAAGGTCGTGCCAAAAAGTCTGATGGTTGTGCCACAACGTTTAATCGTCGTTCACAAAGTCTGATGGTTCTGCCACAACGTTTAATGGTCGTGCACAAAGTCTGATGGTCGTGCCACAAAGTCTTAATGTCGTGTCACAAAGTCTTAATGTCGTGTCACAAAGTCTTAATGATCGTGCCACAACGTTTAATGGTCCTGCCACAAAGTCTAAATGACGTGCCACAAAGTCTAAATGTTGTGCCACAAAGTCTAATGGCCATGTCATATTGTTCGTTGGTTTATGCATGCGATGTACGCAATGATGTATCCCTCCATAAAAAGCGATAGCAGATGGGAAACCTGAGCCTCATATGAGATAGGAGAATTGGGTCATTCGCAAATAAACAAAATAAATACAATCAAGAAATTTGAGACGCCCTGCTAATATTTGATAGTCGTAAAAACCAGGATAGTAAAAATGGGAACATAATATTGATCGTTATTTCAGTAGCGTTTTGTTATTTCTAACACTGGAAAACGCCACATCGCATTACGTAATGTTACTATTTTTAGACAATGTTTTCTAAAACATGGCCTCTAACAATTTATTTCCGCATTAATAAATCAGTAACAATTTGTTTGTAAAATATTTCGTAAAATAAAGTTGTAAACACGTTATCGTCTAGGTCAGAGGTTCCCAAACTTTTTTGTCTCGTAGACCCCTTGCCATGTTTTTCGGTTTTGGGTAGACCCCCTGCTTACCTGATATGGATTTTTTGCAAATTCATTAACTTTAAATGTATTTTTGACAGGCGGTATAGTGCTACTCACTTTGAAAGATTTAAATTTATAACGGTAGTGAAGTGTAGTATGAATAACTTTTTTTAAAAACATGTTGAGTTTCATACATTAATTAATTAAATTTAAATTAAAAAATGCCAAAATAGAATTCATGACCTGCTTACATGAGATCCACTATCGTCGACCCCCATTTTCATTTCATGGACCCCCATTTTCATTTCATGGACCCCCAATTTTTTTCCCGCTGTCATAGACCCCTTGCAAGTTGTCGTAGACCCCTGAGGGTCGATATAGACCACTTTGGGAATCACTGGTCTAGGTTAAGGCTCACTATGCCGGCTCTCATTAACGTAGAAGTACCGAACAGCTGTTGATTGATTTGCCAAACGCAATACCAGGAGTTTTTTTATTAATATCTTAAAGAGATTGGCCAGACTGTTCGCCCGGATGTTCTATTAATAGATTTCCCCGGTTAAATGACACACCCTATTCAGCAGACGTGACGTCCTCTCCCGTGTAAGATGTTATGCACTTATACATTGAGATATATGCGCACCATGCGCACACCATGATGCACTTTTTAAAAAAAAAAAAAGCGTTGCATTCAGAATTGTCTAAATTAACCTGCAACAGACATTCACAAGAGTATTACATTTTAATTTTGCTATTTAAAGTCTCACATGGGTTCACATTTCAAGTCGTACCCCGATTCAAAGTGAAAAATTCCGACCCCACACGTCTCAGTAGGGAACCCTTCCACTCCAGTTTGTGTATGTGTCCAAGCGACCCATTTGCGCACTATCGTCTGATTTATAAATTAAACCACTTATATTCTAAATTGCGCCTTCTTGTGGACCGCCCCCCGCCCCACCCCCACCTCGAGGCCTGGGCTTAGTCAAGACGCCTGATTGATCAAAAATCGATCATCTCAATTTTAAATCACAGCTTCCTTTTCTTCTGTGGAACCGTAATTGGGGAACCACGGCCAAAAAAATGTTGGGGTGTTCACTGGGTCAATCAAGGACAAGAATGTTGAGGGGGGGGGGAAATGAAAGAGAGGGCAAACGAAGTTATTAATATTTATACTTTATTATTGAGACATTAGACAAGTTTCTAAGCATTGTCTCTTTAACATAAAATGCATAGCAGGTAAGTCAATAGGCCATGCCCAAATTTAGAGGCCCCGCCATAGAAAGCCTATTTTTACGTACTGACCTATTAGTGCGATGCTAATTTTTTTTCCCTTCTAAAATACTGAAATCTAAATATGTTGAGGGCCCCGATATTCCGACTTCCCATTTGCCTAAGAGGGTCTTATCCTAATCGAGCAAGTCTGCGAAGTATGATAGGTATTGAAAATAAATGGTTTAAAATAGATTTATTTGTATATTTATCAGTGTAGCGTTTTCCCGCAAATTTCTTTTGAACAAGTACACGACCACTACCGCAAGCGATGAGCCTCACGTGACACGACTACTACCGCAAGGGCGGAACCTCACGTGACACGACTACAACCGCAAGGGATGAGCCTCACGTGATACGACTTATACCGCAAGTGATGAACCTCACGTGACACGACTACTACCACAAGTGATGAGCCTCACGTGACACGACCACTACCACAAGTGATGAACCTCACGTGACACGACTACTACCAAAAGTGATGAACCTCACGTAAAGTAAACTAGCTTTATTCCACCGGTGCCATATTCATAAGCATATTGTGAATATCTATTTAAAGATTGAACCACAGATACGACCCTATGTCTGGCAAAGGGTAGTAACTACAAATTGAAAGAATAAAATACAAAAAGACCCTATGTCTGACAAAGCTATGAAACAGCCACTGAAAGAAAGAAATACATAAAAGGCCCTACGCTGACAAAGCTATGTAAGAGCTAATGAAAGAAATGAATCACAGATATGACCTCATGTCTGGAACTGCCAAAAAAAATAATTCAGTTCCAGTTGATTTTATTCTCCCTTAACAAACCTTTAGCACGACATTCCAACACAGAATCTGTTCGCTGGCCACGAAAGACACATGTCACTCGTCTTAATACAATTTATTGAGAGTGAACCGTGCTGAACATAATATATCATAAGCTCAATCGGGTGTATCGATTGCATGGTGTTTAACACTGGGGATACGATCGATAACAACATCGGGTGTTTTAAACTACATCGAACTTGGCGTGGTCTGAAAGATTACGGCGTGGAGATCATCAAT
This sequence comes from Omphiscola glabra, assembly GCA_964017045.1. Classification (NCBI taxonomy): domain Eukaryota; kingdom Metazoa; phylum Mollusca; class Gastropoda; family Lymnaeidae; genus Omphiscola; species Omphiscola glabra. The sequence goes on along the minus strand of OZ024803.1, from coordinate 5,141,003 downwards.
GTATTGATTCGATCGATTTTTAATACGATTGGACTGTGCAAAGAAACGAACACTTTACATAGAACCTAATGCGTTAAAACACGTGTACGGTACAAGCTGGTAGGTTGAAATACCTAAGCGTGTAGGTGCCACGCACAGGCATGCACGTGTTCCCAGTAGTGTTGGGCAGGCGTAGATGGACTGTGGTCTCTCGACGGAGGAAATTGAATTGACAGTTGCCCATAAAATCCTTTTCTTCGCTCACCTGTAAGTGGTCGGGAAAGGTGACCGAGTTTGAAAAAAGGATGATATATGATGCACTGCTTTCAAACCTTGAGGATCCCCGTACCAATTGGCCACAATGCTCCACACAATACACCATCTCTGGCCACAATGCTCCACACAATACACCATCTCTGGCCACAATGCTCCACACAATACACCATCTCTGGTCACAATGCTCCACACAATACACCATCTCTGGTCGCATCTGTGGCAATGTCAAACGTTGTCCAATCTGAGTCGGTACAAATATGGCCTTGTGTACTGAAACAATAGGCGAACGACAAATCTGAGTCGGTCCAAATATGGCCTTGTGTACTGAAACAATAGGCGAACGACGAATCTGAGTCGGTACAAATATGGCCTTGTGTACTGAAACAATAGGCGAACGACGAATCTGAGTCGGTACAAATATGGCCTTGTGTACTGAAACAATAGGCGAACGACGAATCTGAGTCGGTACAAATATAGCCTTGTTTACTGAAACAATAGGCGAGCGGACGTATTTGAATCATTACAAATATGGCCTTATGTACTGAAACAATAGGCGAGCGGACGTATTTGAATCTGGACGATAGCTGATTTTAAATAAGAAAGGTATTCGTTGTAAACTTTGTTTTAGCCGAATGCAGCTCATAATGGAGACCACGTGATGCTCATTTATCGCAGCACTTAACCGCCAACAAGACTGCCCCTTACTGACATAGGGCACTTAACGGCCAACAAGACTGCCCCTTACTGACATAGGGCACTTAAAGGCCAACAAGACTGCCCCTTACTGACATAGGGCACTTAACGACCAACAAGACTGCCCCTTACTGACATTGGGCACTTAAATATCAACAAGACTGCCACTTACTGACATAGGGCACTTAACGGCCAACAAGTCTGCCCCTTACTGACATAGGGCACTTAAAGGCCAACAAGTCTGCCCCTTACTGACATAGGGCACTTAACGGCCAACAAGTCTGCCCCTTACTGACATAGGGCACTTAACGGCCAACAAGTCTGCCCCTTACTGACATAGGGCACTTAACGGCCAACAAGTCTGCCCCTTACTGACATAGGGCACTTAACGGCCAACAAGTCTGCCCCTTACTGACATAGGGCACTTAACGGCCAACAAGTCTGCCCCTTACTGACATAGGGCACTTCATTTAAGTAGAATTTCAGAGCTATGAAATTTCCTTTCCAAAAATAACACAACAATGCTACTGTCTTCTTATTAAACCTCTTTCGGAAATTTTCTGCAAGTTTTTTTGAAACACCCCCCCCCCCTTTCCCCAAAACCACTTCGCGACCACTTGAGTACGTGCGAAAAAAAAAGTGGTCGAATTTACACATTTTTCTTCCACTGATGTACATCGGAAAAATCTATACCATCTGGGTATTAGTTTTAACGGGTTTTGGATGTACAACTGTAAACTAAGTCGGGGACACTGCCGTGTGGCCCACCTAACCATTATTTTGCATCCGCCTCTGCTAAGGTACGTTGTCATTCTCTCACCCCACCACAGCCCCCCTCCCCCCCAACCTACGCGCTTTCAAATATCGAGGTGCTAGAAACCTGTTACACTTTACGATACCGATTAATTGAATTTTTTCTACAACTCACGCCTTGGTCATCGTGCGCTAAGGCCATCAAATGTTAGGCGAAGCTAAAGCCTAGGTCAGTGTTCCCCAAATGGTGGTCCACGTGCCGGTCCGCACAACTTGAATAATTATGGTCAAGAAAAGGTAACATAATAAAAAAATCTGGCAACTTCCCTTTCGAAATGTGTCTCCCCCCCCCCCCCCCTTTTTCCCTCTGCTCCGCCAAACTTAAAATTTGAGAAGCTCTTCTCTAAGTAACCAGGATGTGGTGACGTCATGGTGTTAACGTAAAGATAATAGCCTAACAAGAAATTATAGGACAAAGCTTTGGCATCAAAGAAAAGTGAAACAAATGAAACAGATTGTACACATGATTTATATTAAACAGATTGTACACATGGTTTATGTTAGACAGATTGTACACATGGTTTATGTTAAACAGATTGTACACATGGTTTATGTTAGACAGATTGTACACATGGGTCATGTTAGACAGATTGTACACATGGGTCATGTTAGACAGATTGTACACATGGGTCATGTTAAACAGATTGTACACATGGGTCATGTTAAACAGATTGTACACATGGGTCATATTCTTGATGAACCAGATTGAGCCTCGGTTGTCACTCATCTATAATGTATAAAAACACAGTCACTTCCATACACAGACAGAAAGCGTCTGTGTATATGTGGGCGTCCATTAATTACGTCAACAATTTTTAAGCAATTTTTGACCCCCCTGTCAACAATTGTCAAACATTTCCACCCCTCCCCCCTGTCAACAATTGTCAAATATTTCCATCCCCTCCCCCTTGTCAAAAATTGTCAAACATTTCCAACCCTCCCCCTGTCAACAATTGACATACATTTCCAACCCTCCCCTTATTTTGTTGACATAATTAATGGGCGACTCCTATGTGTATGAGTTTATGTATCTGTGTATATGTGTCTGTGTATATGTGTCTGTGTATATGTGCCGGTGTATAGGTGTCTGTTTATATGTGTCTGTGTATGTGCCTGTGTATATGAGTCTGTGTATATGTGTCTGTGTAAAGGTGCCGGTGTATATGTGTCTATGTATATGTGTCCGGAGAGAGGGTTTAAAAAGCTTTATAAATATAGGATAAAAACAAAGAACATAATATCATCATCTTTATGCTGTCATCTTTATGTTGTCATCTTTATGTTGTCATCTTTATGTTGTCATCTTTATGTTGTCATCTTTATGTTGTCATCTTTAGTTGTCATCTTTATGTTGACATTCATAGTAGATATGGGATGTGCCCGTGTGTCCCCCAAACCCAGCAACTTTTTCCCATCACTCATACATATGTGCATTGCAAAAGTGAATCGGTGGTATCACAATTCTCCGCTTTCGATTCACCATCTTTCAGATTTCGATTCACCATCTCTCAGCTTTAGACTCAAAATCACTCAGCTTTCTATTCACCATCTTTCAGCTTTCGATTCAACCTCATTGTGGTACGGGGGAAGCATGTCTTTCAGCTTTCCATTCAACCTCATTGTGGTACTGGGGAAGCATGTCTTTCAGAATTCGATTCAACCTCATTGTGGTACGGGGGAAGCATGTCTTTCAGCTTTCCATTCAACCTCATTGTGGTACGGGGGAAGCATGTCTTTCAGAATTCGATTCAACCTCATTGTGGTACGGGGGAAGCATGCCTTTCAGAATTCGATTCAACCTCATTGTGGTACGGGGGAAGCATGTCTTTCAGCTTTCGATTCAACCTCATTGTGGTGCGGGGGAAGCATGCATTTCAGCTTTCCATTCAACCTCATTGTGGTACGGGGGAAGCATGTCTTTCATAATTCGATTCAACCTCATTGTGGTACGGGGGAAGCATGTCTTTCATCCAAGACATCCCAGAATCCAGAGCAATGAACTAGCTGACGTGCGTCCCATTAGTGAGATTACTGGGGGGTGGGGAACAGGACAGCAAATAGACGCGGTTGATAGATTTGGACCAAAAAATAGCATCAATAGACAACTAGACGTTGTACACTAATCAATATTGCACCGGTGTCCTTTTAGCATGTGATGTTCGGATAAAACATCATTTAACGAAGCAACGCCATTTGCAATTGAAGCCGAGACCACACGGGCTCATCTCACCCCCCTTCCCCTCTTCACTTTTATTCCCCGAAAAACCCCACACTCTACTTAACCAAAGTGCTCATACGCCGATGCAAAGTACACCCTGTATGTATCAAAATTCTATTTTTTTAGAATGAGATGGTAATCACAGAGCAATCACCACAGAACAGTCTGCTCCCGTACCCATCCTCAGTTCCCCATCGCATGCGCGTAGACCCAATCGCGACAATTGTTCGCCCCGCATCGCCAGTGAAACAATTATGGAAGATGGGCTACATCCGGTTTTGTTCAGAACGCCCCGTGCGATTAGCGCGTGTTTATTGTTTTCATGGCGGAAAAAAAGGTTTGAAGCCGGGGGGTGGGGGGGGGGGGCTTTATTATACAAACAGCTTCATTTGCTGATACATCAATGTGTGCACATCTGATCCAACAGCACGATAAAATCTGTAGCATATCATAATATGATATTATAACACGATTTCAGACATGAAAAAATATTGTATACTCAGGTATTAAGTCGATAACAAGTTGCAGATATGGAGATTGATTCATCGATGCATACGCACATATGGAGATTGATTCATCGATGCATACGCACATATGGAGATTGATTCATCGATGCATACGTACATATAGAGATTGATTCATCGATGCATACGCACATATAGAGATTGATTCATCGATGCATACGCACATATGGAGATTGATTCATCGATGCATACGAATACATTATTGTCAATCCAAAAGTTATGTTGCGTGATTCCTCTCACTCACACATGGCCGTGCCGAGGGAAAAGTGGCGCCCGGGGCGAACCATGTCAAGGCCGCCCCATTGATAAAGGCAACAGTGTCGCCCGGGGCGAACCCCTAAAAAGACGATTTTGAAACCAGTTTCTTTGTGACGTATATTATACTTTATAATTATCGAAAACTATTATCCCCCCCCCCCCCCCAACCCCAAACAGAACCCATGTTGAAGTCCGGGGTGAGAACCCCCTTCCCCTTATTCACACGACCCTGCACACACACATACACACAGAAACCCCGAACGTAAAACTTTATTATGACTTTATGTGTTGAGAAGGTAAATCACAAAGTGCAAAGTTCAGTCTTGATGGCATGATTTAATATGACTACACCGACAAACGTCGTTGATACCACACAGAATAGAAGAGACCAACGTACTTCGGCCATCTGGCCGACAAGGCAACGGCTCAATATTAAGATATTAAGAGTTTTAAGAAATATTTTAAACCATGAAACGATGGTGGATTTTACATTCAGCTTCAGACGTATTTTTTCAAGACCTTGCAGTCTGTCTATGTGCGTGTGCGTATAGATGTGCGTGTATGTGTGCGTGTGCTGGCGTGCATACGCTCGCTCTTCGGGTATGCTAAAGTTGAAGGTGTCTGTGTATCACGGGTCAAAGTTGAAGACATTGGCGACAGCAAGACGTCTTGACCTCATTTGACACACAACCATCTCCAAATTTTTTTTATTAAAAACCACAAAACAAAACCAACAACAACCACAACATCCCTCACACTATGGAAGTCCCCATCCACTAAAAGTACGTTGAACAAGGCGACCGGTCTCTCCAGCATAGATTACAGAAAAACCCTCATCTCAGAGGCCAATTTACGGACACAGTAAACCCTTGATACTGTGGAGTGTCCAGACAATAGTCGACCCGTAAGGGGTGGTGGGGGAGTCCCAGATCGGTACAGACGATCAACCGTGTCAGATTGCCCGCGATGGGATGACGGCGTTGGTTTTATGACCTAAGACCAACTGACCAAACAAGGGCCAAGCTTGTCAGATTGCCCGCGACAGGATGGATGACCTATTACGCGGTGTGTTACATAAGAAGGGGATTGGGGCCCTGGGTACGTGGGACGTATAAAAGGGACAGTTGGATGGGACTAGGAGAACTCAACCGGGGGGAACTCAGCCGGACAGACAGGAGCTAGAGAGGGACCGTGACAGTCGAAGTGGAGTACGACTATGAGCGAGAGAGTGAAGTCAACGGATAAGACAAATGAAGGTCCAAAGATTATAAACATCGTGGAGTTGTCAATTTGGTGCAGTACGAGAGACGGAGTGTACAAGGTTGCAAATATAATTAGAGAGCCGAGGCGAGCAAGGTTCGCTACAATACGATGACCAGTTTAAGATTGAGGTTCCTGAAGGACTCTCTGGTGCCCTTACTGAAGGACTCGCTGACGCCACTAGGAACAATCAATATTAACCAAAATGATTTAGCTGGTGAGATGAAAATATTGAAAGACATTCATCAATATGACCCTCATCGATATTAATCTCAATATTACACAAATCAATATAGATAGAATAACCAATGGTTACATGTAAAACACCAGGTAAATTTGGAGAGGACAAGTAGGACTCTACCACAGGACTCGCGTGCGATGTTGCCTCGAAATCTTAGGGTTTACCTATGTAATTTTGTCCTACCTGGTTTACCCATATAATTTTGTCCTACCTGGTTTACCCATGTAACTTTGTCCTACCTGGCTTACCCATGTAATTTTGTCCTACCTGGTTTACCCATGTAATTTTGTCCTACCTGGTTTACCTATGTAACTTTGTCCTACCTGGCTTACCCATGTAATTTTGTCCTACCTGGTTTACCCATGAAACTTTGTCCTACCTGGCTTACCCATGTAACTTTGTCCTACCTGGTTAACCCATGTAACTTTGTCCTACCTGGCTTACCCATGTAACTTTGTCCTACCTGGCTTACCATGTAACTTTGTCCTACCTGGTTTACCCATGTAACTTTGTCCTACCTGGCTTACCCATGTAACTTTGTCCTACCTGGTTAACCCATGTAACTTTGTCCTACCTGGCTTACCCATGTAACTTTGTCCTACCTGGCTTACCCATGTAACTTTGTCCTACCTGGTTTACCCATGTAACTTTGTCCTACCTGGTTTACCCATGTAACTTTGTCCTACCTGGCCGATGCTGTCTGCGTAAAACGTATTTATCTATAAATTCCCATAAGTTGTAAACAAGAGTAAAGATGACATTAGTGAACCATTTTTTATTTTCTTGGCTCAACATTCTACAATTGAAAATACGTGAATCCTGGATACGGAGGAATTTAGTAAATAATCTCTCTCACAAGAACGACTCCAACACACATGTGGGATTACTAGGCGCCAAGACGGACAGTGAGCATTGGAACAGTGCTAACTACTCTTCATAGCCATTCTGGACAACAGAGCGAAGAAATGCTGGGACTCAGTGTTACACCTTACAGTCCATGTCAGCGAGGGTCAGTGTTATGGACCGTTATCAATATGGAAAATTTAATCTCTTATTTAAGTGTATGGCTCGTTCTAAAACAGTACAGTAAGTCTCGTGATAAATGATCTGCCTGCCTCTCATTCAATCTATCGGCCTTTCTATAGTCGTTTTCTACTCATGTCTCTAGAACCGTCTGACGCATAGTTTTGCTTTCCAGTTTTATGCAGATTCTTTGGAAACGGACTATACTAAGCTTGTTGTAAACAAGGTTAAAGGGAGACTACTATTTCGCTAGCAACACCCCATAAGCGCCATACACCTATTTGGGTCAACCAGAGTTCACAGCACGTGGAAAGAATGGAGCAAACACGTCACCTACATAACAGTCAGCTTTAGGGAAGCAGATACAGAGTGAAGAAGCTGCTGGGACTCACTTTTACGACAGTAAAAGTCAGCGCAGAAGCGTCTAGGACTCAGTTACACCTTACTGTCCATGTCAGCGCAGAAGCGTCTAGGACTCAGTGTTACACCTTACTGTCCATGTCAGCGCAGAAGCTTCAGGGACTCAGTGTTACACATTACTGTCCATGTCAGCGCAGAAGCTTCTGGGACTCAGTGTTACACCTTACAGACCATGTCAGCGAGAGACAGCTTTAGGGAGCAGATACAGAGCTTGTTAACGGGTCGCCCCGTCCCTACGTTATCTCACTAATTAACGTAAGCTGTTGTGGGATTACGGGGGTTTAAAACAGGGATCGCTGTGAGTATTTTCACGCAAAGAGTCACTAAAGTAAAGTGAAGGCCAGTTAGACAACCCTTAGACATTTAGAACCGCTGTTTAAGACATTTAGAACTGCCACCCCCCTCTCGCAGGAAATAATACGTTTTTGTGCGTGTCCACAAGCCACACGTGTCAATTATAGCTGTACATCGACATAATTAACGACGGACACACACAACAGTGATGTGAGGTCAACACACACACATACACACATTGACTGACATATCTGGGTTACCTCTCCCTTCAGATGTTAACCTGGCCAATAAGAACAATTTATGTTTTTTAACGTCATTTCTACACAGCCTCTGGTCTGTGGTTCATCCGTGACCACCTTCGATAGTTTCTTTGAAGTTACTTAATTAAAAGGGTTGAAATAACTGATAATGGGGGTGGGGGGGTGGGGGGGGGCGGTGTTCGGATAATGAGATTTGTGCGTATGGAGAGGAGGGAGAGGAGGAAGATGAGGGGGAGGCTTCTCAAGTAAATTGTTTGTCCGCACAGTTGTAAAAGTTCAAGACTTTCTTATCAATGTGTGTGTGTATGTGTATGTGTAACGTGTATGTGAGTGAGTGGGGTGGGTGGATAATTTAGACCAGGTCTGCACAATATACGGCCCGCGGGCCACATGCGGCCCACCAGCACCCACTTTGTGGCCCACGAAGCAACGAACTATTCTTTTTTTATTTTCGTAATAGCTCATCCCCCCCCCCCCCACGTCCTATTGTCTTTCGGCCCGCACAAGTTTTTCATAAAGTATTACGGCCCGCACAAGTTTTTCATAAAGTTTTACGGCCCGCACAAGTTTTTCATAAAGTATTACGGCCCGCCTTACAATTTGAATTGTGCAGCCCTGACTTAGACGGCCATTGGCTGTATGATGGAATTCGACTTTGTTGGTTGAAAAAGTTTCACTGAGTGATTCTAATGTCGAAGAATTGCTTTCATTGGCTGGCGAATCCATTCCATCATAGCTTTCTATAGTTTGGTTCGACCGCTGGAAATGTTCCAACCGTCTACGGTGGAACACAAGGCCGTGTAGAGGATTTCTGGGCCCCGAGGAAATCCCAATTTTAGGCCCCAAGGAAATCGCAATTTTGGGCCTACACAAATAATATTTTTAAAATATCAAACGTATCAACGTTCGTCCTTAGGGCCCCCCTCGCCATGCTGACGGGCCCATAGGGATTTACTCGGTTATCTCGGCCCCTGCACGGCCCTACCTCTACCTCTGGACGGCCCTGTCTCTGCCTCTGCACGGCCCTGTCTCTACCTCTGCACGGCCTGCCTCTACCTCTGCACGGCCCTGTCTCTACCTCTCCAAGGGGCCCTGCCTCTACCTCTGCACGGCCCTACCTCTACCCCTGGACGGCTCTGCCTCTACCTCTGCACGGCCCTGCCTTTACCTCTGCACGGCCCTGTCTCCACCTCTGCACGGCCTGCCTCCACCTCTGCACGGCCCTGTCTCTACCTCTCCAAGGGGCCCTGCCTCTACCTATGCACGGCCCTACCTCTACCCCTGGACGGCTCTGCCTCTACCTCTGCACGGCCCTGCCTTTACCTCTGCACGGCCCTGTCTCCACCTCTGCACGGCCTGCCTCCACCTCTGCACGGCCCTGTCTCTACCTCTGCACAGCCCGGCCTCTACCTCTGCACGGCCCTGTCTCTACCTCTGCACGGCCCTGCCTCCACCTCTTGCTTTTCAGCTCACTACGTCTGCGTTGTGCTACAGGACCGCCAGAATAATTAATAACAGTTTTTAAGTGTAAACGCCTTTTCCCAATCAAGAGAGGGGCGGGGTTGGTACCATGCTACACATTTGATCGGTGACGTCAATATAAGAACAAATAAAGGGGTGGGTTGGACGGTTTGGATCTAAGTTGAAGTGAAAAATATAATAGATCAAGACACAGGCACTCCCAAAGTCTTAAGTTCGTTAAGATCAGTTGGACTTCTGAGAAGAAATGATGATTTGACTGAAGTTCAACTAACTTTAGATCACTTCTGCCTTGGGGTATTCCGACTAAACCCAAACAAAACTCAATGTAAACCAATGCTTTATTCTTTGATTCAGCTACGTCACTTATTTCATGTCGTGTCATTTCGATCAATCAGCCACGTCATTTCTTTCATTCAGCCACGTCATTTCTTTCATTCAGCCACGTCATTTACTTCCTGCCACGTCGATTCTTTCATGTTACGTCATTTCTCTCACTCAGGCACGTCATTTCTTTCATGTCACGTCACATTTTAAATGACGACAATCGTGCTCAGTCATTCACGTGAAAGTAGCTCTCCGCCAACTTAGGTGCACGTCCACAGCCGTATCAGTATGTCTATGAACCACGTGGGACACGCACGTTTAGCTACATGACCGTCGATTTAATTTGCGTAGCGCTAGGATTAATTATCCCATCCCCCCGCGGCGGGCAAATATTTTGCAACCCCCTTCGACGAAAAAACCCCACAGTAGTTGGCCGAAATTCCCCCCCCCCCTTTTTCCCCTTTTCGACACAAAGGAAAAAAATACCCCACGGGACCAACCGCCCCCTCCACTTATTTCGTCTTAAGTCACTAGGGCCCTTTCCTCTGCTACTTTCTCTGCCATTGTTATCACGAGTTCTCGCATGAAGTGGCTCTTGAGGAGAGAAGTCAGGAGCCTAACAACACTGCGGTAGGTAAGGCCGAGAGCCGACGGCTTATCTTTTGTTACCTTTTTCACTACTTGGCTTCCAGGTGGAATGAAGGTCACAGACCTCTTTACTGGCCAGGAAACGTATCCACCACTTACGATCACACTCTCCAACCCCTCCCTCCACCATCACTTCAAACTTCCTCTTTTAACCCTTACAGCCCATCCAACCACTTCTAACCCACCCTGTATATTTTATTATTTCCCCAGAAAAAATCTTAAACCACCGTTGTTCACGCCTCTGTACTGTATTTTCGGGAAATGAAAAAAAAAAAATCCTAACACCCGAAGTGTATCTTTCAAAAATATGAACATCTCGATGTGAACATCTCGATGTGCTTGGTTTTTAAGAAAAGCTTATCATCCATTATCCACTTTCCAACGTCACTGACTTTTGCGGTCTGGGTAAATACTTATGTAAATGTACCCACAATATGTCAACGCCACTGTATGTTCTGACGTTGTTATGAAACATATTTATTTATTTTGTAAGAAAATATATAACTTATTTTTCATGACTGTTATATAATTTGATTTACAGATATAGTTATCCAAGGGGGGGGGGGGGCGGGAAGTGGCGGCGAAGGGCGATCTCCCCCCGGGCACCAACATCAGAGTGGGTGGGGCAAAATTGTATTTAGTTAGATACGACCTTAAATAAGGATTAAGAAATAAAATATCTTGTGCCTCACAGAAGGTGACAAAAAAACGTAAAATTTTACAGCCAGGCAGGTTATTGTCAAAGAAAGTTGACAACAGAACAGGTTGCTTCCGGTGCCTTATGCCACCATTCAGAGAAGAGTGCCAAAAGAGCAGGTTGTCAATACAGCAGGGTGTCACCAGAGCAGGGTGTCACCAGAGCAGGGTATCACCAGAGAAGGGCATATTCAGAACAGGGTGTCACTAGAGCAAGGAGTGTCACTGTTGAAGCCTGGAGGGGTTACACTATGAGTTTACTGTGCACCAGGTGCCATCCAGACCAGGGGTGCCACTGTTTCAGATACGATCAATATCGCGGGAAAAAATATCTTTCGCTTCGAAATTAAGAAATTTTTAATAACCTGCTCTTGATGGCGTTTTACGACACATGGACACTTACTGACTCATTTTGGGAACTTATTGAATCATTTGGGAACTTATTGAATCATTTTGGGCACTTATTGAATCAGTTTGGGAACTTATTGAATCAGTTTGGGAACTTATTGAATCATTTGGGAACTTATTGAATCATTTTGGGCACTTATTGAATCATTTTGGGCACTTATTGAATAATTTTGGCACTTACTGACTCATTTTGGGCACTTATTGAATCATTTGGGCACTTACTGACTCATTTTGGGCACTTATTGAATCATTTTGGGAACTTATTGAATCATTTTGGGAACTTTTTAAATTATTTTGGGCACTTATGACTTATGTAATTAAAGACCGTGTGTAATCTATGAGCTCAAGGATTTGATGTACCAAAATTCTTAAATTTTATTTATCGTGACATCAATTAGTCGTCGTCACTATGCCAGTCTGGTGTAACTGAAGGTCAATAGACGTATCTCAGGGTCAGCGGTTGTAACTAAAGGTCAGAAGTTGTAACGAAAGGTCAGCAGTAGTAACTTAAGGCCGGCAGTCATTACTGAAAGTCAGTACTTGTAACTTATGACAATAGTTATAACTAAAGGTCAGCAGTAACTTAAGGCCGGCAGTCATAGCTGAAAGTCAGTACTTGTAACTTATGACAATAGTCATTAAGTAAAGGTCACTAGTTGTAACTTAAAGGGCAATAAAATAACTAGCGGTCAACTACTTGTGTAATGGAAGGAACAGAATGCCGAAATCCCATCTGCACTGTGATCCTTTCAGGCGATGGTCTGTACGTGCTCTGTGCGCTGTCCCAGGAAAATGTTTGGAGTCTCGGTCCCAGGGGCACTGAGCGGTTCTCAAACCCTTTTTGGCAGGAGACTACTCTACACCTAAAGTTATTCATTTCACGGCGTGGAAGAGCCGTTGCATCTAAGTGGCGGTGGTCCGCGGACCACAATCTAGGGAGCACTGTCCTTAAGGACAAGGCCAGGACAAACACACCCCTTCCCCCTTTTGCTCCTAGGGTTTAACTTCAGTTATCCAAGACGCAACAGCCACGCAAGCTTAGAGCGTGCTTGTGAATCGTTTGATGAAGTCGGACTCGGGCGGGATTATATTCTTAGACACAAACCCAAGGGAAAGCAGGAGATTACAGCTATTGATGACAGTATCCCCCCTTTGAGGGGTTGAGTCAAAAATAAATACTGCTGAATTTCTGCAGAGCAAGGGGTTGCCAAATTGAAGAGTCTTCTGGGAGAGGGGTGTAGTGTGTGTGTGGGGGGTGGGGGTGGAAGTCTGATTTTGAAAATGAAGTCTGCACTCAAAGGTTTTGACTGTGTTAACGTTTCATTTTGATGCAATATTACTGTTGTGAAAGTGAGAGAGAAAGGGGTATCTAAGTGAGAAACACATACTTTTAATATATCTTTGCAATATTTGTTCAAATTTATTAAAGGGAAATTCACAGAGTATACAGCAAAGGTGTAGACCAACCCAACAACAAATACGGCCTGTCGGCCCCCCGGGGTGTTCATGCTTCATGGCTGAATCAAATTTAATTTGTATTACTAAGAACAGTTATGGTTTTACACTCAGACTGAGAGGGCTACACAGTCATCTGAGAGAGCTACACAGTCATCTCAGAGAGCTACACAGTCATCTGAGAGAGCAACACTGTCATCTGAGAGAGCTACACAGTCATCCGAGAGAGCTACACTGCCATCTCAGAGAGCTACACTGTCATCTGGGTACACATAAATTTTTAATTGCAAATAATTTGTTATTTCTTGTTTTCTGTCATCTGTTGAAGAAGACATTTAGCCGAAACCTCATATTAATTGTTGTCTTTTTTGTCTTTTTTTTTTACAAGCCTGAAAATATATTGTTCCAGTATTTATTTACTTTACACGTTTTGAACGCAGCCCCCCCACCCCAGGTCACCATATGATTGGTTTTACATCTGTTGTGTTCCCACTGTGTTGGTTTCTGCCTGGCTCATCAAGGTTCACGTGGACTTTAGTCTACCAATAGATACTGGGTGGCGTTATTTTAAACAAGAAACTTATTTGTCGAAACACATGCTAATCGAAACACATGCTAATCGATTGGTATTTAAATAGAGTATGATACATTGAATGACAAAAAAGGCCAACGTTCAGCTGAGATGCGTTATACGATCGATCAGTGGTGCGCAGTCGCTTTTGAGGAATTGTTTCTAATGGTCTCCATAGAGCTTGCGCACTACTCAAATAAAACATACAAATAGTGATATTAACAATGGGGAAAATGTATTTTGGGAAACAGGTGAAAATATAGACTTGATCAGTTCAAGAGGACGAAAAGTTGCATTTTATTTCAGGGATATTTAAAATAAACACGCTTTGGAAAGTAAAAATAATTCTACCTAGGGAAAAAAATATAGAAAATAATGTTCTACCTAGGGAAAATATATAGAAAAAATTTTCTACCTAGGGAAAATATATAGAACAAAATGTTCTACCTAGGGAAAATATATAGAAAAAAGGTTCTACCTAGGGAAAATATATAGAACAACATGTTCTACCTAGGGAAAATATATAGAAAAAAAAGTTCTACCTAGGGAACATTTAAGAAAAAAGTGTTCTACCTAGGGAAAATATATAGAAAAAAATGTTCTACCTAGGGAAAATATATAGAAAAAAATTTCTACCTAGGGAAAATATATAGAACAAAATCGTCTACCTAGGGAAAATATATAGAACAAAATGTTCTACCTAGGGAACATATAAGAAAAAAATGTTCTACCTAGGGAAAATAGATAGACAAAAATGTTCTACCTAGGGAAAATATATAGAAAAAAAAATGTTCTATCTAGGGAAAATATATAGAAAATTTTTTTCTACCTAGGGAAAATATATAGAAAAAAATGTGGCGCTTTTAAAATTATAGTTCTAATTCTACGCCAGATATGTTTTATATCCAATCCAAAAGATTCAATACAGGATTATCAAGCATGACTTCAATACAGGATTATCAGGCATGACTTCAATACAGGATTATCAGGCATGACTTCAATACAGGATTATCAAGCATGACTTCAATACAGGATTATCAAGCATGACTTCAATACAGGATTATCAGGCATGACTTCAATACAGGATTATCAAGCATGACTTCAATACAGGATTATCAAGCATGACTTCAATACAGGATTATCAGACATGACTTCAATACAGGATTATCAGGCATGACTTCAATACAGGATTATCAGACATGACTTCAATACAGGATTATCAGGCATGACTGATTGTTTGAACACATCGTGATTATCAGACATGACTGAATGTTTGAACACATCGTGATTATCAGACATGACTGATTGTTTGAACACATCGTGATTATCAGACATGACTGATTGTTTGAACACATCGTGATTATCAGGCATGACTGAATGTTTGAACACATCGTGATTATCAGACATGACTTATTGTTTGAACACATTGTGATTATCAGACATGATTGATTGTTTGAACACATCGTGATTATCAGGCATGACTGAATGTTTGAACACATCGTGATTATCAGACATGACTGATTGTTTGAACACATCGTGATTATCAGGCATGACTGAATGTTTGAACACATCGTGATTATCAGACACGACTGATTGTTTGAACACATCCTGATTATCAGACATGACTGAATGTTTGAACACATCTTGATTATCAGACATGACTGAATGTTTGAACACATCGTGATTATCAGACATGACTGATTGTTTGAACACATCGTGATTATCAGGGATGACTGATTGTTTGAACACATCGTGATTATCAGACATGACTGATTGTTTGAACACATCGTGATTATCAGACATGACTGATTGTTTGAACACATCGTGATTATCAGGCATGACTGAATGTTTGAACACATCGTGATTATCAGACATGACTTATTGTTTGCACAGTTCGTGATTATCAGGCATGACTGATTGTTTAAACACATCGTGATTATCAGGCATGACTGAATGGTTGAACACATCGTGATTATCAGACATGACTGATTGTTTGAACACATCGTGATTATCAGGCATGACTAAATGTTTGAACACATCGTGATTATCAGACATTACTGATTGTTTGAACACATCGTGATTATCAGACACGACTGATTGTTTGAACACATCGTGATTATCAGACATGACTGATTGTTTGAACACATCGTGATTATCAGACATGACTGATTGTTTGAACACATCGTGATTATCAGACATGACTGATTGTTTGAACACATCGTGATTATCAGACATGACTGATTGTTTGAACACATCGTGATTATCAGACATGACTGATTGTTTGAACACATCGTGATTATCAGACATGATTGATTGTTTGAACACATTGTGATTATCAGGCATGACTGAATGTTTGAACACATCGTGATTATCAGGCATGACTGAATGCTTGAACACATCGTGATTATCAGACATAACTGATTGTTTGAACACATCGTGATTATCAGACATGACTGATTGTTTGAACACATCGTGATTATCAGACATGACTGATTGTTTGAACACATCGTGATTATCAGACATGACTGATTGTTTGAACACATCGTGATTATCAGACATGACTGATTGTTTGAAAACATTTCTTTTATGAGAGGTTAATCATGCACACTATTTGAAAATGACCACACCCAATTCCCATGCCGTGACGTCGACACCAAATTTCATGTACGCAAACGTCGCCAACGTCAATGTCATGACATCCACAACGACGCCATCCACCCACACATTATGCCAACCTCATTATCTCCAATATAAAAAAACCGAACGTTCTTTGGCTGCCCGAAGTTTGTTAAAAAATTTTCCAGAAAGAAACAACCCCGCATAAGGGAGAATTCCAGAAGCGACCTCTTAGGCTTAGCTCCCTAGACAGTGTCCTCTTAGGCTTAGCTCCCCAGACAGCGACCTCTTAGGCTTAGCTCCCCAGACAGCGACCTCTTAGGCTTAGCTCCCAAGACAGCGACCTCTTAGGCTTAGCTCCCCAGACAGCGACCTCTTAGGCTTAGCTCCCCAGACAGCGACCTCTTAGGCTTAGCTCCCCAGACAGACTAAGTCTGTAGAGAGTTAGCTTCCCAGACAGACTCGACCAGTACGGAGTTATCGATCTATTCCGTTTCATAAAGTTATGAGACGAGGTTACACTGTATAAGCCAAACCAATGTGTGACGAACATGAAAGAAATAGACATCAAATAACACAGATGTAATAATAGACTTCATTGAAGTTAATGTGGATGCTCTGATTTCTGTCTTTCTAAAAAAAGAAACCTGTTCCATAAAGTTTACATATTAGCTTAGGAACATTTTGTTCAGTATCTTAAAGAACTCTTAAAAAATGTTCTCATTATACATACATACGATGTGTTTAAACATATGATATAATATGTAAGCTTCCAGCCACTTACATGATAAATACTTTTACATCCAATCGGAGGTATTTTTATATTAATGTTAAAGTTTGAGCACCCTTGCCGTCGGGGTGTGTCGGCTAGGGAAAAAAAAAAAAAAATTCAAAAATTAGAACTATTGTCTGCTGCCGTGTTTTCCGTAGCTTTGATGGGCCATTTCTTTGTATAGATTTTCGTCTATTTTTTGAGTTGTTGAGGCAAGAGAGCTAGGAAGTGGGTTGGTCTTACCCGGGCTGTTAATGTTTTTTTTTGTGATAAATATAGAGGGGTGGAATTTTGGGCCAACGACAACTTTTTTTCCGATATGGGAAGAGGCAAAAAAAAAAAAAAAAAGTTTATTTTTTTTAGAAAGAAAACAATTCGCAATTTCTGTTATCCAGAGATTTCATCCTTCTTCATTTCTCTTGGTCGTTGCCCTTATCTTTAAAAAAAAAAATATATATATAATAATAAATTGAAAATTACAAAAATATAAAATAAAGTTAAAAATAAACACGGTTCAAGTTGTTGTGTTTCTTTTTTAAGCGGGAGATGTTGTCACAGTAGATGTTGTCACAGGAGATGTTGTCACAGGAGATGTTGTCACAGTAGATGTTGTCACAGGAGATGTTGTCGCAGTAGATGTTGTCGCAGGTGATGTTGTCACAGGAGATGTTGTCACAGTAGATGTTGTCACAGTAGATGTTGTCACAGTAGATGTTGTCACAGTAGATGTTGTCGCAGTAGATGTTGTCACAGGTGATGTTGTCGCAGGAGATGTTGTCACAGGAGATTTTGTCACAGGAGATGTTGTCACAGTAGATGTTGTCACAGGAGATGTTGTCACAGGAGATGTTGTCACAGGAGATGTTGTCACAGTAGATGTTGTCACAGTAGATGTTGTCGAAGGAGATGTTGTCGCAGGAGATGTTGTCACAGTAGATGTTGTCACAGTAGATGTTGTCGAAGGAGATGTTGTCGCAGGAGATGTTGTCGCAGGAGATGTTGTCACAAGAGATGTTGTCGCAGGAGATGTTGTCGCAGGATATGTTATCACAAGAAATGTTGCCGCAGGTGACTTTGGCGCAGGATATGTTATCACAAGAGATGTTATCGCGGGAGATGTTCATGTAAAAGTCTAAAAATTACATCGAAACATTGTTCAGAATCCTTGCGAGAGATAAAAAAAATGATACGTTGAAAATCGTTTGATGTTGTTATGTAGGCGACGACGTGCTTCATGTTTTCCCCGTGCATGATCTCTTGCAGTCAACACACACGAGGCCGCTTTGGGGTGTGGCTAGCGAAATAATAGTCTCCATTTAACCTTGTTTACAACAAGCTTAGTATAGTCAGTTTCAGACAGAAAATTATAGAAGAATCTGGAGAAAACTGGAAAGCAAAACAATGCGTTTCTGGAATCACCTGAAACCGTGTATTAAAAGGCCGAAGATGGAATGAGAGGCAGGCAGATCATTTATCACGAGACTTGGAGCGTGTGTTATATTTGTGCTACTAGACAGTGCTTTGTTTACTGTGTGTGTGTAGATTTCTTTTCACCATTGTACCACGTTTGCACATAGTGTTTTTATTAACATATCGTACCGGTACCAGCCAAACAGTAAGTCAATAGTTTTAATTATATTCGTTTGATTTTGTCATTTATTATAATTAACACATAATAAAATGTATTAATTGTAATTTGCCCTGGTTTGAGTATCGTCTTCTATGTTATTGTACTTATCATTTGCTATCGTCTTTTGTTGTGTACTGTTTTAGAACGAGCCATACAATTAAATAAGAGTTTAAATTCTCCATATTAATAACAGTCCGTAACAATATGTTAAAGTTACGAAACGAGCACAGGATGAATTCTTTGGTGGCAACCATACTGACAATACAAGATAAATGATACCACCCCCATTCCCCTCTCCCCAATGCTTTATTAATAGTTAATGATATCTGGTGTTAAACAAAAAGATCTGTACTCATCAGTGCAAAAATTTAAATTGTTTGGTGTTGCCTTCTGCGTGAGACTATTGGTATTATCAAAGTTTACACTTGACAAAGTTCTGAGCCGACATAGTGTGCATGAACCGACAGTGTGCTTGAGCCGACATAGTGTGCAAGAGCCGACATAGTGTGCATGAGCCGACATAGTGTGCAAGAGCTGACATAGTGTGCAAGAGCCGACATAGTGTGCATGAGCCGACATAGTGTGCATGAGCCGACATAGTGTGCATGAACCGACATAGTATGCATGAGCCGACATAGTGTGCATGAACCGACAGTGTGCTTGAGCCGACATAGTGTGCAAGAGCCGACATAGTGTGCATGAGCCGACATAGTGTGCATGAGCCGACATAGTGTGCATGAGCCGACATAGTGTGCATGAGCCGATATAGTGTGCATGAGCCGACATAGTGTGCATGAGCTGACATGGTGTTCATGAGCCGACACAGTGTGCAATAGCATGCAAATAAACTAACGGCAATGATATAAAATCGTTTCTAGTTGTGTAATAGTTTTTAATGATATACTATCTTCATTGACCGTGTTTAAAAGAAACACAGATAATGTTCTAACAAGTTTTGCCAAGGACAAGTTGAGACCGGGACAAAGAATGCATTCTCGCGCCCCTTCCTAAATTGTATTTAATAGAAAACAAAACTTGATGCAAATAATTACTTTTTGACCCCCCCCCCCCGATTTAGACGCCCAGGACCCATGCAACCCTTTCGCCCGCCCCCCTCCCATTTTTCACGACCCTGAGTCCACTTTCTCCACGGCCACCCTATCCCCCCACCCCACGAGTCGTCATAAGATCTGTTCACTTTGATATCCAGAGATTAAGGTCAACCCCCCCGGACAACTCAAACTTGAGGATGAAACCCCTCCAAGAATGTCGAAGCCGGAGAAGAAGAGGTCTGGCAACACAACAAAAGGCAAACGCCCGCCCCCCCCACCCCCCTCAGCATATCAGGCGTGGGCCGCTGATACAGAAATCGATGGCATTGTTTGACGGGTATTGATGATCCCTGAAAAGTGCTGACGTTGGCAGACGACAGGATTCAGGCATTAAATCAAAACACGCTGATAAAGACGATCAGAGGTTTCAGTTTGAGAGCGTCATGATTGTTAATTAGAGAAAATCTTCTTTTGATACTTCGCCCCAGGGACGATATTGAGGGGCGGGAGGTGGTGGGGGTGGAGGAAGATGGGGCGATGGATGGCGTGAAGGGTGGGCCGAGGGTGTGAGGCACTTGGGAAAATCTCCATTTTGTTTATCGTATTGATAAAAATAGGATTCCTTGCAGTTTCTGGGAAACAAACTTTACTTTAAAAAATTTAAAGCCACACACGACAGAGAGAAGCCTGATACAAATTGCTAATAGTTCCAACAGAAAGTTAGGCAAGTAAAATCATTTGTAGGGGTGCTAGGCTAGTAAAACCATTGGTACGGGTGTGAAGCTAGTAAAATCATTTGTAGGGGTGCTAGGCAAGTAAAATCATTTGTAGGGGTGCTAGGCAAGTAAAATCATTTGTAGGGGTGTTAGGCTAGTAAAACCATTGGTACGGGTGTGAAGCTAGTAAAACCATTTGTAGGAGTGCTAAGCTAGTAAAACCATTTGTAGGGGTGCAAGACTAGTTAAACTATTTGTAGGGGTGCAAGACTAGTAAAACCATTGGTAGGCGGCTGAAGCTAGTAAAATCATTTGTAGTGGTGTGAAGCTAGTGAAGCCCAGAAGTTTTCTCTTGAATTTGTTACAGGTGAAATTATTATTTTTTACGTCTTACATACATCTGGACGTTTTATAAATATTTGAACGTCTTACAACTATTAGGAAGTCTTATACAAGTATCGTAAATTGCGTGTATGGCTGTAACCATCAAGAAATTCTGAGAGAAGTAAATAAGATATCCTATATGTACAGATAATTAAACATTGAAATGTGTACGTTTACCCGATCACTATCTGAAATCCAATGTGCAGGGGCGTAGGCATGGGTCAACAAATGGGTCGGTCCACGCCTGGCGGCACGTTTCTGATTATATTGGGGGGGGGGGGGAAAGCTTAGCCCGACCCAGGTGGCCTTAACCCTAGCAACGTCACTGTCTACAGGCAGGGCCGGCCCTATCAATTGAGGGGCCCTATGCGAAACGGATTGCGCGGGGCCCAGTCTGGGTAGAGATACGGACAATAAGTGAAAATTAATATTTTGTATTAGAAAATAAAGTACGGGGCCCACTACGGCCGCATAGGTTGCAGTGGCCTAAGGCCGGCCCTGTCTACAGGCGTAGGATGGGAGGCGGCTGCCCCGGGTGGCATTATTTTCTGTACACAGAGGGCGGCATTTTCGGTCAACTGCAGAGTTTTCTCGTGGGTGGGGGCGGCGAAAGGCTTGGCCCACCCCGGACGGCATGTGTCCCTAACTACGGCACCGGCACTCTGTATTGTAAAACAGTTTCCGCAAAGTGGAAATGTTTGTATGAGACACACACACAAAAACGGGTTGAAAACAAAAACATCGCCCGTGTGTCGAGTCTCCGTTAAACCAGACAACACAATGTATCACGTGGTTTAATTGCTCCGCCCACATTGGTCGATCGATGCTGGTAGACCCCCTCTCTCTCCCCTCCCGAACCCCTTTATTCCAATACCCTTCGGTTACAATACTTCCCGAGGCGGTGATTCTGTACATTTGAGATGTCAACAACGCACATCTGGATACACGTATAATTGCAATCTGAATTCATGTATTTAAACTCTCGCCCAAGCTCTCACTCTGACCCACGGAACTAGAAGCAGTCCTTTCAGCTGCACTTGAAAAATACTGTAGAACAGCGGTTCTCAACCTTTCTAATGCCGCGACCCTTTAATACAGTTCCTCATGTTGTGGCGACCCCCAACCGCAATTTTTTTTTCGTTTCTTAGCGTAGATGTGTTTTTCCGATGGTCTTAAGCGACCCCTGGGAAAGGGTCGTTCGATCCCAAAAGGGGTCGCGACCCACATGTTGAGAACCGCTGCTGTAAAACGAGACACCATACTTCCCGGCACCAATGATAACATCCAAATTCACTAAGCTGCGGTACTTAGTACTTAGTTAAAAATGCGCCTTTATTCTTATTTTGTATTAAAACACCAGGTCTATGCGTCGCACTATAGAATACATTATTCAACGGATGGGTGTCTCGTCACCACAAAAACTCAAAGAAACCAACATGGACACAGTCTTACGTCTTATTCACGCCGTTTTCATCATGGTCAAACCTTGAAGAAAAGGTATCCCTGGAATCTCACTCCAATGTCCTGCTGCTGAGCACATAAACACCAGTGTAGAGTATATCAGTGTAAAGAACACCAGTTTAGAGAGTATCCTCAGGTTGCCACCTGTCACGCTGACACTAGAAACCATTTACCCATGCAGAATACACCGCTCAGTAATCACCCGGGCAGAGTCAGGGATCAATACGGTCCTTATGTTATCATTAATCAAGCAAGCCATGACTGCAATGTGGGCTACAGATGTTTCGAACATAAATGCCAAGGCGGGGACATATTTCTGGGTGCACGAGTCGGAGCTGGACATTTTCGGAATCGGGTTCTCCGAATTATAGTAGTCTATAGCATTTTTAGCATCTGTAGCATTTATAGCATCTGTAGTACTAGCGTCATAGTATTATATCAGAATCCTCATTGACAGCATACACCAAGCCAAGTTTGAGCCCAAGAAAGGTTCTCTATTACTTGTCCAGTGTTCATTTATTCTTTATTTATGTCTTTGTTTTCTTCCTTTTCTTGTTGATTTCAGATTCGATGACAAATGATCCGTATTCAAGTGGGCCAAGGAATTGTGACTAACAAAACACCCTGGGCTGAATTGGGCCAAGGAATGGTGACTAACAAAACACCCTACGCTGAATTGGGCCAAGGAATTGTGACTAACAGAACACCATTTGCTGAATTGGGCCAAGGAATTGTGACTAACAAAACACCCTATGCTGAATTGGGCCAAGGAATGGTGATTAACAAAACACCATATGCTGAATTGGGCCAAGGAATGGTGACTAACAAAACACCATATGCTGAATTGGGCCAAGGAATTGTGACTAACAAAACACCATATGCTGAATTGGGCCAAGGAATGGTGATTAACAAAACACCCTATGCTGAATTGGGCCAAGGAATGGTGACTAACAAAACACCCTAGGCTGAATTGGGCCAAGGAATGGTGACTAACAAAACACCCTACGCTGAATTGGGCCAAGGAATGGTGACTAACAAAACACCATATGCTGAATTGGGCCAAGGAATGGTGACTAACAAAACACCTTATGCTGAATTGGGCCAAGGAATGGTGACTAACAAAACACCATATGCTGAATTATATATATTTAATGAAATCCCTGGGGTCTGATGACTTAAGTCCGGCGTTTATGGATCTCTTGTGTGATCCAAACCCTTCATCTGCAGCCACTAAGCCCGACCAATAAATACAAAAAAAAAAAATAATGAGGAAATTCGATGAAAGAAAGGCATGTGGTGCTGTCATACAAATACTGCCACCAATAAATCATTAACGGAGACATCGCTCCTAAAAGCGAAAAGGCAGCGTGGATAGGACATGGATACAAGAAAAGTGTATTTATAGTGATGCTGTGGGGTGGGGTGGTGGAGCGTTACTTAGGATTTACACGTGACAACATCCAAAGTTCGCCATCAACAGTCGCTGTAAACGTCTAAATCGACATATTTTCATGAATACAAGATAAATTATCCACAGAGGACACACTCTACACATTGTAGTACCACTCACAACAGTGAATTTTCAATAGTCTCAGACCACTCGAAAGTGATAGAGGTTGTTGAATTATTTTTATTAGAGTGTGTGTATGAGTGTGTGTGTGTGTGTGAGTGTGAGAGAGTCTTCAAGAAAAAAAAGGGCGGGGGCTACGGGACCCTTCGGGGAAGGGATCCCACTGATAACGGGATATAGTTCTGATGTACTAACTTCTCCCACTGATTACAGGATATAGTTCTGATGTACTAACTTCTCCCACTGATTACGGGATATAGTTCTGATGTACTAACTTCTCCCACTGATTACGGGATATAGTTCTGATATACTAACTTCTCCCACTGATTACGGGATATAGTTCTGATATACTAACTTCTCCCACTGATTACGGGATATAGTTCTGATATACTAACTTCTTGTTTTACGTTAAGCATTAATTCAAAAATCTCTTACAACTATATTGCTTCTGGTGCGTCCTGCTGGCTTTTCACAACCGTTCCCCACCCCTTGTATTCCACATGTTGTATATCAATAGAACGAAAAAAAAAAACAGGCTGTCAGGCAGCGAGCTTTCATGCGTGACGTCTGAACTCCGGTAAAACGGTGGACTTTATGGGAGAGGGGACTATTATATTACTCAATAAAGAGCTACGGGTATGGTGTAGGACTGTCTGTAGGACTTTTGTTTAAAGGCCGGTAAATATTATAGAAAATGAGAAGTGAACTTTTTGTTTTTTTTTGTGACACCTAGACCCACCGGGTATTTTCTCAAAATATCCGGACCCTGTGTAAAAAACTTCACCCGGTTCAGCCCTAGTTTACTATAATTTACTATAAATTTCTTGCTACGCTCTTGTGAACATACCTTCAGTTTGAAAATCTCATTTAGCACACCAACATATGGGTTAACACATCTGAAATATAATGTGGAAAAAACAAACAGAGAGATCGTTGAAGGGCTAAGTACCACTGGAGGCTGTTCAAAGACGCCTTTGAAACCTACATGATTGGATAAATGCAAACATCTCCAGATTCAAAACTAAACAGGGTGTATCTGTGCGGACTAAACATCCCACTAAACAGGGTCTATCTGTATGAACGAAACATCTCACTAAACAGGGTCTATCTGTATGAACGAAACATCCAACTAAACAAGGTATATCTGTGCGGACAAAAGATCCAAATAAACAGGGTCTATCTGTGCGGACGAAAGATCCAACTAAACAGGGTATATCTGTGTGGACGAAAGATCCAACTAAACAGGGTATATATGTATGAACGAAAGATCCAACTAAACAAGGTATATCTGTATGAACGAAAGATCCAACTAAACAGGGTATATCTGTATGAACAAAAGATCCAACTAAACAAGGTATATCTGTGCGGACAAAAGATCCAAATAAACAGGGTCTATCTGTGCGGACGAAAGATCCAACTAAACAGGGTATATCTGTGTGGACGAAAGATCCAACTAAACAGGGTATATATGTATGAACGAAAGATCCAACTAAACAGGGTATATCTGTATGAACGAAAGATCCAACTAAACAGGGTATATCTGTGCGGACGAAAGATCCAACTAAACAGGGTCTATCTGTGCGGACGAAAGATCAAACTAAACAGGGTCTATCTGTGCGGACGAAAGATCCAACTAAACAGGGTATATCTGTGTGGACGAAAGATCCAACTAAACAGGATCTATCTGTGCGAACGAAAAATCCAACTAAACAGGGTATATCTGTGCGGACGAAAGATCCAACTAAACAGGGTCTATCTGTGCGGACGAAAGATCCAACTAAACAGGGTATATCTGTGCGGACGATAGATCCAACCAAACAGGGTATATCTGTGCGGACGATAGATCCAACCAAACAGGGTCTATCTGTGCTGACGAAAGATCCAACTAAACAGGGTATATCTGTGCGGACGAAAGATCCTACTAAACAGGGTATATCTGTATCAACGAAACATAAAAATAAAACATCCAAAAAACAAAAAACCAACTCAGCAGGTCTAAATGACCTTATAGTCCAGGTCACGATCGTCGGTAAACAAACAAGACACTCACACTAATAAGGTCAAACTAGAAATATACATTTTCTCACAAGCGTTTGACGGTAAATTAAAAAAAAAAAAAAAAAAAACGACACTTTTATCCGAACACACTTACCCCGTGTAAACAACAGAAAAGTGCACATGTTTAAATCCCTTTACGCAAGCTCTTGTCCACGTGTACAATGTCCTACCCATGTGTACAATGTCCTGTTCGTGTTTACAAGGTCCTGTCCGTGTGTGGAGTTTTACAAGCCAGTACCAATACTTCTAGCGGCCCAGACGGCCAACCTACCAGCGCCCAAGAGCATTGATCGTGTTCCCTCCCAGCCGAGAGCACTTTTTATTCCACTGGGTTACAACAAGCGGGTGGATATGTCAGATCGGCAGTGTGGACCAGAGAGTGGTGGGGGCAGGAGGGTAGGGGAGGAGAGAGGGACAGGGTGGTTGACCTCAATCAGCTAAGTAAATGGGCAGTTTGGACTGAGAAACGTTTGCGAAATATATTTTCTCGCATGTGGCCTGTGAGTGGAGTCTCCTTAACTGACTGTTTGTACTGAGTTTGTGTCTACATTGAATTTGTTTCTATGTTTGTACAAACTTTTTGTTTACGTTTGTACTGACTATGTTTGTATTGTCTTGTGTCTATGTTTGTATTGACTTTGTGTCCTTATTTGCACTGATTTTGTGAGTAGCAGTTTAAAAAAACTCGAGTTAATTCTTAAATCTCACAGAGACCGACCTAACTGAATAAAAATATTTCTGATGATCAATGATACATATTTTATTTTACCGCAACGGTTCCAAAGACCAGACCAATTTGTTATGGAATTCTTAAGAACTCTGTGACAATGTTGATAACCTTTGACACCCCCCCCCCCCCCCAAACCAGGAAATATGATGACCCCAGCATGTATTTAGATCTCTTTGATATCCCGCTATCCTCGACCACCCCCCCCCCCCCCTTCTCCAGTAATTCCACTTTTGAATCATAAGACATTACCCTATTTCAATCAAGTAGGAGACGGTGCCACTATCCTATATACACACAGGGGCGTTTCCGATTAGGTCGCTCTATCCAAATAAAAACCCGCCTATTTATAGATCTAATATAATAGAGGACAATTTGTTGCTATGAGAAAACCTAACAATTGTTATATTTTTTGTACTTCTATTTTCATCTGACGTCATCAATGTTGAGCAAGCCTCGCAACTCTTCTGCAGGCTCACACTAACTTACTAGTAGCTTCCCCTTACAACTGGCACCATTCAGTATTAACCGCTGCTGTACCATTAGAGTTATAGCCAAGCTGTACCACTTAGAGTTATAGCCAAGCTGTACCACTTAGAGTTATTTCCAAGCTGTACCGTTTAGAGCTATAGGTACCATTTAAAGCTATAGATAAGCTGTACCATTTAAAGCTATAGCCAAGCTGTAAAATTAAAGCTATAGTCAAGCTGTACCATTAGAACTATAGTCAAGCTGTACCATTAAAACTATAGCCAAGCTGTACCGTTCAGAGCTATAGGTACCATTTAAAGCTATAGATAAGCTGTACCATTTAAAGCTATAGCCAAGCTGTATAATTAGAGCTATAGTCAAGCTGTACCATTAGAACTATAGTCAAGCTGTGCCATTAGAACTATAGCCAAACGTCTTTGATCGGCTTAAATCTCCGTGCTTTTAAAATGGTCATATAAGATTAATAGTTTAAATATATCGCTTACAACAGTGGTATTTAACGATGTGCATCCAACTGTGGTCGTGATATTCAGGTATTATTTTACAGTCGTGGGGCGGTTAGCAAAGCTATATCAAATTCCTCCGTATGTTTCTACACAATGAAGGTATTTAAACACATTTTTTTCCCTCTTTGAAATCGTGTATTGAACCACACAAAAGGCATTTAAACATACAACTGCTCTTTTTAAATTTCAGGACCATTAACTCTAGATATAAAAACCTGAAAGAAGATAACTCAAGACAACCAACAACTTGGCCAAATGAGTTATGCTTCTATTTTCGTGCTTAATTTCAATTCATCAATTTGCTATAACTGCTTTTTATCTCTTAACAGGAAGGGGGGGAGAAGGGAATTTGGGGGGAGGGGGGAGAATAATGACTCATATTAAGAGCGGAATGTGTTTAAAAGCAGACCTTAAGGCAAATCTTAATGGATATTTTTAGACTGACACAGTTGAGCTCCCGTGGACACACAGGTAGAGAGACGAGCGAGCAAACGAAAGCACAGAACAACTGCAACTACAACTACAACTGCAACTGCAACTACAACTACAACTGCAACCTTTTTACATGAATACATGCTGACACCGCACATAATTAATCCCTCTGATGAACAACAGCACACCCCACATGAATAAACACACCAGCATGAAACCCCCACAAGTGTGGCTAAGGGGTGGCAGAGGAGGGGGGCAGATGTCCCCGGACATCTGACTAGTTAGGGGGGGCCCAAAATGGATTTGGAAACTGTTTAATTTACGAAAATAATGGGTTTCAGATTTGAAGGGGACCTAAAACTTAATATTGTCCCTTGGGGCAAAACACTCTAGACCCCCCCCCCCCGCCTATGCCATAATGCCCACCCTATGATAAATGAGTATCACCTTCTCCGCCCCTGTCATTCCCCGTATCGAGTTCCATTTGTCTGCCTGGTCAACGAGGGGATCGATAAGACCACTTGTTGGTACAGTTAACACGTAAAGGCAGAGGTCCTAAAACCAAACAGTAGGATAATACAGAAAGGTCTTATTTCAAACGTTAACATGAAAACTGCTACAGTACACAACAATTATTGATACATTTCATATCAGGGTTCTTTCCCCGCCATACCGCACGATTTTTAGTAGACGAAAGACATCTCGGGAAATTTTACCATCCCGGAAAATGGAAGGGGGGGATGTTGTTAGCAGTGGGGGAGGGGTCTGTTGGCAGAACCGTGGCAAGCAAAAGCTGCTCTCCGGGGTAGAGCATGAATCAGACACCCTCTTCCTCCCAGAATATATATATTAATACACACGTATTGTATGAAAATAACGTATTTAAAGCCCTTTAAAGATGGCGCCCGGGGTGATTGCACGCGTGCACGGACCTGGGTGTTGATCAAGTATCGTGTAAAACATGGACACTTATGACGATTATGTAATAAATTATTCATATGAAGGATTTTATTGTAAACAAATGAGAAAAAACTTAATTTTTGTGAAAGCTGCCATTTAGTGCTACATTAATGAAGGGGACGGATAAGATAAGATTATTTTATTGATCCAAACAAATGGAAATGATTTTTGATTACACTGTAAATGTACATTTTCAGCACATAAATAAATACATGTTTGAATAAAGTCGACATTTCCCAAATAAAACAATTTAAACACAAGACAACTACATTAAATTATTTCTCTAGTGTAAAACAAACTAAAACCAGCCTGTCGGTGAACTCCTTGAGTCATAATAGGGACTTAATTAGTTTGAATAATTTTATAATTTGCATGGGGTAGAAAGGTATGTTCTGGGACAGGCCTGCAGCACAAAATACGGCCCGCGGGCCGCATGTGGCCCGCCAGCATCCACTTTACGGCCCGCGAAGGAACGAACTATTCTTTATTCTTTTTCTTTTCTTAATAGCTTTTCCCCCTGTCCAATTATCTTTCGGCCCGCAGGGGTTTTTCATAAAGTATTACGGCCCGCCTTACATTTTGAGTTGTGCAGTCCTGTTCTGGGAGATCGAAATGAAATCAATAATATCGTGTGTGCTGCTCGGACCTCTAGATGTGTTTTTTTTTCCTTTCTTAAATAATAAAGAATTCTTAAGAAAGGCTGATCCGATCATACGACATGTGTGGAGAACATAAAAAAACCACAAACAAATACCATTATCACAGTGCTCCTTACCTATTCAAGTGAAAGTAACACATCATACTGATGCCAGCCTTAACACGTGTTCCTGGTGGCCTCAATCATAGATCCAAAATGAAATAACACATTGCCATGTTCCTGAAATTGAATTATTTTAAAATCAGGTTGACGCATCTCCGAGGGGAAACGATACCAAACAAGTAGCGAAACGTATGTGAACAGCCATATAATTGTTATTGTGCATTTATTAAGTTATACTGAATCTGTTTAAGGAAGTTGACGTGACGTCATCTGCTGGAGCAGGAATCTTGAAAGTACTTTTTTTTTTTTTTTTTTTTTTTTTTGGTTTAATCTACAGGCGGATGCATAGTCACCTATTTTGCACTATAAGCCTTACAGTCTATGTTATCTAGTATGGCCCATAGATCTGTTGTGGTTTCTTTTATTCATACACAAAAAGACTAGACGGCAGCTTGCTGACAACCCCATAAACTTTGATAGGAAGGGAATGTCGCCAAACACATTTGATAGCCCACAGCGCAGTTTGTTGTCTAGAATCGCTACATTGTAAAGTTCCTTGGTTCTGATTGTGTGCGGTGCTGATCACTATCAGTCACAGTTCTCAGCTATTATCGTGTGATTCATGTCTAAGATCTGGAGATTAGGGACCATATTGGCATTGAGTCGGGCACGTTAGGAGCCACATTGGCATTGAGTCGGGCACGTTAGAAACCATATTGGCATTGAGTCGGACACAATAAGAGCCATATTGGCATTGAGTCGGGCACGTTAGGAACCATATTGGCATTGAGTCGGACACATTAAGAGCCATATAGGCATTGAGTCTGGAACGTTAGGAGCCACATTGGCATTGAGTCGGGCACATTAGGAACCATATTGGCATTGAGTCGGACACATTAAGAGCCATATTGGCATTGAGTCGGGCACGTTAGGAGCCATATTGGCATTGAGTCAGACACATTAAGAGCCATATTGGCATTGAGTCGGGCACGTTAGGAACCAATCATATTGGCATTGAGTCGGACACATTAAGAGCCATATTGGCATTGAGTCGGGCACGTTAGGAACCATATTGGCATTGAGTCTGACACATTAAGAGCCATATTGGCATTGCGTCGGGCACGTTAAGAACCATATTGGCATTGAGTCGGACACATTAAGAGCCATATTGGCATTGAGTCGGGCACGTTAGGAACCATATTGGCATTGAGTCTGACACATTAAGAGCCATATTGGCATTGAGTCGGGCACGTTAGGAACCAATCATATTGGCATTGAGTCGGACACATTAAGAGCCATATTGGCATTGAGTCGGGCACGTTAGGAGCCATACTGGCTTTGAGTCGTACACATTAGGAGCAATTTCGGTATTGAGTCGGACACATTAGGAGCCATACTGACATTGAGTCGGACACATTAGGAACCAGATTGGTATTGAGTCGGACACATTAGGAACCATATTGGTATTGAGTCGGACACATTAGGAGCCATTTTGGCACTGAGTCGGACACATTAGGAGCCATATTGGTATTGAGTCGGACACATTAGGAGCCATATTGTCATTGATTTGGACACATTATGAACCATATTGGCATTGAGTCGGACACATTAGGAGCCATATTGACAGTGCAGGGCATGTAGAAGGGCTGTCAACGGGTAGAAGGGCTGTCAACGGGTACTCGGGCATCCGCCCGAAGCTAACTGCCCGGGCAATTATCGGGTACTCGACCAAAAAAAAAAAGATTAAAATGTCTAAAATACGACTAGCTGCGACTAGTGCACGTCTACTACGCCGGCAAGATGGCACTTCAGAATGATTGTCACGCACGATGCTCATTTGTAGGGCGCAGAAACAGTAACAGATCATCTATCCTTATATGGTCTGCTACAGTAAACTGATGTCATCGTGAGAGTGACGGGTTATTTTTCACATATGAAATCCCTGAGGGCCCATCTTCTTGCGATAAAAAGTTACTAGAGCTCAAAGGTCCGCATGTCTTTTCAAGCTCATAGAATACTCGACAACATATTAAGTTTAACAGGCTAGCAAGTTAAGATGATGAAACAATAGATCTATGTAGAATGTATTGAAATCAGTGCAGAGAGTAACAGTGATGATCTTTTGGTTGATGAAATGTCTGAAACAAACTATAACAAACAATACTGTTAACTGGTGGTGGATACAACCGGCCGGCGGTGGTGGCCATCTCACAGTGACCATGGCGATTGAACTGGTGGTGGATACAACTGGCCGGCGCTAGGGGGCCATCTCACAGTGACCATGGCGATTGAACTGGTGGTGGATACAACCGGCCGTCTGTGGGGGCCATCTCACAGTGACCATGGCGATTGAACTGGTGGTGGATACAACCGGCCGTCTGTGTGGGCCATCTCACAGTGACCATGGCGATTGAACTGGTGGTGGATACAACCGGCCGTCTGTGGGGGCCATCTCACAGTGACCATGGCGATAGAACTGGTGGTGGATACAACCGGCCGTCTGTGGGGGCCATCTCACAGTGACCATGGCGATAGAACTGGTGGTGGATACAACCGGCCTTCTGTGGGGGCCATCTCACAGTGACCATGGCGATTGAACTGGTGGTGGATACAACCGGCCGTCTGTGGGGGCCAGCTCACAGTGACCATGGCGATTCCCGGTGAACACGCGTCTGCTTCGTCGGGTACCCGGCTACTTGCGTCGACGGGTACCCGGGAAGGTATTATTTCCATTTTGACAGCCCAAATCGACAGTGCAGTCGGGGATCCGGAACCTGATTGGCAGTAAAGATTGGTCTCCAGAAATAACCACATTCTTATATTAAAGTACCACAGGGACCACATGGCGGCCACGCAACTACCGAAGAAACCACATCAATGCCACACCACTTTAACATAATGGACCACACAAATGCCATACGACTAGACCAGGCCTACACAGCTCAAAATGTAAGGCGGGCCATAATACTTGATGAAAAACTTGTGCGGGCCTAAAGAAAATAGGACAAGTGGAAAATCTATTAAGAAATAATAATAATATATAATATTTTAGTACTCCGTGGGCGTGGCGTAGGAAGAGATGTAGAGATGGCGTATGAAGAGATGTGGAGATGGCGTGGCGTAGGAAGAGATGTGGAGATGGCGTAGGAAGAGATGTAGAGATGGCGTATGAAGAGATGTGGAGATGGCGTAGGAAGAGATGTGGAGATGTCGTAGGCGCAGAAGCGTAGGAAGGGACGAATGTGACATTCAACCCGGGCGGTAATTTTTTTCTTTGTATTGAGGGGCGGCATTTTCGGCCAACTGCATGGAAGGGGGAGCCAAAAATCTTGGCCCAACCTTGGGGGCACTTACCATAGCTACGCCACTAGGGACGGGGTTATTGAGCTGAGAGCAATGGAGTAGTAGGAGGTGGAGTTTACGTCTGTTTGTAACGAGGAAGAGAAATAGCGAGGAAGTGAGATGAAAGGTTAAGGGTATAGTTGGAACTAGATGGAAAGACATGAACGTGAGTGCTACAAGGGCACGCGCGTGTTACACTTGGAAAACTTTGATCTTTGATCAAGTACGATGCTTCTTTGTTACTAAAGTGATCAGGTTACTTAGTGTGTCTTCTTAAGTCGTGTCCCGTTAACTTAAACCCCTGGTCAGTGAACTTAAACCCCTGGTCAGTGAACTTAAACCCCTGATCAGTGAACTTAAGCCCCTGGTCAGTCAAGTGAACTTAAACCCATAGTTCAGTGGAGTGAACTTAAGTATGAATTTAAAGACATCATCAACATATAATATTACACTAAGGCTTAGCCGGGTGCAGATTTTTTTTTTACACCGGGTCCGGGTATTTTGTCTAACAACGTCTGTCCGTCTTGTCTAACAACGTCTGCCCTTCTTGTCTAACAACGTCTGCCCGTCTTGTCTAACAACGTCTGCCCGTCTTGTCTAACAACGCCTGCCCGTCTTGTCTAACAACGTCTGCCCTTCTTGTCTAACAACGTCTGCCCGGCTTGTCTACCAACTTCATCATTAGCAGGGTTTACACGTTAATGCAGAAATTAAAAAGGGTTACCGGCCTTCTAGGAAATAGGATTTAAGGAGAGGGAGACGACTCCAAATAGCAGACAAGTCCCAAGTTTTCTCCCCTCTTGTTTGATTAAAGGCGCCCTCATCCAGGCTTTGGTGTTGATTTCGACGGTTCAGCAAATTAGTCACATTTATGATTATGTAATAAGTCAAATTTATGATTATGCAATAAGTCACATTTATGATTATTTAATAAGTCACATTTATGATTATTTAATAGTCACATTTATAATTATGTAATAAGTCACATTTATGATTTTGTAATAAGTCACATTTATGATTTTGTAAAAAGTCACATTTATGATTGTGTAATAAGTCACAACTTTATATTTAAAGGTGTAAACGCTCTTTGCAAGTCAATAAATAAAGTTTTAGTTAAATTATTTTCAGATTTAAAAATGCGCTGTAAATTGTTAGGTGGGGCGATCCTATTCAAATAATTCCTATGGGGTGGGAGTATACAATTGCTTGTGGAACCACTGATATAGACAATGTGTCCCAACATTTCCATCCATGTACAATTTAAAAATATACCACAATCAGGACTTATACAGATGTTATAACACTGCATGTATATTATATGCCATATAATAAAATCACTATATTATATTTAGCTGTTATCACCACATTATATTTAGCTTTGATCACCAAGTTATATTTAGCTCTGATGACCTCACAGAAGAAGAGAAGATGGGTGCCGCCCCCCCCCCCCCCCATCCGGGCCCCTGTGTGCTGGATGTGTTGTCATCGTCTCGACGTGAGTCATTGCTATTATATAAGGATAAACAAAACAGTCAGCTGTTATCGGATAATGAATTGATAGCGGGGAGGCGGAAAAAGGGGTCGCCGTTGACAAAATATACCCACTAAGTGTCTGACATTGGTTCTAAGGTACGACTGCAATAATCTCAAGAAGGTTTTTGTTTTCAAAAGAATAAAAAAAAGTTTTTATTTTTTTTATTTTGTTATTTCAAGAAGTATTTTCTTTAGTGTGATATATCATTGGAAAGCCTCCCTCACCCCCCTAACCTTGAATGTCGGCAGAAACGTTAAATATTTAATGTAAGCGACATGGCGTCCAGTGAAACACATTCATGTTTTGTTTGTTGAAGGGACCAGATTTTTTTCCCTCTCCAACATACTGTTGGTCAGCGTCTTAAAGGTTCAATCAATGTTGACCGAATGGCAAAGGGACATTCCAAACATTGAATGACATTACTCCAAATGCGCCTGAGCTGGATTCTGAGTCAGGACAGATGACCAGGTCAGGACAGATGACTAGGTCAGGACGGACGATCAGGTCAGGACGGGTAACCAGGTCAGGACAGATGACCAGGTCAGGACAGATGACCAGGTCAAGGCAGATGACCAGGTTCATTTTTATTGGACACTTCATTTCTCATGGAAAGATAACTCTTGCAAACATCTCTAAATAAATAACCAAATACAGACCATGAAATAAATAAGAGCTGATTAAAATTATCTCTCATTTCAAACTTTATTTGTTTCGCTAAAATTTGGATTTTAATTTTTAAAGAACCACGGCCAGATTTTCACCCTACGACTCGGAATTCGTGAAATAGATTTTGAAATTTAGGATTTCAGACGTCACTCGCCAGTCGACTTTAAAGTGGATGACGTCATCCACCCCAATGACCCATAAAGAAAAGACAATACCGCCTCCGGCACCATCCTTAAAATTGCCACCATCGTCATCCTGGTCAGTCCACTGGCCTAATTTACTCCCACCAGCAAGACTGCTCAAGGTATAGCCCCGTATGTAGCCGGCTGGTCTTGGGAGCTTCAGCGATCTTGCCCGTCCATTCAATTGCACCTTCATCTCACCCCGCCGTCCCACATATTGTCACGTGGTGGAAGAGTCTCAATTTTTCATTTGATGTCCTTATATCCTTTCAAGTGTTTGTTTTTTGTTTTTTTTTCAATCTAATGTTTGATGATGGAGACAGTGCTGCAGTGATTGGACTCAATAGGGGATAATGTGCTCTCAATCTCATGGAAAGATGTGACCCTGACTAGTGTGTCGCGGGTACTTAATGTATGTGCGTGTCCCCACTATCCCCCCTCCCCCCAATTTTTGGAGGGATAAACAGTACCCCCATTAGTAAATTATAGAAAAATATTTCCCGAAGAAATTAGTGCAATCTGACGCGGAGAGATTACAATAAGGTGTGTGGTGTGTTCACGCTTATAAGACATACGGTGTGTAGTATCATGTCACTTATAAGACATAAGGTGTGTAGTGTCTTCACGCTTATAAGACATAGGGTGTGTAGTGGCTTCACGTTTATAAGACGTAGGGTAGGGTGTGTGATATGTTGACGCTTATAAGACGTAGAGTGTGGGATATGTTGACGCTTATACTTATAATACATACGGTATATATGTAGTATCTTCATGCTTATAAGACATAGTGTATGTAGTATCTTGACGCATATAAGACGAGTCATCAATTAAAACAATTTAAAACACAATAATATGCAATTTATTTGTTCACCAGCTTCAGATGATGCAAACATTCTGATGATGTGGTTGGCAGCAATTACTTGTTCTATGGCCAGACTGTGGTTTCATGTTCTAAGACCAGACTGTGGTTTCATGTTCTATGGCCAGGCTGTGGTTTCATGTTCTATGGCCAGGCTGTGCTTTCATGTTCTATGGCCAGACTGTGGTTTCATGTTCTATGGCCAGACTGTGGTTTCATGTTCTATGGCCAGACTGTGGTTTCATGTTCTATGGCCAGACTGTGGTTTCATGTTCTATGGCCAGGCTGTGGTTTCATGTTCTATGGCCAGACTGTGGTTTCATGTTCTATGGCCAGACTGTGGTTTCGTGTTCTATTGCCAGACTGTGGTTTCATGTTCTAAGGACATACTGTGGTTTCATGTTCTATGGCCAGACTGTGGTTTCATGTTCTAAGGCCAGGCTGTGGTTTCATGTTCTATGGCCAGGCTGTGGTTTCATGTTCTATGGCCTGACTGTGGTTTCATGTTCTATGGCCAGACTATGGTTTCATGTTCTATGGCCAGACTGTGGTTTCATGTTCTATGGCCTGGCTGTGGTTTTATGTTCTATGGCCAGGCTGTGGTTTCAGGTTCTATGGCCAGACTGTGGTTTCATGTTCTATGGCCAGGCTGTGGTTTCATGTTCTATGGCCATACTGTGGTTTCATGTTCTATGGCCAGACTGTGGTTTCATGTTCTATGGCCAGGCTGTGGTATCATGTTCTATGGCCAGACTGTGGTTTCCAGAATATATGTTAAAATAAAAAACATAAACGAGCGTGAGGAATAACGAACCACAGCGTCTCATACCTGCGCCCCACCAACTCAGCACAGCAACAACAATCGTAGCATTCTAACGGTGACCAGAAATACGCGCACATGACAAACGCGCACACGATAAACGCGCA
Organism: Omphiscola glabra; assembly: GCA_964017045.1. Classification (NCBI taxonomy): domain Eukaryota; kingdom Metazoa; phylum Mollusca; class Gastropoda; family Lymnaeidae; genus Omphiscola; species Omphiscola glabra. Next base: position 5,103,514 of record OZ024803.1, on the reverse strand, counting down.
CACGATAAACGCGCACAGAAAATTCCGCAAAGACATAGCTGCGCACAGGAAAACTGCGCACACCGACAGTTGCGCACACAGAAAACAGCGCACACCGACAAATGCGGACACCGAAAATTCCGCACACGGACAGTTGCGAACGTTGACTATAGCGAACACATACATTTGCGCACAATTGCTATGAAATTTTATTTTAAGCCCCATTTTTAGATTTAACATGATTGAGTTCAGTTGCCTATCAGCCTAAAATGCAAGTTGGGAAGAATAAAAGTCTACGAATCAGTGATACTGTATGTAAAAAATTGAATTTAAAAATAATTTAAACAAAAAAAGAAACTTAAATACCGAATTATTTTTTTAACTGCGAATTTTAGCGCACATTAACAACTGTTCGAACTGCTTTCAGGCTCATTCAAATTCTATTGTTCCTGTGTGATCAGTCCTTAAGTTTAAGACTAAATCAAGTACCGTAAATTGCATATTATTTGTAGAGAATGGAAGGTTAGTAATATTTATAAATGCTTTCTAAAATGAATTGGTAAACTAATTACTCAATTTAATATCTTAATTTATTTTAAATAAATTGTTTTGTCATTTCATTTTAACCGTAGCTGTTAGTCTTATTCTTACTTTACTACCTTTTTTTTTTAGTCTTTAAAAAAATGTCTTTATTGTTGTAACTAGTAACTGCCAACAAACAATAAATAAATATAAAAAAAAAATACAATGACATGACTGGCACTGGCATGGAGAATTCATATAATAGTATAATTATTTAAATTCAATCTATTTCTTTGCACAAATCATCATACTCATACCTTTAGTCTTTAATTTAAATACTTTATTCGGCTAATTAAGATAGATTGTACCTCATTTCATTAGGTTAGGTTTAGGGATAGATTTAGGGTTCAGGTTAGGTTTAGGGATACATTTAGGAAATTATTTCTTTATATTTTAATGTTTTATTCTTAATTTTACGGGTCACTGCAATCAAGTTGGCGGCCATGGTAAAAAAACACAGTACGATCTGTTCGAATTTACTCTTTATTATTCTATTAACAGTTAACATGTTATTTTGATGCATATTTTGGCGCCAAAATTTAACATAAAATTTAGAATTTAGCCTCCCTATTCTAAAACTAAATACTATACTATACAATAAATAATAGTTATTAATGATTTATTAAAAAGTTTCATTAATCTTTTTTACAGCGTACATTCATCCGTACATTTTATATACCATAACTAATACTAACTTAAAAGTTATACATATAAAAAATTACATACTCATACAGTGGATACAGGCTTATCAAAATGTGTACCGTAGAAGTTAGGATTGGTAGTTATTAATTAAATCACAGGCCTAATCAAAATCAAAGGAGTGTCACACTACTATCAAAGTACACACCTGAATGTATCTTGTTTAATTTATAACTGTTTTAAAAATATTATTGCAAACTATTAGCCCTAGGTTTCCCTTCAGCTCCAGTTAAGTTCACTTAAAAAAGAGTTACAACTAAACTACAAGTATATTTGAGGTCCCTATCAGTATCACATTATAATTTAATAATGAAGCAAAGCCATGATATTCATTCAGTGTAGTAATAACTTGGCTTTGCTTCATCATGGCTACAGACAGAAAGTTTTTTAAATTTGTAGGAAGATAGTATTAATAATTTATTTTTCTTTCTTATTTTTATAGTCACAGCAATGCAATTTTCAAGAAGTCAAAGTGGCAACCAAGTTTTAACCTACTTGGGTTATGAATATCTTTATTTTCGCAATAATGATGGGGTGCTTACTTGGAGATGCCGGCAGAATCGAGCTACAAAGTGTCATTCTAATATCAAGACAAAAAATGACACTATAGTAAGACCACCCACTGAACATTGTCATGATGCATGTCCACAAAAAGCAGTAGCCAACATTTCTAGAACTATAATGAAGCAAGCCATGAAGTCAACAGTTAGTGCAACCCCTCGAAACGTAATGGGGCATGTACTGTCACAGTTGAGCAATGATGTACTGGCCCATATACCTAAACAAACATCCCTTGCTAGAAATCTTCTAATGCACAGAAAAGACAAACAATTACCTAACCCAGGAACAACAAATTTTGTAATTCCAGAGAAGTACAGAGAGTTGGTTATTCATGATTCAGGAGCAGATGATCCAGACAGAATTCTAGTTTTAGGTGATCATGAGCTATTGAATGAATTGAATAAAGACACAATATATGGAGATGGCACTTTTGACAAAGTGCCAACCATGTTTTATCAATTATACACGTGGCATGCCAAAGTGGGCAACTCATATCCACCATGTCTTTATGTATTATTACAAAGAAAAAACTTAGAAACATATAAAAGAATGTTGGAAATAATGAAGATGCTACTCCCAAATTTAGCACCTCAAAAGATCTTAGTTGATTTTGAAAAGGCCTGCATGAATGCAGTGAGAATTGCTTTCCCAAATGCGGAGGTGAAAGGCTGTTATTTCCATCTATGTCAAAGCCTTGTCAGGAAAGTTAACAGTGTTGGACTAAAAAATGAGTTTCAAACAAACATAAATATGAGACTAAAATTGAAGTCTCTTGCAGCTTTAACCTTCGTCCCAGTTCATGATGTGAGGAGAGTTTTTACCGAGCTTGCCGCCACATTTCCAGATGTACAAAATTATAACGAGGTGCTTACATACTTTTTTTCAACATACATTGAGGGAGCAGCAGGCAGAAATCCACAATTCCCTATAAGAATATGGAATCATCATGATGCAGCTTGTCAACGTTCACCTAAAACAACAAACTGCTGTGAGGGATTTCACAATGCTCTTAATTCCCTATTCCACTGCAGTCATCCCAGCATTTGGTTTCTTTTTGATGGACTGCAGAGGGATCTGGCTTGCCAGAGACTAACACTGGCAAATGCACATTCAGGCCGTCTAGAAGTGAAAAGGAGAAAATATGAAGATCTGCATGTGTTGGTTGCCACTGCCGTACAGGGATATGATGGGGAGGATGACAAGTTAAAATACTTGAGGAGACTGGCTAATTTACAATAAAAAATTCATCATTAATTAATGTGAATTATTTTTATGTTCAAATTTTTGAATCAATAAAACAATAGTATAATAGGAACAATAATTGTTGTGTTAAAATTGTGTTTCTAGATTTAATTTTATTATGCAAAACTACTTGGAGGTAACTTTGTATGATAATATTAATAATAATAAAATAGAGAAAATACTATTTATTAAAAAAAAAAAGTATTGCTGCAACCATAACAAAGCATGTTGTTTCTTTCAATTATAATATATTGTGATACCGGTACATGCAATTAAATTGATAATTTTCTAGCACATACCAGTACCGGTATACAAGATTAAGACACAGTAAAAAAATTTTAGTTACAATTAATTTAGACAAGACCAAGACATTAATTAAAATGTGAACCCTTAATAATTAAAAATATAAAACAATTGTGAATAATTATGAATTGTTTTTTCTTTTAAAGGAAAACATGCAACAAATTATCAAATATAAAATGCATATTAAGGACTTTGTGCTACAATTGAAATTTAGTAGACAAAAAAAAAAAACTTTTTCTTTAAATAAAAGATAAAATGTAATCAAGTCGGAGGTGTGATACCTACTGTAGATTATGTCCTGGTCATTGGAAATCTTGAGGAAAATAATGCTAATAAGTTTTTTCCCTTTATATATTGATTTTCAAGACCACAATTTTATAAAATTAGTACCTAGTAGGTAACCTACCATTTGTTAAAAACTTGATGTTCATTGGGTCCATTTTCCTGTATTTTAATTTATTTGTGTAAGAAAAATATATTCAATCTAATCCATTGTAAAGTGTGAATAAGTCCTTTGATATTGGGATTAGAAATGTCAATCAATCCTCTTGTTTAAGACCAGGAAGCTATCTTAACTCTATGGTGGAAGTAACCTTCCATTTTTTACACTCACATCATAATTATATTATTCATAACCATAGTACCATAGATTATGTTAAAAGACTTAGTAAAAAAAACAACTAATTTAGTTTAGCATTCAGCAGCACTGAGACAGTAACCAACAAATTTACAATAATAAAAACAGTAGGCTACTTAATAGTAGGACTAAATACATTTCACTGAAAAACAATTTGAGTTTACTAAATGTAAATCATAGTAGTAATAGGCTAATATTATTTTTTAAATTAATATAGGGAGTATTTGATATTCGTATTATCTGCATAGACTCTAAGTATAGAGCATTTTATAAGCTACAACTTAAGGCTAAGGCCGTTATTTTAAACGATAATAATAATGAAACCCAATTAGGCTTAGTTAGTACTCGGAGTAGGAAGATTATTCTTTTAAACTATAATTATCATTAATAAAACTAAAATAGGCGTAGTTAGATACTAAGACGACTATTTGGCTAATGTTGAGAGATATCATCGTGACTTCGTTAAGGATACATTTGGGTTCAGGTTAGGTTTAGGGATACATTTAGGAAATTTTTACATTATTTTTAAACATTTTATTCTTAATTTTACGGTTCACTGCAATCAAGTTGGCAGCCATGGTAAAAAAAACGCGGTGATATCTCTCAACATTTACCGATTATTTTAAATTATACCCGGTAATTTTAATATTCATTACGATGATATAGTTGTACTATATAGGCCAGGCCTACGTACAAAGTGTTAATGGAATGGATAATATAAACAAACGTTCATTGCATACAGGCGTCATTTTGCCTATTGTGACTATAATTTAATAATTTTAATTTAAAAGTAATATTTTCCATACCGTTATCAGACTCTTGACTCGCCTTATAGTTACTCATAATAACTTATACTTACAGTTACATCAGTAATATTTTTAATACCCGGTATTTAAATATCTTTTAAAGGAGAATTACTGTCAATAAAATATTAATAAAAATAATTCATCTTTGCCACATAGAAATTTAACTTTTGCTGCAATAAATCTATTGTTACCCATATAATTACTAATATTATTGTATTTGTGTATAGTTTTAAAAATCGTAAAGTAAATGAGATGACCCAATTATTTTTTTAATAATTCGTCTTTAAAATGATTCTTTAATAATTATTTCTAATCCTAGCCACTTATTATCCTTATAATTGCCGACTTTTAAGCTGATAACCAACTACAACCTTTTAAACTCTTTAATGAAATTATAATTACATTGTACGATTACAATTGTGCGCAAATGTATGTGTTCGCTATAGTCAACGTTCGCAACTGTCCGTGTGCGGAATTTTCGGTGTCCGCATTTGTCGGTGTGCGCTGTTTTCTGTGTGCGCAACTGTCGGTGTGCGCAGTTTTCCTGTGCGCAGCTATGTCTTTGCGGAATTTTCTGTGCGCGTTTATCGTGTGCGCGTTTGTCATGTGCGCGTTTTTCACGGAACCCATTCTAACATACAAACATAAGACTCTTGGCTTTTGAAATAAGCAGCGTAAGAATTTCTCCGACTCAAAAAGCTACCACTTACCAAACACAAAATAATACATTGTTAATTTTTTAATGTTTTTTTTTCAACAGCCAGACGATAACAGTTGCGATAAAATGATCACGTAATGACGTATGCAATAAAAAAAAAGTTTTATAGACGCGGTTACGTCGACATTTCGCTATTCTGTCACTGTCACGTGACCAACACAAAAACGCACACAAAGAATGAGCAGCACTTGGTGAGACCTCGTCCGTTCCCTATCCCCCGCTTTGTTCCGAAGCCCGCCCCTCTCACCCCACCCCCCGTTCTTTGGGCTCGTATTTCACGTGGACCATGGCTCATAGCACACGCTTTGCGATGTTTCTGCACGTGCACGTCTATAAAGAGTTATCTGACGATGGATGATTGGCGTTTGTTTACAAGAGAACGAGCAGATAGATCAGTTCGGGCCTTCTTGTGTAATATATATGACAGACGTAAACCTTACAACAGATACAGTACGACTAGCCTTAGTTATTACTGTCGTAGTGTGGAGATGTCAATTTCGAAAAATAAATAATCAACGAAATTTTGTTTGACCAGTGGACATTCAATGAATTCGAAATATGGACTGACCCCTATATTGAAACACTAACAACAAATACACACACACACACACGTGTATATGATATATAGTATTTATTTACGTTGTAGACTAAAATTTTGACTTAGTGCTTACCAACAAGGCCGTGACTAGGAAAGGCGGCGCCCGGGGCGTTGCGTCACTATGCCACCCCTCAACATATAGAAAAGGTGCCGCCCCGGTCTAGCCAGTAAAAAGTGTCGGTTTTTTTGGCGCCGCTTGTCTTTGTGGGGTACATGGGATTTTATCGTTTCATTCACTGTTTAGTCCCACCTAAGATTTGGGTACGCCCCCGTGAGGTTGGTGTTCGGGGCATAGGCCCAACCCCTCTCCCTTGTGTACACCCCGCTGGTCAGTTACGGGTATGGCGATGTATAGGATTGTACGGTTTATAATGAAATGTTAGAACAGGCGCATGTCTGGTTAGCCATATTGTCTTTGAAGAGTCCCATGTATCCCCTCCAGCACACACACTTACACGCAAAGGTAGTGGGCAGTGGCGTAGTGAGGGGGGGGGGGGCAAGGGGGGCATCAAGCCCCGGGCGCTACTCACAAAAGGGCGCCAAATGGTATATTTTACTATAATATTGTATGGTTTTCGAATGGGGGGGGCGCTAAAAAGGTATTGGGGGCGCTAAAAAGGTATTGTGCCCCGGGCGCGAGTCAAGCTCGCTACGCCACTGGTAGTGGGTCACTATGTCCTATAATGATATGGGGTTCTATCTGATGTAACCATGGTCAGGCGGGTCACTATGTCCTATAATGATATGGGGTGCTATCTGGAGTGCTATCTGGGGTGCTATCTGGGGTGCTATCTGATGTAACCGTGGTCAGGATACTTATAATTTTAATGTGAGTGTAATCAAAATACATAATTCTCTGTGTAACTATGCCACTAACGCTACCAGATGGCGCTGTGCAAAACTCTATATGTAAAAATGTCACTAACGCTACCAGATGGAGCTGTACATAATTCTCTATGTAACAATGTCACTAACGCTAACAGATGGCGCTGTGCATAATTCACCATGTAACAATGTCACTAACGCTACCAGATGGCTCTGTGCATAATTCTCTATGTAACAATGTCACTAACGCTACCAGATGGCGCTGCGCATAACTCTCTTAGTAACAATGTCACTAACGCTACCAGATGGCGCTGATTTCACTAAATAACATTTCCGACAACTGCGCTAAATGATATTTTTAAAATATCGTAAGTGCATTTGTAGCGTAATATTTTATTTCATATTTTATTTTGTTTTACCGAAATAGTTAGTGTAATAAATCTGCGGTGCGAAAGGGGATTTGGACATTAGAATATTAAAATAGTTCAGGGATTGTGGCGTACCAAGGGGTCGGGTATGCACTAATTGGGAAACTTATAAAGTGCGTTACTTGAATATTCGTGTTTTGTCTAATAACTCTAGTACAGTGATTCCCAAAGTGGTCTGTATCGACCCCCAGGGGTCGAAGACAACTTGCAAGGGGTCCATGTCAGCAAAAAAAATTGGGGCCAAACACTCTAGCTACGCATCTGAGTTAGTGAATTTGCAAAAAATCAATATCAGGCAAGCAGAAGGTCTACCCAAAATGGAAAAAACATGGCAAGTGGTCTAAGAGACAAAAAAGTTTGGGGACCTCTGCTCTAGTAGATAGGAAGTTCACGCATTGCGGCCACCATTGTTTGGTGGGCTATAACTAGTCCTCTCAGACACACCGGTTCATCCTCTCTAGAAATTAAAGGAATACAAAGAAAACGTCGATGGGTCGGGCATATCAAGGAAATAGATCTGACCTAATTAGGAAGATCTATTCCTCGCATCTTGTGGTTCATGGCTCTTCGGGCGAACTGAATATTCATGAGCGTGACACACGTACGTGACACGACGCCCGCCTGACTTCCGGTGACGCTTAAGCAGACGTGACACATAAATTAATGTTTATTTATCTTGATATCTGGTCTGTTAACCCGAAACGTACACTGCTTTATGCTCATTTATACAAACTAGATAACATTTAGAGAAACTAGATAATATTTAGAGAAACTAGATAATATTTAGAGAAACTAGGTAATATTTAGTCAAACTAGATACTATTTATACACACTAGATAATATTTATACAAACTAGATAATATTTATACAAACTTGATAATATTTAATTAAGCTAGATAATATTTATACAAACTAGATAATCTTTATACAAACTAGATAATATTTATACAAGCTAGATACTATTTATACACACTAGATAATCTTTATACAAACTAGATAATATTTATACAAACTAGATAATCTTTATACAAACTAGATTATATTTATACAAACTAGATTATAACGATAACTGTACAAAAACATCAGTTTTTTGTTTTAAAATATTACCCCTTCGGACGTAAGAAGATTATTGGGTCAGAGGGAGTGGGGTCATGGGGAGGGGATCATGGGGCGGGGGTCAGAGGGATGGAGCTCGTTTTTACTTTAATTCTCTATGCATTGTTGTTATTTTATAAAATAGCGGCGTCAAGGGAGTCAAAAACTATAGCTGCCCCCCACCCACCCGTGGTGCTCTTCTACCACGACGGCCCCTATCATTTTTGTTTGCAACTGAATATTCGTTCCCCTCCACCAGCCTCTGTTATTGACATTGCAACAGCAACTCTCCCCCCTCCCCATGACTGGCTCAACAAATACATAAGAGATGACGACTACGGTAGCAGAAGTAAGGGGCTAACAATCTTCGCTTGGCGGACACGCCCTTGTGGTGAGTGGAGCATGATAATAATAATAATTACTCACAGCTGTTTGTGTGTGTGTGTGGGGCCACGGACGTTATTCGCATTGGAACAGGTGTGTCAAATGGACGGCCACAAGATGACGTCATATACCTTATCGGCCCTCCGAAACAAATCATACTTTTTAATAAACTGGCCAATACTTGGATGCGGTGTTGAAATCTTTCATAGATCTTGGGTTGGTTTACGTCCCTGAAGTTTGGTGTGATCTGTCACCGAGGTTTGGTTGGATCTGTCACTGAGGTTTGGTTGGATCTGTCACTGAGGTTTGGTTGGATCTGTCACTGAGGTTTGGTTGGATCTGTCACTGAGATTTGGTTGGGTCAGTCACTAAGGTTTGGTTGGATGTCACTGATGTTTGGTTGGATCTGTCACTGAGGTTTGGTTGAATCTGTCACTGAGGTTTGGTTTTATCTGTCACTGAGGTTTAGTTTGATCTGTCACTGAGGTTTGGTTTGATCTGTCACTGATGTTTGGTTGGATCTGTCACTGAGGTTTGGTTTGATCTGTCACTGAGGTTTGGTTGGATCTGTCACCGCGTTTTGGTTGGATCTGTAGAAATAAACTAATGCGTGACGTAAAAAGACCGGGTTCGGATTCCTATATGCCAGAGATCGGAATGTTATTATTTTTTTCTTCTCATGTCACAGCCCCAGGTGTATCTTCTAATGTCACAGCCACAGGTGTATCTTCTCATGTCACAGCCCCAGGTGTATCTTCTAATTTCACAGCCACATGTGTATTTTCTAATGTCACAGCCCTAGGTGTATCTTCTCATGTCACAGCCACAGGTGTATCTTCTCATGTCACAGCCCCAGGTGTATCTTCTTATGTCACAGCCCCAGATGTATCTTCTCATGGCACAGCCCCAGGTGTATCTTCTAATGTCACAGCCCCAGATGCATCTTCTCATGTCACAGCCCCAGGTGCATCTTCTCATGTCACAGCCCCTGGTGTATCTTTGTATTGAAAGCTTATTTTCACAGCCTAAAATACGAGCTCAGAATTTGTTAGAGTTGCCTCTCTATGGTGTACACAAGCAAATGAGGGAGGTTACAAATGGCTGGTGTAGAGCTTCAAGTGAGGTAACACATGTGTATTGGCAATTGTAACTTGGATCAGGGTGTGCTATAATCAGCGGGGCGTCACCGATCCATCGGTCTATGGAGACCTTGACCAAGCTCAAGCGAGCCAAAGAGCCAAGGACTCTGTTGGCGTCGGAGCCAAGAAGATCGTTGGCGTCAGTGTCAAGAAGATCGTTGGCGTCAGTGTCAAGAAGATCGTTGGCGTCAGTGTCAAGAAGATCGTTGGCGTCAGTGTCAAGAAGATCGTTGGCGTCAGTGTCAAGAAGATCGTTGGCGTCAGTGTCAAGAAGATCGTTGGCGTCAGTGTCAAGAAGATCGTTGTCGTCAGTGTCAAGAAGATCGTTAGCGTCAGTGTCAAGAAGATCGTTGCCGTCAGTGTCAAGAAGATCGTTGGCGTCAGTGTCAAGAAGATCGTTGGCGTCAGTGTCAAGAAGATCGTTGGCGTCAGTGTCAAGAAGATCGTTGCCGTCGGTGTCAAGAAGATCGTTGTCGCCAGTGTCAAGAAGATCGTTGCCGTCAGTGTCAAGAAGATTGCTGGCGGAGGTATCTGGCGTCAGTGACTTTGCCGACCATAATTCAAGAATGCAACAAAGCATACAGAAGACACAACACAAAACTAAGCCAAATAAAGTAAATGATGTTGACAGAAAAAGACACCCCTGAAAACCCCTTTCACCCGGGGTGGTCCACCACCTTCGCAACCCCCTCCCTCACCGATTCCGACTTTTTGCGAACACAATTTTTTCAAACCCTGGACCATAATATCCTTCAACTAACACGAGATTCGTCCACTAACACGAGACTCTTCCACTAACACGAGACTCTTCCACTAACACGAGACTCTTCCACTAACACGAGACTCTTCCACTAACACGAGACTCTTCCACTAACACGAGACTCTTCCACTAACACGAGACTCTTCCACTAACACGAGACTCTTCCACTAACACGAGACTCTTCCACTAACACGAGACTCTTCCACTAACACGAGACTCTTCCACTAACACGAGACTCTTCCACTAACACGAGACTCTTCCACTAACACGAGACTTTAACACGCTATTTTCATCTATTGAAAGCATTCTTCCTAAGAAGCTCAGAGATAAATTTTGTCTAAACCAGTGGTTCTCAGCCTTCTTAATGCGGCGACCCTTTAATAGAGTTCCTCATGTTGCGGCGAGCCCCACCCACAAAATTACTTTCATTGCTACTTCCTAACTGTAGAGTAATGTGTGTTTTCCGATGGTCTTTGGCGACCCCTGTGAAAGGGTAGTTCGACCACCCCAAAGAGATCTCGAACCACAGGTTCAGAGCCGCTGGTCCAAACTTAACCGCTTTACACATACAGGATTGTATTTTCCTTCTTCGCGTTTATTGCTAATCACAACAAGTGCAATCGCTGACACTTCACGTAATCACGTTACATCCCATTGATAAGAAGACAAAACTCTCAGGAATCTGGCCGTCTCATAGGGGTGAGTCTGGCCGTCTCATAATGGGGAGCAGCTTATTTGGCAACAGTTTGTTACCTGTGTCTGATCGATGACGGGCTTGTGAGGGGCGGGTATACATCGGTGCATCGTGAATCACGTTAATTCCATTGAAGGTGTAAAAAGGGAGAGGGGGAGTTGTTTTAACATTTGGGAGTGTTGTACTAAACAATAAAGGACACTAGCATAGGTAAATTAACTGGACATTTTAAAAAAAAGTATCAGCGGTTCTAAACCTGGTATGAGAATTGACACTTTGGTGGGTTAAGCAGAAAACTTTAAGCTGTCGGAGTGAGGATGGAAAGGAGGTATGGGATCATTCATGGCGTAGGAAGACAGTAATTTAATTAGTGTATATTAATATAAAATTTAATGTTAAGTTTCAGCTCTATCATAAACTGTAATGTGTCATGGTGAGAAAAGCATGGGGTAATGCTGTCATGGTGAGACAAACATAGTGTAATGCTGCCATGGTGAGACAAACATGGTGTAATGCTGTCATGGTGAGACAAACATGGTGTAATGCTGTCATGGTGAGGCAAACGTGGTGTAATGCTGTCACAGTGACACAAACATGGTGTAGTGCTGTCATAGAGAGGCATACATGGGATATCCTGCCATGGTGAGGCAAACATAATGCAATGCTGTCATTGTTAGGCATACATGGTGTAGTGCTGTCATGGTGAGACGACCATGGTATAATGTGTCATGGTGAGACATACATGGGAAAATGCTGTCATGGTGAGACAAAAATAAGTAATTGCTGTCATGGTGAAACAAACATGGTGTTGCTTTCATGATGAGACATATTTAAGTGTAATGCTGTCAGGGTGAGACAAGCAGTGTAATGCTGTCACAGTGACTCAAACACGTTATAATGTTGTCATGGTGAGACAAACTTAGTGTAATGCTGTCATGGTGAGACAAACATACTTGCTAATTTATAGTTTCCAAACACACAACGTTCCCAGATCACATTTACTTTAAAGATACAGATCTATCTATCTATCTGTCTATTTGTCTATCTATCTATCTATCTATCTATCTATCTATCTATCTATCTATCTATCTATCTATCTATCTATCTATCTATCTATCTATCTATCTATCTATCTATCTATCTATCTATCTATCCTATCTATCCTATCTATCCTATCCTATCCTATCCATCCATCCATTTCATCTATCTATCTATCTCCCTGCCTACCTGCCTGCCTCCCTCCCATCCTGGTTGTCTGTCTGCCTGCCTGTCTACTACCCAAAACGCACCCACCCATCCACCAACCATCCATCCATCCATCAATCCATCTATTACAAACGCATTGGCCATGCATTCTGGCCCTGGTGTGCTCAGACTTGACTACACTACTAGCTCTCTCTCCACAAAGATTATTGCGTCACACATAATTGGTGTCTCTGGTGCTTTAGGACGTTAATTTCTCACAAGATCCATAACCCTAGACTTACACCCATAATAAAGATATGTCTAATTATATAACTTGCACAAAAAAAAAACAAAAAAAAATTAAAAAATAAATAGAAAAAGGAAATAGAAATACTTTTAGAGGAGTGAAAATGACGCTTTGAATCGGTAGATAAAATTTGCTTCCTTTCTAAAAATTAGCTTGACGACATATTCATAAAGACACATTCATCGAGTCCTTGGACGCAACGTCATCCATCCAATCATCCACACATCCAGCCCTCCACCAGACCTGGTCAAAGTTTGAAAAGAAAGAAAAGTCTAACACCGAAAAAAAAACAAATCGAGAATTCTTTTAATTAGTGGCGAATCAAGAATATTTTGACTAGATGACAGAGATGCATACGGTCCATAAATGTGTGGACAGTCCTTACAAATTCGCCCAAAAATGACTTTTCAGTAAAGTTCCAAAAGAATTAAATGTTGTCCGTTATAAAAAAAAAAGAGCATTGGAAGCCTTTTTTTTCCAAAGCGGAACAAAACAAGATATCTCAGCGTTGGTGACTTCCCCTTGTTTGTTTTAAGATTGTAGGAAAATAATTAGGAGATATTAAAAGACTGGTCAGGAAGTCACAGAATAAACTATAACGTAATGAAATAGTTTGATCCCTTGTCATCATAAGACATAGAGTCATACTGACATAGAGTCATACTGACGTAGAATCATAATGACGTAGAATCATATTGACGTAGAATCATACTGACATAGAATCATTCTGACGTAGAGTCATACTGACGTAGAATCATACTGACGTAGAATCATACTGACATAGAATCATGCTGACGTAGAGTCATACTGACATAAATCAAACTGACATAGAATCATACTGACATAGAGTCATACTGACATAATCACAAAAACAAATAGTTTTTCTTTTAAAGTATTTTTTTAAAACCTTCTTTGGTTTATTTGAATACTTAAATGTGTCTGTACAAAGTTGTGCGTAAATTTAAGTTTTTGAGTTTGCAGACCCTGCAGTCATGTGTGTTTTAAAAAAAAGATCATCCCCATAATTATCGTTATCTAAGAGTAGATAGCATGTCCGTCCCAGGGTTGGATCTTTCTGATCCCTGAACGAAGTTACAGATATGGTCTCCAACACTGTCTGTCCCAGGGTTTGATGTTTCTGGTCCCTGAACGAAGTTACGGACATAGTCTCCAACCAAAACGGCTATGAATTCACGAGCTTCCTTTGTTGGGCACGTGAGAGCGCGTGAGGCACTCAACGTGACGAAATCCGTTTATAACCAGAGGGCGTAAAAGAAAAAGAGGGTGTGGGGCGGGACAGGGTGTGAAAGAGATAGAACCGGGTGCCAATTTTATTTGCTTTTAGGGGGTGAGGAAGGGTAGGAGATGGACGGACTTGTTCTTATAGCTTTCTGAGGAATGGAAGAGAACAGGAGAGCTTCGGGGGTTCTTATTTTAGCGAGAGTCGAATCGGGTGGGGATGGGATACGCAGCCTTAAATGAAAGGAGTGGGGTATGTGGGGTGGTGAATGTGGTTGAATGGTTGGGGGGGCACTCAGACTTCTATATTGGGTTGGAAATGGGCTGGGGGTAGGCAGCCTCTAATCCATCTCTTAGACTTGTCCTGGCTATTGATTGGTTACGTCTGCAAATAACGATCTCGGATTGTCTATTTCTGGCATTTCAATTGGATTCCCATCTTGAAGGGCCGAGCACAGGATCTAATGTAGCAAACATTACGGTTATTTCTTGTACTTTGAGTGAGGAATTGTGTGTGTTTGTGTGTGTGTATGTGTGTGTGTGTTTTCATTGTGCACTTTGTGTGTCTTCGGTGTGTGTGTGTGTGTATGTGTGTATGCATCTGTGCCAATGAGAGGGTGGGGTACCAATAGGAATGAAGCAATATCTGTTTGAAAAGAAACGTAGGTCTTCTTTGTAATAGATCTATAGAATAAATTTGTTCCATATAGTTGTGAGTTTTGTAGTGACCCCGTCATAATTCATTACTTCCTTTTTGGTAAGACATCCATGGATTGAGCAATGCGACAATGGATCTGACAATGGATCGTCTGACATATTATGATGTTGGTGGTGTGAATGAATGGTCTGACAAATTGTGATGTTGGTGGTGTGAATGAATCGTCTGACATATTGTGATGTTGGTGTTGTGAATGAATCGTCTGACATATTGTGATGTTGGTGTTGTGAATGAATCGTCTGACATATTGTGATGTTGGTGTTGTGAATGAATCGGCTGACATATTGTGATGTTGGTGTTGTGAATGAATCGGCTGACATATTGTGATGTTGGTGTTGTGAATGAATCGTCTGACATATTGTGATGTTGGTGGTGTGAATGAATCGCCTGACATTGTGATGTTGGTGGTGTGAATGAATCGTCTGACATTGTGATGTTGGTGGTGTTACGGACTGAACGAAAGCCTGCAAGATATTGAGAGACATTAGTGGACACAGGATCGGAAAATCGCATTAATAAATGCATTGATAGTTTAATTGAAGTTCTCAAACTTTTCAGCCACACGATTCTGTGGGTGTCATCCACTTTGCCATCTGGAACGTTGCCTACTTATTGATTATCGATATGTTTCGAGCTGCTTGACAGTTTCCTCCTATCGGGACCGGGGTCCGGCAGTTCGGGGACCAGTACTTTAACTTGCACAGCTACAGAATCTATACGTTCAAGAATACTCACTTGCTACCCTTATTTAAATTTACTATTCCTAAATAATCAAGACATAATGCTTAGGGTCGCTGACTAAATCACCAAAACACAATGCCTAGGTCGCTGACTAGATCACTACGACACAATGCTTAGGGTCGCTGACTAAATCACCAAAACACAATGCCTAGGTCGGTGACTAGATCACTACGCCACAATGCTTAGGGTCGCTGACTAAATCACCAAAACACAATGCCTAGGTCGCTGACTAGATCACTACGACACAATGCCTAGGTCGCTGACTAAATCACCAAAACACAATGCCTAGGTCGCTGACTAGATCACTACGACACATTGCTTAGGGTCGCTGACTAAATCACCAAAACACAATGCCTAGGTCGCTGACTAGATCACTACGACACATTGCTTAGGGTCGCTGACTAAATCACCAAAACACAATGCCTAGGTCGCTGACTAGATCACTACGACACATTGCTTAGGGTCGCTGACTAAATCACCAAAACACAATGCCTAGGTCGCTGACTAGATCACTACGACACATTGCTTAGGGTCGCTGACTAAATCACCAAAACACAATGCCTAGGTCGCTGACTAGATCACTACGACACATTGCTTAGGGTCGCTGACTAAATCACCAAAACACAATGCCTAGGTCGCTGACTAAATCACCAAAACACAATGCCTAGGTCGCTGACTAGATCACTACGACACAATGCCTAGGTCGCTGACTAGATCACTACGACACAATGCCTAGGTCGCTGACTAGATCACTACGACACATTGCTTAGGGTCGCTGACTAAATCAACAAAACACAATGCCTAGGTCGCTGACTAGATCACTACGACACATTGCTTAGGGTCGCTGACTAAATCACCAAAACACAATGCCTAGGTCGCTGACTAGATCACTACGACACATTGCTTAGGGTCGCTGACTAAATCACCAAAACACAATGCCTAGGTCGCTGACTAGATCACTACGACACATTGCTTAGGGTCGCTGACTAAATCACCAAAACACAATGCCTAGGTCGCTGACTAAATCACCAAAACACAATGCCTAGGTCGCTGACTAGATCACTACGACACATTGCTTAGGGTTACTATTTAGTCTTTACGGCCTTCAAGATATTTCACGCTCTTCTATCTGTAGAAATCCTTAACACTATAAAACTTTAAAATATATGATATGAAATATATGCTATGAAATTTAATCTATGAAATATATTCTATAAAATATAATCTATGAAATATACACTATGAAATATATATTACAAATATATTCTATGAAATATATACTATGAAATATATTCTATGAAATATATACTATGAAACATATTCTATGAAATATATACTATGAAATATATACTATGAAATATATACTATGAAACATATTTTATGAAATATATACTATGAAATATATTCTATGAAATATATACTATGAAATATAATATATGAAATGTATTGAAATATATTCTCTCAAAAAGTCTCCTTGTTTTAACAGCCATAGTTTTAGTTTGTTGTTGATTTGAATTTTAAAATTAATCTTTATAATTTTTTTTATGTTTGATTGCTGAATGAAAAAAAAGTGCACCCAGAAAGTGCACACTTGAACAGTACTAGGTTGAACATGCCAGGTTAAACTACTGAGAATGCACTTTTGGGAACGGCCGTACACTTGTACCACTCACGGCATTTATCTTCAAACTACTTGGAACATCCGAACAAACTACTGGGAAGATCCTAACAAACTACTTGGAAGATCCTAACAAACCACTTGGAAGATCCTAACAAAGTACTTGGAAGATCCTAACAAACTACTTGGAAGATCCTAAACATATTACAGTAACTAGGGAGTTGGTTGGAGGGGGGGGGGGGGAGATGACTCTTTAAAAAAATCCCGAATTCATCATGGCGAGCAGGCGACAGTGACACCAGGTCGCTCGTGTTTGGAAAGCTCAGTCTGTCCCCAGTCATAACATTACACTGAGGTATTTTCGGGAATGAAACAATGCGAGTCACAAAGCGGTGCCTTTAAATCCTCCTACAATAAAAGAGCAAAAAAATAACACACACAAATCTATTTTACACACTTACCTAAAAAACATGCTGCTAAAATTATCCTCCAACCCAGTATTCACGTCACTACACAAAGGTGGGAATCATTCCTGAAATTATAATCTCATTTTGAAAAAAAAAAATAGACTAATGCTTTCGGGTTGAGCATCCTTAGCGACAACACACTCGCTCACACGCCGACACACCAGGCGACCGGGAGAGCGTGAGCTCGCGTCGAGTGAGGAGGGGGAGCACACAGCTCAATGGGGGCCAGGGACCAGGACGCGTGCGTGTGAACGTTCAGCGATTACTCAACTGCTGGCCCCCCTTTATTTTCACGACACGGCTGTCTGCGGCTGGAGTAGAAATGGTACAGCAACATATAATGCTTACATTTTAAAGTCCGGGTTGATGAGTCGGGGTTTAGTAATCGGATTCAAAAAAAATATTTTTTGTCTTACTGGAATCGATACTGGGGTATTGGAGTCGAATATTTTGTGAGGAGTCGGTTAATTAAAATATCTCCGAATAACCGGTTAAAAATAATTGAGCTGATGACGTCATATATATCTTAACTTTAATCTGCAAATGATAAAAAAAATTCCCATCATGATGTTATAACAAGCTGCATTTGTTATAGTGTTTTCTTATTTCAGTTAGCTGAACAAACTTTCCTATCATTTTGTCCATTGACCCATGGTGTAATATTTATGTGCATTATTCCTTTAAAAAGAATTATTACAGTGACATCGAGAAGCCATCGGTAGACTGGGCCGCCTGGACAGCGGGAAGCCATCGGTAGACTGGGCCGCCTGGACAGCGGGAAGCCATCGGTAGACTGGGCCGCCTGGACAGGGGAAGCCATCGGTAGACTGGGCCGCCTGGACAGCGGGAAGCCATCGGTAGACTGGGCCGCCTGGACAGCAGGAAGCCATCGGTAGACTGGACCATCTGGACAGCAGGAAGCCATCGGTAGACTGGACCATCTGGACAGCAGGAAGCCATCGGTAGACTGGGCCGCCTGGACAGCAGGAAGCCATCGGTAGACTGGGCCGCCTGGACAGCAGGAAGCCATCGGTAGACTGGGCCGCCTGGACAGCAGGAAGCCATCGGTAGACTGGGCCACCTGGACAGCAGGAAGCCATCGGTAGACTGGGCCGCCTGGACAGCAAGAAGCCATCGGTAGACTGGGCCGCCTGGACAGCAGGAAGCCATCGGTAGACTGGGCCGCCTGGACAGCAGGAAAAGTCCAGTTTGTCTGCCAGGGCAGGTGATAATCATGTAAGGGCCATCTGCTGGGCCACTTCTCCATTACAATAAAACGTCGTATTAAATAACTAATCACGTGATGATCATCTGGGTGGCTCTTACATGTTGCTTTCTGGGTGGCTTTTACGTGTTGCTTTCTGGGTGGCTTTTGCATGTTGCTTTCTGTCTGTAGATAAATGAGTTCAACAAATAAGCTATTCAAACTTTACAAATTAAACTTTTAATCCTAAAATGACCTGGAAAAGCCTTGAAGTCACTTCAAGTAGGGACGACAACCAAACATGATACCTGCAGAACATGTTTGTTTGTCTCTCCAAACCCCCAATGGTGTCATCATCTCCTGCTGCCGGGCAATGGCGTCATCATCTTCTGCTGCCGGGCAATGACGTAATCATCCATTGCTGCCAGCCTGCTCCCTGTCAAAAGACTGTCCCTTCCACTCTTGGGTCAACATCGTACAGTTACTTATCATATGTTGTCAGTGGGCGCAAAGACAGTGTATCTTTTGGTGCTGATGGAATTACTACCACGGGTTCCTTTTCTCCGAAAGTCTCTTGTATTTTGATAGGCGCCACGGGGATCCCCAAACGGGAATACATTGACATTTTGACTATCCTCCGAAGTCTAAACCAAATGTTGATATTTTGGGGCTTTCACACGAAACATAGTATGACGCAGACATTTTGGAGCCCTTGATTTTGTCCTTACAATAATGCGAACAAGCGGCAACGTCACACAGACAAATAGAATCTGTCTCGTTCTTATGGCTGTCTGTCTGTCTATCTCTTGCTCTCTCTCTCTCCCTCTGTCCCCTTCTCCGTACGCCTCTCTGTATTCTTCTAACACTTTCTCTCTCTCTCTCTTTCTGTCTCCCTTCTCCTTACACCTCTTTGTCTTCTCTTCTAAAACTTTCTCTCTCTCTCTCTCTCTCCCTCTTTCTGTCTCCCTTCTCCTTACACCTCTCTGTCTTCTCTTCTAACACTTTCTCTCTATCTCTCTTTCTCTCACTCTCATCTGTAACCCATTCTCCACATCCCGCTCCCTCATGTGTATCTCCTCCTGCACCGCTCTCAACACCAAACCCATCTGTCTCTTCCTACTGGGCCCCTAATACCTCACACCTCATGCAATCATAGCCTAACTCACACACACACACACTCCCCCCCACCATCACCTTCGTGCACCACAACATTTACCCCTGCGCTCAAGTTCCGCCACTCACCACCCCACCCCCCATTCGACCTTACCTTGCTGTAATCACATTCCTCGGGTCATTTTATCAGATACGTCTACTGCTCGCTGACGTTTCACTGACAAGTCTTCTCACAGCCGATACATTAAGTCTTAGGTTTTAATTTGTCTCATTGTTGACCAAGTCTTCTCACAGCCGATACAGTAAGTCTTAGGTTTCAATTTGTCTCATTGTTGACCAAGTCTTCTCACAGCCGATACAGTAAGTCTTAGGTTTCAATTTGTCTCATTGTTGACCAAGTCTTCTCACAGCCGATACAGTAAGTCTTAGGTTTCAATTGGTCTCATTGGTGGCTATGGCTGAGCGGGGGAAAATAAAGTAGAGAACGTCTTCAAGCCGTGTGAGGGTAAAAGTAACGACATCGTTTGTAAGTCTGTATAACGACAAAAGAAAATCAAATGGACGTCTCAGCAGAACGCCTTCGTCAGCCACACAAAAAGACAACAGAATAAAAATCACTTCTGTGGACTCGCCGTTTAAATCAAAAAATCCTTTAATGACTCTTGAGTGGAAGTTCATTGACTTCTGGAATGCACACGTATGCAATTAGTCAACATGAACACAGATTACATATGAACACAGATTACATATGAACACATATTACATATGAACACAGATTACATATGAACACAGATTACATATGAACACAGATTACATATGAACACAGATTACATATGAACACAGATTACATATGAACACAGATTACATATGAACACAGATTACATATGAACACAGATTACATATGAACACAGATTACATATGAACACCGATTACATATGAACACAGTTTACATATGAACACAGATTACGTATTAAATTGATATAATTCAGTATCTAGGAAGTCGTCGATTTTATACACAGCTCACGCCCAAAGAAGGCGCACTGCAAGGGAAAAGTGGAATCGACTTAAATCCTACTAGGACCCAAACACAACGTGCATCCAACGTGCGGGAAAGCGCTCCGGGCACAAGTAGGGCTGGCAGGCGGCCACCCGCGTACTCACCTTGTAATACGGCCTTGGTCATCTCCGCTTGCAAAGAACGAATAGCAATAAACAAAATAGCAATCGAATGCAACACCCTCACATTTATGCTATTATATTTAACACAATTCAAAATAATCAATTTCCAATAAGGGGCCCCAATAAATGACCCTTTTAGACCCCTCCGACCCACGTCACGAAGTGTCACAAATTTTTACCCCCCCCCCCCAAGCCCCCGCGTCACGTCACATCTAATAAAATCAAAATATTCAGTAAAGTAAGATTTTATTATATTTTTTTAACATTTTCCAATAATGGATTAAGATGTAGTATTATTAGAAAACTGTGACGCAAAACAACGAAGTCATCCACGTGCCGAATGTAAAGTGGCCACAACAGTTTTTGCGTCATTTTTCGATATGCGCAAAAGGTGTGCGCGACTGAATTCATAGTACCTATAATACCTGAGGTAATTTCGACCTCAAATTAATGTTTTTAAAATTAATTAAATAAGGATTTTTCAAAACAATTAGAAAATTTTAGATTTATAAAAAAGTTTTTTTTTTAATAGTGACTTAACAAATATTTGAACACCCACCCCCCTGTCACAAAGTGTCACAAATTCTCGATCCCCCCTCTCCCACTGAGCGTGACGTAATTTGCCAACGACCCCTAAGCATATGTCTTTGAATGTTGCTTTTTAAAATTAAAAAAATATGATCACATCTTACTCCATTAGTTACAGCCAATGGATAATCTTGCTCCATTAGTTACAGCCAACGGATAATCTTACTCCATTAGTTACAGCCAACGGATAATCTGACTCCATTAGTTACAGCCAATGGATAATCTGACTCCATTAGTTACAGCCAATGGATAATCTGACTCCATTAGTTACAGCCAACGGATAATCTGACTCCATTAGTTACAGCCAACGGATAATCTGACTCCATTAGTTACAGCCAACGGATAATCTGACTCCATTAGTTACAGCCAATGGATAATCTGACTCCATTAGTTACAGCCAATGGATAATCTGACTCCATTAGTTACAGCCAACGGATAATCTTGCTCCATTATTTACAGCCAACGGATAATCTTGCTCCATTAGTTACAGCCAATGGATAATCTGACTCCATTAGTTACAGCCAACGGATAATCTTGCTCCATTAGTTACAGCCAATGGATAATCTGACTCCATTAGTTACAGCCAACGGATAATCTTACGCCATTAGTTACAGCCAACGGATAATCTTACTCCATTAGTTACAGCCAATGGATAATCTTGCTCCATTAGTTACAGCCAACGGATAATCTTACTCCATTAGTTACAGCCAACGGATAATCTTACTCCATTAGTTACAGCCAACTGAGAGTAATTCTAAAACGCTAATAGCACGCACATAAAGAATACACAATGGTCAGAGTAATTTATTAACATATAACCCAAATATCAACGAGGATATCTGCCTCAACCTGTTTCTCAACCCACATGCGCACCCTTCACTTAAAATATGCATTGAGCTATTCGGATTTGAAGCTAAATTTCTTGGAAAGCGAATGACTTTGAGTCTGTGACCTTCGTATTTCTGCCTAGGAAATTGGATGGCTGTGACCTTCGTATTTCTGCTTAGGAAATTGGATGGCTGTGACCTTCGTATTTCTGCCTAGGAAATTGGATGGTTGTGACCTTCGTATTTCTGCCTAGGAAATTGGATGGCTGTGACCTTCGTATTTCTGCCTAGGAAATTGGATGGCTGTGACCTTCGTATTTCTGCCTAGGAAATTGGATGGCTGTGACCTTCACCTTTCTTTGCCGCCTTAAAATTTTAAACCGATGGTATTATTTATACATATATTAAGTTCTTTTTTCTTTCCTTCCCTAGAACAGATCCATTCTGCCCACGATTTTATGTCGCCCAAGACAAAGAGACAGTTTAAGAACCTCTAGGTTTAGTCGACGGCACGAGCCATGCATTATCTCCCCGCTACCTGCATCTGGTCGAGGCCCGACAGTAGCGGACTGGAGGGTGGAGGGGACTGTGGGGGTGGGGGGACTGTGGGGGTGCAAGGCACGTGCTGACAGATGGTGGGGGTGGGGAGACAAGTTTTACAGAAGGTGTTAGCAAAAAGGGTGGAGGTATTGGGGGGGGGGAGGGGTTGTCTGAACAATCGGGTCTGAAATTCTCGTCAAGAGTCTCACTGTAGTCACTAATAATTTTATGACTGTAAACAATAACACAGTCAGGTGAAATGATAACTTTCAGTATTTTCAGTATTTAGTGAATCTTCCAATGGCCGAGTAGCCATACGGTATAATGACAGTTACTTCCGGAGTAGGAGTCGCGATATTTGTTTTCCGACTCCCATAGCCCTAGAGACAGATTGGGGGAGGGGAGGCAGGGCGATTTATTTGAGGTAGAGGGTGCCACTCGATAACTTTGGTAGGAGGTAGAAGGATGCTAAAGTAAGAAAGACGAGATGGAAAGAGAGAGCAACACAACTCAAGTACTAGTGGATTGAGGAGGAATTACATCATAGGCGTAGCTAAGGGGGCAGATGGGACAATGCGGGGAAGCTAACGTAGGCTTTAATGGTATTTTATTGATTGAAAAAATGGGTTTAGGAGTTGAAAGAAAGGAGGGGGCGAAAATGAATATATGATGGCAGGATGGGTATGCTGGTATTGCGAACATGCTCATAGGGTTTGCATGCTGGTATGCTGGGCATGCTGGTAGGGTGGAGATGCTAGTAAAGTGGACATGATGGCTGAGTGGACATGATGGTAGGATGGGCATAATGGTAGAGTGGACATGATGGTAGAGTGGACATGATGGCAGAGTGGACATGATGGCAGAGTGGACATGATGGTAGAGTGGGCATGATGGTAGAGTGGACATGATGGTAGAGTGGACATGATGGTAGAATGGACATGATGGTAGAGTGGACATGGTGGTAGAAAGGACTTGATGGCTGGGTGGACATAATGGTAAGGGGGATATTTAATTTTCATCAAAAGGTATTGTCCCAGAAATAAATGACGGAGGTTATATGTGACCGCTGTGGGCCCCCCTTTTTCATTTTTTTTTCATTTCACACCCACAATCGCCAATTGTTCACAACCTAGATAATGTTTCTTATCCATTAGTCATCTTCACAATTGTTCACAACTTAGATAATGTTTCTTATCCATTAGTCATCTTCACAATTGCTCACAACTTAGATAATGTTTGCTTGGCCATTAGTCATCTTGAAGTAGGGACGACAACCAAACATGGTACCTGAAGAACATGTTTAAATTGTCTCCCCAAACCCCCATACCCCACCACCCCCCTAACCCTACATAACCTTGTCTTCAATTAAATTTACATTTTACAACAATTAACTCTCCCACCCCCCTTCCCCCGGTGTCGTTGACATCTTCTCATCCATCTTGTTATTTTTACCTGAGTGAGTAATCCACTAATACTCTGCCTACCCACACAAAGAACGGCGACTCGTCTGTTTCTTGTGTCCAACTTTTCCTTGTTTTGTTTCACTAACAACTCATATATGTATATGTTCATGTTCATATAGGTGTATGGAAGTAATGTTTTTCGATCGATTATTCCTTGCATTGATTTCGGAACAGATGACCTTGACATTGTCTCCCCAAACGTAGTTCTTGTAATTTGACCCATTCCCTTCCCAGTTTTTTCGGTACATTTTTACAAGAGATTCCTTATGATTTGAGCAATAATCGACCCAAGGAATCACAGATTGACCCAAGCAATTGCAGATAGATCCAAGTAATAGCAGGTTGACCCAAGTAATCGGAGACAGACTCAAATAATCGTAGATTGACCCAAGCAATTACAGTTTCATACTTAAAATAAATTTTTATTGTATACAAAACACCCTTTTCCCCCTCAAACAATTTTGCCTATTCTCTTTTCAGTCTACTGCAACCCTCCTGGTGAAACATCGTCTCTCTATTCCTCTTTGATGGCACATGGTTGAAGTCAACCCCCCCCCACCCACCCACTCCCCCCACCCACAAACACACTCTCTCTACCCTACCTCTCATCCATATCGCTCCCTTCGTCTCTCTGACTCAACACCCAAGGACTTTTACAGATTAGAAAAAATATTAGTCCAGAACAGCGGTTCTTAAAATTGTGTGAGAGTGTGTATGGATTTATACCCGGTGTCTACGTGTCACTTGTCTTATCAATAACACTTATTTCCAGGTACCGTATATTTTGGACTGAGGTTTAAAAAAAAAAAAGTCATTTGTATATCTGTACAAATTAATAATAGCGTTTAAATGAATTCCTTCTGAGGATTGTGTGAGGCTTCTGAAGGAAAACTTTTAATTGAGTGCAACAATAATTGTATCCCCATTTAGGCGCCCCCTTTTTGTCTAGCGCTTGGTGGGAATCCCCCCCACCCTTTAGCTACGCCTCTGCTTGTTTTCTATCAAAGGACTGAAGAACGGTTCACTACATTTGAGTCTGAGATCAGTCAAACGAATAAAATACACTGGCCACTCAACAACTTTCTTTTCAAGTCTGGTTAAAGGGTCAGTGGACGCCAGAGGAGGAACCCTTGCGGCATGCATGGCACAGGTAAGGTCAGGGTTAGGTGATTAAAAAAATATATAGCGTACGCTTAGCGTATCTGCCCTGGTTTTATTATTTAAACTCTCTTGAGTGCTGCGGCCTCCAGGAAAAAAAAGGAAGAAAAAACACAACAAAAATATTTATTTTTTTAAAATCTTGGTGACTCCGACACGAGATGTAGAAAACTCTGATTCCAGTATATGACGTCATCAGGTCATAACGCTAATGCTTTAAATATATTGATGGGGACAAATATCAAAAGTCTGCAATTCACTATATAATTATATTTATAGCTGAGGATTTTTTATATATTTTTAGTGAGTTGCCATCAGAGTTCATGGTCACATATTCTGCTCCAGCCACGACTTTTGCCATCAGAGTTCATGGTCACATATCCTGCTCCAGCCACGACTTTTGCCATCAGAGTTCATGGTCACATATCCTGCTCCAGCCACGACTTTTGCCATCAGAGTTCATGATCACATATCCTGCTCCAGCCACGACTTTTGCCATCAGAGTTCATGGTCACATATCCTGCTCCAGAAACGACTTTGAAGCACTATTCCTTGAGTTCGGTGATATCGTACATAAAAACCTGGCGTGCTTTCAATGCATCTGCCCTGGCTTCAACGCCGTACCTATCTCTTGGTTGCGTTAGATCAGCGGTTCTCAACCTGTGTGTCGCGACCCCTTTAGGGGTCGAACGACCCTTTCCCAGGGGTCGCCTAAGACCATCGGAAAACACATATACTCTACTGTTATGAAGTAGCAACAAAAATAAATTTGTGACTGGGGGGTCGCCACAGCATGAGGGGCTGTATTAAAGGGTCGCGGCATTAGAAAGGTTGAGAACCACTGTGTTAGATGATACGTAAAAAGATCATGTTAGTTCAGCATCTGCTCTGGCTTCACTACCTTCTGGTTAAAACAGATAGCAGTGAGTAATGTGGTCGTGTTCCCGTCTCTATACACTGTATACAGTCACGTGACCTCTAACTGAACCAACTTCCGGGCGACGCACCAAGATTGTTTACAATCAATAGGAAGTTTACGTCAAACTGTTGTGCCCTTTTTTTCTTTCTTTCTTTTTTTTTTTTTAAACAAGGAAATTTACTGTAGAACGTTGAAATTAAAATAAGGAAAGATTCTCAAGCTGTGAATATATTTTTTTTTTTTGTGCGTGACATGACTATCTGACACAGAGTTTTTAAAATAACGAACACAATAAAGTGCGATAACAATCAAATTAGAAAAGTTGCATGTTGGACACGAAGCCAAAACTAGGATTGGGGGAAGAAGTACGGATCACTGATCGAAGTACTTAATGATCTTTGTAATCGAGAAATTCTCTTCCCCCGGCAGCGCCACGCGGAGGATAGGGGCACCCCCCCCCCCCGTAGCTGCCATCTTCAGAAGGCGCTAAAATCGCTTTTTTATGCAACATCTGCGTAAAAATAAGCTACTTTTTTTTAATAAAAGATCCCTTAATTAAGACTTTGCCGAGGGCTCAGCTTTTGCTTGACACACCTTTTATACCAGATAACCATGCCATAAAATGCGAGGGTCTGTAATTTGACTTTCTGCGTACATCGTCATAATAATTTATGGATCACACCCACCCCCCACTTATATAAAACATTCGATTAACGCCAAACAGAGACAAAAACTTGGCATTGTTTACATTTGTTGATAAATAGCAACCACATATTTATTAGAGCGATCTCCCTTTTGAAGTTTTTACTAACACGTTGGTCGTTTTATGATTATTATGTTTTCGAACATTCGCAAACAGATCAGCCATAAAGGAATACACTCATGGGCGTAACTATAGCAACGTATAACAAACAAAAGCTAGCTTGCGGACGTAATCAAGATCCTTTAACCCCCCCCCCCCCCCAAAATCCCCCATTTCCGATTTTGAAAGAACAATCCCCCCTTCCCCACCCATCTATGCTCCAATCGTCCTTCATGGACGAGCCCTAACATACACGTCATACACTTCATTCAATTTTAAAGTACATTTATTTCAATGTTAAAAAAATGTCACATGACAAACGCGTGTTAGACTGTGTCAACAAATAAGATGAGATATCTTTGGGACAGTGGGAAAGTTGGCTGTTCAATAACATGAGATATCTTTGGGACAGTGGGAAAGTTGGCGGTTCAATAACATGAGATATCTTTGGGACAGTGGGAAAGTTGGCTGTTCAATAACATGAGATATCTTTGGGACAGTGGGAAAGTTGGTGGTTCAATAACATGAGATATCTTTGGGACAGTGGGAAAGTTGGCTGTTCAATAACATGAGATATCTTTGGGACAGTGGGAAAGTTGGCTGTTCAATAACATGAGATATCTTTGGGACAGTGGGAAAGTTGGCTGTTCAATAACATGAGATATCTTTGGGACAGTGGGAAAGTTGGCTGTTCAATAACATGAGATATCTTTGGGACAGTGGGAAAGTTGGCTGTTCAATAAGATGAGATATCTTTGGGACAATGGGAAAGTTGGCTGTTCAATAAGATGAGATATCTTTGGGACAGTGGGAAAGTTGGCTGTTCAATAAGATGAGATATCTTTGGGACAGTGGGAAAGTTGGCTGTTCAATAAGATGAGATATCTTTGGGACAGTGGGAAAGTTGGCTGTTCAATAAGATGAGATATCTTTGGGACAGTGGGAAAGTTGGCTGTTCAATAAGATGAGATATCTTTGGGACAGTGGGAAAGTTGGCTGTTCAATAAGCCGCCTCCTTCCATGAAAAAAAGAAATTGTAGGTATCCGAAAGTTGCCGCCCTCAAATTCCCACACCTTTCCTACGCCACTGCATCGAGGATGTCGCATAGTGTTTGTGTTGGGGTTGTTTTCTATTTGTCGGTGATGAAAGGCTACCTGGGCACCGGTTGGGTTTGATGAAATGCTACCTGGGCACCGGTTGGGTTTGATGAAATGCTACCTGGGCACCGGTTGGGTTTGAGGAAATGCTACCTGGGCACCGGTTAGGTTTGATGAAATGCTACCTGGACACCGGTTAGGTTTGATGAAATGCTACCTGGGCACCGGTTGGGTTTAATGAAATGCTACCTGGGCACCGGTTAGGTTTGATGAAATGCTACCTGGGCACCGGTTATGTTTGATGAAATGCTACCTGGCACCGGTTAGGTTTGATGAAAGGCTACCTGGGCACCGGTTAGGTTTGATGAAATGCTACCTGGGCACCGGTTAGGTTTGATGAAATGCTACTTGGGCACCGGTTAGGTTTGATGAAATGCTACCTGGGCACCGGTTAGGTTTGATGAAATGCTACCTGGGCACCGGTTGGGTTTGATGAAATGCTACCTGGGCACCGGTTAGGTTTGATGAAATGCTACCTGAGCACTGGTTAGGTTTGATAAAATGCTACCTGGGCATCTGTTGGGTTTGATGAAATGCTACCTGGGCACCGGTTGGGTTTGATGAAATGCTACCTGGTCACCGGTTGGATTTGAGGAAATGCTACCTGGGCACCGGTTGGTTTCATGAAATGCTACCTGGGCACCGGTAGGGTTTCATGAAATGCTACATGGGCACCGGTAGTGTAAAGAATTTTTAAACAATCATCCATCAATGCCATGGCCAAGTATGACATGGTACAGACGTGAAAAGTGCCTGATCAAAGAGACCGGGAGATATTTTATCCATCTCTTGAAGATACTTTTAGATGGTACTGTTGATACGTGACAAGTTGTACTACTTCAAACGTTTGTCTGCTTGTTATTTATCAAATCAGTGTTCCCATTTTGTTCCAACAAATGTCTATCTTCTTCGCTTCTTTTTCCAACCCCTTGGGTGAATTATTATTTTTATAATTTTTTTTATAGCGTAGTACCCCAACCTAGGGCTGAGCTCACCACGCTGTACATACAAGGTACCCCAACCTAGGGCTGGGCTCACTACGCTGTACATACAATTTAACAAACATAATCATGAACTTAAAAATTAACATACATTAATTCAATAAAACAAAACAAATGTGTATTCGCTCCAACCATTCCATAACTATTTAAATGTCAAGCCATGGACGGCACCCAGCAGCTTCGTTTGTCGGTCAGAGGGGAGAAATCAATCAGGGTAGTAGAGTTTAAAGAGATGCGTTTTGAGTGCAGTTTTGAAGGCTTTGATGGTTGGTATATTGCGGATGTGTAGTGGAAGAGAATTCCATTGTTTGGGGGTACAGAAAGAGAAAGATCGTTCACCGTATGTTTTTGTGCGAGTCTTGGTACAGAAAGAATATGCGCATCTGTGAAGGAGCGAAGCTGTCGAAGGGGTGAATAGACAGAGAGAAGTTCGGTTAGATAAGAAGGGCAGGAATTCGAGAAAACGTTGTGGCAGAGAACAGAGAGTTTATAGTCATATCCGTGCTTGTACAGGGAGCCAATGAAGTGAATGAAGTAGTGGTGTGACGTGATCACGTTTTTTTGTCTTTAGAACTAGCCTAGCAGCTGAGTTTTGAACCTTTTGTAGTTTTTCTAAAAAGTGTTTTGGTGAACCTGACAGAAGAGAGTTGCAATAGTCAAGACGAGAGAGAACAAGAGCGTAGACTAGGGTTTTTGTTGCAATAATTGTGAGGTAGTGGCGGATGGAGCTGAGAGAAAGAGAGAGAAAGAGAAATGTGAGAGAAATGATTATCGAGAGACATGTTGTTAGACAGAATATAACCAAGATTCCTAGCGGATGATGTAAACTGTATGTCGAAGTTACCTACTTGAAATGAGGTGGGGAGAGCTGAGTGAGAGAATAATTTGTGATTGTGAATGAGGAGTGCTTCTGTTTTTTCATCGTTAAGCTTCAACTTGCTGTCATTCATGACTTGACATCACCAATGCCTTCCCGCAAAGTCTGGGCAAGAATCGACAAGAGAGGGACACCTAGCGTAGCTTAGCGGCACACCTAGCGTAGCTTAGCGGCACAACTAGTATTGTTTAGCGGGCAAAATCTTCGAACGGCTATTAGACCCACTTCCCCTATGGAGCTGAAACTTGGCACATAGACCCGTTGCCGATGACAACACATTCTATCAAACTTTCAGCCCCAAAAATCTGTTTTCCTTGTTTTTCAAGGGGTGTAGGGAAGGGGGGGGGGGGTGTAAAGGAAATATGATGCCACTAAGTGAAATAAAATTTCAGATAAATGAGATTCTATTTTTTAAAAGTGTGTTTAGTACCGGTACGAAATTTCTGAAATTCTGAAATCTCATTTCGCGTATATAAGACGCGTCTCATACAAAGCTTTACATATCCCGCACACAGTGTGCGTCTTATACAAAAGCTTTACATATCCCGCACACAGTGTGCGTCTTATACAAAGTTTTACATACCCCCGCACACAGTGTGCGTCTTATACAAAGTTTTACATGCCCCGCACACAGTGTGCGTCTTATACAAAGTTTTACATACCCCGCACACAGTGTGCGTCTTATACAAAGTTTTACATACCCCGCACACAGTGTGCGTCTTATGTAAGATATTTTTTACACAAATCGTCAAAACCCGCGTCATATATGGGTGCGTCTTATAATTAGGTGTTTCTTATGTGGGCGAAAATACGGTAAGTGTTTTGTATCACGAACGAACAGTACAGTGTGTGGAACGATACAGTGTGTGGAACGATACAGTGTGTGGAACGATACAGTGTGTGGAACGATACAGTGTGTGGAACGATACAGTGTGTGGAACGATACAGTGTGTGGAACGATACAGTGTGTGGACCGATACAGTGTGTGGAACGATACAGTGTGTGGAACGATACAGTTTGTGGAACGATACAGTGTGTGATAGTGAAGGACGATTATTGCGTTCGATACCCGGTGCGACTGGCGGCGCTGCGTGTCCGGGTCCATTTTGACTAATGCTATTCAGATGTCATTTGTATTAGTTTATTTTAGTTAAAATGAAGAATTAAGTTTACAAAATGTATAGTCCATTCAATTATCTTTCATTTGATACCTCATTTTGTCTTACAAACCCAACAATAGTATTTTTAATAGTTTTTTTAATCCCAACCTCTCACTTCTGGTACCCGGGTACTAATAAGTGCAGCCTTCATTGTTTTGTATATCAATGAAGCCGCCTTTACATCTGACGTTTATTGTTTCTAGAATCTAAAGACCAGGTACTAAACCCATCCGCAAA
This sequence comes from Omphiscola glabra, assembly GCA_964017045.1. NCBI lineage: Eukaryota > Metazoa > Mollusca > Gastropoda > Lymnaeidae > Omphiscola > Omphiscola glabra. The sequence continues at coordinate 5,071,563 of OZ024803.1, read as the reverse complement.
TGGCCCGTCGGCCGGTAAGAATTAACATTAATCTTTGCATTGATGTCTCGGACAATTCTTTGATCTACCGGCAAACTAAAAATGGTAATGAAGCCTTGTTTACATCCGACAGGTGATGACACATTGGACAAATGTTCATTTATGATAAAGGAAAAGAAACCACTGGATATAACTTGCTCAGTGCGGCAGATGGCTCGGCCGTGTGCGTCTTATATCATTTTTGTTTACACAAATCGTCAAAACTCGTGTCTTATACAGTAGAACCCGGTTATGCCGACGGCCTCGCGGTATGCCAAAAAGCGTCGAGATAACCGATGATCGAGATAAACGAAAACCAATATGGCGGCAATATAATAACATGTGTTTGAAATTTATTTATGTAGGCCTACATGATGTGCGTTAATAAATGAGAATGTACATACACGTGTTTTTGGAGGTTTTTTTTTTTTTTTTTTTACACAACAGCGTTGCCGTTATTTGTTTGATGAAGCGATCGGCATGCTATAAAAATGTACATACATGTTTGCTAACAACATGTGCGTAGTTATCGTATGCCCGTATACTATTACTGTAGTGGTAATATTTAACATGACATAGTCACAACACACTGTAGTCCGCCAACACGTCTTTCCGTGCTGTGACGTCATTATTTCGCTCGGCGGAACCAACCTTCCCCCCACCCGCAGATAGCTAGTTCACTGTGACACACAAAGCAACAATATGACCATTACGATCAATAAGATACGTTGCGGTGATATTTTTATAACCTTTGACACACCTACCAATCCTCCTACCCAGGGCCGACCCTAACAATTGCGGGGCCCTATGCGAAACGGATTGCGCGGTGCCCAGTCTGGATAGGAATAAGGATAATAAGTGAAAATTAAGATTTTGTATTAGAAAATAAATTCGGGGCGGGGCCTATGAAAGTGCGGGGCCCACTGCGGCCGCATAGGTTGCAGTGGCCTAAGGCCGGCCCTGCCCCTACCCATGTGTCTCGTATGCCACAAATTTCCTTGACAAACAACAATGCACTGCTAAGATGGGGTTGTCGATACAAACGCGAAAATACGGTAGTGAGATGGTGAAGTGGCATCGATAACTAACTTTTCAAAAGCTGGCGATTGGTCACGGGGATCGACATAACCAACGTTGAGTGGCAAATTTGGCCCTCTTTTGTGCTCGAGATATCAGGGTTCGGCGACATAAAAGAATCGACATAACCGATGAGAAAATGCTAAGACAAAGAGAGAATTTGGCGGTTCCACATCAAAAACGTCGACTTAATAGGGTTGGCGAACTAACCGAGGTCGAGATAAGTGGGTTCGACTGTATATGGGTGCGTCTATTATATAAAATATTTTTTACACAAATCGCCAAGACCCGTGTCAAATATACAGGTGACAGGTGTGTCTTATATGCGCGAAAATACGGTAGTTGGTGAAATAATTCTGCGGGGTTAAAGTGGGTGGGACTTTAGAATATTGATATAAAATAATAACAAATGCATATGATATAAATGATTTATACGAAAAACTTTGTCTTTAGGGGTTGTTTAATAAATGATTTCTTTAAAACGTCTGATGTTGTGAATAAAGGGCAGCATTAATTTAAGGGAGTTAACACGAAATAAGTTTTAATTTTAAGTATTTGCGTGCTTATAGATCCTGAATATTGATCTCAACACTGATAACTTATCACGCTAGATTTCATGAGGGCATTTATTTCATGGTACAATGGAGATACACAGCACCGGCCTGCACTCATTTTATGCCATATAGAAAATTACTTATTCTCGGATAATTATTTGTTCACTTCTGATGCAAAATATTCCCCCCCTGATAGCAAAATATTACTCTAAATAACAAACACAGAAAACATTTATCATGATATAATAACAACGTTGGTTTATTGTTAGTGGATAGTGTTCAACAAATGTCTAGTCATAATCATGTCTTCATTCATCAGTATTACTACCATCTAGAAACAAAAAGAGACTAATTTGTTTCTCCATTTATTTTTACATTTATGGCCAGATAGATATTTAATAATGTTCATATTAATAGATCTCAGCAAAATGGATGTCCAATAATATTATTATTATTAGATCTACAGCCACAAGGACATTCAATAATGTTCATATTAATAGATCTCAGCCAGTTGGATGTCCAATAATATTATTTTTATTAGATCTACAGCCAGATGGATATTCAATCATTTTCATATTATTAGATCCACAGATAAATTGATATCCAATAATATTCATATTATTAGATCCCTAGCCAGATGGATATCCAATAATGTTCATATTATTAAAGTGTCAATAAATTGTTTATAAATTTAGAATATTTCTTCTTTAAAATGAAAAGAACTGAAAGTATTGAAATAAATAATGTTTACTTTGAAATATCACAGAATAATCTTGAGAGGTTTCAAAAGATTATTGACAATGGGGGGAAAAAAAAGGTTTTGTTATGTAGTAGCCTGTAGCTGGTATTTATAGACTTCTATAACTTCTTGATGGTGGGTGGGTAATGTATCTGTTCACTAAAGTGGAGATAAGTTTCCTTTAAGAAATCATTATTACCTACATAATCTATTGATACAATACAACTATTGCATTCAAATCAGAATAGGGCTGTCTTTTTATTTGGGTGTTTAAAAAAAAAATCTAATTATGGCAAGTAATAAACAAAAGGAACAGTGGAAAAAAACTAGCCCCAATTGGGTAACAGTAATTGCAGAAAGTGACTCTTAGTAAATATTTGCAGCAATTCAATTGTATATTAACATCAGGACATTTGTGTAGTATGAATGTAACATCAGGACATTTGTGTAGTATGAATGTAACATCAGGACATTTGTGTAGTATGAATGTAACATCAGGACATTTGTGTAGTATGAATGTAACATCAGGACATTTGTGTAGTATGAATGTATCATCAGGACATTTGTGTAGTATGAATGTAACATCAGGACATTTGTGTAGTATGAATGTAACATCAGGACATTTGTGTAGTATGAATGTAACATCAGGACATTTGTGTAGTGTGTACAGAGAAACAAATTGGTGGCAATAAAATCCTAACAGTTTATCTCCATTGGTTATTAAATATAAATAAATTTTTCTATTTCTGTTTAAATAAACACTGCAGAAAGAAAATAAACAAAGTCATGGCAGGATATCAATGAAGTAACAAAACAGAAAGATGGCAGAAATAAATATTTCCAAACTTTGACAACAATCCAGAAACAAGCACAATGTCATATTCTTGACTATATAAAATTACAAAAAAATAAATTAAATGTTTTCACATTCCACAAGCCCACATTTATTTGTAGACAATATTCAGTGAAACTATTTACACCTGCCTAGATAATCCTGTTGCTTACAGTTTTTGAAGGCTATACACCTGCCTAGATAATCCTGTTGCTTACAGTTTTTGAAGGCTATACACCTGCCTAGATAATCCTGGTGCTTACAGTTTTTGAAGGCTATACACCTGCCTAGAGAATCCTGGTGCTTACAGTTTTTGAAGGCTATACACCTGCCTAGATAATCCTGGTGCTTACAGTTTTTGAAGGCTATATACCTGCCTAGATAATCCTGGTGCTTACAGTTTTTGAAGGCTATACACCTGCCTAGATAATCCTGGTGCTTACAGTTTTTGAAGGCTATACACCTGCCTAGATAATCCTGTTGCTTACAGTTTTTGAAGGCTATACACCTGCCTAGATAATCCTGGTGCTTACAGTTTGAAAGCTATATTTCAACACAACTTGAGCAGCAACTGGCTCAAAACCACTTAAGATTATCAAGGACATTTTTGATACTTTCACACCCTATCACAAAGCGTATCTCATCAGGAAGTACAGATCCACAAAGAACACAACTAGGCCGGCAAATAACCCAGAGAGCATTTTCTGAAATAGTTGCAAATGTGATTGTAGTGTTGAGATGGTGGAAGATTGAAATGCATAAAAACATTAAGGATTTTTATATATATATTTATCATGTTACAAAAACAAAATTAAATTTTCAGTAACTATTTTTTTTTTAAATTACAGCTACAGCAAAAAGTATTTGAAAGGTTTTATTCTGATCAGCTTATTCTACCAGAATGGGAAAAAATGTCAGTTCATTGTCATCAAGATGACAATGTTTTAACAATGACATGTTCATTTTTCACCTGAGCAATAGGTGTTTAACTCATTCCCGACGGCTGCGACTAAATGCATCCTTTGGGGGTTCCGATGGATGCGTCCAAATGCCTCCTGGCACATAGCAACACACCTCTCTGGTTTTTAGTTAAAACTAGCAATGAAATCTCGCATCCATCGAGACTTCCGGCAATGGCATGATTCTGCATGATTTCAATTTAAAAACAGGATGTTTTTATCTTGTTTCACTTTTAAACTACGTGTGCTTTAGTACGGCACGTCTGTATCTAGCATGTGTTAGTCCAAGGTGCCAAAAATCAATTTTTTCGCCATTGTTCATTATTTTTTCGCTAGTAATGTTATATTTTTTACTAAGCCTTATTCACTTTGATGGATCCGTCCTTAATTCATTAACATTTATTAATATTTAGCAGCTTAAAAAATATTTTAAAAATGTAAATCAATTTCAAAACCGACTTACTTCCCTTTTCTCAGGAAAATAAATGAAGTACGGAAGTAGCACTGCCATAAGGAATGAGTTAACTACAGCTATGTTCGATTAATATAAAATTTAAATGTACAGTAACTAGCTGTTTGACCATTACATCTTATTGTGATGATTACTTCCTCGCCATTGCACTTGCAAGAAAAAAACAAATCAAACCTACCATTGCCAGCTGATTTCCAATGACCATTTCTGCACCTTTGTAGCCGAAGGCAAACCCGGCAAAGACAGTGACCAAAAAGTTGAACACGGTCACCAGCTGCTTGTTCAAAGATTTCACTGGTGAGAACCAACAACAAAAAAAAAATGAAAATGATTATTATTTACTGAAATATATTTCATAAAAAAACATTTGCAGCATAACTAGAAATTGACTTTGAAGTAATCCAGAGTGAAGAAATACTCTTCTAACTCCACTTACATCAAGACACTGCCTAATTGGATGGCTTAGATTAAATGGGGAGGTTTTGTCAATCAAATATGAACCTAAGTGAAGGTTATGCTCCATAAAATTATTTGTATTGTTTTCTGTTAATATAATCATGCTGAGAAAATGCTGCATGTTAATATGAGGACCACCTTATGTTGCTGCATAATAGATATTTGAAATAATTCTAATTACCTTCTTCTTGAAAAGTCAAAGTTCTTCCAACCTATGGAAAAAGTAACCCAAAAAATCCATCTATACAATTTTGGAATGAATGTTAATTAATATCTGGGAGGCATGATAAATTTGTAATTGATCAATAAGACAATTTTTAAGATTAATCATATTGATTTTTTAAAATCTAATTTATTATGAAATCCAAATACAACTGGTAGCGCTTTAATGGTACAAAATTTTGAAATATTATATAATTCAGTACCTACAAAAAATACAGACACAATATTTAAGTACTATACATAACAAACAATGAGCAGCTGATGTAATGTAGCACGGGTGGTTCATTGTAACTGTCCCATTGGCAAGGGTGGTTCATTGTAACTGTCCCATTGGCAAGGGTGGTTCATTGTAACTGTCCCATTGGCAAGGGTGGTTCATTGTAACTGTCCCATTGGCAAGGGTGGTTCATTGTAACTGTCCCATTGGCAAGGATGATTCATTGTAACTGTCCCATTGGCAAGGGTGGTTCATTGTAACTGTCCCATTGGCAAGGGTGGTTCATTGTAACTGTCCCATTGGCAAGGGTTGTTCATTGTAACTGTCCCATTGGCAAGGGTGGTTCATTGTAACTGTCCAATTGGCAAGGGTGGTTCATTGTAACTGTCCCATTGGCAAGGGTGGTTCATTGTAACTGTCCCATTGGCAAGGGTGGTTCATTGTAACTGTCCCATTGGCAAGGGTGGTTCATTGTAACTGTCCCATTGGCAAGGGTGATTCATTGTAACTGTCCCATTGGCAAGGGTGGTTCATTGTAACTGTCCCATTGGCAAGGGTGATTCATTGTAACTTTCCCTTTGGCAAGGGTGGTTCATTGTAACTGTCCCATTGGCAAGGGTGGGTCATTGTAACTGTCCCATTGGCAATGGTGGGTCATTGTAACTGTCCCATTGGCAAGGGTGGTTCATTGTAACTGTCCCATTGGCAAGGGTGATTCATTGTAACTGTCCCATTGGCAAGGGTGGGTCATTGTAACTGTCCCATTGGCAAGGGTGATTCATTGTAACTGTCCCATTGGCAAGGGTTGTTCATTGTAACTGTCCCATTGGCAAGGGTGATTCATTGTAACTTTCCCTTTGGCAAGGGTGGTTCATTGTAACTGTCCCATTGGCTTATTGGTGCAACCTTAATTTGGGTTAAAGTCTTCCATGATTCCATAACTAAAACTCATTGATAATTATAGGACTGATTTTATTTTTTTTTTAAATAAGTTATACAATTGTTTTATCAGGCTACCCTAAATTTGTATATTAAACAGCTAGCAAATTGATGTCACAACAAATGAAGCCCAAATAAAATAGTCTATTTTATTTAGTGTCCAATCCAACATTTGTCAAAACAATAAATAAGTGGGTACTAATAGAAAAACTAGGAATGAAACTAGCATTTGAACAAGGGGTCAGCAATCTTTTTTTTTTTTTTTTTTTTGTGTGTAGAGCAATTTCTGGTAAGAAAATATTTAGGGAGTCAAAGTCAGGGGCAGATTTAGAGAAGTCATGTTTTATTTATGATGCATTAATTTAAATATAGAATATATTAAATATTACTATAAATATTTTATTTAATCAATTTATTCACCCTTCTCATATTAAAACAATTTATAAATTTTTTTTTTTAAATCTCTTTAAGTCCTTCAAAGAGCCACATGTTGCCAACCGTACCATTAGAAAGTAAAATAATAAAAATAAAAAAATTTAAAATTCTATTATTAAAAATACTTACTCTTGGACCAACATTCCTCGTCATCCTTTTATACTCTCTGTTTTCCTCAATAATCTTTAGTTTACGTACTCTTTCTTCCAGCTCTGGATTCTGTGAGTTAAAGCAAAATGAATCGTAAAAATTGTTGATTTACACATTTTTTGTCTCCATGTGATGTTGCTAAAAAAAAAAAGAAAAGTAAAATTTGTACATCACACAACTTGATGTGTTTAATTATGTTCCCTAGATTTTTAAACTTGTCCAGCTTTACTTTAGTATGTATGCCCATTAATAATGAAATGCTTACTCTAGGAGGGAGAGTGACAGACTGTGGTATTACAAGGGCATCTTCCACAATTTCATGTAAAAATACCTTGTGACCTAAAACAGAAAAATATTTAAATAAAACTGTTAAATTTTCATCTGCTAATTCATTCATAATTGTACATTAGATTTAAGCAAATCAAATTTTTCATTTCTTTATCTTATAATAACAAAATTATATTTCCATTATAAATAAATTCATTTAAATTTCAAGTCAAAGCTACAAAAAAATCAAAGAGCAATTTCTAGATTCAGTTTTGTGAATCACGCAAACTATTTTTATTACACTTCAAGATAAAATCAAATGTATTATAATATACATGTGTGTGATAAATTCTTCATGCAATATTGAATATAAGGTTTTTAACAAGAAAAAAAACAAGAAAAAACTAATAGTTGGAAGTCAGTAAATTAGCAAGTAAAATCAAGAACACCCAAAAAAATATTCTAAAATTTGCAGTATAAAAACAAATCAATCCACCAATTAAAAGTTTTAAGTTTTGGCTCAATTTTAATCATTGGATAATAAATATTTCATGACATCTTTTCTTGTTTTGAAGGTGTAAACATGACTTCAGATGTTTTCAGACTGGATCTATGTTTACTGCTTGCTGTAAACCTAACCCACAAACAGGCTAGGTCTAATGTAGCAGTTAACTTAGCCCTAGTGAACTAGCTTAGTGACAATTATTGTATTATTTTAAAGATTACAACTTAAGTTAATAAATGTGTGGCATATTCTTTTTATAATAGGTATGTCTAGTGACATGTTAAAAAATAAATTATTAAATTTAAATAAATAAAGTTTCTAGCTTTAGCCCACTCTTTACTACTCTTTGTTTTTAGAGAACCTTTGGAGCCTTTGTTAAATTATACTTAATTATAAAGTAACTCTAGAGTAGTTTGTCTTGGGATTGTGTTCTTGTCCTAGGATTAGTCTGAATATCATAAATAAAGCAAAGTTAAAGATTTAATACTCAACTGTCTACACTTTATAATTTAATTTAAAAGTTTATTTTAATAATTTTTATGATGTGGCTGGGTGGGGAAAGTTTAGTCCTTTAAAAAACCTGTGGATTCCCGGACTTAGTTTGTTATTGTGGCGATGAGCATGTGCAATACAATCAACACTATGTGTTTCTCATCATATGACAAGCTATATCAATCAAAATATTAATACTAATAATACATTTCTGTATAATTTAGCATACCATGAATCATATAATATCACATGTCGGCTAATGTGCTGTTGTGGTCCCCTTATTGGGAGTCACTTCCCTTTGTTTATGATAGATTTAGGGTTCGGGTTAGGGTGAGCGACAGAGGGACCACAACAGCACATTAACCCACATGTCATATAATAATAATCTAAGCGATAGCTAACAATAAAGTCGCTACGCTCTTTTGTTTGCCAAAACCGCTAAGACTTAGTCTACATTCAATAATTTATCCCAACTTTGCGTAAAATTAGGCTCTACCCATCGCGTAATATGTCATGTTTAGAGCGCGGCGCGCCCTACCCATCACCCGGAATCACCGGCCTAATTTTTAACTTGCAAACCTTCCTTCCGAAGAGTGTTGTATACTTCTCTAATAACTTTTGTTGAAATATAAAATTCGTCAGTACTTTGGGAAATAATAGAATTGCATTGATTTTTAAATGGTTCAGTGACACATTTACATTCTAAGACTTTTTCTAAGAATTGTTTAATAGTAGGAGTAACTTGTAAAACCGGCGATAGAACTTTTACTTCGTCCGCCATTTTGACAACAATAGTAAATCATGTGATAACAAACCATTCTATCTGGACGGATTTGTATATTGTACAAGGACATTTGGGTATATGTCCTCTAAACTTAAGATTAGAGTGTATTAAAAAAATAATCGTCAAATTTTAACAATAAATTAGGCTGAAAGGCATCGAAGCATATTCACAAGCTTTCAAAAGCAGTTAATAGGGGATAGATAAATTATACAGGCTAATATTTTCTGACTGACAAATTTTAATTTATTCATAATCTAATCTAATTTTTTTTTATATGCTTGATAATAGAATCTATTATTTTCAAAATGGTAGTAGTTAATATATAGATTAAGTTTTGTCACATCCTTTACATAAAGTAAAAGTTATAAATTGGTAAAGATTAGTTTATTAAGATATATTTTATAGATTTTAAATAAGCATTCACGTTTTTTTTTCTCATTTTCCAAAAACCTGATTCATTTATTGAAATAATTAATATTAATAGCAGTGGCTGCCAGGGGCGGACCTCCTCCACTCTCACCCCCACCCCATTCCAACGTAATATAGTAGGTAATTATATTATGGACCACAAAGTGAGCTTCTGTTTTGGGGGATGTTTTCTTTTTGCTTTTCCATTCTCTACTATAAGACCACAACTTTTCAGGTTGTACAGTATGTCGCATATATTAAGCTAAGTTATCCACACAGGCAATATTGTAACCATGGTAAATTAATGGTGATTTTCATATCGCTGTACTATAATGATAATTATGTTTTCTTAGATGTAGGCCTATTGTATTTTTTTTTTCATATTCAGACTACTGTAGCGGTATGAATTATATATCATTTCTTTGTACTGTAAAGGCATATCTAAGCTGTCTGTTCTGATCATGTTCAAAATACTTGACAAATATGTGACAAAATCCCCACCACAATGATCAAATCACCACTTTAGTCCATGTTCGAGACGTTTAACTGTTTGACCCCTGACCCGCAATTCAACTTCTCTAACAGCTCCAACTCTCTCTTCTCCGTTAAAAAATACGAAGAAATAAACAACAAACATAATCACATATTTAATTATCCGTTAAATTAAAACAAAACTTATAACATTATCCAACAATAACAGGGTTGTTATGTGGACATATAGTTAATCCACTATGCAGGTCGGGGTTGTTGTTTGTAAACACATAGGACAGAGCTTCGTACAGCGCCGGGTCTCTGAGGGACAGATGCTCTCGTCCTTGAACTTCCGTGGTACAGAACCCTGACCCGCAAGAGTTCATCCCCCCAGAGTTCGTGTGGCCGTTGCGATTGACGGCGAAGAAGACGGTCGTCGCCACGGCGAAGTACTCCCTCTCGTTGCTCATGGCGTAAGAGGGCACGGCCCACGTGTGGGATTCCTTCGCGGAGTGGTACGCCGTGGTAATGTTGTTCTGCACCTGGGGGCCAAGTCCGTACGCGTGGATGGTGTGGGTGTATTCGTGGACCAGCACGTTCAGGCCGTGGTTGTAAGGGTCGTGCGGGGTGCACATGATGTTGTCTTCTAGGATGACTGCCCTTTTCCCGCCAACTCCGGCCACGTCCTCCCATTTCCTGCCGTCTGCTGAGCACGTGTGAGCACACGAACCTGGACACAGAAACATAAAAACAACAAACGTGAATATTAATTGAAAACATATTTTTTTTTTAAAAATATTATTAATCACAGTAATACGTTTCAGAAATGTACTTTATAAATAAAACGTTCGCAAATTAACTTTAAAAAAAAAGAGTCATCCAGATTTCAATATGGGGGCCAAGTAGGCCTACACATAATATGCCAGCCTTGTTCCACAACCAACTGGAATACTGTGTTAACATTGTTCTATGACTAACAAGTGATGAAGGTATCGGCGATATATGTGGCTATCTTTACAGTACGTGAGTCTGCAGCAGTGGTTCTCAACCACTGTTGTGACCCCCACAAATTAAATTATTTTCGTTGCTACGTCATAAATATGTTTTCCGATGGTCTTAGGCGACCCCTATGTAAGGGTCGTTCGATCCCCAAAGGGGTCGCGGCCCACAAGTTGAGAACCGGTGTCGAAAATGCAATTAGAACAGATTTCCATTTATTTTGGATGAAAAAAATCTTCTTCTCTTATCATTTTATCTTATTATCAGCATCAATTCAATATACCGCTTCGGTCAAATAATTTTATAATGGAGGGCAACGTGATACAAGATTGTCGGAAACATCAAATTATTCACGTAATATAAATCTACTGTCGATAGTTATATCTTAATACAAGATATATGACAATGAGGTTGATCGATTACACATAATATAATTTATACAGCCATCTTTTTACTTCTTGTGCTCAATAGGCTGGACAAAACTTGACCTGAGTTGACATGTTTGTCAATGGCGGCTTTAAGCCACTGACATATATCGGTACGAGATATCATATGGTCTCAATTACCCAGGTGATCTATATTTCTAACTACATGTATTAAACTCTACATACTTAACCTGCACAACACATCCCATAGTTTTAATTACCTAGGGGATAAGCATACATCACCACAAAACAATTGCTCAAAACTACTGACATTACCTGCATGAGACGTACCACAGTCCCCTGACATTACCTACACAAGACGCACCACAGTCCCCTGACATTACCTGCACAAGACGCACCACAGTCCCCTGACATTACCTACACAAGACGCACCACAGTCCCCTGACATTACCTGCACAAGACGCACCACAGTCCCCTGACATTACCTACACAAGACGCACCACAGTCCCCTGACATACCTGCACAAGACGCACCACAGTCCGCTGACATTACCTGCACAAGACGTCCCACAGTCCCCATTAGCCAGGTGAGCATATTCAGGGAACACGGTAAGCTTCTCGTGAGCTGAGAAGATCCCCAAACTCGACCTGGTGGCCACGGTTCGGAATATGTCATCTGGCATGTACTGTGTCATCTTGATCACGTAATCAGCCGCAACGTGAAGAGCAAGGTCACTGACCCCTTGCGATCCGGCTATCTCCAACTGGACTCTGGAGTGGTCAAGCGTCTCATTCGTTTGACGGTCCTCGTCCACATAGAGATATTTAAACCCTGGAAGCTGCTCGCCCGCTTTGCCATCGGGGAGTGTCTGGAGATAGAGGTAGTCGTTCTCGGCGAGCGGGCGAGAGGAGAAGGACACACATACAGCCCACGGCGCCGAGTACCACAAGGTTGTCAAAACTGAAGTGAATACACAATATTGGCAAGACATTGAAGACACAGTATTGGTAACACAATGAAGACACAGTTTTGTAAACACAATGACGAAACAGTATTGGTAAACCAGTGAAGACACAGTTTTGTTAACACAATGAAGACACAGTATTGGTAAACTAGTGAAGACACAGTTTTGGTACCACACATTAGTAATAGGGCCATCAATAGGATGCGGCACGCGGATGATTCAGAGATTTGATCTTAAATGGTTTACTGAAAATAAAACATACCGTCAACTGTACTCAATCACCTACACATATTTACCTGTCATCTTTATACCTTGATGGGACATATATACCCGTCAGGTTAGTACACTAAGAAAACAAACGTGTCTAACTTAAGGAGTGTATTAATAAACATGACACATTACTTAAAAGATATACCAGACCTGTTTACATTTAAACTCTTAAAATCGTACAATATCTTCACAAAATCGTTCAATGCCGTATCTTAATAGTAAAAAATACAAACACACAGTATATATAATGTATACACCTCAAAATCGTACACTGTATGCCAAAATCGTAAGAGTAAACAGGTCTAATGTACGAATGTACCTGCGAGAATTTTAAACAAGGTTCTGCCTTCCATTCTACCATTGCACTTGCTCTTATCAAAGTCTACGAGTTAGCTTGTGTGACAAATGCAGAAAAGAAGAAGACAATACTACTGCTACAAGGATGAAAGAAAGTATCTGTAAAGAAAAGAAGAAAAAATAACATAACCGCTACATGCAATGATGAAATAAAGTATCTGCAAAGAAAAGATGAAGTATCTGCAACCCACTGTACATTAAAAAAAATAATCTAAAATATTTAAGATTAAATTCTCCTATGCCTTTTCTAATTCTGATTCAACTAAGAGATTGTAAGACGTTCGTGTTGAACTAAATTATGCCCCTTATCTGTTTTGCAGAGTAACTTGTTTCCCTTTATTGATAGTAATGCTTGAAAATTGTTTCTTGTGGTAGGGTGTATATTTATTTTCAAGGACAAAATCTGAAACTCTTTTCAATGATATTTAAATATTAATTAGCTTTCTTTCTGGATCACAATTATTTCTCTTTAAAATAATCACTTCCGGAATGGGTTTTCTTTTTGGCTGCACTAAAATAAACTACTACAAATGACATCCAAATAGCATTAGTCAAAATGGACCCGGACACGCATCGCCCCCTTTCGGACCCGGGACACATTAGACTCAATGCTATTCGGATGTCATTTGTGGTCGTTTATTTTAGCTAAAATGTAAAATTAAGTTTACAAACGTTTAGTACATTCAATTATCTTTCATTTGATACCTCATTTTGTCTTACAAACCCAACAATACTATTTTAAATCGTTTTTTAATCCCAACCTCTCAATTCTGCTAGCCGTGTACCAATAGCCACTTCGCTTCTTTTTTTTATCGTAGAGTGCTACACTTAACATATGGTACATAACTCAGCTTAAAGAGTCACTTTTAAACCTTTCAACAAGTAACATACTAATCACACGTGCACTCATTTCAATCAAGATGGTTTACGAAAAGTTTGGATGTTCCATGTGTGATTAATCTATGGACTTCTAAAACACAAGCCCTCCCCCCCCCCATCCCACACCCTCCCCAGCCCACATTCCCAAAAAACCCAAAAAAGAACAAATCTAGAGAATCCGTTGTCAAGAACATCTTTTATTACACATATAAATCTAGAGAATCCGTTGTCAAGAACATCTTTTATTACACATATAAATCTAGAGAATCCGTTGTCAAGAACATCTTTTATTACACATATAAATCTAGAGAATCCGTTGTCAAGAACATCTTTTATTACACATATAAATCTAGAGAATCCGTTGTCAAGAACATCTTTTATTACACATATAAATCTAGAGAATCCGTTGTCAAGAACATCTTTTATTACACATATAAATCTAGATAATCCGTTGTCAAGAACATCTTTTATTACACATATAAAGTAATGGCAGCTGAATATTGTGTTTCTTATTTTGGGTATCATTCTTATAGATAATCAAGAGGTCAGAAATTTTAACTCCCAAATGTTCCGGGGCACATCCTAGTATGTCAGAGCCCATCCTAATGTGCCAGAGCCCATCCTAGTGTGTCAGAGCCCATCCTAGTGTGTCAGAGACCATCCTAATGTGTCAGAGCCCATCCTTGTGTGTCAGAGCACATTTTAGTGTGTTGTTATAAAGTGGTCTTTCATATAGCAATTATTTAATTAAAAAGTTGGTTTGTGTTCGAAGGAGACATTAGATTTGAGGGCCGAAGTCTGTCTAAAAGGTTATGTTACTCTGAAGTGGCTTTTTCTGGAAAAGAAGCGATCAGGCGATATGATGTCACACTACCCGGAAATACTTATTACGTCATTGAAATAGAAATTATAGTTAGACAACGGTAATAAATTCATTAAGACTCCGACTCCGAACCATGTCTGACTCCAATTTTTTACTGCCAAAGAAATGCATTAGAATCAAAAGATAAGATCTGCATAATAGAACCGAAAGATAAGATCTGCATTACAGAACCGAAAGATAGGAGCGAAGAATGACTTACAAAGCGTTGTCTAACGAAGTGTCGATTAGCGGTAAGATAAGGACAATAGGTTGACAGTTTGTGTGTGTGTGTGTGTGTGTGCGCACGCCTGTGTGTGTGTGCGCGCGTGTGTGTGCGTGTGTGTGTGATGCAGATGGACTGACTAATAGGGACAGATTGGTCAGAGATACTCGGTGAGCAGCCGTGTGTGTGTCAACCACCATTAACGGAAGAATTGTGCTGTGTGCTGGAGGTCGGTGCATGTCGCTGTTGACGTCGGTGTGGTTCTGAAGATGCTAGCGTTAGTGCTTCTGTCCCTGTTCGCTGAAGGTATTTCTTTTCTCTTTAATCCAATGGTCTCTCCAAACTTTATTCTACGGCACCCACCCCCGTGGCGCTACAGCCCATGTAGGGCTTCAGACACGCTAGGATGGGCTCTGAAACACTAAGATGGGCTCTGACACTCGAGGATGTGCCTCTCCACTGCCTTCCATGCATCCCCGTGGCGCTACAGCCTATGTAGGGCTTCAGACACATTAGGATGGGCTCTGACACACTAGGATGGGCTCTGAAACACTAAGATGGGCTCTGACACTCGAGGATTTGCCTCTCCACTGCCTTCCATGCATCCCCGTGGCGCTACAGCCCATGCAGGGCTTTGGCCTGCCTCACTACTTCCTTCCACTCATACCTAACTAATGCTTTTCTTTTCCATGCTTGGATTCCAAGCTGTTTTAGATCTTTTTCCACATCATCCATCCATCGAAGCCTAGGTCTGCCTTTGAGCCTTTTACAACACCCCCTGCTTTAAAAAAAATCATTATTATTCATTAATTGTGTTCATAATAAGAAAAGCTATAGGCTGCCTTAAATAGTGGACTTGAAAACAAAATGAATTCCCCATTACTCAAAATCCAGTTTTCAAAGGAACGTTTGAGAAAGAGATCTATAACAAAATATTTTAAGGTATAGAAATAAAGAGTGTGAAAGAGAAGAAAAGCATGAAATAAAGAAAAGAAGGGGAGAACATGAAAGTACATAAAGATTGTTTGGGGAAAAGAGTGTGATTTGTGGGCGGGTGGAGGAGGAAGAAAGATAAATTTGTTATTTCGAGATGGAGAGAAGAAAAAAAGGAAAAAATACCGAAACAAAGAAAGAGAATGAGAGCGAGAGAGAGAATGAGTGAGAGCGGGAGAATGAGTGAGAGCGAGAGGGAGTGAGAGAGAGAATGAGTGAGAGAGAGAATGAGTGAGAGAGAGAATGAGTGAGAGAGAGAATGAGTGAGAGGGAGAATGAGTGAGAGCGGGAGAATGAGTGAGAGGGAGTGAGAGAGAGAGAGAATGAGTGAGAGAGAGAATGAGTGAGAGAGAGAATGAGTGAGAGAGAGAATGAGTGAGAGAGAGAATGAGTGAGAGAGAGAATAAGTGAGAGAGAGAATGAGTGAGAGAGAGAATGAGTGAGAGAGAGAATGAGTGAGAGAGAGAATGAGTGAGAGCGGGAGAATGAGTGAGAGCGAGAGGGAGTGAGAGAGAGAGAGAATGAGTGAGAGAGAGAATGAGTGAGAGAGAGAATGAGTGAGAGAGAGAATGAGTGAGAGAGAGAATGAGTGAGAGAGAGAATGAGTGAGAGAGAGAATGAGTGAGAGCGGGAGAATGAGTGAGAGCGAGAGGGAATGAGAGAGAGAGAGAATGAGTGAGAGAGAGAATGAGTGAGAGCGGGAGAATGAGTGAGAGCGAGAGGGAGTGAGAGAGAGAGAGAATGAGTGAGAGAGAGAGAGAATGAGTGAGAGACAGAGAATGAGTGGGTGAGAGAGAGAATTAGAGAGAGAGAATGAGAGAGAATGAGAGAGAGAATGAGAGAGTGAGAGAGAGAAGGCGAGAGTGAGAGAGAGAAGGCGAGAGAGAAAATGTAAGAGAGAATGAGAGTGAGATGGGGAATGAGAGAGAGAGAATGAGAAAGAGAAAGTCTGAGAGAGAGTGAGGGAGAAAATGAAAAGTAGAACATGTGTATGAGAGAGAGAGAGACAGACAGACAGACAGAGATGGGGAGACAACGAATGAGGCGTAGAACTTGTGTATGAGAGAGAGAGAGACAGAGATAGGGAGAAAAAGAAAGAGAGGGAGAATTTGAATGGAAGAAAGAAAACAGGAAAAGAAGGACACGAACAAAGAAATTAAAACTTTGTTTTTAAAAAAACAACTTTATGCTCAAGACAGTAGTGTTAATTTGACACTTCCTCGAACATGTCACTGTCACTGTGACTGTCACGCAGAGCAACTGACTCACTGGAGTTGAGCACAAAAACAGATGCAGCATTGCCATTTGTAAAAGAAAAAACAATCAATCAATTAAATATCTTATTAAAAGGGCTTACCATAAACCTAAGATATTTTTCTTGGATACGCCACTAACACTATTTTTCGCCCCTTTTTTTCCAGCGACCCATTGTTTACCGTATCCTGACGGATCCACTCCCCATGGCTTCTCTACCGCTCCTTTAACTGCGGCAGATTATGAATTCTTGGCAACGCTCCCCCGACTCAAGGCGGGCAGCCAGCTCCCTGGGTTCAAGTACATCTACGTGGAGGCGGGGGGCCACACCACCCACACGCTGGACCACACGAGGGTGCAGCTGGAGATCGCCGGCTCCCCGCGGACGTCGGCCGCGGCCCTGTCGGCCGCAGCGGATTACGTCATCAGGATGACCCGTTACATGCCGTCCGCCATCTTTCAGAACGTCGCTCTCAAGTCCACTGTGGGGATCTTCACGGCCCATGAGAAACTCATCGTCTTCCCAGAGTACTACAGCCTGGCCAACGGCAACTGTGGCACGTCTTGTACAGGTACTTGTGCACAGACATCTTGTTCAAGTTTTGGTAACCTTGTTCATGTTCTGGTATATTTTACTCTTGTAGTGATATATTTTGTGCATATTTTTAACATCTTGTTCATGTTTGGTAAACTTTCAACCTTAAAGATTTGTTACATTTGGTTTATGTTTGGTACCTCTTTTACGATGTTTTTTTTATAATTGTAATTTTTTAATTATTTTTTTTTAAAATAAGGGATGTAACTATCTTACGATTTTATTATTATTATTTTTTAAAACTAGATATTGAGAGGAATATAATTACTTGTTTTAGGATCATGCGCACACACTTGCACTTTTGACGGCAGGAAGTACGAGGACATCGCCGGGGTCGGAGGTCAGAGGGCAGTTATCCTCGACGACAACATTCTGTGCACAGCCCAAGATCCTTACCACCACAACTTGAACATTCTCGCACACGAATACACACACACGATCCACCAATACGGACTCGACCTCGCGACCAAACAGCGCGTTACGAACGCGTACAACTCCGCCAAGGCCGCCCACAAGTGGAACCTCCAGTCGTACGCCATGGCCGACGAGAGAGAATATCTGGCCGTTGGCGCTTCTGTGTTTTTCGCGGTGAATAGAAACGGAAGAGAAAACTCCGGAGGGATGAATATCTGCGGAGCCGATTATTGTTTGACTGAATTACAGGCAAGAAGTCATCTTAACTCCGTGGACTCTCTGTTGTACGGCGCGCTGGCCCATGTGTACACAAATGACCACCCGAGTCTGACAAGTGGATTATCGTTTTGTCCAGCCGGCAGTGTAGTCGGTTGACCACTCAACTTGTCCGACGGTAGATTGTTCACTATGGTCAATATCATATATAATAAGAGATTTGTTTTAATGTGTTAACAAATAAAATTGTGTTGTCTTAAAAATGTTTATTTTGTTCTTCTTGTAAAATTTTATCTAATGAATTAAATCTCTTACCAGATCGTTTGGGATAAATTCCACGGCAGCAGAAGGATCGAGTCTCATAAAGACGTAATTTAACTCAAATGATAAATCTGTGTTGCTGTGTGGCTCAGAAATCCAGCGATCAAGAAAGAGGGAGCCTAAACGACTTTAAACTACTGTGAACGGGTGCCTGCTTAGAGTTCTTAACATCAAGTGGTTCCACGGAGTCCTAAATACAGCAGTGGGGAAGATAGCATTGACAATCCAAGTGGAGCTAGATATTCAGGGGAAAAAGTGGAGATGGGTAGACCACACGTGGAACCCTCAGTGATCAAGAGGATGTGAAAGACTCAAAGAAAAACAAAAAATAAACGAACAAACAAGAACAAAACCTGACGTAGAGAGGTCGATAAGATAGAGGGGTGCTGGGGGGGTGGCGGTCAAAACTGAACCGATCCCAAGCTAGTGGTGCTCAATCCCCAGAAAACACAAGGACATCACCAGCACCCCCGAACGGATGGGACTCGTTAACCTTGGATGGCAACTCATCTAAGAGACGGAAACTCTAAAATCAGTCCCGTAGTCGGTATGATATTAACACAATGAAAATTCCGACCACTCCTGCGACATGGAACTCGTAAAGAGCACAGCGACACACACACATTGATATATATATATATATATATATATATACACTGCTGGTCATCTTCTCATCCTGGTCTATTTCTTTTGCCTTGACTTAGTCTTGCCATTGGGATCAGTTGCCTTGTCTGAAATACCTAAAAGACATAGTTAGCACAATGTTTTTTCTAAGACGTAGTTAGCACCTTGATTTCTGTTAGACATGGTGAGGTCAATGATTGAAAAAGGGGTAAGGATTTAAGAACACAAATTAAATATCCTCATCAGTGGCGCTACAGCCCATGTAGGGCCCTGGCCTGCTCCACCACATCCTTCCACTCAGACATCATCAGTGGCGCTACGGAACGATCCATGGCTTTCCGCCTCCATGGGCGAACCCCGACTGGTGTAAATCCTTCCCTACGTGGTCGATCCATCTCAGCCTTGGGTGACCGGTGAGCCGTCTGTCCCTAGGTTTCTGCCTGTATATCAGTTTTGCTGCTATACATTCTGGCTTCCTTTCAATATGTCCTGCCCAGCGCAGTTAGCCTTTTTTTTTTATTGTTGCGACTATTAAATATCGTATTAAATAGTAAGTAAAACATATATGAATAACTCAGATTTTCAAGGATAGACTGCATTAGATATGCCTCAAATAAGTTTCGTCTGTAAAGATATTTACCTGTTTAAGTCTGTCTATAGTTTCACAATTTATTAAGCTGATTTTTTTTTTTTTTTCGTTTTCTTTTCTTTTTTTTTAATTTGCGTCAAGGTTCCAACGATTAAATATATATTTTTTAAAAACCCAGTGGTCGGGTGTACATTTTATTATTTGCTTTCAGCATTAAAATGTTTTGGTCGAGTTGGAATTGAACTTGTTCATCTGCCTCTCGTCTGCCTGAAATTACAACGAATTATTTAGATTTTTTTACCCGCTCCTCAACAAGCTTAGTTCAAACGACCAACCCCCCCCCCCCACCTTTTAAGATCTCGCATCCTCTACCCTCTCCAAACACTTCCCTCATTCAATGTCACTTTTCCAATATCTTCTGACCTTTCCCATCTTTGGAACTAGGTCCCTTTATCCAACACGTTTCGAAGCGTATATATCTCAACCTCCATAACATCTCAACATCGAACACTCGACTCGACACCTTTATAAGGACCCTCTCTTCCCCCCCCCCCCCCCAAACCAACTAAAGAATCTACCTCTACAGAGAAAAAAAATATTGTTCTTACAATTTTCGTGCTTAACACACAATCCCGTTAAATAGGACACGAATAATTTTTTGGAAAAATTCAAGGGAAACAATAGGAAATACCAACGTTAAGATTATATATTTATATTATTAGCCCCCCTCAACACTTTTACAATATTTGTTGAACCAGTAGCTGCTGTATTTAATCTCCGAGTTGTTATTTTTAGATCTTCCGCAATTTTTTTTTTTTTGAAAAATCATGTTATTACGATGTATGATAAATTTCTATTGGTATTCCTGATCAAGTATTTCAATTTACTAGACAGGTTTAATTATGAAAATGAGGAGGGAACACATACTTTAAATATTTGCTCGTAAATTTTATGATTATAATTTTACATCGCTGGACAATTTTTGGAGATCTTTGAAAAAAAACATTTGTTATTTGAATAGACCTTATCTCAGGGGTGTCAACTCGGGGGGTCGAGGCCCCTAGCCTAATCTAATATATTCCTATGAATCTCATTTTATTATTATTATTTTACGTTTTATTTAATAGTCTCCATCAGTGTAATTATTACAAAATAAATTATCATCATGTATAGATGATGCAGAAATTTTTTCTTTAACCAAACATAGATAGGAATTTTGTGTGCAAGTTTTCTGTAAAATAGTGGGAATAGCCTAATAACCCTAGTCTTCGTACATCGTACGGAACGTGTCCACAAGGGAAATAATGCTGAATTTAGTAACAATTTTCATATTTGCGAGTATAGGCCCCTCGTCTGGAAAATAATGATTTAATAGTTTTAAAAAAGTAATACAATGGATAGTTTTGTTTTAGCATATGCTTTCAAATATGGAGACTTACTAATAAAATAACGGTCTCATTTTTGTTTTCCTCCCAGTTGATATACATTTAATATTTGTTAAATATCTAATACATTAAAAAAAAATTTACACGGCATATATTATTATATCAAGTCTAATACTGTTTTTATTTAAACAAAACTCCAAGGTTGAATGTACAATCCTGATTTATTGAAAAATCCGAAAATTTGAAAACTATTATAGGCAGGGAAAAAAAAAGCGATTGCCAGCATATTATATGAAGCGTTCAATTTGATCTCCCTCGTACAAGAGTAAAAGTTTCGCATTTTTATTTTCATTAGACTTTAACACTTTTCTAGCAAACATCATATGACGGATTTGAGAACCGCTCGTTTCGACTTTTCAACAGAATAGTCGACAGCCGGTTTTCAATGAATCCGTTCAGCCGGCAGCGCGGTTGATTTGACTTGTCCGCACTGGCGGTTGCCGGGGCGCAGGCTGTCGTAATCCGAAGCACCGACCTTGACCACGCGTCGCTATTTACTTCCAGCGGGAGCCATATTTAGACACCCCAGTTGTGTTTACATGTCATCTGTGGCAGGACGTGGAAGGAAACTTGTGCGCAGAGGCGTAACTGGGTTTTTGGCGCCCTTGGCTAATTTATTTTTTAAATAATACAAATTAAAAAATTAGAGATTTAGCGGCGCCCTTTTGAACTGGCGCAGGCCGGCGCCCTTGGCAACTGCCCCAATGCCAAGCCGTTGTTACGCCACTGCTTGTGCGAATGGGCGGAGCTAACCCCCATGAATGACTTAACATTCTTTTGGGTCCAGGCCAATGCAATGTATGGTGCGGCCTTGACAGTAAGGACAATTGAAACACCCCCCCCCCCCCCTTCCCCGTTTATCCTTCAATAAATCTCCAGTTCATGGAAATTTAACAGTGTCAGTTTTAAATATTAACAAGAGACATCCTATCATTAACCTCAAAGTTATGAAGATTTTTTTTATGTTTAAAAAGACATTCTGTTTGGGGAAGGCGGTGGGAGGGGGGAAGACTTGACACTTTTTTTTTTTAAAGTAGGTTAAGGCAACTTGGCAACAATGGTTTTTCCAACTATGTCGGTAAACCAGTCATCTCTCCAAAATTTCAAGTCCCTGTTAGCAGTGCAATGAGCATACTCCTTAGGACGTCATAGTGACCATGAGAACGTTAGCTTCAGTAAGCGGACATTCGCAATGGTAAGTCGCCCGCACCATTGTCCCCATAAAATGGTTGTGCCAAGAAAAGGATGCGCCCAGAAAAAAGACCAACATTTTTGCGTCAAATTCTAAATTTAAAAATAAAGTATCCATATACTTCTTATTGCTTTCCCCCCCCCCCCCCCCCCGGTCATTTAGGCGCCTGGGCCCTATACCAACTAACCCCGGTTAAGGACGGCAGTGAATAGGGACAAGGGTCTTAGACTGGAGTGACGAGTTCATTTTGTTCTGAGAGGGGGTGGAAGGGGCGATGCATGTACTGTAGCATCATGTACACATTTTAGACATTTAATTTCAGTGATCTATAATTCGGATCCAAAACAGGTAGCTTTATATTATGGGAGGTAGCTTTGTATTATGGGAGGTAGCTTTATATTATGGGAGGTAGCTTTGTATTATGGGAGGTAGCTTTATATTATGGGAGGTAGCTTTATATTATGGGGCTTACAATTAGGGCCTCCAGATGACGGTATAAGAGTTCATAAAATTCCGTGTTTGGTAGGTTGGTAGGTCGGTATGTAAGGGTTTCGCATGGGTATCGTCCTTTCAATGATCGTATGATGCCTCACTTTAACTGCCCATAGAAAGACCTAAAGCATTTGATCGTGTTTTTTTTTTTTAATTTTATAATCAAACTGGCTTTAACACTGCAACCGCAAATACAAGAGTCAAGATAATCCGAGTGATTGGCCCCTGCTGTGTCAAAATATTCAATTTTCTCATTTATAATTATTTTTTTAAAATACCTTAAATAAAAAGCAAATAAACATAGTTTGGAAAATAATTTTTTTTAAAAGGAAGAAACGAAACGAAATATGCTCCAGTATTTAGTCAAGGCTAGACACGTGACATTCACGACATAAATAGATTGAATGTGAGGCTTCATGTAGTTTACTTTTTGAAAGAAAGCTATATATACAAGAGAAAACTGCCAAGTGAGCTAACGAATTATTGTCATGCATCGATCCTTAGATCAGTTGCTCTGACAGACCATGGTACGAGTTATGGAAAGGATTGGGGGTGGTTGAGGTGTGACTTCTTAAAATGTGTAAACAAACGCTAAGTTTATTTATAGATACTTCTATTCCCACCCCGACTAGGATGTTGTCCTGTACAGTTAGGAGTCGTCCATTATATCAAGGTAGGTCGCCATGTTGAGCCGGATTGGCATAAATGTCGTAGGAGTAGAAAGAGAGCTTGGAGTAAAACATGGATTAGGACATAGGCAGGACTTGAGTTGGACATTGGACAAGACATGGGGCAGGACTTGGGGCAGGGTTTGGGGCAGGACCTTGAGCAGGTCTTTGAGCAGGACATGGGCATGACATTGGGATTGACCTGAGTAATAACCTTGAATTGAGTAGCAGCCTTGACTTGAGCAGCAACCTTGACTTGAGTAATATCATTGATAAGAGTGGAGTAGCAGCCCTGACTTGAGTAGCAGTCTTGAATTGAGTAGAGTAGCAGACCTGACTTTTGTAGCAGCCTTGACTTAAATATCAGCCTTGACTTGAGTAGCAGCATTGACTTTAGTAGTAGCCTTGACTTAAGCAGCAACCTTGACTTGAGTAATAGCTTTGATAAGAGTAGAGTAGCAGCCCTGACTTGAGTAGCGGTCTTGAATTGAGTAGAGTAGCAGATCTAACGTTTGTAGCAGCCTTGAAATGAGCAGCAGCTTTGACTTGAGTAGCAGTATTGACATGAAGAGCAGCCTTGAATTGAGTAGAGTAGCAGACCTGACGTTTGTAGTAGCCTTGTCATGATCAGCAGCTTTGACTTGAGTAGAGTAGCAGTAGCCTTGTCATGATTAGCAGCTTTGACTTGAGTAGAGTAGCAGCCTTGACTTGAACAGCAGCCTTGAATTGAGTAGCCGCCTTGACTAGATTCGAGTAGCAGCCTTGACTTGAATATCAGCCTTGACTTGAGTAGAGTAGAAAGCTTGACTAGAATAGCAGCTTGGACTTGTTGAGAATTAATCAATTCGTCAGTCTCACTCTCTTGTCCTTGCCTATTTGATCCAATAGGAAGACTTATATAGTCAAGACAATTGGAAGTAGACAAGATGTCGGCAAACTCATTAGTCAGAAGAGCCAAAAAATCAGCAGCAGGACGATTAAAAAATTGTTGAGAGCCAAACATCTTTTCAAGAACCTTTCAAGAACCATGTTTTTCGGAGTCAAAACCGATTTGTGGCCGACTGGCCGAGCCGCAATCAGGTCGCTAAAGAGCCGCATTGGCCGACCACTGAGCTAGACCATTTCAAGATTTCCACGACACACCACAATAAAAAAAATGAAAACAAAAATCAACTTATTAACTGTTGTTTTTCTTAATTTTAATTTTTTTTAAAATTATTGTTAAAATTCTTATGAGCCAGTTGATATTTGATACCAATGGATACAACACAAATAGTCCCCCGTCCCCCCCCCCCCCCCCCCCCCCCCCGTATTTCAGAGCCAAAATCAATGGATCAGAAATATGAAGGTCAAATAAAAAGCAAAACTGCATTCACGAAAGATACAATGTTATATTAACAAAAACTAATGACATGTTAGAGCTTGTTGTGCTGAACTTATTGCTTTTATATGAACATATTACTTTTATATGAACATATTAATTTTATATGAACATATTACTTTTATATGAACATATTAATTTTATATGAACATATTAATTTTATATGAATATATTACTTTGATATGAGCATATTACTTTTATATGAACATATTGCGTTGATGTGAGCATATTATTTTTATATGAAACTATTGCTTTGATATAAACAAATTACTTTTATATGAACATATTGCGTTGATGTGAGCATATTAGATTTATATGAACGTATTGCTTTGATATGAATATATTACTTTTATATTAGCATATTACTTTCATATGAACATATTACTTTGATTTGAGCATATTAGTTTTATATGAAAACATTGCATTGATATGAAAATATTACTTTTATATGAAAAAATTACTTCAACAAATTTATACTATTCTTAAAGAGCTTATTATCCCTTTGAACAGGGGTTCTGAACCTTCCTAATGCCGCGACTCTTTAATACAGTCCCTCATGTTGTGGCGACCCCTCTGGCACAAAGTTATTTTCGTTGCTACTTCATAACTGTAGAGCATATTTGCTTTCAGATGGTCTTAGGCGACCCCTGGGAAAGGGTCGTGCGATTCCCAAAGGGGTCGCGACCCACAGGTTGAGAACCGCTGCCTTGGAAGAATTTTGCCGCGTCACACCTAACAACGTCTTCTTGCACACCAGCGTTCCACGTCACACCTAGCATCATCTTGCTGCACACCAGTGTTTCTCGCCATACCTAGCATCGTCTTGCTGCACACCAGTGCACCGGTTGCGGAACTTCGCTCTAAACGACCAACGCACGGCCTGCGCGCCGCCACTTAAATGTGCCGCAATCCAAACCCCTTACCACCCTTTCGTATCAATGAGTAATATCTATTTGGAGTCTACTTAACACCAAATTGAGAACCATTGTTTCTAACGACAACCTTACGAGCACGTTGCAACCATTCAAAATATTGACTTTATAAATGACCCCCCCCCTCCCCCACCACCAGCGCGGCATTTATGTGGGCCGTAGATCGACCCACCCAACTCTTGTATGAGCTGGTGAAGGTCGCCCGGCCCAGTCTATATTTATTATTGTGTATACATTTATGGAACCCCACCCCCCGGTTCCTATAGCAGGACGCTAAATAAACACGTGATAACTGGGTTTCATAAGGTTGGCCGGGGCGTGAGGGGGGGGGGGGGGGGGTAAGTGGAACTAGTTTCGATAACACTAAGTCACCGAATGTAGAAAAAAAATTGAAAAAAAAAAATACATGGCCCAGTCATGTTTTGAATGAATCTAGCGAACACATTTTATTTACATTCTGATCATTCTTTTAACTGGGGCAATGGGTGTTTTATAAATGAGACAATGACCCCCTCAGTGCGCATGTACGATTTTCAAGAACATTCATTGGCGTAGCCATGATGCAAGAGTTTTAAAAAAAACACAGGGTAACCTCTTGAAGAGTCCATGAGGCTAATCGATATATTTCCAATCCGACCAGCCACAGCTGTATGTCAGACCCGCAAGAAAATTATGGATTTAATTATTTTTGAGATTCTTTTTTTTCTTTTTTTTTTTTTTAAATTGCCATGTTGTGCAATTTTTTGTGGCGCCCCTAAAGCTTTTTATTGTACCGCTGCTTATTGGGCCCCCGCTGTGGCGTCATGCAGACATAGTTTGGCAATGTTTAAACTTCTATACCCGTGTTCACCCCACTACATCCTACTACCCACAAATAGAATGTGTTATTTTTACATCCAATGTTGCAAAAAATTACAACAGAAAAACCCACCCTTTATGTTCACTGTCAAATATAAGGGCATTCATAATATATTGTGCCGCTAGATAGGCCTATTTGTGCCGCTAGATAGGCCTATTTGTGCCGCTAGATAGGCCTATTTGTGACGTTAGATATTTGTTAGCGCGGTACCATGTCAGTCTTGGTCTACAGTTACGTAGTCCCGCATCTCGTGTTAGCGTGGTACCAGGTCAGTCTTGGTCTACAGTTACGTTGTCCCGCTGTTTCATGATATTTTCCTTAAAATGACTACAAAATGACAAGATAAAAGTGCAACAAAGAAACAAATAACAACCTTCATGGCATTATATTTTTTTTCACTCACAAGTCACGTGGTAAACTGTGACCTCAGTGGAGTAGCAAGGGTTAGAGTCACCCTAGCAAGTGTTAGTGTCACCCGGGGCGGTTCGAGATTTTTGCGACCCGATCAACGACAAAACTCTCCCAGCGGCCCAAAATGCCGCCCCTCAGTATAAAGGGGGGGGGGGGAGAGTGCCTCGACCACACACCCCCCTCGCTATCCCCACCTACACCACTGTGTGACCTTAACATTAACAACACATTTTATATAGAATTATAGATTCAAAAACTCCGGATTAATTGTTAATCAGGTCGAGGTCAAGCCGCAGTAAGTCTGGATTATCAACATCTTACTGTTTCAAAGATTACATCATTTTAGGCATAAGGGGGGGGGGGGGGGGGGCTTCTAACTAGTTCTAAAATTTAGAATTTCTGTAGATTAAGCAGTGTGCATGTGATGTGTATATTATATAGTGTGCATGTGATGTGGACAGCTGCTTAGAGATAAGGGAATTTGTTGTCATGGAAACAGTTGATTCTCCATAAAATACATCTCGCCAGAAACTCATCCATCGAAATTTTACCATCTTCTCTTTGAAACTTACAAATATCCCCCCCCCCCCCCCCCCCAAAACCACACATACACACTTTTTCCGACAAATCAAAAAATAAATAAAATAACTTTAAAAAAAGTAATTAAAAAAATTCAATAAAATCCAATAATAATAATATGAATTCAGTTGGTGACTGTGTAGCAGTGGCGTAGCTAGGGTTAGCGCCGCACTGGGTGGGACACGATTTTTGTCACCCATTCCATGATAAAAAAACAACAATACAATTTGAGGAAAATTCCACCCCTCTATTTCAAGAGCAAATGTGACACCTGGGTCGGACCCCCCCCCCCCCCCACCGCCCCATCTTCCTACGCCTCTGATGTGTAGCCTCGGTTTACACAAAAAATTATTTCGAATAGATCGCCAATCCGACTTATTTCTTTAAATTATTTTAACATTTGACGTTGTTTTTATTTTTAATTTCATGTGGAGAAAACAAATGTGTTTATTGAAAACATAAGTTTTCATATCTTTCCTAACTGCGTTTTGCTGTTGTCTGTGTTTAAGAGAAACTTCAAAGTTTTTTTTTTTTTTTGTAACGACAAACCTCGCTAAACTAACAATCCACTTCAACCGCCGCCATCTTTAAAGAAACCTCACTATAGATAACAACCACTTCAACCGCCGCCATCTTTATAGAAACCTCACTATAGATAACAATCCACTTCAACCGCCGCCATCTTTATAGAAACCTCACTATAGATAACAATCCACTTCAACCGCCGCCATCTTTATAGAAACCTCACTATAGATAACAATCCACTTCAACCGCCGCCATCTTTATAGAAACCTCACTATAGATAACAACCACTTCAACCGCCGACATCTTTATAGAAACCTCATTATAGATAACAACCACTTCAACCGCCGACATCTTTATAGAAACCTCATTATAGATAACAACCACTTCAACCGCCGCCATCTTTATAGAAACCTCATTATAGATAACAATCCACTTCAACCGCCGCCATCTTTATAGAAACCTCATTATAGATAACAATCCACTTCAACCGCCGCCATCTTTAAAGAAAAAAAAAGCAATTAAAAGGCATGAAAATCATTTAAAAATTTAAAAAGGAAAAAACTATGAGTTTAGTTTTGTTTTACTCTTGGTGAAAAGTATTGCCTAACAAGTCAATGTTTCCAGTTGCCATTTGGTTTACAAGGTCACTATTGATCCATCTCTATTTATAGTTGCGTGTAAATTGGATCGTTTTGGCTGGCTGCCGTTGAACAACTCGAAAATTGGAAGGCAAAATTTCAATAATGTTAACGGCGGTGGACTTTTACTTATTTTTGTTTTAATGCTAGAGACATTTCTTGCCACATTTGACACTTTTGACCTTTGCTATTTTCATAACCGAAATTCTATTTTAATCCAATATGTCACTTAAAAATAATATTATAATTATTCCACAGCATTATTTTTGTATTGACTGGAGTTTATTGAAATCTTTATAGAGTACGAATGGCGTTATTGCACTCACGTGCCTTTATTGATTTTATTGATATGTTTTTGCTTCGATCTGCCATTAGTTGCCTATTTTTGTAGTGTTTTGTATTGCTTCAAGGAAAAAAAAGGGGGGGGGGTCTTTTTCCCACCGAGTCTTTGTTTTATTTTCTTTGTTTTTCTTTTGCACCAAGTAAAGTTCTGAAAATAGCTGCAGCCCCAATCTCTGACTGTTAAATCTAACGGAGCGGAAACTAATGCAGTGGTGTTCTTGTGCGGGACCCGGTTGTGTGTGCGTGTGTGTGTTGGGGAGGGGGGGGGGAGGGTGTCACGAGCTCCTTATGCTAAGTGACCCTTGGTCTATATTCTTATACAACACCTCTGACACCACCTTGTTTTGATGTGTCCAAGGAAACACAATAACTATATACAATAAACAAAGTCTTCAATATAACGTAAAATGACTAAAGCTAATTTATTGTTTAAATGTTCTAAGTAAAGTAATATGCAATCTACAATGAGAATAATAGCATGCGCTATGAAGAAATACACTTCGAAATAATAGGATGATTTTCGTACATATATGCTTACTAAAATGGCATTACAATAGTGATTCTAGATATTGAGCAACTCTGCATCATACAATCGAAACGCTACCATACGACTAAGTGGAGTCTTGCAAGACTGTCGCCCCCTCTACAGCGTGAATCTGTCTTATGGCCTATCGTCGTGGTTGTTAGCGTCTCTTGTTGTCTCTCTGCACTGGCATCTGCGCACACACTCCGTCACGAGTTTGTGACGATTAGTTATGGCGTTAAAAGGTGGCTATTCCTGAAATACATGAATAAGTCACCTACACCAAGTGATCTATGCTAAGCCCTATCTAACTACTTACCGTAGACTTCCAAAATACTAAATCTCTACATAACGTAACTATCATAAAGCTCCTCCATACATACACCTTACATACACTTACCTCTCTATGTTGATAATGTTCTACGTTGATACTGCGGCAAGGCTGGTACTAGGTAAGTCTATGTGTCTGAGCTCTGACGAGAGAAGTCTCATGTGTGGGCCGTAGTGCTCAGTGAAACTACCGAATTAGATGTCCCTACTTATACCCCTCGTTCCTATCCAAACTTCTTTGTTGGTCCAAGAATGCTATCTCTTAACACATTCCTGACCCCTATCGTTTCCAGTCAATTAGGAATTTCCGTCCTTAACCCCAAAAGTATCCATGCCCCAAAACTTGTCCCCCGACCCTGTCCGTCGTGACCCATAGGTTACCCTAACATTGGAGCTCTCTCTCTCCTGTCCCGCCCCAGTAAATCAACCAGTGGACACCCCCGCCCCAGTGACCGCACCCTCACCCGCCCCAGTAACGGTCACCGTGTGACACACGCCCCCACTTAAGCTAATTTTCCCACAAATTAGCAACTCTTTTCTGGCAGCCTAGACAATGCATCTGCCCAGATTGCGTCTGTTCCTTTTATGTTCTCGACGCGGAAGTCATATGGTTGCATTGCAAGAGCCCATCGCGTCACTCTTGCGTTGCTTTGCTCGTTGCATTTTAACCATGTCAGTGGTGCATGGTCTGTCTCTATGACAAAACTGCGTCCATACAAATATTGCTGCAGTTTTGACAAGGCGAACACTATCGCCAAGCACTCTCTTTCTATAGTGGAATACTTCTCTTCTGCCTTTTTCAATTTCCTGCTTACAAACATCACAGGATGACGGACCCCATCGTAAACCTGTAGCAAGCAACCTCCTATGCCACTGTTTGATGCGTCTGTTTGTAATATGAATTCTTTCGTCCAGTCAGGCATCTTCAAAATGGGCTTGCTCGCAAGCAGCTGGTTAATGTGCTTAAATGCCATTTCTTGTGGCTCCTCCCATTTAAACCTGTTGCCATGTGACTTTTTGGTCAGATCAGACAGTGCAGCGGTCACAGCTGAGAAATTAGGCACAAATTTACGGTAGTAGCCCGCTAAGCCAAGAAAGCTCCTCACTTGCTTTTTTGTCGTGGGTCTTTCGCAATTCGTTATAGCCTGAATCTTCTCATTTTGAGGCTTTATAACGCCTGCCTGCACTGTGTGTCCCAAAAACTCCACTTCCTCCATAGCTAACATCGTTTTCGATGGCTTAATCTTGAGATCAGCCTCCCTCACTCGATTGAGTACCCTCTCACAGATCTCTAAGTGATCGTTCCATGTAGCACTGTGAATTAGAACATCATCGACAAAAGCCTCTACGCCCGGTCCAACATTTTTCATGATCATTCTTACCAGCCGATTGAATGCCGCCGGAGAACTTTTTAACCCAAATGGCAACACCTTGTATTGAAACAGACCTTCGGGCGTACTGAAGGCTGTCAGTGGTTTCGATGTGTCATCAAGTGGAACCTGCCAATACCCTTTCGTGAGGTCAAACTTTGAAAAATATTTTGAGCCAGCGAGGTTAGCCATAATTGCCCCAACCTCGGGCATCGGTTCAGCGTCATCTGCTGTAACAGAATTCAATCTTCTGTAATCATTACAGAACCGAAACGATCCATCAGGCTTCTTTACCAAGACTATTGGTGAGGAATATGCCGACTCTGACGGCTCAATTACGCCAGCAGCCAACATTCCATCCACCTCTTCTTTGATGGTTTCCCTTGTTGAAAATGGTAATGGATACTGCCTCACCTTGACCGGCTTGTGGTCAGTCAACTGTATGCGGTGTGTGTAAACACTAGTCAGTCCAGGTTTATCACTAAACACGTCCGCGTGCTTCCTGATAAGTCTGCTCATTTCGTCCCGTTTTTCAGTGTCCAACCTCTCACTCACTCTTACATCTCTGTAGTCCTCTGTTTGTGAAAGTTGGAGACCTGTTTCCTTCATAGAAATAGGCGTTGCATCTTCTCCATCTTCAACCTCCTCTATAACTACAGCCGCCGCTGTTTTGACTGGCCTTCCTCTTTCTATATATGCCTTTAACATGTTCAAGTGGAACGTCCTTCTTTTTCCACGAACATTAAGGACGTAATCCACCCGTCCAACCCTCTCCTCAACAACGTAAGGACCTTTCCAAGTCATTTGCAACTTGGACTTCTCGGTGGGTAACAAAATCAAGACACTATCTCCAGGTCGAAAAGATCTCATCTTGGCACCTCGGTCGTAGTGTTTCTTCTGATTTTGTTGCTCCTGTCTCAAATGCTCATTTGCTAACTCAAGAGCGTCCTGGAGTCTTTCTCGCATAGTTAGAACATACTCATAAGTGTTCCTCACCTCCGGATTAGCTTCACCGGTCCATAGGTCCTTCAAGATGGATAATGGTCCTCTCACAGGATGTCCAAACATTAACTCAAATGGACTGAAACCTGTACTCGCCTGAGGCGTCTCCCTGTAAGCGAACAACAGCGGTGCCAGATAGGCGTCCCACTCTTTTGGATGCTTATGTGCCACCCGCTTCAACATGGCCTTGAGCGTTCCATTGAAGCGCTCACACAATCCATTGGCCATTGCGTGATATGGCGTAGTGAACAACTGTTTTGTCTTCAACAACTCACTAACTTCACGCATTAGTTCTCCTGTGAATTGTGCCCCCCTATCAGACACAATCTCCCTCGGAACTCCCAATCGTGAGAACATCTCCATCAATGCCTCACTCACAGCTTCTGCTGTCACTTTAGGCAATGCTTTTGCCTCAGGAAATCTGGTAGCATAATCTACCAAGGTCAAAATGTACTTATTTCCCTTGTTGCTGCGCGTAAGCGGCCCAACAATATCAATAGCTACCCTGTCAAAAGGAGTGTCCATCAATGGCATGGGAACCAGCGGTGCTTTTGTCACCCTCCCCTTATTGGAGGTTTTCTGACACGCGTCACATGACCTCACGAATCTAGCGACGTCAGAGCTCACACCAGGCCAAAAGAATGATGCTAAAACCCGATCTAAGGTCCGCCCTATTCCAAGGTGACCTGCGAAGACATTTTCATGGGCAATCTTGAGTATCTCTGCCCTAAACGGTGTGGGCACTAACAGTTGTTTGACGTTAGGTTTTCCGTACTTGCCCTTCTTGATCCGATACATCATTTCCTTTTCCTTTATCAGCCAGCTGTCACTTTCCTCACTTTTGCTACTGACCCTCTCAAACATTCTGGTCAACGTGACATCTTCCCCTTGTGCCTTTATTATCTCCCCTGTTGATTTAGTTGCTATGTTGCTCGTAGCTCCGCCCTTCTCACCCATAGTGGAAGCTAACCCATGGGCTACTTGCCTTTCCTCTGACTTTTCGTCCTCTTCAACTCTTCGTTGAGTGGAGCGCGTCATCAAGGCCCCAACCCCCTCATCAACGTGGTCTACCACCCCCTCCAGGTTTCCTATCATCAGGTCAACCAAAGGTGTCTCTACCACCAGAGCCTCGACTTGGCCCCTGTAATACGGTGTGTCCACATTAAATTTCGCAGTGGGTGCCTCAAACTGCATTCCATTTGCCACTGTGTACTTCTTAATGTCACCCGTATAACATTCCTTGGTCATTAATTTACTAGCAACCAATGCCAAGCTACACCCCGAATCTCGGAGAACTGATACATCTCTCACCCCGTTAACTGTACCTGTAACGGTGTAACCCTCCAAACCAATAATGTCTGGATTTACGGCCCCTATGGCTAAAGTTTCCACACCTTGGCCACGCCTTCGCACCCGGTTGGCATTGTGTGTCAATTCAATACCCCCTTTGTCCGTCTTCACGGCCGCTGCCCCTATCCGTTTCTTGGGACAAAACTTTGCGATGTGGTTGTGTGCTCCACAAACAAAACAACCACGTTTTTCCTCTCCGCGAGAGTTCCACTGACCACTACTCTTTTCTCTTCTACAGTCCCTACTTAAATGCCCTGGAGCATTGCAAGTGTTACAAATAATTCTCTTACCTTGTCCTCCATTTGTTTGTGTCTTCTGTCTTGTGAGTACATCGTGGTCTCTGCCACTCTGATGAGCCTGACTGTACAAGTCCGCCATCTCAACCAATTCCTTCACTGATTTAGGGTTCCTCTCCTTCAGGAAGATCCTAAGATTTTCACTCACCACATTCAGAAGCTGTTCCCTTACAAACAAATCAGCCATGCCACTTACCGTTCTCTCAGAGCCTGAGAGATCTATCCACCTATCTAAGTATCTTTGTATCCTAACAGATAGCTGAGTATATGTTTCTTCCTTCTCTAACTTTGTCTCCCTAAACTTCTTCCTATACCCTTCAGCTGTTAGTAAATATTTCTTGAATAGTTCACCTTTTAACGTCTGATAATCTGTGCTTTCTTGTTCGTCCAGTCCAGTATATACTTCTAAAGCTCTACCCGTTAATAGTGACCCTAGAAAGTTTCCCCACTGTGCTTCAGGCCAATTGTTAGCCTTTGCTAACCGTTCAAATCTTTTGAGATAACTGTCCAAGTCTTCTTTTGTGTCGTCAAACGGAGGAATGCGAGGTCCCTTCATGACTGGCTGTCTCACTTCAACCGGCCCATTGTCATTGTAACCCTCTTCGTCCAACCCACCATTGTTCGGACCTCCTTTGGACGCGCCCCCCTTGTCTGACATCCCATTACCTCTACTTGTCTCGATTTCCAGTTGTAACTGTAGTTTACGTATCTCGAAGTCTCTTTCAGCTTGTCGTTGTCGTTCTTCAATTTCGGCTAGTTTTAGTCTGTCTTCCCTTTCAGCTAACCTATCTTCCCTTTCGATTTGTTTTTGTCTTTCTTCATATTCCATCGTCAGTTTCTGTCTGCCTTTCTCTTCTTCGTACAACTGTCTAAACTCAGCTTCGCTAACACCTTTCTTTTTAGCTGCGCTGAGCGCCTCCAAATATTCCATATTACAATAAAATTATCTGAAGATAGAGAAAAATCTAAAGTAAAAATCAAACAATAACAGTGATGGTTACAGTACGTGGATCTTGAACCGTGAGGTCCAACATATGCAATTAACTAGATACAACTAAGTACAATCTTAACTAAAATTATGCAATGCAAATTAACTTGACTAAAATAACAATTGCTATGACATCCCACTTCTGACACCAGTTTGTCACGAGCTCCTTATGCTAAGTGACCCTTGGTCTATATTCTTATACAACACCTCTGACACCACCTTGTTTTGATGTGTCCAAGGAAACACAATAACTATATACAATAAACAAAGTCTTCAATATAACGTAAAATGACTAAAGCTAATTTATTGTTTAAATGTTCTAAGTAAAGTAATATGCAATCTACAATGAGAATAATAGCATGCGCTATGAAGAAATACACTTCGAAATAATAGGATGATTTTCGTACATATATGCTTACTAAAATGGCATTACAATAGTGATTCTAGATATTGAGCAACTCTGCATCATACAATCGAAACGCTACCATACGACTAAGTGGAGTCTTGCAAGACTGTCGCCCCCTCTACAGCGTGAATCTGTCTTATGGCCTATCGTCGTGGTTGTTAGCGTCTCTTGTTGTCTCTCTGCACTGGCATCTGCGCACACACTCCGTCACGAGTTTGTGACGATTAGTTATGGCGTTAAAAGGTGGCTATTCCTGAAATACATGAATAAGTCACCTACACCAAGTGATCTATGCTAAGCCCTATCTAACTACTTACCGTAGACTTCCAAAATACTAAATCTCTACATAACGTAACTATCATAAAGCTCCTCCATACATACACCTTACATACACTTACCTCTCTATGTTGATAATGTTCTACGTTGATACTGCGGCAAGGCTGGTACTAGGTAAGTCTATGTGTCTGAGCTCTGACGAGAGAAGTCTCATGTGTGGGCCGTAGTGCTCAGTGAAACTACCGAATTAGATGTCCCTACTTATACCCCTCGTTCCTATCCAAACTTCTTTGTTGGTCCAAGAATGCTATCTCTTAACACATTCCTGACCCCTATCGTTTCCAGTCAATTAGGAATTTCCGTCCTTAACCCCAAAAGTATCCATGCCCCAAAACTTGTCCCCCGACCCTGTCCGTCGTGACCCATAGGTTACCCTAACATTGGAGCTCTCTCTCTCCTGTCCCGCCCCAGTAAATCAACCAGTGGACACCCCCGCCCCAGTGACCGCACCCTCACCCGCCCCAGTAACGGTCACCGTGTGACAGAGGGGATAGAGTAATTCTAGAAAAATTGGTTAGAAATATATTATATTTCAACGAGATGGTCTATGGAAATATTTTAGTTTGGATTGATCGAAGTATTGGACGAGTTCAGGGGCTCTAAAATATTAAAAACGTGGGTCTCAAGATATTTTTTATAACAAATATTTTTTTGTAATGTAACGAAGCATGTAATGGAAAATGCAATGTTTATATAACTTATTTAATCTAACTTAAAATAATTTATTGCTTGAAAATATTCGAGCAAATAATTTTCTTTTATTTTTGCTAAAATAAACATCTGAAATTTTCATAAGAATACATTCATTTATTGATTTTAAGGGGACAGTACTGTTAGTATTTTAACAGTTTATCTGATAGTGAAAACAAGGCACGTGGGTCAAATTCGGCCCCCGAATCTTTTTGTTAGGTCTGCAATGAATTTAAATGTAGAAAAAAAAATTATTTAAAAAAAAAATGTCCATCACTATATCGAAACAGTCTATTGTACCCCTATAGAATACGATTTTTATATGCTGCTGGACAAGGTCTCTTGGGGGTAAAAAGGAGGGGGGGGGGGGTTCCCACGAAGTTATTATTTGACAAGGCTTCATCCTCCAACCACAACACACACCCTAACAGAAATACAACAAACTCAGTTACAAATTTAAAAAAACACGAGTCCAGGAATAACAAAAGCGTATGTTTCAGTGGATCAAATTCCCACAGTTTCAGTGGATCAAATGCCCACAGTTTCAGTGGATCACATGCCCACAGTTTCAGTGGATCACATGCCCACAGTTTCAGTGGATCACATGCCCACAGTTTCAGTGGATCACATGCACACAGTTTCAGTGGATCACATGCCCACAGTTTCAGTGGATCACATGCCCACAGTTTCAGTGGATCACATGCCCACAGTTTCAGTGGATCACATGCCCACAGTTTCAGTGGATCACATGCCCACAGTTTCAGTGGATCACATGCCCACATTTTCAGTGGATCACATGCCCACAGTTTCAGTGGATCACATACCCACAGTTTCAGTGGATCACATGCCCACAGTTTCAGTGGATCACATGCACGTACCCTTCATGATAGAGACCCCCAACTTAACTAAGCTTGCATTCGTTCATTGTTACATTCTGACATTGTTTCATTGTTACATTCTGACATTGTTTCATTGTTACATTCGTTCATTGTTACATTGTTACATTCGTTCATTGTTTCACTGTTACATTCGTTCATTGTTTCACTGTTACATTCGTTCATTGTTACATTGTTACATTCGTTCATTGTTACATTGTTACATTGGTTCATTGTTACATTGTTACATTCGTTCATTGTTACATTGTTACATTCGTTCATTGTTACATTGTTACATTCGTTCATTGTTTCACTGTTACATTCGTTCATTGTTTCACTGTTACATTCGTTCATTGTTTCACTGTTACATTCGTTCATTGTTACATTGTTACATTCGTTCATTGTTACATTGTTACATTCGTTCATTGTTACATTGTTACATTCGTTCATTGTTACATTGTTACATTCGTTCATTGTTACATTGTTACATTCGTTCATTGTTTCACTGTTACATTCGTTCATTGTTTCATTGTTACATTGTTACATTCGTTCATTGTTTCACTGTTACATTCGTTCATTGTTACATTGTTACATTCGTTCATTGTTACATTGTTACATTCGTTCATTGTTTCATTGTTACATTCGTTCATTGTTTCATTCGTTCATTGTTTCATTGTTACATTCGTTCATTGTTACATTGTTACATTCGTTCATTGTTACATTGTTACATTCGTTCATTGTTTCACTGTTACATTCGTTCATTGTTTCACTGTTACATTCGTTCATTGTTACATTGTTACATTCGTTCATTGTTACATTGTTACATTCGTTCATTGTTACATTGTTACATTCGTTCATTGTTACATTGTTACATTCGTTCATTGTTACATTGTTACATTCGTTCATTGTTTCACTGTTACATTCGTTCATTGTTTCACTGTTACATTCGTTCATTGTTTCACTGTTACATTCGTTCATTGTTACATTGTTACATTCGTTCATTGTTACATTGTTACATTCGTTCATTGTTACATTGTTACATTCGTTCATTGTTACATTGTTACATTCGTTCATTGTTACATTGTTACATTCGTTCATTGTTTCACTGTTACATTCGTTCATTGTTTCATTGTTACATTGTTACATTCGTTCATTGTTTCACTGTTACATTCGTTCATTGTTTCATTGTTACATTCGTTCATTGTTTCATTCGTTCATTGTTTCATTGTTACATTCGTTCATTGTTACATTGTTACATTCGTTCATTGTTACATTGTTACATTCGTTCATTGTTTCACTGTTACATTCGTTCATTGTTACATTCGTTCATTGTTACATTGTTTAGTTATTTCATTGTTACATTGTTTAGTTATTTCATTGTTACATTCGTTCATTGTTACATTCGTTCATTGTTACATTGTTACATTCGTTCATTGTTACATTCGTTCATTGTTA
Organism: Omphiscola glabra; assembly: GCA_964017045.1. Classification (NCBI taxonomy): domain Eukaryota; kingdom Metazoa; phylum Mollusca; class Gastropoda; family Lymnaeidae; genus Omphiscola; species Omphiscola glabra. The sequence continues at coordinate 5,032,535 of OZ024803.1, read as the reverse complement.
CATTGTTTAGTTATTTCATTGTTACATTGTTTAGTTATTTCATTGTTACATTGTTTAGTTATTTCATTGTTACATTGTTTAGTTATTTCATTGTTACATTGTTTAGTTATTTCATTGTTACATTGTTTAGTTATTTCATTGTTACATTGTTTAGTTATTTCATTGTTACATTGTTTAGTTATTTCATTGTTACATTCTGACATTCTTTCATTGTTACATTCGTTCATTGTTACATTGTTTAGTTATTTCATTGTTACATTCTGACATTCTTTCATTGTTACATTCGTTCATTGTTACATTGTTTCATTGTTATATTATTATATTGTTACATTGTTACATTTTTTTTGTTTGCATTCATCTACAGTTACAATATTGTATTGCTTCACTGTTAAAATGTTACATAGTTTTACTGTTATATTATTTTATTGTTTCACTGTTACATTCTTACATTCATTGTTACATTGTTATAGTGTTACTCCAATATCAAATCAGAAAACAGTCAGTTGTAGAGTTTGCTGAACGCTTAGGATTATTTTTAAAAATTCAGAGGACCCAATAAAGAAGTTGATGCCCACCTCCAAGCCCCACCCCAAATTTTTAAAACAATATTGATAAAAGTGATCAAACTCCCCCCCCCCCCCCACCCTCCCCATCACTCTTTTGTTCCGTGCAACTGTATTTAGATTGAGATCAGTGTGACATAGGCATAGAGTTGAAAGGAAGAAAAAGTCTCTCACAAAATAGGATAGGGTCCCCCCAAACCAATAACGATTATTATAATAACTATAATAAAAATATTTTTTTAATATATCTAAAATGAAGCCAGAAACATATCGCACAAAAATGCAGAGTCTCCCAAAATCTCAAAGCTGTTTAAAAGTTATATGAAAATTATACATACGTACTATATACAATCAGTTGACAATATAGATCTCTTATATATATATATATATTGCTTCTGGTTAATGTTCCCTTTAAGCTGCACGGCTGCACGGCCGCCCAGCTACCTCACAGATGCCGCGCAGCAGTTTTGAGCATCCGCGCAGCAAATTTTTATAAAAATCAATTTTAACAGAAACGCTGCACTCTGCACACAACTTTATGATTTTGCACACGAACCAGCAAACCTTAGAGGAAACATTGCTTCTGGTGTGTCCTGCTTCCTTCATATAACCGGCCCTTCCCCGTGACTCAACATATTTTCTATTAATAAAACTGAGTGGGGGGGGGGGGGGGAGAGAGTTGACACGCAGCGAGCGTGACCGTGTGACGTCATGCGCAACGGTTGAACGCGGGTAAAAAGGTTGATTGTTTTCCTTTCAATTATATGACTCAATATTGAGCAATGGCGTAGGACTGTCTGTAGGACAGTTCGTAGGCCTATTGTTTAAAACCCGGCAGTTGGGGTCTAAGACTGTCTGTAGGACAGTTCGTAGGCCTATTGTTTAAAACCCGGCAGTTGGGGTCTAAGACTGTCTGTAGGACAGTTCGTAGGCCTATTGTTTAAAAACCGGCAGTTGGGGTCTAAGACTGTCTGTAGGACAGTTCGTAGGCCTATTGTTTAAAAACCGGCAGTTGGGGTCTAAGACTGTCTGTAGGACAGTTCGTAGGCCTATTGTTTAAAAACCGGCAGTTGGGGTCTAAGACTGTCTGTAGGACAGTTCGTAGGCCTATTGTTTAAAAACCGGCAGTTGGGGTCTAAGACTGTCTGTAGGACAGTTCGTAGGCCTATTGTTTAAAAACCGGCAGTTGGGGTCTAAGACTGTCTGTAGGACAGTTCGTAAGCCTATTGTTTAAAAACCGGCAGTTGGGGTCTAAGACTGTCTGTAGGACAGTTCGTAGGCCTATTGTTTAAAAACCGGCAGTTGGGGTCTAAGACTGTCTGTCGGACAGTTCGTAAGCCTATTGTTTAAAAACCGGCAGTTGGGGTCTAAGACTGTCTGTAGGACAGTTCGTAAGCCTATTGTTTAAAAACCGGCAGTTGGGGTCTAAGAATGTCTGTAGGCATATTGTTTGTAGAAAATGAGCAGCTAATTATTATTTTAATTTTTTTTTTACCGGGGGGGGGGGGGGGGAGTAAACTGCCGACCCACCGCGTATTTTCTCCAAATACCCGGACCCGGTGTAAAAAAAAACAAACAACTGCACCCGCTTACGCTCTAATTATTTATAACGCAATTGAGGTTGGTAGTAAAAATAATTGAATCCCCAGTAGCCGTGTTCACCTCATTGAGTTAACTAAAATTTAATTAGAACCATCCTTGGCTTATTTCGTTATTTGCAAAGGGCCCAGTGCATTGACAGAACCGCTGAGTGAGGTCGACCACCGCCTTTGTTGTGGTGAGCTTTTCCCGCCATCCCCACCACGGGATGGAAGCGTGGGGAAGGGTTGGGGGGGGGGAATAATCTAGAAATACACGCCGCTTCCGATCCGTCAACTTCCTTCCGCCCGCAGCAGTTGTGCCGAACGACCTTGGCGTATCCAGCAACGAGTTCACCTTAGCCAGATTTAGCTTGATCAGCTTCAAAATTGGATTACCGTCCCACCCTGACCTTTCTGAACTTCGGTTTGAGGGTTTTTCTACGGGAACCTAGACCGCTGCTTCTCAAACCATGTAGTAGCTATTGCCCTTTAGAGTGATGAAAATAAACATTGGCTCATGTTTTCACACGTGGTGATTTTTACCAGTAAGCAGAGGAAGAAAAAAAACTAGCTAATTCCATAGACCCGCGTCTTTCACAGCTCTTTTAAACATTAGTTGTAAAGTAATGCTAAGAAGGAGCAAGATACACTTGAACGATAATAATAATGCAAAAATTAATATTTAAAAATCAGATAGTATCTCAAAGTGTAGCTAATTCTGTATTTTAAATAACTCTATTACTTGACTAAAATCAGTGACATAATTTATGCACAGGTTCGATAACTGGACGAGGACAGAAGTCTGTGCATAAATCAAGGGTCTAGGGTTTTTGCTAAATGGCCATTTAAAAAAAAAAATTTTAAACTTTATTGAATAATAAATAGAAGACACATTTAATAAAAAAAAATTTGAGATCCGCTCTTCTGTTTGAGTTGGTAGTCTTAAAAAGGAGACTTGCATACCATTATCCACATGTCAATCTCGCACATGATCTAATATGAGAAATGGTAAAAAAATTTATTCTGTGGTGTGACTCTACCTTTTAGTGTTAACAATGTGACATGTTGTGACAATTTCAAATTTCAGGCCCTGTATTACGCAACTATTGGTGTCCTCAAAATATCGAGAAGTTCGTCCCATATTTATACCCCATTAACAATCATAGGTAACTAAGATCCCCACCCCTTGGTCCCCATCCTTTGGTCCCCACCCTTTGGTCCCCACCCCTTGGTCCCCCACCCTTTGGTCCCCACCCCTTAATACCCACCCTTTGGTCCCCATCCTTTGATCCCCACCCCTTGGTCCCCATCCTTTGGTCCCCACCCTTTGGTCCCCACCCCTTGGTCCCCCACCCTTTGGTCCCCACCCCTTAATACCCACCCTTTGGTCCCCATCCTTTGGTCCCCACCCTTTGGTCCCCACCCTTTGGTCCCCACCCTTTGGTCCCCACCTTTTGGTCCCCACCCTTTGGTCCCCATCCCTTGGTCCCCACCCTTTGGTCCCCACCCCTTGGTCCCCACCCTTTGGTCCCCACCCCTTGGTCCCCACCCTTTGGTCCCCACCCCTTGGACCGCCCCCTTTGGACCGCAACCTTTGGACCCCACCTCCCTGGTCCCCACCCCATGGATCGCAACCAAAAAGGGGTCGTGGAGGGGTTTTTTTTTCGGATCATCAACTGCAATCGTGAATTACACCAAAAAATCAGCTTGATTCTGTCTTAACTCAGAAAATGTTCATAATACAGGTTGGACTATCAAACCTATTTATCCCTCGGGTTAGTGACATAGCCATTTTCAGCTCTCAAAAACGTAGTTTTAAGCTCCAGAGTAGTTTTCAGCTCTAAAAACGTAGTTTTAAGCTTGATATAGTATTTTGTTCTATTAGGTGGCGGTGGGGTCCTTTTTTTTTGGGGGGGGGGCTGGTTTACAATAAAAATACAAGTTGTGTCAGGTTAAAACACACAAATATATAAAGCATATGTTCCTCCGATTTGTTTCCTCGGGATGAGAAAAGGTTGTAGTCAAGCACAAAAGCCACTGACAGCACAGGCTTACTTGACTGATTGACTGCACAGTCTTGCTTGACTGATTGACTGCACAGTCTTGCTTGACTGATTGACTGCACAGACTTGCTTGACTGATTGACTGCACAGACTTGCCCTGACTGATTGACTGCACAGACTTGCTTGACTGTTTGACTGCACAGACTTGCTTGACTGATTGACTGCACAGACTTGCTTGACTGATTGACTGCACAGACTTGCTTGACTGATAGGCTTATCTGAGCTAAAATTCATGACTTTTGCAAAACAACATGGTTTTTTTTCGTTTTTGTTTTCAATATGAAAATCAACATGAAACAGAAAACACAGGAACAACGAAATTAAAACATGTCACATAAAATTATACGATTTACTAGCAAGAGCGCAAATGTCTCAGAGTTTACGATTTTTTAAATTTGGTTTTCAAAGTCCTGAAAATTTTCGGCAATTCGTCTAGTCTCTGTCGCTGTGGAATTCTAGAACATGTCTTTAAGGGTGTTTTTGGACATTATTTTATTAAAACTAGACCATGTAGACTATTATAATATTTATACCAGTATGAATATGCTTGAGACTTACAACAAGCCTATGCAGTGACGTAAGTCTGAGTCAACGAAGTACGGAAGAAGGGGCATCAAGAACATTTGAGTACTTCTGAGCACTCTTTGAGCGATACTTCTGAGTACTATTTGAGAGATATCGAGCGAATTCATTTGTGAAAACACAGGGCACATTATAACGACCATTCCTACAAAAGATTGCGTCATATTTGTACAGTATTCCAGATATAAATATGCTAATTGTGGACTGACTAAATTTCAGAATGATTACTGTTGAATTTTTGAATAAATGTGTTCACTTTCTTCCGAGACTACCCCCCCCCCCCCACCCTGGGAGCCATACGCATGGGCACGCAAAATTGACAACCCCCTCCCCTTTCTGTGCGTACAGTCTAAATGGATGGCCCCCTAACCTTAAATATGTTTGTACAGTGAAATAAAGAGGGAAAAAAGCATTAAGGTAATAATTTTTTTTTTAAATACGAAAACATCCGAAACTTGAAAAGCGCAATGCGCAATCAAGGGGTAACCGCTACAGCATTGAAGCCAAATTCAATCTATAAGCAACAGTATGACTAAAAATAGTCAACACATTGGCAGGAATTAACAATTAACGCACCCTCATAAAGAAAAAAAATATTTTCGTTCGCTCATTGAGAGCGAGACCCCAAAAGGCCAATCGATGTTGTTCGTAGACGATTGCTAATGGTGTTAAGACAAAAAAATATTAGGTAACTTTTTTTGTGTGGCGTTGTAGTGGCGTAGTCTTAGGCTTAAAAACTTAATTACTAAGACGAAAGCGTAGTGATAAACGGGTCTGCATTATGGGCACGTATTTTCTTAAGCCTAATGTTTATAGCATTAAAAATAATGTATCGCGGTCGCAGGTCACTTTGCTTGTATAAAATGTGGTTGCCGGGGGGGGGGGCAGTCTGCTGCTTCGACAACTTGGAAATTTAACAACTTTTCTACACATATGCTGTCGTCACCAGGTCAATGACCTACAGAGGTTTTCCTACGAGTTAACCGACATATTGCATTCTCCAGAAGGAAGTTGGTAGTTTTAAAATTTATCATATGATCATTTTTAATTTTATAGCATACGTGTACAAGATTATAATAAACTATCTGAACGTTATGAGCAAAAGTTACATAAGTCAGAAGATTACCAGCTAGTGATAACAACAACTGGGAATGGCCGCTGAAGATAGATGACCCCCATAACTTAGGTCTACTACTGATAACATATTGTATAACAGTAGACGAATTTACTGTTTGACATTGCATGACATGGTCGCAGCCAAATCTGGGTCATTCGCAGCCAAATCTAGGTCAGACGCAGCCAACTCGAGGTCAGCAGCAGCTAAATCTAGGTCAGCCGCATCTAAATCTAGGTCAGTCGCAGCCAAATCGAGGTCAGTCGCAGCCAAATCTAGGTCAGCCGCAGCTAAATCTAGGTCAGTTTGCAGCCACATCTTGGTCAGCCGCAGCTAAATCTAGGTCATTTTGCAGCCAAATCTAGGTCAGTCGCAGCTAAATCTAGGTCAGCCGCAGATTAGATTTAAAAAAAAATAATACAACAATAATCAGATGTTTTATAACAAAATTTATTATCTAAGTTTAAGTAAAAACTCAAATGAAACACTTGACTCCATTGCCTTGACCTTGGAGCATGTCACGTAGAGGTGTTCCTATATGCGATTTTCAAACAAGTTTGAGAACCACTGACTAACATATCGTTTCAGCACTTGTTATAAAACCCAACTTCTTGTGTTGGCTAAAAGTGGGGAAAATCCCATGATTTGCATTTGAAACCTTCAGGAAAAAATCTTTTCTTCGTTTTTTTCCCTTTAAAATTTTCACATGGGTTCGTGGTGCACTATGACGAAAGTGTTTTTGATGTGGGCCGTGGTGCACAACGATGAAAGTGTTTTTGATGTGGGCAGTGGTGCACTTCGAGATAAGCTTTTTAAGGAAATGGTAATTATTTTTTTTACCTCAAATTATTCCCCAAAATTTAAAGTAAGACATAATCTGATACAAGCATTCAGTTGGTTCAAATTATAGAGAAAAAAATTAACATCAGGAACTTCTCCCTTACTTGCTGTAGATTTAACGTAACACACATTGACAGTTATTTCGAGATGAATAATGTTTTCATTGTTATAATAAATGTCAATTAATCATTGCTCTGCTGCATTTGGCAACATAATCAGTTTTTCCCTTGGACAAGTATGTTTATAATTCTTCATTAACCAGAATGTTTAGAATTCTGGAGTGACCAGAATTTTTAGAATTCGTCGTCATGATATTGGACCAGATTTCCTCAGTGACTAGAGCCATTGTTTGGAGTCACTCGAGAATTAGTTTGTACAAAATGTTTTGCTAAGTTAAATCTATTTTTTTTAAAAAATAAGTATGATCAATATTTGGAAAATAAACAAATAATTTAAAAATTCAAATTCAGTTTTGACGGATCCCCCACCCCCTTTTTCCTGTTGAGATTATGGTTGACTTATTTTATATACTTTTCTTAGAATGAAGTCTTAAATTATTTTTTTTTTATTTAATCACTATGATGATATGCTTGACAATCTTATTGGAATAAATTTTAAATTATTATTTTTAAGAAAAAAAATGAAAACAAAAAGAATATTATAAAATTAAAATGATTAAATACTAGATTGGATACTCCTATAGCGCTGGTATCCATGCTACTTTAGCAAGCTCACTGCGCTCTGGTTTCCTCAAATCTATTTTTTTAAAAGTATTTAAATGTTTCCTAAATGATTTTCTATCCTTTTCAATACTCAAGTAACGCACTTAATTAGAATGCCAAATAGTGCTTACCCCCGACACCCCCCCCCCCAAAAAAAATAAATAAAATATCTACGTTTTTATGTAGTTCATCGCACACAATTTCCCACGCCCCTGAAATATATTATTATTCTAATGTCCCACCCCCTATTATGCAGTAGAGTCATTACAACAAATTTAAATTGAGACTATTTCCGTCCAAAAAAAGAAAAGCTTGCGCACCAAACGCTTTTTTCGTTATTTTCTAGAATCACTTTTTGCGCAGTTATCGGGAATGCTATCTTGCACGCCATCGAACACATCATTATAATACTTTCTTTCATACCTAGACATTTGTTTGTTGTGGTTTGGAAGGATTAACACTATAATGATTTTTTGAGTTGTTTCTTGGTTTTCTTCTTATATAATCGTTTTCTTTCTAAAGCCAACAAACCAACAAACTACTACTACATTGCAAGTACCCGGAGGAGCATATGTGCTACTAAGACATTGTCTCACTAAAGACTTTTTTAAAAATTTTAAACACATCACTTGTACGATACAAAAAACCCAATACATCAAAATGACAAGACACGTCTACCCATTATTCCGGGCCAAGTACGAGGCGTACAATGCTGGCGTATCCAAATCCAGCCCGATCCGGATTTTTCTGGATATACTCGTTCAAATTTCCAAAATAAAGTGAGAGCGTATAAAAAAAATATTTTTTTTTTCATCCGCAGACGTCATACTCGCTTGGTGTTGCTTAGTCGTCTGTGAAATTTAGCGCAGGATGTCGTCTGATTCAAAATCCAGTGACATTTAAAAATTGTTTCTATTAAAAAGGTATTCGTTGTTTATCAGGAGCGTCTCCGAGCAGGGGCGGGGGGACGCAAAAGCTGTGTACGGGGCGAAGACTGATTTCTATGTGCCCTAGGACCAATATAAATGTTACATATTTTGTGCATGAAAAGGACGGTTTAGGCCCCCTCTAAAAATGGCGCCAGGGGCGGGTGACCCCTCTACCGAACCTTTTCGCACGTTTCTCTATTCGTGGAAGGCACCTACACGGTCAGTGCGTTCGTTCAATAATTTGGCATGATCATAAGTTGTTTACCTTCTGGATCCGCCCCTGACACGATTTCTGTCACCGGCGTAAATGTCACCAAACGCCCTATTAATTGACCCAGATAGGAAACTTGATTATTGCCCCCCCCCCCCCCCCCCCGGTTAAACTAACAGCAATGGCCAGGTGTATCAGTGGCGTAGCTAAGGTTAGTGCCAACCACGGGATGGGTGGTGTATCAGTGGCGTAGCTAGGGTTAGTGCCAACCACGGGATTGGTGGTTTATCAGTGGCGTAGCTAGGGTAAGTGCCAACCAAAGGATGGGTGGTGTATCAGTGGCGTAGCTAGGGTTAGTGCCAACCACGGGATGGGTCGATAATTTTGCCCCACCCCTTCCCTGCAGGCTGCTAGCAATGTCACTTGGGGCGGAACACCCCTGCCTGCCACCCTGGTGTTACGTCAGAGTGGTCAGTTAGCTCACCCCTTCCTGCAACCCTTGTCTTACTTCAGAGTGGTCAGTTAGCTTACCCCTTCCTGCAACCCCTGTCTTACGCCAGAGTGGTCAGTTAGCTCATCCCTTCCTGCAACCCCTGTCTTACGCCAGAGTGGTCAGTTAGCTCACCCCTTCCTGCAACCCCTGTCTTACGTCAGAGTGGTCAGTTAGTGTAGCCATCTCTCCGGGTTTGGATTCCGCTATTTAAGAAGATTCCGAGAAAAATAAATACCGGAAAAGAGATTTAGCGCTCTTGGATTCCTCAGCCCTCCCCCCAACTGCAAAAGTCCCGGAGACTGGAATGGTGGTAAGCTAGTAGCAACAGAGTCAGAGTCAGTAGAACACGTAGCATAGCCTTGGAAAATGTATAAGCCAACAGAGTCAATTGAAGACATAGCTAGTAGCTTTGGAAAATGAATAAGGCAACAGAGTCAATTGAAGACATAGCTAGTAGCTTTGGAAAATGTATAAGCCAACAGAGTCAATTGAAGACATAGCTAGTAGCTTTGGAAAATGTATAAGGCAACAGAGTCAATAGAGTACGTATAATCCAAATGAACCCAAGATGTGTATATCATCATTAATTTAAAAGGTGGTAACTGGACCTGCCCTTTGCTTAGTACACCGACGATGCTACCCCCCACCCTCTGTGTTTTTCCTACCAGCAACCTATCAGACGCACACAATATCACCCCCACACTGTCATGGTGTGCCCCCAACAATTTTATTTTAAGGATACGCCGCTGCCCCATCACAATTTTCTGTGTTGAATACGACGGCGTGATGACGTACGTAAGTGGGACGTTACTGTCCGTCAATTCGTTACAAACGTTAAACGTGTACAGTAGCAACAACAAAAAACACTTTGACCCCCCCCCCCCCCCCCCCCCGAAATCGGAGTTTGAATATTTAAATGAATACATTATATAACATTTAATCTATAACTTGAGATTGTTTAGTTTGGACTCGGACTTGCACACAGACACACACACACAAAAGTTTGCATACCACCGGAAAAAAAATTAGATAAACGATAAGTAAAGGCATACCAAAGTTTGATTATGAAAACAATAATTTAACGTGCTTAGCTATAAGTTTCATAATGAGATTGTACCAGAGCAACAATTCAGGGGTAGACATTTTATTTAAAGCAATTTCAATTTATTTATTTTTTTGGGAGGGGGGGGGGGGAGGCGCTGCTCGCTATTAGCCATAAACCGACTTGACGTAAGTGATATTGAACCCCCCTCCCCCCAACCAACTCCACAGAATGAATCTGGGTCGTTGAGACAGGGTCTCAAGTCTCAGGAAAATAACTGCATTTAGCTGCTGCTCTAGGTCGACGCAGTGACGTAGCCGGAGACTTTGACTCCCGGGGCGCTCCTTTGTTTCTTGGGGACCCCAATTAACGAATTCAACAACGTATGTAGAATGCACATAAAAAACAAGACATATAAAGTATATGTCAATGACGGAAAGCGTCACCCCAAAATAAGTGCCGTAACGGGACGGGCCACCTCTTTTCCCTTGCCCCCCACCCCCTCTTCTTATGCCCGTAGATCGACTTCAATTTTAACACATATCGCTACTTTACATCCATATATTTCAACACTTTCTCCAAATAAAGAACCTAGAGGTAGCCATCCTCACTGAACTCTCCAGAACCTCTCATAACATCGCATGAATATCGAGTCATCCATTCATGAAACTTCGAAACATGCAAAGAAAGACTCGATCAAAGACTTGATCAAAGACTCGATCAAAGACTCGATCAATGACTCGATCAAAGACTCGATCAAAGACTCGATCAAAGACTCGATCAAAGACTCGATCAAAGACTCGATCAAAGACTCTATCAAAGATTCGATCAATGACTCGTTCAAAGACTCTATGAAAGACTCGATCAAAGACCCGATAATGACTCGCTCAAAGACGAGATTTCCACGCAATAAAAAGGAGGGAAAAAATTAAAAATTTCTTAAAGTGCATTATGCAAAGAAAGAGTGCGCAAAGTGTCGATGAGTACTGAAGTAGCCATAGGATTTGAATTGAATGTAGACGAAACTTAAGTTTTCGAATAAATTTATTTTTTCAATAATTTGTTTGAAAATTCGTTGTTTTTTAGTACTACGATTTTACTCTGTATATTATCGACATTTCAATAAATGTCACGGCATACACTCTACCTCAAGCACTTAGGTAAAACATAGCGATAGGGTAATGTGTGGTCACTTACTACCCAACCCCTCAAACTCGACCCAACTCACCGCAACCCGAGTCTAATTGCCGTATGACCTGCACCTAACCCTTTCCGAGCAACCATTCCTTTACCAAACCTTCTCCCGCCATTCACCAGGTGAGCACTGCACAAGACAGCCGATGAACTGAATGATAGGGTCAAGTGTGTCAACAACAACAAAAAAATGCTTTGATGACAGGGACATCATTTGGGTAGGGCGGGGGGAGAACACCCCTCCCCCTTGAATTTGCATATTTTAGTTAAATTGCTATGTACTGTGGCGCCTCCAGTAATAAGCAACTCAACAAGCCGACAAAGTTTTGCCCCCCCCCCCCCGAACAATCCTGAAATGGCGCCCCTGTTTGACGACAAGATGTTAATGTGAAAGACTTAAATAATAATTACTGAAAATATGTTAGAAAAACTTTACAAAAAGACTTTCTATCACGAAACTAAAATATTTTGTGTACAGGATTTCTTTGTGTAATGCAAATTATTTTCTACTTTTTGATGTGTTTTAACGCGTCTTCGATATAAAGTGTATAAAATATCTCTTTATATATATATTACGCTTCTGGTGTGACTCGTGGACTGCTTCCTAATAGACAGCTTCTTGATAGAATGCTTCCTGACCAACTGCTTCCTAATGGACTGCATCCTAATCAGCGAATTTGGCATTAAGAGTATATTACAAATAATTCTATATGTTTGAAAGAAAGTATGGTTCAATAATAAGTTCAATAGCGAGCAAAATATAATTCCCGATAAGTACGCTAAATTATATAGATTTTGTATATAACGCAACTGCGTTTGGCGCGTAATATTTTCTTTTCGGAAAATGAAATCGTCTCAATTTAAGTATGATGTAAAACAATAGTCGGTTTAAAACTGGTTGGTACATCAGAATATTTAATCTAGTTCATGGACGTGAAATAAAAAAGTGTGCAGCGACGTATTATGGGGGGAAGGGGTGTAGCAAAAATTGGGATTCTTAAATGTGCGTTACTCGAGTTCATGTTTTGTCAAGTAACTTTAGAAGATGGGAAGTTCACGCATTGCTGCTGCCAATGTTTGGCGTGCTATATCTAGTAGATATATATATATATATATTTCTTTTCTACTTTTTAATAATAAAGTTGTTATCTTTAAAGTATTCCCACAAGTAGAACTATTTTATTTTTCAGACATCGAATGCTTCCAAAATCCCGGTTAAAATTTTATAACTCATTCCCTTGGCATTAAACTAAACAGTAGATCTGAGTTCACCAACCTACCGGTTCCCTCAACCGCGAAACAGAAGCGGTCAACCACGATAATTTGAGCTAGTGTCAGTCCGGCTCTCCGTCGACCCAGAAGCTAGGAGCTCGCTCAATCCCATACCCATCACTTGCCAGCCGCTCACCAGGTGAACACTGCACGAGAAAGTCTAAAAATGTCACGTGTGTAAACAAATAACGCTCCACGCGCAAGATAGCGCGTCACAAGATAGAAATGCGAGTAGCGAGAAAATCTTCAATAAAAAGCAAATAACCAACTATAACCGCCATGGGTTATTTATTCCTGTATGACAAAATCAAACAGTCCAGTGCAGAGAGGTTAGTGCACCAGTGCGAGCCCCCATTGACTGTAGTAGGTGTAAGACAAGCCCCATTACGCTAGATGTGAAAATAATCTTCCTTTAAAAAAAATAATAAGATATGAAAACATCACGCGACTGGCGAGTGGCTGCCTAAACTGCTTTTGGTGAATCGGGTTTAAACTGGTTCTGTCGCGCACCTTATCCCAACACCTAACTTTGACGTCATATCGGCGGAGTTTCCTGTCGCTGGCAGTTCAATATGTGGGGCATGGTTCTCAAACACAAGTACGCTGGACCTTGCCTCATGTCTTGGATAAATAAAGTGTATCCCTATTCATTTATTTAAAGCCGTTGCGTGACATTTTTAGATTCACGGCGATTTTTTACCTTTAGTTTTTTAATGAATATTAAAATACTTTCTATTCATTTTTTTTTCTCATCTCAACTTCGGTCCACTTAAATATACGAGGCCCATGCAACCGCATACGAGTTTTTCTAATTCAGAAATTAAATGAAACTAATGATCATCTTCCATCCACACCTCCAACAATAAATTGTATGAGAAATTACACGAACATAATGATCATATTTCATCCACACCTCCAACAATAAATTGTATGAGAAATTACACGAACATAATGATCATATTTCATCCACACCTCCAACAATAAATTATATGAGAAATTACACGAACATAATGATCATATTTCATCCACACCTCCAACAATAAATTGTATGAGAAATTACACGAACATAATGATCATATTTCATCCACACCTCCAACAATAAATTATATGAGAAATTACACGAACATAATGATCATCTTTCATCCACACCTCCAACAATAAATTATATGAGAAATTACACGAACATAATGATCATATTTCATCCACACCTCCAACAATAAATTATATGAGAAATTACACGAACATAATGATCATATTTCATCCACACCTCCAACAATAAATTATATGAGAAATTACACGAACATAATGATCATATTTCATCCACACCTCCAACAATAAATTATATGAGAAATTACACGAACATAATGATCATCTTTCATCCACACCTCCAACAATAAATTATATGAGAAATTACACGAACATAATGATCATATTTCATCCACACCTCCAACAATAAATTATATGAGAAATTACACGAACATAATGATCATATTTCATCCACACCTCCAACAATAAATTATATGAGAAATTACACGAACATAATGATCATCTTTCATCCACACCTCCAACAATAAATTATATGAGAAATTACACGAACATAATGATCATATTTCATTTACACCTCAATAAAATGTATGAGAAATTACACGAACATAATGATCATATTTCATCCACACCTTTAACAATGAAATGTATGAGAAATTACCAGTCAACATTTCAGATATATAATTTTCTTTCCTTCCAACATTTTTTTGATAAGCTTGTCTCAAAAAATAGTTTGAGGAGCACAGCCTTAAAGTATATGAGTTGTCAAATTATATGGGTTTGGTGGAGCCCAGCTCACATTTCTTTCCTAGATTCGCCTCTGCTTTGCAGATAAGAAGAAACATTTTAAAAAATAAAATCCCTTGTAAATTTTAGTAATTAGCTGATTAGAAGCTCCTTTAAACTCAGACGATTTTCCCTCTAATCTCTATAATTATTTCACAAGTTTTCGTTTATTTGAACATAATATTATGTTCGCCAGTCTCAGTTCGCAAGCCTCAGATCGCCAGTCTCAGTTCGCCAGTCTCAGGTCGCCAGTGTCAGGTCGCCAGTCTCAGATCGCCAGTCTCAGGTCGCCAGTCTCAGTTCGCCAGTCTCAATTCGCCAGTCTCAGGTCGTCAGTCTCGAGTCGCCAGTCTCAGGTCGCCAGTCTCAATTCGCCAGTCTCAGGTCGCCAGTCTCAGATCGCCAGTCTCAGGTCGCCAGTCTCAGTTCGTCAGTCTCAGGTCGCCAGTCTCAGTTCGCCAGTCTCAGTTCGCCAGTCTCAGTTCGCCAGTCTCAGTTCGCCAGTCTCAGTTCACCAGTCTCAGTTCGCAAGTCTCAATTCGCCAGTCTCAGTTCGCCAGTCTCAGGTCGCCAGTCTCAGTTCGCCAGTCTCAGGTCGCCATTCTCAGTTCGTCAGTCTCAGGTCGCCAGTCTCAGTTCGCCAGTCTCACTTCGCCAGTCTCACTTCGCCAGTCTCAGTTCGCCAGTCTCAGGTCGCCAAAAATTTCTGTTGCTCCACAAGACTTTATTTCTATCCAAATTTGCTATCTGAAGAGTTTACTTAAATACATTACAATACGGTGGTACCTCAAGATACACATTTAATTCGTTCTGTAACCTTGCTCGCATGTCAATTTTTGCTCGTATCTTAAAGAAATTTTCCCCATTGAAATTAATTGACATGCCATTAATCCGCTTCACCCCCAAAATGCCACACCATTTGTTTTTGATTAAGCACAGTACATATTGTTGGAGTACACCTATACCTCGCTATACGGCCGCTCTTTACACGGCATTTCGCTTTAAGGCCAACTTTAAATTATGTCACTTTTTTGGTTTACGGCCCACGATGTTTCATTATACGGCCAATAGATATCCTCTCTTTAGTTTCAGCTTCTCCCCTTATGCTGCTCTGCTTTAGTAGTCTGCCTTATTTCCTGTGCTATCCCACCTTATTCATATCCTGTGACTCAGTAAGTTGACGTGTTTGTTTCTGTTTTGTTTGTTTGGATTAATTGGTGAATTTTATTTTATGTATAAATATGTGCATATGATTTCTTTTGTTTTTTAATTTATATGTTTATTTTTTTTAATTTCTGTTTACTGTTACAATGTTTTGTACTTTTATTTTTATACGAAATTAAAAGAATAAAATGATTTATGAACTAACGACTATATTATTTTATACAAAAATTAGAACAGATCAAATTAAATTTGTATGGGTTTATATCAAAATTATTGATTCATTATACGGCTTTTCGCTTTACGGCCAACTTTTCCGGAACGTATCTAGGCCGTAAAGCGAGGTATGCGTGTACTACGCCCGCTCTACCTCAACAAGTCAGTCACTCATCTTCTTCTGAGCACTGACCTTTCCACTCGCTTTCTTCGGACCCATGGTTATAAAAAGAAATATGATAAAGTACTGTAATTGCACAAACAGCACAATACGCGAGCACAGCTTAGCAAAGATGCTTGGACAGCGAGTCAAACAAGAACACTGACTGTGTCGCGGGAACAATTGAGACGCACGAGGTGTGCACCCGGCCGACCCGCTGACCCAGTTCCTGGTAACTCAAATTTTTTCTCGTATTTCAAAGCAAAACATCGCTCGCTCGACGGCTCGTATCTCAAAAATCTCGTATGTTAGGGCAGTCGTATGTCGAGGTACCACGGTATTTTATATTATTTTTTAGAAGTTCATTTTTGACTGTTACAAAAAGAATATAAGAGAAAATAACTGATGTTATATTTTTTTAATCAAATACTAGAAATGTTATTTACAAAATCGGGTTTTCTTCAAAGCCACATTAATGGTGAAAAACTAAATGTCCATTTTTTTTTCCCGGTCAGCGAAGTATTTCTATTTCTTATATTCTTACCAGTCCTCGGTGCTAAAAGATAAAGAACCACTGGCTTAGAGCAAAAAAACAAAGTCTACCAATGTGATGTGAAAACATCAGGCGAGCCGAAAAAAAAGGGAAAAAGTAAAAAAATCACAAGTTTTGCTAGGGAGAAAGTCACAAGGACAAAATGTGTGATTATAATATGCATACATAACACACATAACACACACATTTTGAATCCCTCGGGATAATCAAACTACGTTCCTAATTAGCAGTAATAAGTCTCCAATAAACATTGATATGGATTTACAAATAAAATAACCGTTAATAAAATGTTTTCTGTGACTTTCCCTGTGACTTTTGTTTCCTACTATGTCACATCATTAGGTTGAATCTATTGATGTTGTAAGGAACCGAGTAAATGTGTGAAGTAGCATACTTTCAGAATCAAGTGAGAACCCTTAAATTTCATTCTCCCATTTCAGTTAACATTCATAATTTTAAGTAGAAAAATGCAACCACAGCGCTATGAAAACTTCACCAACCCTTGCTATTGGAAGTCAGGTATGTACCACCCAGTTTTGAGGCCACAGGTGGCCGCATCGTCCTTTACACAAGAATTTTATTTATATTTTATTTGCATGTGTTCCTCAATCGATGATCTAAGGCAGGCCTGCACACCATACGGCTCGCGGGCCACATGCGGCCCGCCAGCACTCGCTTAGAGTCCCGCGAAATAGCGAAATATTATTTTTTATTATTATTTTCATAATAGCTTTCTCCCCTGTCCTATTATCTTTCGGCCCGCGCGAGTTTTTCATAAAATATTATGTCCCGCATACGTTTTTCACAAAGTAATACGGCCGGCATTACATTTTTAGTATGGCAGGCCTGATTTAAAGAAAAAAAACTCAGTTAAGTTAATTTTGCTTCTTCAATTTGGTAACAGGCTTAGACCGGTACGTCCTCAAAACATCTGTAATCCAGGGATGACAGCGGATTACATTTTCTTTGTATGCAGCAGAGGTACAACCCCCCCACCCCCGGGGTCGTCTAACTCGGGGATAAAACATCTGTATGGGGGCTCAGTGCTATCAAATATCCACATATCCATTTCAAAGGACACTTGAGAAGACATAGCTTAAAATACGTCATTCTTGCTAGACGCACTGAAAATGATTTTTTTTTTAAAAAATAAATAATTTGCTTCACAGCTTTAAAAGCCAGCCTACTCAAACAGCTACATTCTCTTGTAGTAGTATGCCTCAAAATATTTCAAGCTCATACATATATAATTTAAAGTATGTCTACCAAAAAAAAGAGTAATAATTATAATAATTTTACTTTTACATAAATTCATGTTTCGTCCATTAAATTATTTTGAGAATCGCTCAATGATTTTTTTTTTTTTCAAAATCCTGCAGTGTAACAGGATTCCTCACTTTCCGACCCGCTGATTGGCTCAAAAGTTTCGTTGTGACCCGCTGATTGGCTCAAAAGTCTCGCTGTGACCCGCTGATTGGCTCAAAAGCCTCGCTGTATTTTTACAAGGAGGTCACCGTGAACCCTCTGAAAAGAAATATCCTTCCAATCCAAACAAGTTTAATTCGCGATTCTATTAATATCCCAGATATTTCAAAATGAATTTTTTTTTTGTGTGGGGCCACTTGAACATACTAAACAATGCGGGTGTTATTTTTAGAATTTCTGAGAATCATTTTTCTACTGTGTAGGCCTACTTATTCTTTTCTGAAATTAGTTCTATTGTAGTGCTAATTTACTAACAACCCCCCCCCCCCCTTATTTTTTCAGCTCTCCCATTCATACACCCACATGGATTTGGCTGATCTATCAGAGTCTCAGTCAGAAGGATTACCTCTCAGAGTCTCAGTCAGAAGGATTACCTCTCAGAGTCTCAGTCAGAAGGATTACCTCTCAGAGTCTCAGTCAGAAGGATTACCTCTCAGAGTCTCAGTCATATGGATTTCCTCTCAGAGTCTCAGTCATATGGATTACCTCTCAGAGTCTCAGTCAGAAGGATTACCTCTCAGAGTCTCAGTCATATGGATTTCCTCTCAGAGTCTCAGTCATATGGATTGCCTCTCAGAGTCTCAGTCAGAAGGATTACCTCTCAGAGTCTCAGTCAGAATGATTACCTCTCAGAGTCTCAGTCATATGGATTTCCTCTCAGTCTCAGTCAGAAGGATTACCTCTCAGAGTCTCAGTCATATGGATTTCCTCTCAGAGTCTCAGTCATATGGATTGCCTCTCAGAGTCTCAGTCAGATGGATTACCTCTCAGCAGTCCATTGGCGTAGCTAGGGTTGGTGTCACCCATGTGCGGTAAACTCATGGTGTCAAGCCCCCCCCCCCCCACCCCCGACTTCCACGATGGATTTTTTTGTTTTGTTAAAATAAGTCAACAGTATAAACATGAGTACATAACAACTTATAAACACATTAATTGCAGGTCAGGAGGTCAATGTATGAATTGTAGGAACGTTAAGTCTTAGTTATGTTTACATTCAATTCTCTCTTTTTTTTTAAATGTCCTTTTCCTGGTTTCAATCACGTGATCAAAATCAATAGCATTCACCGTGTCACTTTCATTTGACTGTTCCATGGTGGTTCGTAAATAGTTCTTGATAAGCCTTAGTTTTGAAAAGCTCCGCTCACATGAAGCTACAGACACAAAGATCGTAAGAAACAACTGAAGGCTCAGCGAAAGTATTGGAAGAGATTCCAGGAAGTTCCGTTCAGCTATGAATTTCTAAACATCAAATACTGATCAGCCGATGACTTGGGCGAAGATCCGAAAGAAACTTACCCGAGCTGTTGATGGACCAGTTCTCAGCAATGTCTAGTTTGGTGAAAGAAAAGGAAGAGGTAGCAGAGATATCAGTGGTCAGCTTCTCCGTCAACGTCAGGAGTTTAAATATCTTAAAAGCACTTTTGCCGAGGCCGGAAAATGAAGAGGGAGAAAGGAAGTTCAGAGGGCAAGTAGGGAAATAGAGACCGGAAGTTCAGAGGGCAAGCAGAGAAATAGATACGGAAGTGCAGAGGGTCAAATGCAGTCAGCTACAAAATAGCCTCGTTACTAGCCGAGTCCTTTACTGACCACCCTGATTGGGCTTTGAAAATAGATCTCGATAAAAAAAGAATCTCCACCTCGTAGATGAGATGTTTAAGCCGCACGGTCTGACCAGGAAATAAAATAAATGGTTGGTGGTACCCCAATCAGCCAGTATGTGGCACAACAGCAAATGAATTAAAATTGCTATCTGGTCAGAATGCCTGTCGAACAACTTGCGTCGCAAGCTCAGGGCCATAGGAACGTAAAGCAACTAGTAGCAACTGACCAACCTCTCAACAACGCTCAACATCCATTTGCATTCATCAAAAGACTACAATTGTAACAACTCTTCCTGTGCTGTATGTTAGTTGAGTTCATTCTATATCTTGGGGTGAGTTAAATTGATTCGATGATTCCCCCGTGGTCCCGTGATGAGAGTCAAGGTTTGTGGTCCCGTGATGAGAGTAAAGGTTTTCTCGTTTTGAATGGGTCGGCAAAGCCCTGGGAAGCGAGAGACCCTGCTGCCAATAAAAGACAACATTGATGGATATTATGCTCTAACTAATTCGAAGAAGGCTTGATGGATAAATATAATTATAGAACTTTTGGCGATTGGATATCTATAAGGTAATAGCGGAAGTAGTAACCCCATAGGTTGGAAATTCCAAGGAGAGAATATGTCCTTTTAATACAGAAAATATTTATCTTATTTAAAAAAATTCTGAACTCGAGACGACTTCGAGTGTGGGACAGGCTTCATAGGCTTTTTCTTTCACGCTTGAGTTGCCGATCTTCAGATTTCGCCTTAGGAACCCTACAGTCTTGTTTGCCCGGTTACACACATCGTTAATGTGCTCGTCCCAGCGGACCTCTCTTTGAATGGTAACACCTTACGTAGTAAACTGAATAAAGCATATGGCCATGCAGTTCGTAAGGTTGATGTAGAGGGGTACTACTTCCGGAGACTGACAGGGCTGGACACTTGGCAGGATGAAATTCCAATTATTCTAAGGCGTTGTCGCTCTATAAAGCCAACAATCTCGGGTGTGCTATGAAGGGTATGTCAACACATGGACAGGCTGTCTATAAATAAAGATTGCAACACAATGACATTTAGGGTTTATTTAGATATCAATAGACCGTGTTCCTGAGAAGGGCCAGTTAGGGCCGTGCGAATTGGGCACCCGGCCTGGGCACCATCTTCAGAAGGCGTCAAAATCCCAATATTCATTGAAAATATGTATATTAATATATACTGATTTTGGAAAGGGTGCCTAAATATAGGATTGGCTCTGAGGGAAGCTTTTACTTGTCAAGGCCCTGGAGCCAGTGGCGTAGCGAGGGGGGAGCAAGGGGGGCATCATGCCCCGGGCGCTACTCACAAAGGGGCGCCAAATGGTATATTTTACATACAATTTTGTATGGTTTTCGAATGGGGGGGCGCTAAAAAGGTATTGTGCCCCGGGCGCGAGTTAAGCTCGCTAGGCCACTGCCTGGTATATTGGGACATATATGATTTGTTAAAGGATGGGATATTATAGACGCACACCGGCACACGAATGCACACGAATGCACAGATACAGGGAGATTTTCAAAGACAAAGAGGGATAGAGAGAGAGAGATAGAAAGATAGCGAGACTGAGAGAGACAGAGAAAGAGAGAGAGACAACACTTTAAGTCAATGAACTTCAACCTTTTCCTTGAAAAGGGGGGGGGGCCTAGAGAATCGCAGTGGTCTTTGGGGCACCTTTACAAAGACATCTTGCTGAATGCGTCGAAAACTACAACTATGGCGAGTGCAAAGTACAAGTGTTGAGAATAACATAATTATGGAAACATTAATTTCTTAATGTGAAAAATTGCATTTGAATCGGTCACACTGAGGATAATGTCAAATTCCTTGCAGAAAATTGACTCCACCCACAAACCCCACCCCCGCCCTCCACCCTCCCCCTCCACCCCTGCATTTCGCTATCAAAAGTCTTTCTAGGAAAATATGAACAGCGCCATATGAATTGCGCAGCAGCCGAGACATGTCCTGTCAACAGCAGACGGAAACAGTGTTACTTTCTTGCACCTACTCGTTGCTCCGTGTTGGTATCATTGCTCCTCCGGTATGTTTTCAAGGACTCCAACGAAAAGTGCACTCACGCAAACCAAAGATCATTAAATTGACTTTGGCAATGACGAGGTCGAAAAAAAATATAGCTATTAATTTATTATTATTGTTTTTTTTTTTAATAATTCGATTTGCAGTTAAAAAAAAATGAAATCCACTTTTTTTTAAATGGTCGACCGACACGCATGCGCAGTGCTTATTATTGATTTGAGTGTATGCGGTGGGGAAGGGGGGGGGGTTCAATTTAAGCCCTAAAATAACTTGTGGTAGGTATTGAAATAAATATAAGTAGGGCTAAACCGGGTGCAACCTTTTACACCGGATCCGGGTAATTTAAGAAAATACCCGGTAGGTCAAAGTGTTACAAAAAAAAAAAAAAAAAAAAAAAAAAAAAGAAGAGTTATCTACTCATTTTCTAATCTACTGTTCTATGTCGTAGTGAGAGTGCACTGCTCTATGTCGTAGTGAGAGTGCGCTGCTCTATGTCGTAGTGAGAGTGCGCTGCTCTATGTCGTAGTGAGAGTGCACTGCTCTATGTCGTAGTGAGAGTGCACTGCCTTATGTCGTAGTGAGAGTGCACTGCCCCATGACGTAGTGAGAGTGCACTGTCCTATGTCGTAGTGGGAGTGCATTGCCTTCATCAACCGTTGGTGTCAAAAAAAAAAACACTGATTGGAACGGGCAATTGCCAGATCCCAGAATGGTGCCGACGTTGGACAAAAACCAGTCGACAGAGAAGAGCCTGTCCTTAATTTTATAACAAAGACTTACGAAACAACTGTCGCAGTATAACGAAAATAGCAATACCTTCCTGAACTGGGCTTTGGAAAAGGCTCAGAGGCCTACACATACCCAATGTTAAAAGACGGCCCATGACCCAGTTCTGTTTGGTAGTGAAGTTTTAAACAAGAAATCCTATCTAAAAAAATCAACCTATTTACCGGTGTTCAGACGGTCACGCATGAATAGTTTGACAAAGGAGCACGAACAATAACAACACCGAATATTAGTCGCCATCCCCTAAAGAAATAAATCAACATATTTACCAGAGTTCAGACGTCACGCATGAAGCTCGCTGGGCGACAGTCTTTTTTCACTCAGAGCCATTAATATAAAAATGTGGGGTTGGGGGGTGCTTTTTAAGAGGAAGCAGGACGCACCAGAAGCAAAATATGTACATGAGATGGAATTTATGAGCAAGGCTTCATTGCTTCCTTAGTTTAAAAAATGCCCGGGATGTCCTAGCAGCACTACACAAAGTACCTGGCAGCATTGCACAAAGTACCTGGCAACACGACACAAAGTACCTGGCAACACTACACAAAGTACCTGGCAGCATTGCACAAAGTGCCTGGCAACACTACACAAAGTGCCTGGCAACACTACACAAAGTACCTGGCAACACTACACAAAGTACCTGGCAACACTACACAAAGTACCTGGCAGCATTGCACAAAGTGACTGGCAACACTACACAAAGTACCTTGCAGCACTACACAAAGTACCTGGCAGCTTGCACAAAGTACCTGGCAACACTACACAAAGTACCTGGCAACACTACCCAGAGTACCTGGCAACACTACACAAAGTACCTGGCAACACTACACAAAGTACCTTGCAACAATACACAAAGTACCTGTCAGCATTGCACAAAGTACCTGGAAACACCACACAAAGTACCTTGCAACACCACACAAAGTACCTGGCAACATTACACAAAGTACCTGGCAACACTACACAAAGTACTATGCTTCAGGTCGACAGTTAGAAGAATCAAGGGAGACCGAACTAGTTATTTTATGATCATGATTTAAGACGGTAAGTTAAGATGCTGCATTTGTGAATTACGATGGGACATTGTAAACAATGATGCAACATCAGTGAACTTTCAACTGTGACGTAGTCTTTTTCAGCCATATTTTACCCATGGTGAATTTTTGATGCAACCTTGCCAGTGACATGTGTAGAGTTGTATCCGGGTTCCGCTTGTAAATTCCAGTTTTCTGGGCAGGGCCGTTTTGGGATCGTGGTAGGCCCCGGGCAGTTTTGCATAAATACATTTTAAAAAATATATGTAGGCTGTTTCAATGACCTCGTCATTCAATTGCTCAATGAATAGCATCCCAGGTAGTACGATCAACTAAAGATGAATGAATGCGGGAGCTGACATTTCAAGATTCTATCTGTGATTTTACAAATGCAAATAGTCGAAAAGTTAATACAGTCTAATCTAGTTATATTATTTTATTATCAACATTATTATAAATATTATAAATCTGTATCATGGTCTACAATAAAAAATAAATGAAATGATTTTTTGAAATATTTGTTCAATTTTGTTTCTGTTATATTAAGCTAGGATCGTAAGCCCCTGTAGGTCCGTAGGTCCCAGTAGGTCCGTAGGCGCCTGTAGGTTCGTAAGCCCCTGTAGGTTCGTAAGCCCCTGTAGGTTCTCAGGCTCCTGCATGTTAGGACCGTAAGCTCCTGTAGGTTCATAGGTCCTGAGCACAGCACCCCCGGTGCCTCGTTGATAAGACGGCCCTGTTTGTGAGTTGGTCTGATATTCAAGACAAAAAAATTAACGCCTCTTAACCGGAAACTGGGTCCAAAATAGAATTCGAAAGAAAAGAACGGTAGAGTGTGTTTCCTATATTTATAAATAACACCATGAGATCAAAAGTGTTATCTAGCGATACTTATAAGTCAAAAGAACCAGTTAGTTTTGATAGTCATTTTTCTTCAAACGCTGACCTCAATCCGTTTAGCTCTTCACATAAGAGTACACTGTTCAGTCGAAGCAGTTGACTAAAGACGCGTTCACAAATAATACTTCATTTTCTTCGTGTTTCCCAGGTAACTGTTGGACAAGAATGAAATTCAGAAAGAGCTTAAAATATGTGCTGCTTTCTTCTCAAGCTATGCTTTCAATTTGACACATTCATCACTGTAAATACGCCTTACGCTCAGGGGCGTAGCAACGGCTTGGTTTTGGGGCAGTTGCCAAGGGCGCCGGCCTGCGCATGTTCAAAAGGGCGCCGCTAAATCTCTAATTTTTTAATTTTTATTATTTAAAAAATAAATTAGCCAAGGGCGCCTAAAACCCAGTTACGCCTCTGCTTACGCTTGTTATAATAACCCGACGGTTCGAAAACTTCAGAGGACGGATAGCATGGGGTCTAATGGTTGAAAGATGGGAAATATAAAGTCAAATTTTTTTTGTAACAGTGAAAAGTGTGAAGTGGAGGAGCTAAAGAAGCGTTTGGATCTTACAGTATGAAGACGATGCCTGCTGCGGTGAACTGACTCATCTAGTTAAATCACCCCAAAAAAGCAACGTTTTTCGTATAAATCATTTATAAAATGTGATATCGAGTAATACGGGGTGGGAGTGAAAATTTGACAAAACATGCATTCAAGTAACGCGCTTTATAAGAATCCAAATTAGTGCTCCCCCCCCCCCCAGGTTCACGCCCCTTAACTATAATAATATTCTAATGACCCACAAGCTTTTTTACACAGCAGATGTGTTGCACCTACTATTTCAGAAAAAAAAAAAAAAAAATATTACGCACCAAACGCATTGCTATATAAAAAAATAAAAATTAAGAATCTCATTTAGCGCAGTTATCAGGAATTTTATTTCGTGAAATCAATGTCATCATAATTCTTTCATGTTTAATAGAATGTGTTGTCATTGGCAACAAGTCTATGTGCAAAGTATCAGCTCGATGGTTTGACGGGAAGTAGGTCAATTAGCCGTTCGAATATTTTGCCAGACCGCCACGACAGAAAGGCGAAGTTAATATAAAGGATTTTAAATCTAGTAGTCAATAACAGGAACATGCGTCACAGTATCGCGCATAAAAAAATTAAAGATGTGCATAATTAGTAGTGAGCGCGCCAAGGTTTGCATGTTTTCAAACTTCAGTGGAACTCCTCTATAATAACGCGAGCATTGGGAGTCCATAGAATCAGATGGCGTACATACCGTAGTCACGTTACTTACGAAGAACATCATTTTAAAAAATTAAAAGGTTTGATCATGTTACTTCGGGCTTTTACAATGATCTTCTTTACGAAGAACAGCATTTTAAAAAATTAAATGATTTGGGCACCACATTTTTTTTTTTAACTTTCCTTTTTTAAATCTTTTGTGGCTAGTTTAAGAGGGTTCATGTTCGTGTTGTAGAATACATTATTTCATTAATACTGATTTTTTTTTAAAAAGAACTTTGCAGCACATAAATCCACGTACGACATTTCGTGAGTCAAACCACGACTGTGAATCATCCAAATTCGCGTTAAAGTGGTATGCTGGTGTTGAGCTTAAAATATATTTTTTTAAAAATACCAATCTGGAAATATAGGCGATGTCCAAATAAACATTTAATTTTTTTTTTTAAAAACCTAAGTTACTTGACGCGTCCTCTCAAATCCTCTTCTTTTTCCAATGGGGGCTAATTCCAAAACCATGCCAGTTCATGACAACTACCTGGCCAGTTCATGACAACTACCTGGCCAGTACATGACAACTACCTGGCCAGTCCATGACAACTACCTGGCCAGTCCATGACAACTACCTGGCCAGTCCATGACAACTACCTGGCCAGTCCATGACAACTACCTGGCCAGTTCATGACAACTACCTGGCCAGTTCATGACAACTACCTGGCCAGTCCATGACAACTACCTGGCCAGTCCATGACAACTACCTGGCCAGTCCATGACAACTACCTGGCCAGTCCATGACAACTACCTGGCCAGTCCATGACAACTACCTGGCCAGTCCATGACAACTACCTGGCCAGTCCATGACAACTACCTGGCCAGTCCATGACAACTACCAGTTAAAAAGCTGAGCCAACACCCTCGCTCTTTTCTTCAGGAAAAAAAATTCTTTATGGTCGTAACCCATAGAAGCCACTTGGAAGCCTCATAGAAGCCCCATATAAACCTCATAGAAGCCTGATAGGAGCCTCATAGAATCCCCGTAGAAGCTCCATAGAAGCCTCATAGAAGCTCCATAGAAGTCCCATAGTAGTCCCACAGAAGCCTCATAGAAGCAGAAGCCCCATAGTAGTCTCACAGAAGCCTCATAGAAGCCTCTTAAAGACTCATAGAATTCCCGTAGAATCTCCATAGGAGCCAAATAGAAGCTCAATAGAAGCCTCTTAGAAACTCCGTAGTAGTCCAAATGGAAATCCCATAGAAGCCCCATGGAAGCCCCAAATGTAAGCCCCAATGGAAGCCTCATAGAAGCCCCATAGAAGCCCCAATGGAAGCCCCAATGGAAGCCTCATAGAAGCCCCATAGAAGCCCCAATGGAAACCTCATAGAAGCCCCATAGAATCCCCAATGGAAGCCTCATAGAAGCCCCAATGTAAGCTACAATGGAAACCTCATAGAAGCCCCATAGATGCTCCAATGGAAGCCGCACAGAAGCTCCATCAACTCAAGGTAACACTCCTGCGGGAAGACTAGATGTTCCCTCTCTGGACTTTCTGAACATGCCTTTAGTCCCCGTCAGTTCATTTCTGTCACTCCTGTAAAAACTGGGTCACCGGTGTTCAGACAAGGTGCACTCTTAAAAAAAAACAAAAAACATGAGCACGCCGTAACCTTGAGCAGGGTCAACTGGAAGTTAAAGTGCGCGCGAATCTGCTGTTAAGTGATGTCTGCATACCATCGATAGCACTACGCTCCCCGGATCGTCAGAAAAATGTGATCATGTCAGTGTGCCTCTGCCGGGACTTTTGGATACCGACTGTGTCAGTGGCGGGACTAAAAGGGGGGGGGGGGGGCATTTGTTGGTTTTTTTGTGCGTGTGTATGTTGTTTGTGTTTTTGTTTGTTTGTTTGTTTGGACTCTGCTATTGTGTGAGGTTCTTGGTCTCTTTATTGGTAGCCTGTATATTCTTAGGGAGGAAGTTTTAATACATTATTTTGTGGTATCGATTTCCGAGGAAATGGCTGATTGCTGATTTCTGAGGAAATGGCTGATTGCTGATTTCTGAGGTAAAAAAAATATCAACTAGACTTTGGAAAAATTATGATCACCTTAACCCTGACCTATGACAAACCAAAAATTGGAGACGTAGAAATTATTTTCTTCGCAATGGATTTTAGCGACATCAATGACGTAGGTGGGATTGTAAAATGATAACCTACATCTGGACGCTTATCTTGACCTTATAAGAAGAGAAGGGGATCCCCCCCCCCCCACTTTTTTTTTCTTAACTAATTACTCATGTCCTTGAAAATTTCGTAGAAATATTCAACAATTTAAATTGTGTAAAGTTGGGGTTGGGAGGGAGAGAAGAGGGAGGGGGGAAGGGGGCGGGGTAAATTAACATTTTCCAGCTACTTATCTACTTTGATGGCCATTTGAAGCATAGAAAGTATTTTTGGCTTCCATGAAAAAAAAAATTATTTTTATAAATTATAAAGGTCACTGACCCACTTTCATCTCGTGCACCTCCATCTTTACTCTTGAAACCTGACTCTCAAACTATAGTTTGTCCAAAGATATTTGCTCTGAATTCGGACGTTTAAGCCCCACATGAACCAGCGGTTCTTGGTTTGATATTGACGGGGGCGGGACAAAGTAAAAGCTGCCTCACTGGACAAAGCCTGGATATACGCAGCCTCTTCTCCAGAAAGGTTCCTATTAACACTGTGCATGAAAAATTACGATTTTGGCGCCTTGTCAAGACGGCCCCCGTAGCAAAGTGCCCTTTTCTCCGCCGCTTTACGAGGCCCTCTCTACGAGTTCCTTTTGTGAAAGCTTTCCATAACTCGTTATTGATAAACATTCATCAACCGTTTATTTTTGTACTCGTGGTTCACTGTAACATTTGATTTCTCCCTTTCGTACCCTGCTCCCTCTTATTCAATGATAAAAGCTTCATACAAGAATATAAAGCCAAGACCATTAATATAAATTATATCAAACGCGTTTCCATGACAACGCAGTGTCTGTTATCTAGATAACAGACTTAGTCTTCCATTTACCTCCCACTAATTATATCAGTTTTGCACTACATTTTTTTAATAGAAATGAAAAAAAAAAAGAAGAAATTCTTGATTCAAGACTCGGTCCACTCGTGCGTGACAGCGACGTCAAGACTCGGTCAACTCGTGCGTGACAGTGACGTCAAGACTCGGTCAACTCGTGCGTGACAGTGACGTCAAGACTCGGTCAACTCGTGCGTGACAGTGACGTCAGGCCGACTTTCATCCCAACTTCACAGTTAATCATTGTACTATATATGTACAAAGAGCATAATCCCTCCCTCTAAAACAGGGGGTTTTAGACTTTGGGCTAAGGACCCCTCGAGGGTTCAATAAAAGGTGTAGTGGGGTCCATTGCTGGCATCTGACTGGAAAAGGGGTCAGTGGCTCTCATCACGAACGCAAAGGAATCCATCGCATTTATCTCATACATAGGCAAAGGGGGTCGGTGGCTTTTATCTGACAGGCAAAGGGGGTCCGTGCCTTTTATCTGACTGGCAAAGGGATCGATGGCTTGCATGTGACTGGCAAAGGGATCGATGGCTTGCTTGTGACTGGCAAAGGGGTCGATGGCTTGCTTGTAACTGGCAAAGGGATCGATGGCTTGCATGTGTCTGGCAAAGGGATCTATGGCTTGCATGTGACTGGCAAAGGATCGATGGCTTGCATGTGACTGGCAAAGAGGTCGATGGCTTGCATGTGTCTGGCAAACGGGTCAATGACTTGCATGTGACTGGCAAAGGGGTCGATGGCTTGCATCTGTCTGGCAAAGGGATCGATGGCTTGCATGTGACTGGCAAAGGGATCGATGGCTTGCATCTGTCTGGCAAAGGGGTCGATGGCTTGCATGTGACTGGCAAAGGGGTCGATGGCTTGCATGTGACTGGCAAAGGGGTCGATGGCTTGCATGTGACTGGCAAACGGGTCGATGGCTCTCATCTCAATGGAATTGGGATACATTGCATTTTTTCTGACCAGCAAAAGGGTTCGTGGAGTAACAAACTTCAAGGACCCCCCCCCCCCCCTCAAAATAGTTTGTTTTGTTAAATTGTGTCTTTGTTGTCCTAGATGTTGTTTTGCTGCTAACATGACTCATGACCTGTTAAGAGAGCGCGTGGCTATCATCTGGGCCAACCAACCAACCACGTGTCAGACCAAATAATCACCATTAACGCAAGAGGTGTGATTCGTTACCATTTAGAGACAAAAAACTGTGACCGTATATGTGGACAGGAAAACAATGACACCTCCCGTATTTTTCTGATCTTAATCCGGACATTGGACTTTTAAAAGAACTTTGTTTTGAATGGGATTTCTGTTCTGGGTTTGTTTGTTGTTTTTTTTGGTTTTTTTCACAAATAAATAAATTTGTTTATATGTTAAAGATTTTCATTTTTTTGGTTGGTTAAGCTCCCAGAAACTGGACATTCAATAACACTTATAAGCTTTATATGTGTTGGGGGATTTGGGAAGGGGGGTGGTGGTGGAAACTAACTGTCTGATGCATGTATTAACATATATGTTAATGTTGCTGAAGGATGTTCAATAAATGGCAAAGTTGACAGACGCCTTTGACGCCCGCAACACACTTGATCGTGTCTCGAAGATTAAACGCATGGCAATTTAACGCATGGCCATTTAGCGCATGACCATTTAACGCCTTGCCATTTAATTCGTGGCCATTCAACGCGTGGCCATTTTACACATGACCAATATAGGCATGACCATTTAACGCATTACCATTTTACACATGACCATTTAACGCATTACCATTTAACGCATGAACGTTTTGAGATAAAACAGAGAACAGACATGACGAACTACTGAACCCATTCTGTTTTTTTTACTCGGACAACAGCATTTCCCTCTGAATTTTTTGTTGGCTAAATCGTGTGCATCTTTAGGTCTATTTGCTCGGTCAGTCCATTGTTTAACTTTCTTAGTGTAAATTGCGCACCGAGACTTGCGCACTCCTCTGAGTGAGCGTTCTTTTATTTTGGGGGAAAGTAAAGATATTGTGGATTTTGAAAAAGCGAAGCTATAAATAGAACTCAATCAGGACACATTTGCTGGTCAATGAGTTGTCACGTCAAGGTAGTTCTGTCCCTTTGATAGCTTCAAAATCGACAATAGCTTTGATAGAGATGAGATTCTAAGGGTAATTGCAGCTGCTACACACTGACGGACTTAATTTTTAGCAACAGCAAAACATTATTAATAAGTATAATTACATATAAATAAATATAAACAAATACAAATCTGTATATAAATAAATAAATAAATAAATATATATATATATATAAGACTCTATTTTTAGCAATAGCAAAGCGATAACAATTTCATTATAAATAAATAAATATATATACATCATCAATAGTTTTTATTTTAAAGAGTTTATTTAAAAAATAATATTTCCCAATCTCTTTATAGCTGTATTCAGCTGTAGTGAGGAAAGAAAAGGAGGTGGGGTACGTCATTTAAGCTGCACTTTGATTAATTCTGCAGCTCAAACTTTCAACGCGGCCAACAGGTTGGAGATTTATTGAAACTTTGACCCCAAATATGTGACTGTCCAACTTTTGGTACACGGCGATGTTGGCTGCCCGCCCCTGCTCTAGTAGGATCCAGTGCTAAACTGAAGACAGAGAAACCTGGGGAACACTTGACCCATAGACCGCCGTTGGTCAAAATTCGGTTCATTTCCACTACAGTGGTATTCTCTGGATCTGAATACAACACAGTGGTGATAACGCGGACTTAAAGTACATAGTGAAACAGCTCAGGTTTTTTTTCAAGGTTGGGAGATCAGGATGTTGTCGTTTTAAAAGGCATCGCCCGGAGAAGCAAATGATACACTTCAAACTGCGATCCCCCCCCCCCCCCTCATGGTTGTCCCCGTCCAAATCTTCAGCATTGGAGTTCGTTCCACAGCAAGGTGAACAAGGGCCACGAGCGGCACGCACGGGGAAAAATCCCACACCAATTTGTCCTCCGGGGACAGTGAATTGATTTGAAACTATTTTCCCTTTAAAACGCATCTAAGACCCGGGGATGACGTCATGGTGATAATTAATTAATATCCGGGAAATTATTTTTTGTATTAATGAATAAGTCCAGCTCCGGGCTTGAAAGAGTTACTCCAGCTCCGGGCTTGAAAGAACTACTCCAGCTCCGGGCTTGAAAGAGCTACTCCAGCTCCGGGCTTGAAAGAGCTACTCCAGCTCCGGGCTTGAAAGAGCTACTCCAGCTACGGGCTTGAAAGAGCTACTCCAGCTCCGGGCTTGAAAGAGCTACGCCAGCTCCGGGCTTGAAAGAGCTACTCCAGCTCCGGGCTTGAAAGAGCTACGCCAGCTCCGGGCTTGAAAGAGCTACTCCAGCTCCGGGCTTGAAAGAACTACTCCAGCTCCGGGCTTGAAAGAGCTACTCCAGCTCCGGGCTTGAAAGAGCTACTCCAGCTCCGGGCTTGAAAGAGCTACTCCAGCTACGGGCTTGAAAGAGCTACTCCAGCTCCGGGCTTGAAAGAGCTACGCCAGCTCCGGGCTTGAAAGAGCTACTCCAGCTCCGGGCTTGAAAGAGCTACTCCAGCTCCGGGCTTGAAAGAACTACTCCAGCTCCGGGCTTGAAAGAGCTACTCCAGCTTCAGGCTTATGTATGAGAAAAACAAAGCCATGATAATTACAACTTTATAAATAAATTTTATCAAATGATTGACTAAGATTTCTTAGTACTTTGCCAATGGGACTTTATTTAGCGTGCTTTAGTCAATCTTGACAGGAACATAAGGATGAAATAGCTGAATACTTCTGGTGGAATATCATGACGACAAAACACGTTTGTTTGGGATTTCGAAGGTTTGTTAAAAAATTCATGGAATTATTTTTACAATTTGAAAAAAAGATCAAATGCACTGTTTTGTTCAACCCTATTTTAAGAACCGTTATTTCTGAGTGTAAGTACTTTTACCAACATGATTTGAAATGTTCTTTCCAACGCTACATGGATTAAAGTTCAGTACAGTACGTTGACCCTCAATGAATGAACTCTATTTCTGGACATTATTTTAACGTATTTCAACACGTTTTTTCTTGTTTGTTTTTTCATTCTTCAATAAGGTGACTTGGTGTAAATGTGGAGCACTGATACCGATGGTGGAACGTCGACGAAATAAACACGAAAAATAAAACTTTTTGTTCCACACACCCCCCCCCCCCCCCCCCCCCCCCCATTTTTTTTTCATTGCACTAAGAAAGAAAGAAAAACGAAAAATTCAAATAAAAACAATTGAATTTATAATTCATCTTTAATTTTTGCCCCCCCCCCTTTTTTTTTTTAAAAATCAATAAATAAAAAATCAATAAATAATTGATTGTAGATCACCTAAGTGGACATTAAAATATTGTTATTGATAAATGATTAATTATTTCATTTACGTATCCATTTTGTGTTTTTTTTTACGAAGTGAGTTAAAGTTTCGTGTCAGAAAACAATCTTTGAGTCTTCAACTTATAATCTACCTTCTGTGTATCAATCTTTGTGTTGTTGACCAAATGTTTACGTTCAGTGGAGAAGTACACAGCGCCTTACATTTTGTTTGTTTGGTCTCGATTCAGATGGGTGAAAAATATGTTTATGGCAGAACAGATTTGTTCCTTTTTGCACCAAGGTGTCCAGGGTTTCCCCAGCCTGGGGGTGGTGGGCCGGCATTGGTGGGCGGGGGGGCGGGGGCACAAGGGGTGGTGAGGTGGCATAACGGGAACGAAAAGGGGAACGGGGTGTGTGTGTGGAGGAACTGTGGAGCAAAGGAATTATTTAAGTTCTTTATTAATATTTCACTTTTTATAATAAGTCATGCGTTTATTTTATTTACTTCTAACATTCAATTTGTATAAATAAAAATTTACAAGTCGGACCGCCCCCCCCCCACTCACACACACAATTCCCCCCCCCCCCTCCCTTAACAACTTTAAAATCAATTATTGCTTTTGTAAGGGCTGCAATGCAATTCTTAAGTTAGACATTTCAAATGGGGTGTACAGAAGTCCACAAAACTGTATACTAGACTGTACTGCTAAAGGATAAAGAGAGAGAGAGAGACTGGTGGAGAGTTGGAGGGAGAGAAGGGAGACAGAGAGATGAAGAGGGAGATGGAAAGAGAGAGGGAGAGAGAGATGGAGAGAGAGATGGAGAAAGAGAGATAGAGAGAGAGATGGAAAGAGAGATGGAGAGGTTGCGTGGGAGAGGTGGAGGAAGACAGAGATGGAGAGAGAGGTGGAGACAGAGGTGGAGAGAGAAGGGGGGGGATATGTAGAGTACTTCCACAAAAATATCGCTTCTTGATGATGCGGGAATGTGTTCATGTATGTGTGTGTGTATCGGGATTCACATGCGAGTTCATCTGAATTTGTGTTTGTAATCATGTAATCATGTATCTGTGTCTATGAATATAGTGTAGTCGCGACATGCATATATTTATGGCTATGTATATTATTATTATTATTATTATTATTAAAGTGGTCTTATACAGGGCGGTACCCAAGCCTAGGGCTGGGCTCACGGCGCTGCACATAAAAATTAGCAAAAAGAAAGAAAGAAAAAAAAGAAACATTACATTTTAAAAAAAAACAGTTGTGTAAACTATTTCATTTAAAACCAGCTTTGTAAAAAGCTTGACCTCGCCCACCCAAGTACGATTTACTCCTGTCTATATGTGAATTGTTCATGCAATATGCCTCCCATTTTGGAGAATAAATATCTGATACATTATAACTGTGTGTTTTAAAATATATTTTCATTATTCGGTATTGTATTTGAATATGGTGCGCCAATACGAACGGATTTTATTCGAATAGCTAATGAAAAGTTAAGGCTTAGAGCAGCGATGCTCAAACTGTTTTACCCTCACTACCTACAGTGCAGTATATCTTTCCAGGTGATACACAGAGGTCTAACAAACAAACAAACACAAAATACAAAATCGCAGCCATAAAATACGGAAGATGAAAATGGACGCTGATTAAAAAGGTTGTATTTATTTACGCGGTGCCTCATGCCAAAAGATTGAGAAGCACTGCTCTGGTTTAAAGTACAAGTGATCACATTCTTTCCGCAGTGGGTTGCTGTGGAATTGTTTGGAGTGCGGTGGTTTTAAGTTGTGCGCTAATCACATGACCCTACTTAACGCGGTCAACACTGGCGTGGACTCTTAAGAAAGCTTCTGGTTTTATTTTACGATGTGCAGAGCGTGGACACATTACAAATGTAACTGATGATTTAATGAAGTGGAAATGTTCGAAATTACCTACACCAAAATAATTGAACTGAAAACGTGAAACTGCTCCTTGTGACTTCGCTGAGAACACATACAACAAAATGACATAGCTGTAAAGATGATGTTTTTTTAAAACGTGTTTTATTTGGTATCACCACTCCCACCCCTTCATTTCAACATGATGAGACACGCCCACCTACTAAAAATTCTTGGTCCTGTTCGGGAGGCTGAGTGCAGAAACGTTTTCTGTTTTTGTGTGTGTGTGTTTGTTTGTTTTGTTTTTTTTCCGGGTGGTTGGGGGTGGTGGTGGTTTGTTGCTCACGAGGTAAAGTGCGGACACCATCAGACACAAACCCGAATGCCGCTCACTCGGGCAACAACTGCATTTCATACAAATATAGTTCACCAGACAGTCTATAAATAGTTCGAGGTCGCGACCAGAAATTGGAGCTCATTGGAAGGCTCTGTGGCTCCAGGTAAAAAAAAAAATTCTGTTTTAATTTTAATACCAACCAAATGTTCTTTTTGTCTACAGTTTCTCTTTAAAAGTAAAATATTTTAACAAAAATCCAATGACTTCACATCTGTTTTTTTTCCGAAAGCCATTGGAAAAAAATAAGTTAAAACATTTTTTTGAAAATAATAAATCCTAAATTAAAAATAAAACCGCTCATAATGTATGTGAGATGAGGTCATAATGTATGTGAGATGAGGTCATAATGTATGTGAGATGAGGTCTTTGGTCAATACTTAGGAGGGAAATTAATAATAATAAAATTTTAAAAATCAACAATTCTCTTCAAATAGGCTATTCGGGCAAGGGATAATTCTTTCCCAAACAAATTAAAAATCATTTTTAAACACAAAAAAAAAAAAAAAGTTTTATAATCGTATATCACTGAGTTTTTCCCATGATATTAAAATGACGAGGCTTTGGAGATATTAACAAACACAATTCATGAGGTTTAAATCATTAAAGTATTGTATTTCTTTGATATAACAAGTTAAAGAACCTCCCCCAGCTACCTCCGAGCACCACTGTTTGAGAACCACGCCAGAAAAACCACGTCAATATTTGGTCAAGAAATCCAAGTTGTGCACTTTAATATTTCGGTTACGAGCTGGGGGAAGGGCATGGGGGGGGGCGGGGTGGACAAAAGTACTGCCAAAGTGGGGAGATAGCTTCCATTTTTTGGGAAAAAGACTCAGTTTGGGGGGTTTGTGGGGTGCGGATCATCTAGATAGAAACGTATTGTTTTAAGCCCCCCCCCCCCCCCCAACCACACACACACTTTTTCTATTCGCAGTTCATGAATTTATTGTCCAGAAATTAAATGTTTCATTTTAAATTTAAATAATTACCCCTACCTGCCAACTCTGCTTAAAATCGCATGAAAGGGGGAAAAAAATATGATTTTAGAAATGGGAACAGGCTGCTCTCTTATAGAACTAGGTCAAACGATTCAATAAAGATTCTAAAACAGACAAACAACGTAAGCCCCTTTTGATATTCTCCAAGCTCCGACTACAGAATGGCGTATGTGTAAACTTTAGTTCGTAAAAGAAGAGAGTTGGCGGAAATAGACTTCATTCCTTACAAGGTCTCCGCTGAGGCTAATAAATAAATAAATAAGCAGCCAAAAATAATACTAACAAAAAAATCAACCACAAAATGGAACCCTCGAAACGAAAGAAACTTATGTGTGTCCACAATCAAGAGCCGAGATACTGTGGTCGAGTTCAGGATAAGCCGCGGACACTTTTAGCAGCCCGAGACCTCAGGACTTGCCCAGGTTTTTTTTTGGCTCCAAGCTCCCCGGTCTCCGTAGATCAGGGGTCCTCCAACTAAGGCCAACTGTCCAGATCTGGCCCGCCAGGGGTCCTTAACACAGCCCGCCAGGCCGTCATTTGGTTACCTGGGTATCACCTGGCAAATACTAAACCGGACATTGAAGATCTACTGAGGCCAAAGCCAGGCCCTTATACTTTCCAATGAAATACGAATATTTGATGCTGACTCAAATCAAGTTTGTTTTTTTTTAATTTCTAATGGTGGATTGTAGTTGGCTGATTTTTTAAATATTTTTTTTCATTAGAAATATTTGGACTGTACAATCATTAAGTTTTTTGTTTGTTTGTTTGTTTTGTTGTTGTTTTGTTTATTTTAGTATAGTGAACCGACCCATCCCCCAAGTTTATGATGAACAGTAAACATGCCCCCTGATTTAAAAAAAAAAAAGGTTTGAGGACCCCTGTCTTAGTTTCGCAGTATCATCCCCCTTATGTACTTTACAATTTTACTACTAGGTCAGCGTGCCACCTTGCCCTTAATCATGGGGGAAAAAAATAAAAGTCATAAGAATAGGCGGGGTCAGAATGGGACCGTAGAGCTAAAAATAGACACGAACTTCGCAGCCATTTCTTTGGCAGCTCCGAATTTCGGACAGGTCGATGTTGTCAGCGGAATTGATTTTGTTAAAAAACGTTTGTGATAAATCATCAGACAAGCTCCAACTTGCCGAGTGTTTTAGTTAACTTTTTGGCAGGTAAATGCCCGAAATAGTTTTGTTTGTTTCGTTGTTTTGTTTTTGCTTTTTAACTTTCAATTGTTGTAATGTAGGAAAAAAAAACAGTGTCTTTGAGTCATTGTGGCTATAGTTTACTTATGGACTTTTAGAAAACGGGAAACACATTACTTTGGACCACTGGACCCAGCCACAGAAGTCAACACCCACCGATCCCTCATTCCATCCAACGGTCCGTCCATACGTCTATCCATCCGCCAATCCATCCATCCTTTATTCCATCCATCCAATCACTCCATCCATCCAAACGTCCATCTGTTGATCTCTTCATCGATCCTCCATCCATCCCTCAATTCATTCATCTATCCATCACATCCATCGCATCCATCACATCCATCACATCCATCGCATCCATCACATCCATCGCATCCATCACATCCATCGCATCCATCACATCCATCACATCCATCGCTCCAACTACCTCTCTCTCACTCCACGTCTATCTCTCCACCCCTCTCTCTCTCTTTTCTTCTTCTCTCTCTGTCTATCTCTATCTGTACGTCCTTTCACCCGTCGTCTGTGTGTCGATGAGTATGTCTGCCTGTCAGTCTATCTGAAAAAATACAAGAAGTAACAACAAATTATGCAAACCAAAGTGACAAACATGAAAAAGATGAAAATACTGATTTGGAAGTTTAACTCTTAACTATTGGATTTTTAAAAAAAAAATATTTTAAAGTTTAGACAGAAGTTGAAACAAAAACAGCTGAATTTGAGTGCAAGTGCCCTAGCCATCCATTTTGTCTCCTAGAGTCATTTCAGTTACTATTTTTAGATGTCAACATAACAATGTACTCTCTAATGGCCGCAGAGCGTATCCAGTGCTGAGAGGTCAGGAGTCACGACCAGGCTGGCAGAGAAACTGGGAAGTTCCACAGCGGGGACAATGTCAGTGTTTATTTAGCAGGAAGATTGAAAGTATTCACTAAAACACAGTCAAGAAATAGCTCCTAAAATTGTAGAAGCGCCAATCGCTTATAGTTGTCGCTTCTGTATATTCAAATATATTAAGTTTTAATTTTAGGCTACGCAGGTGGCCAGGGAAATGCACTTATTTTTTTTTTTTTTCAATTAATTTTTTTGTGACCAAAATTATTATTCCCTTCTCAAACTATTTCCAAAACGTTTACAAATGTAAATTAACAATAAGGAAATAAATTATTTGGTAATAACAATTTTTTTTATTTTTTTTTATTTTATGGAATTAGTGACTATGGTTCTTTCTTTCCTTCCATTTGTTAACCAAACCTGCTGGAAATCTTGACGAAACAAAACAACCAATGAATCCTTATTTTTGTGTGTCTTCACATTGTATTTTTTACTTAAAAAATACACTCTGATTAAATGGCGTTCAAACCATTTTAATCCCATCCATCGTGGGACTTTGGTTTACTGAGTCATGCAAGAAATGGCGGGAAAGGAAGGGAGTTAAGGGCTGTACCAACAATTTGTTCCCCTTTCCATGTCGTCCCAAATATGACGGGTTGGGCGGGGGTGGGGGTATGATGGGTGTGGGGGGGCATGGCGTGATGGAGAGACGGAGGATGGTATGGGTTCCTCTTCCCTCCGATTCCTCCATTAAATGTTAGTCTGTTATTGGAGACTCGTACCTAGAGGATTCAACTAATCCAGCGATTCAGTTCTCAACCAATAAGATCGCTGGTTACATATAGGACCAGGCTGATCCAATGACAGTCTTGCCTTATTTGGCAGCGCCCACAGCCCTAAATGGCGCGAATCTGGCCCTGCCGACGTCACTTCGTTAGATGTAAGTAGGAATCGTAGACTTGGGAGATGTAAGTAGGAATCGTAGACTTGGGAGATGTAAGTAGGCGTCGTAGACTTGGTGAGATGTAAGTAGGAGTCGTAGACTTGATGAGATGTAAGTAGGAGTCGTAGACTTGGTGAAATATAAGGGATCGTTCGTAAATTACGTCACGCAAAAATTGACATTCCCACCCCCCCCCCCCCCCCCGTTCACAAAGTCTTAACCCCCTCCCCTTTAGTGTCACGTCACACCTTAACAAATTCAAATCGTACAGAAAATGTTCATAACTAACCTAAGATTTTATTTTAATCTTCAACATTTTCCCAGAATGACGTAAAACGCAAGACAATGGAGTCATCTCCGAGCCGAATATAAAATGGCCACAACAGGTTTTGCGTCATTTTTTTTGTAGGCTCATGAAGTGCCAGCGACTGAGTTTCACGGTACCTAAAATACCTGAGGAAATTTCGACCTCAAATTATTGTTTTTAAAATGAATTGAATAAAGATTTGTCAAAATTATAACATTTTAGTTCTTTTTAACGTCACAAATTCTCGACCCCCCCCCCCCCCCCCCCCCCTGATCGCGACGCAATTTACGAACGACCCCTAAGCCTAAGTAGACTTGGTGAGATGTAAGTAGGAATCGTAAAAGTTTGCTCACATCGGTATATTTATTTCTTCCGGATCTCTTTCAGATCACGACGTTTTCATCCCCCCCCCTCACAGATCTTAGATCACCTGACATGCTACGGACGTCAGTAGGTACCACCCATCCCCCACCCCCTTTTCTTCAACCACCATTTACAAAACTCACCCTTGCGTCACTTCCGTCCTTCGAAAGCGTGCGTTTATTTTTGGGCCACTGTTTCGTTGATCGACTCTTTGAACCGACGACGAGCGTGGTAATAAATGGGACCAATGGTTGCTTGCACTTTAAGCACGGTGTCGAATTGAGGTCAGTGGGTTGCGAAGTGCAAGTGTCCAACAATTCAAGCGAGCGAAACGCGGCTCTGAAAATACGCCGTAGGCTTCGAATTTTCTACCAAAAAAAATGGAAAAACATTTTACCGACTGGAGTGCCCCTATTATACTATTTTTATTTTTTTATATTAAAACTGGAGTCGGCTAATATTTCCTTAACTGCGCCTCACAGTTATCCCAGTTTCAGGGTACTCACAGTCGTCCCATTTTCTGGGTACTTACAGTCGTCACAGTTTCAGGGTAATAATATTCGTCCCAGATTCGGTGAACTAACAGTCGTCCCAGTTTCAGGGTACTAACTGTCGTCCCAAATTCAGGGTACTAACAGTTATCCCAGTTTCAGGGGACTTACAGTTATCCCAGTTTCAGGGGACTCACAGTCGTCCCAGTTTCAGGGTACTTACAGTCGTCCCAGTTTCAGGGGACTCACAGTCGTGCCAGTTTCAGGGGACTCACAGTGGTACCATTTTCTGGGTACTTACAGTCGTCCCAGTTTCAGGGTACTTATAGTCCTCCCAGATTCAGGGTACTAACAGTCGTCCCAGTTTCAGGGTACTTATAGTCGTCCCAGATTCAGGGTACTAACAGTCGTCTCAGTTTCAGGGGACTCGTAGTCGTTCCAGTTTCAGGGGACCCGTAGTCGTCCCAGTTTCAGGGTACTAACAGTCGTCCCATTTTCTGGGTACTTACAGTCGTCCCAGTTTCAAGGTAATAATAGTCGTCCCAGATTCAGGGTACTAACAGTCGTCCCAGTTTTAGGGTACTTATAGTCGTCCCAGTTGCAGGGTACTAACAGTCGTCCCAGTTTCAGAGTACTTATAGTCTTCTTAGATTCAGGGTACTAACAGTGGTCCCAGTTTCAGGGGACTCGTAGTCGTCCCAGTTTCAGGGGACTTGTAGTCGTCCCAGTTTCAAGGGACTCGTAGTCGTCCCAGTTTCAGGAGACTCGTAGTCGTCCCAGTTTCAGGGTACTCACAGTCGTCTCATTTTCTGGGTACTTACAGTCGTCACAGTTTCAGGGTAATAATATTCGTCCCAGATTCGGTGAACTAACAGTCGTCCCAGTTTCAGGGTACTAACTGTCGTCCCAAATTCAGAGTACTAACAGTCGTCCCAGTTTCAGGGTACTAACAGTCGTCTCAGTTTCAGGGGACTCTTAGTCGTCCCAGTTTCAGGTGACTTGTAGTCGTCCCAGTTTCAAGGGACTCGTAGTCGTCCCAGTTTCAGGAGACTCATAGTCGTCCCAGTTTCAGGGTACTCACAGTCGTCTCATTTTCTGGGTACTTACAGTCGTCACAGTTTCAGGGTAATAATATTCGTCCCAGATTCGGTGAACTAACAGTCGTCCCAGTTTCAGGGTACTAACTGTCGTCCCAAATTCAGGGTACTAACAGTCGTCCCAGTTTCAGGGTACTTATAGTCGTTCCAGATTCGGGGTACTAACAGTCGTCGCAGATTCAGGGTACTAACAGTCGTCCCAGATTCAGGGTACTAAGAGTCGTCCCAGTTTCGGGGTACTTATAGTCGTCCTAGATTCAGGGTACTAACAGTCGTCCCAGTTTGAGGGTACTTATAGTCGTCCCAGATTTAGGGAACTAACAGTCGTCCCAGTTTCAGGGTACTAACTGTCGTCCCAAATTCAGGGTACTAACAGTCGTCCCAGTTTCAGGGTACTTATAGTCGTGCCAGATTCGGGGTACAAACAGTCGTCCCAGATTCAGGGTACTAACAGTCGTCCCAAATTCAGGGTACTAACAGTCGTCCCAGATTCAGGTTATTAACAGTCGTCCCGGTTTCAGGGGACTCGTAGTCGTTCCAAATTGAGGGGACTCGTAGTCGTCCCAGTTTCAGGGGACTTGTAGTCGTCCCAGTTTCAAGGGACTCGTAGTCGTCCCAGTTTCAGGGTACTTATAGTCTTCCTAGATTCAGGGTACTAACAGTCGTCCCAGTTTCAGGGGACTCGTAGTCGTCCCAGTTTCAGGGGACTCGTAGTCGTCCCAGTTTCAGGAGACTCGTAGTCATCCCAGTTTCAGGAGACTTGTAGTCGTCCCAGTTTCAGGGGACCTGTAGTCGTCCCAGTTTCAGGGGACTCGTAGTCGTCCCAGTTTCAGGGGACTCGTAGTCGTCCC
This sequence comes from Omphiscola glabra, assembly GCA_964017045.1. Taxonomy (NCBI): domain Eukaryota; kingdom Metazoa; phylum Mollusca; class Gastropoda; family Lymnaeidae; genus Omphiscola; species Omphiscola glabra. Next base: position 4,990,121 of record OZ024803.1, on the reverse strand, counting down.
AGTTTCAGGGATTCGTAGTCGTCCCAGTTTCAAGGGACTCGTAGTCGTCCCAGTTTCAGGGGACTCGTAGTCGTCCCAGTTTCAGGTGACTTGTAGTCGTCCCAGTTTCAAGGGACTCGTAGTCGTCCCAGTTTCAGGAGACTCATAGTCGTCCCAGTTTCAGGGTACTCACAGTCGTCTCATTTTCTGGGTACTTACAGTCGTCACAGTTTCAGGGTAATAATATTCGTCCCAGATTCGGTGAACTAACAGTCGTCCCAGTTTCAGGGTACTAACTGTCGTCCCAAATTCAGGGTACTAACAGTCGTCCCAGTTTCAGGGTACTTATAGTCGTTCCAGATTCGGGGTAATAACAGTCGTCGCAGATTCAGTGTACTAACAGTCGTCCCAGATTCAGGGTACTAAGAGTCGTCCCAGTTTCGGGGTACTTATAGTCGTCCTAGATTCAGGGTACTAACAGTCGTCCCAGTTTGAGGGTACTTATAGTCGTCCCAGATTTAGGGAACTAACAGTCGTCCCAGTTTCAGGGTACTAACTGTCGTCCCAAATTCAGGGTACTAACAGTCGTCCCAGTTTCAGGGTACTTATAATCGTGCCAGATTCGGGGTACAAACAGTCGTCCCAGATTCAGGGTACTAACAGTCGTCCCAAATTCAGGTTATTAACAGTCGTCCCGGTTTCAGGGGACTCGTAGTCGTTCCAGTTTGAGGGGACTCGTAGTCGTCCCAGTTTCAGGGGACTTGTAGTCGTCCCAGTTTCAAGGGACTCGTAGTCGTCCCAGTTTCAGGGTACTTATAGTCTTCCTAGATTCAGGGTACTAACAGTCGTCCAAGTTTCAGGGGACTCGTAGTCGTCCCAGTTTCAGGGGACTCGTAGTCGTCCCAGTTTCAGGAGACTCGTAGTCATCCCAGTTTCAGGAGACTTGTAGTCGTCCCAGTTTCAGGGGACCTGTAGTCGTCCCAGTTTCAGGGGACTCGTAGTCGTCCCAGTTTCAGGGGACTCGTAGTCGTCCCAGTTTCAGGGATTCGTAGTCGTCCCAGTTTCAAGGGACTCGTAGTCGTCCCAGTTTCAGGGGACTCGTAGTCGTCCCAGTTTCAGGGGACTCGTAGTCGTCCCAGTTTCAGGGGACTCGTAGTCGTCCCAGTTTCAGGGGACTCGAAGTCGTCCCAGTTTCAGGGGATTCGTAGTCGTTCCAGATTCGCGGTACTAACAGTCGTCGCAGATTCAGGGTACTAACAGTCGTCCCAGATTCAGGGTACTAAAAGTCGTCCCAGTTTCAGGGTACTTATAGTCGTCCTAGATTCAGGGTACTAACAGTCGTCCCAGTTTCAGGGTACTTATAGTCGTCCCAGATTCAGGGTACTAACAGTCGTCTCAGTTTGAGGGGACTCGTAGTCGTTCCAGTTTCAGGGGACCCGTAGTCGTCCCAGTTTCAGGGTACTAACAGTCGTCCCATTTTCTGGGTACTTACAGTCGTCCCAGTTTCAAGGTAATAATAGTCGTCCCAGATTCAGGGTACTAACAGTCGTCCCAGTTTTAGGGTACTTATAGTCGTCCCAGTTGCAGGGTACTAACAGTCGTCCCAGTTTCAGAGTACTTATAGTCTTCTTAGATTCAGGGTACTAACAGTGGTCCCAGTTTCAGGGGACTCGTAGTCGTCCCAGTTTCAGGGGACTTGTAGTCGTCCCAGTTTCAAGGGACTCGTAGTCGTCCCAGTTTCAGGAGACTCGTAGTCGTCCCAGTTTCAGGGTACTCACAGTCGTCTCATTTTCTGGGTACTTACAGTCGTCACAGTTTCAGGGTAATAATATTCGTCCCAGATTCGGTGAACTAACAGTCGTCCCAGTTTCAGGGTACTAACTGTCGTCCCAAATTCAGAGTACTAACAGTCGTCCCAGTTTCATGGTACTAACAGTCGTCTCAGTTTCAGGGGACTCGTAGTCGTCCCAGTTTCAGGTGACTTGTAGTCGTCCCAGTTTTAAGGGACTCGTAGTCGTCCCAGTTTCAGGAGACTCATAGTCGTCCCAGTTTCAGGGTACTCACAGTCGTCTCATTTTCTGGGTACTTACAGTCGTCACAGTTTCAGGGTAATAATATTCGTCCCAGATTCGGTGAACTAACAGTCGTCCCTGTTTCAGGGTACTTATAGTCGTGCCAGATTCGGGGTACAAACAGTCGTCCCAGATTCAGGGTACTAAAAGTCGTCCCAAATTCAGGGTACTAACAGTCGTCCCAGATTCAGGTTATTAACAGTCGTCCCGGTTTCAGGGGACTCGTAGTCGTTCCAATTTGAGGGGACTCGTAGTCGTCCCAGTTTCAGGGGACTTGTAGTCGTCCCAGTTTCAAGGGACTCGTAGTCGTCCCAGTTTCAGGGTACTTATAGTCTTCCTAGATTCAGGGTACTAACAGTCGTCCCAGTTTCAGGGGACTCGTAGTCGTCCCAGTTTCAGGGGACTCGTAGTCGTCCCAGTTTCAGGAGACTCGTAGTCATCCCAGTTTCAGGAGACTTGTAGTCGTCCCAGTTTCAGGGGACCTGTAGTCGTCCCAGTTTCAGGGGACTCGTAGTCGTCCCAGTTTCAGGGGACTCGTAGTCGTCCCAGTTTCAGGGATTCGTAGTCGTCCCAGTTTCAAGGGACTCGTAGTCGTCCCAGTTTCAGGGGACTCGTAGTCGTCCCAGTTTCAGGTGACTTGTAGTCGTCCCAGTTTCAAGGGACTCGTAGTCGTCCCAGTTTCAGGAGACTCATAGTCGTCCCAGTTTCAGGGTACTCACAGTCGTCTCATTTTCTGGGTACTTACAGTCGTCACAGTTTCAGGGTAATAATATTCGTCCCAGATTCGGTGAACTAACAGTCGTCCCAGTTTCAGGGTACTAACTGTCGTCCCAAATTCAGGGTACTAACAGTCGTCCCAGTTTCAGGGTACTTATAGTCGTTCCAGATTCGGGGTAATAACAGTCGTCGCAGATTCAGGGTACTAACAGTCGTCCCAGATTCAGGGTACTAAGAGTCGTCCCAGTTTCGGGGTACTTATAGTCGTCCTAGATTCAGGGTACTAACAGTCGTCCCAGTTTGAGGGTACTTATAGTCGTCCCAGATTTAGGGAACTAACAGTCGTCCCAGTTTCAGGGTACTAACTGTCGTCCCAAATTCAGGGTACTAACAGTCGTCCCAGTTTCAGGGTACTTATAATCGTGCCAGATTCGGGGTACAAACAGTCGTCCCAGATTCAGGGTACTAACAGTCGTCCCAAATTCAGGGTACTAACAGTCGTCCCAGATTCAGGTTATTAACAGTCGTCCCGGTTTCAGGGGACTCGTAGTCGTTCCAGTTTGAGGGGACTCGTAGTCGTCCCAGTTTCAGGGGACTTGTAGTCGTCCCAGTTTCAAGGGACTCGTAGTCGTCCCAGTTTCAGGGTACTTATAGTCTTCCTAGATTCAGGGTACTAACAGTCGTCCCAGTTTCAGGGGACTCGTAGTCGTCCCAGTTTCAGGGGACTCGTAGTCGTCCCAGTTTCAGGAGACTCGTAGTCATCCCAGTTTCAGGAGACTTGTAGTCGTCCCAGTTTCAGGGGACCTGTAGTCGTCCCAGTTTCAGGGGACTCGTAGTCGTCCCAGTTTCAGGGGACTCGTAGTCGTCCCAGTTTCAGGGATTCGTAGTCGTCCCAGTTTCAAGGGACTCGTAGTCGTCCCAGTTTCAGGGGACTCGTAGTCGTCCCAGTTTCAGGGGACTCGTAGTCGTCCCAGTTTCAGGGGACTCGTAGTCGTCCCAGTTTCAGGGGACTCGAAGTCGTCCCAGTTTCAGGGGATTCGTAGTCGTTCCAGATTCGGGGTACTAACAGTCGTCGCAGATTCAGGGTACTAACAGTCGTCCCAGATTCAGGGTACTAAGAGTCGTCCCAGTTTCAGGGTACTTATAGTCGTCCTAGATTCAGGGTACTAACAGTCGTCCCAGTTTCAGGGTACTTATTGTCGTCCCAGATTCAGGGTACTAACAGTCGTCTCAGTTTCAGGGGACTCGTAGTCGTTCCAGTTTAAGGGGACCCGTAGTCGTCCCAGTTTCAGGGTACTAACAGTCGTCCCATTTTCTGGGTACTTACAGTCGTCCCAGTTTCAAGGTAATAATAGTCGTCCCAGATTCAGGGTACTAACAGTCGTCCCAGTTTTAGGGTACTTATAGTCGTCCCAGTTGCAGGGTACTAACAGTCGTCCCAGTTTCAGAGTACTTATAGTCTTCTTAGATTCAGGGTACTAACAGTGGTCCCAGTTTCAGGGGACTCGTAGTCGTCCCAGTTTCAGGGGACTTGTAGTCGTCCCAGTTTCAAGGGACTCGTAGTCGTCCCAGTTTCAGGAGACTCGTAGTCGTCCCAGTTTCAGGGTTCTCACAGTCGTCTCATTTTCTGGGTACTTACAGTCGTCACAGTTTCAGGGTAATAATATTCGTCCCAGATTCGGTGAACTAACAGTCGTCCCAGTTTCAGGGTACTAACTGTCGTCCCAAATTCAGAGTACTAACAGTCGTCCCAGTTTCAGGGTACTAACAGTCGTCTCAGTTTCAGGGGACTCGTAGTCGTCCCAGTTTCAGGTGACTTGTAGTCGTCCCAGTTTCAAGGGACTCGTAGTCGTCCCAGTTTCAGGAGACTCATAGTCGTCCCAGTTTCAGGGTACTCACAGTCGTCTCATTTTCTGGGTACTTACAGTCGTCACAGTTTCAGGGTAATAATATTCGTCCCAGATTCGGTGAACTAACAGTCGTCCCTGTTTCAGGGTACTAACTGTCGTCCCAAATTCAGGGTACTAACAGTCGTCCCAGATTCAGGTTATTAACAGTCGTCCCGGTTTCAGGGGACTCGTAGTCGTTCCAGTTTGAGGGGACTCGTATTCGTCCCAGTTTCAGGGGACTTGTAGTCGTCCCAGTTTCAAGGGACTCGTAGTCGTCCCAGTTTCAGGGTACTTATAGTCTTCCTAGATTCAGGGTACTAACAGTCTTCCCAGTTTCAGGGGACTCGTAGTCGTCCCAGTTTCAGGGGACTCGTAGTCGTCCCAGTTTCAGGGGACTCGTAGTCGTCCCAGTTTCAGGGGACTCGTAGTCGTCCCAGTTTCAGGAGACTCGTAGTCATCCCAGTTTCAGGAGACTTGTAGTCGTCCCAGTTTCAGGGGACCTGTAGTCGTCCCAGTTTCAGGGGACTCGTAGTCGTCCCAGTTTCAGGGTACTTATAGTCTTCCTAGATTCAGGGTACTAACAGTCGTCCCAGTTTCAGGGGACTCGTAGTCGTTCCAGTTTGAGGGGACTCGTAGTCGTCCCAGTTTCAGGGGACTTGTAGTCGTCCCAGTTTCAAGGGACTCGTAGTCGTCCCAGTTTCAGGGTACTTATAGTCTTCCTAGATTCAGGGTACTAACAGTCTTCCCAGTTTCAGGGGACTCGTAGTCGTCCCAGTTTCAGGGGACTCGTAGTCGTCCCAGTTTCAGGGGACTCGTAGTCGTCCCAGTTTCAGGGGACTCGTAGTCGTCCCAGTTTCAGGAGACTCGTAGTCATCCCAGTTTCAGGAGACTTGTAGTCGTCCCAGTTTCAGGGGACCTGTAGTCGTCCCAGTTTCAGGGGACTCGTAGTCGTCCCAGTTTCAGGGTACTTATAGTCTTCCTAGATTCAGGGTACTAACAGTCGTCCCAGATTCAGGGTACTAAGAGTCGTCCCAGTTTCGGGGTACTTATAGTCGTCCTAGATTCAGGGTACTAACAGTCGTCCCAGTTTGAGGGTACTTATAGTCGTCCCAGATTTAGGGAACTAACAGTCGTCCCAGTTTCAGGGTACTAACTGTCGTCCCAAATTCAGGGTACTAACAGTCGTCCCAGTTTCAGGGTACTTATAGTCGTGCCAGATTCGAGGTACAAACAGTCGTCCCAGATTCAGGGTACTAACAGTCGTCCCAAATTCAGGGTACTAACAGTCGTCCCAGATTCAGGTTATTAACAGTCGTCCCAGTTTCAGGGGACTCGTAGTCGTTCCAGTTTGAGGGGACTCGTAGTCGTCCCAGTTTCAGGGGACTTGTAGTCGTCCCAGTTTCAAGGGACTCGTAGTCGTCCCAGTTTCAGGGTACTTATAGTCTTCCTAGATTCAGGGTACTAACAGTCGTCCCAGTTTCAGGGGACTCGTAGTTGTCCCAGTTTCAGGGGACTCGTAGTCGTCCCAGTTTCAGGAGACTCGTAGTCATCCCAGTTTCAGGAGACTTGTAGTCGTCCCAGTTTCAGGGGACCTGTAGTCGTCCCAGTTTCAGGGGACTCGTAGTCGTCCCAGTTTCAGGGGACTCGTAGTCGTCCCAGTTTCAGGGATTCGTAGTCGTCCCAGTTTCAAGGGACTCGTAGTCGTCCCAGTTTCAGGGGACTCGTAGTCGTCCCAGTTTCAGGGGACTCGTAGTCGTCCCAGTTTCAGGGGACTCGTAGTCGTCCCAGTTTCAGGGGACTCGAAGTCGTCCCAGTTTCAGGGGATTCGTAGTCGTTCCAGATTCGCGGTACTAACAGTCGTCGCAGATTCAGGGTACTAACAGTCGTCCCAGATTCAGGGTACTAAAAGTCGTCCCAGTTTCAGGTTATTAACAGTCGTCCCGGTTTCAGGGGACTCGTAGTCGTTCCAGTTTGAGGGGACTCGTAGTCGTCCCAGTTTCAGGGGACTTGTAGTCGTCCCAGTTTCAAGGGACTCGTAGTCGTCCCAGTTTCAGGGTACTTATAGTCTTCTTAGATTCAGGGTACTAACAGTGGTCCCAGTTTCAGGGGACTCGTAGTCGTCCCAGTTTCAGGGGACTTGTAGTCGTCCCAGTTTCAAGGGACTCGTAGTCGTCCCAGTTTCAGGAGACTCGTAGTCGTCCCAGTTTCAGGGTTCTCACAGTCGTCTCATTTTCTGGGTACTTACAGTCGTCACAGTTTCAGGGTAATAATATTCGTCCCAGATTCGGTGAACTAACAGTCGTCCCAGTTTCAGGGTACTAACTGTCGTCCCAAATTCAGAGTACTAACAGTCGTCCCAGTTTCAGGGTACTAACAGTCGTCTCAGTTTCAGGGGACTCGTAGTCGTCCCAGTTTCAGGTGACTTGTAGTCGTCCCAGTTTCAAGGGACTCGTAGTCGTCCCAGTTTCAGGAGACTCATAGTCGTCCCAGTTTCAGGGTACTCACAGTCGTCTCATTTTCTGGGTACTTACAGTCGTCACAGTTTCAGGGTAATAATATTCGTCCCAGATTCGGTGAACTAACAGTCGTCCCTGTTTCAGGGTACTAACTGTCGTCCCAAATTCAGGGTACTAACAGTCGTCCCAGATTCAGGTTATTAACAGTCGTCCCGGTTTCAGGGGACTCGTAGTCGTTCCAGTTTGAGGGGACTCGTATTCGTCCCAGTTTCAGGGGACTTGTAGTCGTCCCAGTTTCAAGGGACTCGTAGTCGTCCCAGTTTCAGGGTACTTATAGTCTTCCTAGATTCAGGGTACTAACAGTCTTCCCAGTTTCAGGGGACTCGTAGTCGTCCCAGTTTCAGGGGACTCGTAGTCGTCCCAGTTTCAGGGGACTCGTAGTCGTCCCAGTTTCAGGGGACTCGTAGTCGTCCCAGTTTCAGGAGACTCGTAGTCATCCCAGTTTCAGGAGACTTGTAGTCGTCCCAGTTTCAGGGGACCTGTAGTCGTCCCAGTTTCAGGGGACTCGTAGTCGTCCCAGTTTCAGGGTACTTATAGTCTTCCTAGGTTCAGGGTACTAACAGTCGTCCCAGTTTCAGGGGACTCGTAGTCGTTCCAGTTTGAGGGGACTCGTAGTCGTCCCAGTTTCAGGGGACTTGTAGTCGTCCCAGTTTCAAGGGACTCGTAGTCGTCCCAGTTTCAGGGTACTTATAGTCTTCCTAGATTCAGGGTACTAACAGTCTTCCCAGTTTCAGGGGACTCGTAGTCGTCCCAGTTTCAGGGGACTCGTAGTCGTCCCAGTTTCAGGGGACTCGTAGTCGTCCCAGTTTCAGGGGACTCGTAGTCGTCCCAGTTTCAGGAGACTCGTAGTCATCCCAGTTTCAGGAGACTTGTAGTCGTCCCAGTTTCAGGGGACCTGTAGTCGTCCCAGTTTCAGGGGACTCGTAGTCGTCCCAGTTTCAGGGTACTTATAGTCTTCCTAGATTCAGGGTACTAACAGTCGTCCCAGATTCAGGGTACTAAGAGTCGTCCCAGTTTCGGGGTACTTATAGTCGTCCTAGATTCAGGGTACTAACAGTCGTCCCAGTTTGAGGGTACTTATAGTCGTCCCAGATTTAGGGAACTAACAGTCGTCCCAGTTTCAGGGTACTAACTGTCGTCCCAAATTCAGGGTACTAACAGTCGTCCCAGTTTCAGGGTACTTATAGTCGTGCCAGATTCGAGGTACAAACAGTCGTCCCAGATTCAGGGTACTAACAGTCGTCCCAAATTCAGGGTACTAACAGTCGTCCCAGATTCAGGTTATTAACAGTCGTCCCGGTTTCAGGGGACTCGTAGTCGTTCCAGTTTGAGGGGACTCGTAGTCGTCCCAGTTTCAGGGGACTTGTAGTCGTCCCAGTTTCAAGGGACTCGTAGTCTTCCTAGATTCAGGGTACTAACAGTCGTCCCAGTTTCAGGGGACTCGTAGTCGTCCCAGTTTCAGGGGACTCGTAGTCGTCCCAGTTTCAGGAGACTCGTAGTCATCCCAGTTTCAGGAGACTTGTAGTCGTCCCAGTTTCAGGGGACCTGTAGTCGTCCCAGTTTCAGGGGACTCGTAGTCGTCCCAGTTTCAGGGGACTCGTAGTCGTCCCAGTTTCAGGGATTCGTAGTCGTCCCAGTTTCAAGGGACTCGTAGTCGTCCCAGTTTCAGGGGACTCGTAGTCGTCCCAGTTTCAGGGGACTCGTAGTCGTCCCAGTTTCAGGGGACTCGTAGTCGTCCCAGTTTCAGGGGACTCGAAGTCGTCCCAGTTTCAGGGGATTCGTAGTCGTTCCAGATTCGCGGTACTAACAGTCGTCGCAGATTCAGGGTACTAACAGTCGTCCCAGATTCAGGGTACTAAAAGTCGTCCCAGTTTCAGGGTACTTATAGTCGTCCTAGATTCAGGGTACTAACAGTCGTCCCAGTTTCAGGGTACTTATAGTCGTCCCAGATTCAGGGTACTAACAGTCGTCTCAGTTTGAGGGGACTCGTAGTCGTTCCAGTTTCAGGGGACCCGTAGTCGTCCCAGTTTCAGGGTACTAACAGTCGTCCCATTTTCTGGGTACTTACAGTCGTCCCAGTTTCAAGGTAATAATAGTCGTCCCAGATTCAGGGTACTAACAGTCGTCCCAGTTTTAGGGTACTTATAGTCGTCCCAGTTGCAGGGTACTAACAGTCGTCCCAGTTTCAGAGTACTTATAGTCTTCTTAGATTCAGGGTACTAACAGTGGTCCCAGTTTCAGGGGACTCGTAGTCGTCCCAGTTTCAGGGGACTTGTAGTCGTCCCAGTTTCAAGGGACTCGTAGTCGTCCCAGTTTCAGGAGACTCGTAGTCGTCCCAGTTTCAGGGTACTCACAGTCGTCTCATTTTTTGGGTACTTACAGTCGTCACAGTTTCAGGGTAATAATATTCGTCCCAGATTCGGTGAACTAACAGTCGTCCCAGTTTCAGGGTACTAACTGTCGTCCCAAATTCAGAGTACTAACAGTCGTCCCAGTTTCAGGGTACTAACAGTCGTCTCAGTTTCAGGGGACTCGTAGTCGTCCCAGTTTCAGGTGACTTGTAGTCGTCCCAGTTTCAAGGGACTCGTAGTCGTCCCAGTTTCAGGAGACTCATAGTCGTCCCAGTTTCAGGGTACTCACAGTCGTCTCATTTTCTGGGTACTTACAGTCGTCACAGTTTCAGGGTAATAATATTCGTCCCAGATTCGGTGAACTAACAGTCGTCCCTGTTTCAGGGTACTAACTGTCGTCCCAAATTCAGGGTACTAACAGTCGTCCCAGATTCAGGTTATTAACAGTCGTCCCGGTTTCAGGGGACTCGTAGTCGTTCCAGTTTGAGGGGACTCGTAGTCGTCCCAGTTTCAGGGGACTTGTAGTCGTCCCAGTTTCAAGGGACTCGTAGTCGTCCCAGTTTCAGGGTACTTATAGTCTTCCTAGATTCAGGGTACTAACAGTCGTCCCAGTTTTAGGGGACTCGTAGTCGTCCCAGTTTCAGGGGACTCGTAGTCGTCCCAGTTTCAGGGGACTCGTAGTCGTCCCAGTTTCAGGGGACTCGTAGTCGTCCCAGTTTCAGGAGACTCGTAGTCATCCCAGTTTCAGGAGACTTGTAGTCGTCCCAGTTTCAGGGGACCTGTAGTCGTCCCAGTTTCAGGGGACTCGTAGTCGTCCCAGTTTCAGGGGACTCGTAGTCGTCCCAGTTTCAGGGATTCGTAGTCGTCCCAGTTTCAAGGGACTCGTAGTCGTCCAAGTTTCAGGGGACTCGTAGTCGTCCCAGTTTCAGGGGACTCGTAGTCGTCCCAGTTTCAGGGGACTCGTAGTCGTCCCAGTTTCAGGGGACTCGAAGTCGTCCCAGTTTCAGGGGATTCGTAGTCGTTCCAGATTCGGGGTACTAACAGTCGTCGCAGATTCAGGGTACTAACAGTCGTCCCAGATTCAGGGTACTAAGAGTCGTCCCAGTTTCAGGGTACTTATAGTCGTCCTAGATTCAGGGTACTAACATTCGTCCCAGTTTCAGGGTACTTATAGTCGTCCCAGATTCAGGGTACTAACAGTCGTCTCAGTTTCAGGGGACTCGTAGTCGTTCCAGTTTCAGGGGACCCGTAGTCGTCCCAGTTTCAGGGTACTAACAGTCGTCCCATTTTCTGGGTACTTACAGTCGTCCCAGTTTCAAGGTAATAATAGTCGTCCCAGATTCAGGGTACTAACAGTCGTCCCAGTTTTAGGGTACTTATAGTCGTCCCAGTTGCAGGGTACTAACAGTCGTCCCAGTTTCAGAGTACTTATAGTCTTCTTAGATTCAGGGTACTAACAGTGGTCCCAGTTTCAGGGGACTCGTAGTCGTCCCAGTTTCAGGGGACTTGTAGTCGTCCCAGTTTCAAGGGACTCGTATTCGTCCCAGTTTCAGGAGACTCGTAGTCGTCCCAGTTTCAGGGTTCTCACAGTCGTCTCATTTTCTGGGTACTTACAGTCGTCACAGTTTCAGGGTAATAATATTCGTCCCAGATTCGGTGAACTAACAGTCGTCCCAGTTTCAGGGTACTAACTGTCGTCACAAATTCAGAGTACTAACAGTCGTCCCAGTTTCAGGGTACTAACAGTCGTCTCAGTTTCAGGGGACTCGTAGTCGTCCCAGTTTCAGGTGACTTGTAGTCGTCCCAGTTTCAAGGGACTCGTAGTCGTCCCACTTTCAGGAGACTCATAGTCGTCCCAGTTTCAGGGTACTCACAGTCGTCTCATTTTCTGGGTACTTACAGTCGTCACAGTTTCAGGGTAATAATATTCGTCCCAGATTCGGTGAACTAACAGTCGTCCCTGTTTCAGGGTACTAACTGTCGTCCCAAATTCAGGGTACTAACAGTCGTCCCAGATTCAGGTTATTAACAGTCGTCCCGGTTTCAGGGGACTCGTAGTCGTTCCAGTTTGAGGGGACTCGTAGTCGTCCCAGTTTCAGGGGACTTGTAGTCGTCCCAGTTTCAAGGGACTCGTAGTCGTCCCAGTTTCAGGGTACTTATAGTCTTCCTAGATTCAGGGTACTAACAGTCGTCCCAGTTTCAGGGGACTCGTAGTCGTCCCAGTTTCAGGGGACTCGTAGTCGTCCCAGTTTCAGGAGACTCGTAGTCATCCCAGTTTCAGGAGACTTGTAGTCGTCCCAGTTTCAGGGGACCTGTAGTCGTCCCAGTTTCAGGGGACTCGTAGTCGTCCCAGTTTCAGGGGACTCGTAGTCGTCCCAGTTTCAGGTGACTTGTAGTCGTCCCAGTTTCAAGGGACTCGTAGTCGTCCCAGTTTCAGGAGACTCATAGTCGTCCCAGTTTCAGGGTACTCACAGTCGTCTCATTTTCTGGGTACTTACAGTCGTCACAGTTTCAGGGTAATAATATTCGTCCCAGATTCGGTGAACTAACAGTCGTCCCAGTTTCAGGGTACTAACTGTCGTCCCAAATTCAGGGTACTAACAGTCGTCCCAGTTTCAGGGTACTTATAGTCGTTCCAGATTCGGGGTACTAACAGTCGTCGCAGATTCAGGGTACTAACAGTCGTCCCAGATTCAGGGTACTAAGAGTCGTCCCAGTTTCGGGGTACTTATAGTCGTCCTAGATTCAGGGTACTAACAGTCGTCCCAGTTTGAGGGTACTTATAGTCGACCCAGATTTAGGGAACTAACAGTCGTCCCAGTTTCAGGGTACTAACTGTCGTCCCAAATTCAGGGTACTAACAGTCGTCCCAGTTTCAGGGTACTTATAGTCTTCCTAGATTCAGGGTACTAACAGTCTTCCCAGTTTCAGGGGACTCGTAGTCGTCCCAGTTTCAGGGGACTCGTAGTCGTCCCAGTTTCAGGGGACTCGTAGTCGTCCCAGTTTCAGGGGACTCGTAGTCGTCCCAGTTTCAGGAGACTCGTAGTCATCCCAGTTTCAGGAGACTTGTAGTCGTCCCAGTTTCAGGGGACCTGTAGTCGTCCCAGTTTCAGGGGACTCGTAGTCGTCCCAGTTTCAGGGTACTTATAGTCTTCCTAGATTCAGGGTACTAACAGTCTTCCCAGTTTCAGGGGACTCGTAGTCGTCCCAGTTTCAGGGGACTCGTAGTCGTCCCAGTTTCAGGGGACTCGTAGTCGTCCCAGTTTCAGGGGACTCGTAGTCGTCCCAGTTTCAGGAGACTCGTAGTCATCCCAGTTTCAGGAGACTTGTAGTCGTCCCAGTTTCAGGGGACCTGTAGTCGTCCCAGTTTCAGGGGACTCGTAGTCGTCCCAGTTTCAGGGTACTTATAGTCTTCCTAGATTCAGGGTACTAACAGTCGTCCCAGATTCAGGGTACTAAGAGTCGTCCCAGTTTCGGGGTACTTATAGTCGTCCTAGATTCAGGGTACTAACAGTCGTCCCAGTTTGAGGGTACTTATAGTCGTCCCAGATTTAGGGAACTAACAGTCGTCCCAGTTTCAGGGTACTAACTGTCGTCCCAAATTCAGGGTACTAACAGTCGTCCCAGTTTCAGGGTACTTATAGTCGTGCCAGATTCGAGGTACAAACAGTCGTCCCAGATTCAGGGTACTAACAGTCGTCCCAAATTCAGGGTACTAACAGTCGTCCCAGATTCAGGTTATTAACAGTCGTCCCGGTTTCAGGGGACTCGTAGTCGTTCCAGTTTGAGGGGACTCGTAGTCGTCCCAGTTTCAGGGGACTTGTAGTCGTCCCAGTTTCAAGGGACTCGTAGTCGTCCCAGTTTCAGGGTACTTATAGTCTTCCTAGATTCAGGGTACTAACAGTCGTCCCAGTTTCAGGGGACTCGTAGTCGTCCCAGTTTCAGGGGACTCGTAGTCGTCCCAGTTTCAGGAGACTCGTAGTCATCCCAGTTTCAGGAGACTTGTAGTCGTCCCAGTTTCAGGGGACCTGTAGTCGTCCCAGTTTCAGGGGACTCGTAGTCGTCCCAGTTTCAGGGGACTCGTAGTCGTCCCAGTTTCAGGGATTCGTAGTCGTCCCAGTTTCAAGGGACTCGTAGTCGTCCAAGTTTCAGGGGACTCGTAGTCGTCCCAGTTTCAGGGGACTCGTAGTCGTCCCAGTTTCAGGGGACTCGTAGTCGTCCCAGTTTCAGGGGACTCGAAGTCGTCCCAGTTTCAGGGGATTCGTAGTCGTTCCAGATTCGGGGTACTAACAGTCGTCGCAGATTCAGGGTACTAACAGTCGTCCCAGATTCAGGGTACTAAGAGTCGTCCCAGTTTCAGGGTACTTATAGTCGTCCTAGATTCAGGGTACTAACAGTCGTCCCAGTTTCAGGGTACTTATAGTCGTCCCAGATTCAGGGTACTAACAGTCGTCTCAGTTTCAGGGGACTCGTAGTCGTTCCAGTTTCAGGGGACCCGTAGTCGTCCCAGTTTCAGGGTACTAACAGTCGTCCCATTTTCTGGGTACTTACAGTCGTCCCAGTTTCAAGGTAATAATAGTCGTCCCAGATTCAGGGTACTAACAGTCGTCCCAGTTTTAGGGTACTTATAGTCGTCCCAGTTGCAGGGTACTAACAGTCGTCCCAGTTTCAGAGTACTTATAGTCTTCTTAGATTCAGGGTACTAACAGTGGTCCCAGTTTCAGGGGACTCGTAGTCGTCCCAGTTTCAGGGGACTTGTAGTCGTCCCAGTTTCAAGGGACTCGTAGTCGTCCCAGTTTCAGGAGACTCGTAGTCGTCCCAGTTTCAGGGTTCTCACAGTCGTCTCATTTTCTGGGTACTTACAGTCGTCACAGTTTCAGGGTAATAATATTCGTCCCAGATTCGGTGAACTAACAGTCGTCCCAGTTTCAGGGTACTAACTGTCGTCACAAATTCAGAGTACTAACAGTCGTCCCAGTTTCAGGGTACTAACAGTCGTCTCAGTTTCAGGGGACTCGTAGTCGTCCCAGTTTCAGGTGACTTGTAGTCGTCCCAGTTTCAAGGGACTCGTAGTCGTCCCACTTTCAGGAGACTCATAGTCGTCCCAGTTTCAGGGTACTCACAGTCGTCTCATTTTCTGGGTACTTACAGTCGTCAAAGTTTCAGGGTAATAATATTCGTCCCAGATTCGGTGAACTAACAGTCGTCCCTGTTTCAGGGTACTAACTGTCGTCCCAAATTCAGGGTACTAACAGTCGTCCCAGATTCAGGTTATTAACAGTCGTCCCGGTTTCAGGGGACTCGTAGTCGTTCCAGTTTGAGGGGACTCGTAGTCGTCCCAGTTTCAGGGGACTTGTAGTCGTCCCAGTTTCAAGGGACTCGTAGTCGTCCCAGTTTCAGGGTACTTATAGTCTTCCTAGATTCAGGGTACTAACAGTCGTCCCAGTTTCAGGGGACTCGTAGTCGTCCCAGTTTCAGGGGACTCGTAGTCGTCCCAGTTTCAGGAGACTCGTAGTCATCCCAGTTTCAGGAGACTTGTAGTCGTCCCAGTTTCAGGGGACCTGTAGTCGTCCCAGTTTCAGGGGACTCGTAGTCGTCCCAGTTTCAGGGGACTCGTAGTCGTCCCAGTTTCAGGTGACTTGTAGTCGTCCCAGTTTCAAGGGACTCGTAGTCGTCCCAGTTTCAGGAGACTCATAGACGTCCCAGTTTCAGGGTACTCACAGTCGTCTCATTTTCTGGGTACTTACAGTCGTCACAGTTTCAGGGTAATAATATTCGTCCCAGATTCGGTGAACTAACAGTCGTCCCAGTTTCAGGGTACTAACTGTCGTCCCAAATTCAGGGTACTAACAGTCGTCCCAGTTTCAGGGTACTTATAGTCGTTCCAGATTCGGGGTACTAACAGTCGTCGCAGATTCAGGGTACTAACAGTCGTCCCAGATTCAGGGTACTAAGAGTCGTCCCAGTTTCGGGGTACTTATAGTCGTCCTAGATTCAGGGTACTAACAGTCGTCCCAGTTTGAGGGTACTTATAGTCGTCCCAGATTTAGGGAACTAACAGTCGTCCCAGTTTCAGGGTACTAACTGTCGTCCCAAATTCAGGGTACTAACAGTCGTCCCAGTTTCAGGGTACTCATAGTCGTGCCAGATTCGGGGTACAAACAGTCGTCCCAGATTCAGGGTACTAACAGTCGTCCCAAATTCAGGGTACTAACAGTCGTCCCAGATTCAGGTTATTAACAGTCGTCCCGGTTTCAGGGGACTCGTAGTCGTTCCAGTTTGAGGGGACTCGTAGTCGTCCCAGTTTCAGGGGACTTGTAGTCGTCCCAGTTTCAAGGGACTCGTAGTCGTCCCAGTTTCAAGGGACTCGTAGTCGTCCCAGTTTCAGGAGACTCATAGTCGTCCCAGTTTCAGGGTACTCACAGTCGTCTCATTTTCTGGGTACTTACAGTCGTCACAGTTTCAGGGTAATAATATTCGTCCCAGATTCGGTGAACTAACAGTCGTCCCAGTTTCAGGGTACTAACTGTCGTCCCAAATTCAGGGTACTAACAGTCGTCCCAGTTTCAGGGTACTTATAGTCGTTCCAGATTCGGGGTACTAACAGTCGTCGCAGATTCAGGGTACTAACAGTCGTCCCAGATTCAGGGTACTAAGAGTCGTCCCAGTTTTGGGGTACTTATAGTCGTCCTAGATTCAGGGTACTAACAGTCGTCCCAGTTTGAGGGTACTTATAGTCGTCCCAGATTTAGGGAACTAACAGTCGTCCCAGTTTCAGGGTACTAACTGTCGTCCCAAATTCAGGGTACTAACAGTCGTCCCAGTTTCAGGGTACTTATAGTCGTGCCAGATTCAGGGTACTAACAGTCGTCCCAGATTCAGGGTACTAAGAGTCGTCCCAGTTTCGGGGTACTTATAGTCGTCCTAGATTCAGGGTACTAACAGTCGTCCCAGTTTGAGGGTACTTATAGTCGTCCCAGATTTAGGGAACTAACAGTCGTCCCAGTTTCAGGGTACTAACTGTCGTCCCAAATTCAGGGTACTAACAGTCGTCCCAGTTTCAGGGTACTCATAGTCGTGCCATATTCGGGGTACAAACAGTCGTCCCAGATTCAGGGTACTAACAGTCGTCCCAAATTCAGGGTACTAACAGTCGTCCCAGATTCAGGTTATTAACAGTCGTCCCGGTTTCAGGGGACTCGTAGTCGTTCCAGTTTGAGGGGACTCGTAGTCGTCCCAGTTTCAGGGGACTTGTAGTCGTCCCAGTTTCAAGGGACTCGTAGTCGTCCCAGTTTCAAGGGACTCGTAGTCGTCCCAGTTTCAGGAGACTCATAGTCGTCCCAGTTTCAGGGTACTCACAGTCGTCTCATTTTCTGGGTACTTACAGTCGTCACAGTTTCAGGGTAATAATATTCGTCCCAGATTCGGTGAACTAACAGTCGTCCCAGTTTCAGGGTACTAACTGTCGTCCCAAATTCAGGGTACTAACAGTCGTCCCAGTTTCAGGGTACTTATAGTCGTTCCAGATTCGGGGTACTAACAGTCGTCGCAGATTCAGGGTACTAACAGTCGTCCCAGATTCAGGGTACTAAGAGTCGTCCCAGTTTTGGGGTACTTATAGTCGTCCTAGATTCAGGGTACTAACAGTCGTCCCAGTTTGAGGGTACTTATAGTCGTCCCAGATTTAGGGAACTAACAGTCGTCCCAGTTTCAGGGTACTAACTGTCGTCCCAAATTCAGGGTACTAACAGTCGTCCCAGTTTCAGGGTACTTATAGTCGTGCCAGATTCGGGGTACAAACAGTCGTCCCAGATTCAGGGTACTAACAGTCGTCCCAAATTCAGGGTACTAACAGTCGTCCCAGATTCAGGTTATTAACAGTCGTCCCGGTTTCAGGGGACTCGTAGTCGTTCCAGTTTGAGGGGACTCGTAGTCGTCCCAGTTTCAGGGGACTTGTAGTCGTCCCAGTTTCAAGGGACTCGTAGTCGTCCCAGTTTCAGGGTACTTATAGTCTTCCTAGATTCAGGGTACTAACAGTCGTCCCAGTTTCAGGGGACTCGTAGTCGTCCCAGTTTCAGGGGACTCGTAGTCGTCCCAGTTTCAGGAGACTCGTAGTCATCCCAGTTTCAGGAGACTTGTAGTCGTCCCAGTTTCAGGGGACCTGTAGTCGTCCCAGTTTCAGGGGACTCGTAGTCGTCCCAGTTTCAGGGGACTCGTAGTCGTCCCAGTTTCAGGGATTCGTAGTCGTCCCAGTTTCAAGGGACTCGTAGTCGTCCCAGTTTCAGGGGACTCGTAGTCGTCCCAGTTTCAGGTGACTTGTAGTCGTCCCAGTTTCAAGGGACTCGTAGTCGTCCCAGTTTCAGGAGACTCATAGTCGTCCCAGTTTCAGGGTACTCACAGTCGTCTCATTTTCTGGGTACTTACAGTCGTCACAGTTTCAGGGTAATAATATTCGTCCCAGATTCGGTGAACTAACAGTCGTCCCAGTTTCAAGGGACTCGTAGTCGTCCCAGTTTCAGGGTACTTATAGTCTTCCTAGATTCAGGGTACTAACAGTCGTCCCAGTTTCAGGGGACTCGTAGTCGTCCCAGTTTCAGGGGACTCGTAGTCGTCCCAGTTTCAGGAGACTCGTAGTCATCCCAGTTTCAGGAGACTTGTAGTCGTCCCAGTTTCAGGGGACCTGTAGTCGTCCCAGTTTCAGGGGACTCGTAGTCGTCCCAGTTTCAGGGGACTCGTAGTCGTCCCAGTTTCAGGGATTCGTAGTCGTCCCAGTTTCAAGGGACTCGTAGTCGTCCCAGTTTCAGGGGACTCGTAGTCGTCCCAGTTTCAGGTGACTTGTAGTCGTCCCAGTTTCAAGGGACTCGTAGTCGTCCCAGTTTCAGGAGACTCATAGTCGTCCCAGTTTCAGGGTACTCACAGTCGTCTCATTTTCTGGGTACTTACAGTCGTCACAGTTTCAGGGTAATAATATTCGTCCCAGATTCGGTGAACTAACAGTCGTCCCAGTTTCAGGGTACTAACTGTCGTCCCAAATTCAGGGTACTAACAGTCGTCCCAGTTTCAGGGTACTTATAGTCGTTCCAGATTCGGGGTACTAACAGTCGTCGCAGATTCAGGTTACTAACAGTCGTCCCAGATTCAGGGTACTAAGAGTCGTCCCAGTTTCGTGGTACTTATAGTCGTCCTAGATTCAGGGTACTAACAGTCGTCCCAGTTTGAGGGTACTTATAGTCGTCCCAGATTTAGGGAACTAACAGTCGTCCCAGTTTCAGGGTACTAACTGTCGTCCCAAATTCAGGGTACTAACAGTCGTCCCAGTTTCAGGGTACTTATAGTCGTGCCAGATTCGGGGTACAAAAAGTCGTCCCAGATTCAGGGTACTAACAGTCGTCCCAAATTCAGGGTACTAACAGTCGTCCCAGATTCAGGTTATTAACAGTCGTCCCGGTTTCAGGGGACTCGTAGTCGTTCCAGTTTGAGGGGACTCGTAGTCGTCCCAGTTTCAGGGGACTTGTAGTCGTCCCAGTTTCAAGGGACTCGTAGTCGTCCCAGTTTGAGGGTACTTATAGTCTTCCTAGATTCAGGGTACTAACAGTCGTCCCAGTTTCAGGGGACTCGTAGTCGTCCCAGTTTCAGGGGACTCGTAGTCGTCCCAGTTTCAGGAGACTCGTAGTCATCCCAGTTTCAGGAGACTTGTAGTCGTCCCAGTTTCAGGGGACCTGTAGTCGTCCCAGTTTCAAGGGACTCGTAATCGTCCCAGTTTCAGGGGACTCGTAGTCGTCCCAGTTTCAGGGATTCGTAGTCGTCCCAGTTTCAAGGGACTCGTAGTCGTCCCAGTTTCAGGGGACTCGTAGTCGTCCCAGTTTCAGGGGACTCGTAGTCGTCCCAGTTTCAGGGGACTCGTAGTCGTCCCAGTTTCAGGGGACTCGAAGTCGTCCCAGTTTCAGGGGATTCGTAGTCGTCCCAGTTTCAAGGGACTCGTAGTCGTCCCAGTTTCAGGGGACTCGTAGTCGTCCCAGTTTCAGGGGACTCGTAGTGTTCCCAGTTTCAGGGGACTCGTAGTCGTCCCAGTTTCAGGGGATTCGTAGTCGTCCCAGTTTCAGTGGACTCGTAGTCGTCCCAGTTTTAGGGGACTCGTAGTCGTCTTGTGGGTGCTGGGTGGTGGAGTTGTGTAAATTGAGTCAATCCCCAGCTTCTTGTCACTCCCCGCCAAAGACAAAAAAAATAATACCAGCACCCCGGCTGGACGGGACTCTTTAACCTTGGATGGCAACTCATCTAAGACCAGCATCCCGGGTGGATGGGACCCGTTAACCTTGGATGGCAACTCATCTAAGAGAAGGAAACTCTGAATCAAAACCCGGAGATGGAGTCTAGCAGGCGGATATATTATATTACAATTATAATTCCGACAACGCCTGCGACACAACTAATGTCAAGCTGTATCATCCATGTGATGGATTTTTCTTGTGTTATCCAGGTGGGTGGAGAGAGGTGATTTGCTGTGTAGTAGGGGTCGCAATCCGGGATCCCGAATTTCGAAAATACCGGAATACCGGACTATAACGATGTTCGAAAAAACCGTGATTGGAATTTATGAAAAACATGTCTCTCGATAATCATATCTCTCACATTATGTCGTTGTGCATACACCACTATCCGTCAGATCAGGTCCATCCGCCACTACCTCACAGTTAGTGCAACAAAAACACTAGTCTGTGCTCTTGTTCTCTCTCGTCTTGACTATTGCAGCTCTCTTCTGTCAGGTTCACCAAAACACTTCTTAGAAAAACTACAAAAGATTCAAAACTCAGCTGCTAGGCTAGTTCTAAAGGCAAAAAAACGTGATCACGTCACACCACTACTTCATTCACTTCATTGGCTCCCTGTACAAGCACTGTTATGACTATGAACTCTCTGTTCTCTGCCACAACTTTTTCTCGAATTCCTTCCCTTCCTATCTAACCGAACTTCTCTTTATTTCCCCCCCCTTCGACAGCTTCGCTCCTCCGCAGACGGGCGTATTCTTGCTGTCCCCAAGACTCGTACAAAAACATACGGTGAACGATCTTTCTCTTTCTGTGCCCCCAAACAATGGAATTCTCTTCCACTAGACACATCCGCAATATACCAACCATCACAGCCTTCAAAACTGCACTCAAAACACATCTCTTTAAACTCTACTATCCGGACTGATTTCCCCCCTCTGACCGACAAACGATGCTGCTGGGGGCCGTCCATGGCTTGACATTTAAATAGTTATGGGATGATTAGAGCGAATACACATTTGTTTTGTTTTATTTAATTAATGTATGTCAATTTTAAAGCTCATGATTATGTTTGTTAAATTGTATGTACAGCGTGGAGTACAACGCTATAGAAAACTACTATTAATAATAATAATAATAAAACACGGATCAGAACACAGGGATATGATAACAGGGATAAGGACACAGTTCAGGTCTATGGATAGTAAGTTTGTTTTTAAAGATTTCGAGAGTACAAACTCACATCAGGTCACGCTGACACTATGCGTGAATTGCATTCAGTTTTGTCCCCTCTTATTTAAAATCTGAAAATGTAACTGTAAGACATGTCTTCTCGACCCGGGGTGCTCGGGGGCGAGAAAGGGACCTATATGACATGTCTTCTCAACCATGGGTGCTCGGGGGCGAGAAAGGGAACTATAAGACTTGTCTTCTCAACCCGGGGTGCTCGGGGGAGGATTGGAACTATAGGACATGTCTTCTCTACACGGGGTGATCTTTAAAAGTCGGGGGAGGGGGTGAAATTTGCATTTCGTGGATCTGTGAGGTTAGGGGATTTACGAAAAAATAGATATTTTAATTTATGATAGACATTTATATATATATACTCGTTGAAGTGTACATAGCTACTACATCGTCTGATGAAGACGGAAGGAGGCCATATATATATATTAATTTCTTTAACAACACTTAAATTTATAAAATAAGTCACAAATCATTTTTTTTAAAACCCTAAATTTCTCTTTGTTAGTCAACAGTTTTCATTAAAAAATTTAGAAGTCCACTTAAAAAATAAAATATTAAAATGTTATGGTTACTTTTGTATGGGGTTCCGAGACTGAATAAAAAAAATTGTGCGGAGTGTGTGCGAGACCTAGTCGAGAAGTTCTAAAGACCTAGTCGAACAGTTCTAAAGACCTAGTCGAACAGTTCTAAAGACCTAGTCGAGAAGTTCTAAATACCTGGTCGAACAGTTCTAAATACCTGGTCAAAACAGTTCTAAAGAGGCGTTGAGCATGGAAAATGTTGGCAAACCCTACTTTAAAGGTAACTTATCGTCTGAGATTTAGACTTAATTTTGTTTCGATTAAAAAATCTCCAACACTAATCCATCATAGATTATTTTTTTTTTCATTACATCTGCTGAGAATTCACTTTTTCAGTATCGCTTTTTTAATGGCTTATTGTCATTGAATTATTCAGCCCCGTGGACTAGACAGCTCGTGGACTAGACAGCCCGTGGACTAGACAGCTCGTGGACTAGACAGCCCGTGGACTAGACAGCCCGTGGACTAGACAGCCCGTGGACTAGACAGCCCGTGGACTAGACAGCCCGTGGACTAGACAGCCCGTGGACTAGACAGCCCGTGGACTAGACAGCCCGTGGACTAGACAGCCCGTGGACTAGACAGCCCGTGGACTAGACAGCCCGTGGACTAGACAGCCCGTGGACTAGACAGCCCGTGGACTAGACAGCCCGTGGACTAGACAGCCCGTGGACTAGACAGCCCGTGGACTAGACAGCCCGTGGACTAAACAGCCCGTGGACTAGACAGCCCGTGGACTAGACAGCCCGTGGACTAGACAGCCCGTGGACTAGACAGCTCGTGGACTAGACAGCCCGTGGCCTAAACAGCCCGTGGACTAGACAGCTCGTGGACTAGACAGCTCGTGGACTAGACAGGTCGTGGACTAGACAGCCCGTGGACTAGACAGCCCGTGGACTAGACAGCTCGTGGACTAGACAGCTCGTGGACTAGACAGGTCGTGGACTAGACAGCTCGTGGACTAGACAGGTCGTGGACTAGACAGCCCGTGGACTAGACAGCTCGTGGACTAGACAGCCCGTGGACTAGACAGCTCGTGGACTAGACAGGTCGTGGACTAGACAGCCCGTGGACTAGACAGCTCGTGGACTAGACAGCTCGTGGACTAGACAGGTCGTGGACTAGACAGCTCGTGAAAGTCTGAACGTCTTTGAAGTCTTTATACTACTTTTTTTTTTTCATTAACATTTGGGATTAGCGGTAATAGAATATGAACTTAAATATTCCAGGAGCATGATCACACCCAAGGCGTAGAAAGAGGGGGGAGGGGCCGGCGGTCCGCACATATTTTTGGGAGGCATTGACGGTTCACTTCATATATTTGGCTCACTTCATATATTATTTTTACTTCATATATTTTGTTCACTTCATACATTTGGTTCACTTCATACATTTGGTTCACTTCATACATTTGGTTCACTTCATTACTTTGTTCACTTCATTTATTTGGCTCACTTCATATATTTGGCACACTTCCTTTATTTGTTTCACTTCATATATTTGGTTAACTTTATATATTTGGTTCACTTCAATTTATTTGGTTCACTTCATTTATTTGGTTCACTTCATATATTTGGTTCGCTTCATTTATTTGGTCAACTTCATTTATTTGGTCAACTTCATTTTTTGGTTCACTTCATTTATTAGGTTCACTTCATTTAATTGGTTCACTTCATTTAATTGGTTCACTTCATGTATTTGGTTCACCTCATTTATTGACTTCATTTCATAAATTTGGTTCACTTCATTTATTTTGTATTGCTTATTTTCAAGTGTATTCTGTATTAATTCTTTTTATACTAACAGTGTTGAAATCAAATACCGCCCCGGCATCATACACGGTAACTGCTCCACTGGATCCTCTGCGATGACCACTGACTAGATTCGATTCAAATACGTTTAAAAATTAAAGTTATTCAACCTTTGATCGAATTTGCTAAACCCTTCTTAGATGCTTTAAGACGAGGGAGACACAGAATTCCTAACACTGACCAATGGCTAGTTGATGTGTACTGATCCCTCTGAAATTCTGCCAAGGTCCTTCCCTCAAGCCGCGCCTCGTATCAATGAAAAGGATTGTGTGACTAAAGGTATTGAATACCATCATTGACCACCCACTCACCCGCACTAGGATTGTCTGACTAAAAGTATTGAATACCTTCATGGACCACCCACTCACCCGCATTAGGATGGTCTGACTAAAGGTATTGAATACCATCATTGACCACCCACTCACCCGCACTAGGATTGTCTGACTAAAGGTATTGAATACCATCATTCATTTACCACCCACTCACCCGCACTAGGATTGTCTGACTAAAGGTATTGAATACCATCATTGACTACCCACTCACCCGCATTAGGATTGTCTGACTAAAGGTATTGAATAACATCATTGACCACTCACTCACCCGCACTAGGATTGTCTGACTAAAGGTATTGAATACCATCATTGACCACCCACTCACCCGCACTAGGATTGTCTGACTAAAGGTATTGAATACCATCGTTGACCACCCACTCATCCGCATTAGGATTGTCTGACAAAAGGTATTGAATACCATCGTTGACCACCCACTCACCCGCATTAGGATTGTCTGACTAAAGGTATTGAATACAATCGTTGACCACCCACTCACCCGCATTAGGATTGTCTGACTAAAGGTATTGAATACCACCATTGACCACACACTCACCCGCATTAGGATTGTCTGACTAAAGGTATTGAATACCATCGTTGACCACCCACTCACCCGCATTAGGATTGTCTGAATAAAGGTATTGAATACCATCATTGACTACCCACTCACCCGCATTAGGATTGTCTGACTAAAGGTATTGAATACCATCATTGACCACCCACTCACCCGCATTAGGATTGTCTGACTAAAGGTATTGAATACCATCGTTGACCACCCACTCACCCTTATTAGGATTGTCTGACTAAAGGTATTGAATACCATCATTGACCACCCACTCACCCGCATTAGGATTGTCTGACTAAAGGTATTGAATACCATCATTGACCACCCACTCACCCGAACTAGGATTGTCTGACTAAAAGTATTGAATACCTTCATGGACCACCCACTCACCCGCATTAGGATTGTCTGACTAAAGGTATTGAATACCTTCATGGACCACCCACTCACCCGCATTAGGATGGTCTGACTAAAGGTATTGAATACCATCATTGACCACCCACTCACCCGCACTAGGATTGTCTGACTAAAAGTATTGAATACCTTCATGGACCACCCACTCACCCGCATTAGGATTGTCTGACTAAAGGTATTGAATACCTTCATGGACCACCCACTCACCCGCATTAGGATTGTCTGACTAAAGGTATTGAATACCTTCATGGACCACCCACTCACCCGCATTAGGATGGTCTGACTAAAGGTATTGAATACCATCATTGACTACCCACTCACCCGCACTAGGATTGTCTGACTAAAGGTATTGAATACCATCATTGACCACCCACTCACCCGCACTAGGATTGTCTGACTAAAAGTATTGAATACCTTCATGGACCACCCACTCACCCGCATTAGGATTGTCTGACTGAAGGTATTGAATACCATCATTGACCACTCACTCACCCGCACTAGGATTGTCTGACTAAAGGTATTGAATACCATCATTGACCACCCACTCACCCGCACTAGGATTGTCTGACTAAAGGTATTGAATACCATCGTTGACCACCCACTCATCCGCATTAGGATTGTCTGACAAAAGGTATTGAATACCATCATTGACCACCCACTCACCCGCATTAGGATTGTCTGACTAAAGGGTATTGAATACCATCATTGACCACCCACTCACCCGCACTAGGATTGTCTGACTAAAGGTATTGAATACCATCGTTGACCACCCACTCACCCGCATTAGGATTGTCTGACTAAAGGTATTGAATACCATCGTTGACCACCCACTCACTCGCACCCCCCCCCCCCACAACAACCTCGAAATCTCATAGCGTACCTGGGACAGGTTAGTCCCCATCGTTGTTTTGGTGAACTAGTTAAAGTTTTGAATAATTGGATCCTATTTAAGTCTAAATTCTCGCCCGCCCCCCCCCCCCCCGCCGGGCCCGCAACAGATAAAAAAATTAATCATCTTATAGCTGTCAGCTGGAGTAATCTGACCTTAATACCGGTCACTAACCACCACAGACAGCGCCTGTTGTAACAATGTCTGAATCGATCCCATTTCTGGTTCATAACCATACATTGTAAAGGACCCATCTTACATCGTGTTGTGTTGTACACCTTATATTCAGCATAGAATGGCATTTCAGCAACAAATAGAAAATTATGCCCAAAACATCTAAATTTTAAAAAAAAATTCCATTCTTTTTTAAATAACCAAAATGATTTACTCACGTCTCAAACTAACGCCAAACGTTTTTTAAACAAAAGTGTCAATGAAAAACCCATTCTTTTTTTTTTGTGTGTATCTTCACATAGTCTTTAGAAGGGAACACATCTCTAATTAAACCGTCTGAAGTTCATCCATCTTGGTTTTGGCCAAGCAAGAAATGACAGGTTGAAAAAGGGTTAAGGGCGGGGGAACATTTTTTTTTCTTCCTTCCATTTCGCACCAAAAATGGGGCTTTTCATGGCGTGATTAGGGGCGGGGGGGGGGGGGAAATGACAATGGGGCTTTTCATGGCGTGATTGGGGGCTGGGGGGTGCGGGAAATGACAATGGGGCTTTCCATGGCGTGGTTTGGGGGGGGGGGGGTAGACGTTTTCGGGTGCTTCTTCCCCTGATACCACCACTAAATGTCTGTCTGTTGTTTCACGTGGAATGCCGGCTCTTTCTTTAGAATAAATTCGGCTATTTTTGAGGGGGGAAAAAAAACTAATTTTAAGTGACATGCTGATCCTAAAATATTTTCTTTTCACACAAACTTGTATAAAAATGCATCGTCACTAAGAAAAAAAGGGTGTGGGGGGGGGGGGGCTGCTGACCCATGTTTTAGATGCACAGTGTATGGGACACCAGGTACTTGCAGATTGCAGACATGTTGGCATGCACGTGAAATGCTTAACGAGACGGTGTCAAGCCAGGGCTAAGATTTGTCTGCTACACGGCATGAGTCCTGCAAACAGATATGCATCGTCTACCTCCATCTACACCCCACCCCCACGACCGCTTTCTTCTAGACATAGGCTTTTATATCAATTTTATTGGCGGCACAAATACCAGCCCGACCACTTCCTTCTAGACATAGGCTTTGATATACCTTGTATGGCGACACACTCAATAGAGAGGTAATAAATTTGCACGGCTTAAGACGAGATCTTTTATTTTGTCCTCGACCTTCAAGCACGCATGAAGTATTAGAACTAGATTTTTTTTTTAAATCTGACCTTCACACCACATGAACACCAGGGTACCAACAGCCTGCATTAACAACATTTGTTAGAAAAAAACTTACAACATTTGTCAGACAAAAACCTACATTCACGATCGAACAAGATAAAACTACGCCGCGACAAATTCTGAGTTTTTTCCCCATATTCCAACATGCATTTATTTATAAACAAAATTGACATCAAAGATAACGTTTTGGCGCCCCCTTTTATTATGCGCCCGGGGCCTACAACCCCTTGGCCTACCGCCAAACACGGCCCGGCAAGATAGATTTTCAAAGTTATCAAGAAATTTGTTCATTTGAAAAAATTATTTTAAAATATCTTGTATAAATAAGGGTCCCTAGAATCTGACGGGCTGTCTGGACACGGCGCCATCTTGGAAGTGCTCGCACAGAATCCTTTGAAGAAACCATATTATTTTGTTGGAATGTGTCATGCCGTCCCTGTGAGCACATACTCATCAACCATATAGATAATAAGTAGTATATGGGCAACTGACAAAATACTACATATTTATTTCATTAAATAATTATTTTTTTAAATATATTTGAAAGTGATAAATATTTTAAAGGTATTTTTTGGGGGGTCATAGGAGTATTGCGTGGGAGGGGGGGATCTGTTTTCCGTGATGTGCGCCCTTATAAACGTGAGCGGTACGCTTACCCTCTGAAGAGATTGCCCCATAAGTTATTCTGCCTTGCCAGCTTGTGCGATCCAACGTAATTGTTCTTCCAGTGGTCCGGGCCAATGTCCGTTGTTTTGACGGGCCAAAGTCCATTGTTTTGACGGACCAATGTCCGTTGTTTTGACGGGCCAATGTCCGTTGTTTTGACGGGCCAATGTCCGTTGTTTTGACGGGCCAATGTCCGTTGATTTGACGGGCCAATGTCCGTTGTTTTGACGGGCCAATGTCCGTTAATTTGACGGGCCAATGTCCGTTAATTTGACGGGCCAATGTCCTTCGGCCTCGGTTCGGCTTTAACGGAAACGAAGTGCCGGACCGGGGATGGGGACGCTGCTCTTCGTGAGTGGCCGGCCAGAGAGTTTCGGGCTCAGTGCCGCTTCTGCCGATTACTTGTCAGGTGTTTGTGGCTGGCATAATAAGGTGCTTGTGTCTGGCATAATCCGGTGCTTCTGTCTGGAATTAATACGGTGCTTGTGCCTGGCATAATCCGGTGCTTCTGTCTGGCATAATACGGTGATTGTGTCTGGCACAATCCGGTGCTTGTGTCTGGATTTCTTCTTGTTTTTGTGTATAACCTGAATAACGTGCACATTTTTCATGAATGACGTGACATCTTGGCTTAATGACGTATATATCTAGTCTGAATGACGTGATGTCTTGCCTAAATGACGTACACATCTTGCCTGAATGACGTCCACATCTCGCCTGAATGACGTAAACATCTTGCCTGAATGGTGCGCACATCTTGCCTGAATGACGTGTACATCTCGCCTGAATGACGTGCACATCTTGCCTAAATGGCGTACACAGCTTTCCTGAATGACGTACACATCTTTTCTAAATGGCGTACACAGCTTTCCTGAATGACGTACACATCTTGTCTGAATGACGTACTCTCCATCGCTAGTGGTGACTTTTACACGTTTTTTTTTTTACTTTCATCTCACCTCACATAGACCATAATGGGTTATATGTTAGTATTTCTCATTGCCATTATGGATCCTATATTGCATACACATTACGGTTGTGCGTCAACCTGCATTCAAAGTTAACAGATAGATGTACACAATGTCCACATCTCTACCTTGTCTCCTTAAATATTCGAGGACCGCTGCAGTCACAGGGGCTGCATGACCCACGAGAACCGGTGCAGTCATAAGGGCTGCACGGCCCACGCAAGTTCAGCGGAAAGAGGAATGTTCTAGACCAGCGGTTCTCACCCTTTCTAATGCCGCGACCCTTTAATACAGTTCCTCATGTTGTGGCGACCCCCCCAGCCACAAAATTGTTTTCGTTGCTTCTTCATAACTTTAGACCATATATGTTTTCAGATGGTGTTATGCGACCCCTGGGAAAGAGTCGTGCGACCCACAGGTTGAGAACCGCTGTTCTAGACCATACCATATCGGCTAATCGGGACCACCGCCATGACCTTCCTGTGACCTAGTTATAAGACAAGGTGGCACAGCTTCATCTTCTCATGACCCTGTTATAGGACAGCTCCCCAGCTACCTTTCCACTACTTCTACTACCTAGTTCAACGATAGCTCGTCTTTCAATGTCAAGGACATTGAAACTCTGTTAGATTCACTTGTAAAAGCCATCAAGCCAAAGTGGTCCGCAATGTACTATATTGTAAAACAAAATAAT
The DNA here is from genome assembly GCA_964017045.1 of Omphiscola glabra. Lineage (NCBI taxonomy): Eukaryota > Metazoa > Mollusca > Gastropoda > Lymnaeidae > Omphiscola > Omphiscola glabra. The sequence goes on along the minus strand of OZ024803.1, from coordinate 4,960,773 downwards.
GCGTTCAAAAATAAATTTGACGCAAAATTTTAACGTGTAAACCAAAAAAAAAAGATTCGACTAAATTTCCTTTCGATCAAATTTCCGTTCGATCAATTTTCCGTCGAAGAAATTTCTTTCGATCAAATTTCCGGATACGGTTTCTGAGTTGGGCAAATCTGTGGAAGACGCGCACTTGAAGTTTGAAAATATTAAAACTTCACATACCTACATCCCTTTTGGCATTATTTTTAGTTGCCTCGTGTTAAAAAATCTGGCCATACATTTCACGACGGCACATTTTTTTCAAGCTTATTTTACTTTTTTCTTTTACATGACCGGAGAAGTGTTTTTGATTGAAAGATAACCAAAACATTTTCTCCTCTTCCATCTTTACTGATTCGAATAGATTTATATTGTACTTAAATTGGCAGGTCTCAGAAATTGACATTTTTACTGGAATTTTATAGTGTCTTCTTTTAATAAAAAAGAAGGAAAATTTATATCAAATAAAAAAAGTTGATTCCCAATATCAATTTGGCTTAAGCCATTATAGCAGTGGTTCTCAACCTTCCTATGGCCGCGACCCTTTGATACAGTTCATCGTGTTGTGGCGACCCCCCAGCCACAATATTATTTTTGGTTATACTTCATAACTATAGAGCCTATGTGTTTTCAGGTATAGTCTTAGGCTACCCCTGGGAAAGAGTCTTGCGCCCCCAAAGGGATCGCGACCAACAGGTTGAGAACCGCTGCATTATAGTGTCCCACTCCACTCTTCAATTCTCATTATAACATATTTTTTTAATCCGCCAATGCAAACAGATAAGCCTGTCTGAATACCAGGTCATTAATACAAGGATAACACCTTCAACGACCTACACTTGTGTTTCTCAAAGTGTGGTACGAGTACCCCTGGGGGTACAGGAAAAGTTTGGTGGGGGTACGCGCTGCAAAGGGCAAATACAATTTTAAAAATTATTTTTATTAAAGTATGTGCATTTTTTTTAAACGAGGGCCACTCAGTGTTACGAAAATTATAGACACGTTTACACATATGTCGAAAGTTTGAGAAACACAGTCCTACAAGATTTCAAATTCACCAAATAAAGGTTTGCATTATACACCATATTTGACTTTGCTCGAAATAGATAACATTGTTGTGTGTGGGGGGGGGGGGGGGGTTTCCCCCACTAGATATAAAAAATGTTATGTCTGTATTTATTTATTTTTTGGGGTGAAACTCTTTGAATAACCAACTTCCGCAATGCTGCAACGTCATCTATTTAGTGTCTTTCATTAAGACAGGTAACGCATTCGAAACAGGTAAAGGGTTACATTATTATTATAATCTTCCATTGTCTTCAAATGATTAGCTGGATGGCCCCTGGTGTAGACTCAGTAGCTGTGTCCATGTCTATTTTTTTTGTGTCCATGGCCATTTTTTTTGTGTCCATGTCTATTTTTTTTGTGTCCATGGCCATTTTTTTTCAATGCTCTACTTTAGTCCATCAGCTAGATTAACCTCCGAAGTTCTCATCCAATTTCGTTTTTGCGATGGCCGACCATTTATTTATTTAAAGCATGTCTGGCATGCAATGTTCTCATTTATAATCTGTTCAGATCGTCTCGTACAAGCATTGTCGTGCAAAGTTGGGGGTTGAAAGGGGGCATTCGCCCCAAACACCTGCTTGAGAGGCCGGGTCAAAATGTTACTTTTTCATTATAAATTTGTGTATTAATATATTAATTTTTGAGAGGGGTGGGGGAATGCACGATAAATTTAGGCAAGCCCCGGGTCCAACTTGCTACGGCCCTGCGTTTAGGGTTTCCCAACAAAATGTTTTAAATCCTGGTAATGAGAATAATGTCTGACTTCTACCGGGGCATACTATCTGAACTTTGTTCAAACAAATATTCTCACGCGTCGCGAGACTTATTGTGACGCAAGTGGAGTCCTGTTTTCGTCAGCTTTGCCAGTTTTGGTAATAAATAATACCCCTCCATCCCCACCCACCCCATATGCCCTGCATACCAGGCCATTTGATCTCCACATCCTCAAACGACCCCCGCCTACGCAAAAAAACACCAAAAAGGCATCGCAACCTCATCTATGTCACCCATATCTAACGCCAAAGTTAACCTGTCCGTCAACTAGGACAAACCTGTGTTGGACACGCCCCTTTTGTTTCTTTAACCGAACCAGTTCGGATGTCATCAGTTTTTTTTTTTGTATTATTCTATATTAATATGCAAGGATGTACACACACACACACACACACACAAACACACACAAACACACACACACTTACAGACTGCTTTGCTGGCCTAGATTTCAGACAGCTGTACACACACAACACAGATCCAGCAGTTTGAGTTGACATTCGCGGGGTGAATTACACGTCCAGACGGATGATGTAAGGATGGGTTTGTATTCTCTGAACCCTATACCCCTGAACTCAGATCAGATTCTCTTTATCACAGTCTGCAGCAATAATTCTCGCAAATGCCATTAAAAAACATCAGCGGTTCTCAGTTGGTGGTGTTGTTTTAAACATTATGTATCCCCGAATCATAATTTAGAATGAAAATTAACTAAAAAAGAAGGGGAATAATACTAGACTTTATTACAAAATTCGACTAAAATTATTTAAAACCGGGTGCCATCCTCCCCACGGGGTAGATTAGCGTAACTTCAGGCTGTGTTCAACTGAGTTTCGTGAATTGGGGCACATGAGGGCTAGTGCCCCAGATTTTAAAATTTAAGAGATGAAAAAAATTAAATAGTAAGAATCTTCTCTGCTTGCCAACTTGCCCACACTTCTATACTTGCCCACACTTCTATACTTGCCCACACTTCTATACTTGCCCACACTTCTATACTTGCCCACACTTCTATAATTGCCCACACTTCTATACTTGCCCACACTTCTATACTTGCCCACACTTCTATACTTGCCCACTTTCATAAACTTCTATACTTTCCCACTTTTACACACTTCTATACTTGCCCACTTTTACACACTTCTATACTTGCCCACTTTTACACACTTCTACACTTGCCCACACTTCTATACTTGCCCACACTTCTATACTTGCCCACACTTCTATACTTGCCCACACTTCTATACTTGCCCACACTTCTATACTTGCCCACACTTCTATACTTGCCCACACTTCTATACTTGCCCACACTTCTATACTTGCCCACTTTCATAAACTTCTATACTTTCCCACTTTTACACACTTCTATACTTGCCCACTTTTACACACTTCTATACTTGCCCACTTTTACACACTTCTATACTTGCCCACTTTTACACACTTCTATACTTGCCCACTTTTACACACTTCTATACTTGCCCACTTTTACACACTTCTATACTTGCCCACTTTTACACACTTCTATACTAGCCCACTTTTACACACTTCTATACTTGCCCACTTTCATAAACTTCAATACTTGCCCACTTTCACAAACGTCCATACTTGCCCACTTTCACAAACTTCTATACTTGCCCACTCTCACACACTTCTATACTTGCCCACTTTTACACACTTCTATACTTGCCCACTTTGACACACTTCTATACTTTCCCACTTTTACACACTTCTATACTTGCCCACTTTTACACACTTCTATACTTGCCCACTTTTACACACTTCTACACTTGCCCACTTTTACACACTTCTATACTTGCCCACTTTTACACACTTCTATACTTGCCCACTTTTACACACTTCTATACTTGCCCACTTTTACACACTTCTATACTTTCCCACTTTTACACACTTCTATACTTTCCCACTTTTACACACTTCTATACTTTCCCACTTTTACACACTTCTATACTTGCCCACTTTTACACACTTCTATACTTTCCCACTTTTACACACTTCTATACTTGCCCACTTTTAAACACTTCTATACTTGCCCACTTTTACACACTTCTATACTTGCCCACTTTTACACACTTCTATACTTGCCCACTTTTACACACTTCTATACTTTCCCACTTTTACACACTTCTATACTTTCCCACTTTTACACACTTCTATACTTGCCCACTCTCACACACTTCTATACTTGCCCACTTTTACACACTTCTATACTTGCCCACTTTTACACACTTCTATACTTGCCCACTTTTACACACTTCTATACTTGCCCACTTTTACACACTTCTATACTTGCCCACTTTTACACACTTCTATACTAGCCTACCTTTACACACTTCTATACTTGCCCACTTTCATAAACTTCAATACTTGCCCACTTTCACAAACGTCCATACTTGCCCACTTTCACAAACTTCTATACTTGCCCACTCTCACACACTTCTATACTTGCCCACTTTCACACACTTCTATACTTGCCAACTCTCACACACTTCTATACTTGCCCACTTTCACACTTCTATACTTACCCGCACTTTCCAACATTTGCCCACACTTGCCAATACCCTCCCACACTTGCCCACCTACCCTTCTTTTTAAAAATTGACCAAAAACATCAAAGTTTTTTTGTTTTTTTTATTTATTTGCACACCATTGTTTCCTGTCTCTTTATCGAAGATCACCACTAATCAGACTGTAATGAGCTTAAAGCTTCAATCACACTGTAGCCGCATCACACCAAAATATTAGACTGACATACGAGACCGACTTACGCATAAAACCAAAATGCACATTTTAAGTGCAGATGCTCACAGCAGCTAAGTCAATCACGGTCGCAGTCGGTGCTTTACGGACGCATATCAAAGAAGTTCGGTCGAATTATTATTTTTTTGCAGCATTGTCCGGCTGATGCTCTGAAAGAAAACAAAAATAACGGCTCAATTCGAGTGTTGTTTCCATAGTTTTAGCGAAGACACTTTGAGCGCTACAGCTACAGTTTACAATTGTAATTCGTCGGATTAAGAATCGGTTGCTATTTCAAAGTTCGTATGCTTACTTTGCCACCATAAATCAGTTTCACTATCAGAATCGTCCAACACTATTTAAAAAAAAGATCAAGTCAGCCGTTATGCTAAGCCATGAAGATGGCTGATTGACATCAGTAAATACCGTTTGCAAATGAATGCATGTCAGACGAATTTGTCTACCAAAAAATCTGTGTCGCGTGTCTGTCTAACATATAAATGATAACTAGCTCCAACGTAATGGTAGCTTAAGACAAATTTCACGCTGAACACTAGAAAGCTACTTCACTGTCCATTGCAATAACGATGCCCTGACGTATAGAGAATTACCTCACTGATAATCACAATCAAAGATGTTTTAATTATACACTTTAAACAATAGGTAGTTTAACTACACGTTTGTTTTCAAAAATCGAACGTTCATTTTTACAAGGCAATTATCGAGAAAATGGCGTTTGCGGACACATCACTGGTCCTTGTGTACACATCACTGGACCTTGGGGACACATCACCGGTCCCTGTAGACACATCACTGGTCCTTGTGAACACATCACTGGTCCGTATGGACACATAACTGGCTATTGTGGACACATTACTGGTCCTTGTGGACACATTACTGGTCCTTGTGGAGACATTCACCTTAAAATTGTAATGATTGGGATAAATATGAATTTATTTTACGAATTTGAATTCGTGAGAATTAATCGGTAAGGGTGTGGGGGTGAGGGTGGGTGGGGTGGAATGAGTTCAGTTACTCTAAAGTCTCGTAATTTGGCTACTTCGAAGACGAGTTCTTTTAGAGTCTTCTCCTTGACATTGTAGTGGTGTCCTGCTAGCTATTTATTGCTACAGTAGTGTCCTGCAGACTGTATATTGCTTCAAGTGTTACTTTTGTTTCATCCACACACCTAAATAGACGTAGCGGATGCTTTAAAAAAAGTACAAAATAAAAGTACATGAATTTTTAAAATACCTTTATTTCAACACAAAAAACTACTTTTTATGCGATGTAGTTGCAAACTATTTGACAGAATTGTTATGACAAAAAAAAATATTTTAAAAATAATGAATTTTTAGATGTTCTGTTTGTTTAAGGCAGCCTTTCACCACCCCACCCTCTTTTTTTTCTTCCTTCTTCCTCCCTCCTCTTCCACCCCCACCCCCCCCCCCCCCCCATATTATTGGAAATTTTCAGAAACGAATAAAATATAAACGGCAATTACGTACCATTACCGTGTGTTATTTAATCTAGTTCTATCCGTCTACAGCTCAGACACTTGTCTTTTATTCACCGTACAGTTTCTCGGTAACGACGTGCATGTAACCCAAGGGAAATGCCCCCTAGTGCACTGAAGTGACATCCTTTTCTAAAAATATATTTTTCGTCCATCTTTCGGAAAAAGAGACATTTAGTCACCGGACACGATGAGACGCACTTGATAACTTCTGCGCATGTCAGGAAAGCACTTCCCGTGTTGACTTGACATAAGTTCTCGCTACGTCTCGGTAGTAATGAGGGCAACGAGACCTGTGAAGAAACGAGGCCCCGAGGCTAACTTTAGCTCATGTAAAATTTACAATTCATTTTAGGCAGATACCCGTATTTTTATATCATTTAAAAAATGTAATGCGAACCCGTGGTTTTGTTTGACAATGAAGGCGTCTCACCATGATGATGAACACGGCACAATAAGGACAATGAAGAAGAGTTTTTGCTTTTTAAAAAAAAATTAAGGAGACCTAATGGATAGCTCCTTTAATAAATAAGCTGTAAATGTGATGCTTTCAAAATATTTTGTAATGTATAGAAAATGTAAATATTTGTGATGAGCTTCATCAGGCCAATGTTACGTCATAGGCGACAATCATAATCACACAATTCTAGTGCATTTAAAAAAAAAACACGATAGGCAGACAGACACAACAGTAAGATAAATGCAGACGCAAGATCCATATTAGAAAGACAACATTAATACATGCACACATTGAAATGGAAGACAGACACAAAACATAAAGACAAACACTAGCAACACAGGCACAATACGACATGCACAACGACTAGACAGACCCAGCAGTAAGACAGGCCGAAAATAACCAGGGACGCAAGATCCATATTAGACAGACAAATATCCACACATCTGTCGGAAACAATGACTTGCTGAGTTGTGAAACACATAGAAAACAATTAACAATGAAGTTAAGAATAAGAATAATTTATTTTAAAATTTCAATTTATATTTATTTAAAACAGTGTGGAAATAGTAGAAAACAATTTTTGTTTACAACGGGATAACAAATGTAAAGCAATACATCTTACAATTAAAAGATTCATGAATATAAAAGTATAAATTTATTTAGTCGCGAGGGGAGGGAGGGAGGCTAGAATTTCTACCGAAAATGAACATTCTTAAGACATTTATTCGCAAAAAAAACAGTATGTGTATATAAATAACAGCCGAACACACGGACTTGTTTACATGTTTCTATTTATAACTTCCACATTGGTCTATTTATAACTTCCGCATTGGTCTATTTATAACTTCCACATTGGTCTATTTATAACTTCCGCATTGGTCTATTTATAACTTCCCTGATCTCCTATCACCAGCTAGGTACGCGTACTGAGTTGACGTTATTGAACAGAGATTTGAAAACATCTCGGCGGTGGTTGGGGGGGGGTATCCATTGTGCATTGTATTCTTTTGTATGTTGAACACTGCTTCGTGTTGGGCGTTGTGTTGGGCGTTGTGCAGCGCGTTGTGTTGGGCGTTGTGCAGCGCGTTTTGTTTCGTGAAATGTGGTGTGTTTAGACTTGACGGACTTTGGACTGAGTCTCCGGGCTTTGGACGAGAAACTGCTGGTCATTGTGCCATCAATCTACAAGCCTGGACACTGGTCATTGTGCCATCAACCTACAAGCCTGAATGCTGGTCTTTGTGCCATCAACCTACAATCCTGAATGCTGGTCATTGTGCCATCAACCTACAATCCTGAATGCTGGTCATTGTGCCATCAACCTACAAGCCCGGACACTGGTCATTGTGCCATCAACCTACAAGCCTGAATGCTGGTAATTGTGCCATCAACCTACAATCCTGAATGCTGGTCATTGTGCCATCAACCTACAATCCTGAATGCTGGTCATTGTGCCATCAACCTACAATCCTGAATGCTGGTCATTGTGCCATCAACCTACAATCCTGAATGCTGGTCATTGTGCCATCAACCTACAAGCCTGGACGCTGGTCATTGTGCCATCAACCTACAATCCTGAATGCTGGTCATTGTGCCATGAACCTACAAGCCTGGACGCTGGTCATTGTGCCATCAACCTACAATCCTGAATGCTGGTCATTGTGCCATCAACCCACAAGCCTGGACGCTGGTCATTGTGCCATCAACATACACGCCTGGACGCTGGTCATTGTGCCATCAACCTACTTGCCTGGACGCTGGTCATTGGGCCATCAACCTACAAGCCTGGACGCTGGTCATTGTGCCATCAACCTACAATCCTGAATGCTGGTCATTGGGCCATCAACCTACAAGCCTGGACGCTGGTCATTGTGCCATCAACCTACAAGCCTGGACGCTGGTCATTGTGCCATCAACCTACAAGCCTGAATGCTGGTCATTGTGCCATCAACCTACAAGCCTGGACGCTGGTCATTGTGCCATCAACCTACAAGTCTGGACGCTGGTCATTGTGCCATCAACCTACAATCCTGGACGCTGGTCATTGGGCCATCAACCTACAAGCCTGGACGCTGGTCATTGTGCCATCAACCTACAAGCCCGGACGCTGGTCATTGTGCCATCAACATACACGCCTGGACGCTGGTCATTGTGCCATCAACCTACAAGTCTGGACGCTGGTCATTGTGCCATCAACCTACAAGCCTGGACGCTGGTCATTGGGCCATCAACCTACAAGCCTGGACGCTGGTCATTGTGCCATCAACCTACAATCCTTGACGCTGGTCATTGTGCCATCAACCTACAAGCCTGGACGCTGGTCATTGTGCCATCAACCTACAATCCTGGACGCTGGTCATTGGGCCATCAACCTACAAGCCTGAACGCTGGCCATTGGGCCATTAACCTACAAGCCTGGACGCTGGTCATTGTGCCATCAACCTACAAGCCTGGACGCTGGTCATTGGGCCATCAACCTACAAGCCTGGACGCTGGTCATTGTGCCATCAACCTACAAGCCCGGACGCTGGTCATTGTGCCATCAACATACACGCCTGGACGCTGGTCATTGTGCCATCAACCTACAAGTCTGGACGCTGGTCATTGTGCCATCAACCTACAAGCCTGGACGCTGGTCATTGTGCCATCAACCTACAAGCCCGGACGCTGGTCATTGTGCCATCAACCTAAAAGCCTGGACGCTGGTCCAAGTAAATACTCGTTTGTGCTAATTTGAAATGCGTGTCGTATGCGCATTTGATGTGAGATTGAATGATCAGCTCCAGTCAACAGCATTTTTGCGGGCATCCTAGAGATATATTATGAGGTTAAATTTCCACTGCCCAACTGCCAAAATGCCCAACTGTCCAAATGCCAAAATGCTCAACTGCCCAAATGCCAAACTGCCCAATTCCTGGCATCGGGATTTATATATTCCCCAATTAGATTTAATTACCGCGATGAAATGTTCATATCCCAAACCTTAGATTCCCTGAGTTACTTAAAAGCGATGACCCTGACGTTCAACCCCTCACCAATTTCCCTCTAAGGTTTGCTGGTTCGTGTGCAAAATCATACAGTTGTGTGCAAAGTTTTACTTTGCAGAGTGCAGCGTATCTGTTCGAATTGAATTTTATAAAAAGTTGCTTCGCGGATGCTCAAAACTGCTGCGCGGCCGCGCAGCCGCGCAGCTTAAAGGGAACATTGCCCCTGACTACCACAGCTATAACGTGACTTCTGGTAGCTGCATACAGGCAGATCATTACAAAGACATGAACTACCACAGCCATAACGTGACTTCAGGGAGCTGCGTACAGGCAGATCATTACAAAGAAACGGCTCGTCACTGCGAAGTACCGTGACAATGGGCTCACCTATTTAGCTTCGCCCTGTGTGTTAGTGGTACTTTTAAATTGAATCGGGTTCACACTCTATCCAAGATCTGGTAGGTAGTAGGTAGCAGGTAGTAGGTAGCCTTCTAAATTTAACCTTCATATTCAGGACAATACCAACACAAAAGACGTGGGTGTAGCAGACGTGGTGAAAGAAATCAATACAAATATGCCGACATGATCTATTTGTATTAAGTTTTTATTCAACTCCAAAGGCGATAGCTTCCAAAAATATTCCTTATTGATTTTTGCCCCCTTTGTGCATTTCTAATCTTAAGATCGTATCTAAGGTGTCGAATGAATAAGGAGCCACGCGCTTCCAGTGGTGCTGTAATGACACCGTAGGAAATTAGTAAAACACAGTAAGGTTAAACCTGAAAAAGGAACGCAACAAAACAACGAACGTGTCGACAGGAAGCCTTCGTCAGCGAACAAACAGAAAAAACGAATAAAATTTAAAAATATCAACAACAAAAATAAAATAACATAGCACTTAGCTGAGAAGTAGTATCCAAGAGGGCAGCAAAAGTTTTGTGACAGAAAGTAAGTGGGAGAAAGGTTAAATAGGGAAGAGGGAAAGAAAAGAGGAGAAGTAAGTCCAGTGCGATAGATCGTGACTTGGAGGGGCGGAGCTAGGTAATGGCACCTTCAATGGTACAGTTTATAATATGATATGATCATTTGTTTACAGCAAGATTTTTTTTTTTAAATCCAATAATAGACTTTATTTACAAGACGGACGGATCCTTCAAGCGATATTTTTATAAATTAAGAGAGTAGACAAATCAAATTATTTTAATGAAAGAGGAAGTATTAGACATTTGTGTTCAACTACATGAATGGGAAATTAAAAATGTTTAACAGTTGGAGAGATATTTTTGGAACCGTTCAACATACGAGTTTGATAAAAACAATATTTGTGCTTTGTACAGTTGAAATAAATGTGTAAGGAAAAGTACAGGTATTTTTTTTTAATAAAGAGGACCCAAAAAAAAAATTCAGGTGAAAGGAGTTGCATGATATCTTTCTCAGAACAGACTACATGGTATCATTATCGGAATTGGCTACAATTTGGATATTCTTCTGTTAGGGATGAAGTTTACAATTCTCCGAATCCGTCAAAATTGCACGAGCAACTGAGCCTCAACTCGAGCTTGCCTCGCGCTTTCACCGAGTCTTACGTCTTCTGACCATTGGCCATGGCAGCGAACTGTGGGGACGAGTCTCCCCGATGATGTGAGACCCATTAACTTTAAGGGACGGGGAGAGCATATCACAATTCCTGCTGCCAAGACGCCACCATACAGGAAATCATAAATGAATACACACATACATGTACATAAAAAGTATAATAGAAGTCACGTCTGCCGGGGAAGGTCGTAGTAGTGTAACAGTTCATTCTCGCCGTGGGGACACACCAATGACCACTTCCGGCAGGGTAAGGAGGAAACTCCGCTGTGCTTGTGCGGGGAAGCCCAAACTGACGTCATATATTAAAATGAAATAATCTCAGCCACTAGTCTTGTCAGTGGCTGTTCTTGTTTACATCAAATGATTTGTTGTTGTATTGTATGGTAGTTTAAATAGCGTCTTTTCAAAACAATTGTTCCGCCAAATGGATTTTTGTTGAAAGATCTTTTTTTGCATTTCTTGTTTTGTGCAAGATGTCAGCGAGCGTTAAGATTAACGACAAACTGAATGCAAACTGGCGTTCCTGTTTGGAGACCTATTTTCGGGTGTTCTCAGACCTGGGGCATCACGTGGATCCTGAGTCCTCCTCCGTGTCCAGGGTATACCTGATCCTTGGCTCCAGGTGCAGGCCCCAGGCCTCCATCTCCTGGTCCATTAGGTGGATTTGTTCGTGCGTGAACCAATTCATCCAGTCGCCGACCTCACCTATTGAAAAGATGAAAAAGGTCAAAGAATGAAACAGGTGACTTCTCTCCAGAGTGAGATATCATTATCAAGAAGGGAAGAAGTTGTGTGGAGGGAGTGGGGGTGGCGGTTTCCTGTTTGTGGCATATTTTTCTTTATATCAAATGGCAGCATTTTCAGCCAACTGCAGGGTTTTTCGTGGAAAAGTCTGTGTGTGGGGGTGGGGTGGGAGGTGGTGGACACTTATAGAAACGCCGACTACCATTACTGAGTCAGTGGAATCGATTCCTTCAATGCCTTAACCAAACAAAACAAAACAAAAACCGAATCTCAATCATCTGCTCTCCAAACAAAGACGCCTCGTGGCAACATATCAATGGAGACCAACCAACCTTTCCTGTAGATCGGGGACTGTCCATCTTTGCTGAGCACGAGGGTGTAGTCCTCCTTGTTCTGCTTCATGTTCTGGAAGCTGGTCTCCCTGTGGACAGCATCGATGAATTCTGTAGTGTGGCTGATGCCGAGGAAGTCCGACAGCTGTGTTGCGGCCGTCTGGAAGTCCTGGGGAAATGATCAAGTAGATCCTTGGGTTAAACGTTTTGATTGCTCCGTTATTTTTATTATATAAATTAAGTAAGAGGTAACATCGGGGAACATAGAGGGAACATCTAGGGTACATCTAGGGAACATTGAGGGAACATTGAGGGAACATCTAGGAAGAAATTATTGAACATCGAGGGAACCTCGGGGGAACTTCGGGGACCATCAAGGGAACAACTAGATAGCAACGATGGAACATCGAGGGAACAAAGGGGAACATCGGGGAACATTGAGGGAATTACGGGGGAACATCAAAGAAACATCTAGGTGATATTTAACAATAAAACCTATGTACTGCATTGTGAAAGGACAAATGGCGTTTAAATTTGGTGGAGACTATCAAGTATTTTAGTGATGAAAGAACTTAGTTCGTTCACTTACTGCTTGGAAGGCTTCGTAAAAGACCACGTGAACATTGTGTTTGCCGACCCTGGCCACTTTTAACCACGTGTCTGTGTGTTCGAACCAACTGTTGTAGGGAACTGAAACAGGAAACACACAACGTTAGAACAATCAAATCTCTGTCAACTTTAATAACGTTTCAAAACAAATCGTTTTATGAGTTTGTCTTTTTCTTTGTTTAAAGAAAGACTCGGTTGCTTGTCCGTGAAGACCATATTTTGACTGCTAAATCAAAGTGAGTTTGCATAAATCATACAGAAAAATTCACAAAAACAGTTTTTAACATAATACATTTTTAGGAGCGTTTATTTAAAAAGAAGTAAATATTTTTTTAATCTCGTTCACACACGATCGATAAATTGAAGCTTTAACTCTGTCAGATTGTTCTATTCTAAGTCCATGCTGATTCGATAAGCCAAGTTGGATAGATAAACCAAGTTGAATTGATATATCCAGTTAAATGTATCAGTCAAATTAATGTGATAAGTGAAGACGAATTGATTAATGAAGTTGAACTGATAAGTTAAGATGAATTGAAGTTGAATTGATAGATCAAGTAGAAATGATATGTTAAGGTGAATTGAAGTTGAATTGATAGATCAAGTAGAAATGATATGTTAAGGTGAATTGAAGTTGAATTGATAGATCAAGTAGAAATGATATGTTAAGGTGAATTGCTAAGTGAAGTTGAATTGATAAGACAATTTGAAATTATCAGTCGAATTAATTTTACGACAATTTGATTTGATAACTCATTTTGACTTGGTAAGTAAAAGTTGAATTGAGAATTCAAGTTGATTTAATAAGTCAAGTGGATTAAATAAGTCAAGTTGATCTGATGACGCAAGTTAATGTGATAGGTGAAGATGATTCGATAAGTCAAAGTGCTCACTGTTGCCGTTGAGGAAAAGTTGGAAAAATCCATCCCAGTAGCCGGAATAGTTCCAGGCTTTAAGATTGGTGATGAACTTGAAGTAGGACACAGCGATGTCTCGTGGGTTGCGCAGGCAGACGATAATCTTACAGCGCTTCCGGAGGAAGTCCAGGGGGATTCTGGGATAAGGCAGATGTGTACACAGCACGCGCTTTTGGTGAGAAAATAAAAATAAAATGCAAAAATACAATTATCGATAGTGTGGATTTTTAAAAAAAATGTAAAAGGTATTAAAGAAAAAAAAATATTATTTCATAATTAAAATCATAATGCTAATAATTTAAATGTTCCTTTTCGTATCCGACATATTTCATTTCATAATGCATGCTTCCGATAAATTGATTGGATATTTGTGAGTTGATAATTGTAATGTTTTAAAACGCAGGTTTCGTGTGTTAGCTTACAGGTGAGGGGAGCTCATCCAAGACATCCAAGGGAAGGTACTCCAAGTGCTTCATGGTATCTGGTGACAAGTTCCGGTATCGGTTGACAAGCATGGACGTGACCTCGTTCAGCCAGTGGGTCCCTGTGGGTAAAGTATTCGTGTTTGTTGTAATAATGTGAATGTGGTAAGATAATTACATAAGGGCTTGATTAAGATTGGCCAAAGGGGAGCACAGGGACTTGCTTTGTGAGCAGAAATCTACAATTACCCTAATAACAGGGAATTTCATCAAAATACAAAATGCTTTAAGACCCCGGTAACATAAACACGCTTTTTCTGCTGCATCCAATCTGGGAAGTGGGGTTGCGGTTGTAAAGTTTGTACAATCTGGGACGTGGGGTTGTGGTTGTTAAGTTTGTACAATCTGGGACGTGGGGTTGTGGTTGTAAAGTTTGCACAATTCGGGCCGTGGGGTTGTGGCTGCAAAGTTTGCACAATCTGGGCCGTGGGGTTGTGGTTGTAAAGTTTGCACAATCTGGGCCGTGGGGTTGTGGTTGTAAAGTTTGCACAATCTGGGCGTGGGGTTATGGTTGTAAAGTTTGCACAATCTGGGCCGTGGGGTTGTGGTTGTAAAGTTTGCACAATCTGGGCCGTGGGGTTGTGGCTGCAAAGTTTGTACCAGTGGAGTTGTGGGTTATCATCCCAGCACAATAGTTAGATTTATATTAATTTTTTTTTTGCTTTACATAATGTCACTAATTCATATAAGAATATATGAGGTAAGTATGTACACAGATTACATATGGTGAGTATGGTTGAGACATTAATGTCGTCTACAATTGTATATGTTTACAGAATTATTTTTTTTTTAAAAATGAAAATATCCTCAAATGTAGCACAGTATTCAGAAAACAACTTTATTAGACTGGCCATTGCATTGGAGGGTCCAGTTCTCTGCGATGAAATGTCCATGTCCGTCAATGTCTTTTCAAATGCTATTAAAATGATGGTAACGCGAAGAAACTGACCTGATTTGGGAAAAGTGACCAAAAGTGTGTCGTCCGGCCTCGCCTTGAAGTTCTGCAAGTTGATGATGTGTTCAGGCTGGACATTCGGGCCGAAGTAGTAGCCGGCGTCTTCAAGCAGTGACAGACAAGCGCCATTTTCATCTTCAAACTGAATTGGCTCCATTACGAATCTAGAGGGGGTAAAAATAGATTTCTCTTAAATTTCATTCCAAATCAAAAAAATTTGATCTCCGATGGTCACAGAGCAACAGCGTGATATCGGTCTTTGGTCTAGTTTCAAAGATAACCAGAATGGAATTCATTTATCATGGAATCTTCAACTAGTGTGTTGAAATATGATAGTCGAAATTTTAGGATTCAATGAATAAATGCAAGGTCAGACAGAGCTGGACTAGTGTCAAAGACAGAGCTAGATTGAAGTCACAGACAGCTGGACTGATGTCACTGACAGCTGGGCTGATGTGACTATTACTTTCAGCTAAGTGCTCTTTTTATGTAATTCTCATTTTCTGTTGTTGTTTTTTGCTGACGAAGGCTTCCTGCCAACACGTTCGTTGTTTTGTTGCTTTCCTTTTTTCAGGTTGTCCCAAAGTTTGTTTTACTCATTTCCTTTTTCAAAGGCAGACCTAGGCTTAGATGGATGTATGATGTGGATGGATGGTCTGAGTGGAAGGAAGTGGTGAGGTAGGCCAAAGGTCACAGGGATGTATGATGTAAAATGCCTCGTCGTATTTCGTTTACTTCACCATTCCAAAATTATAATTTTTTAAATCGTACACACGATACCCAGATTCATTCACAGAGAAACAATAGCCACGGGTAATCGAATATGCCCGGGCGAGCGCGAGCTCGCAAAAATGACGTTTGCAATACCTGTACTGTGGCCCGGATTTTATTTTCGGCACGGGCCAATCGAGAGGCCGCGGATTGTTGTCACGGTGATACTCTAACCATGACTCGGGTGATAAGAAACTAAGACGGTTTGGAACTGGGTACACTAAAAGCGCACGTACCGACAAGCTTATCGTTTGTGTTTACATAAATGTGGGGTCATGTCAGTGTCGTTTGGTACCTGTCCAAGAAATAGTTTGGTTTGTTTCGCGCCTAAAAAATAGTTAATGGAGATATGGGAAATCAAGACCGGGGCGTTTGCTAGAGGCGTAAATAAAAAGGAGTGCCGTGTCTAAATATTGTCCACTATCCATGATGATAATTTAATATTTTAGCCTGTATTAAAACGCTTTTACTATACATTTGTGTCCTCTTTTTGTATTTATAATTTTTACTACTGGTCTGGCGCACCAAACTGTCGGTGCGCAACTTAATCGTCCGCTAAATTTTAAGACGAAATAGAACTACGGTGTATTTTACTAACAGCCTTCGACGCCATATTGTTTACAGACTTCCAATTTTCAACGTTTGGATTATAATAATTATATCTTTGTAGAATTTTTTACTCGCCTCGGGAAATTTTCTAGCAGCTCTCCCACTGTTCACCCAACCTACAATTGCAATAATTCAGATGAATAATTAGTCCAAAAAAAAGTTGCTTGATGCACAGTGTCGTCGTGAGGATGGGGCGCCCGCCCTAAGCGCCATCTACAGAGGGCGACTGGGTCGTAATTTCCATGCAAAATATATAATGTGGGGGTGGGGGGATTTGCGACTAAAATATAGGCGCATCTTTTGATTGCAACGCCCTTGATCATGCACAGGAGTATGTTAAAAATTACAGGAAAGTTGGTTTTGAATGAAAAACAAAATGCAGTTTGAAAGATTCATGACGGGTTTCTCCTAGCTTTACTCCTGCGTGAGAATCAATACTTGAACATAACTAGAATAATTGCTACAGTGCCTCTAGGCTTTTAAATGTTCAATGATGTTGTTAAAGGGTCCCAAAATGTGAGACCCACTCCAATAATTTGAGAACCGCTCCTTTAGTGTGATAACCTCTCCTATAATGTGAGCCCCACTCCTATGATGTGAGCCCCACTCCCATAATGTGAGCCCCTCTCCTATGATGTGAGCCCCACTCCTAAGATTTGAGCCCCATTCCTGTGATGTCTGCCCCACTCCTAGATGTGATGACAGTTACAAATGCTCAATACAAATACAACAAAAACATTGATTTCCTATTTTTGTATTCGCCTTGAAACTCGGTGCATGCGCAGTGCACTAGTCGGTTTGTTATCCCATTTCGTTCCACAACCTGCCCTACCCCCTCCCCCTCCAACACCCCCCCCCTATTAACTCACATCACTACAGCTTGCCAATTCGAGTAATGTTGTAAACGAGAAATGCTCAAACTACGGCCCTCGGACAAGATTCGGTCCACCAGGCGTCCTTAAAATGGCCAGGTTAGCAGTGACAAATATAGAACCGGTCATTTACCATTTCATTAGCCAAAAGCATGTACATGCTTCCCCTTGAAATATTAATAATTTTACGCTGATCAGACAAATTTTCTTTTTACATATTGTATCGCATTTTCCTGTTTCTTTTTTAATTTTTAAAAAAAAATTTACAAATACGATTAAAAAACGCCATTTGTCAAATAAAAACAACAACAACAACAAATAATAATAATAAAGAAAAAAAGGAGCCTTGTCTGGAATAATATTCACCTTTACAACTAAACTAGACATCGTCCTTGAACCCTAGTTAAAAGAGTGATTTAATTTGGCAGGATTTTTGGGGGAGGTGGGGTGGGAACAACCTGGTAAGTAATTTGACCTGGCAGCAGAGTAAATGGCATATTTTAAAATTATAAAAAACATTAAAACAAATATTTATGTCTGAGGATACAACGCATACGCATAAATTATTCTGGTTCTTGATCTGGTAGGGTACGTTGCTGCATCCATATACTCACAACAGAGGAAAGCTATTGGCTCAGACAAACACATTGAAGGGCTCAAGGGAAAAACCAGTGATGTCAGGTTTTGAGAGTTTTGAGAAAATTGATAATAAAGTTTGAAAATCCTCATAAAAGTATCAAATTATTTTAAAAAAAAAAAAATTATTTATTGACTACGCTGCTCGTTCAGTTGGACCTGTGTGTCATATTATTCTATTGAGTGGAATGTAGCCACACGGGAGATAACTGGCAAATTTCGAAAAATTGACATCACTGGTTTTTCCCTTGAACCCTTCAAAACAATTTCACACATTAGCCGATTCCGCGGGAAATTCTGTCAACATCCAGAAAAGGACTAGTTGGATGTTGGGACAGCAATCAAATTACTATATAGGTTGTTTCGTTTTTATATATTATATATAATGGGGGGGGGGCTAAAAATTGTATTTATTTTTTTTTTAAATACCAAGTACAGGAGGTGACCAGGACATCAAAACCTGGCAGCCTACCAAGTACATGAGGTGATCAGGACATCAAAACCTGGCAGCCTACCAAGTACAGGAGGTGACCAGGACATAAAATCCTGGCAGCCTACCAAGTACAGGAGGTGACCAGGACATCAAAACCTGGCAGCCTACCAAGTACAGGAGGTGACCAGGACATCAAAACCTGGCAGCCTACCAAGTACAGGAGGTGACCAGGACATCAAAACCTGGCAGTCTACCAATTACAGGAGGTGACCAGGACATCAAAACCTGGTAGCCTACCATTACCAAGTATAGGAGGTTACCAGGAAATCAAAACTAAAAAAAAATATATCTAAAGTTTATAAAAAATAATTCTATACTGCAAAAGATCTAGTTTTAAATACGCTTAAGTTTACGATAACTCTAGAATTGAGCACGTTATGATCTAAGAGTTATCTGAGAAATTATCAAATCAATTTTTTTTAAATACATTTTTTTAACATTTCGCATACGAAGGCTTCTTGCCGACTCGTTCGCTTTTTTTAAGTCGTCTTTTTTTCCAGTTAAGAATAAGGTTGCTGTGTGTATGGAAATGCGAACGTTGAAAAACGTATAACGTAGTAACGTAAAGAGATCGTTATTAAAATGATCTAGGCTGTGAATGATCACCCGCGAGCACGAGTGAAGCCATGAGTGATGGGTTCAAGACACCAGCATCAGTTGACCCCGTAGCGGCCAGCCTATTGTTCGCCACAATCACAGCCCTCATTGATACCGACCGTCACACCTGAGATAATGAACGAGCCCAAAGCGAGACAAAGTTCAGGATGCTCTAATTGTCAAAGATGAACGAAGAATTTTTAATTATTTTTTATAACATTTGTTAAACTACAGATTTTTACCAAAAAATTCAAACAACTCAATCGCAAGAATGAAAATGGTACAAGTAATTGTTGGATAACCGATAAAACGGAGCATAATTTTTTTTTTAAACGAATGTTTTTATTAGCCTATAAATAAAGTGAAAAATCTGTGAGTTTATACATAAAGAAAAAAGAAATGAATTTGGCATCTTTATTCTAGCCTGTAAAAAATGTATTGAAATCCATTTCCAAATGTAAGAATCAAATAAGAAAGGGTTCAATATTTAAATAATGACGTTGATGGCAATAAAAATTAGGATATTGGTTTCTTTTAATTTCCACTTTTAATGTAAAAATTTAAAAAATCATAAAAATGTTAATCACATAAAGGCATCGCTGCAAAAGTCATCGAGATAAACCACTTTAGTTGTGTTTTAAAATTAATATATTAAAAATTAAAATTAAGAAATTATCATTGGTTTACGAAATGAGTAATAATTTCACTGGTGAAGTGTCTGCCCTCTTTCAAACGGCTATTTCAAATAAACTGTTGATTTTTTTTTTTAAATTGATTTATTGTCACTCCACCGTAAGATCTCATGTCAGTTTTAGTTCTAGGCTACTTCTCATTTTTTTAAAATCTAATCTAAGATTTTACTCCTGAAATAAATTCTAGTATTTTATTAGAATTTACTCCTGAAAAAATTCTAGTATTTTATTAGAATTTACTCCTGAAATACATTATAGTATTTTATTAGAATTTACTCCCTGAAAAGAAATTCTAGTATTTTATTAGAATTTACTCCTGAAATAAATTCTAGTATTTTATTAGAATTTAATCCTGAAATACATTCTAGTATTTTATTAGAATTTACTCCTGAAAATAATTCTAGTATTTTATTAGAATTTACTCCTGAAATAAATTCTAGTATTTTAAATTTTACCATACAACTTGATTTTACAAATGGAAATACTTTTACTCTTCACATTTTTTTTTTTACTAGCAAAATAAGTTTTATTCCAACCGCTGTGCCATTTGCTGGACACCCCGACGGCAGCCAAAAGTAAAACAAACCCTGAGAAAGAGAACATTCTTAGATCCACAGTCAACCCAGGCGCCTCAAAGCAAAACAAGTCACAACAATTAGTGTTTGTGTGTGTGTGTGGGGGCATGTGTTTAAAAAATCTTTTTATGTAACGTATTCCTCAGGACGCAGTAACATTGATTATCAACAGAGAACCACAAATTGTCAACTTACTGCGTTCATTTATATACAGCGCCAATGAAAACTGAAGCTTGTCGCGGTGGTTGTCCAACAGCGCAGTAAATCTACTCACAAAATATAAACACGCTGTTGTGGGTTGTTTGTGAGTGGGGAGAAAATAGTTTTCGCCAAAATATAAACAGCACGAGATTTGTGCCCGCTTCCTAGAAACTGTTGTCCACATTTGAAACTAAGAAAAACAAGTGCACCGATAAAGACCCGGTCTGTGTTTACAACTGTTTCTGAAACACCTATTTTAATCTCCCAGTAAGTCTTGAACTCGACAACTGTTTCAATGTTGAGCCTAAGATTATATTATTATTTTTTTTCCACAACGGTATCTTTTCACAGGGGAAGAACAAACACACACAAAATTAAACTCTCAGTACCAAATTAAAGAAATGTACAACATAAAATAATCTCAAATCTAAAAATGAGTTAGATAACTAATGATGCATTACCGTTGTAGGGTGATTTCTTGGTGCTGTAGTATGTGGTGTGAACAGACGTGTCGAGTTGTAAGCGCTAGCGGGCTACCCGCGGTAGACTTTATAGAAGTTGGAGATCAGCGGCGGTGTGTGTGTGCGTGTGTGAGGGGGGGGGGGCGCGACAGGATACCTGCCGTAGTAGTGATGAGTCACCAAACGATGACTTTGGCCTAGCTTACGGACACCGAAATTGTCGTTGAGCATAATGTGGGTGGGAGAGTGTCCACAGGTGTGACATTATGGGGTGCTAACTGCGGAGTGGACCAAAGAAGACCAACAACCAAGAGTCCGGACATTTTTTTTAGATGTTTTGTCCGTTTTGTGAGGATTGGGGTGACGAGTGGGGTGACGAGTGGGGTGAGGAGTGGGGTGAAGATTGGGGTGACGGGTAGAAAATGGGCCAGATTTTTTTGACACGAGCGGAAATTTTCATGAGTTTTAATTTTTTGTGCAACTAGTAATGATGTTTTTTTTTAAAACATACATTGAGTGTAGGCCTACACACGCAGGCACATGCATTGAGTGTAGGCATACAAACGCAGGCACATGCATTGAGTGTAGGCATACAAACGCAGGCACATGCATTGAGTGTAGACATAAAAACGCAGGCACATGCATTGAGTGTAGGCATACAAACGCAGGCACATGCATTGAGTGTAGACATAAAAACGCAGGCACATGCATTGAGTGTAGGCATACAGTTGAGTAAAAAGCTGTTAAAAAATTAATTAATATTTTTTTTTATTATCCACAAAATAAACATTTCACAAGTGCTACCAATCGGTGTGGTATTGAAATAGAATCGTACGGACTTAGATCAGCTTAGTTAGAAGGAAAGCAGTAGTACAAGCTAAAGGCAATCTTGACGAAAGCAAAAAAGGACACAGCCAAACAACGGTGTGTCGGCAAAAAGTCTTCTTTTTCAGCGAACAAGAGAACAACAAGAAATGCAGTAAATTAAATAAATTGACTTAGAGATTTAGAGCAATTGTTTGTTTTTTTAAATTATTTTTATTGTTTTTTTTCCCTCAAACAGAGCGCGCCATTTTCAGTCAGCTTTATATAATTTATATGGCTTATATTTTTAATATTTATATTTATATTGGGGGCTGCAAAGTCATGCACCGCCCTGGACGTAAGAAACGCTAGATACTCCGCTGACTGCAGACGTGGGTATATGTCATGATCAATCTTATTAGAAATAAAAGTTATCCTAACTTTAAGAAAAGTTATCCTAACTTTTATGATATTGGATAACCTTTTTTCACGTATGGTTCTAAATAATTTAGAGTTCGCCGAGCCCTTGGAACGACATCATGAATCTTGTGACGGACGTGTAGACAAATCTCTGAATGTATTAGACGCGTCCTACAACTAGAGTATGGTAGGTTTGGAGAGCATGTTGTGTGACCTGACCATTAACAGGCTGAGAACAACTTTTTGTGTTCAGGGGCGGAGTCAATTCATAGGTTGTTGTTTTTTTTTTAAATTTTCGTGAGTATTCAAGTAAGAAGGTTGGGTGCTAGACAACGGATGAGAATGGGCGGAGATTAAACCTATCAACCAATGGTGTTTTGGGGGTTTAAGGCTGGATAGGAATCAGAGAAAGGAATATTCTGAAAGTACTGGAAAACTGATTGGAAGTTGTGTTGTTGGAAAATGGCACCCAATCCCTTCCTCACCCCCCAATCCCCAATCCAATTAAAGTAGTGAATGTTTGAAGGGGAAAAAAAAGAACTTCTATGATAAGGATTGAAGTTCTGTGGTTGAATTATCTCTTCTTTTAAAAAAATTGTTTTTAAAGACTAAATTTGTTTGTTATATTGTTTTGCTCAGTAATAAAAAAATATTAAAAAATATAGAGCGCTCCTGTCTGAGATGTACCGGGATCTTGCAACCCCTCACACAACAAAATGTGATAGTCCACGGCTTCAGTACTGCTTCCACGGTGTTAACCCCGAGCTTGTCACCAAACTGGGTCAACATTTCACCGTCGAATCTGGTGGCCTTTTGTTGACGCCAAGATCGGATTGGGACTGCACTGGATCGGGAGAGGTCGACGTGCGCCATCTTGAAAATAATAATTGACAACAGCTTTGTTTTGTCTCTGTTTGTCGGGCTGTGTGGAGTGTTTGTTGTCGTAAAATGTCATCAAAAAGGGGGTTCTCAAATGAATCAGATACTCCGATGATGAAGATATGTCTCGTCTACTTAGTTAATTTATATTATTGTTTAGAGATCGTTTATTATTATATTACATTTAAGAAGAGCAGTAGAGCAGCAGTGATGTAGAGCAGCAGACGCTATCATGTCCTCATTTGCTCACTGTTTCCGGTGAAATTTTAAATATATATATATTATTAAATTTTGTAATGAATAGAATGTTTTGAAATATTTAATTATGTACGTTGTATCGACATGATTTAGTGTACTTCTCTCTCCCTTCTCTCTTTCTCCCACCCTCTCCTTTTTTCTTCCTTCTTAACTCATCCAGTCTCTCATCCCCGTTTCATCTTCTCTCCTCACATCTCAGATGTCCTGCGATAGCCATGAATGACCTGAAATGACGTGGTAAGATTGCCGAATGCTAGGAGTGGGCTTCCTAGCCATGATTGACCTGAAATGACGTGGTAAGATTGCCGAATGCTAGGAGTGGGCTTCCTAACCATGATTGACATGAAATGACGTGGTAAGATTGCCGAATGCTAGGGGTGGGCTTCCTAGCCTTGACTGACCTGAAATGACGTGGTAAGATTGCCGAATTCTAGGAGTGGGCTTCCTAGCCATGATTGACTTGAAATGACGTGGTAAGATTGCCGAATACTAGGAGTGGGCTTTCTAGCCATGATTGACCTGAAATGACGTGGTAAGATTGCCGAATACTAGGAGTGGGCTTCCTAGCCACGATTGACTTGAAATGACGTGGTAAGATTGCCGAATGCTAGGAGTAGGCTTCCTAGCCATGACTGACCTGAAATGACGTGGTAAGATTTCCGAATGCTAGGGGTGTGCTTCCTAGCCATGATTGACTTGAAATGACGTGGTAAGATTGCCGAATACTAGGAGTGGGCTTCCTAGCCATGATTGACTTGAAATGACGTGGTAAGATTGCCGAATACTAGGAGTGGGCTTCCTAACCATGATTGACCTGAAATGACGTGGTAAGATTTCCGAATGCTAGGAGTGGGCTTCCTAACCATGATTGACCTGAAATGACGTGGTAAGATTGCCGAATACAAGGAGTGGGCTTCCTAACCATGATTGACCTGAAATGACGTGGTAAGATTTCCGAATGCTAGGAGTGGGCTTCCTAGCCATGATTGACCTGAAATGACGTGGTAAGATTGCCGAATGCTAGGAGTGGGCTTCCTAGCCATGATTGACCTGAAATGACGTGGTAAGATTGCCGAATGCTAGGAGTGGGCTTCCTAGCCATGACTGACCTGAAATGACGTGGTAAGATTGCCGAATGCTAGGAGTGGGCTTCCTAGCCATGATTGACCTGAAATGAAGTGGTAAGATTGCCGAATGCTAGGAGTGGGCTTCCTAGCCATGATTGACTTGAAATGACGTGGTAAGATTGCCGAATACTAGGAGTGGGCTTCCTAACCATGATTGACCTGAAATGACGTAGTAAGATTTCCGAATGCTAGGAGTGGGCTTCCTAACCATGATTGACCTGAAATGACGTGGTAAGATTGCCGAATACAAGGAGTGGGCTTCCTAACCATGATTGACTTGAAATGACGTGGTAAGATTTCCGAATGCTAGGAGTGGGCTTCCTAGCCATGATTGACCTGAAATGACGTGGTAAGATTGCCGAATGCTAGGAGTGGGCTTCCATTGTAATGACAACACTGAATGATGTCATTGGAAACTTTTCTATGTTTGTGCCAGTCGAGAGATTTTGCCTACGTGTGTGTACTGGGAAAGGTCCCAATATTGTTATATTCTCAAGAATTATGACAGTAAAATGATGTGCACGCACACTGATGTAATACGTGTATATTATTTTGTTAAGAATTTGAAAGCAATTTAATTTTTTTACCAATCTTCAACGGGAAACGAAAGTAGAATTTAAAAAACCCAATAAATAACAACAACCACAACAATCAAAACGAAAGTAGACGTAGTCTTGAAACACCGCCACCAAATAATCATCAAAAAAATAATAATAATAATAATGGAATTAAAATTTGGCGAAAACAATTTCATTTTAAGGCACAGGTAACACAGGTGAGGGTATGCATCTTGTCATGGACCATCTCATGATCAGCTGATCTTACCCTAAACATCTACAATTTTTCTGATACCAGCTTGTTTTGGGGCGCGCCCAAAGGAAACACAATATATAAGAAACTAAGAAATTTTCAATGCAAATCAAAATAACTGCCGATAATTTATTATTTTTAATGTAATATGAAATGCGCAACATAATTCTTAAACGAATACACCAGCTCAATGAGTGTGTGTATGTACGCTCTAAGGAAGTTACAATACAGGTAGAACGCTGCACCTCGTCACCATTGGAGCCCTGGATGCCTCTTACTTCTTCTCTATATCTCATTAGGAAATGGCGTCAGCGGGCCGTCGAGCTTACGCTCCTAATGCCCCCCCCCCCCGGCGCCCACTCGCACCTGCCAGCCGCCTCGGCGACAGGCCGTGCGGGAGGGCGTCAGAGACATCCCCGGACGTGGAGCGTCCCCGCCCGCAACCGCTCGATCGGGTTCGCCGACAGAGACCCTCCCCGCCCGGAGACATCTGGTCGACCGAAGACGCTGTGTTTCAAGCGTCCGTGGTCCACTCTCCTAGGAGCCGGGACGGTAAATTAACGTCCTAAAATCTCCCCCCACCCGTCCCGGGGAAGCATCGGACGCCCTCTAACAGGGATTCTACAGTGGGTTTCCACCCCGCAACTAATTTGCGAGATAGCTAGGACGAAACGGTTGCCTAGGAGCAGCTTTCTCAGGGCTGCATATTTAGAATCACCGGCTATAGGCTTCCACCACAGCCTATAGCCTCATATCCCTTAACGGCAACTTGTAATCATGATCCCTACCCTGTGTTTGCCTTTTCTTCCCCCTGCGAAGTATCACAGGTGGCAGCCCTGTAGGAGCCGTTTATTCCAGCAACTACCATGCATGGCCGTGTCTGCCACGCGGGACACGCAATGGTGCTAGTGTGCCCCGGGTTAACGCCGAGGGGGTCGGTGGCCAGCGCTTCCAAATCGACAAGCCACTACAGACTTGTCAACCGGAATCCCGGGGGGGACTTCTTCTTCTCTATCTATTGGTCTGTTCCACTGTGGCCTTATCGTCTGTTGTTGCAACTGGTTCTCTCTACAGCTTGTGGTCGCAAAGTGATGGCATCAGTCTGCTGCCAGGACGTCTGCTGTCAGGACGTCTGCTGTCAGAGCGGTCTCAACTAACACAATTATGGGTGACTGTTCTTGAAACATGTTTGAAATCACCTACACTACATAATACTATACAAAACCCGTCTCTACTTATTGTGCCTCCAGCGGGATATCGCTAAATTGATCTGCCTTACATGTCAATGAGTCACCTTTCATTCACAAATCTCACATACAGCCTCTTCATTCTAACTTCGTATATACAATGTAATTTATTGGCACAAACTCGTTCAAGTGTCTATATCTGAGCACATGAAGATTGATTGATTGAATAACTTTATAGCGCTTGTGTCCATGCTATTTTTAGCACACTCACGGCGCTATGGGGTCCTAAAATCTATTTTAAAACGTCTTGAAATGTTTCTTAAATGACTTTTTATATTTTCAATTTCACGTGAGTGGTGAGGGTCAGTACATGGGTCTAAATTTAAACAATAACACGGTTTCATTGCTTGAGTCTCATTAATCTATTGACACAAATTGTGTCTCATTCATCCATTTACACAAATTGTGTCTAATTAATCCATTTACACAAATTGTGTCTCGTTAATCTATTTACACAAATTGTGTCTCATAAACTGACATGGCACACCTTTTATAGAAAGAAATACATGTTTTAATCCCCCCTCCCCGCATTTTTTATACGAAAAAAAATAAAATCAACTATTTCGTAATGTGGTCGAGATAACGCCTTTGGGTGTATTCTTTAAGGGCAGTGACATGCCTTGACTTAGATGTCACACGGGGCATGCTCTCAAAAGTGCGCCCCCCTAAAACAAACATATGCATGTCCCTTATATAATGTTTTATATTAACTTTAAAAACTGTCTCCCGGGTCGGTCACCCCTTTCGCACCCTCTAGGTACGTCACTGTTAAGTCTCGCCGGAAATTGTATAAGTAAAAAAGCGGGGTTAGGTTGGAGTGTTTTTTTTGGGGGGGGGGGGGGGCGAGTGTGTTCTTGGATAAATAAAATGTAACTTTTCCTTGTTCGATGGAAAATCGTTAAAAAAATCTCCGAATACGTCTTCAACTGGACTCTGATGGAACTAAAAAACTCGCTCCGTTCTCCTGGACATGTACCTCGCGTCCAAACAAGAGGTCGTTCAGATGATTGTTTGTTTACACCTTTGGGATCTAAACACGTACAAGCGTATGACCAGCCCTGACTTTGATGTTTTTCAGACCTGGTTAAAAGTACTTTGTTGATACTTTGCTGACGCCCCCCCCCCCAAAAAAAAAAAAGCCCGTGGCATGAACTCAA
Source organism: Omphiscola glabra (assembly GCA_964017045.1). Classification (NCBI taxonomy): domain Eukaryota; kingdom Metazoa; phylum Mollusca; class Gastropoda; family Lymnaeidae; genus Omphiscola; species Omphiscola glabra. Next base: position 4,932,946 of record OZ024803.1, on the reverse strand, counting down.
TCCAAGACACAACCTGCGATATGTGGCAAAGGTATGGTGCACTTCTCAACAAGTGGGTGTAGGCGGCCTATTAACGCCCTGTGACTGACTTCTGCGTTGTAAAAAAAAGAGTGGGTCTCAAACTGGTGGACCTCCGATGCCTACGTCCTGCTCATGTGGGTTTGGGTGGGTGGTTTGAGCTGCAGAGAAAGCAGATTTCGAGTTCAGACGGCGAAGCTGCATTTACTTCGTGTAGTCTCTAATATGGTGTCGGGGTATTTGGTGAAGTAGTTTTTATACTGGGAACAAGGGGCGCCTACACAGGGAGGGGGGAGAAAGCAGCTGCTTCCAATCTGAGTTGTGGGGGGTGCAGTGGCGTAGCGAGGGGGGCAAGGGGGGGCATCATGACCCGGGCGCTACTCACAAAAGGGCGCAAAATGGTATATTTTACATATAATATTGTATGGTTTTCGAATAGGGGGGGGGCGCTAAAAAGGTATTGTGCCCCGGGCGCGAGTTAAACTCGCTACGTCACGGGGGGGGGGGTGTGGTTAAAATACCCGCCCCCACCCGGCTTTTGAATTTCACTAGGTTATACAATACAAATGGGAAAGAAAGAAATTACAAATACTCAATAGTTTTTATTAAATACTTTTTTTTGGTTATGGGAGGGGAGGGGATATTGTGAGAAGCATTAAAAGTATATTTTAATTGTCTGGCTTAGGCTGGGAATTAAACCCTAACCTCTAGTACGGTAGGACACATATTTTGACCCCACATAAGGTACCATTTACCAAGTCCAAGGTCTGCAGTTGTTGGGGGGGCCTTTATAACTCAGGGGTGGATAGACGCCCCTGCTGGGAACTATAGTCAAGGCTCAAATCTTTGGTACCCTACCTTAAAAGTCAAATAAAGGTGGATTCGTATTCTCGGATTGCTTCTCTACAGCCTAAATTAGTTGATTTTTCTGGGATGTTTTGGGCACAAGTCCTTAGTAACCGATGCTGTGTGTGCAAATAAAGTTCCGGTGATAGAATTATACAAGGGAGACAACATGATAGAATTATACAAGGGAAACAACATGATAGAATTATACAAGGGAGACAACATGGTAGAATTTTACAAGGGAGACAACATGGTAGAATTTCACAAGGGAGACAACATGATAGAATTATACAAGGGAGACAACATGATAGCATTATACAAGGGAAACATCATGGTAGAATTATACAAGGGAGACACCATGATACAATTAGACAACGGAGGCACTATGGTGTAATTATAAAGGGGAGACAAAATGATAGAATTGTACAAGGGAGGCTACATGACAGCATGGTTTTGTAGAAGCTTTGAAGGTATCCAGGAGGAAAAAATTGATTTGAGCATCATCCTTACATAAGCAGAATTTCATAGGGGCTGGTGAGGATGGGGGACAAACTACATTTTTTGTTGAGACCCATTATATAAAATATCTATAATTTACCAGGATCCCTGAGTCCCGTTACCACTTGCCAGTATTTGAATATCCTTTAATGACAGCGCTAGAATACACTAAAAATACATATTTCTTTTTGTTACAAGGTTCTTGCATTTTTTTAGACGCCACCCCATTTTCTAGAGATTAAGTCCCCCTCGTCGTCGTCCCCCCCACCCTCCCCCCCTTTGGTTTTAGAGGATCTCAATACATTTTAATATTTATTATTACAAATCATTTTTTAAAAAAAGATGCACTATATTGAAAAACTTTTTTAAGACACCTATCAGAAAAGAAAATTTCTTTAGACTGATTATTTTATTTTTAGAGTAAGCTTTCAGTCGGTGGCCAGACACCCGTTTCACGAGCCCATTTAGGGTCACGACCCACGGTTTGCGAACCACTGCAATCTTTCCTTCTTCTTTTTCTTATCCCATTTCCATAATGGAGACCAAAATTTAATATGTTTGAAAAATCTCCAATAAATACGTCTAGCAAAGTGCGTGACCGTTTTTCTATTCCCGTTACCAGACATATCTATGTCTGATGTACTTTACCGTCCGGACGACATGAAGATCAGGAGAGCCAGGCTTCCCTTAACCGGGTCAACGTCTTGTGGACAGAGCTGGGAATGGCGGCCTCAGAAAAATAGTTTATTTATTGTTTTTTGAGAACAGATTGGCGATACACAGAGGATCCATCCCCCCCCACCCCTTTTTTACTACTTTATCGATGCTAAATAACAAAGACGTTAAATAACTAAGACGTTAAATAACAAAGACGTTAAATAACAAAGACGTTAAATAACACCGACGTTAAAATAACACTGACGTTTAAATTTATACGAGAGTTTTTGAAGGGGAAAAAATCGATACTCCTTATTTGAGAGATAATCAGTTCGATACTGCTTATTTGAGAGGTAACCAGTTCGATACTTCTTATTTGAGAGATAATCAGTTCGATACTCCTTATTTGAGAGGTAACCATTTCGATACTGCTTATTTGAGAGGTAACCAGTTCGATACTTCTTATTTGAGAGATAATCAGTTCGATACTCCTTATTTGAGAGGTAACCAGTTCGATACTCTTTATTTGAGAGGTAACCAGTTCGATACTTCTTATTTGAGAGGTAACCAGTTCGATATTCTTTTTGTGACCACTGGTCCCTGGTGCAATGGACAAACTTCTCCACCGGTCCCTGGTGCAATGGACAAACTTCTCCACCGGTCCCTGGTGCAATGGACAAACTTCTCCACTGGTCCCTGGTCCAATGGACAAACTTATCCACGGGTCCCTGGTGCAATGGACAAACTTCTCCACTGGTCCCTGGTGCAATGGAAAAACTTCTCCACCGGTCCCTGGTGCAATGGACAAACTTCTCCACCGGTCCCTGGTGCAATGGACAAACTTCTCCACCGGTCCACCAAACTTAAAAGTTTCGGAAACACTTTTCCAGGCTACAATGGTCTTTATTCCAACCAGGTCTCCCTCAGTTCCATTGAGGTCTCCCTTTATCAAGTAAAAAAGCGAGTTGTTTAATTGTGTTTATCCCATCCCCAAAATCCCACAGTTTTTAATAGAAGTAAATTTTTTAATCACCTTTTCTTATTTCCCAATTGCTCCCCACCTCGACCCAGCAAACCGGAGATGTAACTCAGATGTCATCAACTCAGATGTCATCAACTCAGATGTCATCAACTCAGATGTCATCAACTCAGATGTCATCAACTCAGATGCCATCAACTCAGATGTCATCAACTCAGATGTCATCAACTCAGATGTCATCAACTCAGATGTCATCAACTCAGATGCCATCAACTCAGATGTCATCAACTCAGATGTCATCAACTCAGATGTCATCAACTCAGATGACATCAACTCAGATGTCATCAACTCAGATGTCATCAACTCAGATGTCATCAACTCAGATGTCATCAACTCAGATGTCATCAACTCAGATGTCATCAACTCAGATGCCATCAACTCAGATGTCATCAACTCAGATGTCATCAACTCAGATGTCATCAACTCAGATGTCATCAACTCAGATGTCATCAACTCAGATGCCATCAACTCAGATGTCATCAACTCAGATGTCATCAACTCAGATGTCATCAACTCAGATGCCATCAACTCAGATGCCATCAACTCAGATGTCATCAACTCAGATGTCATCAACTCAGATGTCATCAACTCAGATGTCATCAACTCAGATGTCATCAACTCAGATGTTATCAACTCAGATGTCATCAACTCAGATGTCATCAACTCAGATGTCATCAACTCAGATGTCATCAACTCAGATGTCATCAACTCAGATGTCATCAACTCAGATGTCATCAACTCAGATGTCATCAACTCAGATGTCATCAACTCAGATGTCATCAACTCAGATGTCATCAACTCAGATGTCATCAACTCAGATGCAACCCAGCGGGTCAGCACGAGGAAGACTGAATCGACGGAACGAAAGAGTCTCGTGTGTCAACAGCAACAACTACGCTGGACAAACAAGACTAAAATACGAGTAGGAAGAAAAAGTTCAATGATGATGCATGTAATAGAAACACCAACATGCAAGAAGACGGAGAAAACAACCGCGGGTTAGCAAACTCATGCTAGGGGAGGCAAAACATTGATTTGGAAATGGAAAGGAAACTAAGAAATATTCGAAAAATATTCATAAACAGCTTAGTGCGAGCTAATCTATTTCACTAATGGTGGACAAGGTGACATTGTTCCAAGACAATGATTGGATTATGAATCTATTTATTTCAAGCGATGAAATTTAATTTTCAGTAGCACCGAAGAAGAAGAAGAAAAAGAAGAAGAAGAGGATACGTGCTGAAATAACTATTGATTGGAATCTGTTAGAGTGAAGATGGTGATTTAGGTTTTAGATTTTCGTTTCCAAATGTCAGTTAAATATCAATGAAAAGTTTTCAGGAGACACGTTGGGGCATCGGGCATTGTTCATTATGCATTGGTCATCATCCATTGGTCATCGTCCATTGGTCATCAGGCATTGGTCATCATGCATTGGTCATCGTCCATTGGTCATCGTGCATTGGTCATCGGGCATTGGTCATCGTGCATTGATCATCCTGCTGTGGTCATCATGCATTGGTCATCGTGCTGTGGTCATCCTGCTGTAGTCATCGTGCATTGGTCATCATGCATTGGTCATCATGCATTGGTCATCATGCATTGGTCATCATGCATTGGTCATCATGCATTGGTCATCATGCATTGGTCATCATGCATTGGTCATCGTGCATTGCGTAGCAGCGCTAACTTTATGTTCAGGTCGATGTGTCTCAAACTTTAAAATTAACACCACAAAAAATTGGTTAGATTTAACCCCACTTTATATTTATAAAACGGACTAGCTGTGTCGCAAAATGATGTGTATCTAAACAGTGTGTCACCATCTTGAACAGTGTGAGAAGCACAGGGCCAGAGTGGTCCTTGATTTAAACGAATCATACAGGACACAATTAGAGGACACAACTAGAGGACACAACTAGAGGACACAACTAGAGGACACAACTAGAGGACACAACTAGAGGACACAACTAGAGGACACAACTAGAGGACACAACTAGAGGAGGAAGAAGAAGAGGAAGACGGAGGTGGGAAGATAACATTAAAGAAGGGACGGGATTACAACTAGGCGATGCTATGCGTAGGGCAGGAGACCGAGAGGAATGGAGAAGAATAGTGTACATGTCATCTGTGGCGCCCCAACGGTCCAAGGACTAAGGGACATGATGATGATTATGATGAATAAACGAAAAACTCAATACATACAGAATATACATTTTAAAACATAAGTCTTATTAATTATATGAATAAGACCGCCCCCCCTCCTTCTCTCCTACGCCCGCGTATGACAACAACACTAAGCACTGAGATCAGACATCTTTGAAATAAGGGCGGCCATGGAATCAGTGGCTATTTTTATGGAGCTTGGAAAACCCTGGAACTTCGCCCCTGTTAACAGGAGAAATTCGCCCCTGTTAACATGAGAACTTCGCCCCTGTTAACAAGAGAACTTCACCCCTGTTAACAGGAGAACTTCGCCCCTGTTAACATGAGAACTTCGCCCCTGTAAACAGGAGAACTTCGCCCCTGTTAACATGAGAACTTCGCCCCTGTTAACATGAGAACTTCGCCCCTGTTAACATGATAACTTCGCCCCTGTTAACATGATAACTTCGCCCCTGTTAACATGAGAGCTTCGCCCCTGTTAACATGAGAACTTCGCCCCTGTTAACATGAGAACTTCGCCCCTGTTAACATGAGAACTTCGCCCCTGTTAACATGAGAACTTCGCCCCTGTTAACATGAGAACTTCGCCCCTGTTAACATGAGAACTTCGCCCCTGTTAACATGAGAGGACTTATTCACCTTTGCGCGGTCCCGTATTTATTCAATGAGTTAGATTTTTTTCTAATCTGCAATGCAGGGCAAGGGAAGATAGTGGGGGGGGGGGGGGGGGGGGAAAGGGGGGGGCGACTATCATTCTCAGAGAAAGATATTTATTTTTTTTTGAATTTGAGAATTCATGAGTTATCTCCAGACTTAGATAAGATAATTATTCCGCCCCCAACCTCAGATACCGGCAGCAAATAATTCAACACATTATTCCAGATATATGGATACGTTTCAGTTCAACATGAGTCGTAGTGTTGGAATCGATAATATGAATAGTACGCGGTATCGTGAACAAGCTGAAATTGGAAGCCATGTTTATTCGCAGCTGGCGATGTACCTATAAGGCCACAATGTCAAAAGAATACATGGAACCAATCGTCTTACAAGCAGGTGTGTTGTGTCTACCTCACGTCGTCAGGTGTGTTGTGTCTGCCTCACGTGGACAGGTGTGTTGTGTCTACCTCATGTGGTAAGGTGTGTTGTGTCTTCTTCATGTGGTCAGGTGTGTTAGGTCTGCCTCACGTGGACAGGTGTGTGTTGTCTACCTCATGTGGTCAGGTGTGTTGTGTCTGCCTCACGTGGACAGGTGTGTTGTGTCTACCTCATGTGGTCAGGTGTGTTGTGTCTACTTCATGTGGTCAGGTGTGTTGTGTCTGCCTCACGTGGACAGGTGTGTTGTGTCTACCTCATGTGGTCAGGTGTGTTGTGTCTACCACATGTGGTCAGGTGTGTTGTGTCTACCTCATGTGGTCAGGTGTGTTGTGTCTACCTCATGTGGTCAGGTGTGTTGTGTCTACCTCATGTGGTCAGGTGTGTTGTGTCTGCCTCACGTGGACAGGTGTGTTGTGTCTACCTCATGTGGACAGGTGTGTTGTGTCTACCTCATGTGGTCAGGTGTGTTGTGTCTGCCTCACGTGGACAGGTGTGTTGTGTCTACCTCATGTGGACAGGTGTGTTGTGTCTACCTCATGTGGTCAGGTGTGTTGTGTCTGCCTCACGTGGACAGGTGTGTTGTGTCTACCTCATGTGGACAGGTGTGTTGTGTCTACCTCATGTGGTCAGGTGTGTTGTGTCTGCCTCACGTGGACAGGTGTGTTGTGTCTACCTCATGTGGACAGGTGTGTTGTGTCTACCTCATGTGGTCAGGTGTGTTGTGTCTGCCTCACGTGGACAGGTGTGTTGTGTCTACCTCATGTGGTCAGGTGTGTTGTGTCTACTTCATGTGGTCAGGTGTGTTGTGTCTACTTCATGTGGTCAGGTGTGTTGTGTCTACTTCATGTGGTCAGGTGTGTTGTGTCTACCTCATGTGGACAGGTGTGTTGTGTCTACCTCATGTGGTCAGGTGTGTTGTGTCTACCTCATGTGGTCAGGTGTGTTGTGTCTACCACATGTGGTCAGGTGTGTTGTGTCTACCACATGTGGTCAGGTGTGTTGTGTCTACCACATGTGGTCAGGTGTGTTGTGTCTACCACATGTGGTCAGGTGTGTTGTGTCTACCTCATGTGGTCAGGTGTGTTGTGTCTACCACATGTGGTCAGGTGTGTTGTGTCTACCACATGTGGTCAGGTGTGTTGTGTCTACCACATGTGGTCAGGTGTGTTGTGTCTACCACATGTGGTCAGGTGTGTCAAGCTCGCGTGATAAGATGCGACTAGCTCAAGCGTGCGTGGCCAGGGATGTCTGGATCACGTGATCAATCACACATCTAATATGACACTTCTTAATAAATCGGTTGATGCCCCCATAACCCCTCACCCCCCACTCCCCATTTGCCATTGTTCAGATGTAGAGATAAAATTTCAATACTAGTGCATTATAAAACATCTGGTCTCAGCTCGGGTATTGAACAGTACAGTACATGAGCAGACACTCAAGAAATTCATTCAACTCCCCCCCCCCCCCCCCACACGCCTGTTGAGGTCATCGAATGGTCATGCTAAGGTCATATTTAGGTCATGCTAAGGTCATGCTTAAGTTATTTTGAGATCATATAGGGTCACTTTCATAGGGTCACTTTCATAGGGTGACTTTCATAGGGTCACTTTCATGGGGTGACTTTCATAGGGTCACTTTCATAGGGTCACTTTCATAGGGTCACTTTCATAGGGTCACTTTCATAGGCATTTTAGAGATCGCTCAGTAGCGTGAATTAAATGCTCCACAGGGTAACGAAACAAAAAGAAGCTAGATTCTACAGAAAAACTCCTGGAACATATTTATTACTACCGGTGTCAGTACCATTCACGCCTACAGTGTCAGAGTCAGTACCATTCACGCCTACAGTGTCAGAGTCAGTACCATTCACGCCTACAGTGTCAGAGTGAGTGTCAGTACCATTCACGCCTACAGTGTCAGAGTCAGTGTCAGTACCATTCACGCCTACAGTGTCAGAGTCAGTGCAGTACCATTCACGCCTACAGTGTCAGAGTCAGTGTCAGTACCATTCACGCCTACAGTGTCAGAGTCAGTGTCAGTACCATTCACGCCTACAGTGTCAGAGTCAGTGTCAGTACCATTCACGCCTACAGTGTCAGAGTCAGGTGTCACTTAAAAAGTGCCACAAATCTAGGCGTACATTCATCATACGAATACCAAAGGAGTATGGTTTAGGAATGAATGGTGAAGAATATTTTCTCAAAGTAGGGCCGAGTGAACATGATTGTATGACGAAGCATTTATTTTTTAAAAATAACTATAAATAGCTCCACAGATAATAACCCCAATGCTGTTTGATTTCAGCGCGGTATTGCTACAGACTACAGACTACAGACTACAGACTGCAGACTACAGACTATAGACTGCCTGTAGCGTCCACAATTTTGTATAAGCTCCAAAAATAGGTCTAGCTTGTAACACCAGCGCATGGTCATAAGGTGAATTTAGAAGTAGGCCTGGCACCGTGAAATTAGGTGGACCTAGCGTCGTGAAAGTAGGTGGACCTAGCGCCGTGAAAGTAGGTGGACCTAGCGCCGTGAAAGTAGGTGGACCTAGCGCCGTGAAAGTAGGTGGAACTAGCGCCATTACAGTTTAAATTTGACAACAAAAAAAGGAAAAATAGATTTTTGCAGGGTTGAGTTTGGGGATGAGAGCTGGAAATTATAAAGAATGTGTTGTCGTCGGCAAAGAGTCTATGTGCCAAGTTTCAGCTCGATAGATTGCCGGGAAGGGGGTCAATTAGCCGTCCGCAGATGTTTTCCCTAAACACACAAAAAGCGAAGTTAATAAAAAGGATTTAAAGGCGTCATTTCGCAAGGCTAAACTATGTTCCTAAAAGCTGCAGTATTTTATGTTCATTTCGTAAGGCTTAACTATGTTCCTAAAAGCTACAGTATTTTATGTTCATTTCGTAAGGCTTAACTATGTTCCTAAAAGCTGCAGTATTTTATGTTCATTTCGCAAAGCTTAACTATGTTCCTAAAAGCTGCAGTATTTTATGTTCATTTCGCAAGGCTTAACTATGTTCCTAAAAGCTACAGTATTTTATGTTCATTTCGCAAGGCTTAACTATGTTCCTAAAAGCTGCAGTATTTTATGTTCATTTCGTAAGGCTTAACTATGTTCCTAAAAGCTACAGTATTTTATGTTCATTTCGCAAGGCTTAACTATGTTCCTAAAAGTTACAGTATTTTATGTTCATTTCGCAAGGCTTAACTATGTTCCTAAAAGCTGCAGTATTTTATGTTCATTTCGTAAGGCTTAACTATGTTCCTAAAAGCTACAGTATTTTATGTTCATTTCGCAAGGCTTAACTATGTTCCTAAAAGCTAAAGTATTTTATGTTCATTTCGCAAGGCTTAACTATGTTCCTAAAAGCTACAGTATTTTATGTTCATTTCGCAAGGCTTAACTATGTTCCTAAAAGCTTCGGTATTTTATGTTCATTTCGTAAGGCTTAACTATGTTCCTAAAAGCTACAGTATTTTATGTTCATTTCGTAAGGCTTAACTATGTTCCTAAAAGCTACAGTATTTTATGTTCATTTCGCAAGGCTTCACTATGTTCCTAAAAGCTACAGTATTTTACGTTCATTTCGCAAGGCGTAACTATGTTCCTAAAAGATGCAGTATTTTATGTTCATTTCGTAAGGCTTAACTATGTTCCTAAAAGCTACAGTATTTTATGTTCATTTCGTAAGGCTTAACTATGTTCCTAAAAGCTGCAGTATTTTATGTTCATTTCGCAAGGCTTAACTATGTTCCTAAAAGCTACAGTATTTTATGTTCATTTCGCAAGGCTTAACTATGTTCCTAAAAGCTGCAGTATTTTATGTTCATTTCGCAAGGCTTAACTATGTTCCTAAAAGCTACAGTATTTTATTTTCATTTCGTAAGGCTTAACTATGTTCCTAAAAGCTACAGTATTTTATGTTCATTTCGCAAGGCTTAACTATGTTCCTAAAAGCTGCAGTATTTTATGTTCATTTAGCAAGGCTTAACTATGTTCCTAAAAGCTGCAGTATTTTATGTTCATTTCGCAAGGCTTAACTATGTTCCTAAAAGCTACAGTATTTTATGTTCATTTCGCAAGGCTTAACTATGTTCCTAAAAGCTTCGGTATTTTATGTTCATTTCGTAAGGCTTAACTATGTTCCTAAAAGCTACAGTATTTTATGTTCATTTCGTAAGGCTTAACTATGTTCCTAAAAGCTACAGTATTTTATGTTCATTTCGCAAGGCTTCACTATGTTCCTAAAAGCTACAGTATTTTACGTTCATTTCGCAAGGCGTAACTATGTTCCTAAAAGATGCAGTATTTTATGTTCATTTCGTAAGGCTTAACTATGTTCCTAAAAGCTACAGTATTTTATGTTCATTTCGTAAGGCTTAACTATGTTCCTAAAAGCTGCAGTATTTTATGTTCATTTCGCAAGGCTTAACTATGTTCCTAAAAGCTACAGTATTTTATGTTCATTTCGCAAGGCTTAACTATGTTCCTAAAAGCTGCAGTATTTTATGTTCATTTCGCAAGGCTTAACTATGTTCCTAAAAGCTACAGTATTTTATTTTCATTTCGTAAGGCTTAACTATGTTCCTAAAAGCTACAGTATTTTATGTTCATTTCGCAAGGCTTAACTATGTTCCTAAAAGCTGCAGTATTTTATGTTCATTTAGCAAGGCTTAACTATGTTCCTAAAAGCTGCAGTATTTTATGTTCATTTCGCAAGGCTTAACTATGTTCCTAAAAGCTACAGTATTTTATGTTCATTTCGTAAGGCTTAACTATGTTCCTAAAAGCTACAGTATTTTATGTTCATTTCGCAAGGCTTAACTATGTTCCTAAAAGCTGCAGTATTTTATGTTCATTTCGTAAGGCTTAACTATGTTCCTAAAAGCTACAGTATTTTATGTTCATTTCGTAAGGCTTAACTATGTTCCTAAAAGCTACAGTATTTTATGTTCATTTCGCAAGGCTTAACTATGTTCCTAAAAGCTACGGTATTTTATGTTCATTTCGTAAGGCTTAACTATGTTCCTAAAAGCTGCAGTATTTTATGTTCATTTCGCAAGGCTTAACTATGTTCCTAAAAGCTGCAGTATTTTATGGTCATTTCGTAAGGCTTAACTATGTTCCTAAAAGCTGCAGTATTTTATGTTCGTTTCAAGAGCGTCGTGACCATCTTTACCCACTTAGATTGTTTGCGAACGAAAGTATACAACTGATAATCACCCAGGGCAGTGGAAGGAGGCAGAGAAGGGGGGGGGGGGCATTTTCTTTATATTGATGGCCGGGTTTCGGCCTCCTACCATGGAAGGTGGTTGCAAAAACATTGCCCCCCCCCCCCCGTGGGCACTACCCCTAGATGCGCCACTGGTACACAACGAATACGTTCAGTTTGTACACAAAACAAAAAAAAACGTAACTTTGGTGCCAGTTCGGTATTTTGTCAACTAAAGCGCTGTATAAATATTCAATCAAACTCCCTTTGTACGTCCAGAACTACGCCCGTTAGGTCCACCCGGTCACCCCACGCCACGATTAAAAAATGCCGTGTTTACACAATCACATGGGTTAAGCCGACTACGCTTCTGTTGTTTTTTTTCCTTTGATTATTTGATTTGATTAGCACCGTACTCTCCACTCTCTACTCTCTATTCTGCTCTCTACTCTCTGCTCTCTGATCTCTACTCTCTGCTCTCTACTCTCTACTCTCTGCTCTACTCTCTGCTCTCTACTCTCTTCTGTCTACTCTCTGCTCTCTGCTCTCTACTCTCTGCTCTCGCTCTCTACTCTCTACTCTCTACTCTCTGATCTCTACTCTCTACTTCACTCTTTACTCTCTACTCTCTGCTGTCTACGCTCTACTCTCTGCTCTCTACTCTCTTCTGTCTACTCTCTACTCTCTGCTCTCTGCTCTATACTCTCTGCTCTCTACTCTCTACTCTCTGTTCTCTGCTCTCTACTCTAAGCTTTCTACTCTCAACTCTATACTCTCTACTCTCTTCTCTTTACTCTCAGCTCTATACTCTCTACTCTCTGCTCTATACTCTGTGCTCTCTGCTCTCTACTCTCTGCTCTATACTCTCTACTCTCTGCTCTCTACTCTCAGCTCTAAGCTCTCTACTCTCTATACTCTTTTATCTCTACTCTCTGCTCTCTACTCTCTACTCTCGTTCTCTGCTCTCTGCTCTCTACTCTCTACTCTCTGCTCTCACTCTCAGCTCTCTAATCTCAGCTCTCTACTCTCTACTCTCTGCTCTCTACTCTCTGCTCTCTACTCTCTACTCTCTGCTCTCTACTCTCAGCTCTCTACTCTCAGCTCTCTACTCTCTACTCTCTGCTCTCTACTATCTGTTCTCTGCTCTCTACTTTCTACTCTATGCTCTCTACTCTCAGCTCTCTCTCTCTACTCTCTACTCTCTGCTCTCTACTCTCTGCTCTCTACTCTCTGTTCTCTGCTCTCTGCTCTCTACTCTCTACTCTCTGCTCTCTACTCTCTGCTCTCTACTCTCTCTACTCTTTAATCTCTACTCTCTGCTCTCTACTCTCTGCTCTCTACTCTCTACTCTCAATTCTCAAAGCGCTATTTCCAATGATTGCACAAAGCACAAACTTTTACTAGGATACATCGCTCTTGTACGGTTCTAGTCTGTGCTGCGTAAGCGGCAGCGCCTTAGAGGAGACTTGGGGCGTCCACATGGGGTTTGCCTCTTCGAGGCGTGGCAGACTAGTAGGGGGGACTTGTCCACCCGAAGCAAAAAACCCCGGCCAAACGCATGACTCCCAACGCAACGGGAATAGCGACTAACATGATTACTTGTTGTCTCTCTCGTTCTCTGTCTGTCTGTCTGTCTGTCTCTCTCTCTTTCCGGAGGAGGAGGAGGAAAATGTCTACAAAAATACAACGAAAATATATTTTCTAAAAAAAAACTATAGTATCTGATGCCTTTATCCGATTACAATTAGGGGCACTTATGACATATCTATACGCTCGATTAATTTGATAATCTGTATATATAAGGTTAATCTTGTTACAGCCTAACGCTATTGCATTATAAATAGCGCACTGTTCCGAAAATTGGCCGCTCCTGGTAATAAGCCGAAGTGTGACTTTCCATTGTTCGCATACATCGGTATTTTTATTGATTTTATTTTTTCAACTTCCTTAAGTTTAAAGACTTCAATAACACTGCATTAAACGACCATTCACATCAATATAAGATTTAATATAGTTCTTGCTACACATAAGAAATGTGTAATCTGTTTTCAAAGTCTATTTCATTATAAAAACAGGATTTCTAAAGTAGGGATATGAGTTAATTATAAATTATGTGATGCCATCATGCTCTAAAAATATCATTATTAGCATACATTTAAATGTATTCGATTCCTCCATGTATGTTGAGCTACATACAATGAAAACTTATTTTTTTTTTAATAAATAGAAAATAAAATTAACGGGTGCATACAAATAGTGCACGTTTCATAAAATTATTATTTAATTGAAAGCATGTGTGTTGTCTTTAGATGTGTTACTTTTGTAACAAAGTTTCCTGAATAACAGAGTTTATTTTTTTAACATACTTAATTTATAATTATTCAATTTTCAACCGCCTTTCTCTTTTTAATATCATAATTATTATCAATCTGCCCCACCCATAATCACCTATAATCACATATAATGACCTATAATCACCTATAATCACGCATTTTTTAAATAATGAAAATCCACCTCTTAGAAAAAATATTTTTAAAAACGTTTTTGAGAAGCGGCATTTCGGTTACCATACAAATTTCATTAAATTATATTTTTTGCTTCTAGTTTTAGAAAAAAAATTCTTCTTTATAAATATTTAATTTAAAAATAAATTATGTGTATTTGTGTTGTTTTTTTTTTTTAAATGTGTTGATGTACATCGTAGATGCCATTTGTAATTTATCTGAAGAAAGTTATAGACTTGTTTGAAATTCCAAATAAAAACTTCAATCAAAAGAATACTGGGAAATGTATACTATATTTTTATTCGATTTCCCTCTGATAAAATTAAACTCACCCCCACGCTTTCGGGAGAAAATTGTCCGAAAGAAACACTCCCCTCCCCCACACACACACATACTCAAACTCCAGCGACCCCCACCTCCCTTCCTTGGTATGTGTCATCTCAATCGACTTTGATGGTACACTATTGACCATGGCACCAGCACGCCTGGGAGCCGGCACGCCTGGGAGAACAGATAATAGGCTTCATGTCTAGTGACATGTGACAATGCAGATATATAAGCTAATTGAAAATAGAATTGTTAAAACAAATAGAAGTCTAGAACATTTGACCTTGGAGCCACTATTATGTTCAGACATTGCTTCCATGTTTGCACAACTTACCGTTGAAGTTCAGACCGTAGTCGAATTGTCCATAACAAATTATCCCAATGACTCACGTGACCTGGCTTTCAAGATGAGCCATGTCCCAACAGATTCCACAGTTCGTCCCAACAGACTCCACAGTTCGTATTAATTGAAGTTAACCGACTAACAGCAAACACTCTTGTATTGTCTATTTTGTATAATCTATCTTGTACAGGGGCGCCCACAGCCTTCAAAAAAATGGACGCACACCTTCCCGTCTCCTATTGTCATTGATCAGCCCTTCTTAATCATATACTGCCAAATAAATGTCACCACATGCCATGACTCATATGTCACCACATGCCATGACTCATATGTCACCACATGCCATGACTCATATGTCACCACATGCCATGACTCATATGTCTCATATTAGCAAAAGTACTCCAGCAAAACATAAAGCAAAACATTTTACGCAAAGAACGGGCTACAAACATAATCTAGCCTAAGTATATTTACCGTCATATACCTTACGTAAACACGTTGCTTGGCAAATCAGTCATCATTGTAAACAAAGGCACACACAATTCTACGATGTCCTTCGTTAGTAAAAAACAGTCTTGCAAAGACACGGCAGTGTTGCTGACTTCTCCTTCACGCGCAGAAAGTTTGAACTTCCACCTCTCAATCTCTACAGCAAGATCATCTGAATTAATGAATGCCGCATAAGCTTCCCGAATTTCATCCATGTCATTCTTAGTCAGACAGGATATATGTTGCGGCATAAGCATTTCTGCTGTCAAACGTCCTGATGATGCACAAATGCGGTCTTGAAGTTCTGTTATTAGGTGATCCAAAAAGGAATTGTGAACATTTAGTCTGAAGTAATCTTGCACCGAATTTATCGGTCACTGTGCATTTGATCTGTACTGTTGTCTAGCAGTAACTCTTGGTGCATTGACCTCAACATTCAATTTCTGTGCTAACTTGGAGGCCTTGTCAAACAATGAATTGCATGAATCGTCATTGCTCCGTTTCAATTTCAGAAAGTCGATCAACTCCTTGCACTCACTAGAGGCACGAACTAAATTCTGATCCACAGACTGCAATGAGTAGGAAATCGGTTTCGTGTAGCGCAAGTAGTGATGAACAACGACAAGGGTATATATGAGCTGAAAATTCTGGATTGATAATTGGAGACCGTTTGCTTTGACAGATGTTTGACGATCATGATCTTGAGTCAAACCGGCCAGAGTTTCAAGTATAATACAAATGTTCTCTTCAAACCTTTGTAATGTTTCTTCATGTCGAGTCCACCTTGTAGCACAGAATTTCTTAAGTCGTGTTGCATCTTCATGGCTTGAGTTTGTATATATATTTAGACGCTTGGCAGATGCTGTAATAAAGTTAACAGTTTCACTGACCGTGTTGTACATATTTCTAACAGCGTCTTCACTGCAAGTGTTCACAATAGCTAAGTTTAGTGTATGTGATCGACAGTGGACGTATTCTGCTGTTCCCACATGTTGGAAGCGTCCTCTAACTCATTTTACTTTTCCACTCATGTTTGCAGCTCCATCGAACCCGAGACAAACAATATTGCGGATATCAAGGCCAAGCTCTTGTAGTTTTCCAGTAATTAGATTATATAGCGTTTCACCTGTTGTGTCAGACGTTTCCTCAAAGGACACAAATTCTTCATGCCGTTTTGCATCAGATGTGACAAAAAGAAGATTCAAACACACTTGCTCCTTGACTGAGACATCTGTAGTTTCGTCCACAATGATGCTGAAGTATTTTGCAGCGATGCATTCCTTGACGATCTTGTCTCGAATCTGGTTTCCGCACAGAGCAACCAGCTCGTTTTGTATTCTATGACTGATGTATTTTGAATTACCTGACGCGATGCGTAGATGCTCACTAAGAGCAAGATCGTGCTCGGCTCTGAAATTAAGAAGAGCCATAAAATTGCTCCGATCATCTGATTTTCCGCGCATTGGTATGTTTTGCTGTCCACACAGTATTATTGTTTTAATAATGGATTGGAGAGCAGCTGTGTTCCTTTGGACTTTGTCACTGTAGGCCTGAGATAGCTGCTGTTTCACGGAGACTGATTTACCTTCGAATACACTTATAAATGCATGTGCTGCTTGTATAGAGCTAAGATGTGTCAAGGATTGTATGTGACGTTGTGCATGTCGGTCTATGTTACTCCAGTCTGAATGCGGCTCGTGTATAAAAGCGCATGTCGTACCTGAAGCAAATACTGAGCAGGCAGCACAGAAAACACCATCCGCTTTGACACTGTAACTCATAAACGGATACACATTTGAGTTAAACATAGAACTAGGCACACGGCGTTGTTTATTCTCAACTGTCTTCAAAGGCCCTCTCCAGTTCTTAGATGGTTGAAACTTTTCCAAAAGCACTGATTTCTTTACTGATTCAGGTAATGTTTGGTTAAAGTTGAGCTCACCAATATCGAAAAATACAGCCGAACAGAGACTTTTAATGCCTGTTGCTTTCTTTGCGGCTGATGATGTCAATGTGTCACATAATGATGATTCTGAATAAGATTC
This sequence comes from Omphiscola glabra, assembly GCA_964017045.1. Lineage (NCBI taxonomy): Eukaryota > Metazoa > Mollusca > Gastropoda > Lymnaeidae > Omphiscola > Omphiscola glabra. Next base: position 4,915,692 of record OZ024803.1, on the reverse strand, counting down.
GGATTCACTAGAATTTGAGGACACACTGGATATGTGGTTATCCAAAAATAATGTCATTGCAGGAGTATTTTTGGCAGCATCTTGCACCTGTGGCACATTTGTTGCTGATGTTGGTGTTGCTGATAAACCGGGCGTTGCAATTGTTTTAAAGAATGATGTAATACACAGTTTCTTTTTAGGAGGAGATTTTTCGCCGGTCTCACCTTTATTACTGTCACATTTTTAAAAATTGAGGAAATACAAGAATACTGCAACGATTACAAAAAAAAAACGTGCTAGAGTAGACTACTTGAAGAACGACTTGAACGTAAACAAATATGGCCGCCCGAACATGCGCACGTCTTACAATAGAGATGTAAAAGTAATAAATACCCGGTAGTTGCATAGATATTTTCAAAAAGTTTCTAACGGTCACTCACATTCTCACAACTCTTCAATTTGATTTTTCATTTTGTTATTTGCATTTAATATTTAATTTAATAATTGAGCTCCGTGGTGCAGCGGTAAGGCGCTAATTGACTTTTATAAACAAATATTAATTTTGTAAATTTTAGTGGACGCACATGCGACAGTGCGTCACGCTGCGGGCGCCCCTGATCTTGTATGAACGTGGCCGGATGTTACAGCAGCAGAAACAGGATAGGACAGACGACAGCATAAATTAACCAATGAACTCTGGCGTTTTGAAGAGGGCAGAGAGGTCAATGACCGACGCAATGCCCTGCAGTCTGTCTACTTCCTTTGTTCATTTGATCAGTGCTTCGTACAGTCTGTCTACTTCCTTTGTTCATTTGATCAGTGCTTCGTACAGTCTGTCTACTTCATTTGTTCATTTGATCAATGCTACGTGCAGTCTGTCTACTTCATTTGTTCATTTGATCAATGCTACGTGCAGTCTGTCTACTTCATTTGTTCATTTGGTCAATGCTAAGTGCATTCTGTCTCATTCATTTGTTCATTTGGTCAATGCTACGTGCAGTCTGTCTACTTCATTTGTTCATTTGATCAATGCTACGTGTAGTCTGTCTACTTCATTTGTTCATTTGATCAATGCTATGTGCAGTCTATCTACTTCATTTGTTCATTTGATCAATGCTACGTGCAGTCTGTCTACTTCATTTGTTCATTTGATCAATGCTATGTGCAGTCTGTCTACTTCATTTGTTCATTTGATCAATGCTACGTGCAGTCTGTGTGAGGTGTTGCTTTTTATTATTATTTGAAATTCAAAAGCAGCCCATGTCGTTCATCTATTGAACCATATGTGTACAAAAATATTACAAGTATGTGTGGCTACACTAAGAGCGCTTTCGGGCGTTATTTGTGAATTAATTTATTTTTAAATAGTTTGATGCTATTTTGGATGAATTAATAATATAATTTGATTAATTTATTAATTACTGGATATCCAATCAGGTGAACTCGATCCTTTGATCAGTTAATCTTTTTAAAAAGAATGTTTATTAGCCTTATACTGTAAACATTTTTTTATTCACGACCAACGACGACAACTAGGACAAACAGGACAGCCAGGACAACCAGGACAAATGTTACATGTAAAAAATCAATACCGTATTGAAATTGTACAATACGGTATCTTAATAGTACATTAATAAAAATACAGTATATATAATGAATACAATAACTACTCGCATAGCAGTGCCTAGTGGGGTCGAGTTAAACTAGGGTAAAAAAAGTGAACTACTAAAAGTAGATGTCCGACTTTTATAATACAATCTGTGGTCACTTTATTTTGCAGACGTGTATTTGCTTTAACTATAAATTTATATTGAGTGGACGAACAGATCACATAGGGCTAAAGATAAGCGAGGAAGCTAAATAAGTTGCTGTGGTCTTCTCTGGCACTGTGTGAATCTACTGATCTCTCACAACGTCTCTTGTTTATTTGTGGTGTCAATTCTGACTGTGTGAAACAACGACTGGAAAAAATACATTTTCATGAAAGTACTAAAACTTTTGCACACTATATATAACCTTAAGCGGAAGCAGCTTCGATGTGACAGTTAATGGAGGAAAAACCTGACTGGAGTCCAAACAAAAAAAATATTGATGACTTGAAGAAGCATTCTTTGGAGAGATTTTCAGATTTCGACAGAACTGAGAGTGACATTCATCTGTTTCAGAATCCGTTTTATTGTAACCTTGATGATGTGCTAGATGAACTACAGTTGGAGCTCATTGATTGGCCAGCAAATGACATGTTGAAAGAGAAGAGTAGAGAAGGAAAACGTGTTGAATTTTACTGCTGTTTACCTATTGAGTTTCAGAAACTGAAGAAATCTGCCACTCGTATGGCTTCAGGGCTTGGAATAACTTAAGTCTGGGCCCAAACATTTTCAAAAATGAAGTATGTGAAGTCAACACATCGAACGAGATTGCTTAATGAACATTTGAAAACAATTCTTTTGAATTGATTCAGCATTTCCTAAGCAAACATTGATATCTTTGAAACTCAAACGTCAGTTTCACAAATCTGACTAATATTTTTTTTTTGCTGCTTAGTTTGTGACATATGTGCGCACTAGGTCTGATGTAACTATCTTTTGGCTAACGTCACCTTCTTTAATAACTTTTTAGTAAATGAAATATTTTAGTTGTCTTTTCTTTTTTCTTCTTTTTTTTTTGGTGCATTTCACGCAACTCACCCATCATTTAACATGGAATACTAAACTTAGTTTTAGGTCTTTTTTCCCAGAGCTTTCGCTCTGACTTGCAAGTATTGTGCAGAATGATTATACGGCCCGCGCTCGTCATTTTGTCCGTTATCCGGCCAGCCTGGTCCAAGACCATCGGAAAACAGATTTATAAAGTAGCAATGTAAATAATTTTTTAGGTTGGGGGTCACTACATCAAGAGGAACTGTATTAAATGGTCGCGGCGTTAGGAAGATTGAGAACCACTGAACCATACACTTAGGGATCTGTTTAAATCATGAACTGTGTGCCATTAGATATATGTTCATAATATGAACAATGTACTTAGATATCTGTTCATACATGAACTGGGCAGTAACACAGAAGTGGCATTTAACGACTCAACATTTCGCAAAGGCGTTAGCTGTGAGCATACTTACCACGAGGAGATCAAAGAGAAATGCTCTGTATCTTTGTGCCGCACATGTAGCACACTTACCACGAGGAGATCAAAGAGAAATGCTCTGTATCTTTGTGCCGCACATGTAGCACACTTACCACGAGGAGATCAAAGAGAAATGCTCTGTATCTTTGTGCCGCACATGTAGCACACTTACCACGAGGAGATCAAAGAGAAATGCTCTGTATCTTTGTGCCGCACATGTAGCACACTTACCACGAGGAGATCAAAGAGAAATGCTCTGTATCTTTGTGCCGCACATGTAGCACACTTACCACGAGGAGATCAAAGAGAAATGCTCTGTATCTTTGTGCCGCACATGTAGCACACTTACCACGAGGAGATCAAAAAGGAATGCTCTGTATCTATGTGCCGCACATGTAGCACACTTACCACGAGGAGATCAAAGAGGAATGCTCTGTATCTATGTGCCGCACATGTAGCACACTTACCTGGAAGCGCACATGGAGAAATGCTCTGCATCTATGTGCCGCACATGTAGCACACTTACCGCGAAGCGCACAAAGAGAAATGCTCTGCATCTTTGTGCCACACATGTAGCACACTTACCACGCAGCGCCTACAGAGAAATGCTCTGCATCTATTTACCGCACATGTAGCACACTTACCACGCAGCGCCTACAGAGAAATGCTCTGCATCTATTTACCGCACATGTAGCACACTTACCTGGAAGCGCACATGGAGAAATGCTCTGCATCTATGTGCCGCACATGTAGCACACTTACAACGAAGCACCCAAAGAGGAATGCTCTGCATCTATGTGCCGCACATGTTGCACACTTACCACGCAGCGCCTACAGAGAAATGCTCTGCATCTTTGTGCCGCACATGTAGCACACTTACCACGCAGCGCCTACAGAGAAATGCTCTGAATCTATGTGCCACACATGTAGCACACTCAATAAGCAGCGCCTACAGAGAAATGCCCTGCATCTTTTTGCACACATGTAGCACACTTACCACGAAGCACCTAAAGAGGAATGCTCTGCATCTATGTGCCGCACATGTAGCACACTTACCACGCAGCGCCTACAGAGAAATGCTCTGCATCTATGTGCCGCACATGTAGCACACTTACCACGCAGCGCCTACAGAGAAATGCTCTGCATCTATGTGCCGCACATGTGGCACACTTACCACGCAGCGCCTACAGAGAAATGCTCTGCATCTATGTGCCGCACATGTAGCCAAGCAATGACATATTCACCGGCCACAGTTTACACAGTTCAGCCATGTTCAACCAATGCAAAACATTAAGTGTGGTTAAGATTTCCTGAACTCTGGACACATCACTGTCCTGCACCTAGGACAAAGCTATTTCTTCTTCTTCTTCTTCTATGCTTTCAGGGCCCACGATCAATGCATTGATCATTATGGCTCCTATGGTTCAGAGGGGTTCGCGATGTTAATGTGCGGGGTTTTTTAAGGGGAAAATTCACTGGTTGCAAGACAGGAGGCAAGAGCCGCAAATGTTGTTTTTGGAAGATTGTTCCATTCCTCTATTGTCTTTGAAAGGAATGAGGAGCTCCTGTACTGAGTTCTTGTTTTTAAAAGTCGAAACTGCTTGTCGTGACCTCTTCGCTGTTTAAGGGGGAGATTGACGAGTTTCTGTTCGATACTGGAGCAGTGGACCAGCCCATTATTGATCTTGTACAACATTGAGAGCCTAGATAGTCGTCGTCGTTCTTCCAACGGTGACCACCCTAATGTTTCCAGCATGCTGCCAACACTAGAGGTGTTTCTGTAGCGGTTCATTTATGAAACGTATTAGCAAGATGCTTTTTATTCTCTTTAAGAAGCGTTCACTTTACAGAACCACGGATTATCCTGAAATAGTGCCCGGGGGGTGGGGGGGGGGGGGAGCGGACATAAAAGTGAGATGGGAGGGGAAAGGGGGCAATGAAATCCTCTGGAAGGAACCTTTGGTGGGGCTTAAAATAAGAAGCCGACTATTTCAGTAACATTCATATTTTAACTTTATTTAATTTTAATTATTTATTTATTTTAAATTTTTCATCCTCTTTAGAAGAGCTCAAGCACAAAAGACATAATTAACATGTAAGAATGTTATTAACGCTACCAGATGGCGCTGTACATAATTCACCATGTAAGAATGTTATTAACGCTACCAGATGGCGCTGTACATAATTCACCATGTAAGAATGTTATTAACGCTACCAGATGGCGCTGTACATAATTCACCATGTAACAATGTTATTAACGCTACCAGATGGCGCTGTACATAATTCACCATGTAACAATGTTATTAACGCTACCAGATGGCGCTGTACATAATTCACCATGTAACAATGTCACTCAACGCTACCAGATGGCGCTGAGTGTACTAAATAAAATCCCAGATAACGGCTCTAAATAAGATTCTTGAAATTACCGCAAATATTTTCTTTTACGGAAATAGTCTCAATTTAAATATGGTGTTATAAATCTGCGGTATAAAATGTGGCGGGACATTATCATATTACTATGGTTTAGGGGCGTGAAAAAAAGGTGTGCTGTTGCGAACCTGGTTGGGGGTGGGGTTGGGGGTGGGGTTGGGGGTAGGGTTGGGGGTGGGGTTGGTGGTGGGGTTGGGGGTGGGGTTGGGGGTGGGGTTGGGGGTGGGGTTGGGGGTGGGGTTGGGGGTGGGGGGAAGCACCAATTTGGATTATTATAAAGTGCGTTACTCGAGCGCATGCTTGAATGCAGTAAGTAACTTTAGTAGACGGGACGTTCACGCACTGCGGTCGCCATTACTTTGGCGGGCTGCTGATAGTTTGCTCATAATGCTTAGGTGAAGTAGTGATACAGGTTTTAATGTAGTACAATCTTTCAAACTATCAAGCCAAGTCCTGTTGTGGGGGTTGGGGGGGTATAGGTCATATCCGGTACCAGATGTAGACATAGCCGCTGTAGGACTTAACGTTTGTTTTCAAACGTATTTGGGGCAGGTCACGTCCCGATTTCTGGATAGGTCAGTAGCCCCCCCCCCCCAAACGACGACCCACCCCACACACCACACCACCCAAACCGTTTCAATCCAGCCCTCGCCCCCCCCCCCCCACCTCACGGTGGATGTTTGACGTTATCTAGGTCAACGTTGACATCGTTCTTAGCTGTTTGCAAGGTTCTCATTCCGTTGAAATAGGAACCGCAGGGGACGCGCGCGTTTGGAGGAGTTAAATGTTCTCGCAATGTGTCTACTATATTGATTCGTTGATACTATTGATTTGTTGATATTATTGATTTGTTGATATTATTGATTTGTTGATACTATTGATTTTTTGATATTATTGATTTTGCAAATCGGGACAATTCGATTTGTTTTCAGCAGTGCTGCTATCCTTGAGCTCAGGTAATTTTGAAAAAAAAACCCATTCTACTTTTGTTTACAACCTGTGAACGAAAATAATATTAATAATAATTAAGTGATTAAGCTCAAAAAGGTAAGAGAAAGAAGATAATTTTTAAAATTACAGTTGAATAAACTAGCAGAGTACAACCAGAGCAGGGTGCTACCAGAGTAGGTTGCCACAACTTGCCACCAGAAAAGCGCGCTACCAGAGCAGGGTGCTACCAAAGCAGGCTGCCTTGAACTAGATTTTAAAGAGTATGTGTGGTTGGATAGACTTGACTTCGGATACGTTCACTGAACATTTTTCCCGCTATCTGATCCGCATTGCACTTGCCATTTTCGAGAAGCAAGAAGTTCATTAGATTAAAATTGCCATTCCCACTAATTAAAGAACCATTATCACCTCGTTGCGTGTTTACTGTCCGTTTATTCTCATGTTTACTCATCAATCTACACGTGTCTTCCTTCCTATCAAATTAACGATACATTTTTGACACAAGTACAATCGGCCCACTTAAAATCATGAAGTTCTTTAGCAGTCCCGTGGAATCGGTTGCGACAGGACAGTGGATTCGGAGCGATAGAATCGTATTCGGCCCTTTTACCCGGAGTCGGTGTTGAAAATAGGTGATAACTCATGGATAAATCATCGTGTGGATACATGCGATTGGGAGACACCATTCCTTAAAATTGCTCTATCCATAAAACTTTAACTAACAGCGGGTAATAAATATTATGGTGTCATATTTTCTCACAATCATGTTTTAGACTCCCCAGGAGCGATGCTCCTCATTAGGAAGCTTACATTAAAACTGAAAGTGCTTCGTGTTTATCATCAAAACAGGAAAAATGCGATGTCGTTAAAAGGTTGGAAGAAAATAAGCAAGCACAAATATGATTTCTGGTGGCGTTAAGTCACGTGGGCTGGCGTTAAGTCACGTGGGCTGGCGTTAAGTCACGTGGGCTGGCGTTATGCGCAAGCTAACCGCATAAATATGCGATGATTTGTTAATTTATGATGACCTGAAAATGTGTTTGTTTGTTGTTTGGGGTTTTTTTTCGATTTTTTGGTTGATGTGGCGGCGGCACTGCAGCAAGCAGTTAGTCTACAACCCGCTGTCTTGGTGGCGGCACTACAGCAAGCAGTTAGTCTACAACCCGCTGTCTTGGCGGCGGCACTGCAGCAAGCAGTTAGTCTACAACCCGCTGTCTTGGCGGCGGCACTGCAGCAAGCAGTTAGTCTACAACCCGCTGTCTTGGCGGCGGCACTGCAGCAAGCAGTTAGTCTACAACCCGCTGTCTTGGTGGCGGCACTGCAGCAAGCAGTTAGTCTACAACCCGCTGTCTTGGTGGCGGCACTACAGCAAGCAGTTAGTCTACAACCCGCTGTCTTGGCGGCGGCACTGCAGCAAGCAGTTAGTCTACAACCCGCTGTCTTGGCGGCGGCACTGCAGCAAGCAGTTAGTCTACAACCCGCTGTCTTGGTGGCGGCACTACAGCAAGCAGTTAGTCTACAACCCGCTGTCTTGGCGGCGGCACTGCAGCAAGCAGTTAGTCTACAACCCGCTGTCTTGGCGGCGGCACTGCAGCAAGCAGTTAGTCTACAACCCGCTGTCTTGGTGGCGGCACTGCAGCAAGCAGTTAGTCTACAACCCGCTGTCTTGGCGGCGGCACTGCAGCAAGCAGTTAGTCTACAACCCACTGTCTTGGCGGCGGCACTGCAGCAAGCAGTTAGTCTACAACCCGCTGTCTTGGCGGTGGCACTGCAGCAAGCAGTTAGTCTACAACCCGCTGTCTTGGTGGCGGCACTGCAGCAAGCAGTTAGTCTACAACCCGCTGTCTTGGCGGCGGCACTGCAGCAAGCAGTCAGTCTACAACCCGCTGTCTTGGTGGCGGCACTGCAGCAAGCAGTTAGTCTACAACCCGCTGTCTTGGCGGCGGCACTGCAGCAAGCAGTTAGTCTACAACCCGCTGTCTTGGTGGCGGAACTACAGCAAGCAGTTAGTCTACAACCCGCTGTCTTGGTGGCGGCACTACAGCAAGCAGTTAGTCTAAAACCCGCTGTCTTGGTGGCTGCACTACAGCAAGCAGTTAGTCTACAACCCGCTGTGTTGGTGGCTGCACTGCAGCAAGCAGTTAGTCTACAACCCGCTGTCTTGGTGGTGGCACTGCAGCAAGCAGTTAGTCTACAACCCGCTGTCTTGGTGGCGGCACTACAGCAAGCAGTTAGACTACAACCCGCTGTCTTGGCGGCGGCACTGCAGCAAGCAGTTAGTCTACAACCCGCTGTCTTGGTGGCGGCACTGCAGCAAGCAGTTAGTCTACAACCCGCTGTCTTGGTGGTGGCACTGCAGCAAGCAGTTAGTCTACAACCCGCTGTCTTGGCGGCGGCACTGCAGCAAGCAGTTAGTCTACAACCCGCTGTCTTGGCGGCGGCACTGCAGCAAGCAGTTAGTCTACAACCCGCTGTCTTGGCGGCGGCACTGCAGCAAGCAGTTAGTCTACAACCCGCTGTCTTGGCGGCGGCACTGCAGCAAGCAGTTAGTCTACAACCCGCTGTCTTGGCGGCGGCACTGCAGCAAGCAGTTAGACTACAACCCGCTGTCTTGGCGGCGGCACTGCAGCAAGCAGTTAGTCTACAACCCGCTGTCTTGGTGGCGGCACTGCAGCAAGCAGTTAGTCTACAACCCGCTGTCTTGGCGGCTGCACTACAGCAAGCAGTTAGTCTACAACCCGCTGTCTTGGTGGTGGCACTGCAGCAAGCAGTTAGTCTACAACCCGCTGTCTTGGTGGCGGCACTACAGCAAGCAGTTAGACTACAACCCGCTGTCTTGGCGGCGGCACTGCAGCAAGCAGTTAGTCTACAACCCGCTGTCTTGGTGGCGGCACTGCAGCAAGCAGTTAGTCTACAACCCGCTGTCTTGGCGGCGGCACTGCAGCAAGCAGTTAGTCTACAACCCGCTGTCTTGGCGGCGGCACTGCAGCAAGCAGTTAGTCTACAACCCGCTGTCTTGGCGGCGGCACTGCAGCAAGCAGTTAGTCTACAACCCGCTGTCTTGGTGGCGGCACTGCAGCAAGCAGTTAGTCTACAACCCGCTGTCTTGGCGGTGGCACTGCAGCAAGCAGTTAGTCTACAACCCGCTGTCTTGGCGGTGGCACTGCAGCAAGCAGTTAGTCTACAACCCGCTGTCTTGGTGGTGGCACTGCAGCAAGCAGTTAGTCTACAACCCGCTGTCTTGGCGGTGGCACTGCAGCAAGCAGTTAGTCTACAACCCGCTGTCTTGGCGGTGGCACTGCAGCAAGCAGTTAGTCTACAACCCGCTGTCTTGGTGGCGGCACTGCAGCAAGCAGTTAGTCTACAACCCGCTGTCTTGGCGGTGGCACTGCAGCAAGCAGTTAGTCTACAACCCGCTGTCTTGGTGGCGGCACTGCAGCAAGCAGTTAGTCTACAACCCGCTGTCTTGGTGGTGGCACTGCAGCAAGCAGTTAGTCTACAACCCGCTGTCTTGGCGGTGGCACTGCAGCAAGCAGTTAGTCTACAACCCGCTGTCTTGGTGGCGGCACTGCAGCAAGCAGTTAGTCTACAACCCTCGCTCTAAAGGAGCCCAAATTTTTTGACAAGCTTTGACTCTCAAATCCTGACAAAAGTCACTCGAAACCACACGGGAAACATGTCAAGGTTGAATAGTATACTAAGGTATTTTGATTTAGGTATTAGGTATCGCGGTTATCAGAGCGTGTAAATATAGGATTTTTTTTTTTTTAATTTAAAAAAAGTTTTTTTCCCCTCAGCGTATAGTATTATCGTTGTTGGGGAAGGGTGGGCGTGGTGGTGCGGAGGGGGGGGGGGGATCTAATACTTGGGAAAAAAAGATGTTCGCCTTGTTTGTTAAGCTGATGATAGGCAGGTACGCACCGTCTGCCAGAATATTGTTGGACATCATGGTGACAACTGATGACGGGTTATCTCAGACTAAATGACGTGTCTTGAAAATTATAGCGACATCCTTTCAACTCATACTATATCATGTCGAACCATCATTCCTCAGTGGTCGCCTAAGACCATCGGAAAAAGCATGTACTCTACAGTTATGAAGTAGCAACGAAAATAATGTTGCAGTTGGGGGTCGCCGTAACATGAGGAGCTGTATTAAGGGGTCGCGGCATTATCAAGGTTGAGAACCACTGTACTAGACCATGTTTCGCATACCATAAAAGGTGCCTTCAACATTATTTTGAGATCCGTTTGCGTTGTTAAATATGAGAATGGAGGAAAAGAAAGTATTCCCTGTACTATGGGTGAGGGGACTGACACGTCCCTGATACAAGAGAGTATTCTCTGAAATATCGGTGGGGTTGACGTGCCCCTGATACAAGAGAGTACTGTTTGTATTCTGGGTGGGGAATTGACACGCCCCTGGTACAAGCACTTGGGTGATAGAATAGGATACCACGACGTTATAATACACTTCGGAAAAATTGTGAAGGTTTACTGTCTCCATCATAGCTTAAGTCTTCTCTTAACTTTAAGTCCGCCTCCATCGTAGCCTAAGTCTTCTCTTAACTTTAAGTCCGCCTCCATCGTAGCCTAAGTCTTCTCTTAACTTTAAGTCCGCCTCCATCGTAGCCTAAGTCTTCTCTTAACTTTAAGTCCGCCTCCATCGTAGCCTAAGTCTTCTCTTAACTTTAAGTCCGCCTCCATCGTAGCCTAAGTCTTCTCTTAACTTTAGCACACACACATGGGGTTATTTGCTAAATGTTTTAGCCATTTTTTTCACGTTTTGCTTCCATGTTGGTATTTTTAAAAATTGTCTCTGGCTCCTAGTCATGTGTCCACTTTGACTCATTGGTGAACATGATTTTACCTCCATATTTTGCGAGCACTTCACTTTTGTACAGTCCAAATTGTATCGATTAATGATTTTTCTACCTTTTGAAAATTTCCTAACTCCTGGTTATTCGATGCATACCCTGCACAGACGCCAGATCTTCTGCCACCTCAAAATTAACATTAACTTCACGAGTTAGATGAGCTGAAATCGTGGGAAAGATGTTGCCCGCGACATGGATTTGACCCCGGGTCGTACTTTTCCGGCCCCCGATGCACATCGGGATACATCGTGACAAAGACGAACCGTAACCTCAGCTTTATCTATATAAGAAATATAAGATTTTGACCTTATTGGTTTAAGACAAGGAATAAAGATCATTTTATCCTGGGCACCATTAATTAATATGGGTATCATTAATTGAAAATGGAATCAGGGGGTGACAGTAGGGCATCACTGGAGGAAAACTGGTATGATAAAATTGGTTATATTCGAAGTCATCGAGGGCTGGCCCTACGGTTATTAGCGCCCCGTTCAAGCTTAATTTATGCGCCCCTTTTAAATACTATCATGAACATTTTTGAAAGAAAAAAAACTAGGGGTTAGGTAATGAATGAGCTTATTACCTATATTGTTTTTTTAAAACAATGAACAAGTACATATATTTTCTTAACGTGTCTTTGGATAGCAATAACCATTAGCCTACCGTGGACAGTATGAACAATTAACCTACCGTGGACAGTATGAACAATTAGCCTACCGTGGACAGTATGAACAATTAGCCTACCGTGGGCAGTATGAACAATTAGTCTACAGTGGACAGTATGAACAATTAGCCTACCGTGGGCAGTATGAACAATTTGCCTACCGTGAGTAGTATGAACAATTAGCCTACCGTGGACAGTATGAACAATTAGTCTACCGTGGGCAGTATGAACAATTAGCCTACCGTGGACAGTATGAACAATTAGCCTACCGTGGACAGTATGAACAATTAGCCTACCGTGGGCAGTATGAACAATTTGCCTACCGTGAGTAGTATGAACAATTAGCCTACCGTGGACATTATGAACAATTAGTCTACCGTTGGCAGTATGAACAATTAGTCTACAGTGGACAGTATGAACAATTAGCCTACCGTGGGCAGTATGAACAATTTGCCTACCGTGGGCAGTATGAACAATTAGTCTACAGTGGACAGTATGAACAATTAGCCTACCGTGGGCAGTATGAACAATTAGTCTACAGTGGACAGTATGAACAATTAGCCTACCGTGGGCAGTATGAACAATTTGCCTACCGTGAGTAGTATGAACAATTAGCCTACCGTGGACAGTATGAACAATTTGCCTACCGTGGACAGTATGAACAATTTGCCTACCGTTGGCAGTATGAACAATTAGCCTACCGTGGGCATTATGAACAATTTGCCTACCGTGAGTAGTATGAACAATTAGCCTACCGTTGGCAGTATGAACAATTAGCCTACCGTGGGCAGTATGAACAATTAGCCTACCGTGGGCAGTCTGAACAATTAGCCTACCGTGGACAGTATGAACAATTTGCCTACCGTGAGTAGTATGAACAATTAGCCTACCGTTGGCAGTATGAACAATTAGCCTACCGTGGGCAGTATGAACAATTAGCCTACCGTGGGCATTATGAACAATTAGCCTACCGTGGGCAGTATGAACAATTAGTCTACAGTGGACAGTATGAACAATTAGTCTACCGTGGGCATTATGAACAATTTGCCTACCGTGAGTAGTATGAACAATTAGCCTACCGTTGGCAGTATGAACAATTAGCCTACCGTTGACAGTATGAACAATTAGTCTACAGTTGGCAGTATGAACAATTAGCCTACCGTTGGCAGTATGAACAATTAGCCTACCGTTGGCAGTATGAACAATTAGCCTACCGTGGGCAGTATGAACAATTAGCCTACCGTTGGCAGTATGAACAATTAGTCTACCGTGGGCATTATGAACAATTTGCCTACCGTGAGTAGTATGAACAATTAGCCTACCGTTGGCAGTATGAACAATTAGTCTACCGTTGGCAGTATGAACAATTAGCCTACCGTTGGCAGTATGAACAATTAGCCTACCGTTGGCAGTATGAACAATTAGCCTACCGTTGGCAGTATGAACAATTAGTCTACAGTGGACAGTATGAACAATTAGCCTACCGTTGGCAGTATGAACAATTAGCCTACCGTGGGCAGTATGAACAATTAGCCTACCGTGGGCAGTATGAACAATTAGCCTACCGTTGGCAGTATGAACAATTAGCCTACCGTGGGCAGTATGAACAATTAGCCTACCGTGGGCATTATGAACAATTTGCCTACCGTGAGTAGTATGAACAATTAGCCTACCGTTGGCAGTATGAACAATTAGCCTACCGTTGGCAGTATGAACAATTAGTCTACCGTTGGCAGTATGAACAATTAGCCTACCGTTGGCAGTATGAACAATTAGCCTACCGTGGGCAGTATGAACAATTAGCCTACCGTGGGCATTATGAACAATTAGTCTACAGTGGACAGTATGAACAATTAGTCTACCGTGGGCAGTATGAACAATTAGTCTACCGTGGGCAGTATGAACAATTAGTCTACAGTGGACAGTATGAACAATTAGCCTACCGTGGGCATTATGAACAATTAGTCTACAGTGGACAGTATGAACAATTAGCCTACCGTGGGCATTATGAACAATTAGCCTACCGTGGGTAGTATGAACAATTAGCCTACCGTGGGCATTATGAACAATTAGCCTACCGTGGGTAGTATGAACAATTAGCCTACCGATGACATTTTCTGCAAGGCTATAGATTAGCAAAACTTCTGATTGCATTTTCTATATTTATATATTTTGCAATTTCATTTTCTGTAGACAAAATTGCCAAAGAATTCATTCTGTATTGGGACATGGGTAAATATGTTTTTATAAGCTTTTAGTTTACTAAAGCTTCTCTTCTTCTTCTTATGGCTTTTTATCCCGTATGAGGCATAGGCCGTCCACAAGAATTCATCACGTTCCCGTGCTTTCCTTTCCAGTTGTGTCCAGGTTTATCCCATATTTTGCGTGTCTGTCTCTAGCTCGCGTCTCCATGTATTCTTTGGCCTTCCTCTCTTTCTTGTTTCTCAGTGGATTCCATGTTAGGGATTGTCTGGTGATGCTATCTGGGGCGTTTCTGAGAGTATGCCCTATCCACCTCCATCTGTTCTTTATGATTTCTTCATCAATGGGACCCAGGTAAGTCCTTTCTAGAAGATCTTTGTTGGTGATGGTATTTGGCCATTTGATGTTCATGATGTTTCCAAGACATGAGTTTATGGAGGTCTGTACTTTCTGCGTAATGCTCGCTGTTGTTTTCCAAGTTTCTGCTCCATAGAGTAGAACTGTTTTGACATTAGTTTTAAAGATTCTGACTTTGGTTTACAGCTTTAGCTCCTTTGATTCCCATATTTTCTTTAATAGCACAAATGCTGATCTAGCTTTTCCAATTCTGGCCCTTACATCCGCCTCGGTTCCGCCAATTATATCGATGATGCCGCCTTAGTATATGAAGGACTTCACTTCTTCCGGTTCCTTTCCTGCCAGAGAGATATGCTCTTGGTTGGCTGAGTTTACCTTCATGATCTTCGTCTTGGTTTGATTTATATTGAGTCAGAGATGTGCTGAAATGGTGGCTACGTCTTTTGTCTTTTCCTGCATTTGCTGCTGGTTGTGGGACAGAAGTGCAATACCGACTGCAAAGTCTAGGTCATGCAGTTGTTCCCAGCGTGTCCACTGTATCCCGTGCCTCTTTTTGTCTGTGGAATATTTCACTATCCAATCAATGGCGAGGATGAATAGGAAAGGGGACAATATGTTTAGCAAGCATTATTCTGAATGCTTCCCACAGATTTGTAATGACATTCTGCATATTATTAGTGTTTATTAATTTAGTGGCATCTATTGAAATTATAACATCAGGGGGAAATAATTCTTTGGTTGTATCTAGTTCAGTCAACAGATCACATCCATTTATATCGCCATCTTCTTGATAATGCTGATCCTCCAAAATGCTTTGAGTTTATCTGTGTCTGGCAGACGTTTAGGTCATTCAAAAATCCCCATGTGTTATTGAAACCTCGCAACTGTCCAATTCTCTCTGCTAAAAAAAACGCATAGCTCTGTCCAAAATTACTTTGAACACATGAATTAAAAATAATAAAAATTGTGGGTCTACAGCATTAGGGAGCTCGTCAGTGCACTAATATTCAAATTCTGCACTCCCATCTTGTCTCATATGAAGGTTTGACACCTTCAATTCTTCACTCCCATCTTGTCTCACATGAAGGTTTGACACCTTCAATTCTTCACTCCCATCTTGTCTCACATGAAGGTTTGACACGTTCAATTCTTCACTCCCATCTTGTCTCACATGAAGGTTTTACAATGTGGCAGTTGACATGATTTTTTTAAATACAGGCCATCGTTCAGGGGAGACAGAAAAGAAAACATAGATGCATTGGAAAGTACAAAACAATAGAAGGTGGTTCTAGGCAACTTGTTTCGATTCCAAACTACGGTGAGCGGTAAATTCAGAGTCGCCGCCTCCTCAGCGACGGGACTATAAACGCTTATTGCCGCCACCGCCAAACGACCAAAGTGGCCGAAAAAGAGTTCTACCGAAAAGCAATTGGCTGACAAACCTACCACCGCCATCAAATCGAAGTCAGTGTCACGAGAAACGGGCGCCGTGGCAAAGAGAGAAGACCTCGATGCACCTACAAAGGAAGATCTGCTTTTGTCGCCACCTCCTGTGCACGAACATACGTTTTATGTAGTATAACATTAAAAAAATGGCACTAAAAATTATGTTTCTTCCATGGCGCCTATATACAAAGATTTTTCATATTTTGGAAGATCGTCGATGGCGCCCTGAGCACATGCCTGAGTTGCCGGTACCTTGAGCTGGCCCTGAAGTCACCCATCACAAACGGCAAAACATGAGTTATGAGTCAGTGTTTTCTGTTCAAAAAACGTGGCTCCTTTTGGTTTCCCTTTCGTTTTATAACTGATGTGGTGACGTCTGTCTTTTTTGTAAGTATATGTATGTGTATGAACCCAGGGTCAATGGTCGAGTTTGGTTGTGAGTATGTGTATGATGAATTATGTCATGAACTTCCGGTTCACGAGCGCTTGACAGGCAGCTGTGTAATTGCTCTACATTTTCTCATTTTCGGATTGTTTTTCTCAACTTTTATTCCTGGAATAATGGATATGTTTGAATATGAAAGTCTCCTGGACGTATGAATATAATTTATTTCGAAAATAACTAGGAATTGGTAGACTTATTCTAAATTTTTCCATTCTATATTCGTGATTAATGTAAACAAAAACAGTCGACGTCATTAACAAACACTTCCGGTTCACAATTCGATGTGCTGCAATGAAATATCTCCACATTTTCTCCTTGTTTCTCTCATATTTTTATTCCTGGATACAGAACGAAGTAGTCATCTCTTGAACTGCACTTCGCTGGTTATGAACACTTCCGTAAACACTATTTAAACTGCTGTGTGGCGATCTTTTAGGCCACAATAGTGTATGTATATTTCACATTGTTTTGATAGACTTGGGAAATTAACTTAAAAGATATGCCCCGCCTTCAATATTCATCTACTATCCTGCGTCGTCTGTGTACCCCTGATGGCTATCTCCTTAGTGATGATGTTCTTTCACGATGTCGATCATTATGTTTAATAAAAAAGAAAACTGCAAGAGGTTTTCGTGGGGGAAGAAGGAGAATGAGATCTCGACATTCAGCTCCCACGACAATAGTGCGTCAAAGAACTGATGATGTTACGCTCATTAATGTGCAGTCATCTGTCAAGACATCATTGATCATCAATGACCTTTTCACTGAGAAAAAAACAACAACAAAAACTCATGATTTCACACCGCCTCGACGGGGCGTGAAGAGATCAAATCTAATTGATGTTGACTGCCAGCCTGTTGTGAAGCCACAATCACATAATTTCGGGGTACTGTATTTTAACTCCCAGTCATGCAGGAATAAGACATTTGAGGTGTGCGATCTTGTTTTAGAGAGCAAGGCTGACCTTGTATTCATTACCGAGACGTGGTTTAAACATGTTGGAGACGAGGTCAAGCAGCAAGAAATTACACCTCCGGACTACCTCATTCACTCTTGCCCAAGGCAATCGCACAGTGGTGGTGGTATTGCTGTCCTTTATAGGAGCTCCTTAAAGAATGGTGTGGCGTTTTCAAAATCGGACGAGTTTGTTTCATTTGAGATGTGCAAGATGCAACTTAATTATGGTGAACAAGCGATAACGTTTCTATGCATATACAGGCCACCTCCTAATAAGCGAAATAAGTTGAAGATCTGTCAGTTTACTGCTGACTTTCTTCGGCTTCTGGAAACGTACGCCTCCACAAACAAAAACGTCGTCATAATCGGCGACACAAACTGTCATTTCGATTCCACCACCGACAGCTATGTCAAGACCTTAAAATCAGCTCTTGACACACACGGAATGACTCAGCTTGTCAGTGTCCCGACACAAAAGCGGGGTCACATCCTAGATTGGCTGGTTGTCAGAGAGGATCGTGCAGCTATGATCTGCAACCTCATAATTGAGGACAAACTGATCTCTGATCATTTCCCAGTAACCTTTGACTTTGATTTAAGGAAGCCAGGGCGCCTTCTGCGCACAATCACATCCCGTGACCTCCGAAGGATAGATCGGGCGGCCTTTAGATGTGACGTCGCCGCCCTCAAGTATAGCGAAGATGATCCTGCAACAGACTACAACAGTGGCCTCAGAGTTATTTTAGACAAACATGCACCTCTGTCTACACGGCGCGTTACGGACCGCCCTTCTGCCCCATGGCTCACACCAGAAATAAAGGACGCAAAGCAGCAACAGCGACGTGCAGAACGCAAGTGGCGGAAGTCTGGCTTGACTGTGCACCGACAAATCTTTGTTGAAAACAAGGAACGCACTAAGCAGATGGTCCTTGCAGCTAGGACTGAATATGTCAGTCACCGGATTGTAGATTGCAGTTCAAATAGGGACTTATTTCGCATTGTTGGTCAGCTGACCGGTAAACAGAAGGACACATCTGTGCCAAACAATATTGCTTTGGCCGAGTTACCAGACGCTCTAAATGATTTCTTTGTTATGAAAGTTAAGAAGATCAGGGCGAGACTTGACATTTGCACAGATGCTCCCGAATTCTTGCCGTTTAATGGCACTCCTATGAGCGAATTTTTGGAGGTCACTGAATCGCATGTGAAGAAAATCCTGGTTGACTCCCCAAGAAAGTCATGTTTGCTTGACCCTCTTCCGGCAGGTCTGTTGTATGAATGTTTAGACGAAATTGTCCCTATCATTACTAATATCGTAAATCAGTCTTTGAAAACTGGTTTTGTTCCATCCTCTTTTAAGGAGGCGGTTGTAACTCCACTGCTAAAAAAAGCAAATCTCGACCCTAATCTGTTGGAAAATTATCGCCCCGTCTCTAATCTACCATTTTTATCAAAGATTTTAGAGAGGGTCGTTCTTCGACAGCTCCTGGATCACCTCACTCGGTGTGACTTGTTTGAGCCTTTTCAGTCAGCATACAGAACGCATCACTCTACTGAGACAGCCCTGTTGCGCGTCGTAAATGACCTTCTGTCGTCTTGTGGTGAGGGCCAGGTATCCCTTTTGTCGTTACTGGATCTATCGGCAGCGTTCGATACGCTTGACCACGGCATACTTCTCCAACGTCTGCAATATACGTTCGGTTTCACCGATACCGTCCTGAGATGGTTCCGCTCATATCTGACAAATCGGGTCCAATCAGTTATCACAAACGGCTTGACCTCCAAGAAATCCATTATTGAATTCGGAGTACCCCAAGGCTCGGTCTTAGGCCCGGTGCTTTTCACTATGTACGTTCAGCCCCTGGGTGCAGTGATCAAGCAGTTTGACATGGTATATCACATGTTCGCGGATGATACCCAACTTCAGAAATCCGTGATCCCCTCTCAGCTCCCTCAGCTTCTTAAAATGACACAGAAGACAGTGGAGTCAGTTAAGCACTGGATGACAATAAACAAGCTCAAATTGAATGATGAAAAGACTGAGGTGATCCCCATTGCTACCGCTCAAAAATTAAAATCTTTAAAAGATACACCATCCTTTACTCTCTCAGGCGTGCAGATTGAGTTTGCTCATACAGTGCGAAACCTGGGTGTCTACTTAGACAGAACACTAACTATGGAAAATCACATTAACATGATTTGCAAGGCGATTTTTCTAGAGCTACGCAGAATTAGTCATATCAGACCCTTCTTAACGTTGGGTGCATCAAAGAGGCTGATGTCTGCATTCGTGCTATCACGCATGGACTACTGCAATGCTCTCATGGTGGGTCTTCCAGCTACGCTCCTTGATAAAATTCAAAAGGCACAGAATAATGCGGCTCGAATTGTTCTTCGTAAACGCAAATTCGACCATGCTAAAACTCTTCTGATAGAATTGCATTGGCTGCCGGTCCGCGCTCGTATAGAGTACAAAATCGCAACTCTGTGCTACCGCTGCTTGCATGACCTGGCGCCGTCCTATCTCCAAGCGCTCATGACGCCTTATGTACCCACTAGACAACTCCGCTCATCCGATAGTGGCAAACTCTCGATACCGCGTGTTCGCCTTGAAACTTACGGAAAGCGCACGTTCGCATTTGCTGGCCCAACCATTTGGAACACCCTTCCTGACGCTCTCAAAAACAGCCAGACGCTGGAGTCCTTCAAAACAAATTTAAAAACTCATCTATTTCGCAAACACCTGCTGGAATGATGATGTCTACAATCTTTTCCAGCTTGTTATTATCTCCCAACTTAGTTTTTGTACCGCGCTTCGAGCCTTTGGGGATGAAGCGTGATTTTTCAAATGAACTTTATTATTATTATTATTATTTATGTGTGTGTGTGTGTGTGCATGTTAGTGTGCGTGTTTGAGCACGTGTGAGTGTTTGGGAAGGAGGGACAGACGATGCGCCTAGATGTGCGTCATATTTTACGTCAGGCCAAGGTCGCCAAGGTGGAGGTCACGAGTTCAACCACAGCTGGGTGCTGCTGCACTTGCTGTCAAACACCCAGACAAATCATAGGTGAATAAACTCGAGTTGTAGTCACAACTAGGTGACCCACACCAATGATAATCTACCGTGCTGCTATGTGCAGGGGCGCTTCAAGTAGAAATAAAATATCTTGGTGAAAGCCTCTAATAAAACTATGATAGAATCCGTATTTTCATGATTATTTTATAGAGTTTATGAATTTTTCGACATTTCACAGCAAAATTGACCCAAACCCCATTAATATTAGACTTATAGTGCTGAAATTTGTTTCTTTTACTATGGGAGAAGACTTCGTTCATGTTGAAGCAATAATAAATATCACACGGCATAGGGTATGGTAGAACCTGAAGAGAGAAACAAAAACAAAAAGCAAAAATTTCGGGTGACAGCCCTCAAAGATCTGGCGAAAAATAAAGACAGCAAAGAATAAATTAATAACAAGGAATAAAAAGAATTTAGCGAGGAGTCTAGTGAGAAATCGTTTCTTTTGAAGTCCTAATGAAATCTTATCGAAATTGTGTAACCCGAGTCTCGACGTGTTAAATTATTATGTGAGAGTGTTACTGCTCCGCAAGTTACATGTTCCGAAATATAAGTAAATTTTTACTTGTCTACCCCGGGTGGCCTTTTCTTCTAATTACTTAAAGGCGGTAATTTCAGGTTTTGTATATAATATCAATCAATCCAATAGTATGATGTCCTCCACGAAGTTCGGTGTTCCAATTTGATTCAAGGTATCTTAATTTCACCCAAAGGTTTGGGAATCCCTGTTATTTTTATGGATTGTTTTTGTCATCCAGGTCACGTGCTGATAGCCTGGCCTGTAGCGGATGTCTTGTATTGAGTACACAAAGGTTATTGCTATATCAGCCAAAGTTTACCCCAGGCAGTAACCCTGTGCAGCGTCGAGCCATTACTTGGGTTTGTAACCGGAGAACACAACAATCAGCCTGTGAGATAATGGCCGAAGATGTTGATCTTCTCTCTTGCCTATGATCGTATCATATTTTCAGTTTATAATTGAATCTGCTTTCAAACCGGAATGATTTGGTTCATCAACTTTTATACTCTTTTTCCGGGGGTGTTACTTTTGATAGCCATTTTAAAATGGCGATCTGCTGTACAGGGGCGATACTTCGGCCCACATAACTCAGTCCATGGCACACAGGGGGCGGGGGTGCATACTTGGTCCCATTTATCTTTTGACGCCTCCAGAGATCGGGCAACCTTCTGAGATCGATGTCATGGAGAACTCAGCCTCCATGTAGAGCTAAGTTTATGACCTTCAGAAAAAAATGTTTTCATTTATACTTGTCACACATACGTTAAGGTCAACCTTTTCATTCCTGCCAAATGAAACCATGAAAATATCAACTTCTTCATACCTGCCATCTGAGACCATGAGATGATGAGACCACGAGAAGATGAGACCATGAGAAGATCAACCTCTTCATACCTGCCAATTGAGACCATGAGAAGATCAATCTCTTCATACCTGCCAACTGAGACCATGAGAAGATCAACCTCTTCATACCTGCCAACTGAGACCATGAGAAGATCAACCTCTTCATACCTTCCTATTGAGATCATGAGAAGACCAACCTCTTCATACCCGCCAACTGAGACCATGAGAAGATCAACCTCTTCATACCTGCCAACTGAGACCATGAGAAGATCAATCTCTCCATACCTGCCAACTGAGACCATGAGAAGATCAACCTCTCCATACCTGCCAACTGAGACCATGAGAAGATCAACCTCTTCATACCCGCCAACTGAGACCATGAGAAGATCAATCTTTCCATACCCGCCAACTGAGACCATGAGAAGATCAACCTCTCCATACCCGCCAACTGAGACCATGAGTCGAAATTGAACCATCGAGTTTCCATTAATTAATGGGGTTTCTTGCAAATATTACAAATGACAATAATGGAATGAATTCAGAGCTATTGATAGTAAAACGTGTTCATGGATTCTGCATTTAGGTGTTTATATATCATCTATATATAATTATCTATGTCTACGTTGTCTGTTCACGTCGACACATGGCATATATCAGCGGCTGTGGGTCGCGACCCCTTTCCCAGGGGTCGCCTAAGACCATCTGAAAACAAATATACTCTACAGTTATGAAGTAGAAACAAAAATAATTTTATGGCTGGGGGTCGCCACAGCACTAGGGACTGTATTAAAGGGTCGCGGCATTAGGAAGGCTGAGATCCGCTGGCATAGATGAACGATCGCGAAGGAACGATATGCACATAGGAAGTATACCGTACTACAGCAGTGTTACCATGGCAACACACGTAAACATGATTAAACGGTGCTCTGTTTCTTGTCGTATTTTCATTTGTCCTGTTTGCTGAGGAAGGCTCTTAGCCGAAACGTTCACACCTTTATTGTCCTTTCTTTTGATTCAAGCTTCCACATACCTTGTTCTAATATTTCATTCACACAGCTTGAACGTACTCGGTCATTTTATTAAACTATTATATGACTGTGACCTAAAGGATTTAGTTTTGGTTCGATATCTCATTTATTTATTTACAGATCTCATTTATTTACATATCTCATTTATTTCCATATCTCATTTATTTCCATATCTCATTCATTTCCATATCTCATTTATTTCCATATCTCATTTATTTTAGACGCAGAGATTTTGGACCTATGTATTATATCTGGTAGGAACAGTAAGACTGATAAAAATCAACCCATCCCTGTAGCGATACCACCAATGAAGGGCTTTGGCCTGTCCTACCACCTCCTTCCACTGAGAACTAACTGGTGCATTTCTTTTTCATGCTTGCATTCCCAGCTGCTTTAGATCTTTTTCCACATAAAGCTGTAGATCTTTTTCCACATAAACCATCCATCTTAGCCTAGGTCTGCGGTTGAGACGTTTTGCTCTGGGGATTTGGTGGTGAACCCTCTTCACTCCTCTGTCATTTAGCATTCTTTCTAAGTGTCCGGCCCAGCGTAGAGCTATCGGCGTGTGACCCTGAAATAGTCGACCGTACACAATTTCTGTTTGGTTCGTATTCTCCATCCATATTCATCCTTTGTTGTTCCGTATATTTTCCGGAGAACTTTTCTCTTCCTTATGTTAAATAGGTTTTCTGGCGTTTTTTTTTATTAGGGTCCAAGTTTCACTTGCGTATGTTACAACAGGTCTGATTCCAGTTTTATAAACAGTTTTCTTTGTTTTTCTTGTAATGTTTTACTTTATTTGGACGGATAAAAACCACAGGCTAAATTCTACTCAGAATTTTCAAATAGTTTTCTAATTTGCTGATTCAATATATATTTATTTTGTTTATTTCAAGACCTCTCCTCTCCCCTCCGAAACCACTGCTCCAACCACTGGATTTGACAGCATAGAAAAGGACTTTTTTTCGAACTGACCAGGTTTTGTGTCAGACTGTGACAGTCGTATTGGGATGCCCGTGTTTTGTAATGGTGTTTTCATTTATTCCAGCATCGGTCGCCTGTCACATCATGATGTTCTCATTTATATCACGGGCATTGAATCAAATTATGGTGCCCATGTCACAGTATAATGCATTTCTGAATGGGTCCCAAGTCAAATTTTGATGCCCATGTCATTGTAATGTTATGTCTATTTACGTATGGTCCACCAGTCATATTAGAGTGCCTACTAGTATGCTAGTAAAAATTACTCTAATTATATTTCTGTCTTCAGTGCAAATTGTGGAGTCGTGGATTCGAAGTCTTCAGATTAATTTGACTCCACTCTGAGATTAAATCAATTTCAGCGAAAGTAACCACGTGACAATGTTGTATGCATTTGTATCCAAAGGTCATTGCCCTCACTATCTCCTCACCTTGACCTTCAGCTGTAGATCGAGCGACCCTCAAGATCTTATTTAACAAAGCTTCAGCTGTTTTCTTTAGATATATATATATAATTTTAAAAATATAGTAATAGTTTCCTCAGCAGACGGCAGGATCGATGGAGATTATCCAGAACTTGAAGACGCAGCTTAATACTTAATTATAAGATTTCCCTCTTCCCTTGCCACATGACAGTCTGTCGATAGCAGACGTTCACTTATTTGCTACGTGGTGAACCACTGTGAAGTATGTATGTAATGAATGGAGGAATTATTCAGCTCAATGGATGATTTTTCAATCCCTGAACTATATTTATATTCCAATGACCCACCCGCTTTTACACCGCAGATTTATTTCACAGACAAGTTATTTCTTTAAAAAAGAAAATAAAATATTACGCACCAGACGCACGTGCGATCTTTTTATAAAAAGAATCTCATTTAGTTTAGGAAATTAGTAAAATACAGTAAGGTTAAACCTGATACAAGGAACGCAACAAAACAACGAACGTGTCGGCAGGAAGCCTTCATCAGCGAACAAACAGAAAAACGAATAAAATAAAAATGTATCAAAAAATATAATGTAGTGCTTAGCTCAGAAGTAGTATCCAAGAGGGCAGCAAAAGATTAGTGATTAGGTCACATCCGGCCAGCCACAAAGAAAAGCAAAGTTAATATGGATTTAAAAATTCCCGATAACTCTGCTAAATGACATTCTTTTTTTTTTTTAAATCATATCGCAAGTGCATTTGGTGCGCAATATTTTCTTTTCTTTTCCTGAAATAGTTGGTTGAAAGATATCTGCGGTGTAAAAAGTGTGTGTGGGGGGGGGGGGGGGGGATATTAATTTAAATTAAAATAATTAAAAATGCATATAAAGGCTTTATACGGAAAACTTAGTTTTTAGGGGTTGGTTAATTAAAAGGCGGCTTTTGCAGATCGAAATGTTATAATTATTTTTTCAAAATTGTATTTTCAATGAATAGCTCAACTTTAAATGGTGGCGTCAGGATTTAAATCGTAGTCGGGTTTTTCTTTTCGTATCTACTGGTACCAAGCTGTAGCATCCACACAAGAAGTTCTCTTGGGCTATCCAGGTAAGTAGAGAGAGGTGATTTGCTGTTCAGGACCCCAGCTTATCATCCTTTTGATAACCAGTGTGTTCACCTAAATTTATTTTGCAGCTTAGAGCTTTAGCTTTCACCACTTATCCCCCCCCCCCTCTTTTTTTTTTGTTTTGTTGTTGAAATTGACATCACTGATAAATGTGTAGCGTTCTATCACAAACCACCCCTCCCTTCATTGGGAAAAGGTTGTAATATACCGGTATTCTAAATGGAAGGTAAAGAATAATCGGATGATGCGATTTCTAGAATTTCTTTTATGGCGGGTTCTAACGCCCTCACCATAAATAAGTCGGCAGCCTCTCCAGCCGGAAAAGATTTTTATAGATTTCCTAGACACGTAACATGCGAGACTTAATATACGTATAGAAGCCTTACAAGATTTTACTGTGCCCCCAAACAATGGAATTCTCTTCCACTACACATCCGCAATATATCAACCATCACAGCCTTCAAAACTGCACTCAAAACACATCTCTTTAAACTCTACTACCCCGACTGATTCCCCACATCTGACCGATAAACGATGCTGCTGGCCGCCGTCCATGGCTTGTCATGTAAAAGTTCTGGGGTGGATGGGTTGAATATGCATTAGTTTTTGTTTTGTCTCTACACAGCTGTTCTTTATTACATAAATGTTTTTTTATTTTATTGTCACGATTATGTCTCTTTTTCTAATATTTTTATGTACAGCGCGGTGAGCCCAGCCCTAAGCTGGGGTACCGCGCTTTATAAGACAACTAATAATAATAATACTATATATTTATATATATTGATATTTGTATCTTTCGATGATTCTACTTTTTCACTTGCTCTGCTGTAACTTGATTTTTTTTTTTTAAAGTATATTTGATTTTGTATTTTTATATACATTTAATAGTATCATTAAATTGAATATCGTTTGGTATCGCATTTCTATGCATACAAGTTTTAGTACTTCGTTACGTATTGTCAAACTAATGTAGCAAACTTAAAACGGATAAATTTGCAAAGCCAAATAACGGTAGAAAGCAATCCTACCGGGAAAAATGCCAGGCCTTTAGATTTTTTTTCCTGCGAAGTCTTAAACAGTGACAGTGGTCCCCCAACCTTTTTATCGCCGCGGACCGGTCAATGTTTGATAATTTTACTGCGGCCCATTGAGGGGGGGGGGGTGTGATTTTTATATTTTAGATTGTTTTGATTTAATAATTTTAATGTAATTGTAGTTAAACTTGCCTTCAAAATAAAATACGCCTAGTGCTGACAGTACAGCCACTACGCTAATTCTTGTTTCCAAGCGCTTAGTGCTGATAAATACAGACTGACGATTTTGCCTTTTTTCCTCCTAGACTTCTTTTGTGTATCGTTTTCCCATTCAGACCAAGACAGACGTGAACGCCTCGACCTGACCCACATTCACGAAACACCGTTTTCAATGTCCAATTATCTTTAAAGATAGCTTTTTGCATGAGCTGATCTATTCGACCTTGACCCTAAACTAGGCCAACTTCTGAAGGTACAGTCGGTGGTTTAGGGGCGGTCCGCCTTGGGGAGGGCTAGTCGTTTTTTTCTGTATATGGAGAGGCGGAATTTTCGCACAACTGTTACGTGGAAGGTGGGTGGCAAAAATCTTGGCCCAGCCCGAGCTGTCCTAATCCTTGCTTTGCTACGCCACTGATTGCAGCTTAAAACAGGGTTTCCCGCGGTGATAGGTAATTGCGGGACAGTGGGGGTCTCCTCACCCCCCCCCCCCCCCAAATGGTTAAAGCCAAACTCCCCTGGAAATTGGTCAATTCTGCAAGGTATTTAATACGAGAGCTCACGATGAATAGCAGAACAGTAATACAAAAATCTTTAGCTCAAAATTGTTATGGCATGTGTGTAGGCTAAATTTCACTTCAACAATAGCACTATAGCGTCCACCTCTACCCCCCCCTTTTTTTTTTATATTGACGTGACCGGTTAAATGTGTGCCGACCCGACAACCCCCCCCCCCAACTGATTTTAACATAAAGTTTAAATTTAAGCTACTTTAAAACTTAAGTTGAATAGCGGCTGCATCTCTAAACTTATAAACTGTATGTGCAGTGTTTCTTTCAGACTATTTCCTCCAGGGTGCCATTTCACATTTTCCAGAGGGGGGGGGGGCAGTGCCAACGGAAAGAGACGTAGCTAAGGTGAGCATAGGGGGCATATATCTCCAAGCGCCAGACTGGCGGGGGCATCTAAATCTAATGGGACGGTGCCCAGTGTCATGCAGAAACTAAATTCATTCTGCTGCGCCCAAAATAATCCTTTTAACACAAGATTTGAAATCTAGCGACTGCTCTTTATTATTTGACTTCCTGGCATTTTTGCATTGTCAATTTCTCTATGCGCCTGACAATATCCATAACCGCGGTGACGAGGCACATGCGGACAGGGAGTGGTCGTTTGAAAATAGAGTTATTTTGTGCTGTCGTCCTTTATGATTTAGGGACAACCCCTTTTATATTATTCCTCTTCTATACAATAACAGTCAATTGGTTTCTATATTTGTCCAAATTATGAATTTAACTTACGCTTTTGAGTAACAGTAACTTGCTCGAGTAACTGCTCCTTTAATTTTAAATTGCCACACATTTTAAAAACTTTTCTTCAGAAACATTATTGATAAAAAATAGACTCATGGTCAGATGTATGGTTTTACCCAAGGGCAGTCAATGTTAAAATAAAATGAAACTAATTTATATTGCTCTGAAATGAAGACTTACAACTGACATAGCTGTCAACACATAAACATAAAGTCACAAATAACAGAACTCGTCACAATTAACAGAACTCGTCACAAATAACAGAACTCGTCACAAATAACAGAACTCGTCACAAATAACAGAACTCGTCACAAATAACAGAACTCGTCACAAATAACAGAACTCGTCACAAATAACAGAACTCGTCACAAATAACAGAACTCGTCACGTCACAAATAACAGAACTCGTCACGTCACAAATAACAGAACTCGTCACGTCACAAATAACAGAACTCGTCACGTCACAAATAACAGAACTCGTCACAAATAACAGAACTCGGTCATTTTTGGTAGTTTTTTAAGTATTTTTTTTACTCTGATAATGCATGGGATTTTGTTTTTTTATTTAAAATAAACTTGTCTCCCTAATTTTGATCTAATCTTACATCTAAAAATGTTCAAAGTTACAATAGCAGATTCAGCAATATCCAAACTGAAGTACAATATAGTATATGCACATCAGACCACCCAGAACTGACCAGCATCTGCATCCTACTGCTGAGTTCTATTTAGATAGCCAGCTTGAACTTGAAGACTTCTTGATGAAAATCGAGACACAAGTCGACACAAAGGGGCGGCCACGGGGAAATATAAGCTTTTAACTTTAAAAAACTGGCCTATTAAAAAAAAAGTGATCTGCAGGCAATATCTGGAAATGAACTGGCTACCCTTCATTGACCACATTGAATATTGTATAGGAAGTTATTTACTGTGGTGTCCAAGGGTAACGAATTGTCTCATTTGTATCCAAAATTTTATTAATGTAGTCTTAAAATTAAACATAATGCAATTGGAATGGGAAATAGAAGAAAAAATCAAATTCCTCTTTGATCCACTTTTTGGAATAGGAAGGGGGGGCAGTTTCTTTATTAACAAGAATATTGAAATATATTTTTCCTACAAAAATAACCTTCAGCTTGGTTTCACACTTGGCAAATGACCTATTACATAATACGCTAAGAAAATAGTAGAACAAAATGAAACAGCTTATTTGCCTAGTCAAGTCAGGAAAGTAACCTTATCAAGCAAATGATACAAGGCAAATGGAAGCTGTAGTTAAGTGTTAATAAAATTGCATGGATTTCATAGTTTGGCTGGGACACTAACAAAAGAAGGACTGCTGCATTCTTTATCACATCAGTGAATTAAAGAAAATAAGCTACTTAGTTGACTACCGAGTTTCATGAACAAATTGAATTTGGAGAAAAAATATTTGAATCTGATGTACATATACTTATTAAAAATCCTCAACTGTTCTAACCTAAAATCTTAATACATCCTAAAGTAATTCTGAACTAAGGTTAAGATGATCATCATGATGTTAGGGGATGTTTGATGATGATGGCATTTACAACAATTGCCCGGGCCATTCATAAATCAACAGTTGTATTATGTAGGGCTGTTACACACTAACAAGTAAAGAAAAATGTTATCATATCAACATCCAGTAATAAAACAACTTAGGCCACTTGTCCTTGGTGGGCAGTAAGGGACATTTGTATAGTACATAAAACCCCTTCTTACGTCACAAAGGAATGAACTGTTCAACCTGACATGTCCCATGTATCAGCAGTAAATAAACAAAATGAAGCTTAAGGACTGCACTAGTAACAAATGGCTCCGGGAAGAAAATGTTGATAGACTTTCAAAACGGAAATAGTTTTAAAAAAATTATATATTTTTTTCTTTTTGAGGAAGATTTGGTCTGAGAAGGAAGATGAGAGATGGACTGAGAAATGGACACAAATCACCATTCATAAAATATCTAATCTTCATTCATAAATAACTGGTATCACAATTCGCTTACTGCTCCTCATGCATTGTGCAGAGGTCAAAAGGAAGAAACCTATTCAAAATCTTAGAAAAAAGAAAAAAACTAGCCAAGAATTATTCTCTTGTTAGATTCTCATTTAAGTAAAAGACAATTTTATGAAAGTTTTTATTATATAAAATTGTGGTAGCCATTTCAAAATAAAAGGGGTAGAGGGGACAAGTAGAATATACATCAATACTTTGTTTTTCCAACAGACCTAAAAAAAAAAACCAATATTAATTAAAGGTGGTGATAGAGAAATAATTTTTGTGTTTCATTATGGTTAACATTTTATAAACTTTGATATGGGCTACCCACTCGACTGTCAACATTGCCAATGGAACATAATCATATCTGTTTAATACTTCCATTGAGATAAATTGTTTGCACATGCACTTCTCATCTATACAAAAACACATAATTAGTTCAAGCCCAACTGCAAACATTTGCATTTTTAAGATCCAAAATCTTTCACAAATCTGCCATAAAATATTTCCAGTCATTTGACTGTTTTTAATATGTAATCAATCACATATATATCTCATATAAACACATGAAGACACTCTGAGAAAATGATACAAAAATGGCCAGAGGAACAGTTGTTATTGAATGGCTCAGGCCATCACAATCAAGATTAATCTGGTTTAACCATTCAATGGTACAAATGTCACTTTGACAGAATTTAAGTTCAGACACATCAATATTATCTTGAGAAATGCATCCATCTTAATTAATGTGAACTTTAAAAATTTTTTTATAACTTTAAATTAATCCCCCAGAGCACAAATTATTGGGGCAAAGCTTCGCATTTCAAAGGTAAATATCTCTAAGTCAGTCAAGGAAATTCAGCCAGATGAGCAATGGCTCAGTCGAGGAGAGCAATGGCTCAGTCGAGAAGAGCAATGGCTCAGTCGAGGAGAGCAATGGCTCAGTTGAGAAGAGCAATGGCTCAGTCGAGGAGAGCAATGGCTCAGTCGAGAAGAGCAATGGCTCAGTCGAGGAAGCCAATCTAATATTATTGCCTCCTTATGCAGTGAATAAATGAATGGGCTTCCTCATTGCACTACAACTTTTGACTTGCATCGAGTAGTACAATTAGTGAAGCATAATTTCTTTGAATGGAAATAAAATTACATACAGGAAAAAGTATTCCTTTCAATCAAGTTCACAAAAATATATGAGTTCATGGTCTCAAGAGACAGGCTGAAGCTGTCAGATTTCAAGTCAGAGTTCTAATGAACGCCGTCATTTTCAAAGCTTTACTGTATGCAGTCACTGCATCCATCACAGGTAATTTTTTTTTTTGCTACAAATTTTGGTATTGTAGCTTAACACTGCAAACTAAAAATCAAGTCTAATTGCTAAGTCAAGTCCTCATATAATTTAAGTAGCTCATATTTCTATCATGATATGCATGTGCTGAATTGTCCTCAATACCAGCACAAAGTTGACACATAAGTTTACACCATGCATATGAACACATGTACACTAGTAAAGCATGGAGTTTATAGACACATCACAGTGTTTAAAGAAATCTATTTTTCTAAGTGTACCATCACAGTGTATGAGTCTTTAAAGAATCTCCTTATTCTCTGCTTTATGATACATAAATGGATCCATGTATACAAATGTGGCACAGCACCCCCCACCTCATCAGACACATACATTTTAGTTCAACAGTTGGGCCACATCATCTATAAACAAATCTCTCTACTTTCTCCTTCAAACTTTCCAGTGATAACATCAGCTTAATTTTGACATGTAAAAAAAAAAAAAAAAGTTTTTTTTTTTAAATGTTGGCTGTCCAGACAAATTACTCACATTGTGAGGGGAACAACTAATGATGATTTATGACTTTTTTTTTTGCAGCCAAAAACACAAGTCAAGTAAGGCCACATTATGAAATACTCCATTCAAAAAAAGTTTCAGCATTCAACAGTTATAGCTCAGATATCAAACTTGACACACACAACCACCAAGCATCTGATCCAGTCACACATTTGCATATATATTTTTCTTCAAATCACTACATTATTTACAAATCAATCAAATGGCATTTCAAAAGATTGTGTTTCTTCTCTAAGAACAAACTTCATCTACTCATTGAAGTGAGTATGCATTCACGCTGCCACTAGAATCCACTTCAACTCTTATTAAGGTCTCAGATAGCATACAACCATACTTCAAAATCTGTAAATACAGCAATGACTTTCACATTAAAAGAATACATCCTGGGACTGGGAGTGGCTAAAGCATTAGGTAAAAATGTCAGCTCTAAACTAACCCAGGTCAGCCAAGGGAATGAATCCAGTGCTTTATTTAGTAGAACAATGCAAGACAGCCATAAAAAAATAGCTAGAGCTATCATGTGGTTGGCTGAAGCCATCCTTGTTTCTACTACCAATGCACATCTCAATGAGTAAAAATAACATGGACAAACGATGTCATCACCCCAAAAATAATTTAGTTGTGAATTTGGACTGGATGACCTTAAGCTGAATTGAACATGCTTGAGGGTAAGAGATTAAGCATCGCTGGATAACAGGGACTTCATGAAACCACAACAACACTGATCCAAACTTTCAAAAGTTATAACATTCTACTAAAACTTAGTAAAACTGAGCACACCTTTTTCCCCCTAGGGGAAACTTAAATTAACTGTTGTTTTTAGCAAAGGATATAAACCACATTACAAACTTGTCCTCACTGGATGCCAGAGCTTTCCCTCTTTAATTGTGGAAAATCCTCAGACTAAATTGACTGGAAAAATTCATCTGCCATCTCCAATAAATGCATTATTTATGAGAACTTCAGAGTTTCCAATGGGTCCATAACAAAAATCATTTTTACAACCAATCTTATGAGACTGACAAGTTTTATTATAAGTCTTTAACTTGTCCATATGCTCCAGTCTTTAAAAAGCTTTGTGTTTATATCTTGCTACACGACCTCTGCAACGACTGAATAGTGGAAGGTCTGCCAGTTCAGTCCAAGTTCTGTCATTAAATCCAGCGAATCCATTACGGTGAAATCCCAGCTTTAATTTCTACACAAAACATAAAGGAGTCCAGGTATTACAAACACATCAAACTTTACTCTGTGTTCAAAAATGGTCACCAGTTGCATAATAACATAACATAAAAAAAAGGGGGGCAAAACACAAACTGTCAGTGCTCTGTTGTGTGCTGACAGTAGTCAACTACAGCCAAGTGTTGGGTGAAGTGAATGTTTAAAGTTACAAGAGCATCTGCCTCTGTCTGTTAGTTTCCCCTGAAAGTTTCCAGTAACAGGTGCACCATTTACAGCCAAACCACATGAGTTTTCTGATACTGTGTTCATTCCATCTTCAGTGTAGTCAAATACAAACACCTCTTGAGCTGGATTCATGTTTGAATGACACAAATGAAGCACCATGTGAAGAAGTCATTGGGAAGTACAGGACAAAAATTGCACACATCCATTCAGATAACCAACACATATATATCAGAGTGAGCTTGATTTCATCTCTCCACATGTATACACATTCTGAAAGAAAAAAAAAGAAAAATACAATGAATATTTGTTGCTGATCTTTGTCAGTGTGATACTACAGCAAGAAAAGAGAGGACTAATGGAGTGAACATATTTTAATCTATTTGGCGAATACAAATTCTGCAAGTACTTTAATGAGCAGAAAGCAAATTAGACATAATACTTTACATGAAAATGCAGTGTAATAATAAGAGGACAAAATAAGTTATTTCAAGGCAAAAGGAAGTTAAACAATTGGTTTTTGAAGTTATTAACTATATGCTGACAGGAAATATAAAATAATTCATAGAAATTTTAATTTATCAATTTTGTATCATAATGTAATTGAATGATGGGAGCTGCAAATGGTAAAGCATCAATAAATAGCTGCTATAGCACCTTTTTCCAATGTATGACATTCCAAAGAAACTAATAACATGAACATCTTGAATTTCAAAATGCCCATCATGGCAATACACAACACACTCATGGTGGGAACTCTGGATAAAATACTCTTAATCAGTGCAAAATATCACAAAATTTGGTGAAATGTGACAATAACAATAGTTGATAACACATGTAAGGAAGGAAGTGATGAGAATATGTGGGCAGCGAGAAGCCAGTATAGGAACTGCTCATTCCTGCCAAAGACAATCAGGGACTGGAACAAGCTTTCAGAAGGAACAGTTGAGGCGACAACACTTGACTCATTTGCGTCTATTGCCTCAGGCCTTCCAACCCCCAGTGCATGATACCCTCACTCAGTTACTCTTGTAACCAATGAAATATCCTCATCAACACCAGGCACAGAAACATTGCAAATCCCATCTACATTCATAGGAGCCATAATGATCAACAAATTGATCGTGAGCCCTTAATATATAGAAAAAGAAGAATCGGGTAAATACCGGTCATTAACACATTTTGTACATCAATTGTAGCAGAATACCAGAAAAGTTTCTTACCGTGCATAACTAAGGCCAAGTAAACATTATTGTTGGTGCTGAAACTGTTGTAACGTTGCTGGAAATATAAAAGATAAATACTTATAAAACATTTTGGAAAAATGTATTTATTTCATAGTACAGTGGAACCCTGCTATAACGCACCCCGCCATGACGCAAATTCGGATATAACGCGGTTGTAAAATGGCTCCCGAAATTTTGTATATTCATTCACATTCACATGGAGAAAAAATATTTGGAGAAAAGTTTAAAAAAAAAAAAAAATTAACTTCATTTTGGGCATGAGATTAGTTGTGACTTTTAAAATAATATGATCGTGGCATGGTTCCTGAAATTTGAAATTCATTTACTCCATCAGGCCTAAGTTCTTTGAAAATTTTATCCAATGCTTGGAAAGCCATTTTTTAAAGCGAAAAAAATCACAACTTTTCAAAATATTGTAGAAAATGAGCAACTAAACGCACCACGTTCAAACTAGTATCAAAATTAATGCCAAAAACTAGGCTTTCTTACAGTAGAACTATAAATAGTAATACGTAAGGGATTTCCGCTGTGCTAAGAACGAAAGTATATGTTCTTGGAAAAAAGTTAAATATTGTAAAACCGCGAATTAACGCAACCCCGCTTTTAACGCGATCCGATTTTATGGACCTCGATCATCGCATTATAGCGGGGTTACACTGTATTTCAATAACAAAATATATTACAGAGTCTAAATTATATATTTTGAAAAGACTAAAATGCACAACCTCCAAGTAAGATTCAAAAAGTCCACACAGACAAAAAATTTGAATGCTTAATGTTACCTACACCATGTATAATTAATCTATCTTATTACTTTGTGATTTAGATCAGCTGTTCTCAACCTTGGGGGTGTGACCCCTTTGGGGGTCAAAGGACCCTTACACAGGGGTCGCCTATGAACATCGGAAAACACATTTTCATGAAGTAGCAATGAAAATAATTTTATGGTTGGGGGTCACCACAAAATAAGGAACTGTATTAAAGGGTCACAGCATTCGGAAGGTTGAAAACCACTGATTTGGATTGTTGGAAGTTTGTGTTATAAGAAGGTTCATTCAGCAAAAAAAATATTTTAAAAAAAAAAAACTTTTAAAAAAGGAAATAATAATTTAAATATATAGAAATCCAAAACTAAAATAAACCATACAAAATGTTGAAACCAAACAAGGAAAAGAATATTTTTTATTAAAACGATAGTGAATTAATTTTTTTAATAAAGCATCATTACTATGCTTAACGCCATTGACTTTATCAATTTTTAAATTTATATAACTATATATTTCAAATGCATAAAATCAGTTGTTTTTTTGGGGGGTCACACTCATATAGAGTTTTTGGCACCTATTTTCGGCAAAATTTAATGTCAGTTATGTAAATGTATATTTTTTTAAAAGAACAAATAAGAGTTCTGGCACCTTTTTTTCTAAAAAAAAAAAAAATAGAAATGAATAAAATACATCAAAAATTTTATGAGATGATTTTTAGAATTACATGAATGCTGCACTAAATTTTTATATCTATTTGTTAAAATTTTTGTATCAAGATAAGATATTTATTTATTTACTATTTTATCAAGAATGGAATCAACCAAAATAATAATATCAACAATAAAGAATAAACAACAACTGTGACAGTGGTCACCTCCTTGAGCCTTCTCTAGACATGTAGTACTGAGGTGCTATAGGGCAGAGAGAGAGAGAGATAATGCTGCAGTAATGAGGGATGTCAATGTCTCAGAAGGCACAGGTTAGGGGATATAACAAAACAGCAGACTTTGAGTTTTAACTTTGACCTCAAATCTTCCAAAACTAAAATACTTTATTTTCAAGTTGTTTTTGTTGTCATATTCCTAAAAACATGAGCTTGTTTGCATTTTGAAATAAAAAATTGCTAGAAGATATGTACTTTTACAAATAAAATTTGTAAATTTCTGTAGAAAAAAATGTAAACTCCTGTATAAATAATAACCTAATAAAAAATTCAAACATGACAATTGTGTGTAAGTGCCCCTACATTTACACATTGATGATCATGCATACTAGGGGTGCATTCATTAATCAGACTTTAATCACATATTGTTATTTAATCAGCATTTGGGTAGACTGTTATTTAAAAATGCACACTGCAATTAACTGTGGGTAAATTTACTAGAAAAAAAGTGTCTAACTACACAATAACACTAAACACATATTAAAATATGAACTTAAAACTTACCAGCCTGCATATACATGCTGGGTTGTGATCCTGATACTTGCTGATGAAGTCCAGGCATGCCAGAATGGATTATATGGTGGCCACCTTGATTAGGGTTGGGTCCATGGTTTGGGGGCATCTGAGGCGGCCCTGTCAAAAATTATTTTTTTAAAATTTATAACTCAATAGCTTCATATAATTTATGCACATTAAAAATTTTTCACCATTTACCCCCCAAGTCTTTTCAAGCGTTTTTTTTTAAAAAACAAAACATTTATGACAGGCTACTTTAAAAACTTTACCAAAAACTAAATGGTGCAACAAATTCTTTCAAAAAGATTTGTAAGATTTTCATTGACAGCATGGGGGAGTGTCGTATTTTATACAATAAAAACAAACAACATTTATTTAGTTTGTAGGGTGTGCTATAGGTTTGGTTGACATACCTTGCATAATATTGTGCTGGGGCTGAAACTGAATACTTGCTGGGTATGTTTGTGGGTGTTGCTGCATAGGCGGGTGCCCTTGTGGACTTGGTGTTGGCATCACTACATATTGTGGCTGTGGACCCTGTCCATGAGAGGAATTTTGGGAAGTTTGGGGCTGTGCTACAGGGGCATAGGGGTACTGGGCTGGATTGCCATTTGGATAAGGTGTGTATTGTGCCATTGGGTAGCCAATGCTGACTGTGGGATGGCCCCCTGTTAGACCTGGCTGACCAGACATGGTAGTTCTTGGCATGTTTTGGATATAGCTCATTTGAGTATAATGTGCAGGCTGAGGGGTCACTGACTGTGGTGGTCCTTGGGACATGTGATGGGGAAGGGGCTGTGGAATCTGCTGAGAGCTATGCTGCTGGTGCTGGACTGGGGAAGGTGCAGGATTAGGAACATGTGTAGGCTGAGGTTGTTGATTGGTTGACTGGAGTGGTAAAGCCTGACCATGTGCTGGTTGAGGATGTGGATTAAGATGAGCTGGCATTGGTGCGTGCACTCCCTGCTGTTGGGCTGTCACTAATTGTAGAGGGAACATAATTATTTGTTTTGAAACATGTAACTCAAGACAAAAAAAAAATATTTTTATTTTTAAAGCCATAACTAAAAGGTGTTATTAGATTATCAGACTCTAAAATGAATTTGATAAAAAAAAATTTTATAGCTAAAAATGTTCAATCAAACTTTTTAAATAAGCAAAAGCCAAGTGATGAAATTATTATTAAATTATTATAATGTTATATTATAATCGAATAGAAACAGCAAACTTGTTCAAATATTCAAATAAATAAGTTCATTGTGCTGTAAATTCTGAAAAAGTTAAAATAATTAAATTTTGAATTTACAGGAATTAACTTTACATAAAATTAGATGTAGTCCGTGGCTGTTTGTTCAATCGAATGATTCTGATTTAGAAAGTTAAAAAGAAAAAAAAACTGTACTCACTAAACACAGGCTGTGGTTGGACTTGTTGAGCTTGATCAAGTCCTCCATGTTGACCCCCTTGGGCTATTGCTATTGAATTGGGACCTAACATCCTGGGCATCATTTGTGGGTAAAACTGCTTATGGAAAATATCATTCAATATAAACATCAAATTAAAAATTTTTAAAAATGCAACTTGACATTATTACCATAATAATAGTCACACAAAAGAATCTCAAACAACACATATTTATTATAGATAGGATAACGTTTTTACTATACCTCTTCAGCAAATGAGTGGTAACTAAATATAATCCTATAAATTAGGGTTACAAATGTGTCCTACACACATTTTTAAGTTAATGTGATAAAAAGACCCATGTCAATGAACTGTGCTCTTGTGTTCTCTAACCCTTCACATTTATTGGTTTGTTGATTTTAAGTGATGGCAAGAAAATTACAATTTTCAAAGTTTTATTTAGACAAAGATATTTTTTTTTACTAGTCTAAATATTTCAAGGGTACGTTTTAGTCTATTCATTTAACATTTTTTTTACTATTGTTAAAAATTAGTTAATGACTATACAAACTATTCCAGCTCTGTACCAGAATTAATCGCGGATTTAATCACAATTTATGACAAATACTTACTGAATAGCCAGGTGGCAACGTCTGGCCTGGTTGAGCCATGTACATGACTGCATGAGGTTGAGTGTGAGTGGCCAACAAGGGCTGACCAGTCACATGATGGGCAGTTAGTTCAGGGACACCAGCTGTATTGAGTGAAACAGTGGCTGTAACAGTAAGACACTTTATTCAATTGGCAAGCTAATAATTTTTAACTGATATGCAATGTAATTTAAGATCCCAAAGAAGTATCTATTATTTACAATACTCCATTACATAATATGATACATTCATATGCCCAGCAATAAGTCTAAAACATGAGGAAATTCACCTCTTTTTCTTTGCTGAGCAGCATTAGGTATAAACACAGGGTACACAGGGTATTGAACCATTTGGGGTGGCGTTGTTCTTGGCTGAGGAGATGGGGACTGCAATTCAACAGGTGTTGCAATTGGTGTAGAGCTCTGAGCTTTCTGTTAAAAAATTTAGAATTAAAATCACACAGACGCTTTTTTAATTAATATATTAATAGCATCATTTTCATGTGAAAAAACACAAAAAGAACTAAACTTAAAACTCAGCAAAGTATATTTACATACAATTTTTCCATGTCATAACCTCTCTTCCTTAGATTATAAAGTACAGAATGCCCCTCAAACAACCCCTCTTGTGACAAGGAAATTAAACAACACCCCCCCCCCCCCCCCCCCGATTTATCATAACCAAGTGGCTATGTAAATTTATTTAAAACATTATTTTTTTAATCTTCTTGTTTTGTTTTTTTAATATTTATATGATTTTCACAAGTGCAAAAATGTTACTTTCTTTCATTGCTCTA
The DNA here is from genome assembly GCA_964017045.1 of Omphiscola glabra. Lineage (NCBI taxonomy): Eukaryota > Metazoa > Mollusca > Gastropoda > Lymnaeidae > Omphiscola > Omphiscola glabra. The sequence goes on along the minus strand of OZ024803.1, from coordinate 4,876,080 downwards.
ACTTTCTTAGCCATTTAATTAAATATTTTCAAAATCATTAGCCATTTCTAGGTACAGCTGTCTCGGTTAATTAATAATTTTAAAATTTTTTTTTACTGTACTGCTTATAAAAATTGGAGTTACTTTTCTTTGCTTAAGGAAGTCAGGCAATCTTCAGAGAAAATCAGTTACAAAAAAGTTAATAAACTAACTTTTCTTAAATAAAATTCAATTGAGACAGATTAGAAAAATTATTTCAAATAATCCTTTTATCTTTGAAATCGCTAATCTTTATAAAAAAGACTACTTCTGTTTGCAATTTCAAATAAGTACCATACTTAAAGGCGCATAGGACGCTGCGGCATATAAGAAGAACCCACTTTTTTAATATATATTTTTAACAAGAAAACAAATATTTCCACATGATACCGACACATAAGACGCACCCCATATTTATGGCAAATTTTTAAGGGGAAAAAATGTGTCCTATAAAAAAGCAAATACGGCAAATGAAAACATCTAATGTAAATAAGATGCTGCTGCATATCCAATTCAGCATTAAAATACAGTCCCCAGCCAATGTAAAAAGCTTAAGTTAACACTTTTGTTCAAGCTTTTAACTGATAAATACAAAAAGTCAGTAAAGATGTAAATTATTTTTTTCTCTTAAGTAACCTTTTGCAAAAATAAAATAATATATGAATTTCAAAATACTTTAAAATAGGAAGGAAAATAAAAAATATCTGACAACTCACAGGTCGGAACTCCTTTGCATTGGGATTTAACTTTGATTTACTGTGAAGTAGAAAAAATGTTTATATCTCATTTTACTAGGCTTTTAACAGTCAAAGAACAATATTTTGATATTCCAATTCTGGTTAAAAAGTAATAATAAACTAAAAAAATAACTTAAAAAAAACTACTTAACCCATTTAATACGTTTCGCCGCAGTGTGCGTCACCGCAATTTCGGCCGAGTACGTTTAGCCACTCTCTGCGTCACAACTGGTTTGTTTCATTTTATTATTATTCCAACTTTTCCATTCAACTATTTTATTAATAGCTTATCAAACTTTTATACAGAAGAGTTTCACCATCCTTTGTGTGAAATTTCAAACGGATTAGACTGCGTTTTGTGAATTCTGTGCTAGTTTTTTCAGTAACAAAAAATTGTAAATAAAAAACAGCTGATTGAAATGGCTTCATCAAGTAATACTGGTGGTTGTAATCGATTAGGATTTCAATCTATGACTGCTGATGAAGCAAGTAAATTGATTTGCTTGGATGATTCTACTTCAAATGACGATAAATCTGATGACAGTGATAGTGTTAATTTATTATTTGACGAAACAAGTGATGAGGAATATATTCCTCCGATTACAAAGAGACAAAAATTATCCGTTGGAAATTTAAAACTCGTGTCTTGGGGAAAAAAATTAATTACTTGACAATTTCTAGAGCTACTGCAATGAAAATTTCCAGTTTTTTTTGGATATATAATAAGACTCATCTTTAAAAAATATGAACTTGATTGGATTATTGTTACCTGATTTCTGAGCTGGTGAGTAAAGCAAAAAAAAGTTTTAATATTTTTAATATAAACCTGCAATAATACCCCCAAAAATTTTCTGTGGGTAATTTTTTATCACTTTTTTATACTAGAAACATATTCCTTATTGAATTACCTACATTTTGATATGCAGCATTATATAGTTTTGATAAATAGCAAAATGGAGCTTTTCAGTTTAAAAACATCAGGTCGGATAGAATTTTAGTCCCAAAATTTTACTGCGTTCCCTTAAAAAATAGTGACATATTGAATGGGTTAATGTCAAAATAAATTTTATATTTCAGCAGACCAGTTTACCCTCAAACTACTTAAATCATACAATATCCTCTCAAAATGGTAAGATAAAGTACCTTAATAGTGAATAAATTAACATACAGACTATATAATGTATACAATAACTACTCGTATCGCATTTCTAGCTGGATCAAGTTCAGATGACGTACAAAAAGGTAACTTCTAAAAGTAGATGATATATAGCATGATAACTACCACAAGCTGTAAATAGTTAAAAAGAGGAGGGGGTATTAAAAATCTTAAAGCTGTTTTGTGGGTTCTAAATATAGATTTAAAAGGCCCTCTCAAATCCTATAAAATATGTCGAAATCTAATGTTCTGCTTCTTCTTCTATATTTTGAGTGCCCACAATCAATGCGTTGATCATTTTGGATCACGTTGTTGCGCGGAACAGTTGAGAATGAATTCTCTAGTTTGCTCAGTTTCTAAACTCATCGCGGTTAGACCGTAAAAATAATTGTCACAAAATTATGTCATATAGGGCCGAAGCAAACAAATGTGAGGGGCCATATAATTTTACTACACCCTGCCTCTTGTTACAAAGATACTTATTTGATGACCGCCCCGCTCTTTTTTTACTATATGGGTTGCTGCGTCTTGCTCGCAGGGGCACTGATAAATATTACAAAATTTTCATAATTTTATTTCCACTTTTAATCTAATGTGACATCTAGCAGTCGTGGTTCAAACAGTCTCACGATAGAATAACTGTTTGCAGTTAATAGATGGCGATTAATGACCTACATACGTGTTATATATATATTTTTTTACCCAACCCTTGATTTTATTTTGTTTATGTATTTGTTATTTCAAAGTGTACTTGTTAGAATTGAACACAGGGAACCTGGTCAAAACCTTAATTTGGCATAGGTGCCAGGAAACGTAAATTTTAGAGCTACTAGCGTAGCCAAACAAAATATATGGCACAAGCAAGTTGGACATACCGTGAACTAAATATTACTGTACTTTCTACAGAGACACACCCTCACCCCACCATATGATCAACGTACACAAAATCTAAAAAATCTACAAGCACCATCAGTGCGTACAAACTATATGTATGGCCCAGGAAGAACTAGAATCGTCACTAGAGCGATGACACTTATATTATATTACTGTTGCCCTGTCTAATGAAAACACAAAGCAACATTATGACCATCACCACTGTCATTACGAAAATGTAGCAGTGTTAATTTTATAGACTTAAATACTTACACACGCACACCCGTACAAATAATCCCAAATCTCCTAAATCAACATCACTCCCCTCTCAGGGCAAACGTAAAATTATTTAAGATAGTCTCCAACCAATTGTATTTCTCAATCCATTCACTCCTGAATTTTTTTCTTTGATTTTATTTTTTTTTTATATCTGAAAAACTACCGGAATGGCAACCAAGTCTCTTAAAAGTCATAGTCCTGACAGGTCTTGGTGTACAATGTAAGAACATCTCAAAATTGTACATTGTATACCAAAATCATAAGAGTAAACAGGTCTGTTTCAGTAATCAAAGACAGGAATTTAACAGATGTTAGGTAAACTATTTGAAGCCCACCTGACTGGTGTTTCCTCATCTTCCATTTTTTCAGCAGCTTTGTTGGAAGATGTGGAAACATCTGTTGTTTCTATAATTGAGGTAACTATTTCAGGTGGTAGAGCAACAGGTGGTGAGACTACACTTGTCCCTTGTGTTGAAGCTAATGAGGCTTCATCAATTGTGTCGTCTTGTCTAGATGTATCCTGAGGCCCCTAAACAACATGGCATAAATTTGTAAATGCAGAATCAAAACTCCATCATTTATTTATCAGATTAAAATACGAAAACATTTTTTGTCAGATTAAAGTATTAAAGAAATGCCAGATTCTTGAATTGTAAAAGAAAAAAACAATCTATTGCATCAATTTATAAAAGATGACTATAAAAAAAATGTAGATTTAGTAGAAAAAAAATTATATTATTAGGTATTTGTGGTCGATGAAAATTGAGAAATCTTACCAGAACAAATTTTTCTTGAAAGTCTTGTAAATTGCGTGAAATTTTTTGTCTTTCTTCTGTTAGAGAAATTTTTTTTAAAAAATGGTCTATATTTTATAAGCATCAGTTGTCTACATACACATTTTAAAAGAAAACTTCACATTTTGGGATAAAACCCCATTAAATCAAATCTACACCAAAATGTCAACAGCTGCAGACCCGTTTATCCCTGGGTTAGTGTCAAAGTAGTTTTCAGCTCTCAAAAAATGTAGTTTCAAGTTCCAAAGAGTAGTTTAGTCTATTAGCAGGGGAAATGGAAGGGGGTTTACAATCAAAATACTAAGTTATCAAAGAACTGCCGTCGCGCGCCCGCAAACAGAGTATTACATTTCATAACTAAATTCCTCTTCTTTGATAAGCATAAGGTAGAACTACGACTTAAAATGTTACCTTCTATTATTTATATTATTACTATTATTCGTTTTAGTATTTTATTATTATTATGGGTAGTTTTCTATAGCGTGGTACCCCAGCCTAGGGCTGGGCTCACCACGCTGTACAGTCACATTTTCTACCCCCACTCCCCATAGCATGCAAACTTTTTGGACCCCCATGCATACTTACAAGAAGCTATCGACACCCCCCAACTAAAAAACAAAATCCAATAATTTAAATATAATTGTTATGTCACGGAAATAAAAATAAAAATGTGTCACGGGTTTACATCACCAACTCTTTGGTCAGCCCAGTGGTTCCCATAATCTACGCCGCATCGCTCTGGGTGCCACACTGCCCTCGGGCAGACCCATGAGAATGGGGCAAAGAGGGCAGTCACACTGGGCACCAACATCATGGGCGTCAAAATCGATAATATATTGGGGGGGGGGGGGGGGCGCGGCCGCCTGCATGTTTTTCTATATAATAAGTGGCACCATTTTTCCGGCTTTGCCCAAGATACCCCATTTCCTCTGCATGGTCCTGTTCTGGGTTGCTTCGGCTTCCTTTCGAAAACACAAGGCAACATTATGACGATAATTCCTAAAAAACATTGTGTGATATTTTTACAGCATTCGATATATAAATTTGCTATTTATGAACTGTCAAAATTTCAGGATGATTATTGTAGAATTTTTTTAAAAGTATGTACTTTCTGTCAAGCCCCGTCCCGTACATAAAACATCCAAAATCAACCGCCCCCCCCACTTCTGTGTGTGTACATACTTAATTGATGGCCCCTTACCCCAAATATGTTGATAACGGTGATCTGAACAGAAAAAAACTTTAAAGGCAGTACGGTACCGGTACAAAATTTCAATGTTCTTTTTAAATGCCAAAACATCCCAAACTTGAAAATGCATGTGCAATCAAGGGGAAACCACTACAGCACTGAGGCCAAATCTAATCAGACAACACATTCGCAGGTTTTATGTATTAACTATTAGTGCATCATCTAAAAGAAACATATTCTGGTCGGTTCATTGAGATGACCACAAAGGCTAATCACTGTTGTTCTTATTCGATTGCTTACGGTTTTAACAAAAAAATGCAGTAACTTTTTACTGAAAACACCATAATTTTTTATATAAAAAAAAAATTATCCAAACAAACGAAAAAAAACTCCAGAAACCGCAGGTTTTTTTTTAAAAGACTCGCCGAGTGACTTAGTTTTAGGCTTAAAAACGTAGTTACTATAGCAAAAGCGTAGGAGTAAACAGGTCTGAAGCTGGGAGCCTGTGTTTAACAGGTAGGTCATAATGCTATCTCTAAAATAGATTATAAATCAAGACTTGAAAGTTGTATAAAAGGACACAATGGAGAAGCCCTCCATAAGTCCAGCACAACAAAACACTGTCATAAGTATAAATAAAATATAATACCTGGACCTGATTCAATGCCCCTACCCACTCTTCTATCACCAGGAAGAACTGTTAGAGGAGAAGTGGTGGCAATTGTGTTTGGTGCCATTTGTTGATTTTCTACTGCTGAATTTGCTGAAGAAGATATGGGTGGGTCTTGAGTCTTTTGAATGACTACGTTTGAGTTTAAATCAGCTTGATTGACTCGCAGTGGAGTGGAATCAATACTATTCTGACCTTCTGAAAAAGATTATTGGCAAAGAATTTTTTTTTATTGTATCAATGAATTTCCTTTCTTTCATTATTTCACATTAAAAAAAAACATGATGGTGAAAATAAAAATCCATTCATTGCATTTGTGGTTAGACTTCCTGGTGAAAATGTAAATGTAATATTTTATGTTTCAACATTTCAGAATGAAATATTTAGCATTTTGAATGTTTCAGCTAGGCTAAATGGAAACATAAAACCATATCTGTATTAGACCAAAATTACCTCCATTAACTTGTTTAATCATAGGCTGCCGAGATATATTTGCTGGTATAACTGGTCCATTAACACTTGGTGCACCTTTATTAGATGCCACATTATGTTGGGCCTGAGGAGGACTAATTTTCTGTGGCAATTGATGCTGAGAAGGAGGAGGCTGTTGTGGCAAAGAAGATTGTATATTTGATGGTGAAGATGAGTGATGATGAATAGGGGTTTGTGACTTGGCATTTGTGTGCTGTGTAGGAGAAACTAGTGGTGGTTGTTGGTGTGGTACAGGTCGTTGATGCTGAGATGGCGGCTGTGTGTGTGACTGCATGGGTTGATGTGGTGGCGGCTGCTGTTGGTACTGGTGAGGGTGTGATGGGGAAGTATGATTCTGTGACTGTTGTCGATGAACAGATGGAGGCCCTTGATTTCTGAGTGACCCTGCTGATGGTGGTGGGTAATGACTGTTAATTGGCTGTCTGTTTTGTAAATGTTGATGTGAATGTTGTTGTTGTTGGCTAGAAGAGTTGTAAGGTGAATTCTGCCTCTGTAATGTCCTCCCTTGATTTCTTGTGACTCCATTACGCATTGTATTTGTTTCACTGTCACTTCTTAAAGGTGGAATAGTATATCTGAAATGTAATATCATTTGATGCAAACACTGTAATATTTAAATCATACATCTGTTTTTTACATCTAGACAAGATGACACAGTTGCTAAAAGTATTACATTAAATTAAGGTAATTTGAAGGGAAAATGGTTATTAAACAGATTATAACTACTGGACAATGTTTAAAAAATATTGACTGTTTGATATATATTTGTGTACAAGTACACACATTACAAGCACCCATTTTATTACTACATAGTACATACGTGTTTTTCCCCCCACTGTTGCTAGATTCAAGTGAACGATGAATATTCTGTGAATCTCCTCCTCTGTGTACAGCTGAGTAACGGCCCTCTTCATCCCCATCTGAAAGCTCCTTAGCAATCCTATTTTGGTAAGCTTCACTGCGTTCAATCTCTTCAGCTTGTTTTTGTGCAAATCTCTGTCTCTCTTCATAGCCTTCAGAAGTAGGGTCAGGAAGTCTAGTTCTGTTATAAATGTGTTTAAATGGTCATTTTAGAAAAAAGCAATGAAATTATGCTGTTTTGTAAACAACTAATGTGGAAATTCAATTCATAGTTGAAATTTCACTTACGTGTATTCTGGCATGGCCTCATTATAAGAGGTTTTTACATTAAACTTTTCAGTATTCACTGCAAACATGGCTGTTGGTTCCCAACCTCCTTTCTGTAATCAATTAGAAAATAAAGACTTCAAAACATGTCCATGAGGTAATGTGACTAAGTTATGAACATCAAAGATTCATGGTGGAATTTATCTGCTTAGTACCAATTCCATATCTTCCAAATCTTGGTTTGAATCAAATAATTCTTTAAAAACATTTAAGCGAACATTAATTTAAACAAGATTTTGACTAATTCCTCTTTTAGAATAAATTTGAAGCCCATGAATCATTACCGAGTCATCAAGAGAAAGAGATTGATTTGTATCTAAGGCATCATCATCTTGCCAAGGTTGCAGTTCCCGAAGTGATCCATCAGCATTGCTGCCATTTGCTCTATTAACTATTGCTGAGTCAATAAAATCTGATGATGCTGAAAAATTTTTTTTATAAATGTAATTTAATCTACCTCAATTAATGAATCTAGATTTTTTTTGTCTCTAACAGCTGGTGATACAATGTCATTTCAAAAACAGGAAATTAGATAATGAATCAGTTAAAAATTCCATAATACCTAAATAACAACAGCTTCAATCCTCTACTGCCATAAGGGCCTGCTTCCATCTCCCAGCACCTACCTACAAAGCTTGGATGTGGCATGTCAGACACATAGTCACATATGATGTTCTTTAAGACCTAGCAACTAAACCCCCATTCATTTGTCTAAAATTTACTGCTGCACTCACAAATCAAGCTCTTTCTAAAAGAGAAATCCATGCTTTTATCTTCTTTAGTTATTAAGTTATGAGAGTTTAAAGATAAGCAAATATTTCCAAGCTCATTTATGACAAGCCTCTGAGTTTACTAGACTAGCTAGTTTAGATGATGAAATAATTGAACAGATCGATGAAGAATATATCCCAGTACATCAACTTTATGTGGACTATAAAATGGCCCATGACAGCATCAAAAGAAAATATCTACATCAGACTCGGCAGGAGTTTGGCATAGCCAACAAACTGACAAGACTTATACATGTAAGATTGAACAATTCAAAAAGCGAAATCAACAGGAATATTCAAGGGAATTTCAGATTAGATAAGGCCAAAGTCAGGGAGACTCACTGTCTTGTATGCTATTTAACCTAACATTAGAGAGAGTTATAAGAAGCATATTGACACCCGAGGAACAATAACAGGATACTTTCTGATGAATTAGAAGATGCATCACTACAAGCAGAGCTGGAAGTTAACAACCAAAAAACAAAATAGATGACTATGATCAAAGAAGAGTAGTCAGATGAAGCATTAAAATTAGAAACCAGACTTTTGAAATAGTAAATCGATTCAAATACCTAGGATCTTTATTAAATGAAAGAAGCGAATTACTAACAAAAGTAAAAGAAAGAATATCAGCTGGAAACAGGGCATACTTCAGTAGTCAGAAAATACTCAAAAGTAAAAACCCTTACAAGAGAAACAAATATAACTATTTACAAAACTGGAATCAGACCAGTTGTAACATATGCAAGTGAAACTTGGACCCTTACAGAAATGGCAGAAAACCTATTCAACACATGGGAGAGAAAAGTTCTCAGGAAATATATGGACCAACAAAGTATGAATATGGATGGAGAATGTCAACCAACCAGGAATTGTTCAGTCTATAACAGGATCTCATGCTAGTAGCAGGAATAAAAAAGGGTAGGCTACGCTGGGAAGGACACTTAGAAAGAATGCCAAATGACAGAGGAGTGAAGAAGGTGCATCACCAAAATCCCAGAGGAAAACGGCTCAAAGGCAGACCTAAGCCTAGATGGATGGATGATGTGGAAAAAGATCTACAACTGCTGAGAATCAATGCATGGAAAAGAAAATCATTAGTTAGGTCTGAGTGGAAGGAAGTAGTGAGGCAGGCCAAAGCCCTACATGGGCTGTAGCGCCACAGGGATGTACAATGAACATGGTGATTGTCCGCAAATATTTTCTTTATGAAGCGATAGTCAACTTCAGATATTATAATATAAAGGTTATTCTGTAGATAACCTTAACAGACCTGTTTACCCTCAAACTCCTAAAATCTTACAATATCGTCTCAAAATTGTACAATACAGTATCTTAATAGTAAATAACTAAAAATACAGCCTACATTATGTCTATGATAACTACTCGTATAGCGTGTTCCGTGGAATCGAGTTAAGCTGGCGTCAAAAAATAGAACACACCGTAAGAGATAATTATGTCATAAAATTAGGTCATACGAAGCAAACAAATGCAAGGAGGGGCCATCTATATAGCACGTACCGGTACGCATCAAAGTCAAATTATGTACCCCCCCCCTTCGTTGAATGCATACTTTTTATTAACGATCCCCCCCATAAGAATAATAAAAAAATATAATATCCTTTATATATTATTATGATGTTACTTTTGTTACAGTAAACAAAATGTGACACGGGTTTTCACCCCAAATGATTCGGCCAGCCCAGGCCAGGCTCGAAAATCGTCTTTAGAAAGGAACTTATTTCGAAGTGTACTTGTAAGAATTTCCCACAGGGAGCCTTTGGGGAGGGGGGGGGGGGTGGAATCACCAGAATGCACCTACATTTATGAATGATTTCTATAATAATTATTCTGATAATCACTGATAGTCTCTTATATAAGGCCAACTGTCACCTGAAAATCTGTGAAATCCATGAATTCTAATTAGGCCTATTATTAATTTATTATTAAGCCTATAAAAATATCACCACAATATTTTGCAGTTATCGTATACCCGGTACTGGTATAGGCCTACTAATGCTTTGTGTTTTCATAAAGAGATCGCTGTAGTAGCAATATTTAACATGACATTGACATAGTCACAACACAGTGTAGTCCACCAACACGTCTTTCCGTGCTGTGACAAAATTATTTCGCTTGGCAGAGCCAACCTTGCCCCACCCTTATTAATGGGAAAAAATTGTGATTCCAAACAGTTGTATTAAAATCTTTTTTTTTTAATCGGAAAACAATTTTTTGTTCACTTGGTCTCTGAAAATCATAGTTTCGGCGGGTCTCGGCGTACAATTGTAAAAGACATCTAAAAATCGTACATTGTACGCCAAAATCGTAAGAGTAAACAGGTCTGCCTTAATTTTTTTATTGTTATTATAACATTTCCTCAATTTTGCTACTGAAAAAAAAATATTAAAATAACAAAGACATTCATTGCTAGGCAGGAGGGCATGTTTTCGCTTAAGTAGATTAGACACAAGTTGGTTATTTATAACATGATTGAAAGCTTACCACTACAGAGTCCTTTGAGATCTACCCCATTAGTTTTACATACAACAAAACGCTCCTTGTGAATAATGATGCCAGGCAAGGTTGGGTTCAAAGAATTGTCCTCATCGTCCAGCTTTACATCACATAGTGCTATATCACCCTGAAAATTCACGTTAATTTTTTATTGTAAAGGACCAAAACCTCAAACAACTTACAAAAGAATTGAACTTTGTCCTGACAAATACACACAAAAAAGCATGGCAGAGTTTTTTAAAGACAAAAATTGTGAATAAATCCATTAAAATCAAGGTCAAGCAAATGCTGCACATTGATATGTCTGTGGGGGCCTTAGAGAGATCAAAAGCTTATTTGAAAAAAAAAAACATGAAATGATCTAAGAGTGTTCAATGCCAATGAAGATAATGTCAAATTTGTTGTGATTTTGCCACTTTGTTTACTGCCATGTTTTCAGTCATTTAAAAAATATGTAATTTCTTTAAAATGAACATATAACCAAACTGAAAGTAACTACAGTCGAACCCACTTATTTCGACCTCAGTTAACTCGCCAACTCTGTTAAGTCGACGTCTTTGGCATGGAACCGCCAGATTCTCTCTTTGTCTTAACATTTTCTCATCGGTTATGTCGATTCTTTTATGTCGTCAAACCCTGATATCTCGAGCACAAAAGGCGGCAAAATTTGCAACTTAACCTCTGTTAATCTCGATCCCCGTGACCAATCGACGGCTTCTGAACTCCGCAAGAAGGTCACTTGCATAATAAATTGCTATGCCGTGGTAGTACTTCAGGGTTTCATTCATAAGAGTTTGCCGTGTGCAAAAGCTGATATCAATTGGTCAGAGAATGCGCATGACGTGATCGGCAGAATGAGGTCACAAAATGTGGAGGCTTCGTCCACAGCAGAAAATACCAAACAAACTCGCACTTTAAAAATTCGAAGCTCAAAAAGTACTAAAGCTAAAATGTTGATCAAGGTTTCATTTTGTTTTTAATTTGATCTAAATAAACTGTAATAGTTTTCTGGGTTTTTTTTTTTTGTTTTTTTTACGGAAACCTACCTTTATTAATGCATATCATGTACATAAAGAAATTTCAAGCACATGTTAATATATTGCCGCCATATTGGTTTTCGTTTATCTTGATCATCAGTTATCTCTACACTTTTTGACAAACCCCAAGGCCGTCGACATAACCAGGTTGTACTGTAATAATTGATCTGTGCATGTAACTAAAGTGAAAATCAATTAGCAGGCATGAGTAATATTTTTATTGTAGGGCAGCTATATAAGCTCTCTCTTCATTCATTGCCAAAGAACAAATGCCAAAAGCATTTTTTTTTTCAACTTAGCCAAGCAAAACAAAATGCAAGAAAAAAGATTTAATACCTTTTCAGAAAAGCCAGTTGTATGTCCTTTGTATGTGCTGCCATTTTTCGTTTTTACTGTCGTGCGAGTTCCCTACATATTGGTAAATAAATGTGATTCAATATGTTTAACAAGATTAAGTAGAATAAGAAACATGTTCATTAGATATAACCTACAGAGGAGCTACTATTTTGATTTGAAAGTACAGCAGCACCTCAGGTTACGAACGCCTCAGGCCACGACACAATTCAGGTTATGAACAACAATTTAGAAAAATGTTTATCTCGGGTAACGAACAGTGCCTCGAGTTATAAACGAAGATGAGAGAGCAAGGTATTACATTTGCGACAAACAATCCAGTATTGTACAAACGACTTGGAGAAGCTGATTGTGGGCTACAGTGGAGATCTCACTACAGATGAGCTTGTGGATTTTCAGAATGAACAGTTTAATATATTAAAGGAGCACTCGTTCAATAATGAAGTGCCAGTCACCGTTTCAACTGCCAGGATTAAAGAATTTTGCAGCAAGTGGGCAAGGAACTATCATTGTGAACCAACATCCGAAAAAACTTGTAGCTAACAGGGCAGTAAACCTGATGAATGATAATGTGATGGCCCACTTCTGAAAGATTCTCCAGCAAAGGCAGCGACAAATTTCCCATGATTGTTTTCTTGGCAAGAAACACAGAATAAAGCTTTTTGCATTTTAAATTTAATTAACTGGCTTGTTTTCTTTCTCTTTATTTAAAATGTGAAGTACATGTATTCTTTGCGTTTGTTAAGTAAGCAAACAGATGTTAAATTTTAAAAAAAACGTTTCTTTCATCTTGAAACAGATTTTCTCTATTTCATTGATTTCAATGTTTTGAGATACAAATGTTTCGGGTAACGAACTGAGTTCAAGACAAAATTAATTTTGTAACCCAAGGTACCACTGTATTGTAAAAATTTTAATTTCTGCAAATGAAATATAATTAAAAGGAATTAAGTATCACTATTCATTTTCTACAGCTACTTGTTGCTATATTCCCCTCGTGACCCTGATGCCAAAATCATAATTAAAAATAAATAAATCAGGTGGTATTTTTTATGATGCAGAAGAGGAAAAATCCATTGTACTGCTAAAATATCTCAAAAAGATATCAAGAAACTTTTTGGGTTTTTGGGAAGAAATACAATTTTATAAATATTTCAAAACTTCATGTGATATACTTCCAAATTCAATAGTTTTTAACATATTTACCATAAAACTGCAAAGGACCATAGCCGTTCGAGGATCAGCATATACTCCAGGAGGTGAAGAGGACTATATTTTAAAGAGAAATATTTTAAATTCCCTTTATCTGGCACGTAAACAACATTAAAATAGTAGTAGTCAACTTCTTTTTAAAAATTTATTAAGCAAAAAAAAATAATACTTTTTAAAATTAATTTTTAAAATTGTGGTTAAAATTAATTTATGTAGAATTAAAGTCACAAGTATCATGATTGGAACTGAAAGTGAACATTCCATCCAGTCAGGACAACATCACAATAATTATCAGTAATACATATTGAGCAATATATATTTTTAAAAGCAGCTTTGAATAAAGGCTTATATTGTAAAGGGACTACATTACCTCAGGCTCAGGAGTTTCCCTCCTACTGTTGAAGCTGTTTTGATATTGACTCCTGTTGCTTATTAAATAAGAAAAAACACTCGATAAACATTTAATACTTTCATATTCTCATTAACTTTTTAAACAGTTTACTCAAAAGTAACAAAAGCTAAAGAAAATTTCAGTTTATAAAGTTATATTATTTTGTTACACTAATTCATATCGACTCACCTGTTTGGCATGTTTGTATTGGGTCTATTTCGAGGTCGATTGCGGTTAGATAAAGGGGCTGAAGACATTATATATTTGTTTTTTTATATTCTAAAAAGAAAATGTACTTTAAAATAACAACTTAAGAGTGCTGATATATTATATTAAATATATATCACACATCAAGTCATCAAGCATCATAAATATCTGTCTCATTTAGAGGTAAGTATATCTTGATGCAACTTTAGTTGAAATGATGAAAATCCCATGATTATTTAAGAAAGCTTCCTTGAAAATAGATTCTGAAAAATAAAACACAAAGAAAATTATTAGGACATTGGTGGTAGTAGACAACTGCCAATTATGAAGGTGTTGAAAATTAATTTTATTAAAATTCCTTATAATTAAGGTATATTACAAAAACATGGGATCACAAATAAATGCCAGTGTACGCAATTTTTCAATGAACTGTGTTACACTGTGCACTAATGATAATGCAACCAAATCTTCTTTGGCCACTCTCATTCCATGACTGAGCGTGCATCATATCTGCACACAACACCATTATGATTAAGGTAAGCAGTGCCACTTTCACAGGATATTAGCACATTTGTATAGATAAGACCACAGTTCATTTAAAAAAATATAATATTTTAAGGATTTAAATATATTTATTTTAAAATAAATGTTTATTTAGTTAATTCCTAGCGTATTTATTATGTTATGGAACAAGATTAACAGATTGCATGAAACGCAGACATGGCATTTTAGGGCTTTTAATTTTAAGTTAAGATTTTGCAATATACATCAATTGTGGTCTAAAGCAATAATATCCGGCAACATGCTTAATTGAATTTCATATAACAATCATACTTTTTAAACATTATCAAGGCATATGATTATCAGCTTGTTTGTCAAGTCATGAAACTATCACTTTGTGAATAGTGCATTAAAGAAAAACAGCAATAATTCTGTTATATTTGTATATATTGAACTAAATAATAAGTTAAATAAGCTACTAAAATACAAAATTCAAACAAATTAGCCTTAAGTGGGCAATCACAAAGTCTTGTTGCTAGGTGATAATACACTTTAAATCATAGTAAATGAATCTGACAGTACACTTATTGAGTGATAAAATTTCAAATAGTAAGCCTAGATGGCAAAATATATACTATTATTCTAAGCTAGTAAAAATTAAATTGAACAAGTATTGATTTTTGGTCCTTTTCACTGATTAAGCATTTAAATGAGTGTTTCTTTCTGTAAAACAAAACTACATTTGAATAAAAACATTTAGAACAAGATATACTAAAGCTTAAAATAATGAACAAAAAAGGTCTTCAGCAAATGGCAAATAGAAGAAAACCCAAGTGTATGAAAGGGAAAAAAGAATTGGGCTTCAGAATTTGGAGGTAACTAGGCAGTCAACAAATTCAAACTAAGAATTATGTGAAATGAGCATAGCAAACAAGGAAAAGAAAGTTGCAAAGCTTCAGAGATTAATGCCATTCAATTTTTTAGCACATAAAATAACCTAATGTTGTAGTGAATAACAGCCAGTTATAAAAAACAAACTGGTGATCAGCAGATCATCCACACACTTCCACCCCTTACAAGAAGGCTGAAGTCCCAATGCAGTGAAAATAAATGAAAACCTGAATATAGAAGCATAGCTGCAGCCCGCAACAACATACTTAAACAAGATAGATGGGAGAAGCCAAATCACAAATTTCCAACTTAATGACTGCAATGGTGAAAATGATCACTCTGGCTTAGAGAACAGATGTCCACACCCTGATGTTTTACCCTTATCTGGAAACAATCTGGTGTCATCTATCGCCATGTGCAACAGATATGTACAACACAAGTTATTGGTCTTGGAACCTTCCAACAAACTACTAAGGCTAAGGACTGTGGTCTTAGTTTAAGAATTCTCATCAGATGTATACTAGTACTCAAGTTTTTTAATTTTAGCCTTCAACTACACCTAAGTTAGGTCTTATTCTTAGGCCCATTAATAATGGAAATGAGGGAAACAAAGAACGATGTGGCTATTCATACCCGGGTACAGAAGTGAGAGATTGGGATTAAAAAACTATTTAAAATATTATTGTTGGGTTTGTAAGACAAAATGAGGTATAATGATATAAAAATATTTTTATTATTGTTCATATCGAAAAATCCGCTAAGCACTAACCAATTAATAAATGAGAAACAGTTTTACAATATTATTAGAAGTTAATACAACCGAATAATTCAAGAAGTTTATATACTGGGTTGCGTAAGCGACCGCGTCCTCGAAGAAATTCGGGGGCGTCCACATGGGGTTTTGCCTCTTCGCGGCGTGGCAGACTAGTAGGGGGACTTGTCCACCCGAAGCTAAAAAAACCCCGGCCAAACGCATGACTCCCAACGCAACGGGAGCTGCCACTAACATGATTACTAGTTGCTGTTAATGGATATGAGGCTTGGGTGGCCCTCAAAACCCATGCCGATGATTATAACTACGCGGCCGTGAGAAAGCCGCCCCTAGGCAACCGTTTCGTCCCGCCACTACTAACGTCCCGACCGAAAGACTCCCTGGGCGGTGGGGGTTGGTAACGCAACACCAAACCACCGGAGTGGAAGCAAAGCCGTCCTGACCCACAGAGAGTTAACTGCGGACGCTTTAAACGCAGCGTCCTCGGTCGACCGGGCCTCCTCTAGGTCAAGGGGGAGGTTCCCGGCGCCCTCCCGCACGGGCTGGAGTCGGGTTAAGTCCTTCAGTACTCTGGTTTGTGTGGGGGAGCGCCGGGGGGGGGGCATTAAGAGCTCACGCTCGACGGCCCACCGATTCCATCTCTTATGCGACATTTGGAGAAGTTTATATAAATTTTAGTTTTTGTAATCTTTTGAATTTCTGACAAGTTTTGTCCCTTGATATACATAAATAGCTATTATACGGTATAATAGTAAATTAATACATAATATAGCATCAAATTACGTTAAAAACTGTAAGTTTATTTAGTTAATGTCTAAACATTTTATCTGTTCTCCTTTACTGAACCAATAATAGGAATAATAATAATTTTATCCTTTCGCTAGGGATATTAAACAGAATATATTTACTACATTATACTAAATTTAACTATTACTAACTATTACAACCACACTTACATGCCTATTAGTATCTTTTTAATTTAATAAAATATTAAAATATAAATTTTAAATAATTGTTAAGTTAATGTAACATTCTAATACTTACCCTTCCTACTGTGTGTCCTTACCATTAGTCTTATAACTTATGGATGATTTTAATTTTTTTGAGTAATTTTTATTTATAATTATATCCATCAATTTTAGATATAAAAAAAGAATACTTACCTTTTTATAAATATGACAATTGATTTAAAATTTAACAATAGCTTAAGCTTAGTAAAATTAGTTTAAATTAAATAAACATATTATTTTCTGCTTTTTTTCTTCAGAAATAATGATTGTTCCAATTTTTCGATTCACTTTTTTCGTAACATACCCACAAATAAAATTATCCAAAATGCAAATTCTTGATGTTATGTAAAAGTTTTGTTGTTCATTGAGTTGTATATTGCATTGAGAATGTTTCCTGAAAATTTGGTTGCATTATCTTTTCAAATAAAAAATTTGTTGGCCAAATAAGGCAGAAATTTGGAAAGTCGGTCACAAGTTTTTACAATTAAATACAAAGATAAAGAAGGGGGTTAAAAAAATTCACCAAAAAAATCATAACTTCATTTCTATAAAAGCTAGAAAGATGAAATTGGTATTTTTGCAAAGCTTATAGCTAGCCCTTTAAAATGATGTATCATTTATGGCAATAGGACAATATTGAAAATTTCTGTCAAAGTACCTACTTCAAAATGGTATCACCGTGTTTGGAAAAAATATGCGCTCTACGTCACCGACTACAAATTAGTTTATTATTAGAAAACTGTGACGTAAAACGCAAAAAAACGAGATAATCACTGAAACGAATGTTAAAATGGCCACACAAGTTTTGCATTATTTTTCCATATGCGCAGACCGCGTGCGACCTTCGAAATACCTAATTTATAACATTTTGTTCTTTTTTTTTCTCTCTGTAATGGGCTAAAATGGCATTCTCTCTTTCCCCTTCTCTTTTTTTACTTCTCATGTTAACAGACATGTTTTTACAATTCGACCAATTTGGTTGCCAAGATGATGGGTCATGGCAACCAAGATGGCGGCAGTGGGAAATAAGTGGCGCGGATTGTGTAAATTTACCTAAAAATGTATGATATATATTAGGTACTTCGATAAAGCAAGGGAGACTACTTTAAAATTTGTATCGGAAATGGGCGTCGGCGCATTAAAATCCGACTTTTTAATTTTTTAATGTGAGTGTCAATTCATTAATAAATGAGTCCTTTTGACATGTAATTGAGTTCCGCTTCCGCCTTTTCACTTTGGAAGACATATTGGCCTACATTTCCATCCAGCTATTTTGCATTTTCAATCGACTTTTATTTTGAAAATCATTGGTATAGATAAGGCATCTTCGCATACAAAATTTTTTGTGAAATAAAAAGAACAGGTCTTTCATATTAAATCGTGAAAAGCAGTAGATATTGAAGTATCTTTGTGCCAATTCTCATTGAAGTAGGTCATGTCTCACATTAGTTATGCTTGTCTCCGTAACCTGTATTGTCACTAGGTGGACTAGCCCAATTTCGATTAGGATGTGACCACGCCCCCTTTTTAATGGCGGAAGACGCAGATTAGTTACAGATCACTTATGTTGTTTTTGTTTTAACATTACAACACAAATATTAAGAGTTGCAACTAGAAATAACAGTAAAAACTTAATAAATAACATTGAATAAACATACTGAATATATATGGGTCATGTGGTAGCTGAGTAATGAAGTGAAGAAGTCACTTAGTTGAATCTGATCAAGTAGTGTAGTGTGCAACCGTTGCCAGGGGCAACTATGGCCGATACTTGGGAAATAATTAACTATTACCACTATTTACATCAAAAGATTTGATAAATTATGTTTTAGAATGAACTTAAATGTTATTGAAAGAATAATATTTTAATTTGAGGTTAAAGAAAACGGCAGCGTCCATATTATAAATGATCATAATTTGCCGTGTGCAAAATGCCATGCGCATGGGCAGCCATTCAGTCACTTGCAAATGGCTATACCGTAGAATACTATCTCATTTTCATTCATAAAAGGTTGCCGTGTGCAAAACTATCACACAGTTAGTCAAGGAAAGCTTTAATTAATTAGTCATGTGGCAAAGTTGAATGTTCAAAATAAGTAGATCCCAAACAGTATTTTAGGGGATGCATTGCCTTATATAAACTATATAGCATATACCGGTATAATGGACTCCGTAGATTTGGTAAACAGAAAAGCCTTATATTAATACATTTTATATTAAATTTACTGATATACATAGTGATAGTGCATAGTTAGATAAATTATAATTTATATATAATTGTATAAAATTATTTTTTATTACATCATAGTTCTGAAAATAAAAGTAAATGTCGTATATAATTATAATTAAAACGAGTTATTTAGCTCGTGACGCAAACAGCTGAATTGGGTCACAGAATATGGCGATGCGGTCCATGTTAAAAAAGGACAAATGAAGTCGCACTTTAAAAATTCATAACTTTAAAACTACAACAGCTAAAAATATGATTTTGGTGTTATAATTCTGTAAAAAATTAGCTCTATTGAACTATGCCATTGGTTTATTTATTCAAATTTTTTGAATTTTTTTACCAAAGTACCTAATATATATCCAGAGTGTATAGGGTAGTTCACTAATGGTAGTAATAATATAATAGATGAGAAGAGCAATCAGCCTGGCTGGTAATTTTATTTAGCTAGGTGATTTACTTTTAATTAATTAAATACCTTAATTTTAAAAATCCAACTTACATAAAGGCCTATTTTAAATAATTAGTTGACCAATTGTTTTCTTCAACTATTAAGTCACATACATTAGTATAAGTATAGAAAAACATATTGACTTATTTACGTACGACTTTCTCAATCCTAGGGCTAGGCTGAATGTAGACTAGTCGTCGACAGTGTGTCATTGGATTGATGGATGGACGAGTCGTGTGTTATGATACTACAACACGAATTTAAATAGACAAAAATAGTTCGCTGGTTCTGTCTCACATATGAATAAACCGTTTTTTTGTTACTAGTTAACGCTAAAAATGGTTTGCATAACAAACAGGCTCAGAACAACAAATATTATTTATTTGATGTGGTACCCACGGTTAATGCTAGGCGCATCCACCATTGAATAAAAATGGCCGACACAAAAATTCATACACCATGAACGAGAAATATTAAAGTTTAATTGAAATGTGCTTTGAATTAATTTATTTAAAAATTAATAAAATTATAAAAATGCAATATATTTTGATAAATTTGGAATTAAAAAATAATTACATTTATAAATGCACTATCAGACAATGGGGTACTATTTCTCAGTGCGGACAAAAATTATCTGCCGAGATTTTGACGAGATTATCACAGGGCAGTTAGTTATGTCCCTTTTCATAAATGTAAAAAAAAAAAAAAATAATAATAATAATAATTTGGGCCATATAGCGGTTTGCGCTTAATTTAATTTTTGTACACCCCAATCGTCAAACCGAATTGTTAAAAAACAACAACACTTAGTTTTTTACAACAACAAATTGCTTATTTTATACGAATACACACCAGTGCCTGATTTAGCGGTCAAGAGGCCCTCGCTTAATTACTTAATTAGCCCTTTGCTTTGCAATAATCCCCCAACCACACTCACATTTTATACACACAAACTTTTTTAAAATACAATTGAATATTAAAAAAATGTTAGCACTTGCACACACAATTTAAGTATACCTTTTGCTTTTATATTTTAACAATATATTTTACCATTTTGTCTATAGAATATAAATATGCATTTTTAAAACTTGGAAATTGTTTTCAAGAAGTCAACCTGACAATGCATCACTATGACTAAATAAATTATTATTGAACAGTCTCTTTCGGTTTAAGGCAATTTTGTCCTCCTCACTCCCTCTTGTCAACAACTGCCACATTTTAAAAATCCCTTAATTAATAATATAAAAAAATGTTTAACCCCACCCCACATAAAATTAAAATAAATTAATTAAAATGGATCCTTTTTAAAATTTAATAAATAGAAATCGACGGGAAAAAAAAACAAGATCACGTAAGATTTATTTTTACTGTGCTCCGTTTCTTGTCGCATTTTCATTAAATCTCTTAGCCGAAACGTTCACATCTTATTGTCCTGTCTTTTGATTCAAGTTTCCAGGTACCTTGTTCTACAGTCTTGAACAAATTATAAATTTCTAACAATTATTTGTAGTCGTGTAGTGGTAATAGGACAGTGGACAGTTTAAAAAAAATTGGCCTACACTCAATAAATTCAGGTCTTGAGGACTATAGCTTTACTTGTTTCTATAAACAATGCTAAAGAAAATCTAAAGAAAATGTCTAACGAAAAAGGACAATACAAAATTGCCAAAATGGTGTCGGTGAATAATGCCACACCCTAATTAAAGATGCCATTAAATCTTTGAATGACAATAACTTATTAGCACGCCCATTATAAATAGGGTCGCGCGGTCAAACGAGAGAGCTTCTTCGTCACATACGTGACAGAGTGGTCCATACTTGAATTCTAGTAGATTTCCTGCGGTAAATTTGACAATTACCAACAACTCCAACCTGAATAAAACTTAAAATCCAGAACCAACACTTTAAGAGCTATATGTATCTGTGCACGCCCTGTCTCGGCTTTCCAAGATACACTTTAAAATGTGTACAAGTTATATAGTTAAATATATATTTTTAGAAAGAATGAGTTGGGACTCCCCATGGATGAATGTAAAACACTATTTATTATTAAATATTTTAATGCACTCTAAAAAATGTGGACTTGCAAATGTACTATTGTAAAGATAATAAAATCCCCTTTCCGACAAGATATAATTTATAAAGTAATACCCAAGGGTTCCCGAGATATAAATTATTAAACGTACCTTAAAAGCACACATAGCGGTTTTCATTGCTATCTTTTCCCCATCTTCATGCTAAACCATAATATGTTTCTCTTTTGCAATAGAACATAGAAAGTGATTAAAGTATCAGTGCCATATAATATGGCATGTTAAAATTTTTAAGGAACCGTTTGTCAGCGTCCGGCTTTAAAAGTTATGTGCTATGGGCAAGAACGATGTCCCAAAATCAGGGGTGTCAACCTCAATCGCACAGCGGGCCAAAGCTCAAATTACACGTAAAGTTGCGGGTCGAACAGGATGAACATTCAATAAGAGGAAAATTAAACCTTTTTTTAAACATTGATATGAATTAAAACTGAAAAAAGTTGTACTAATAAAATAAAATCATTGACATAGGCCCTACTCATTTTCGCTCTTATGCCAATTTGTCAGAGCTGGATGCTTGGCTTCTTTTCTTGGCTACAGGTTCGTTTAAGTTGGGAGTTATGTTCTGTGTCATTGAGATTCTCATGATGGACTGCGTGAGACGACTCCTGTGTGATGTTTTATTAATTTTCATCACAGGAAACAGCTGCTCACACAGATATGTGCTATCAAGCATGCTAAAGGTTTGAGCCGCCCGTAGACGAACCTGGGGCATCTCTTCAGGAATGAAACGAGTGAACTGTGTAGGCCCCACCGTGTCGTACTTTGCCTTTAGTGTCCGATTACACTGCAGCTCTTTAGCTCCATCTGCACATTTACAGGTTCAGTTTCCACGTTTATGACTAATGGGTTACGAAACAGCTCGAAATTACTTTTATGTGCTTTAACGTCACTAAAGTGCCGTGCGAGCTCGGCGTGAAGTAAGTTAAGTTTTTCAGCAAAGTGTGCATTGGGAAACACCATGTAGCCTTGACTTGGTTCAACATTGCCTGGCAACAAGAAAAGTGAGACAAGTTGCAATGGTGCATTTGTGTCTCCCATACGCGCAGCTTCACTTGAAATGCCTTCACTGCATCATGTTCATGTATAGAAGTATCCAATCAATCAGTCAATCAATCAAGTGGTTCCGTCCCTGGAGCAGTAGGTTCAAGTCATTGAGATGTGTGGTTATGTCAGACAGAAACGCCAACTCACATTTCCAGGTTTTATTCCGAAAAACTGTGGAGTCTTTCATCATGACGTCACACACTTTCATCAAGACGTCACACACTTTCATCATGACGTCACACACTTTCCTCATGACGTCACACACTTTCATCATGCAGCGCTTCAGAAACTTCTCCAGCGTCTGCTCTGCTTTCAGACTTTTAAACTTGTCTCGATGTTTAGTCTAGTAGTGCCGTCTCGGATTATATTCCTCGATTACAGCCACATTATCTCCACAAATTAGATACTCACGTTTACTGCCAATATCAGTAAACATATATTTAGCCTCCCAGCGGCATTGAAAGGCTCTGTTTTCAGAATCAACTTTTCTCTTTACCATTTTAAAGTTAGCTATGTTTTTTTTTTTAAAGAGTGTGCAACTACCGACAGACGTTTGATTGATGTCATGTTAGCCGTAGCGGGAAAAGGTGATATAATATCCGGGCTCTTTCATTTCTTATGCGCCAACCCAAAACGAGCAAGTGAACGTTGCCAGGTTACTGTAACGTCGAACATCCACTCACTTCACAACGTTTATTTTCGCTCATTCTGATCGAAGCGAGAACGCTCTCAGGTAGGTTATCGTTCGACACGGCTGTTAATTAGGGAATTTCATTTTCACTTTATATCGCAGGGCCATAAAATATTTTTGCCTAAAATTCTCTCAGGCCAGATATAATTTTACGCCGGTCAATACCTCTTGGGCCTGATATAATTGTACGCCGGGCCGGATTGGGCCCGCGGGCCTTGAGTTTGACACATATGCCTAAAAGGTAAGGAAAAAATATGAAACTCCTCTTTCAGAAGTTAGGGCACAGGAGAAGCGAACATTTCATTAAGAGTAATTTTAAAAAGATTAACTAAACCTGCAGCCATGTTATGAATATAACGTAAGAACATTTCATTAGAAGTCTGAGTTTAATAAACCTCTTGAATATCTATAAAGTCAGGGATTTTTTTTGTGTCCAAAAATTTGAGCTTTGTCGCTGAACGACATGGCTTAGTTTGGTAAATTTGCCACTGTAAAATGATGAAAATTATCACGTTTTTGCACCCTTATTTTCCCCAAATTGTATTACGGTCTTTAGGGCTCTGGTCACAGCCAGCATAGAGACCCATAGCTACAGTATGGTCTAAAGA
Source organism: Omphiscola glabra (assembly GCA_964017045.1). Classification (NCBI taxonomy): domain Eukaryota; kingdom Metazoa; phylum Mollusca; class Gastropoda; family Lymnaeidae; genus Omphiscola; species Omphiscola glabra. The sequence continues at coordinate 4,851,908 of OZ024803.1, read as the reverse complement.
CATAGGCCTTTGCTATGCCCCAGGCTTCTAGGGGCCTCATCCTTATAGTGGCATCATACTGCCTATAATGTTAATGAATATTGAACGATCATCAATTTTCTTTAAATGTGCAGTAGGAAGCACTTTTCACAAGATTGTGTGAATTAGTTTTTCAATTTTCAAATCAAATGAATTTTTTGGCTGCTAAATTTTTCGCTACTTCATTTTAAGTAGCCGATATTTTTTAAAATATAGGGATTTGAAGGGGAACTGTGTTAAAATATACAGAATCGTTTTTTAAAAAAGCCGATATTTGTTATAAATTTGCATTAGATCTAGAAAATGTTACGTTATAGAATTTTTAAATTCCAAAATAACTTTTCAATCTACTGATTTTTGGGTGCGATTTATTCTGCTTAAAACTTTATCATAAAAACATATATTAAAAATATATGATGGCTTTTTTTGCAAATGGCTACAGTCTTATTAACACAAATACGCCATTCATATATACACACTTCATTTTTTAAAAACAGAACAATTTTAATTAAACTTTTAACTTTGAATGCAAAAAGGTTGGTGGGGGGGGGGGGGCATGGGCGCCCGCAGGTAGTGGCAAGGTGGGGCACTTGCCCCCCCCCCCTGGATTGATTGATTAAAAAAAATTTAGACAAAAATAGACCAAAAAATGTATTAAAGTAAAGAGAAAATAAAGAGAAAGTAACTAAGCTGATGCTGATCTCGTTTTACTTGGTAATTATTTTTATATTTTGTATAATAATTAGTTTTACAAAGTTTTATCCTGCTGTCAGGTATGCCTTACTAGTTTTGCTAACATTAAAAAGCAACAACATGGACAGTGGAGCGATCGTTCAGCACATTACGTCGTGTAAAACATGGCTTAGATCTACAATGTCAGATGAACGTCTGTCTGGGTTGTGCATGTTAAGCGTACACAGAGACAAAGTGAACTGCAACAAAAAAGACTGTATGGACACAATTGGAGATATGTTTGGTAGCGATAACAGACGAACTCAGTTCTTGTTTAAAGAATACATATTATTTTAAATTTATGTTGTAATATTTTTTGTTATATACATATATTGTGTTAATGAAAAAATTGTTGCTACAGTATGCCCTCATTACTACAATGTCCTGTCCGTTCGTTCACCATACAAATACGCTACAGTAAATTAAAACTACATTAAAACAGTCTTCTTTCGCCTTTTCGTCCTCGAGGAACAGCAGCCGATCTTCATCGACGTCTGTGATTAGGACATAGGCCGCCTACAAGAGCCCTCCAGGCATCACGATCCTGAGCCAATCTCTCCAGCCTCCCCCAAGTGTGGCCAAGTTTCTTGGTATCCGCCTCCACTTCACGGCGCCAAGTGTTCCTAGGCCTGCCTCTTTTCCGTTTTCCTTGAGGGTTCCAATTCAAGGCTTGTCTATTTATGCTGGAGGCAGGTTTCCTGTCGGACCAATGAATTCCGAGAATCCTTCTTAAGCAGCTATTGATGAAGGACTGGATTCTCTTCATATTCCCAGCAGTGGTTATCCATGTTTCTGCACCATACAGTAGAACCGGTTTCACCATAGTGTTGAAGGTTCTGATCTTCAGTTTGGTATTTAGGTGTTTGGAGGCCCAGACATTTTTTAGTTGTTGGAAGGCTGCCCATGCCTTTCCTACCCTTATTTTGATGTCAGCATCTGTCCCACCTTGCTTGTCTACGATGCTGCTAAGGTAGACAAAGCTCTCTACCTCTTCGAGCGCTTCCTCTTTGAGCCTGATGGGTGCTGTATTGGTAGCGGCATTGACCTTGAGGACCTTGCTCTTCCCCTTGTGAATATTAAGACCAATACGTGCAGAAGTGTCTGCAATATTTCTGGTCTTCTCCTGCATCTGTTGTTGGGTATGGGAGAGAAGGGCAAGATCGTCAGCAAAATCGAGGTCATCAAGCTGGTCCCACAAGGTCCATTGAATACCATTCCGCTTCTGCTGTGTGGAAGTTTTCATCACCCAGTCAATGGCCAATAGGAACAGGAAAGGCGAAAGCAAACATCCCTGCCTCACACCGGTCTTCACCTGGAAAGCATGCGTCACCTGTTGTCCGTGGACCACTCGGCAGGTTATCCCCTCGTAAGAGTTTCTGATCAAGTCCGTGATTTTCCGCGGGACTCCATAATGTCTCAACAGTCTCCAGAGGGTTTGCCTACCCACACTGTCAAAGGCTTTCTCGTAGTCAACGAAGTTGATGTAGAGGGGTGAGTTCCATTCCAGGGATTGCTCTAGGATGATGCGCAGTGTTTCAATTTGGTCAGTACAGGATCTGTTGGTCCGGAAGCCAGCCTGTTGGTCCCGCAGCAGGGGGTCAACAGTTTCTTTCATTCTGTTGAGTAGTACGCGGCTGAAAACCTTGTCTGGGATGGACAGTAAGGTGATCCCTCTATAGTTGGAGCAGGAGCTTAAGTCCCCCTTTTTTGGGATTTTAATGAGGTATCCCTCCTTCCACTCTGAAGGTACCTGTTCCTCCTCCCAGATCTTCAAGAACAGTGGGTGAAGCATCTCTACACTTGTGTGCACGTCAGCCTTCAGTGCCTCTGCTGGGATGCCATCTGGTCCTGCAGCCTTGCCATTTTTAAGTTGTTTGATGGCAATACGGATCTCTTCTTTGGTGGGTGCGTTGCAGTCAATAGCCAGGTCACTGTCAGCTGGCTGAATATCTGGTGGGTTACTTGGCTCTGGCCTGTTTAGAAGTTCCTCAAAGTGTTCTTTCCATCTGGCTCTCTGTTGCTCCTCATTTGGTATGCTCTGGTATACCATCTTTGTCCTTCACTGGTCTCTCTGGCTTCCTGAACTTTCCAGACAACTTCTTGATGGCAGCGAACAATTCCCGCATATTTCCTTGGGAGGCTACTTCTTCCGCTTCTTTGGCAAGCATGTCTACAAAGTTCCTTTTGTCCATCTTAGCGCTTTTCTTTACTTTCTTATTTGCCTCTGAGTACTCCTTTTGGGACCTAGCTTTCTGCGCTCGTGTACGGCTGTTGTTAATTTCTGCCTTCTTCCCTTTTCTCTCTTCTATCACTTTCAATGTATCTGCTGTTATCCATTCTTTGTGTGTATGTTTCTTGTTTCCCAACACTTCCTGACATGTTGATTTGACTGCTTTCTTTACTCCCTGCCACTTTCCATCGATCGTCTCGTCTCCTAGCAGTTCCTGTAGGACTTGGAACTTGTTGGACAGAGTGATCCTGAACTCTTCCTGTTTGGCCTTATCTTTCAAGAGGGGGGTGTTGTAGCGCAACCTATATGATGTTTGCTAAGTGTAGTGCCTTTTAAGTTTTAGTCTCAGCCGGGCCACTAGAAGATGGTGGTCTGAGGCAACGTCAGCTCATCTTCTGATACGTACATCTTGGAGAGATCGCCTGAATTTTTTCCCAATACACACGTGATCTATTTGGTTCATCGTTTGGAGGTCCGGTGAAACCCATGTGGCCTTGTGTATCCTCCTGTGTTGGAATAAGCCCCCGCCTATGACTAGATTTGTTGTGGCACATAGGTCGGCAAATCTTTCTCCGTTATCATTCATTTCTCCTATCCCCTGTCGCCTCATGGCTTCTTCGTATTATAGCCCGTGTTGTCACTGCCGATCTTGGCATTGAGATCTCCCATGAGGATGACAATGTTTCGCCTAGGGCGACCCTGGGTAATGGTAAGCAATCTGTTATAGAATTCATCTTTGTCTTCCTCCTCACTTTCGTTTGTTGGTGCGTAGCACTGGATAACATCCAAATTGATTCTGTGTTTTTTGGTCCGAAAGGTTGCTGTGAGTATTCTAGGCCCATGCGCCTCCCATCCAATGAGTGCTCCTTGGGCTGCCCTGGATATCATCAGGGCCACGCCCATGAGAGTTTGTGGTGCATCGTCACCCTCGTGCCCTGAGAATAACAGCATCTCTCCTGAGGCTAGTCTCTTCTGTCCGCACCCGATCCATCTTGCCTCGCTGATTCCTAGTATGGCGAGGTTATAGTTCCTCATCTCAGCGGCTACTTGTGCAGTCTTTCCTGTCTCATACATGGTGCGTACATTCCATGTTCCAATGGCGGTGGTGGTCCTGGTGGAGATGATGGTCGTCGGCCTAGTTGTTTCCAGATTCTGGCTTTCACTACTTGGCGTCATGCATTCCGCGGCTGGGAATCTATCTTCTCCCAGGACCGTAAAGTCTTTTGTTGCTTTTGTCTGCGTTTTTGTAACAAAGAGTTTTTACGCAGCAGAGTTGTTAGCCCTGCGCACAACCGTCTGGGGGGATTAAAACAGTACTCAAAATATTTCGCCCCCCCCCCTAGAAAATTTTCTGCGGGCGCCCATGGGGGAGGGCGACTTACAGCCGAAAAGTGAAGGGGCATAGGGCTCCCGAGTCAAGCGATGGTTGTGGGACTGGGTCCACCACATGGGATTTTGGGGCTCAGCTTTGGTCCCCATGATATACTTGATATGTAACAGTAACTGCTAATTTTCTATGTGTGTTATGTATGCAATGCAGTTTTCGCTAACAAGTACGGCTAATTCAAGTACAACCTGAGACGTCACAAACTTAAGCAACTCTGATTTATTTGAACCTCTTATTTGCAGAGCTGTCCTGTGGGCCCTGCGGTTACGGGGTTTGTGGGGGGGGGGGGGGGGGGCTTTGATATATAATATAATGTGGGGGAAAAAAACAGTCATTTTTGTATTTATAACACAAACCATTGGGACCGAAGCATCAACGATGAATACTTCAAAATACTAATATTTCTTATTAATATTATTCTAACACAGCGGTTCTCAGCCTTTTAAGTGCCGCGACCGGCGACCTCGTTGTAACATTTTCCAAGTTGCGGCGACCCGTAACCGGAATTATATCTTGAGACTTATTAAAGAGGTGTTGTGCAGCCGGGAGGTGCATCAGGTAGGGGCAGATAGGAGGGGCAGCAGGTAGGGGCAGATAGGAGGGGCAGATAGGAGGGGCAGCAGGTAGGGGCAGAAGGGAGGGCAGCAGGTAGGGGCAGCAGGTAGGGACAGCAGGTAGGGGCAGCAGGTAGGGGCAGCAGGTAGGGGCAGAAGGGATGGGCAGAAGGGAGGGACAGAAGGGAGGGGCAGAAGGGAGGGGCAGCAGGTAGGGGCAGATAGGAGGGGTAGCAGGTAGGGGCAAATAGGAGGGGCAGCAGGTAGGGGCAGATAGGCGGGGCAGCAGGTAGGGGCAGATAGGAGGGGCAGCAGGGAGGGGCAGAAGGGAGGGGCAGCAGGTAGGGGCAGCAGGTAGGGGCAGCAGGTAGGGGCAGAAGGGAGGGCAGCAGGTAGGGGCAGATAGGAGGGGCAGCAGGTAGGGGCAGAGCTTTTGAGAAAAACGTGTTTTTACTTTAATTTTGTTCGGGGATTGAAGGAAGCAGAACTAAGTGCTAAGTAGGGCAGAGGGTTCTGTACAGGGAAGGGGGTTATGTACAGGCAAGTCAATCCCCAAAATTGTGTTGATACATTCACACACCTGGTTACAGCTTTGCGTGGAAGCTGCTAACTTTTAATTTAGCACCCCCCCCCCCCCCCCACAATCCCCAACCCCGCAAAAAAAAAGAAACAAAGAAAACAACAACAAAAAATTATTGCAATCGTGTATAAATATATATATATACTAGATATAGCCCGCCAAACATTGGCGTCACGAATGCGTGAACTTCCCATCTACTAGATATAGCCCGCCAAACATTGGCGGCAGCAATGCGTGAACTTCCCATCTACAAAACATGAATTCAAATAACGCACAATTAAGAATCCCATTTTATTTCTACACCCCTTTCCACCATGATATGTCACTGCACATTTTTTATTTCACGCCAAGGAAAAAAATAAATATATTAAATAATCTGATGTCCCAACCACTTTTAAACCGAATATTTTGTACCCCATACTTATACTGAGATGTTTTCATTTTCCGAAAAGAAAATATTACGCACCAAATGCAGTTGCGCTATTTAAAAAAATATATATATCATTTAGCGTAGTTATCGGGAATTATATTTTGCGCGCTATTGAACTCATTATTGAACCGTCTTTAAAACATATATTAATTATTGGCCATATAATATCAATACCAAATTCGCTTATTAGGAAGCAGCCGGAAATGGAAACAGTCCACGAGGCACACATATAAGATATATATTATATTAATGAAAAGAAACTGCCAATTATTTCTATTAAATTATCTGCTAACATCTGTAGCTATAAGAAACTAGTCCAATCACTTTTAATAAGATTTAAATAAGTAAATTTAAATAGGAAAAAAACGAAGCGCCCCCCCCCCACACCCCCACCCCACACACACACAAACATTTTTAAATTTTGTAGCGACCACTGACATTTTAGGTGAATTCCGATGGGGTCGTGGCCCTAAGTTTCAGAACCACTGTCCAGACACAGTGGTCGGCTAACCGTGGCTGGCGAGCCGCATGTGGCTCTTTAGCGCCTTGATTGCGGTTCGGACAGTCGGCCACAAATCGGTTTTGACTGCGAAAATTTTGTTCTTGAAAAGAAATTTGACTCTGAAAATTTTGTTTAATCGTACTGCTGCTGATTTTGTTTGGCTCTTTCGACTAATGAGTTTGCCGACCACTGTCCTAACCCATAAACATACAAATGAAACGTGGCGCAGACGCTGCAGAACTATATGCTTTAGTGTTGCTGGCGGTTGCTGGTCGCTGATTAGTAGCAGTTTTCCTTTTTATGATTTCAACGTACGCATATTATTTTAATGAATAGTTATATCATCATTATGACGACACCATCCAAGCCTTCCTTCAGTTAAGCCAATAGTCTCATTTATTAAATGAGAATTAAATTACATTACTATTATTTCATTAAATGACAGAACTTAGAATGATTCACACACACACACACACAATTTGGCTACTCCATATCAGCCGGTCAGCATATAAAATGAAATATTAATAATTGTAAACAGCAAGTGCCATTGTCATAACCAACGAGAAGCACAAAAGACAAATAATTACACAAAATGTGCACACATTATTATTATCATTAGAACATTGTTGTTTCATTTAGCCTACATTTAGTTTCGCAACAATCGCTAGTCATTTTATAAATCTTTTATATTAACTTTGCTTTTGTTCACGGGTGGCTGACTAGATGGCAGGCAAAATCTTCAAACGTCTAATTTACCCGCTTCCCGTCAAGCTATCGAGCTTTGTAAAAAATAATTTCGGTATGCGCTCCTATACCATTTATCCGAATGCGATAAAACTTTAGGGAAATATTGCGCGCACTATTTATAATCATTTTAAAATATTCCGTTTTGAGCCAAGATTCTGGTGTTCGATGTTTCTTATATTATGACCTATATAAATATAATCTCAAACAGAGCTAATGCATGGGTGGATAGAACTTCAGAGCTAATGCATGGGTGGATAGAACTTTAATCAAATCAAAATAGCGACAATATTTTTTTGTGTGTGACATAATAAATAGGTCTCTGAAGTAATTCAACCATTCTACAATATTCCGTTTGTGGCCGAAGGCCCTAAATTCACTTTCCCCCTTATATTAGTTATATTAATATAATTTCCGTATGCGTTCCAATACCATTCATCCTATTGCAATAAAACTTTTGTGAGTTGTGTGCAAGGTTTCTGAATAAGTACAACCATTTTACAATATTCCGTTTGGGGCCGGGGGCTCTAAATTCCTTTTTTTCCCTTATATGAGCTATGTAAATATAATTTCAAACAGAGCTATTTCATGGGTGGATGGCATTGAATCAAATTTTAATACAAATTGCGACATTTCAGTTTGTATGAGACATAATAAGTAGCTTTCTGAATTAGTACATCTATTTTACATTATTCCGTTTGGGGCCAGTGGCCCTAAATTTGTTTATATGTACTAAATGAGCGATATAAATATAAGTTCAAACATAGCTAATGCATGGGTGGATCAATCGCTACAAGTGTGCAGACTAAATTTATGGGTAAAAAAAAATATTGTGTATATAAAAAGTACTTCAAAAAAACATCATAAAAACACAAACACTTTATTTCTTTGAGTGGCATTACAGCGTATGCCGGCTTCTTGCTAGTTAAATAAGTCCACAGTATAACGATGACAAGAATAAAAGAACAAATTAATTGAAGGTCTGGAGGTAAATGTATTTAAGAAAAGTAACAACGTTAATTTGTATTTATTTTGTACATTTAGTTTACTTTAATCCCAACCTCTCAATTGTGGTACACGTGTACCAATAGTTGCAGCCAAATTTAATCAATTCCATGTATGTTGAGTTAGATATAAAATGGAAACTTTAAAAAAAAATGCGATATATTTTTGTGATTAAGAATTTAACGGGCGCATACAAAAAGTGCATCAATTATTATATGAATATGGAAAGTGTTTGTGGTTTCTTGAAATTGGGTAATTTTGTAACACATTTTCCTGAATAACAGAGGTTTAAAAAATAATACTTAGCCTATATTTATTATGCCCCACCTATTTGTAGTGATTTTCTTCAAAAATAGTTTTACTTAATGAGAATCTTTCAAAAAGCTAAAAAAAAATAAAATAAAAAATGATTTTTATGAACCAGCATTTCAACTGTCTTCGGCACCCTCAATTTATGCACCCCATTCCCTCCCGCCAATTAATGTTATGTATGAATTTGAATATAAGCTTGTGCCAGATGAGTAAAATGGGGCACGAAATGAATTCAGTTTATGTATGGCACTGGCACCAAAAGCCACCCCCAGACCCTTAAAAAATTCTTTCCCTTGATCAAAATGTCTAATAGAAACATTGATTTCAACTATACGCCAAAAGGCACCTCTTGATTTTGAAATAATAAACAAACAAAAAATCCCCGGTCCCCACTGCCGCTCAAGAATCATCTTACGCTTACACTTATGCCTTAACCGTCTGGGGCATAGGCCGTCTACAAATATTGTCCATTCATCTCAGTCCCATGCTTTCCTTTCCAATTACTTCTAGGTGTCATCTAACTCGTGTCTCCATTTATTTTTAGGGCCTCCACTCTTTCTCTTTTCCGGTGGATTTCATGTTAGAGATTGTCTGGTGATGTTATCTGGGGGTTTGTGGAGCGTGTGCCCTATCCACCTCCATCTTTTCCTTATGATGTCTTAACTAACAGGCCCCTGTTATATCCTTTCTAGTAATTATATGTTGGTGATGGTGTTTGTCCATTTGATGTTCAGGATCTTTCTAAGGCAATTGTTTATAAAGGTCTGTACTTTCTGCGTAATGCGCGCCGTTGTTCTCCAAGAGTAGGGCTGTTTTGACACTTGTATTGAAAATTCTGACTTTGGGTTGAAGAGTCAGCTCCTTTGACTCTAATAATTTCTTTAATAGCACAAATGCTGACGTAGACCAGTTCTAGATCTTACATCCGCTTCGGAGCCACCATTTATGTCAATGGTGCTGCCTTAGTATGTGAAGGCCTCCACTTCATCCCGTGCCTTTCCTGCCCGAGAGATATGCTCTTGGTTGGTTGAGTTTATCTTCATCCCCCTTGTCAACAACTGCCAAACTTTCAATGATCCCCCTATTTAATTATGTCAACATTTTATACTCCCCACAAAAAAAATTGAATTTTAATATAAATAAATTTATAAATACATTTTACTTTGTGCTGATATATTTTAATGACACAAAATTGTAGGAAAAACAATAATTATTACAATGAAAACTTGTTAACTGGTTAAAAAGTTTTTACACTTAAATTTTATAATACAGAATAAATTAAAAGTTTGATAAAGACTAAATATCATTGTTTGTGGAAGTATAAATATAATTATTGTCAGTATAGCTGACAATTATAGTATAATATGATATCATCTTCCCATGGAGAAGTCAGGTGTTGCTCTATTGTAACAATGGGCATCGGGGACATCATTTTGGCAGGGCAGGTTGGAGCTTTTGCGCGGCCCCCCCCCCCTAATTTGCAGGTTTTATTTAAATTGCTATTTATTGTGGCGCCTCCAGTAATAAACAACTTAACAAATACCCCCTCCCCCCTGAAAAAAAAGCTGAAATGACGCCCCTGATGGGTACAGTCTATAGTAGCTAATTTATCATTTTCATCTTGCGGAACTGAAATAGCAGAAAAGTCAACATCATCCTCATCTTACCATTCAACACTTAAAATATTGCATTGTCGGTGTGAGCAATAATTGCCACAAGCTCACTCGGTCTCCTGGCAGCTACTCGCATTGGTCGAATCCATTTATTTTTTAAATATAATATTTTTTGTTGAGGAGCAGGTGTTAATTTCTTATTCTCAAGAGGGCATTGTCGGTGCTATTGAGCATGCTTTTTCAACATGACTTTGATGCAAAGTAGAGAAGTTATAGATTTTGAAAATCCGTTCCAGCAGCTATGTTATTATTGTTACTCACTTTACTTTCCACTGATTCCCAAAATATCGTATTCCTACTCTATTAATATCATTTATCTTGACTGTACATGACACTTGAACCTTGTCCTTGTTCCATAGTTGCAACATGATCGCAAACATACCGCACTAGTCATTTGCGACAAACAGAATCTACGGGGGGAAGAGAGACAATATGTTGACTTCTCTTGCACTAACAAAGTATGCCAACATTCTAACAAGCCATCTGCATTGCACATACAGACACAAATTAAATAAATCTTATATTGTTAAAAGCCTAAAAATTATATGACTATTAACACTCATTAATTTTTTTCTCAAAATGTAATAACCACTCAATTTATAAGATTAACATTTTAAAAAAGAAAACATGATTGTTGACGTCAACTAATCTAAACCCCATTCCCCCTTGTCAAAAACTGTCAAACCAAATGCTACATAATGAGCATCTCAAAAAAAAACCCATCAAGCTATATGTAAACTCTAAATAGGACAATCCTTCAACAAGTAACAAATAATCCATACCTTGGAATTCTCTTCTCAAATAACCTAAAATGGTCACCCCATATAAACAACATTTAAAAAAAAAAAGCCAACTCCACACTAGGTTTTATTAGAAGAAATTTGCGCCACTGCCCAACTTCCTGCAAACGAAATGCCTATCTTGCACTCGTTCGTCCGATACTAGAATATGGTGCAATCATCTGGGACCCATAACTCAAGCAAGATGTGGACAAATTGGAGCGAATCCAACGTAACGCAATGCGCTTCATAGCACGTGACTATAAAACCACCACTCCTGGCTACGTCACCGGCCTTTTAAACAGATTTGACATCCCCACTCTCAAGGACAGACGAGAAAAGATCCGCCTATCATTCTTATATAAAGTGGTCATGGGGCTAATGCCGGCCATCCCAGCAAACAATTATCTTACCCCACAGAAGCCAGGCCGATTAATTAGAGCCAAACAGTCACTTAACACTGACTTAACATCTGACAACCCCATGAGAAATTACACCCGAAACAATAACAAATGCTTCACTGTGCCTCGGAGTAACACAGTGCAACATAAGCAGTCATTCTTTCCACGCACCATAATCGCTTGGAACAACCTGGACAATACCGCCGTGAACTCGACAACGATCGAAAGCTTCAAGGCCGCCCTGTCATCTGCTAGGAGCCGTTAGATTTGCAACATCGCTTCCCCAATCGTTGCACATATGCCAGTTTATGGATGCAGCAACGTACAGAACCAGAACCAGAACATTTCCACCCTCCTTTATTTTTGCTGCTATTCCTTTCAAATTTCTTTTTGAACGCATTATTTCATTTTACTATTTAGTATAGTGCGTTCAAAAAGAAATTTGACGAAAATTTTAACGTGTGAACTGAAAAATTGATTCGAACAAATTTCCGTTCGATCAAATTTCCGTCGATCAATTTTCCGTCGACGAAATTTCTTTCGATCGAATTTCCGGTAACCGATTCAAGTCTTTACACTTGTGAAGTAGCAACAAATAAATAAAAACAAATGCCGATATGCACGAACAATAATGTGGCATAATATCGGGACCGGCCAGTACGATATTTAAAATTGAATACTACACGCCTTTAACTAGATTAGCTTTAAATTATATATGGAGCATGATATAAAGGCCTTTCGAGCGTTCTTTTCTTTTCTCTCTGTAATTTCACTAACTATAATCGGTTAAACTTTAAGGCACCATATACTATTCTTTTCAAACTGTTTAAAAATGACAATTAAGTTGTTTTTAATTTTTAAAAAATATAATCTTTACATTATAAAGATGGGGCACTTAACTTTCCCCCCTTCCCAGGAGAGATGCCTGAAAGAAACCCTTTGTGACACCATGAGTTTACAGCACCGGGTGACACCATGAGTTTACAGCACCGGGTGACACCAACGCCTCTGTTCTTCAGTATTATTTCGATCTAAATAATAAAACAAAATGTTATTTTAATTACAGTGGTACCTCGAGATACGAGTGCCATAACATACGAGATTTTTTAAATACGAACCGTCGAGCGAGGATGTCTTGCTTTGAAATACGAGAAAGATTTGAGATACGAGGAACTGGTTGTGCTCGCGTATTGTGCATTTTGTGCATTTACAGTACTTTATCACATTTCTTTTTATAACCATGGGTCCGAAAAAAGTGAGTGGAAAGGCCAGGGCTCAGAAGAAGATGATGTCTATTGAATTAAAGCGTGAAATCACAGAAAACATGAGCAAGGTGTGCGAGTCACTTGGCGAGACAGTAGGGGCGTAGTACTTCAACGATATGTAGGCCTACTGTGCTTAATCAGAAGGAGTCGATAAAGGGCATAACGGGGTGGGGTGGGGTGGGGTGAGAATGAGTCGGTAAAGTAGAGTTTGAATGGCAGTTTTAAAGACTGGGGTGGTCGGTATATTGCGGATGTGTAAGGGGAGAGAATTATATTGTTGTGGGGCACAGAAAGAGAAAGATCGTCCACGATATATTTTAGTGCGTGTTATGAGAACAGAAAGAATTTGCGAGTCTGCGGAGGAACGAAGCTTTCGAATTGGTGAATGGACAGAAAGAATTTCTGTACGATAGGAAGGGCAAGGACCAGAGAAAAATTTGTGAGAGAACAGACAGCTTGTAATCAATGCGTGCTTGTAAAGGGAGCCAATGGAGCAAAGGGAGCCAATGGAGTGAGTGAAGTAGTGTAGTGACGTGATCACGTTTCTTTGCCTTTAGAACTAGCCTAGCTGCTGAGTTTTGAACTTTCTGCAGTTTTTCTATGAAATATTTGGTGAACCTAACAGAAGAGAGTTACACTAGTCAAGGCGAGCGAGAACAAGACCACAGACTAGTGTTTTTGTTACGCTAACTGTGAGATAGTGACGGATGGAGCTGATCTGACGGATAGCGGTGTATGCAGAGCGACATAACATAATATTTATAATCTAAGGGGAAATCTTGGGAAATTTCTAAAATGTTAGTGGCAACGTTGCTGACAAACCGGATCTTGAATTATTTTTGCGCTAGTCTGACGGGTAAAGTTAAACCGCTTTTCAGACGACGAACGAGAATTTTGACAAGCAGGGCATACGTTATTTATATTCGCATCAAAGATTGTAAGTGTAAGTGTAATCTAGGGCCAGCTAATATTTGCAGCTGTACTAAACACAGACCTTGATTATCATTGAAAAAAACTCTTTAATAAACAGTAAATAGTAATTAATTTAACTCTCTAGCCTCTTGAGACAGTCACAGTTTGGGCAGTCAGTCGGTGCCAAGAAGTTCGAAGAAGACATAGCCCCTTTTTTCACAAGCCCATAAGTTTGTTAAAGTTTTTCTGATTTTTGAAGCCTAAACAAGTTCTTACAAATATTTGAATGGGATTCAATGTGAAAAACTGCAAAAAATATTCCAATGGGGATGCTTTTGGCATATTTCAAGGTCAGATTTTTAAAGCATTTTCATTTAAATGTCACTTATTTCAAGGTCAGATTTTTGAAACTAATATCACCTATTATAGCCGATAACAGGGTATGCCATTAAATTTTAAAAGGTAATTAGTAATGGGGATGTTCTGTCTGTCATTTTCTATTTAGACTGATCTTCAGACTTCTTGCAATCTATGTAAAAATGTGTCTCCTTGCCTTGTGGATGGAAGGAATTCCAGAGTTCTTTATATATAAAAAAAAAATTAAACATTTTTCTTGTGTCTAAAATTTAGAAATCTAGAAATAACATCTAACGATTTCCTGAATCTACACAATTTCTTATTACTTTTTAACATTATTCAAGTTTTTTGTTAAGTAAAACTAATTTCTGTTATTTTTATTTTATTAGAAGAAATATTGAACTCTAAGTAAACTGTTTTTGTAAATTTTGTATGTCCAGTGCCAGTATGTTCTAAAAAAAATTACTATGATAATTTTAGAATCCCATTTGTTTATTTGATGTCTTTAATGTATAATAAAAATATAAAAGGCCTTATTAATTTTAAAAATATAGGATAGGCCCTACTATCTTAAAATAGTAATAATAGTAATAGTAGGTACTTTGACAGAAATTTTCAATATTGTCCTATTGTCATAAATGATATATCATATTGAAGGGCTTGCTATAAGCTTTGCAAAAATACCAATTTCATCTTTCTATCTTTTATAGAATGGAAGTTATGAATTTTTTAGTGAATTATTTGAACCCCCTTATCTATTTTATGTATTTTACTACAAAAACGTGTGACCGACTTACAAAATTTATGACTTATTTGCCCAAAACTTTTTTATTTTACAAGATAATGCTACCATATTTTCAAGAGACATTCTCAATGCAATATTAAACACAATGAACAACAAAACGTTTAAATAACATCAAGACTTGTATTTTGAAACAAATTATTGGAGTCGTTAGATCATTTGCTCCCAACGATAACCCACATAGTCAATGCAAGCTAGTTTTCTGGCACTGTTCCCTCTATTTGTACGTCAGCTGTCATCAAACCATTGCTTAAGAAGCCTGGTCTGGATGAAAATAATTTACAAAACTACAGACCAGTATCTAACTTACCATTTTTATCTAAAGTCTTTGAAAAACTAGTTTTAAAACAACTTTTTGCTTACTTAAACGACAACTCTCTTCTCAGTCCTAATCAATCAGCCTATAGACCTTTCCATAGCACTGAGACAGCTCTCTTGAGAGTCACCAATGACCTCTTGCTCGCATTGGACAGCGGTGATGTCTCCCTCCTGATCCTCTTGGATCTCAGTGCGGCCTTTGACACTGTCGACCATGAAACCCTTTACATAACCCTTGAAAATTACTTTTCTGGTTCACTTTTGGCTTGGTTTAGGTTCTACCTCTCCAATAGAACGCAGGCGGTCCCTGTCGATGGCTGTCTCTCCGGTAGTGCTGACTTGGTGCATGGAGTGTCACTGGGGTCCGTTTTGTGCCCAGTTCTATTTACAATATATACCAGGCCACTGCTCCTCTTGCTCAAGAGGCATGCTGTGGAGAGCCAGTCATTCGCGGATGACACGCAGCTATACAAGCATACCCATCCCTCTCTTGTCGATTCCGCTTTCCGGACTTAACTGGAGAGCATTGCTGATGTCGAGTCATGGATGACACTCAGCAAGTTGAAACTCAACGATGACAAAACGGAAGCACTTCTTATTCACGATCACAAATCATCCTCTAACTCAGCTCTCCCCACGTCATTTCAAGTAGGTAACTCGGACATACAGTTTGCATCCTCCACTAGTAATCTTGGTTGTATTCTGTCTAACAACATATTTCTCGATAATCATATATCCCACATTTGTCACTCTGCATACACGGCTATCCGTAAGATCAGTTCCATTCGCCACTACCTCAGTTAGTGCAACAATGCTCTTGTTCTCTCTCGTCTTGACTATTGCAACTCTCTTCTGTCAGGTTCAGCAAAACACTTCTTAGAAAAATTACAAAATGTTCAAAACTCAGCTGCTTGGCTAGTTTTAAAACAAAAAAAAATGTGATCACGTCACACCATTTCCTCATTCACTTCATTGGCTCCCTGTACAAGCACTGATTGACTATAAACTCTCTGTTCTCTGCCACAACTTTTTCTCGAATTCCTGACCTTCCTATCTAACCAAATTTCTCTGTCTATTCACCCCTTCGACAGCTTCGCTCCTCCGCAGACGGGCGTATTCTTTCTGTCCCCAAGACTCGCACAAAAACATACAGTGAATGATCTTTCACTTACTGTGCCCCCAAACAATGGAATTCTCTTTAACTACACATCCGCAATATATCAACCATCACAGCCTTCAAAACTGCACTCAAAACACATCTCTTTAAACTCTACTATCCCGAGTGATTCCCCATCTGACCGGTAAACGATGCTGCTGAGTGCCGTCCATGGCTTCACGTGTAAATAGTTGTGGAATGATTGAAGCTAATACACATTTGTTTTTTTTTAAATTTTAATTAATGTAAATTAATTTTTAAGTTCTTGATTATGTTTGTTAAATTGTATGTACAGCGTGGTGAGCCTAGCCCTAGGCTGTGGTATCACGCTATAGAAAACTACAAATAATTATAATAATAATAATATATCAAGGGACAAAAAACTGTTTCCCATTAATTAATTGGTTAGTGCTTAGCGGATTTTTTGTTTATATTAAATTGATGAGAAGAGCAATTTCCGACAACCCATTTTTTTTTGAGGGGAGAAAACTGGTGATAATGAGGATTTTTATTTACGAAGTAAAATGCATAACTTTTTGGGGAAATTGCCATTATTTACGAAATAAAGTAATTCCTCTTTGTGATTTTATCAAGCGATGTGGTACGAAAAATATTAAGTACATGCCGGCACTAGGATAAATATATTGCCACTCACAAAATATTCCATGCTACAAAAATGGTATCACAGTGCTTGGAAAAATATGCGCTCTACGTCACTGACACAAAATTAGTTTATTATAAGAAAACTGTGACGAAAAACGCAAAATCATGGAGGTAATCATGGAGACGAATGTTAAAATGGCCACACAAGTTTTGCGTTATTTTTCTATATGCGCAGACTGCGTGCGCTTGAGACTTTCGAACTACCTATTTAAAGCATTTATTTAAACTGGGTCACTAGGTAAAAAAAATATTGCTATAAAATGACAGAACCACATAATCTATAAAAAGAAGCCACCATTAAAATGCGAGAAGTAATCTGGATTAGCTGATCCAAAGGCCAGCCAGCCAATTTTGAGGCTTGTATTATTTGGCCGCTGGATCCGCCAATAGATCGGCCTACTTGCCCCAAGAGGGTTAATATATATGTTACTTTATCAGTTACATGACTGATTACAATGACATTATAAATTGTGTTGTCACTGTCATTACTTGCTATTTATTTTCAAACTTACAGCAAGTACACTCAATTACACATATTTTGTTGTTCATGCAGTCAATGCCACCTTTGGTTTTGTGATGGTCAATTACAATTTCTGGCTTCTGTTTCTGGTCTGGAGTCACAGCATTGTCATCTTGTATGGTGCTCAACAGATTGATATTTTTTCCCCTTTTTTGTGTCCATATAATATGCTGGGTAGATGAGGCATTTATCTAGACCAAATAATATATGTATGGCAGCAATGTAAAACACAAAATGGGTGGATTCCACCCTTGGGTTACATTGAAGTTTGGATCACACAGACTACATATAAAAATAACAGTACCACTGAAAAAAAGGTGAAAATGCTGACATAAACATTTTAAGTGGTAATTAGGCTGCACTGATGGATGTTCTGAACTTCATCTAAGGTCTATGATATATCAGGGCTGTTCAGTACAATTATATCATATATTGAAGTAAACAATTTTTTGCACTTACACTCTCTCAAAAAGAATTAACATTTCATACTTTA
Organism: Omphiscola glabra; assembly: GCA_964017045.1. Taxonomy (NCBI): domain Eukaryota; kingdom Metazoa; phylum Mollusca; class Gastropoda; family Lymnaeidae; genus Omphiscola; species Omphiscola glabra. Next base: position 4,834,075 of record OZ024803.1, on the reverse strand, counting down.
TAATTTGTTTTTGTATAATTTTTTGAAATTATATTCAGAACATATATTTGTTTAGAAATGTGTTCATGGGAAAAAAATTAGCATGATATTGTAAAGAGATAAGAACTCAATTAAAAAGTCATATTACATTAAGCCACAAAATAAATGATATTAAATGGTACTTCTGTCAATTACAGATGGCAGATATCAAGTCTGGTAGTGGAAGGGCAAGAGGTCGGGGTCCAATTTCAAAGAAGCCTACTGAAGAACCTGTTCGACCTGGCCTTACTCCTCCGCAGATAGAAATTGAAAAAGTATGTTTTTATTATGTAAGGGTCACCTATAATGATTTCACACTTTTTAACACAACACCCCCCCCCCCCCCCCTTTTTCACAAATTTAAAGGGGTCAATTTTGTTATGTGCGACATTATGGATGAGTCCTAAAGTAGTTATTTTTTCTTCCATTACCTAAAAATACTGATTGTCAGATTCATAGAAATTTCTTAATGTGTTGATAGGCCAATACATAAATATAGAAAACATATTAAGATAAATATTGTAGCTGAAGTAGCAAACACATTCAGTGTATTTGCAAACAATGCAAGTATCAAATTAGATGTATATTTTGCACCACCAAACTGCACTTCAAACATGTCTATGAAAGAAATGTCAGTGTTCTCTAAAACAGAAATGGACTTTTTTGTCCAAAATTTAAGAAAGCTTAAACTCTTTTGGGTGAGTTAAAATATATAAAATAAATTAATAAAAGGACAATACTAAGTCTGTAACTTAAAGAACCCCTAGCTTCTTCTTATGCCTTTTTACCCCGTCTGGGGCATAGGAAAATGAACACGAATTTTCCATTCAGCACAGTTGTGTGCTTTCCTTTCCAGGTGTATCCCATACTTTGCGAGTATGCAAAGGTATGTCCTTTCCAGTAGATCTTTGATGATGGTATTTGGCCATTTGATGTTCAGAATCTTTCAGGCATGTGTTTATGAAGGTCTGTACTGTTGTTTTCCAAGTTTCTGCTCCATATAGTAGTACTGTTTTGACATTTGTGTTAAAGATTCTGACTTTGGTTTGCAGCTTCAGCTCCTTTGAATACAATATATTCTTTAATGGCTCAAATGCTAATCTAGTCATTCCAATTCTAGCCCTTACATCCTCTTCGGATCTGCCATTATGTCGATTGTACTGCTTACGTATGTGAAGGACTTCACTCCTTCCAGTGCCTTTCCTGCCTGAGAGATATGCTCTTGGCTGGCTGTGAGTTTACCTCCATGATCTTTGTCTTGCTTTTATTTATATTTATAACTCCTATCAGATAAAATTAAATGTTTATTTGAATTATGAACTTGCAAACTATAATGTATATATTATACTTACCGGTATGAAAAAGAAAATCGTAAGACCAATTAACCTTTCTCTATTTTTCTGCATCTTTTTGTTCCCACATTTGGTATGCCAAAGAAATAATTCTGATGATCAAATACAGCTTTTAATTTTCAGAAATTTTCTAGTGGTAGAGGAAGGTGTAATTATCGCAGGTCTCAAATTGTTGATCCTGGGGAAGTTAAAGACATGCCTAGAGTGGATCAAAGGGGGGAAGCTGTTTCTGAAATTTCTAAGGCGATGGAAGCAGTGACTCTCAAAAAATGCTATGCCTATGATCAATACACTGTTCAAGAATGGGGGCCTTCAGCGCTGAAAAATGAGGGTATTTCTTATGCATTATTAATTCAATTATTTTTCTTTAAAATGTAGTTAAAGAAAAAAATGTTTATTCAATGTACATTTATACAAAATTTAATAATTGATGGCCGTGTGGTCAAGTGTGTCAACATCATATGGTAACATACAAACTATTGGGCACTCCAGAGGGGTAGAACTTGTCAATCTTGGATATTGAATCATCTAAAAGAAGGAAAATATTCTAATTGCAAAGCCCCAAAATGGAACCAAAGGGCTCAAGAAACTCCAAAGAAAGAAAAATTGATGAATTGCCAAAAATATGGCAGATTGTCAAAGGTACCTTCCGGTAACATGCCAAATGTATGGCAGATTGCCAAATTCATGTACCTTTCTGTGACACCTTCCGGGACATGTAGACACAACAACAACGTTCATGAATAATGCTATCCTCTCATCATTTGTCCACTTCTCAAGTTGCATAAATTAAATGTCTAATGTAAAGAATTGGTACTCTTGTCTTATGTACGGTACTTTAATTTATTTGTTTACTAGCCGATATACCCGGCGTTGCCCGGGATTGCATTAGGACCCCGATCCCGGTGGCCTACAGATACCGTTAGGATACTGTTCTCTGTAGGATCCCGTTCCATCTAAGAACCCTGCTTTCTAATGTTATCCCATTTCCCGATAAAATCTATTGAATAATGCCATAGATATAGCATTTTAAGAATATCGAACTTTCTGGAAAATTCTAGATTGGATATTATTAGTTTTACATCCACCGATATTTCTGTACGGACAGTGAAGTTCTGTACGGACAGTGAAGTGTATTGCTACCACCCTAGGCCTATATCCATCAATTGACATAGAATCTATAGTGTTGTCTAAGCCTATCGTTATTTATATAGCTCATATAAGGAAAAATGAAATGGGGCCGCCGGCCCCAGAAGAATGGATATTATGAGTTCAGTACCCTTCGGTATTTGAATATGGATAATCAAGTGTACGTGTACTAAGTTTTATCGATATCCATCCATTCACGTAGGAGTATTTGTTTGAACATTTTTTATATAGCTCATATAAGAAAAAAACGAATTTGGGGCCCCCGGCCCCACACGAAATGTTATTAAAAGTTCTCAACCCCTTAAGAGTTCCTTCTGGATAATGATGGATATATGTGCCAAGTTTGGTCAAGATCCATCAATCTGTGTAAAAGCCTTTGTGGAACAGACCCACAAACAAACAAACAAACAGATTTTCACTTTTATATATATATATATATGATTTTCTCCCCCAGTTTTTTTAGGAACAAGTGGGACTAAAATAAACCTGAAAACTAACTATTTTGAAGTTTCCTTGGATGAAGATCTACACATTTTTCAGTATCATGTGGCTTTTAAACCAGAAATAGAAAATGTGAGAATCAAATACTTTTTGATAGCTCAACTTGCAAGCACAGTAGGCAAGGTCAAGTGTTTTGATGGGGGAATCCTTTATTTACAAACCCGCCTACCTAAAGATGTAAGTACATAGTCTAGAAGCTAACAATGTATTAATTTATTATACAGTATAAAGAAATTTAAATCTCGGTTACGCAGTTGTAAAATGTTGTCAATCTCGTAAATGCTATTATTTCATTTCTTCCACAAAAATAGTAAAAGCATAGTAAAATCATACTTGTTTAAAATGTGCAAATTTCAAGATTTCACATTTATACTGTTAGGATTGAAGAGATTGAATGTATTTTTCTCCCATCACCTTCCCTTTAATATTCAGTAATATTGATGGAATTGAGATTTATATATTAATATTATAAATAGTTTTTAAAAAAAATAATTAAGTTTTGTTAATGAAGATGAAATGTAATTAGATTTGTATGTTAGTGATGTGATTATCTGAAGCCAAATGTAAAGAATACATTTAAAATGACTCCACGCACGCGCACACACACACACCCAAAACTCACAATGAAATCATATAATTTTTACAAATCACAGTAATAAAAAACAAATGGTGAAAAGAGGGAAGTCTCACAGGGCGCCAAAATCGATTTTATACAAGATCTAAATAGTGTCTCACCAGTACGACAGAGGGTGTAAAGGTTATGTGCATTTACTTCAAGGACCCAATAAAATAAATAAAATATTTTCTTCCACCACTTTCTTGTCTTCCTTTGAAAGTTGCCATAGTAGGATACCATCTGGTCACTATGGTCACATCCATTCATACACAGGTTATAGCGTTGCACTACTTTTGGCTTATCAATAATGTTACCTTTTTGAGTGGTAACCTGGTCCATTTCAACTAAAGTGTTGTTAGATGCAATACATGATTTTTTAACGTTCTTATCTCGCCAAGCAACACATATCTGGGATCCATCTCTATTGGCATACTTTGCTTCTCTGTGCTAAAGAGAAATGGTCTTTAGTTGAAGCGGACAATTTTTTATGTGCCAGTGTAATTTGTGTAATTAATTCCCCTACTCAACAGACAAGTTATTACAGTGTCCACAGTGTAGTACCTATTAGTAAAAAATGGTGGCCTTTTCAAATTCCTTGCAGCAGTTAATCAAACACCTTTACTGCCTGACGTGCATGGTTGTTGCCAAGGAAAAATGAAGTGTTTTGTCCAAAGTTTGTCAATACCCTGTAATTGAATCACACAGACCAGAGGTCTTGATGTGATGCTTGCTTGACTTGGAGGCATTTTACTGTTTGTGCTTCCAGCGTCTGCTATATCTCATTACCATTTCATCAATGGCTAGATACTGTGGATAAAATGCACCCTGGAACTTAGCAATTAGGGAATTTAAGAATGGCTCTACTTTATCCTTCCGAACAGATTCAGGATCTGACTATCAAATCGCATACAACAAGCTCCAGTAATTAAGTTGACAATTTCACTTTTGCAATCCAGTATTATAATTTATTAGAGATAGAAGACTGGAAATGCTATGTACATAAACACAATGAAATATTCTAATAAAAAAAAAAATTTTAATGTAATTTTAACTTTATAAAAATTACTGAAAATCTCATGAACATTAGTCTACTAAATTTTTCACCTATGATAATTTATTTTTGATAGAATTGAGTTTACCTTTTTCTCACCATAAAATTTCGGTTGTAGTTAAATCATTTCTTTTTTTTCAGCCCATGACATGCTTGACAACACGTAAGGATGACTCACAAGTTAATGTCACATTTACTTTTGTTGGCGAGGTCCATGCAAATACGCCCCAATTTTTGCAAATTGTAAATCTGCTTTTCAGAAGGTGTGCAGTTAGATGCTATTTAAAATTGGTTATTATTTGTGATATGTTAAACATTTATAACACTTTAAGTCAATTTTTCATTTACTAAATTAATTCTTTTTTTTTAAAACAATTATTGGATATAACTTTTTTAATTTCAGTGATTGAAAATCTTCTTATTTATTACAGAGCACAAGTGGCCCTTCAAATGAAGCTAATAAGGCATAATTTCTTCATGCCCCAGCTGGGCATACAGGTTAAAGAACACAAGTGAGGCAGTCAATTTATTTCATTTAATGTTTAAATCTGAAAGCACCTCTTCTAATTTATGTGTTGTAATATAACATTTAACAAATGCATCTATTGTTTCTGAATAAAGTCGCAAATTTAACCTACTAAAAATTAGACTCCCATTAAAAAAAACTGAAATTTCAAGTGGTAAGTATTAACAAAACTGGCAATTAAAAAAACAAGTGATTAAGATAACTGAATTCTTCCTATGTTTATCAGAGTGGAGATCATGCCTGGATATACCACATCAATTCTAAGGTATGACTTCGGGAACCTGCTAGTGGTGGACACCATTCACAAACTGCTGAGAGTGGATACCGTGTTGGATGTTCTTTATTTACTTTATAAGAGCAACAAAGAAGACTTTCAAACCAAGGCCCTCAAAGAACTGGTTGGGCAAATTGTTATGACCAGGTGATGTAATAATTATGAACAAAAAAATATTGTAATTGTTAAATATTCTGATAACATAAAGATACAATTTTATAGATTTTATTTTAGTTTTTAAATATCCATCAATTAAAAGTAATTTAGTCAGTCTTTTAAAATAATATTCTTCTCAACAGATATAACAACAAAACGTACAGAATTGATGACATTGATTTTAAGTCAACTGCTTCTAGTACATTTGAAAAAAATGGAGAAGTTATCAGTTTTCAGGAGTATTATTCCAAAGTGAGAATCTGTCAGTTATTGAATCATACTTGCTCCAAAAATTGATTTTACTTGATAACTAATCAAAAAGGCGGAAAAGTCTTAATTTCAGGAAATAAAAGCACTTAAGTTGTTTACATATACTTATATAAAATACAATGTTTTTGAGATATTGTTTGTTAATTAAAGTTTGTCTTGAATTTTTATTGTTCGGCTAATTTTAAAGTAGTAGTTTTTCTCATTGCAGTCTTCTATCTGGTTTTTGCTCTTAAATTATTTGCATAATCTCAATGTAATGTTTTCATTTTGACAAATAATGGTAGGTGTAAAAAAAATATTAATTTCTCTTTCTAAACAAACATACATAATTCCAAATTATATGACAGGCCTGGACTTTAGAAATAACTGATCCTCACCAACCCTTGTTAATAAGCAGGCCAACCGAAAAGGATTTGAGAAGAGGGGAGAAACAGATGGTTAGGATAATTCCTGAGCTGTGTGTTCTTACAGGTAAGTAAATAACTTAATCAAATGATTTGTGTAGGGTGGAGCATTATTTTTGTTTTTAAAAAGTAGCTATGCCCCTACTAACTAACACACATATTCTGGTGAAGGTCTGAGATTACTCTCTTATGACCCCAGCTAGTAAATTGGCTACCAGCTCCATCTGCTGAGCTGAGCCATACAACATTATCCTCACGTAGGGTTCCCCAACCGTCCTAGCTTCCCCCGTGACAACTAGTGAGGGACATTCGGTCAACAGGCTATGCCCCTACTGAATGTTTCAACACGGTACATTAAATTGGCATACTTTGATATCAAATCCTGATTTCTATGATTTCTACCTAGCTACTTAATTCTGATAAGGTATATTTTAATATTATCATTTTCCAAATTACATTTTTTTTTAAAACAACATTGTTGTGTTCTTTAATCACTAGGTTTAGATGACAAACTTAGATCTAATTACAAAGCGATGAAAGATCTTGCTGAACATACACGCCTTGGACCTCCGGCCAGAATCAAGCAAATTCAAAGCCTATTGGATAGAGTTAATTGGTATATTTCTATTACACAGTTTTTGCTTATTAACCTTAACCTATTGTAATGCCCAAATCGGACCAGTACTCATTCAACCCGATATCTGTTAAATCGGCCACTTAAAATTCGAAAGGGGAAATCTTTCCATTTAAATGAAAATCTCACGAGAAATGAGACCAAGGGAGATTACTGCGTTTTAAACAAATACTTTTTAAAAATTCTATACTTGTGTGCTGTAAGAGTGGGGATGCTGCCCTTTGGGTTGGATTTCAAATGATACAATTTCTGAGTGCCCAGAATTAAATGGGTTAAATATGTGTGTTTTGGTAGCATGCTGTTTGCAAAGTTTCTTTAAATATTGACATGCTTTCATTACACTTGTTTACTTTCCATTTTTATTAAACCCTTGTAAACTTGTCTATGCTTCCAGTGAGTAATAGTAATAATAAAAAAAATAATATTAAATTATTCTTATCCTTCCAAGGGGCATTTCAAATTATATGAACAAAAATTAAAATCTTTTACATAAAACCTTAGAATGCACTTAGATGTCTATGACTTTGAAACTGTGTTATGTGTTAGAGATAAGGTCATAATGCAACAAGTCATGTAAAATTTAAGAAGAAAGGTATAACTGTAAATTTCAGACACATACCGGTACTACGTACGATGTCTTAGTTCAGGTTCTTGCATTTGTATATGATTTCAGATAGAATCTGAGTAATGTATAATCCAAAAATAAAACCTCTTACATATTACTATTAGGAAATGAAAGGAGAGAAAAGATTGGGCACAAGTCGCCGCCGCGCTGCCCCCCCCAACCACCACAGTTAAGAAAAACAAAAAGAAAGTGGGTGGAAGTACGATGTAAAAGCAAAGAGGAAAAGACTGTGCCGCTATATAAAATAGTGAATTTGATTATTACCATAAGAAGTAAACTTACCAAATTTGTTTCCATAAAAATTCTTTCAGGTGTACAACTGGCATACAATTGTAACATTAATGTCTGATATCTCATAAATATATAATTTATCTGTGTAGTATTAAAAAAAAAATATCTGAAGTTTTGTTGTTAGAGATCCTTATTAATTCAGTTTTGATATCCCTAACACATTTGTTATGTAATACATTACAAGCCTGTTGTAACAAAAACTTGTTTTCAGTTCTGATAAAGTGGCTGAAGTCCTTGAGCCTTGGCACATAAATATCAGCAGCACAATGATGAGCATAGAAGGCCGACAGTTGCCTGCAGAAAAGCTCTTAGTGAGAAATGTCAAAGTAAGTCATAGTCTAGTAAAAAAAACAAAAAACATTCACTTGTTTTTCTTCTACAGGATTAAAAAATCTCTTCATGATGATAAATATTTTTGTGAAATATGTCAATGAATTGTCAACTTATTAAACTTATTAAATTTAGGCATTTAGATACTGATCTTCTATCGAGCGCCTCCCTAGGTGGCGGATAGGGGAAAAGCCCAGCATATAAGGCAGGTACAAGGAAAATAGAATACCTGGGTGAACCAAAATCAGAACCTACTGCCACAAAGGCTAGGGACCTGACCCCATACAAAGGCAGCTACCCTAAGAGCTGCACGAGGCATCACCCCAGACGATAGTGCGCAGGGCTGATGACCCTGTCACATAAAAAAATCAAATGTTACGAAAGCTATATCACAAACAAACAAAAAATGACTGATAATTGTGGATATCGATTATGCCTGAACAAAAATATATATGGATGGCGACATGGAATGTCTGAGTCTACACAGAGCGGGGGCATTGATATGATATAGAATCATGGTTGCAGCACTGCAAGAGATAAGATGTAAAGACTTGATTATACTTAGTACTAAGAAATATACAATTTTCTACAGTGGAAACAGACAGGCCTGCACCCACTAACGAAATATTCTTTATTATTATTTTTTTTATAGCTTCCCCCCTGTCCTATCTTTCGGCCCGCACAAGTTTTTCATAAATTATTACGGCCCGCTTTATATTTTGAGTTGTGCAGGCCTGTCTTAGGAACATATTTTGCAGTCACAAGATTGACAGTAAATGCAGTCATTGGGATTAAACAAGTGTGTGAAGACTATGCTCCATAAGGATACGAGGAAATATGTTTAACATCACAGTAATTGAATACATTTTCAGATAGAAGATGCAGAGGAAAGTTCTGAAGAAACTTTCTATGAAACACTCAAAAGAGTATTTGAAGAGGCAACACGCCATGATATCAAAACAGTCCTTGGAGAATTCAAAGCAAAAATTGGGAAAGAGCCAGCTTACAGACCAACTATTGGTAAGGAAAGTCTGCATTACGAGAACAATGACAATGGAGCACATCTAATAGCTTCACGACAGGAAAGGGAATGACAGCAGCAGAATAATGCAACTCAAACAAATACATGAAGCGACATGGATATAACCAAATGGAATTACCTGTAATCAAATTGATGACATACTCATTGACCTGAGGCATGGCTGACATATTAGATGTACAAAGCTGTAGAGGGGCAGACATAGACCCAGACCACTTACTTAACTCATTCCCGACGGATGCGACTAAATGCGTCCTTTGGGGGTTCCGACGGATGCGTCCCGGCGCATAGCGACACACCTCTCTCGTTTTTAGTTAAAAATAGCAATGAAATCTCGCATCCATCGAGACTTCCGGCGATGGCGTGATTCTGCGTGATTTCAATTTAGAAACCGGATGTTTTTATCTTGTTTCACTTTTAAACTACGTGTGCTTTAGTACGACGCGTCTATATCTTGCTTGTATTCGACCGAGGTGCCAAAAATCTATTTTTTGGCCATTGTTCATTATTTTTTCGCCGCTAATGTTATATATTTATTAAACCTTATTCATTCTTTGATGCATTCGTCCTTAATTCATTAACATTTATTAATATTTAGCAGCTTAAAAAATATTTTTAAAATGTAAATCAATTTCAAAACCGAGTTACTTCCCTTTTCTCAGGAAAATAAATTAAGTACGGAAGTTGCACTGACGGAGGGAATGAGTTAATCAAATATAAACAACGAATTGTAACATCCACAATAAACAAAATAAAAGAGAAAAACAGCACAACAGCCAGAAATTAAGTAGGGACCCAAAAATTACTGAGGCAAATCAAAAGAAGATTCAAACTCAACTAGAATTATTTAAAAGAGTATCAGCCAACATCAATATAAATGAGCAATGGGAAAAGATAAAACAAATAGTTAAAAGTGGAACAGAGTAAACTAAAGGATTTAAACAGACGGTGAAAAGAACAGGATGGTATGACGCAGAATGCAGAGAACTTATAGAAGAAAGTCTCAATCACTTTTGGCCAAAACCAAAAATAAACCGAAAGCTAACTTTCTTGTTTTGACTGAAACTACGCCGAAAGTGATGAAATGGCAACTTTCTGCACCGAAGCCGACATTTGGTTGGTCTCTAACTAAGATATATCGACTAAGTAGAGGAGGGCTTAAACCAGCTGGGGATGGGGTGGGGGTGTCCACGATCGGAGGCAGAAAGCCAGAATTGATCCAAATAGAAGGATGTGGTGGAGCAGGCCAGGGCCCTACATGGGCTGTAGTGCCACTTATGATGATCATTTAGAACTGTGTCCAGAGTTTTATTTTACTTGTCCATCGAAAACTAAACATTTATTTTCAGAATGTTTTCAAATGACAACTCAGAGAGTGATATCCACTGGAATAATTCCCTATCAAATGGAATAATATGTCTCATCAAATGGAATATTATGTATTTATTGCTGTATATGATCCATTTACTTTAGAAGCAAAATAACTTGGCGATTTAATTTAAATGAAGAAATCTTTAATACTGGTACTTATATTTTTTTGTTATTTTATAATGGTTTTCTAAATATATTTTAAGCCTTCATAAAAATTCTGTTGGATCTAAAAAAATTAAAAACGTATTTCCCTTGAAACAAAATTTATTCAGGGAGATCTTACAAATATCTCATATGATATTAAAGAAGCTGATTGGAGTCGGGGTATGCGTAACATCAGTCTTTTGAACCCGGTTCATATGGATAACTGGATGATCATATATCCCAGGCAAATTGCTAAGTCATCAAGTGAATTTTCCAACTGCCTTACTAATGTCGGCAGACAAATGAAAATGAGGATTGCTGAGCCCATTGCGTATGTATTTCAATTAATACAATAAAGTTTTCCAGTGCAAACATTCCCAAATTACTTAAATACATAACCTTCAATTTAGAGCAAGAGGATGCATGTACTTCAGAAAAATCATCAATAGTTGATTCTCAAGTCCCCCATTAAAAACATCACACATATAAAATATTTATCATTTGGTTTTGTTTTTTATTTTGGGAAAGTTGTACAGGCTAATCCCTTTCAGAAATAACAATTAAAGGTGTGCTATTGAATTTCTTTTACTGCCTGTGATAACAGTCAGTAAAGCTAATCTCAAGGATTTGACATTAATTTTTGTTGCTGCTACCAGCATTAGTTTTTAATTTTATTTTTTTTTTCAAACCTGAATGAGGAACTCAATTTCTTCCCTAACAGTCTTGAGATTTCTGATGACCGCAATGACTCTTACCTACAGGCCATTAGGCAGAATCTTTCCTCTGATGTTCAGATGGTGGTCTGTGTTGTCCCAAATGCCAAAAAGGATAGATATGATGCCATCAAAAAATGCTGTTGCATTGACAACCCTGGTAAGAATATCCTCTGGTGAATTTCTATGTTTTAAAAGTGTTATTATTTTTTTAATGAGCGCAATAAATCATATATTCTGATAACTAGGAGCATGCATAGACCAGTCGTCTGAAGCAAATATCCTATGATATGGATCCTGAATTCTAATTACAAAAATGAAAAAGATTAAATATGTGATTACTATTTTTCAAGTTTATGAATAAAAATAAAAAAGTTCTTTGTCTATGGGACACTTTAAAATATAAATGAGGATATTACAATTGAGTATTTCTTCAATAGAATTTTTTATGGATTGCCAATCTCTGTCAGCTGTGAGCTTATATTAAACTTTTAAAATTAAATTATTAGAATAGATGTACACAAAAAATATATATGTAGAACTCTGTTGGTGTTGTAACCTGTAGACATTTAAATGCATATTGTTAATTTTTTTATGTTAAATGTTTATTTAATCTTCTGCTTCAGTCCCTAGTCAAGTTATCCTGGCCAGGACTCTTGACAAGAAGACAAGCTTGATGAGTGTGGCAACAAAGATTGCCATTCAGATGAATTGTAAAATGGGTGGTGAAGTTTGGGGTGCGGAAATACCTGTAAGTTTTCAATGGAAATACTTGCATTGCAAAAAAATTCTATATCCATGTGATGAAAATATATGCTTGAAATACAGCAAATCTTCCAACACATTATCACAAATTTATCAAATTTTAAAAATCATTTTAAAAAATGTTTTTAAAAAAAATTTCTTGCTCTAATAAATGTTGAATGTGCTTTATATATTAACTTTACTTTTTTTTCTTTAGTTGTGGTTGCAAAATCTTGGAAAGGCTAATTTACCCACTTAGATTTCCCAAGATGTCTTATTGAGCTGAAACTTGGAACTAACCCACTTCCAAGTCCAACCGCAAAAATAAGTTTTAACGCTACCAGATGCTACTGATTTCACAAAATAAATTCCCCTGATAACTGAGTTAAATGAGACTTTTAATATTATTGCAATTGTGTTATATTTTCTTTTCTTCTTCTCTGTTTTGAGGGCCCACGATCAATGTATTTTTATATGGAAATAGTTGGTGTAATAAATCTGCGATGTTGAAATGAGTAGGGTCAGCCCTGTTTACTCATACGATTTTGGTTTACAATGTATAAGTTTGAGATGTCTTTTACAATTGTATGCCAAGATCAGTTAGAACTCTAAAGAGACTGGGTTGAAAATATATACATTAAGTACATTTTCATTTGTTAATTTTAACCTAATTTCTACATCCATCAGTGAATGGATCAAGAATAATGATTGGTTGGGGGGCCAGCTATAGTTATATTATGTTTGCCCGAGAGGGGAAGGGAGGTGGTGTTGATTAGGAGATTTTGTGAACAGATGTGTCGGGGGGGGGGGGGGGTGGCTTAACTTCCCACCCCCAAATAATTAGATTAACTATGCTTTTTTTTTGTGAGTTTCTTTCTGGCTAAATCTTCAGAAGGCTACCTGACCCGCTTCCAATCCTCCTAGCGAGTTGAAACTTGGCACATATACTCTTTGCTGATGAAAACATATTTTATCAAATTTTCAACCCCAACACTCAAAAATGAGTTTTTCAAGGGGAAAATTCTTCAGAACTTTAGCCCTTGCTAAGACACTTAAAAATGCATATCAAAAATTTATACAAAAAAACTTTGTTTTTAGACGTTTTTAAATATGTTTTATAGTCTTAAATATTTCTCTTCAAATATTTAAAGTTAAAGATAACTTTTTTAGTTGTACAGTGCTTTTTAAGAAAATTATCATTAGTTACCTTCCAAAACTGTTGTGTATCACTATTTTTAATGTAATGATCTACTAAAATGATTTATGTCATCAACTGTTCCATTCAGGTGCAAGGTTTGATGGTGGTGGGTATTGACACCTATCATGATTCTGCTCAAAAGAACCAGTCAGTAGGAGCTCTGGTGGCCTCCTTAAACAAAGAATGCACCCGCTACTTCAGTAAGACTGAGTACCACCCCACCAAAGATGAATTGATGAGAAATCTTCACCCACTTTTGACAGGTATTTTTTTAAGCATTTTTTAAGCTAAAAAATAATGTTAGGGAGATGTTATGAGCTCCCCTTTATCTTTGTCAACCAGGTGAAATCATGATGTACATGAATACATCCAGAATGAATAAGACTTGTCCAGGCTTTGACCTGAATTGAATTGTTTTTAGCTTTATTAAAATTTGAAAAATGTGTGCACTGCATTTGTCATTCAAAATTTATAGAAATTTAAAGATTTATATTTATTCATATTATATGTCATGTGCTGGCTACTAGGGCAAGATTAATGACATCAAAAAACCAAAGAGAGGAAAACTAATCAGGTTCTTGCCTTAACCACAGGCCTCGTGGGGAATCCATAAGTTTCAACTCTGCTTTTCATCTATATTCTAATGTAAGGATAGGTACTAACAATTGATTGTTAACCCTTCAACTGTTAAGTGCATTTTTCTGTAGTGTCAGCCATTTTTAGCATTTTCACATGTTTGTCAAAAAAGACAACATCCCATACTAAATGAAATCAGAGACTCTGTATACATTTTCTGAAAGTAAATTGGACAAGTTGTCTTATGATATGAAAAGACTTTATTTTTATATTATGTTAATCTTGACCTTGCAAAGTGTGTACAATTTTACTACTCAACTTCTGAGTTCACCCTGACCTAATCTAATACTTCATAAATTGCTCAAACTATCATAATAACAAGTTATAGATACTTGTAATTTGTTATATTGGTCAATTTCATTCATTCTCTCCCATAAATTTCTGTCATACAAAATACAAGGGGGAAAACATGAAATGAGCTTTTTTGAAAATTCCTATTCAGATGAAGTTATTAAAACCATTTTTAAAATTAAATAATACTTTAGAACTTACACAAAACATAAATGTCTTTGAATCTCATTAGGGTATGTCTTTGGGGTCCATTCTTTGTCTTTTCTGTTTGATTTCCACCCTTTCCCAAAAGATTTATTTTTGATTTAGGTGCACTGAAGAAATATCACAGTGTAAATGGTGCCCTGCCAAGAAAAATCATTCTCTTCAGAGATGGGGTGGGTGATGGTCAACTTAAAACTGTATATAAATGCGAGATTGAGCAGGTTCAGGCTGCTTTGAAGGATTCTGGTGGACAAGAGTACAGGTAATGCAGTACTTAATATGCATATTTTTTTATTAATCCAGTGCATTACCACCCTCTATCACCTTCCAAAGCCCCACTATGCTAGGCCGGAGCATGTCAGGTGGATTGCTCATGTGAATGATGCTCTATTTAAAGGAGAAAATCTAAATGTTTTGATCTTATTTTAAGTAGTTACGAGAGTTTGAAGTTCAGCATGGCTTTCTAAGCTCATAGGCGACAATGGCTCATAGCAAGTTTAGATAATGAAACAATCGAACAGATTGATGTAGAATTTATTGAAATTAAGTATGTAGAAAGTATTTTGATGATCTTATGGTTAAAGATATGTCTGAAACAAACTTTTAAAATCAATGCTGGTACTGTTACATTGGTAGATACAAATACCATTACAGGACCTTTACGGTGACCATAGTGACTGCTGGATAAAATACACAGATGTCAACTTCAGATAATATAATTGTCATTTTATCCTCTAAGTAACCATATTATTATCAAGATTGTAAAAGTTCATTCATTTTATATTTAATAAAACTTGAAATAACAATGGCTTTGCATAATTTATATTTCATTTCTTTTGTTAAAAATAAAATATATGCTTTGAATCAGAGCTCTGCCCCTTTGCTTAAGCCTGGATAGCTAGTTTACGTTCAAAGTAGATTATGCAGTAGTCTATAAATATATCCAATTTACAAGAACAACGTTGAAAAGTTGGCATGAAGTATTGGTGTGTAGAAAAACCAATGGAATTGTTTGTTGCGTCCAAAGTGGCAAAGGTCTTGTTGGATCATTCAACCCCTTCAGAATCTTGCATATGCTAATGACATAGCGCCTTTTGGGGAAAAGTAGTAAAGACATATCAAAAGCCTTTATTGAATTAGAAGACGCATCACTACAAGCAGGGCTGGAAGTTAACAACCTAAAAATAAAATACATGACTATGATAAGTGAAGAATTGTCTAATGAAGCCATTAAGATTAGAAGCCAGACTTTTGAAAAAGTAAACCAATTCAAATACCTAGGAACTTTATTAAATGAAAGAAGCGAAATACTAACGGAAATAAAAGAAAGAATATCAGCTGGAAATATATGGACCAACAAAGGATGAATATGGATGGAGAATGCCAACCAACCAGGAATTGTACAGTCTATATCAGGATCTCATGCAATTTGCATGAATAAAAAAGGGTAGGCTACGCTGTGAAGGACACTCAGAAAGAATGCCAAATGACAGAGGAGTGAAGAGGGTGTATCACCAAAACCCCAGAGGAAAACGGTTCGAAGTCAGACCTAGGCTTAGCTGGATGGATGATGTGGAAAAAGATCTACAGCAGCTGGGAATCCAAGCAGGGAAAAGAAAAGTTAGTTAGGTCTTAGTGGAAGAAAGAAGTGAGGCAGGCCAAAGCCCTACATGGACCTTTGCACCACAGGGATGGATGGATGAAGTTACAAGTAATAAATGTGAAATCTATCTTTATAATAATATTCAGTTTGAGTGGTAAATTTATTTCTTTGACATATGGTTAAGAGTTACATCAGCTAGTTTTCAGGATTTAGCTTCAAAGTCGGATAGGTTTCCTGGAAAAGGATGACTAACTAGATTATCTGTATAATAAGATAAATTTTTGCCTGTTAAAAAGCAATAAGTTTGGGGATGAGAAAAGATTTTATTTTATCTTTACTATTTTACTTGCTACCCTTTCTTTTTGCTGAGGAACATCTAGGGGGGGGGGGGGGGGGCTAGGATTGCAAGGAGGTACTAATTTACAGATATTCTGAGATATGGATTGATTGAGTACTTTTATAGCGCTTGTGTCCATGCTATTTTAGCATGCTCACAGTGCTTTGATGTCCTTAAAGCTATTTAAAGAAAAAGTCTTAAAATGGTCCTTAAATGACTTTTTATCTTTTTCAATTTCCCTCAAAGATTGAGGCAAACTGTTCCAAAATTTAGGCGCAATAGCTTCAAAAGATATGTGATATGGCATAGCTGTACAGATGGAGTTTGTTGACAAAGTGTTTGCCAGTGCCATAAAGCGCAGATACCCCCCCCCCCCCACCCACACACAGCCACATACACAAAGTATGGATTAGTATTAGACCTCATATTGTATGTTAAATGTATTTGTAGAATTAAGATATATCTTCATTGCTAAATATTCCTTGCTTGTTTTATCATAATAGTCCTGGCTTTGCCTTCATTGTTGTAAAGAAACGCATCAACACTCGCCTGTTTGCCCCTGATGGAAATCCAAGTCCTGGGACTATTGTGGACCATACAATCACCAAACCGAGTTGGTAATTAAAATTACAAATCACTTTATGAAGAGCTTATTTTCAAAACGCGGTATCCACCATTTTTAAAAAAATGAAAAAACCTAACCATTTTGTAGAGCAAACCAGGTTCGTTTAGGACATGGTAAATTCTATGTACTAAACTTATTATATTCCTATTTTATTCGTGTCTAAAAATGATTTAATCCTCTAAACGCTTTATTAATTTTTTATAAAAAGTTGAATAATCTCAAAACCCCCAAAATGGATATACAGCATTTTGAAAATCCGCTCTTCATGTTCTTGCAACAGTTTAAATGTTTGTTTATATTTGTTTGTTTGGTTTTTTTCTCTGGGGGCGGATAAAATTTAGTACATTGCCGATTGGTATATCAAATCGTTTACAAACTATTCAGGCATTTTAATTTTTTAATTGTATGGTATGGAGTCTTACTTTAACATTCATAACATAATTGAAGACCTTAGTGCTAAAAGTACTTAAGTCACATTTTTGTCAAAATCAATCTGAACTGTGACCTTTTCATATCCAATTTTTCCAAGTGTACTGCATTAATTTGAACACACTAACATGTGCCCAAATCCTTTAATTAAAAAATACATAATATGAAAATGATCACATTTTATAGACGAAAAGAATAGTTGAACTTGATTATCTCAAAATGTGTATTTTGTGACTTAAGTACTCTTAGCACTAAGGTCTTCAATTGGTAAGACTACATTTTTTTCCCCCAATATATTCTGTTTTAAAAGAAAAATATAAATTAGATCAAGTTAAGTTAACAAACATTTAAATACAATAAATCAAATTCTTGCTAACCAGAAAAAAATAATTTTCCCCTCTCAATCAATAATAAAGATTTTCAAATAGATTTATTTTATATTATCATTGCATACCAGCAATTTTCTTTCACAAAGACTTTTTTTAATTGTCTGTAAATTTATTTACCTGGTTTGTTCACTGAATAAAGCTTTTGCCCAATACATTTTTGGGGTTGTTTGTTATTTTCTCAAGCATTCCCAGCTTGATTAGTCTTTCTAGTAAGGTATTAGTAATTTGTTTAGCTTCACAAATGTATCTGCACTCACTCCATATGACCATAAGCATCCAATTCAAAAGCTAATGCATCAAAACCCAGAAGGCAACACTTAACCCTTCCAGTACCCAGCGCGTCTTTTTGCAGTGACATCCGTTTTCCCTGCGGCCCAAGCGCCTCTTTTTTCACCAGACGATTTTTTTTCCCTGCTGCCCAAGCGCGTCTATTTGCCACATAGAGGGGTATCTAATATAAACACAAAAACGAGGCTATAACCTTTCACCTTAGTCTCGGGCAGAATGTTTATTCGTTAGAGGAATAGTCGAATTTTATTTGGCTTTTTAATTTATGAAAATAAACCAATTACTGAATTTTTTGTATCAATCTGAATTTTTTGTTTCCGTGGCGCCACCTAGCGGAATTAATGACGACTTACGCCATATAGAGGGGTGTCAATATAAATACCAAAACGAGGATATAACCTCTTTATTCGTTAGTGGAATAGTCAAATTTTATTTTGCTTTTTTAATTATGAAATTCAACCAATTACTGATTTTTTTGTGCTGATCTGTAAGCTATCAAATTTTGGCTCATTTCAAAATGATGTCTGGGCCACAGGGAATAGATAGCAAATTATTAACCGATACTGTGAGGCTTATTAATTTATTTATTCGTTAGGGGAATAGTCAAATTTTATTTTGCTTTTTTAATTATGAAATTCAACCAATTACTGAATTTTTTGTGCTGATCTGTAAGCTATCAAATTTTGGCTCATTTCAAAATGATGTCTGGGCCACAGGAAATAGATAGCAAATTATTAACCGATACTGAGAGGCTTATTAAAGCAAAAAGTAGGTCGGTACCAGAAGGGTTAAGACATAAATTTTGACCATAAAAAAAAGTGGGTTTACTCATAATTTAATGTATTTATTTTCTTATGTTAGAGCTTTTGCTCCATAAGTTAAATTGGTCATTTGGTGTACTTCCCCCCTCAAATCAGATGACTTAACACATTAGTACCATTTAAAGCCATTTAAGTGTATTGTCACATTTTTAGATGACATCAAGTTTCTGTAATTATATATTTAAAAAAAAAATTAATGCTGGCTTATGAACTGTAAACACAAGTGGACAGATTTATTCCCTTAGATTTATGAAACATGGTTACAAAATTAATTTCTCAAATTTGCCTTGAGGATTTACTTATATAATATAAGACTATAATTTTTTAATGAATACTAAAATACAGATATAATGATCTTTTGTAAAATTATCATCTGTATACAATATTTTATCTGTTATAAAATTATCTGTCTAGGTTTGACTTCTTTTTGGTGTCTCAGTCAGTGAGACAGGGAACCGTGAGTCCAACAAGCTACAATGTCATATATGATTTTACCGGCCTCCAGCCAGATCATATCCAACGTCTGACCTACAAGATGACTCATCTTTATTTTAACTGGCAGGTAAAGGGTTTCTTACTATTTAATCCTACCCACTAAGTCTGAACATGGTAAATCATTTGCGTTCTTAAATATTACCATGGAATTGAAGTTTTAAAAAACTGTTTTACATTTTTTTTTTTATCAATGAGCCAACAATGATTGTATCATTTGAATCCATAATTGAGGACAAAGAAATCAGTGCCTTTTCCCCAATTACAAGTTGTTGGCTTTTGGAATAGTTGTTTAGACCTTTTTGATAGTCAATGAAAAAGTAATTGAAAATGTATCCATCGACATATCTGTGGACAAATAAAATATATTTCTAAAATACCAGTCCATACTGGATAGGTATGGTTATAAAGTAGTTAACTGTGATCTAATCATGTAAGAACTAACCTTTCATCCGTGCTATTTGTTTTGTATATCTTAGGGTACCATCAGGGTTCCTGCCCCTTGTCAGTATGCGCACAAGTTGGCTTTTCTTCAAGGTCAATCACTACACAGAGAATTTTCTGGCTATTTGGCTGACAAACTCTTCTACCTATAGAGCTGAATGCTTACATTCGTTTTCATTCTAATCTACAATCAACTAGGGACCAATTGCATGCCATCTACAAGGGATAAATTGGTCCACTGAGATTCAGGAGTTAATTTGTTTTAATTGATTTTGCTTTTATTACATTACTGACATTATTATTATATTTTTGTGTCACTATTGAAAATCATAACTGGTTTTTATTTATTGTGAATTATAGATTAGTTCTCACCCAGTGTTATTTTGTGCTTAAAATATCCCAGGGGTTGATGGATTGTGGTCTTTATAATTATTATCATTCATTTTTAAGTCGAGATATTAGTTGTAAAGTATCAAACCTGATACAGAACTTTGGTGTTTGATAATGCCAGGAATTCAAAAGAGAATTGAGGATGGATGGTTATTTTACTTTGATACACTGTAATCATCAATCTCTATGTGATAAATATTTTCATCATGTCTCTTACCCTCCATCATGGGCCTAGGTATTGGCCATAAAACTGAATAGCAAAACAATGATTCCCTCTTTGACAAGATTTACTGTGGATCTAGTGATTTGATTTTTTTTTGTGGAATTAAGGAAAATTATGATTTTTTAAAAATTCGTATGATTTTGTAATGTACTTTTTCTTTCATTTTTAATGTCATTATTATTTTATCATTGGATAAAAGGAGTTTGCGTTTTTTTGAACAGCTGCATTTGAATATCTGGTGATGTTGTCCACCTCATTGTTGAACAACTGCAATGAAAATAGCTCGCTCAAAGTGCAACTCCAAATTCAGTTATATTTCCATGTAAACAAGTTAAAATATTTGAACAATTTATTTTTCAATAATACCTTTATATTAAATGTTTTTTTCTCACAGTTGCTGTCATTATCCATTGTTTTGGCTCTTTTCTGGTCCTAAATTTTTTAACTTAAGGGCATATACATACTCATACAGGCTGCATAATTTTCTTCCATAAGCAAATAACATTTGAACAGAACTTCACTGTAACAAGATTATCATGACCATTTACTTTGACAGACCTTAAGATATAGTTACCATTTAATCAAAACTACTGTTTGGAAACCCATCTTTTAACTGTTTAAATACTTATGTTTGGATTTTGCCGTTTCTAATTTTATTAGGGTTACCTTTTAAAAAAATGTTTCCTGTTTGTTTCTTTTGAATAAACTCAATCCTCATTTAATGAGTCTAGTGGGGTTTTTTTTATAATTAATTAAACATGTTATGTTATATGATGTACACATTTTAAGCATTAATAAATTTGTTATGTGAGGCAGCTGTTTATCAAGACACTATATTATATAATTATACTATACTAAGCAACCAGCTTGGAATAAAATGAAAGCTCTCATATAGCAATTTCTATCTTACTTTAACTTTTATTTTAAAATAATCTGAGACATTACTAAATAAACTACTACAAAAGACATCCGAATAGCATTAGTCAAAATGTACATGCAGCGCCCCCTTTCGGACCCGGGACACATTATACTCAATGCTATTCAAATGTCATTTGTGGTAGTTTATTTTAGTTAAAATGAAGAAATAAGATTTCAAACATATAGTACATTCAATTATATTTCATTTGATACCTCATTTTGTCTTATAAACCCAACAAAAATATTTTAAATCGTTTTTTAATCCCAACCTCTCAATTCTGGTACAAATGTACCAATAGCCACTTCGAACTCAAATAAGGCACATTTAAGAATCCCATTTTTGCTACACCCCTACCACATGATACATCACTGCACACTTGTTATTTTCACGCCCATGAATTAGATTAAATACTCTGATGTCTAATTAATCTCCTGATGTCCCAACCACTTTAAGCCGAACGTTTTGTACACCTACTTAAATTTAGACAATTTAATTTTCCGAAAATATTACGCGCCAAACGCAGTTGCGTCATATAAAAAAAAAATCAGCATAATTATCGGGAATTATAATTTGCTCGCTGTTGAACTCATTATTGAACCTTACTTTCTTTCAAACATATAGAATTATTTACAATATACTCCCAATCCCTAATTCGCTGATTAGAAAGGAGGGAGCCGAAATATCAATGTACCTGACTTTTGCGATCAAAAAGAAAAGAAGACATAATGCTAGATTCTTTATTTTAAAAAAATAATAATTTAACAAAACCTTTTCAAAGCCCACATTTTACAATTTGTTATGGCTTTTTCTTTTACCCAACACGAAATAAAAAGCAAACGATGGATACTCATAGTAGTTATTAGTTAAATTCCCCCCATCCACCCTCTTCCAACCATGAACCACTAGTTCTCGATGTTCCAACCCACCCCTCACCCCGTATTTTTCAATGTAACTACAGGTTCTTTAGCTTCAGGCTCTGACTATTTCACTGAGCCTTATTATTATTATTATTATTATGGGTAGTTTTCTATAGCGTGGTACCCCAGCCTAGGGCTGGGCTCACCACGCTGTACATGCAAATTAAAATGAACTTAAAAATATAAATTAAAAACCAACCATTCCATAACAATTTACATGTGAAGCCATGGACGGCACTCAGCAGCATCGTTTAACTTTCAGAGGGGGAATCAGTCAGGATAGTAAAGTTTAAAGAGGTGTGTTTTGAGTGCAGTTTTGAAGGCTGTGATGGTTGATATATTTCTGATGTGTAGTGGAAGAGAATTCCATTGTTTGGGGGCACAGTAAGAGAAAGATCTTTCACCGTATGTTTTTGTGCGAGTCTTAGGGACAGAAAGAATACGATCGTCTGCGGAGGAGCGAAGCTGTCGAAGGGGTGAATAGACAGAGAGAATTTCGGTTAGATATGAAGGGCAGGAATTCGAGAAAAAGTGGTGGCACAGAACAGAGAGTTTATAATCAATCCGTGCTTGTACAGGGAGCCAATGAAGTGAATGAAGTAGTGGTGTGACGTGATCACGTTTTTTTGCCTTTAAAACTAGCCTAGCAGCTGAGTTTTGAACCTTTTGTAATCTTTCTAAGAAGTGTTTTGGTGAGCCTGACAGAAGAGAGTTGCAGTAGTCAAGACGAGAGAGAACAAGAGCACAGACTAAGGTTTTTGTTGCACTAACTGTGAGGTAGTGGCGGATGGAGCTGATCTGACGGATAGCAGTGTATGCAGAGCGACAAATGTGAGATATATGTTTATCTAGAGACATGTTGTTAGACAGAATATAACCAAGATTCCTAGTTGAGTATGTAAACTGTATGTCTGAGTTACCTACTTGAAATGAGGTGGGGAGAGCTGAGTTAGAGGATGATTTGTGATCATGAATAAGAAGTGCTTCCGTTTTGTCATCGTTAAGTTTCAACTTGCTGAGTATCATCCATGACTTGACATCACCAATACACTCCTGCAAAGTCCGGACAGCTGAATCTACAAGAGAGGGATGGGTATGCTTGTATAGTTGCGTATCATCCGCGAAAGACTGGCTCCCAACAGCATGCCTCTCGAGCAAGAGGAGCAGTGGCCTGGTATACATTGTAAATAGAACCGGGCCCAAAACGGACCCCTGTGGCACTCCATACACCAAGTCAGCACTGCTGGAGATACAGCCATCGACAGCGACTGCCTGCGTTCTATCAGAGAGGAACGACCTAAACCAAGACAAAACAGAACCAGAAATGCCAAAGTAATTTTCAAGCGTTTTGTAAAGGGTTTCATGATCGACAGTGTCAAAGGCCGCACTGAGGTCCAAGAGGATCAGGAGGGAGACATCACCACTGTCCAATGCAAGCAAGAGGTCATTGGTGACTTTCAAGAGAGCCGTCTCAGTGCTATGGAAAGGTCTATAGGCTGATTGATTAGGACTGAGAAGAAAGTTGTCATTTAAGTAAGCAAAAAGTTGTTTTAGAACTAGTTTTTCAATGACCTTAGACAAAAATGATAAGTGAGATACAGGTCTATAGTTTTTAAAATTATTTTCATCCAGACCAGGCTTCTTAAGCAATGGTTTGATGACAGCTGACTTACAAATAGATGGAACAGTGCCCGATGACAAGCTTTCATTGACTATGTTGGTTATCGTTGGGAGCAAATGATCTAACGACTCAACCAACAGGGGGGTGGGGATGGGGTCCAAAGAACATGACGTAGGCTTAGACTCCAGAATAGTAATTTTGACCTCCTGTTCTGAAACCGGCTTAAAAATTTCGAAATGTGAACTAACACAAGAAAAGGGTGGCAATTCTAAGGGGGGTATGTCAAGACAATCAAGCTCAGCGCGGATGTTAGCAACTTTGCTTGTAAAGAAATTGCAGAACATCTCTGGTTGCTGGGGCAACGGATACACTGAAGGAAGAGCAATTCCTTTGTTAATCCCTCTGAGATTGCTACAAACATCGAACAACTGCTTGCAGGTTTTACCCATAATTATCTTTTGGCTAAAATACAAAGTTTTTGCTCGACAAACAATTTTGGTCACACGTTTCTTGGCAGCATAATACATCTGCCTAAAAACAACAAGACCTGACCTAAGCCACTTCTTTTCCGCGCTACGCCGCTCTTTCTTGGCACTGCGTAGTTCCTCCCTTATGGTTGCATACCAGGGAGCTGACCGTGCTGACCTAACAATACGGCGGGTTAGGGGGGCATGCCGTTCAAGCACAGTGCGCAATGCACTGTGTAGTGTTTCCAAAGTAGGGCAGAGGGCAGGGGACACTTCCAAACTCAGATCACGCTTAAAGGCATCCCTTTTTATAGTACACAAACTGCGGACCTCCCTGGATTGAAGGAGAGGAGAGGATGCATTAACGTTAAGCTCACAAACAACACAGAAGTGGTCTGAGGAAAGCTCTTGAGTGACTGAAGTAGAGGTAACTACAAAATCATGAGGCCTATGCAGCACCCAATCAATAATATGTCCACGATTATGAGTCGGTTGGTCGACTAATTGCTTAAGACAAAATAAGTCCAAAAGATCAATCAATTTAGCAGTGGAGGGATTATGTGGCTGGTCGAAGTGAATGTTCATATCCCCTACTACAATATAAGTGCCAGCCAATGTGTTGCAATGATCCAGCAGATCCGGGAACTCCCGATGAAACACAGCATCAGTAAGTTTATTTTTCCTGCTAGGGCAGATGCGATAAATGCATATAAAATGAACGATCTGCTGGGGCACCGACAAGGTAAGTTGAACCGCTTCAAACGATGTGTGAGCAAACGAAAACTCTGTGACAAAGGCGAGATAACGGGACAACGTGTCATTATAGATGACAGCAAGGCCACCACCACGAGTTGCACGAGGAAATGATCTGGCAGAATAACCAGGGGGAGCGAGATCAGTACATTTTCCTTCATCGCCAGTC
Organism: Omphiscola glabra; assembly: GCA_964017045.1. Lineage (NCBI taxonomy): Eukaryota > Metazoa > Mollusca > Gastropoda > Lymnaeidae > Omphiscola > Omphiscola glabra. The sequence goes on along the minus strand of OZ024803.1, from coordinate 4,808,651 downwards.
AGCCGAAACCAGGTCTCCTGGATAAACAGAATGTCAATTCGCCTATCTGTGATAAATTCGGAGACTGCGATACGTTTCTCACAAGGGCCAAGCGACTGAGCGTTAAATGAGGCGATGCGAAGCTGTCTGTTGCTTGAAGGTGGAGAGGTGTCGATGCGAATGAGGTTGTTTGGGTTAGAAAAGCGTTGAGTAAATCTTGAGGATGAAGGATTGCCATGTTGTTTTATTTTCCGTCTACCACCACGATGGGTACGTTTCCGGGGTAGGCCTCGACCAATGGAAAGTTCCTTCAGTCGACACACGAGGTCAGCGGTCAAGTGCGTACGCTGGACATTCATTGACAATAGGCGGTCACGTGTGTATATCAGAACATGTCGATTACCATCATGGGGTCGGGATGTGTCACCAGCAGCTTGCATGATTGTCCGGTTAACAAGATAGCGGCAATTTCATAGAGCTTCACAACGGAGAAAAGCCAACATTATAAGTCTGAAGTTGGGAGGGACAAAAAACGTAACTCGATGAAAGCAGCGATCCATGGCGAATATCACGATATAAATATACTGAGAATCAGGCTAACACACATTAAAAGTACTATATGATCTAGAGCTCGAGCCTATACATGCCTGCAAGGCGTAGTCCCGTTCTCTAGACAGTTCTTAGTGTCCCGAATTGAATTTTTCATTATTATAACAATAATTATAGAACACTTTCCTATTTTTTTAACAATTTCGGTACACATAAGTATCTAAGGCAGCCATCTTGATGCTCGCCGGTGCACCACGTAGAGGACAGAACCTTTGCACCGGGCAATCTCAACCAAACAGAACAATCCGTTTTGATAGAGATTCAATTCCATCCTTTATAAAAAGTCAGGAATTGTAAATAAAAAACAAAATCTTTTTTTTTAAAATATTTTTTGTAATTTATTTTTTTAAAGTTAATTTAATTTTATTTCACCTCATTTTTTATAATTATATTTTGTTGTTATTCTCGTGGGTGTTCGGAACCTTTTTTTATTTTTTTATTACATTTTTAAAATATAATGTATATGCACTTGTCGTCCCCACCAATGCCGTCCTTGCAAGGTATTTGCAATTTTTTTTATTATTATTATTTTATTTTTTAAAATATTTTTCTCGTAATTTTTTATTTATTAATTATTTTTTTAAATTCATTTTTTCAATGCAAACATGGGACGGCTTCTGGCTGGGACGATATTCTATTCTTCTTAAAGTTTTATGTAGGGTTTTCGCGGACGTACTAGAGAACAGGATGATTTAACTAATATTTTGGGGAAAAACTTTGACCAGGCCAGGCTGCTCTCGACTAACTAACTTACTTAAGAAAATCAGCAAACTATCGAGCCGAGGCTCATAAAGTTTTCCCCAGCACACCTCCGTCGCCCCAACCGGCATTCAACCACTCCCCCAGTGGTCTCTATTCCAGTCAGGCCGCGAAGCGGCATGCCGTGGGCTCCCCGCCCCTGAGACAGCCTCACCCACCCTTCCACTCGATTGACTATGCGAGTGAGGCCGCATCAGAGAAGGGACGCCTGGCCAGCCGGGGTGATGCTTACACATCAACCGGGCAGGACTTCCTTGGGCTGGGGTGGATACAATTTACGTCTCTAAAGCCCCCTTCCCACCCCGGTGTTTACAGACGCCCTCTACTAGGGTTTACGTGGTCTTCTAGCTCACGCCACAGCTGGGAGAGAGGAAGGTTGCCTAGGAGCAGTACCCTCAAGACTGCATATTTGGAATCATCGGCTAGGGTCGCCACACTCCTTCGCCTCATATCCATGCGGCAACTGTAATCATGTCCCGACTAAATAGCTTGAACCGGCCAAGTCAGCCAGCTAACACGGCTTGTTTTCAATCGAGGCATCTCTGGTGTCATCCAGCCACGTTTATCGGATCGAATCTGAAGTTTATTGGTAAAAATACACGAAAAAATACAAACATATCAACTGGAATGAAGCGGTTCAAACTGTCAAGTTGGCATAAAACCGATACCGGAATACGATTAGAGATTCGTTAAAAACCCCAGGGTGACTGTAACGTATTGAACTAGCTTACGTATTACGTTGATAATCAAATATTACCACACTCACACTTCCATACAATGACGCTCTCTCACCCAAACACTTATATTAATATATAATTATATATGACCATCCACTTGTTTTAAACTAACACTATATAGGTGACGCGTATGGTGAATTGGATCACTCTATAACGTCCAACTCTAACTAAACTCCATTTCCTTAACTATAACATATTGAAGGTTATGTGGGATGACATAAGGTCTTAGCGCAAAAGGTTTGTCTGACGCCAATGCTGTACTACGATGGCCTGTATTGGTCTTACCTGGAATATCTGATATAACTGAATTGAAGTTTATCAATAAAGAATTGAGTTGTTCTAATTGACAATCTGTTAACTCAGAATTAACAAAATATTTTATCTGTTGAGATGTTTTTAGAATAGTCAATAGGCATTGTGTTTAGCTTTAGCATTGTGTATTAACACTGGTATTGTGTTTAACTTTGGAATTGACAATTCAATTGTGATTATCTTTGGCATTGTGTTTAGTGTTGCCATTTTGTTTAGCTTTGACATTGTGTTTAACTTTGGCACTGTGTTTAACTTGGGCATTGTGTTTAACGTTGGCATTGTGTTTCACTTTGAAATTGTGTTTAACTTTGAAATTGTGTTAAGCTGGCATTGTGTTTAACTTTGGCATTGTGTTTAACTTTGGCACTGTGTTTAACTTTGACATTGTGTTTAACTTTGGTACTGTGTTTAATTTTGGCATTGTATTTAACTTTGACGTTGATATTAACTTAAACATTGTGTTTAACTGTCACACTGATTTTAACTTTGCAAGCCTCTAAAAAATATATTAGTAATAGGAACATAATGACCAAAAATTTATTGTCATATTAAAGCCATGATTGAGCCATGTTTAAGCCATATTAGAGCCATGTTTGAGCCATGTTTGAGCCACGTTCGAGCTCTGATGATCGTCGACTTTTTTTTGGTTTGCTAAAAAAGTAAAAGATTGTTTGAGTATTGCGATGCGAAGGATAAGCTTCGCCCGGAATAAAATATACACTTTACTCTCTCCCCCTAATCACCAATGTGGCGTAGAAAGAGGGGGGTCCTAGCGGACAGTCAGCACCAAAAGCTGAACCATTTTTTCATTTATTTCAAGAGTCAGCTATTTCAGCTAACTACTGCGTTTTTGCTGAAGGGGGCAGAAAATATTTGGCAAGCCCCTTTAAGCACTAACCCTAGCTACATCACTGAACCTCATCCAGTGGCGTAGGTAGAATAGCGAAGTTGTTGCGCCCATGTCAGCCTTTTTGTCTCTAAATAAGGGAGGTGTTAGATTTTATATATTTCCTAAAACTTACAAAGATTTCGGAAAAAAAAAATTAAAGTAAGTGACCAAAATCATGGCAATGCAGTAAATATTTTTTTGGTTGGAAATAACCAAGAGAAAAAATTCCAGATCCTATAACTTATCATTTCAATGATAAACACATAGGCAGCTTGATTTCACCGATACACATGTAGGCAGTAAATATTTTTACAACATAATACAACACAACAAATTAAATTTCTCTAGTCTAGGATTTAAATTGAGGATATTTGGCTGTTGTCCCAGCCATTGGTAAAACAGACCGTTTCGAAATTGTAGAGACCCCCCCCCCCCCGGGCGGCTTCAAGTCTCGTGTCTTTCGCTATACATAAAATAAGATCAATGGCAGGGACACTGTCGTTTGCGCAGCGTCGGCACAGTGGTGGAGGGGGAAAAGTGCAACCATCACGCGAGCCCACGTGACTACTGGCACTGGCTACACAGCTAGCCAAAATATTACTTGAAGTTATATTATAAATTATAAAGTTTTAGTGATTTGAAAATGTGTTTGGTTTTAGAAACGGGACATTTAGGCGTCCCGAGAGACTTTTTCGGGACACTGGGTACGATCATGAAAAAATGGGACAATCCCGTTTTTACGGAACGTTTGGTCACCCTACACAAGGCTGTAGACAGTGTAGTGTTACAGACGTGAAAAACGGTTAAGAGATTCTTCTATAGATAAAAGAATTCTTTGTTTTACGATTATCCTATAATATAGTAGAAAACAAAGGCAATCATCGCTTTGTTAAATTTTTAATGAAGATATCATTCTATTTCTATCCAATTCCGTTATTATAAAATGTATTTAAAATGGTGTGTAAAGTTTTTGTGTAAAAAATAAGATTAAGTTTTTGACTATTTTTAGAAAAAAAAATTAGTTTAGGGGCCCAACATTTAACAATTTAAAAACACATGACATCTAAAGTATTTCTGAAGCGTAGAAATCAGCCGTCAATGAACTCCTTTAGTGACAATAATTATTTAATTAGTGATCATTTTGATTTGATATTTTAAGGTTAAGTTTATAGAAAAAAAATTTAGTTTAGGGGGGCAAAAATGGGCAGGGTAGGGTTTAATAGGCCTATATTGCAGACAAATATATGTACTTCTTAAAACTTTTAATGATATTAAAAACGTAAACATCTTAACATAGATACTTCTTTTTTTTTTTTTTAAATGAGTTTTCACAATAGCAGGTGGAAATTATTGCCAAGTGACTGCTATTATTATCTCGATAACATCGGGTGCTATTTTCTGGTATTAATATAGTTTAGGGACATGAACAAAGTGTGCGGTGGCATACCTCGGATAGCACTAATTTGGGTTTCTTATATATAAATTGTGTTACTTAGCCTAATTAACCGGCGGAAGGTCGCGATGATCATTTGAATATTTATTAAAATAATATGCGTATGTTGGTTTCAGAAAAATGAAAACTGCTACTAACCAGCGATCAGCAGCACTAACACATATGCAATAGCCCGCTCCCTGATTTATTTTTGTTATGTTTATACAGGGTGGGCCAATAAAAATGAGAACATCTCATAAAATTTGATTTAATCACATAAAAGTAGTTTAACTATACCCCATACTAGATGAAATAGTTGACTGATTTACTTACTTACATATTTAGCTATATGACGTCATTATTTCGACTATTTCCGGTCGACATGTGGTCTACATAACTGGACATTGCAGCAAGACGGAGCCCCATCTCACACAGCCAGAAATACAATCAACTTTCTTCGTCAGGAGAATGTTAACTTCATCGAGCCAGACATGTGGCCACCGAACAGCCCAGATTTAAACCCAGTAGAAATCCAGTGCTTTACAAGAAAAAGTCTACCTTCGTCGAAAATTTACCACGGTTCAGCACCTCAAGTTGGCAATAATCGAGGAATGGCGAAATCTGGGGCAACGTTTCCTTGACAGAAGCATAAACGAGTGGCGTCGACACTGAGAAAAAGTCGTTGAGAAGCAAGGAGGACACAGTTAACATGATTTCTGATTAGCTAAATATTTCGCAAAAAATGTATGAAGAATTATAATTAATTAAATTATATTTTGAAATAACTCATTTGCTACGAGATGTTCTCACTTTTATTGGCCCACCCTGTAGGTTGGGTAGTGGCTCCCAAACCCGTAGGCCATGTTCCCTTTGGGGGTTGCATTACAAAATGCCAAGGGTCACCTGAGAATTTGAGGGGAAAGGGTGTAAAATGTGCATTTTTCTTTCCATATTATCCAGGTCATTATCCATAAATCATGTCCTTGACGGAATAAAAAAAAATATCAGTCCATTTCTTTGCTTGAGATTTAGCAAAATTGGATGTTTACTGTAAAAAGGGGGAGATGTCCCTTACAGCTCCCAGGCTGGCTGCCTTTGTTTTGTTCCAGGTCCCTAGCCTTTGTGGATCACGCCCTGAGTATTTTATTTCCTCGGTATCCTCCACATCTGGTGGGCTTTCACCTGTCCGCCATCTGGGGCCGCGCTCAATGGAATATCAGTATCTCCGAACAAGCTACTGGTTCTATACATGCCCTTTTTAATTCTCCCCATTGGAACCTCCCAATCCACCAGAAGAAGGCATCAATCCCAAATGTACTCTTGCGATTTTCCTGTCTTTTCATTTCAAGCTTCAACATATCTTGTCCCCCTAATCTCTTGTTCTGTATCTTTCTGCATATACAGCTTGTTGTCCCACTATTCCCTTTGAGGGACTGTATTTAAGCTCAAGCCATGTAAACAATTAGTGGAACAAGATATCTATATGTTGGAAAATACAAGACAAGACATTTAAGCCCACATTTCAGCAGACAATACATCTACAATATAATTTCAATAAACAATAGAAAAGTTTAAATTATGTTTTTTAAGTCCCTGGCCACTAAGTATAAAAATATCGTACACCCTTGCAGGATGCAGCTATAAGTTTGGAGGTTCCCCTGGATCAGAGAATAAAAAAAAGCAACAAAGGAATTTTCTATGCTTCATAATTTTTATTTATTCCAAATAACTTCATACTACTTATTACAACAGGAAATATAACAAACCTTCAATTATCAATTAATCAATTACAATCATATAACAATGCCTACACAAGGCTATCATCTCTTACAAGTTGTTCTTATACTTATAAGTGGTTCATTGCCTTACAAGTCCAGATGGATTGACTTGGATAGAACATTTACCTTGTTAATATTTTCAAACTTAATCAAAACTTAATATCATTTTAATATTTAATAATAGAATAGTTATGAAGACCTTAGTGCTAAAAACAAGTCACAAAATACACATTTTGAGATAATCAAGTTCAATTATTCTTTTTGTCTGTTAATATAATGAGATCATTTTCATATCTTCTCTTCTTTAAATAAGGGACTTGGGCACATTTTAATGTGTTCAAATTTCTACATATACACCAATTTTAGATTGATGTTGACAAAAATGTGTCTTAAGTACTTTCAGCACTAAGGTCTTTTATTTTTTCTCCAAGGCAGTGTTAAAAAAAGATACATTGTCTTTGATACTTAAGAATCTAGGCATGACTTTACAAGCAACTAAGGTGTGACCTTACAAGCAACTAAGACATGACCTTACAAGCAACTAAGGCATGACTTAACAAGCAACTAAGACATGACCTTACAAGCAACTAAGACATGACCTTACAAGCAACTAAGACATGACCTAACAAGCAACTAAGACATGACCTAACAAGCAACTAAGACATGACCTTACAAGCAACTAAGACATGACCATACAAGCAACTAAGACATGACCTTACAAGCAACTAAGGCATGACCTAACAAGCAACTAAGGCATGACTTAAGCAACTAAGGAACATTAAAATCATAATTGTTTTAGCTGCAAGTAGATTAATTAAGTGACTAAAATATTACAAACTTACATTTTTTAAAACTTAATTGGTTGACTTTGTCTGAGGCCAATTACAATTGAATACACAATTCTAAATCATTTTGTTGAACGCAATGTTACAAAGACATGAAGGATCAAATGTTTTCAATAACCGCTAATGGTAATATGTTATTTTAACCAATGTAAATTATATAAGACAGCATTATCTCAAATTCCAAAATTTCAATATTTAACATATCATGCCGAGAACTTCAGCTTAAGCCAAGTCCTGATATTTCAAAAAAGCTTATGCTATTATTAATAACTAAGAGTTTAAACACATATCCCAACATTAAGATTTTGGGGGGGGGGGGGGGGGGGGGGGTTTAAAAAAGTTTACAATGCATGCTTTTTTTAAAAAAACAAAAAAATTAGCCACAAAAATTCAAAAGCTGATCTAACCATTTTCCAAAGTTTTCTCGTTACAAATTGAATCCGAATGTCTTATTACTCCAATTAAAATGTCTCATTTGGATTATCCCTTGAAAGGTGTTCAACTAAAGGACAAGGCAGTGTAGATCAATGAGGAAATGTTAATCTTTGTACATAGAGCGGAGAACGAATTAACAAAATGTATGTTTAAACATTAAAAAAAAACAACAACAGATAAAGGATGATTTAAGAAAAATGTCCATTGCCAAACAAGATCATTTTTTAATAAAACGTCCCCAAAAGTCTTGATTCAGTTTACAGGCAAGATCACCTCAAGATCACTTCCTATCATGACACTTTTAAACTGTTGAAATTGTGACAGCTCCATCTCTTAGATGCCTCACTCTGCCATTTACACTTGGATATTGCCATTCTTAACACATGGAAAATATTTTATTTATGAAAGAATCAAACTCATGTGGCATGATACAAAGAAGTCATGTGACATGATACAAAGTCATGTGACATGATACAAAATAATGTACCTGGTTTTATATAATAAAGGCCGGAACCCACCATGTATTTTATATAGTCCACGCTCACACTTGAAGCATGTTGATACAAGACTTAAAAAAAACCTTCAAGCACACAATGCAAATCATTTTATATTTATGTTTTATGCTATTTTATTCCATGGTATTTATATAAAAAATAGGAGACACAAACGAAACAAATAAAAATAATAGGATGTCAATTTAATGACAGAAGTTACATAAACACTGTTAAAAACTTTTCCTCATTTAAGAAATGTTTCTGCTCATCTATATTACATTAAAAGCTTGGATTCCTAGTCATTAACTCATTCCCTCCGTCAGGGCTACTTCCGTACTTAATTTATTTTCCTGAGAAAAGGGAAGTAACTCGGTCTTGAAATTGATTTACATTTTAAAAATATTTTTTAAGCTGCTAAATATTAATAAATGTTAATGAATTAAGGACGAATGCATCAAAGAATGGATAAGGTTTAATAAAAATATAACATTAGCGGCGAAAAAATAATGAACAATGGCCAAAAAATCGATTTTTGGCACCTCGGTCAAATACATGCAAGATATAGACGCGTCGTACTAAAGCACACGTAGTTTAAAAGTGAAACAAGATAAAAACATTCGGTTTCTAAATTGAAATAACGCAGAATCACGCCATCGCCGGAAGTCTCGATGGATGCGAGATTTCATTGCTATTTTTAACTAAAAACGAGAGAGGTGTGTCGCTATGCGCCGGGACGCATCCGTCGGAACCCCCAAAGGACGCATTTAGTCGCATCCGTCGGGAATGAGTTAAAAAACATTCAAAACTTTTTTAAAAAAAAGGCAGAATATTCAAAGATCAAATAACATGATGAATACAATATAGGATTTTGACACAGAAAAAGCCTTGATTATGATTGAACACAAGATGACCATGAAAATTTGGGGTCCCTTTAGAGATCATCATCGTCAGAGAGGGTCTCATATTTGGAGGACAGAAGAGGTGCCGGTTCTTGATCTCTAGAACACATTGTGGTCTGGTCTGGATCCCGTATCATGCTGGACACAACAGGCTGGCTACCAGAGGGGTACGGTATGGCACCAGAGATGGACGTGGCTGGACCTCCATGAGTCTCAGAGTGGTCAGAGCTGGAGATGGATCTACTTCCGGCTTCTTCTCCAAGGCCAGAGTCTGGACCGGGTCGGGGACATCTCCACGACTGATTATAAGGGTGAGACTCAGCTGAATCGGCGGAACCCTGAGTCGCATCGGATCCTGGAATGGCGTCACTGGTCTGAGAGGTGCTGTCCAAGCCTCCACTCCCCCTGCCCCTCTGTTTGGGAGGTTTTGAACGGTCGGATGAAGTCGAACTGTCCACCCCCTCCATCTCTTCTTTGTCAGGCCTGGTGCTGTCCACAGATGAATGCAGTCCAGCTCCAGCATCCGCTTCAATGCTGCTCACACGGCTGCCAAACCTTGACCTTGGCTTTGTGGGACCCTCAGATTGGCTAGAGGCAAAAGTCTCGTATCCTTGGGCTTCGCTCTTTTCCCCCGTCTTTCCCTCATCTCCAGTTCCTTGTGTGTCTGGCCCGGGCCAAGAACCTTTGCCTTCAGAACTATCCACCTGACATTTCCGAGCGCCGCGGCTCGAGGCAGACAGAGCCATGTAGCTACTTGGTGTTGGTCCGACAGGTTCATCGTCTGGACTGTCATCGGGGAAATCGTAGGCTGACAAGCGTCCCGTCTTGTCCCCACTGCTGGGCTTATGGGCCCCCCGACCTGAACTCTCTGGAGCCCCAGACACAGGTGAGGGGCGATCTCTTGAGGAGGAGCTACTAGGGTGTGACACGGATTGTGATGCCTTGCCACCAGATTGGGAGGGAATCGAAGACGATGGCGTGGCAGGGGACATTTCTTCCTGTCTGCCTCTTGGCCGGCCGATCCCTCTCTTTCGACCATAAGAAGGGACACTGGAGGACGGGGATAGAGCAGCATCGGTGGACTCCTGTGCTGGCCCCCGTTGGTAGGGTGAACCATCCTCTGCCTGATCCGAGGAATGCACCGAGCTGACGCTATGCTGGTCTTGAGTAGAGGAGCCAGGATATCGGCTGGAAGGCTGGTCCTGGGGTGAGGAGCCAGGATATCGGCTGGAAGGCTGGTCCTGGGGTGAGGAGCTGGAAGCCATTTGGCTCTTCCCAGTTGATGATGACAGGGGCGACGGCAAGGAAGATGAAGCCTGAGTGGATGAGGTGGGCTTGTCCCCGCGGCCAGATCGGGTGTGGGTTGGCGTGTCATCACGGAGAGCCATCTCTATCTTGCTCTGCATGACATCCAGGGCACTCTGACTCGGTGAATCACTGGAGCCATGAGATGAGCCACTGCTGTCTACTGTTGGGAGAACTGTGGAGTGGGACATGTTCAAGATCTGTATTAACAATCATGAAAATGAAAACAGCACTTTAAAATTATAATTGTTGATTAACATTAAAATTTCATTCATCTATCAAAACTTTCTGTTCTAAAGGGAAAGGGAATAAAAAAACAACTAAAATTAAAAGCAATTGGTGGTTGGTAGTGGGTAAGAAATTGGTGTGTGCCAATTGTGAATGGATTTTAAATATATTTTTAACCATATATTCATAAAAGTAGCGTTCCTACGTTTATCATGGAATTTTAGGCTCAAATTTTCACAGTTATCAATATAACATATCAAATATAACATAGGGCACTGAGAAAAGTATTTCAACATTAACAAAATTTCTGTCAAAATTAGTTTTTAGGTCTGATATTGAAGTGGAGAGGAACTAAGAAAGTGGAGTCTTATATTGCAACTAAGAAAGTGGAGTCTTATATTGCAACTAAGAAAGTGGAGTCTTATATTGCAACTAAGAAGGTGGAGTCTTATATTGCAACTAAGAAGGTGAAGTCTTATATTGCAACTAAGAAGGTGGAGTCTTATATTGCAACTAAGAAGGTGGAGTCTTATATTGCAACTAAGAAGGTGGAGTCTTATATTGCAACTAAGAAGGTGGAGTCTTATATTGCAACTAAGAAGGTGGAGTCTTATATTGCAACTAAGAAGGTACAACTACAACTTTTAATGATTAAAATTTTTAAAATGTAAACATTAATGCCCCACTTTTTACTGGTGCCGATAGAAACGTCATTTACAGTCCGTGATATGAACAGAAAATATGGTACCTGATGGGGGATATGCAGCTTCTGGCAAGCTCTGGTGGGACTGGCCGCTCTGGTGGGACTGACCGCTCTGGTGGGGCAGGCCCACTTGCTGCTGTGGACTACGACGGAGGTGAAACGGGTGATGCTGCTGGGGCTGAGGTGAACGAGACTGGTCTGTGCCTGCCCTGTCGTTGGGCCCGCCCCCACCTTGCGAAGGGGCGTGCAGCTGGGAAGGATGGGAAGTGGGAGGTGGGTTTGACCGTGTCATGTTTACACTAGAGGAGGATGATGATGAGGGGGAGGAGGCGGAGTCAGTCTGTCCAGGGATGGGGGTCGTGCGTGTGGGGCGTTCACCTACACCATCCTGGGGAACAAGCAGTCAAGTCAATGACACAGTGTTTTGAGAGTCAGTGACAGTGCAGTAAAATAGAGGGTGTTGGTGACAGTGCAGTAAAATAGAGGGTGTTAGTGACAGTGCAGTAAAATAGAGGGTGTTAGTGACAGTGCAGTAAAATAGAGGGTGTCAGTAACAGTGCAGTAGAATAAGGGGAGTCAGCAACAGTGCAGTAAAATAGGGGGAGTCAAAAACTATGTAGAGGACTGTGAGAGTGACAGTTCAGTAGAACAAGACTCCATTATGAAGTACTAGAGAGATGTGAAGTAACCACCATCATGCAGAAGGTATGAGAGAAAAAATCCAATCCAAATGACCATCAGAAGTAAAGGGACATAACATTCCCATATTGTTTACACAACATTTTATTGACACAAATTAGTCACAGCATTAAACTTTATCTTTGGACTGTTCTATGACATTTCTATGGTGCGCAAAAAACAACCTCTGCTACACTTGAGATATTAGGTAATAACCAAGTAATATCTTAAACTGCCGGATATCATACAGTTCTGTAACTATAAGCAAATTCATTAAATGAAATTATACATTAAATAAAACAACAGACTATAACTAGGGCTTCTCAAAAATATCTTTTCCTTTTGGAGTAAATTTTAAAGGTATTTTATGCAAATTTTGAGTTAAAAACAAAGTTTCCACTAAGCAAGGGTATATTGAGAAAGTTATTGCATCAAGAAGATACTCACTCCAGTTGGTAGAAGGCCCCTGTACTCGGCCCTTTCATCTTGTTGGTAGAAGGCCCTTGTACTCACCCATTTGTTCCAATTGATAGAAGGCCCTTGACCTCACCCGTTTCTTCCAATTGATAGAAGGCCCATGTACTCACCCATTTCTTCCAGTTGGTAGAAGGCCCTTGATTTGCTGGAATACTGTAGCTGCGAGGACGAGAGTCAGAGGTGGACCCCACCATTCCTGGTTCTGAGGCCGCAGGGCTGCGACGAGGATGTGGAGCGTCCATGGTGTCACGGAAATCTCCTGCGGTGCTTCCTGAAGACACAAGTGTTGTCATGTTTAGTATTTGATCAGGCAAATGTCAAGGTTTTTCATTGACAAACTGCAGATTCAGATATGTGGGCTTAAAAAAAATCTGGCCTCAATAATATTATAGAAGAACAGACCTTCACAAGTCATAAGATTAGGGAGACCAACTGGTGCTGACTTAATAACCAGATTAATTTAATAGAAATCAATAAAATTGTAAATTTATGAAGTAGCAAAATACAAAATTTCCTAATGAGTTAAGCTACATCAGTGGTCCCCTAGTCACATGATTTGTGGGTCTGACTCAGAGTTAGCTGATGAACAAAATAATTTAGTTTTTTTAAGAGAACCAAAAAGTATGACATAATAGAGATGAAAGCAAGGCCCATGCAAGTGTTGCCTTAAACTTTGTTTTATTTAACAAGCCTAGTCTGTAGCTATTCTTATCACTACGTATACTGATGCTATCTACTACGTCTACTGTTGCTATCTAATATGTCTACTGGTGTTAATGCATCTACTGTTGCTATCTAAGTGGGAGCAATGACCAGGAAGTTCTGGATCTATTCACAGGCATTACGTGCTTGGCTGTGTTACTCAACGACACTGAGTGGATGGAATGCACCACTATTAAAATCATTTCACTTCTAGCAATGTCTTTAGCTTGCTGGCAACACTCCCTACCTGGGCCGTGTGAGTCCTGAATCAGGGTTAGGATAGATAAGCTTTTGTCTGGCAGCTGTGATCTAGCACTATTGTTAGTCGTAGAAGTAGCGCTACTATTACTACCACCACCGCTGCCAGAGCTCGAGGGAGGGCCGGATTTATCATAGTCTTTACTGATGATGGCGTCAATGTGGTCTCCCAGGGTCATGATGCCCGGCTTGCCGTCACGGGGCTGGGCGCCGGCCGTCCCAGGGGAGGTCACCCGACTGCCGCCTCCAGTTATAGGAGAAGAATGAGTGCAGGGTTCAGAGTCGCTGCTCGTGCTGCGAGTTCGAGGATCTGCACCACTGTCGCTGCCCCTGGATCTTGTGTCAAAGTCTTGTCTGCCTCTGTTTTCAACATCAATGTGGGTGTCATGTTGGTCTCTCTGTAAGGGAGTGAAAGGAGAAAGTTTTTTTTTTTTAATTTGACCAATGTTAAGTTTAATATGGGGAGGACAGTGTTTGTTCAGGTCGAAGCAATAAGAAAAAGAAAACATGGGGTAGGGGAAAACAAGGGGTAGGGGAAAACCTGCAAAAAGATGAAACAAAGCAACTTCCTTAAAGCCCAATTCCTGTTAGATTTCAATAATTTCAGGTCTTCATTTACTAAGTTGTGTTTTTATTCTCTGGGGTCTTTTAAGCCGTTGAGGTCTTTTAAGCCGTTGAGGTCTTTTAAGCCGTTGAGGTCTTTTAAGCCGTTGAGGTCTTTTAAGCCGTTGAGGTCTTTCAGACAGAAATATTGCTATTTTTTATTTCAAAATTCTTTTTTTTCAGGTTTTCCCCGACTCCATATTTTACATTCTCAATAAAAAAAAAAAATAAAGCTAAATTGAGGACATGACAAATGTTACATGACTAGATGTTACATGACTAGATGTTACATGACTAGATGTTACATGACTATCATCTAAAGTCCCTCTGAATTCCCTCATGGCCTTAAATCTTTAGCCACCTGCAGATTGTTATCTTCTACTTACTGGTACATAGATATAATTTACCATAGATATAATTTTCATCTTTGGTCCTTGTGATCTGTAAGCCATATCAGCTTGTTGCTGCATGTGTAGACGTTGTTTCTGCTCCTGTTCGAGCCGGTTCTGTTCCGCTTCTTCCTGTTGCCTTGCCTCCATCTCCTTTCTCTCATCGTTTCTTTTGGCGTTTTCCAAATCTGAAATAGAGATTGTTTAAAAGTTAGTTGACAGCACAACTGGGCTTAAGTGTCATGTCTTTTTTGGAAGCCTCATCAAATCTTGTGACACCACTTATTTAAAGACACAAGCCTCATCACATCTTGTGACACCACTTATTTAAAGACACAAGCAGACCCCGGAAACAATTTTCTTGCAACTATTCAGAGCAGTGACTCCAAGCCTGTGCTCCACAGAGTTCTCAAGGCCACTTTCCAGGAAACTCGTGAACACCGATAACTTGACAGAGACAGGGTGGGCCAAGGAGGGGTGGCCCATGGGGGCTCACCCATAGAAATTGAACGGCAAATGTACATTATTATAAAATTCAAGTAAAACAATTATCAAATAACCTTCTAAATAATAAAATTATTTATTATTTGGCTTCACCACTTTACCATACAATGATAAGTTAACAAGCCTTCTACACATCAATGTGATGATGTTAATATATAGACTAATAGTAATGCACTTTGTTCCTATTTATTTTTGAAAATGTGCAAAAATGTCAAAAATGAAACACACAGAAGGAATTGTGCACACATAAGGAATTGTGCACACAGAAGGAATTGTGCACACATCCTCATAAAAATGACAGGGCATGAACAAAACTGTTTAAAGAGAAATATTTTCAATGACAGTAAAACTGAGGATCTCAGTCCTTGCCAAAGATAGTGCAACACCTTTTCTGTTCAGAGTCATCACATGGCATGTGTTGACACACAACGGCAGTGAACCCGTCTCCTTTGCTTCAAGCAAATGAATATCTTCAAACATGCACGAACCTCGTCTGTACTGTTCGGCCTGCGCACTTCTCATTCTCTCCCCTTCCTGCCGTCTCATCTCAATCTCGTGTCGGTGCTCCGCTTCCTGTTGTCGCTGCTGCTGGTGCTGCTGAAAATCCATTCTCTGACGATGTTCCGCCAGCTGTTGCTGGTAAGAGGAGCCAAAATTATATTCAAATGAAAAGAATCATATTGATGGGGACAGTGTGTGCGAAAAATCATTTACTTAAAAAACAGATTTTTTAAAGAAAATCTCTGTAACAAAGAGAACTGCAGTGATTTCGTAGACCAGATATAAGTCTTTTGTGTCTTTATTTTTAAAGCTGATAACATATCCATCCCATTACAAGTACATCCCTAAAATGTATTGCTGGAGAGGGTTTTGAAGAGGGCTCAGGGTTTTGAAGAGGGGTCAGGGTTTCGGATTAAAGTTTCAGGTACTCTAAAGATGGGGGGCATGCCCCCCTAATTGCCCCTCGATTCAGATCACCTAAGTCAATTAATTCAGCTTTGCATACAGTTCAATTCCTTCTCTTACACAATTTAACATCAACTTGAGTAGCACAAACATCTATAAATGTACAACTTGAGTAGCACATACATCTATAACTGTACAACTTGAGTAGCATACACATCTATAAACATGTAACTTGATTAGCAAACACATCTATGAACGTACAACTTGAGTAGCATACACATCTATAAATGTACAACTTGAGTAGCACACACACCAGGTATTTCTTCAATTAAAACCACGACAAAATGTTAAAAAACACACAGTTATACTAATGGACACACAGTTGAACTAATGGACACACAGTTGTAGTTGTATTATGGACACACAGTTGAACTAATGGACACACAGTTGAACTAATGGATAAACAGTTGTACTAATGGACACACAGTTGAACTAATGGACACACAGTTGAACTAATGGACACACAGTTGAACTAATGAACACACAGTTGAACTAATGGACACACAGTTGAACTAATGGACACACAGTTGAACTAATGGACAAACAGTTGAACTAATGGACACACAGTTGAACTAATGGACACACAGTTGAACTAATGGACAAACAGTTGAACTAATGGACACACAGTTGAACTAATGGACACACAGTTGAACTAATGGACACACAGTTGAACTAATGGACAAACAGTGGAACTAATGGACACACAGTTGAACTAATGGACACACAGTTGTATGAATGGACACACAGTTGAACTAATGGACACACAGTTGAACTAATGGACACACAGTTGTACTAATGGACACACATTTGTACTAATGGACACACAGTTGTACTAATGGACACACAGTTGAACTAATGGACACACAGTTGTACTAATGGACAAACAGTTGAACTAATGGACACACAGTTGTACTAATGGACACAAAGTTGTACTAATGGACACACAGTTGTACTAATGGACACAGTTGTATAAATGGACATCTTCTCAAATACTCTTAATCCCACTTGTGATAGATGCATACCTTCAAAGCCAAAAAAAACATTTAAAAAAAACAACGTTAATTTACATGGGGTGGCATTTGCTGCTGACGCTGTCTTTCCATCTCTTGTTGCCTCTGGCGTTGTTCTGCTTGACGTCGCTGGTCCATCTGCTCCATGCGATGTTTGCTTTCCAGTTCAAGCCTAGCATTGGGATCCATCATTCTGGCCTGCATAAAAAAATTAGACAAAATTTACTTTACCACTGCACAATGAGAGGTTTGTCAATCATAAAAAAATTTGAACAATTTACTTTACTCCTATGGGAAGTTTGTCAGTAAAGATTTTTTGTGAATACCTTAATAAAAATAGAATCCAATTTTGGACAGCTTTTGACTTTAAATAGAAAATAATTGAAGGATTCCATTAAAAAAAAAAACTGCAAAATTAACTGTTGACAGGAGCGATGCTTACGGCTGGGTCAAAGAACCTTTGGTTTGGTTTGGTGTAGGATTCTGATGATGATCTGCCATCATCTTGTTTGCTAGCACCCATTTCTGAAGAACTTGGAGTTGAGATGCTGGTAAATAGAAGACAAACCAAAGTCTAATTGATGCCATTTATCACTAAAACCTGTGTTTTTTAAAGGAGCACTTTGTGCTGATCTGAAAGCTATGACCAATCTGAGAATGACTATCTGTGCTACCAAAGTGCGTAACCAATCTGAGAATGACTATCTGTGCTACCAAAGTGCGTAACCAATCTGAGAATGACTATCTGTGCTACCAAAGTGCGTAACCAATCTGAGAATGACTATCTGTGCTATCAAAGTGCGTAACCAATCTGAGAATGACTATCTGTGCTACCAAAGT
Organism: Omphiscola glabra; assembly: GCA_964017045.1. Taxonomy (NCBI): domain Eukaryota; kingdom Metazoa; phylum Mollusca; class Gastropoda; family Lymnaeidae; genus Omphiscola; species Omphiscola glabra. Next base: position 4,790,820 of record OZ024803.1, on the reverse strand, counting down.
GCGTAATTCTCTATGTGACAATTCAACACCCAACTTGTAGGCGAGCACTGTTTGGGCTACTTATAAACGTTGGGCTACTTATAAACGTTGGGCTACTTATAAACGTGGGGCTACTTATAAACGTTGGGCTACTTATAAACGTGGGGCTACTTATAAACGTTGGGCTACTTATAAACGTTGGGCTACTTATAAACGTGGGGCTACTTATAAACGTGGGGCTACTTATAACCGTTGGGCTACTTATAAACGTTGGGCTACTTATAAACGTTGGGCTACTTATAAACGTTGGGCTACTTATAACCGTTGGGCTACTTATAAACGTTGGGCTACTTATAAACGTTGGGCTACTTATAAACGGCGTTACTCAATTGCAAGTTTTTTCAATTAATCTTGGTAGATGGGAAGTTCACTCAATGTGGCAATCATTGTTTGGCGGGCATTGGCTAGTGTATTCATAATTAAAAAAGACGCCTTATATAAGATCTATTTATAGTTCATGTAACAGATCATAGATTTAAATAATAACTTTATTTCGGAAAATTATATTTTAGTTTTTTTAAAAGGAATAAAAACAGGAAGCAGAGGGAATTATAGGAAGTATGGGAGAGATGGCGGATGTATGGTCAAGTATGGAGATTCCCGATATGTTTTGCTCTTGCAATAATTCTATTGTTCATCCTATACCATCGTGTGCAATAGTGTGATTTTTGATTATGTGAAGGACGATGTGTCATCTTTCTCCAATATATTATTATTGTGAACTACGTCAAGTGATAAAAATAAATATTGTAGTGATGTCTAACTTCTGTCTCGTGTTACTAAAGAGATGAGGATGACAGGGAACGTGATTGACTGATTAGAAGATAGACGTAAATTATTACATCCGGCTCACGAATAAAAGGTAACATCTGCATCTGGAATAACGATGCTGTTACAGTTCACAAAATAACACAATGGTTCAATGTCACTGCACTCAGACAGGCTGACCAAAATGTCAAGCACGCCAGACCCCCCAATGGACTGTAGCACCACTGATGATGATGATGAAGACATCAAAGTTACTCACCGGACAGGAGACGGAGCCGTTGATTTCCCTAATCCTTCATCAGAGCTTTGGTTGATCTGATGGATGATTATAGCATTGATCAGCTTGTCTGCCGTCATGGAGCGACTGCTTGGAAGGTTGGATGGGTTGTTTGGGGGCTGTGGAGGTACAGATGTATGGCACTAAATAAATTGGGATAAGGTTGGCAGTGGAGGTACATCACTTATAAATCAGGATAAAGTGTGCAGTGGAGTTACAGATGTATGCCACTAAAAAATTTGGGATAAGTTGTGTAATTGGAGGTGCAACACTAATAAATCAGGATAAGGTGTGCAAAGGAATTAATCGATCAGGATTAGGGGGTGTGCAGTGGAGGTACAGTACTAATAAATCATGATAAGGTGTGCAGTGGAGGTACAGATGTATGGCACTAAATAAATTGGGATATGTTGTGCGGTGGAGGTACAGGACTAATAACCCAGAATAAGGTGTGCAGTGGAGGTACATCACTAATAAATTAGGATAAGGTGTGCAGTGGAAGTACATCACTAATAAATCAGGATAAGGTGTGCAGTGGAGGTACATCACTAATAAATTAGGATAAGGTGTGCAGTGGAAGTACATCACTAATAAATCAGGATAAGGTGTGCATTGAAGGTACAGCACTAAAAAATCAGGATAAGGTAATGAAAAGTAAACTAAACCATAAACTCATTTATTAAAATGTATCTTTATAAATGTATTTATTTAGAAACTTCTATTTAAATACATTTTGACAGAGTTTGTTTAAGACATTTGTCCCATTCATTGGAAGGAAATGTCACAATTTCCTCAGTAGAGTTTGTTAAAGACAGTTGTCCCATTCATTGGAAGGAAATGTCACAATTTCCTCAGTAGAGTTTGTTAAAGACAGTTGTCCCATTCATTGGAAGGAAATGTCACAATTTCCTCAGTAGAATGAACAGTAGATTTCATCCTTTGTTTCACATGGCAGCTCAAGTTAAATATATAAAACAAATAAGAAAGGGGATGACATCTTAGAATTGACGAGGAGACGCTATTTTGTTTGCCACACTATTAATGTAATCAAACATAAGAAATCTCCACCTTCTGTTATTGAATAACTTACGAATTCAATTAAGCGGTTGTTATTTTTTTTCCTTTCTGGATTTCCTTTTATAAAATACCATTTCATGTGAATTAAGAATTCCAAGTATTTTATCTTTATTGATGTTGCCATTTAAGGTACATCTCTCATACAAAATTTGTAAAAATGGTGCTTATAGCTTGGCGAAAAAAAACTCTAACACAATATATTCCTTATGAATGATTATAGTCGATCCCCTTACAACATTACATTTAAATCTATAATTTTAATGACTTTTAAAAGTGCATCTTTTAGAAGGCCAAAAAATATATTTAAAAAAACAACCAAATATAAGCATTAGACACAACTTGAGACGTTGCAAAAAAAAAAAAAAAAAAAAAGGCAGTTGAATGAATACAAAAGTAAGCCATGCTGTTACCCAAAGCATATTCACAGCCTTAAAAAGCGATAAATTTTCCCATAGCACATCCACAAAAAGCCATCAATTTTTACCATAAAATTTCCATAAAAAGCCATCAGTTTTCCTACAGCACATCCACAGCCCAGAGTGTAATAGTGGTCTACTTACAGCAATGTTTCTGCATACCTGCGGGGAGCTGGTCACGTTGTCTCTCTGGAAGGCAGACAACAGTATGGCCGAGCCTGAATCCCCAACCAGTTGTTTCCTCACGTAGTTGGAATCGGTGAACTGCCTCTGGCCGCCAACATCCTGGCGCTGGCTGTCGGCCGGAGCCATGTCTGACCTCCTTGTTTCAACTCTCATGTCTCTGCAATGGGGTCATCAAATGGACAAATGTACACATTGTAAAATTAGGAAGCATAGAGATATACCATTAGGTAAGATTAGGAAGCATAGAGATATACCATTAGGTTAAGTCAAATAGACAAAATACACATCGTAAGATTAGGAAGCACAGAGATCTACCATTAGGTAAGATTAGGAAGCATAGAGATATACCATTAGGTTAAATCAAATAGACAAATGTACACATCGTAAGATTAGGAAGCATAGAGATATACCATTAGGTTAGGATTTCCATGAATCATGGGATTGCACAACAGCCAACTGGCATTGCAACCTTTCTGAAAATCAATAAACCCTGTTTTATAATGCCCTACATTCACTCACTACTTGTATCTGGCCAAATTATCTGACATCTATAAAGTAAGCCCCTGTCTAGTAAATGTGACGTGTGGTTTAATTGTTGGTCAAGTTAGCACAATGTCATCTGGGTTGATTGGACGTGTGGTTTAATTAGTCTTATTGTTGGTCAAGTTAGCACAATGTCATCTGGGTTGATTGGACGTGTGGTTTAATTAGTCTTATTGTTGGTCAAGTTAGCACAATGTCATCTGGGTTGATTGGACGTGTGGTTTAATTAGTCTTATTGTTGGTCAAGTTAGCACAATGTCATCTGGGTTGATTGGACGTGTGGTTTAATTAGTCTTATTGTTGGTCAAGTTAGCACAATGTCGTCTGGGTTGATTGGACGTGTGGTTTAATTAGTCTTATTGTTGGTCAAGTTAGCACAATATCATCTGGGTTGATTGGACCTGTGGTTTAATTAGTCATATTGTTGGTCAACTTAGCACAATGTCTTCTTTGTTGATTGGACTTGACACGCGTGTGTGCTGTGTTGCCTTCCGAATTGTTTCCCTTACCCTTGGTAATGTTCCCTACTGTCAGGTCTTTGGTAGCTTCTTGGGTCGATACTTTGAGACGGGTGGGGCTGGTGTTGTTGGGAGGCGCTGGTGGCCAATCGGCGTTCTTGTTCTTGTCTGTTCGGATGTACAAATAGAAATAACTTTTCATATAGGACGATGAATAAATTTTTAATGGTATATAATCTTTTATACCGTATTTTTGGCTCCACAAATACTATTTAAATTTTTAACAAAACAACTATATACAACAGGGGTCGGCAAACAGGGGTAAAACACCCCAAATGATTTTTTTAAAATCTTGGGGTTATGAGGGTTCAATAGACATACATAAAATTAATTAAAAAGCCTGCTTCTTATCATGAAAGAAATAGATTTCCGTTCTGGAAACAATGTTTCTGGCCAGTGTGTTAGAGAAACGCACTTCTTGTCTTGCTTACATCATTTTGTCATAGTTTTATATTACTGGGTTTTATTAATTCATTTAATACTTTTTATAATTACAATTGTATTTACTGTATCTTATTTCAATTAATCATTTTGAATGTAAATATTCAAAGATTTTCTCCCCCTCAAATCTAGGAGGTAGTATACATTTTTGGCTAATAGCTAAACAAGTTGCCGACCCTGGATTAACAAGAAACTTTTAAAAAAGTTAACATAATGAAAAAGAAATTATTTTAAAGATGTGATCATATTTAATGTAAGTCAATTGAAAGTTTAATCAAATATTTTAAGATGGCTAAAAAAAATTTGAAAACAAAACTAATGTAATGATTTGAGCGCATCATACATAATTTTAAACTAGACCAACATTTTTAAAGTTCAGAAAAAAAACAGACAATGCCTACCTGTTGTGTTGTTCGGCCATGCTGTTCTCATACTGCCGCTGTTTCATCTGCTGCTCCCACTGAGCCGTGCGGACCACCGAGGCAGGAGTGCTCTTGTCGAACGGGGGCTCTGTCTTGTAAGGGCCTCTTAGACTCGGGGACAGTCGACGGGACTGATTGGGGTCTGCGGGCATACTTAACATTCCAAGATGGCGACCGCCTGCTAGTGAAAAGCAACAAATTCATGATTATATACAGATTTAGTTTTTGGTGATTCGAAAAAAATAATTCTGCTACATGAGAAGATAAGATCTTAACTTTGACAAAGAGGAACTTGTTTTGTGGGTTTTTCTAAACCAAATAATTACACCCCCCCCCCCCCCCCCCCCTCTGATTTAATGCTTACTGTAAAAAAAAAAAGTTTAATTGTAATGTTGCAACAAAGCAATGACTTCATATATTTCAAAATGAAAACATTTCTAACCTTTAAAAAAAAAAAATATAATAATTTAATAGTGGCAGTTAAAGAGTGTGCCACTGTGTTATCTACCATTATAAAGATTCTTATAGGTTTTGTTGACATTTATTAATTTAAAAGGCTTAGAGATCATCACTGTAAATTACAAGGAAAGTTATTGACAGAATATTCAAATTATACTTCTAAGCATCCCAAAACAAGACAACCTATTTCTTTTCATAAATTTGAAAAAAGCAACCTTGGTTCTTGGTTTATATAAATGTCTGCCAGGCCTAAGTTTACTTTATAAGACATCTTCCCATTCTTACTAAAATTATAAACAGTGCTTCTAATAATAAACCATTCGAACTCTCTCAAATAATTATACTGATTACGGATATGACTACACACCCGAGTCTGCCTGTCTAGGGGACAACTGACTTCTCTGCTGCTGCATGCTGGTGCTGTCCGCCATGGCACTTTGTACCTCAGACTTGTGGTCAGAGTGGTGCGGGGGGCGTCCGGTCCCGGCCACAATGCTGGGTCTCTGGGGTACCATTGGGTCAAAGGTTAGGGGCGACGGCATTTGCTGACCTGGCATCCCTCGATTACCTTGTCATGTATATTAGAGCAGATCTTTAACACAAAGAATCTCAGGTGCATTTGGCTTTGTGAGCATTCATTAAGATCTTAATGATTAATTTTAATGAGAAATTTAAAAACAATAATAAATATTGAGAGGAGTTTTTAAATGCATTAATTTGTAATATAAAAAAAATTGCCAACTGGTTTAAAAAATCATAGACAAAATTTATTTTTAGAAACCCTTATTAATAATAAAAATATATGGTTTTAAACATTTACAAAAAAACTTTTTTGAAATAATAGAAAATGAAAATTGCCGTTAAAAGATGGCTGACCTTGTGGCCAACCTGCAGGCTGAGGTTTATCATCTCTAGAGCTGTGCGGTGAGGCCTTGCCACGGGAGTCCACAGGAGGAGCCTGGGAAGACATGATGTACATTCCCTGGTTGCCAACGACCATCTGTTGCCTGGGGTCCACACCTGGCTGAGGCTGCCGCTGTAGAGGGGCATGGGGGTGGGAAGGGGCAGGGGGGCCGGGGTCTCTGGCAGCACGAGGGGACAAACCTTCTTCCCGTTCCCCTTTCTGCCGTGGCATCTGCTGTGCGGTGAGGTAGTCGCTGATAATGGTAGCTCTAGAACTGTACGGGTTCTGCTCTCCAGGGTACTGAGCATATGCGGGGCCCTGCGGGTACTGGCTCTGTTTCCCGTAAATAGCTTGGGAGGGTTGATACTGACCCCTGTCGTATACACCCGCACCATGGGGATTCCTGTAGTTGGGGTCAACCTGACTTCTTTGAGGGTTTTCTTGACCAGACCCACTGCCCCTTTGTACCATTTCTCCTCTTATTGGGGTTCCTTTGGTGATAGACCCTTGTTGTACGGGCGGCGGGGCGGGCTGACGGACCATACCCGACATCGGGTGTGCCGGCGTGGGCCCTGCAGGGTGGTGAGTGACCGGCGTGCCGTGTGTGATGGAGCCTCTGATCATCATGGGGGCGGTGCCGGGAGGAGAGCGGGCCTGCTTAGGTGAAGCCCTCTGTGCACTGTTGGTGATGAGCGGAGGGGGTGGCGGGATGCGAGCCGGGGAGTAGCGAGATGTGTCCATCCCATGGGGATAAGGGGAAGAGCTCTGTCCTGCTGCACCTCGAACATTGGGTGACAGAGATCGAGATTCCACCTGCTGAAAAATTCATATAAATAGACACTGTCTTACATTCTCTTAAAAATCTTGAATACATTAATATAAGTAAACATTCTCTTAACAATCTAGACTATACAAGACTAAACATTACCAAGCTATGATGAAATCCCTCGCTATGAAGCTGAGCGATAAAAGTAAGAAATAAATATTCACCAAATGCAGCCAAGTTCTCAGAAGCCAAAAGAAAAAGCCCAGCACATTAGCTAATATTCTTCCCTACCTGATACACCGAGGGAGATTTGTTTCTACTGTCTGGTCTATGCATCGGTTTGCTGATATCTGCCGAGTGGCCAGCTACACCAGGATGGTGGTGGGAGTGGGCGGGAGGCGGGGCAACCATCTGACGGGTGGGCTCGGCGGTTGAACGCTGGTAGGTGTCCACACGGGAGCGGTGGGGGTCAAAGTCCCGAGGGTCGCCTTTATAGCCGTGCGGGCCTTTTTCTAGAGGTTCCGCTCGTCGAGACAAGTCCTGGACCTCCATCTCCCTGTCCCCGGGCCTTGACATTGTGTAGTTAAGCATGCCCCCGCCACGTTCGGACATGTGTGGTTGAACATCTCGCCTTTCTTTCCTCATATCTTGTGGAGCTGGGCCCCGTATGCGACCTTGGTCCGGAGGTGGTCCTGATGAAAAACAATTTTTTAGCAACATTAATCATAACATCGTTATCTCAAAATGCGAATAATAAATGTTAAGATCTGTCCAGATGATAGTTGAAACTGAAATTTTTCTATAAGAAAAATCGTATAATTTGTAAAAATTCAGATAAATACATTTTTTTTTACAATGGGAGCAGTCTTTTTGAATGGTACAAAAAAAATGTATTGAAGCCAAGCTCTCCCCTTCACATCAGATAACAATTATGAACCCAAGGAGATTCTCTTACGTCTCTCTTGGGGTGAGGGGTTAGGACCGGGGTCACAGAGGTTTCTCTCTATCGCTGAGTTGATGAGATCTCTGACACAGGGATGCTTCCCTTGGCCCTTGCCTGGCCCTGGCATCTGGGCGGCATGCGGTGAGGCGGTCAGTCTGCTTCCCCCGCCTTCAGAGTGGGTGCTGGACGGACGAGGGGACAGCCTGTTATCATGACTCTGTTCAGGGAGGAGGTGGGTGCTGTACTGCATCATTCTCTGATAGTCTATTCCTTGGTGTGGCACCTGAAAGTTGGCATTAAGAGACTAACACTTATTTTATATATATTTTGTTTAATTTTAAAAATAAAAAAAACAAAGAATTAGTGCCCTTCCTTCCCGACCCCTGCCCTCCATACACACACACAATTGTTGGAAATCACATTTTTTAATAAAACTTTTATCAAATGAAGAACTAATTTCAACAGTTTACAGTTTCAAGTGATAAATGCAACATCAAGTGCTCTGATTGCAGTTCAATAGAATATCAAGTGCTCCGATTGAAGTTCAATACAACATCAAGTGCTCTGATTGCAGTTCAATAGAATATCAAGTGCTCCGATTGAAGTTCAATACAACATCAAGTGCTCTGATTGCAGTTCAATAGAATATCAAGTGCTCCGATTGAAGTTCAATACAACATCAAGTGCTCTGATTGCACTTATTTAAATGTTGAACAAACATTAATCTTCTACAATGAAAAGATGAGCCTCAACCATACAAATTAAAATTCCTACCATGAAATTTAAAAATAATAATTTAAGAGCACAAAACATAGTGTTTTTAATTGAATACTGCTTCATAAATTTCAATGAATGTACATATATTTTGGGAACACCAAGAGGGCAAAGTACCTCTCTTATGACTGCCACTTCCCCTGATGAAGGCCGAGGCACACTGCCTACGGGGCTGGCTCTCACAGCAGACAGGCTAGACGAAGTGGGTGGGGCAGAACCTTGTCGGGGTGCAGAAAACTGAAATGCAAAGAAGAAATGGTGTCATGATGTCAGAGTTTAGAGATCAGGAACCAGAATGGTCTTTTCCCCCCCCTTCATTTCTCATTAGATTATTAATTGTAGTTCTTTGCTTAGCAATACAACACAAGACCTTCCTAATGTGACACTTAAAAAATTTGTAGTGACATAACATTAATTTTCTTTTAGTAAAAGAGTCATCACTTTTTATTAGCTATAGTGAAAGATGTCTAGGAACATATACAGATCTATCTAAAACATGACAAAGAAATGGCAGGGCTAGACCACTATTTAAAACTGACAAAGAAATGCCAGGGCTAGACCACTATTTAATATGATTATTTCTAATACTTTTATGATCTCTAAATGGGTTTTATACAATGGTCAAAAATAAGCTTTACATGAGGGGCCCAAAACGTTGAATGTGGTAGTCTTAGAACTATTAATTATGACCATGTCTTAACCCATTTTGATCACTGTATAAAATTTCCAGAAAATAACAAAGATACATTGACAAAGTTTTTTTCTAAAAACTTTATTCACGAATTATATATTATTTTTGTACTTTGTTCCATATTTTTTTATGTTTTTTTCGTTATTAAGATGTTGAGAGATTTAAATAAACGTTGAATTTTTGGATAACAAATACTTTTAAGATTATAAATCAAGAAGGAAACAATTTTTTATTGTAAGCAAATTAGAATCTTTTCATGGCCAACAAAATGCAATATAATACACATAAACAAAATATATATTTTTTTCACTGCTCAATTTAACGCCTACACTTTAACCCTTACACTTTAACCTCTACACTTTAACCTACTACCATGTTAAATTAATGTGGGATATCTAGTTTCTACTTACTGGTGAAGGGCCTGTGCTGTGAGGTGTCCCGCCCCTTGACCCCAATACAGATGATGGAGGGGTGTGCCTGTGTGACACTTCTAGAGAAGGCTGGCAGTAGGAGCTGGTGACTGTGCCAGGTCCTGGTCCACCGATGGTGCCGCTGGCATGTGTCACGTGACCCACAGGAACGCCAGGAGGACCTGGACAAGAAATAGTAAAAAAAAAAACATCAACATCTTTAGATCAGTAGGAAAGTCATAAAGTTACTTTCTGAACAATAAATAAAATGAAATTTTACATGAGGTTTTTCTAAGAACTCAAGCGTGACACCATCTAAGATCTAATATAATCAAATCACTTGAGAGAATAGTTTTAAAAAAAACACAACTCTTGACTAGGTTTAAAACAACAGAGATTTTCTTCTCTTGTTACACTAAATAACTGTAAAGTTTTTAGTGCTTCTAAGTTCTGCTACAGTAATGATATGTGGCAGGCTGCCTCTTAATAGTAATAAGGTAACACACTCTTCGATTGTCACTTTGATAGCTGTGGGCAAACCCCCGGCTCTACTATAACACTAAACATCCACCAAAATTAAAAGAAGCACGACGCTCTGTGCAGGGCTCTAACCTCTTGTTTGGTCACTCGTGCCCTGCAAGTGACCATCCCGTGACCAACATGTGACACTGACTTTATTGTCCCCCATGTGTGTTCAATATCAGATAGGTCAAATGTGACCTGCTCATTATGAATCGATAGAGATGACTTGTGGCAGGGACATAAATTTTTAGTCATTTCACCTATCTATCTGGCCCCTATGTAAGTAAAAAACTAAAACGCATATATCCTTATTGCGTAGAGTACATTTTGTGAGGTTTATGCAGGGTGATTCTTGTTCATCACTGATCATGTTTAGTAGTGTTTTAATTTAATGACTTGTCCGTCAAGCTCGTTGAATTTACCCCATAACAATGATATCGCCATAGTTAGACATACGGCAGCGCGGAGACCTGCAAGTGAGTGTTTTACAACTGACAGATATAATTTAGAGTATTCTAGCTACACATGCTGAATGTGCAAAGTTTCAATTTAACTTTGCATGTACACCAGTATCCAACTAACAATTATACTTTGCAGTGCTCGATTTAAACGTATTGCCATGTGCTAATTTGTATATAGATCTCGTAGAATCCTAACAGTCATATCATGATATCAAATGTATTGCCATGTTTTACGTAGATCCACATATGCTGCATTATAATCATAATAATTCAGTATCTAGAATTGTAGGTTAACTCAATCATCGAGTACGCCGGGGGTCTCTGTGCTGGAAATAGGTACGGGATAATTGTGAACATAAATATATTGAGATTTTACTGGCATCTCACATAGATTCAGGGCGCAAAACTGTGTACGCAAATAAGCTAAACCCCACAGCATAACTTCTGAAACAATTAAATATTATAAATGGATAATTATTTTGCTCATGTTATATCTACTGTTATAATTTATCATAGTTGCTGTTTTTGAGAAATATGTTTATTACCAGTTGGGTATTTTGTCATACATTAATAACCTGTAAACCCAGAGTTATCCCATGTGATTACTTGAGATAATCTGTAAAAACATTCGTTATTAAGTTATCCACTTAGTAGTCTCTCTTGCTAGTTATTGATACTTAGATGTTTGTCATATTGTAAATAGCCTGTACTATATATATATTATGTTTCGTTTCTGATAATCTCCTTTTCTTTCTCTCTTTCTTTTTACCACACACAAAGAGCAAATAAAGCTACAGCTCTTAAGACCTCATTCCTGCATTCTAAATAAATTTAAAACTGTAGCCACCACCACAACTCACTACTCAGCACAACACACCACTACCATAAAGTGTTTGCTCAATAAATTCTGTACAATATTAAGATTTAAAAACACTGCATAACATTTCGGTTAACACTGCCAGTAGATGCCTACAATAGATGCCCACATTAGATGCCTACGATAGATGCCTGCGATAGATGCCTGCGATAGATGCCTGCGATAGATGCCTGCGATAGATGCCTGCGATAGATGCCTGCGGTAGATGCCTACGATAGATGCCTACGGTAGATGCCTACGGTAGATGCCTACAATAGATGCCTCAGATAGATGCCTACGATAGATGCCTACAGTAGATGCCTACGGTAGTTGCCTACGGTAGTTTCCTACGGTAGATGCCTACAGTAGATGCCTACGACAGATGCCTCCGATAAATGCCTACAATAGATGCCTACAATAGATGCCTACGATAGATGCCTATGACAGATGTCTATAATAATAGTAATAAAATTGCAACCAAATATGAAGCTCCTTAACATCAAATGGGCAATAAAGGAAATACATACAATCACAAATGGTCTATAAGATTGGTGCTGTCCACTAATGAATTCAAACAACAATTTATTGACCTACTATCTTATTGCTTACACAGACAATTTATTGACCTACTATCTTATTGCTTACACAGACAATTTATTGACCCACTATCTTATTGCTTACACAGACAACAATTTAATGACCCACTATCTTATAGCTTACACAGACAATTTATTGACCCACTATATTGCTTACACAGACAACAATTTATTGACCTACTATCTTATTGCTTACACAGACAATTTATTGACCTACTATCTTATAGCTTACACAGACAATTTTTTGACCTACTATCTTATTGCTTACACAGACAACAATTTACTGACCTACTATGTTATAGCTTACACAGACAATTTTTTGACCTACTATCTTATTGCTTACACAGACAACAATTTATTGACCTACTATCTTATTGCTTACATAGGCGCTAGATGAAAAACTAACTTTTTTTTTTAATACTTTAAACCTCACGGCTCCTTAAAAAATAGTTATAATAAACTCAGATCCTTATAATTTATGATTTTTCGAATGCACTTGTTTCATACCTTGCATTAAAACATGAAGGCCCATTTTTCAGTCAAACCTTAGGTTTTAATTTAGTTACTTCAAGTACTAAGCCTGAAGAGTAGAGATCTGTCTGTAAATTGAAAGTTACTAATATCCGGTATCCAGTCATCTAATGAGTTACTTATTTATCTCTCAACGTCCCTCCGACAAGACTAACAAACTAAATCTTATTTACTTCATGGCATAATGAAAACTGCAACAAATATTTCCTGTAAAACTTACAGCTACGGACTTCTGTACTGAGTTTGGTTGAAATGTGGGGAGCTCTGTCATAATCTGTACCACATTTTAATAACAGCATTAGCCAGAGGAAAACAATAGGTCAACAATCAATAGTGATAGTGTGCATGATATATAACAATGTGTACTGCCTGTTAGTTTACTACAGGGGTTCTTAACCAGGGGAGGCAGTGTCAGCGAGTGCGGGAAGACACAGAAAATTTGCATTTTTATGAGAATTTTTTATCATGGACGGTGAGGGGAAAAACATTTTGAAATTGAGAGAGGGGTGCGGGAATGTTTTGAAATGAAGAGGGATGCAGCACTGCAAAATTGGTTAAGAACCCCTGGTTTACTATGATGATTACATTAGACATGACAAGCCAACCCCTGGAGATCTGGATAATTCAAATTTGCTTGCTCCAAGGTGTCTGACAGTGCTTACCAATAACATGACCAAGGTGTCTGTCAGTGCTTACCAATAACATGACCGTGTTGTTACATTCTGTTAAAATCACTGACAGCTGAAGCTGTCAAAACAACATCCTGTCAATGAAAGACCTATGATGGCTGTATTGCTAAACAATTTTGAAAACCGGAGTCTAAATCCGTTTAAGATAAATAATGTTCTTACGTGACCATGTATGAGCAATGTGATGGCTTTTACGTGGATGCTTTGCAATTTGAATTATTCAGAGTTGACCGTAACATTTAAAGAAACATGCACCATTTTTTTTTACAGATATCTAAGTTAAAACTTATATTAGCGCATTAGCCACAATAATTTATGGACAAAAAATAAAAAAGGAAGAAAGAGAAAAATATGAAAGTCAAGCAACTGAGCAGAATCGAAATGGTGTTAGAAGCGATGTTGTGAAATATGAAATGCCGCCGACACTTGATGATTCCTCACAACAAAAGTGGTCGGGGTTGTGATGCCCTGGCCGCCCCCAATGCCTTTATCCTTACCCTCGTCAGCGCTCATGGTGGCACTGCTGTCATTGTCAATGCTGCGCAAGCTGCCCTGAGAGGCGCTCAGCTGTTTGTTATTCTCTGACAAGTTGTTGGTCGGGACGGGAGGCCCGGCTCCTTCTCCCTCGCCTCCCGGGGCCCGGGGGCCCTGCTCTCCATCACCTTTATGGCAATGACAGGCAATAGACTTGAGTTACAAACATGACCCAAAAGAAAGTCAGAGGGAGAGAGGAGATGTGCTGGGGATGCTAGATTAATTCTTGTTTAGTTATTTTGGCTAAACCAATGGTCTTCAACATAAATACATTTTATAATAAATCACTAGGGAGTTCATTTGGACTCATTACGTGGGTTTAAATAAAATTTTCTATAATATTATAATGGCAGGATGTGGTATTGTAAAGATAGGTAGAAAGAATACTGGGAAAATTTCTCCAAAAGAGCACTTGTGTGCCTCTGCGTAAGCAAAATGAGGATATTCTATCTATCAGAAGCATAAACACTAAATTCTGAAAGGATTTTAATTATTTTTGTAAATATATTTAAAAAAATGGAAATTCTTGGTTAGGCATTCAATGGAAATAGTTGTTATGTCAAACAATGTCTTTATATTTAAAAAAAAAAGTTTTAGTGCATTCCTTGTTTATGCAACGAATTGTATTTACTAATGGACTTTATAGCAATTCTCTGTAAAAATGCATCTATACTTTTGCATAAGTTATTGCTGGATGTAAGACCTCATTTAAAAAAATGTCTAGTGACTTTGTTTTGTGTTCAAATGCTTGCCAGCAGATCTCCAAGTAAGTGAAGCTGATGATTATTGAACAAACTGACTTTATCCCATAACTATTAACTAGCAACTACTCCTGATTTTAGACCGATCTGTTGTTTTTTTTTTTTAAATAAAAGAAAAAAAACAAGGCAAAATTTTGTAATTGAAGACCACTGCTTTAAAGAGTAAAGAAAACCTCAAAACTGAAGATGGGAGAGTTTGAAACAAAAGAGGTAAACAATACGAAAGTAAGAAAACCAAAGCAAAGATTTAATTACCCTCTTCAATCCTCAACGGCGTGGGGCTGGGTGCGCTGGCAGTGTCGCTGTCGTCGCCATTGTCTTCGTCGTTCTCGTCATCGCTCAGCGACACTTCCTCCTCAGAGTTGGCCGTGACGGTGGAGGTTATGCTCTCACAGGTGGAGGTTGTACGACGGTCACCCGTCTACAGATTTTTAATTAAATCAATAATTTCAAAAATCATTTTATCTGGATGTGATTCTTTTTAAATAACTAGCAAAAAAAAAAAGAAGATTGGAATCCATCAAAGACATTAATGTTCAATGAAAAGTCTTGAGTTGTTCTCTATACTTTAACAAAAAGAAACTACATTATTTGTGTTACCATTAGGTATAATGCCACCTCACGTTCTTCTCTAGATTTACATAAATTAAACAAAAATGAACATGTTGTTAACAGTCAAGACTAGAGTTCACTGTCCAGGGGTAACATTAAATTGCCTGACTCGCCATCAGAAGGTAGGTGTTTAGAATTCATCCTAGGCCATGTCCGGTTATGGGTAAATAGCCAGGTGCGGTAGAAATGTTAGCCTGGTAAGGCAGCTATGGTTGGGTTAGGAGTTAAACCCCAATTAAAACTTGGCTGTCTGTGCAATGCAATCATTATCAAAGAAGGAGACTTGACAGAACTAGCAGCTTGACACAACTGGAGACTTGACACAGAGACTTGACAGAACTAGCAGCTTGACACAACTGGAGACTTGACAGAACTAGCAGCTTGACACAACTGGAGACTTGACAGAACTAGCAGCTTGACACAACTGGAGACTTGACACGGACAGATACTTGACACAGATAGAGACTTGACACAACTGTATACTTGACACAACTGTATACTTGACACGGACAGATACTTGACACAACTGGAGACTTAACATGGACAGATACTTGATACAGACAGATACTTGACACAACTGGAGACTTGACATGGACAGATACTTGACACAACTGGAGACTTGACACAATTGGAGACTTGACATGGACAGATACTTGACACAACAAGAGACTTGACATAACAAGAGACTTGACACAGACAGAGACTTGACACAACTGGAGACCTGACATAGACAGAGACTTGACACAACTGGAGACTTGACACAACTGGTGGTAATAAAAAAAAAACGTGCACTCACCGAGTCTTTGTGCTCCTCGACGATAGCCTCCAGGTTCAGCTTTTTCTTGTAGTTAAAGTAGAAGTTCTTGCACTGGGCCTCCGTCTTAGATCCAACAAGGTTGGCCACAGCTGTCCAGTCTTTGCCAAATTTACGTAAGCCTTTGGTGGGCCAACAAACAGTTGAAAAAGCCAGTAAATACGTGTAACATTCGTATAGTTTGTTATTCCTTATGTGTTTATGAAACACGTAAAACAAGTTCAATCTCCTAAGTTAATCAAATAACATTCTCTATTCTGAGATGTCTTTATTGGAACTGATGTAGCTTTAGCAATAATTAGAACGCAAACAATCTCAAAACAATTTAATTCATTTTTGCGGAGATAAGCCAGTTACAATTATTCTTAGCACCAAGTGTAATGGGGAATGAGTTAACTTCAAGTTATTCTTAGCAACAGTTATAATCTGAGGTAAATCAATAAAAATAACTTTTGTGCAAAGTATTTTCAGAGACAGTTCAATCAAAACTATTCAAGTATCATCTGAGATATTTCACTGACCTTTTTTAGCTTTCTCCATATCCTCTTCAGTCCATCTTGAATTCTCAGACATATCTAAGAAAAAAAAGGGAATGAAAATACAAATATTTATTCAGAGGCTTTAGACTATAAGCATTTGATTCTTTGACGTGCAGAATTGAACTTACCGGCATCGACTGCTTCGCTGGTACTTTCTGCAGGTCCGGCAGTCACCTCGGCAGCTGCCGCCGAGGTCACGCTGGTCTCTGGAGCCTGGGACGTGCTATCTAAACGACGCTGGATTCTATTGTGGCAGGCAGAGCAGCACTTGGAGATGTCTTCCTTCAGTTCTACAAGGAGATACAGACATAAAGTAATGTATGATGTTAATTTACTAAATCTGATTGAAAACTTGAAATACTCAGGTAAATACAAAATCAGAGAGAAACTGAATTTATGGTTGCAAAAAGCTCTGAAAGATAATAATGAAATCATTTAACCCTTCCGGTACCGACCTACTTTTTGCTATATATAACCTCACTACGGGGTATTATTTTGCTAACTATTCCCTGCGGCCCAGACATTATTTTGCTAACTATTCCCTGCGGCCCAGACATTATTTTGCTAACTATTCCCTGCGGCCCAGACATTATTTTGCTAACTATTCCCTGCGGCCCAGACATTATTTTGCTAACTATTCCCTGCGGCCCAGACATTATTTTGCTAACTATTCCCTGCGGCCCAGACATTATTTTGAAATCAGCCAAAATTTGATAGGTTTACAGATCAGCACAAAAAATTCAGTGCTGATTTTCATAATTTAAAAAGCCAAATAAAAATCGACTATTCTCCTAACGAATAAACATTCTTCCCGAGACTATGGTGAAAGGTTATATCCTCAATTTTTTATTTATATTAGATACCCCTCTATGTGGTGTAAGTCGTCATCAATAGCGCTAGGTAGCGCCATGGAAATAACAAATACAGATCCACACAAAAAACTAAGCCATTGGTTGATTTTTTATAATTTAAAAGGCAAAGTAAAATTCGACTATTCCCCTAACGAATAAACATTCTGCCCGAGACTAAGGTGAAAGGTTATATCCTTGTTTTTGTGTTTATATTAGATACCCCTCTTTGTGGCAAATAGACGCGCTTGGGCCACAGGGAAAAAAATCTGCTGGTGAAAAAAGATGCGCTTGGGGCTCAGGGCATAAGTAGGTCACTGCAAAAAGACGCGTCGGGTACTGGAAGGGTTAATTAAATTATAAATTAAAACAGCAACTGAAATTAATTCAACTAGCCTATAACACAGCAACTGAAATGAATTCAACTAGCCTATAACACAGCAACTGAAATGAATTCAACTAGCCTATAACACAGCAACTGAAATGAATTCAACTAGCCTATAACACAGCAACTGAAATGAATTCAACTAGCCTATAACACAGCAACTGAAATGAATTCAACTAGCCTATAACACAGCAACTGAAATGAATTCAACTAGCCTATAACACAGCAACTGAAATGAATTCAACTAGCCTATAACACAGCAACTGAAATGAATTCAACTAGCCTATAACACAGCAACTGAAATGAATTCAACTAGCCTATAACACAGCAACTGAAATGAATTCAACTAGCCTATAACACAGCAACTGAAATGAATTCAACTAGCCTATAACACAGCAACTGAAATGAATTCAACTAGCCTATAACACAGCAACTGAAATGAATTCAACTAGCCTATAACACAGCAACTGAAATGAATTCAACTAGCCTATAACACAGCAACTGAAATGAATTCAACTAGCCTATAACACAGCAACTGAAATGAATTCAACTAGCCTATAACACAGCAACTGAAATGAATTCAACTAGCCTATAACACAGCAACTGAAATGAATTCAACTAGCCTATAACACAGCAACTGAAATGAATTCAACTAGCCTATAACACAGCAACTGAAATGAATTCAACTAGCCTATAACACAGCAACTGAAATGAATTCAACTAGAATATATCAATATAACAAATCAACACTGAGATATTTATTTAAATACATTTTATGTTACTCAGAGAATTTTTTCTTCAGGTTTGTTACTCACGTAGTTCCTGCATGATGGTGCTCTTCTGATCAGGTGCCAAAACATGCCAAGAGGCGGGCAGAGGTCTAAGTCTTTTGGTGCGTTTCCGAGGAGTGCGGCAAGTAGGAATGGGACAACTGAAAATTATTAAATAAGTCGAATTTGACAAACTTGCTGCCTTTGAAAATGTAGGGGAAAAAAATCTTTAACCTAAAGAATTTAAATGCTTTTATTTTGTTACTAACTTTAAAATGTAGCAGATTGGATGAACAAATAATCAAAGCAAAATAATGGTAGTGCACTTGTCACAAGTCAAATTTAATAAATGTAAAGAAGAATATTTTTGAAAATAAATTTATTTTAACTATCAATCCTTGTATAGAGTTTTTTTTTTAATAGCCGTCATTACTTGTGATGATTGAGTATAAATAGTGGTTAAAAGTGATTTAGTCAAATAACGCCGAATTATTTTTTTTACTTACTGTGTAAATCTCTTTCGCACAGTGCGGCAGTGGCAGGATCTGCAAACCCTCATGTCGTTCTGGAAGTCAGAGATGGGCACACCGTACTGGTCGCAGTTGCTGGAGGTCAGGGGTCTGCTCATGCTAAAGTTGGCCAACTCAACTTTGCACATGGCACAGTTGTGCACACCCCCTATGAATTGAACAAGAACACAATTTCATTTATGGTTCAAGATTTTACTTACGCTGTCTCCACAATCCAATTTAAGCTAAAAACAACCAGTTCTTCAAGCACTCCGTAATGGAGTTAAGAGAATTTATTGGCAAGCACATATTTAAAATCAATTATCGTACCATCAGTTTCTGCAGCAACAACTTCTCCTTCTGATATGTCTGCATCTCCACCTTTCTCCTTTTCTTCTTCTTTGACTTCTTTCTTTATCCTAAATGAAATGAACAGAAATATTAAAACTGTAAATCCAATGAAACACTTTGGATGTATAATCCTACCCCAAAATATTTAAATAGCAACATTAATTTAGTTGAAATATGGCTCTTACAGCAACTATTGTTTCATTTTTCAAAAAGTACATGAATATAACTGTAATTTTCATTATCTGATCGTATCTTTTAAAAACCTATATATGATGTGAAGCAGAACAATCAATAGTTGACATATACACAGGAATCTTAGAACAGTCTATGAATCAGACAATAACCTATTACAAATTGGAATAATAGGTACACCATAATTAAAACAGGTAACACAAGAGGTAAAACATACTCATAACAACAATTAACCATTGGTTGGATGCATTTTAAATCTCCCATCAAGACAGTTACACACCCTGGGGAATCATCATCAGTGGCGCTACAGCCCATGTAGGGCCCTGGCCTGCTCCACCACATCCTTCCATTCAGATCAATCTTTGACTTTCCACCTCCATGCGCGAACCCACAACTGGTGTAGGTCCTTCTCTATATTATTATTATTATTATTATTTGCTGTCTTATATAGCACGGTACCCCAGCCTAGGGCTAGGCTCACCACGCTGTACATAAAAATATTTTAAAAGAGACATAATCGTGACAATAACATAAAATACATATATGTAATAAAGAACAGATGTATAGAGCCGTCTGCCCCTTAGTTTCTGCCTGTATTTCACTTTTGATGCTCTACAATGCGGCATCTTTTCAATATGTCCTGTCCAGCGCAGTCTGCCTTCTTATTGTTGCGACTATGGGTGGGTCTTTGTACAATAGATATAGCTCTTGGTTTGTACAGATTCTCCAAAATCATTGCTGACACCAACATCATCTCATACCCTTCTCAAGATACAAACATGGGGGAGCCCCACCAAATAACATCTAAATTCCCACTAACCCATCACCACTTGAGCCATCCTGCCCAACCAAATGACATCCACATCACCAATTGAGCCATCCTGCACAAACAAATGACATCCACATCACCACTTACCCATCACCACTTGGGCCATCCAGCCCGACATCTGTGCCAGGCTCTGTCTTCACCTCCACCTTTCCAAGGACGCCGGCGTTGTTGCCATTGGTGGATGGTTCATCCTGCTGTTGCTGCTGCTGCTGTTGTTGCTGCTGCTGTTGTTGCTGCTGCTGTCTGAGCTGCTCTTGTTGCTGCTGCTGCTGGCGAAGCTGTTCCTGTTGCTTTAAATAAAACAAAAAGCTTATCACATGGGAAATAAATAAATTCAAGACATTTTTGTTTAACTATAATCACATATTTCAAAGTTGCTTAGCAAAATTTTTTCAGCTGTGTCGGTGGTTCAATTTAACACACAAACCAAACAGAAAGAACTTAAAAATAAAATATTTCCATTGAAGCCATGACCTGGTAATTATCTATTAAAAAAAACTGTCTTCTTGTCAGGCACCATGGAATTCTGTTATACCTGTGCTTTGGTCATGTTCCTCTTCCTTTTCATATTCTGCTTCCTCAGCAACTGCTTGTAATTCTCACTCTTCTTGGTCAGATAGTAAAATTGGACACAGTCTGGGACACTCTGCAATGTTAGGATACTTATTTTACAAATGAACACGGACCATAGTTTATATATTTTCAAATCATCACAGTCAAACAGACATAATGATTCTGCCAAAGGAAAAGTCACAGAAGTCCAATACTGTACACAGAGGTACAATACTATATAAACATTTTTAAATTAATTAAGTCAGGCTGCACATATTTCAGGTAAAAAAATTCAATAGAATAATTAAAAACTATATTAAGTTTTAAAACAAATTTGGGCTAATTCAAATATATCGTACCTCATTTCATTTGCGTGTTTATTGGGAGTTTATTTATTTGTTTTTTTTAATAGTTACATTTTCATTAATATGAAGGTGGCTAATTTTTATTGGTTGATTAATGATAATTTGAAAAATTTCATTGGTTGGTTAATTAAATATGCTAATGTGCTCCGCCATTTTAGAAGATAATTTGAGAGGATGGTCACACTGTATTTCATTAATTTTTGGATATTATTTTCGGTGAACCTGAAAAAAAGTGTGTAAAAGTGTATTCCATGAAACTGTACGTTGGGTTTTCATTATTTCTTTGTTTTATAATTAATTTTGGCCACTTTTCCTTTTTTTTTTTTTTTCATTTTCCCACTTTTCAGGATCAAAACCCAGGTTAGGCTAGGGAGAGTGTCAAAACCCAGGTTAGGCTAGGGAGAGTGTCAAAACCCAGGTTAGGCTAGGGAGAGTGTCAAAACCCAGGTTAGGCTAGGGAGAGTGTCAAAACCCAGGTTAGGCTAGGGAGAGTGTCAAAACCCAGGTTAGGCTAGGGAGAGTGTCAAAACCCAGGTTAGGCTAGGGAGAGTGTCAAAACCCAGGTTAGGCTAGGGAGAGTGTCAAAACCCAGGTTAGGCTAGGGAGAGTGTCAAAACCCAGGTTAGGCTAGGGAGAGTGTCAAAACCCAGGTTAGGCTAGGGAGAGTGTCAAAACCCAGGTTAGGCTAGGGAGAGTGTCAAAACACTGGTTCCAATAAGGTCAAAACCCTGGTTAGGGAGAGGGTCAAAACCCTGGTTAGGGAGAGGGTCAAAATCCTGGTTAGGGAGAGGGTCAAAATCCTGGTTAAGGAGGAATTTAGGGTTCAGGTTAGGTTTAGTTATAGATTTAGGGTTCAGGGATAGATTTAGGGTTCAGGTTAGGTTTAGGGATACATTTAGGTAATTTTTTTTCAGTATTTTTTAACGTTTTATTCTTAATTTTAGCAAATATGAGTTATTTTCTTTTTCCACGGCCGCCATCTTGGTTGCCCCGATCCGTGAACACGTAAAAGTTTGCGGGTCGGGGCAACCAAGATGGCGCCATGGTGAAAACACGCGGTACGATCTATTCGAATTTACCCAAATTTGATTGTTAACCTTCTAGTGGTGAGAATCATGAGAATACTAAACATCTATCTCCTATAGGAATATTATTCCCCTAACGTGCTGAGAAAGATGATATATTTGAGTGTTTATATTTTTTGTTAACAAAGATGCTACTCTTGTGTGTTGACCTTCTGTGGTAAAAAAGATGCTATCACAACAAAATTCTTGGGGCTCTGCAAGTATTTCTCTTTGAACAGTTGCCTCTCCCCCTCCGTCCACCTGGCCATGTAGTTCTGGGCCTCCTTGTGAACCTCCAGGGCATCCTCCAGCAGGCCGTTGTTATTTACAAATCTCATTTTACGCTGACGGGCATCCAGCATCATGGGCGGTATGACAGACAGACTGCGCATTTTCTTCTCTTCCTCCTGACAGATGAGAATAACTCATAGTTAAAAATCATTTTCACTGCTGTACAGAACAGTATCAAAATGTAGTGAGAAGAACAATACAAAAAAACCCCACTGTCTTCTGTAGTCTTCTTCATTTATAACATAATGTGAATTAAACTTAAAGACTAAAAAAACTCTGTCAAGAAATTTTTTTTTGGAAACACTTAATGAAACAGATCTGTTGTAATGAATCATTGATCTGTCATAATGAAACAGATGTGTTTATTGAAACAGATCTGTTGTAATGAAACAATGATCTGTCGTAATGAAACAGATGTGTTTATTGAAACAGATCTGTTGTAATGAAACAATGATCTGTCATAATGAAACAGATGTGTTTATTGAAACAGATCTGTTGTAATGAATCATTGATCTGTCGTAATGAAACAGATGTGCTTATTGAAACAGATCTGTTGCAATGAAACAATGATCTGTCGTAATGAAACAGGTGTGTTTATTGAAACAGATCTTGTTGTAATGAAACCATTGAGCTGTTGCAATGAAACAGATTAAGCAATAAACAACAATGCTACCTCCTGCTCTGTCAGGCCGTCCATGATCTGCTCCATCTCAGCATCGCTGCGGACATAGCCGCCCTGACCGCTCCTTGTGCCCTGTTTGCTAAAATGTGGACAGAGGAAAAGCCTTGAGGCAAACAAAATCTCGACCAGATTTCAACAATTTAAATAGTTCTTACCTGAGCAAGAACCAAATGTGAACTTCCAGCCATTCGTCAATTTGTAAATGACATCACAGAAAAAACAACTTTGTATGAAATTTTTTTTTTTTAATTTTATTTTTGAAAATAATCTCTACAGATGTTGTGCTTTATTGATTTTGAGCAAGTGCTTTCACTTTTAGAAAAAGATATACAGAGGAATAATTATGTTGTTGCTTGCCAGATCATTCAATGCTGAATGGCTGAAGGCTACAATTTGAATCAACAAGGAAAGATATACATATAAAAAAAAATCTCCTATCAAAATATAACAGACAATTCTCTGCTCATTTCATAGACTCTATATATAACTTATGATTGATGTGTATTCAACATTTTGTATGGCGTTTCTCTTTGTTGTATGGTGTATAAATGTTGTATGACATTCCTGTACATTCTACAATGTTCCTGTATGTTCTATGGTGTATATGTATGTTCTATGGTGTATATGTATGTTCTATGGTGTATATGTATGTTCTATGGTGTATATGTATGTTCTATGGTGTTCCTGTATGTTCTATGGTGTTCCTTTATATGGTGTTTACGTATAGTGTATGGCATTCCTGTATGTTGTATTGTGTTCCTGTATGTTGTATGGTGTTTACCTATGTTGTATGGTATTCCTGTATGTTGTATGGTGTTCCTGTATGTTGTATGGTGTTTACCTATGTTGTATGGTATTCCTGTATGTTGTATGGTGTTTATGCACATTGTATGGCATTCCTGTTTGTTTTTGGTGGTGTTGTATGGCGTTCCTGAATTAGGGGTGGCAAAATGAAGCTGTTTCACTGCTCCCATGTAATCAGCTGTACATTTGAATGGTCCATGAATCAATATTACCTCTCCTTTTCTTCTCTCAGTTTCTTGATTTCAGGAAATATCTTCTCATAAAACTCCCTCATTTTGGCTTCTTTGGCCCTGCAAGTTCAAGAAAAAACACACAAATGACACTCATAACAAGAAACATGGGACTTGACGGGACCTTCACTGAGGCACATGATTACTACAGAATCTTCTTGTTATTTCAATGTTATGGACCCACCAATCCAACGATAGGTCAACTGCCTCAATTGTAACTGATTAAAATAAAATTAATAGTTAAATCCAATCCTGTGTTTTTAATGTCCATTTGAAATAGCAAAGTCATCTCAGTGTGTTTTTAATGTCCATTTGAAATAGCAAAGTCATCTCAGTGTGTTTTTAATGTCCATTTGAAATAGCAAAGTCATCTCAGTGTGTCTTTAATGTCCATTTGAAATAGCAAAGTCATCTCAGTGTGTTTTTAATGTCCATTTGAAATAGCAAAGTCATCTCAGTGTGTTTTTAATGTCCATTTGAAATAGCAAAGTCATCTCAGTGTGTTTTTAATGTCCATTTGAAATAGCAAAGTCATCTCAGTGTGTTTTTAATGTCCATTTGAAATAGCAAAGTCATCTCAGTGTGTTTTTAATGTCCATTTGAAATAGCAAAGTCATCTCAGTGTGTTTTTAATGTCCATTTGAAATAGCAAAGTCATCTCAGTGTGTTTTTAATGTCCATTTGAAATAGCAAAGTCATCTCAGTGTGTTTTTAATGTCCATTTGAAATAGCAAAGTCATCTCAGTGTGTTTTTAATGTCCATTTGAAATAGCAAAGTCATCTCAGTGTGTTTTTAATGTCCATTTGAAATAGCAAAGTCATCTCAGTGTGTTTTTAATGTCCATTTGAAATAGCAAAGTCATCTCAGTGTGTTTTTAATGTCCATTTGAAATAGCAAAGTCATCTCAGTGTGTTTTTAATGTCCATTTGAAATAGCAAAGTCATCTCAGTGTGTTTTTAATGTCCATTTGAAATAGCAAAGTCATCTCAGTGTGTTTTTAATGTCCATTTGAAATAGCAAAGTTATCTGTGTGTTTTTAATGTCCATTTGAAATAGCAAAGTCATTTGAAATAGCAAAGTCATCTCAGTTTCATCATTCAATAACATCCTTCAGGATTCTTGAAAAATACTTTAAAAACACACACACAAAATTTGGAAATAATTCATGTCATAAAAATAGGACAGATGTATCCGATATTGACATTTGTTTACATTAAATTCAAACAATTGTTAACATGACCAGAAGATATCCTTTTTTTCTCCTCATTTGTAAACATGACTTATTTCCAACATGATTTGTTTTAGTATAGCGATTCCAGTCAGCTAAAATGTCAGTGGAAAAGGCTGGTCTGAGTTGATAACCAATTGTGTTAGTTTTTCTTAAACTTAAAAATTGCTTAGTAGGATCTGACTTTTAAATATAGCGCTCCCAAGGATTGTTTATCAAATAATCATTAGCCCTAGATAGTACCATCATGGATGGTACATAGACACAAAAGGAGAAAGGCACATGGTCCAACTATGACACCCACTCTACATTCAACACCGATTCCAGACACACAGGACAACACTATGTATATGTGACATGGCAACACTATGTATCTGTGACACACATGGCAACACTATGTATATGTGACATGACAACACTATGCATCTGTGACACACATGGCAACACTATGCATTTGTGACACACATGGCAACACTATGCATCTGTGACACACATGGCAACACTATGCATCTGTGACACATGGCAACACTATGCATCTGTGACACACATGACAACACTATGTATCTATGACACACATGGCAACACTATGCATCTATGACATGACTCTTTGCCTCACTTTTTCTTGGCGTTGTTCTCAGTTTTCTCTGTTTTCTTCAGCCAGGACTGCATCAGCTGGTCATAACGCCCTGTCAGATAGCGCTCCTGGAAATAAAATCAGGGGATTCTCAAATGAGAAGAAGAAGTCTCGCTGACCAATGACTAAATTAAATACATTGAACAGAATCATCAAATTTTTCATAATTTATACTTGATAACTTTTTTCTTGGCATCCATCTGTCTTAAAGAGATGCTGGTGTATTCTTGATGGAAATGTCTGTTACAAAACTTTAAAGATACTTGCTGTCTAAATTTGGTATAAATGCACAATTAGCATCTAAAGACTAATTTCATAAATAATTAAATAATTTTCTTTTAGAATGACAAAACGCCCCTTCCCCCAACCCCCACCATTGTCCACCACCCCCTTTAAAAATCTGTTCATCATGAGAATCCTTTGGAAAACAACAACTTCACCCTTAATATTTTGGTTTTCCATACACAAATATTTTAAATAGTCAAATACATATAAATACAATAATTTAAAGCTCAAATTCATACTACTAAATCTATTTGGCCAATTATTTCTGTACTTGACAATTTAACAGTTCCTGTTTCTTTTTATTAACTGAACTGCATTCACTTTATGGATCATTTGACAAGGCTGGAAAGTTAATGGGAAATAACTCCCACCCATGCATATAAGTAGCCTCCACTTGGTTGGTGCAGTCCCCTCTTGACAGGAAGTGGTAAGGGAAAAAACCCTGCAAACCAGCCCCAAAGGTAATTGCTTGTTGGTGCAGGTAAAGGGGGTAAAAAAATATGCAGAAGACAGACCAATGCACTGAATGTTTTGGTTTTTTGCTCCCCAGAATTTTGTGTATGTACTAGAATACCCTTTATGAAAATAGCTCAGCCCGGTGGCAACAACCGGTTGTGTTGTTCAGCCTGTAATGGTTGCAGCCCATCCAACTAAATTAATCCAGTACATCAGAGCCTTAATTTTTCTACCCACATTTGTATATTTACAGCATGAGTTTACTGCACCCTCCTTGATCAACTTGCCAAGTAGTAGACAAGACGGTCAATGAAATCTACACGCTGGTTATGGTCACCCAGTCTATCCACCCCCCCCCCCCCACACCCATCTCCTATCTCTCCCCAAAAGCTATATTACAAATTATTTCTATGCTTGTCTCTGTAAATTGTACATAAAGAAAATGTTTGACAAATGGTCCTACTTTGTCACAAGTGTTCACCTTAGCCTTACGTCAACAGACACAAACAAAGAATAATCAAAGAAAGTAAAGAAGTTTATTTGTTATCTCCAACTTAAGGAAACAAATCCACAACATTGTAATAGAGGAGAACCGTTTATATAGTATTTCAAATAACTGCATTACCAGTTCTTGTATATATCCATTAATTAATCACTGATACTAAGAATCATTTCATTATCTAATAATTTGGTCCCACTACTATAAGTTGCCTGTCCATGATGCGGCAGTCCAACAGCTCCCCACGGGACTTGCGGTGACAGTCAATACTCCACACCACTGGGACTTGCGGTGACAGTAGTCTCCCACACCCCTGAGACTTGCGGTGACAGTAGTCTCCCACACCACTGGGACTTGCGGTGACAGTAGTCTCCCACACCACTGGGACTTGCGGTAACAGTAGTCTCCCACACCACTGGGACTTTCGGTGACAGAATCCTCCCACACCACTGGGACTTGCGGTGACAGTAGTCTCCCACACCACTGGGACTTGCGGTGACAGTAGTCTCCCACACCCGTGGGACTTGCGGTGACAGTAGTCTCCCACACCACTGGGACTTGCGGTGACAGTAGTCTCCCACACCACTGGGACTTGCGGTGACAGTAGTCTCCCACACCACTGGGACTTGCGGTAACAGTAGTCTCCCACACCACTGGGACTTTCGGTGACAGAATCCTCCCACACCACTGGGACTTGCGGTGACAGTAGTCTCCCACACCCGTGGGACTTGCCGTGACAGTAGTCTCCCACACCCGGTCATACCACTACATCATGGTTAACAAGGGCATCTTGAGAATGGCTTCCCCAGAGGTCATTATTTTAATTTTAACGCTGCCTCATACAGGATTTGTAAGTTAGCAGAAATCAGAAACGGTGTTAACTTGGGGTAAGGGGAAAATTTAAAAAATGGGGGAGGGGGGAGGCTGAAGGTAGTGGGGAGGGGGGTGTGAGAAAGAAAAGTTAAAAAAGAAGAAAGGGTGAAAAATTAAACTACAAAAGCTGAGATATTCCTTTTCTTGAGCACACACTGGCCAGAAAGGTAATATGAAAACAAGCTCAAGAGACACGTTGTAAGTGTAAAGGGACATGGGTGGTTTCCTAGTGCATTTGAAAACAGTTGGTCTCTCCTGGGGGCTGTTGTTATCTCCCCTGTTCATCTACACCTTATGAGCCAGGGACACTCGGTGCACGGGGACACTAGGTGCATACTTGAAAGTCCCCCCACCCCACCCTCCTAACCAGCAGGAAATGTAGGCGGGTCAGATCCTGCAATGTGTTTAGGAGTAATATTGGATAACCTAGTGCAGTTATCTCACTCTAGTTAATCATAAGATAGTATTAAACCTCTCTCTTGGCGCTCAGGCAGGTACAGGCCCCTGTTCACACAAACTTGAAACAATACAGCATACATTGCAGAGTATGTTAATTATAGCGAAATCTAAATAATTTAAACACCCCATGCAATGAACATATTACAGTACCACTCTTGTTTACTTTACATAATAAGTTTGTCTAAAAGTCAAACTACTAACTCGGATTCTTCGAGCCTGGTGTCGCTTTTTGAGGTGCAGGATAAGTCTTGCCCGAAACTCCTTGTGTCTGCAATAGAGAAAAACAGAAGCTTTGTCAGATCTGACATGTGTTGGGTCAGAGGAAACATGACAATTCAACATAGACCTGCCTCCTACTGTCAGAGGAAACATGACAAT
Organism: Omphiscola glabra; assembly: GCA_964017045.1. Classification (NCBI taxonomy): domain Eukaryota; kingdom Metazoa; phylum Mollusca; class Gastropoda; family Lymnaeidae; genus Omphiscola; species Omphiscola glabra. The sequence continues at coordinate 4,761,586 of OZ024803.1, read as the reverse complement.
TCAACATAGACCTGCCTCCTACTGTCAGAGGAAACATGACAATTCAACATAGACCTGCCTCCTACTGTCAGAGGAAACATGACAATTCAACATAGACCTGCCTCCTACTGTCAGAGGAAACATGACAATTCAACATAGACCTGCCTCCTACTGTCAGAGGAAACATGACAATTCAACATAGACCTGCCTCCTACTGTCAGAGGAAACATGACAATTCAACATAGACCTGCCTCCTGCTGTCGGGTAGAGAGGATTCAGCTTCAGCTTTGACACAGCCCCAAGCACAAGGATTAACAACAAGCACAAGGATTAACAACAAGCACAAGAATTAACAACAAGCACAAGGATTAAGTACAAGATCTTGGTACGGAAAAGCTTTCTATTAAAGGGCAAGAGTAAGAGTTTTTTTTTTATAACTGGCTTTAACTTTACTGTAGCTATTAGTGAGAGCTTTTAACTTTACTGTAGCTATTAGTGAGAGCTTTTAACTTTACTGTAGGTATTAGTGAGAGCATTTAACTTTACTGTAGCTATTAGTGAGAGCATTTAACTTTACTGTAGGTATTAGTGAGAGCATTTAACTTTACTGTAGCTATTAGTGAGAGCTTTTAACTTTACTGTAGCTATTAGTGAGAGCTTTTAACTTTACTGTAGGTATTAGTGAGAGCATTTAACTTTACTGTAGCTATTAGTGAGGGCTTTTAACTTTTGTCTCCAAGAAGCATCTCAAAACACATCGGTGAAACGAACTCTGGGAGGAAACCGAGAAGACCGAACGATGAGGAGAGAATATTGTTCCTGATAGGTGAGAGCATGTCCGTGGATGTCAAGGTGAGGACAGGTGCATCCCGTAGAATTGGAAATTAACTGTCTTTAGACATTAGTGGGGATAAAGAGATTCTTCATCTGGCGGCTGATGAACCCAAGTTTAAGGAACAAACACATTCAAGGCAGAACACATGGACCAGTTATGTAAAACTACTAGAAGATTCAATACAAAACTACAAGAACAGTTGGGTCATTACTAAACAACCAAAAGTGTCACAACAGAAGATAAAGTACTTTTTAGCCAACAACAAAGTACATTTTGGCCAACAACTAAGTACATTTTGGCCAACAACAAAGTACATTTTGGCCAACAAAACATGGTTCAACACAAAGTACATTTTGGCCAACAACAAAGTATATTTTGGCCAACAACAAAGTACATTTTGGCCAACAAAGCATGGTTCAACACAAAGTACATTTTGGCCAACAACAAAGTATATTTTGGCCAACAACAAAGTACATTTTGGCCACAAAGCATGGCAAGATGAGTTGTAAAGCATCTACTCACTTTTTGATATTTTCATGATAGACAGGCGTGTCAGACGGTTGGTGATACAAGGGCTGAAAAACAACAACAAGTTCTTGGAATTATAAAGTTTGCAGCTGTCTAAGAATCACAGACAATTAGCAATTCTGAATGTCAAAGTAGGTATTAAGTAGACTCTTATCTCTTACTTACAGTTATGTCAACATTGGTATTAAGTAGACTTATCTCTTACTTACAATTATGTCAAAGTAGGTATTAAGTAGACTTATCTCTTACTTACAATTATGTCAAAGTAGGTATTAAGTAGACTTATCTCTTAGGTATTAAGTAGACTTATCTCATACTTAAAGTTATAATGTACATCATCCACTCTGTATTTTAAGTAAATACAAACTGCCATGTTTATTATAGTTTTGACAGTATGCAAACACCACCCATAAACCCCTTCATATCTTACCAGTTCAATTTTTGGTCCCATCTGTTTAAACACCACCCATAAATCCCTGCATATCTTACCAGTTCAATCTTTGGTCCCATCTGTTTAAACACCACCCATAAACCCCTGCATATCTTACCAGTTCAATCTTTGGTCCCATCTGTTCCATCACCACCCATAAACCCCTGCATATCTTACCAGTTCAATCTTTGGTCCCATCTGTTCCATCACCACCCATAAACCCCTGCATATCTTACCAGTTCAATCTTTGGTCCCATCTGTTCAAACACTTTGTGAGCTACCTCAGCTTTCTTCTGCAAGTCAACAAAAAAACAAACAAATATTAACTATAGAAATTTCTGTACATGACCTCGGCAAATCATTATTCCTGAATCTTACATAGAAAAGATTTTCAAAAGAAATATGATTCAGTGGTGTGGATCCTGAATCCTTTAATCAGAGGGACTCTTTCCTTACTAAGCAAACATATTTCAGCCATTCAAAAGGAAACTTTGGCTCAAGTCATTTTTTCCAGAGATTAAACGTGATTAAAAGTTTCATTAGTGCAAAGACACTACAAATAATTGTCTAAATTAGCTGACATATAAACATAGAGAAATGTTTAGACCACAATAATCATGTCATTTCCCATTGTTACGAAGATTATAAAAAAAATCATAACCATAGAACAGCTTTGTTTTAAAAAAAAAAATTGTATTGGTGAGTTTAGGAATGCATATGTGTATATCACCATGGGTAGAATGAGATGAAGACACTAAGACTGTTAAGATGTGTATATCACCATGGGTGGAATGAGATGAAGACACTAAGACTATTAAGATGTGTATATCACCATGGGTGGAATGAGATGAAGACACTAAGACTATTAAGATGTGTATATCACCATGGGTGGAATGAGATGAAGACACTAAGACTGTTAAGATGTGTATATCACCATGGGTGGAATGAGATGAAGACACTAAGACTATTAAGATGTGTATATCACCATGGGTGGAATGAGATGAAGACACTAAGACTGTTAAGATGTGTATATCACCATGGGTGGAATGAGATGAAGACACTAAGACTATTAAGATGTGTATATCAACATGAGGTATGAACATCAATTGGAATGAAGTGTGCCGCTTCACCGTGGCCACCCCTTACCCTGTTCTCTGCATAAATGATTTGGGCAATGCTCTGATGCTTTGGCTCGTAGGTCAACTCATGGTCATGTGCCTTCTCCTCGTGTGGCTTGTTCTTGTTCTCCAGCAGCTGGGCCTGCAGATGTTTACAAACACTCAACATTTCATTTAATGGTTCCCTCGGCCCTATATGTTTCAATCCTAAAGTCTGTACAGTTAACAAAGTTTAGCAAGACCAAATAACTGATATTAAAATGTCTGATATTAAAATGTCTGATGCTAAAATGTCTGATATTAAAATGTCTGATATTATTACAAATGTCTGATATTAAAATGTCTGATATAAAATGTCTGACATTAAAATTTCTGATATTAAAATGTCTGATATTAAAATGTCTGATATTAAAATGTCTGATATTAAAATGTCTGATATTAAATGTCTGACATTAAAATGTCTGATATTAAAATGTCTGATATTAAATGTCTGATATTAAAATGTCTGATATTAAAATGTCTGGGGCACCATTCATGTTAAACCTATTACCTCAAGTGATAATTTAATAAATAATAAAACATTCAAATAAAAATAGAACTTTTGAAGGGTATCTCCATGTTCATATGTTCATTGTTCCAGTACGAACCAAGTGTCAAACAGTCATAAAGTAGCAACTGGAATCCAAACAAATTATCTTTAAGAAGCACTGTACCTGTTAACTAAATCACTTTCAGTTGTATAGAGCTGTACCTGTTACCTGAACCACTTTCAGTTGAATAGAGCTGTACCTGTCACCTAAACCACTTTCAGTTGTATAGAGCTGTACCTGTTAACTATACCACTTCCAGTAGTACAGAACAATACCTGTTTCTTCTTGAGCTTGGATATCTGCTGCTCCACATTGACCATGTCCCTGTCCACCTTGTCAATGTTGGCCAAAAGCTCCTCACGCAGGATCTTGTTGGCTGGATCCTCCTGGGGGAGTATGGGGGAGATCGCCTCCACCTGGGGGGTGTAGGCTGGTTCCTGAAATCAAAATCACATCACATAAGTGAAAGCATTTGGATCCTGTACAGTAGCACAGATTCAAAAATATTGCCACGGAACAGAATTTTTTGCAATATTCACAATGCATTTGACGACATCAAAAATAAACGCCCAAGCTGCATTCCTATGTTCTCAAACCAGAGGAAACAGCTGCCCAAGTCCTGTTGGCCAAGACGTTCCTCACCACCTGCAACAGCCGTATCCAGCATGATTCTTCATCCTGGACCCAGAAACCAATGAGAAAAAATGGCATGATTCAGGTCGGTTAACATGAGGGTTAAGTCCAACTCTTCAGGTGTTCATGACATGATTCAGGTCGGTTAACATGAGAGTTAAGTCCAACTATTCAGGTGTTCAATGTGAAGGTAAAATTAGTGGTTTCTTCTCTTTTCATAATGCTGCCATTCATTTTAAAACAAAAGAGGGTATGGGGGATGTCTACAGCTTTTCAATAACCAACCCATGGGTCATGATCCCAACTAGGGTTATGAAGGGCTTTCTGTGGAGTCGCTTGGCTGAGACAGTCATAATAATTTTTATTGAATGATTTTTGATATATTTTCATTTTCAATCAGGGGTCACAGGTCACTTTGCTTCTATAAAATGGGATAATGGGTTATTATGCTTCCATAAAATGGGATAATGGGTTATTATGCTTCCATAAAATGGGATAATGGGTTATTATACTTCCATAAAATGGGATAATGGGTTATTATGCTTCTATAAAATGGGATAATGGGTTATTATGCTTCAATAAAATGGGATAATGGGTTATTATGCTTCTATAAAATGGGATAATGGGTTATTATGCTTCCATAAAATGGGATAATGGGTTATTATGCTTCCATAAAATGGGATAATGGATTATTATGCTTCTATATAATGGGATAATGGGTTATTATGCTTCCATAAAATGGAATTATGGGTTATTATGCTTCTATAAAATGGGATAATGGATTATTATGCTTCTATATAATGGGGTTATGGGTTATTATGCTTCTATAAAATGGGATAATGGGTTATTATGCTTCCATAAAATGGGATAATGGGTTATTATGCTTCTATAAAATGGGATAATGGGTTATTATGATTCTATAAAGTGGGATAATCAGTTATTATGCTTGTATAAAATGGGATTATGGGTTATTATCCTTCTATAAAATTGGATGTGTTATTCAGTCCTTCTTGTTCTTGCATCTTATATAAATTTGTTAATATTTAAACAAATTAAGTTAGATAGTCTTGTGGTAGAATTAAATGAACATGAACTAAACATTGTTGAAATGTGTTTATGCACTTTATAACAACCTCCCCACCCCCTTAATAATTAAAAAAAATTCTAGCAACAAGAGATTTATTTATCGTCAAATCCAAGACAATTTATGCGCAGCAGGTGCTCTCACCCTCTTCACTTCAACATCCACATGCAATGGCTGGGTCAAGTCAGGCCGATCAGAAGGCCTTGGACGCTTGATGGCAGTCGGTCCAATATCCACAGCAGAGTGGTGCGATGCAGGCGGTGCCCCGGCACTCTGGCTTGGCCCGGCGCCTGACAGGCCTGGAATGGCTGCCAGGTTGTCCTGAGTGTATCGTGATGGGTAAACATCATTTACAGCTCTGGGGAGGACAAATTTGTTTTTTTGTTAGAACATTCATGGGCACTGTATACAATAAAGATAAAACATTTACGCCACTGTATCCACTGGAGATACAAACCTTTATAGGCACTGTATCCACTGGAGATACAAACCTTTATAGGCACTGTATCCACTGGCGATACAAACCTTTATAGGCACTTTATCCAATGGAGATACAAACCTTTATAGGCACTGCATCCAATGGAGATAGCAAGGTGAGATATAAATACATTAAAACATGTGAATCAAGATAGTGTTTGGGATTTTTAAAAATCTAAATATCTGTGCTACAGCTATGGTTTTATATCATTTTTATACAAATCACTTCCAGATGCATACTCAGGGAAAACTGTGTGTGTTGTGGTGGGGAAAGTTAAGAGAAAACTTCACCAGTCAACAAAAATAATGTCATGAGCTTATACAAATAAATGAATGTAACATCTCTGGAGCTTAATGATTATTTGTTTTCTCAAATGGCTATTTGTTGCTGGTGTGATGATTATTTTTATTCTTGGAAAGGGGGTGGGTGTGGAAGGGGGTTTAGAATGTGTTCAGTGTTGGCTCTGAAGGCAAGTGTTATGTAGGTGACGTGTTTGCTCAATTCTTTCCACATGCTGTGAACTCTGTTTGACCCAATTAGGCGTACGGCGCTATTCTTATGGTGTAAGGTAGCTAAAAAAATAGTCCTCCCTTTGACCTTGGCTAAAACTAAATTTATGGCCTGTTTCATTATTCGAACATTGTAGAAGATTGGAGAAAAGGCCAGAAGCGAGTACAATGCGTAAGGCGGTTCTAGAGACATCAGTAGGAAATGACTATAAAAAGGCCGATAGATTGAATGTAAGAGAGGCAGATCATTTATCACGAGACTTGGAGCGTGTGTTATATTTGTGCTACTAGACGGTGCTTTGTTTACTGTGTGTGTGTAGATTTCTTTTCACCATTGTACCACGTTTGCACATTGTGTTTTTATTTGTACCACGTTTGCACATTGTGTTTTTATTAACATCGTACCGCTACCAGACAAAACAATATACTGTAAGTCAATAGTTTAATTATAGTTCTTTTGATTTCATAATTTATTATAATTAACACATTAAAACTTATTCATTGTAATTAGCCCTGGTTTGAGTATCGTATTCTTTGTTTTTGTAGTTATCATTTGGTATCGTCTTTTGTTATGTACTGTTTTAGAACGAGCCATACACTTAAATAAGAGATTAAATTCTCCATATCAATAACAGCCCGTAACACAAGTGAACACTTCAAAAAAAAAAAGTGAAGTGACCAAATATAACATTAAGACGTCAAAAATGTCATTTAATGAGCCAAAGTACATTCAAGTAGCTCTTTTATTTTGTAAGCCAGTGGGTTTCACACCACGGTAACATTGATCTCAGTGGGTTGGACATCACAGTTACAGCAATCTCAGTGGGTTTGACACCACGGTGACATTAATCCATGTGAGTTTGACACCACAGTTAAATTGATCTAAGTGGGTTTGACACCACGGTTACATTGATCTAAGTGGGTTTGACACCACGGTTACATTGATCTAAGTGGGTTTGACACCACGGTTACATTGATCTAAGTGGGTTTGACACCACGGTTACATAGATCTAAGTACGAGGATCTAACCACTTCCTGTGCGGTTCTGCACTTCTATTTTTCTAACACCGGCTGACATAGACAGCTTGCACCGGCTGACATAGACACAGCTTGCACCGGCTGACATAGACACAGCTTGCACCGGCTGAAATATACACAGCTTGAACCGGCTGACATAGACACAGCTTGCACCGGCTGACATAGACACAGCGTGCACCGGCTGACATAGACACAGCGTGCACCGGCTGACATAGACACAGCTTGCACCGGCTGACATAGACACAGCGTTCACCGGCTGACATAGACACAGCTTGCACCGGCTGACATAGACACAGCGTTCACCGGCTGACATAGACACAGCTTGCACCGGCTGACATAGACACAGCTTGAACCGGCTGACATAGACACAGCTTGCACCGGCTGACATAGACAAGTCACGGCGAATGTGTTTCCCATCCTGTACCCAATGTCTTTCATGTCTTGCGGGGTCATATATCGGGCCGTGCATTGATCGGGACCCCGGTGGCACGGTGCGATAAACTTTCGAATAGACATTCATACACGCGTTCGGTCCATTGTTAATGGCGGTGTAAATGACGGTGTTGGTGTAACGTGGCTGCTGTGTACCGGGTTCACCGCCCAGAATAAGTGCATGCACTTCAGTAAAGCTGTCACAAGGGATGTTGACAATGTTGTTGTCAGGACATGCACTCGAATCAAAGTCCACAAGGATATAAGAGTATAGACTATATAAACAAAAAACAATCGCTCAGTTCTCTTACAAGAATCACGCGCACCACACCAAGAAGAATATTAACAGACGCTTTGGGCCGGGGGGGGGGGGGGGGGGGAGATAGGAAGAAAATAGCTGTACGTTATTTCTAAAGCATAATTTCTCAAATCCAAAGTGAAAAGGGGTGGTATGTGACAGCGGCACATCCACCAACACCTAAAGTGAAAAGGGGTGGTATGTGACAGCGGCACATCCACCAACACCCAAAGTGAAAAGGGGTGACATGTGACAGCGGCACATCCACCGACCCCTGACCTGGAAAGCGCCCGACACAAAGTTAGGATAATCCTAAACGAAAAGCTACACGTTGTTACACAAATTAAACAACCACGAACAGTCACACATTTATTTATCTAAATATTGCAGGGGATGGTTATAGACCGCGGGGGTTCTCAACCCCGCGCCCCCCAAGCTCCTTCCTCCAAAAAAAAATACGGAAATAGAAAACGACCTTTAATAATCTTTATAAGTGAGTGTGTTGCGGCCCCTGATTAGCCATTAAATCATCATGATCTGGCTCTTCGAATGATCCAAATTAGCCCCTTCAGACAAGTAGTTTGAGATTCCTGGTATAAGACCCCAACATTTCCAAACTGTTTCATTGTAGATATTAATAATTCCCTTTCATAGATATCAGCGCATTGAACAGTGTGACCCTCCCACTCCCACCCCCACTTTTTATGTTAACACAGTATATCAGTGAAATCCCGCCATTACCTTCTCATCACGCCCCGGGCCCTTCCATTGACATAAAACACAAAGAACGGCCATACAACGCGTTTGCACCCTGTAACACTCGACGCGATGAACTTGTGGGTGAGAAGCAGACCGGTCAATCACTTTAATGTAGCGTCAATTGTTACACGATCAAGGTCTGTTACTCTGTGTCTTACAGTGCGTTGGCGTTGGTGTGTATGTATGTGTGTCGGCGGGTTGTTCGATCCTCTTTTAACTCCACCTGTATTAAGTAGTTTATCAATAACGTATTTAGATAAACTTGGTTAACACGTGTCGTCTAACTTGGGAAAGAGACAAGCTTCACCGCCGCGAATCCGCCGACAATGCTGTTTGTCCCCGACCATGCTGTTTGTCCCCGACCATTCTGTTTGTCCCCGACTATGCTGTTTGTCCCCGACTATGCTATTTGTCCCCGACTATGCTGTTTGTCCCCGACCATGCTGTTTGTCCCCGACCCCGACCATGCTGTTAGTCCCCGACTATGCTGTTTGTCGCCGACCATGCTGTTTGTCCCCGACCATGCTGTTTGTCCCCGACTATGCTGTTTGTCTCCGACTATGCTGTTTGTCTCCGACTATGCTGTTTGTCCCCGACTATGCTGTTTGTCCCCGACTATGCTGTTTAGGGTACGCCAGGGAATCCCCACCATACATTAATTCAAAGTAGGGCTCCTCGAGTCCAAAAGGCTGAGAACCACCGGTCTGCGCGATTAACTAACTTTAAAGCAGCCTGTCACATCATGACAATGTTACCATTATATCTTGGAGTTACGTGCACTTTAAACAAATGCTCCAGTGAATAGACAAAGTAAACCAAAGAATTCGACCAACGCGGCATTAGCTTCAATTGCTGCTAATTATTTATTATTTGTATAATTTGCGCTACGAATCGACTTTTTTTTGGTTACATTGAGCACCATAACGTGGACGTTGATATCTCTTGGTTACATTGAGCACCATAACGTGGACGTTGATATCTCTTGGTTACATTGAGCACCATAACGTGGACGTTGATATCTCTTGGTTACATTGAGCACCATAACGTGGACGTTGATATCTCTTGGTTACATTGAGCACCATAACGTGGACGTTGATATCTCTTGGTTACATTGAGCACCATAACGTGGACGTTGATATCTCTTGGTTACATTGAGCACCATAACGTGGACGTTGATATCTCTTGGTTACATTGAGCACCATAACGTGGACGTTGATATCTCTTGGTTACATTGAGCACCATAACGTGGACGTTGATATCTCTTGGTTACATTGAGCACCATAACGTGGACGTTGATATCTCTTGGTTACATTGAGCACCATAACGTGGACGTTGATATCTCTTGGTTACATTGAGCACCATAACGTGGACGTTGATATCTCTTGGTTACATTGAGCACCATAACGTGGACGTTGATATCTCTTGGTTACATTGAGCACCATAACGTGGACGTTGATATCTCTTGGTTACATTGAGCACCATAACGTGGACGTTGATATCTCTTGGTTACATTGAGCACCATAACGTGGACGTTGATATCTCTTGGTTACATTGAGCACCATAACGTGGGCGTTGATATCTCTTGGTTACATTGAGCACCATAACGTGGACGTTGATATCTCTTGGTTACATTGAGCACCATAACGTGGACGTTGATATCTCTTGGTTACATTGAGCACCATAACGTGGACGTTGATATCTCTTGGTTACATTGAGCACCATAACGTGGACGTTGATATCTCTTGGTTACATTGAGCACCATAACGTGGACGTTGATATCTCTTGGTTACATTGAGCACCATAACGTGGACGTTGATATCTCTTGGTTACATTGAGCACCATAACGTGGACGTTGATATCTCTTGGTTACATTGAGCACCATAACGTGGACGTTGATATCTCTTGGTTACATTGAGCACCATAACGTGGACGTTGATATCTCTTGGTTACATGTATTATTTAAAGAGATGAACTGTTTTATAACCAGGGGCCGAAATAGGGTTAATGAAGGAATGTCCGTACGAAATCAAGTGTTTAGTGTGACTGGACTAACAAACGCTTTCTTTGAGCTGGACGAAGATGGGTTAGAAGAAATGGATTTTAAACGCGGCGGGGGGGGGGGGGGGGGGGGGGAGGGGAGAGAGAGAGAGAGAGAAAGAGAGAGAGAGAGAGAGAAGAAGAAGAAGAAGACTAGGAAGCAGGTCTATGGAGCCTACAAAAATGTCTTAACATATAGAACTCAGTAACGCCCAGTTTCAATTGTTTCGACTTTTAAAGGGTTAAATATTTAAAAACATATCTTCCCCCCCCCCACCCCATCTCGTAATGACTTTTTTTGTAGCAACACTGATATAAGAAGAAGCTTGAACTTTTGAGTAGGCCATTAAAAGAATGAGACGTAATAACGGTAGGTCGATGAGATTGCACTGGATAAACCAGTCAACAACAACTGCACGAGAGGGCTTCGGGGTCTGCCCTGGACCGGTCCATGTTCGACAAGACTGGATTAGCGAATGGAGCCAGTGATTCACCGGACCCTTCCCACAACACCCACACGGAAGGTTCTTAACATTTGTCCATGTTCTCTGGAGTTCAAACTTACATTATTGATTGCTTAAAATCAATAGTATTTCAACTTGATGGAACTGTCAGTTCGATTTGCAGATAATAGTAATATATAAGCCGTGAAATGACAGGGTCAAGTATCAATGAGATGAGTGGGTAAAGTATCAATGAAATCACTGGGTCAAGTATCAATTGAATGAGTGGGTCAAGTATCAATGATATGAGTGGGTCAAGTATCAATGAAATCACTGGGTCAAGTATCAATGAAATTAATGGGTCAAGTATCAATTAAATGAGTGGGTCAAGTATCAATTAAATGAGTGAGATATTGTGCAGTGCTTTAGTAGCCATAACAGTTTGGTTCCAATTACTAAACGTTTTCGTGGACAAAATTGAAGGGGTAAAAAACTAAAAGAGGACATTAGATGGACCAGAGGTATGGCTTAATACCAGTGTCTTTTAAGGACATTAGATGGACCAGGGGAATGGCTTAATACCAGTGTCTTTTAAGGACATTAGACGGACCAGAGGAATGGCTTTATACCAGTGTCTTTAAATGACATTAGATGGACCAGGGGAATGGCTTAATAACAGTGTCTTTTAAGGACATTAGATGGACCAGAGGAATGGCTTAATACCAGTGTCTTTATAGGACATTAGATGGACCAGGGGAATGGCTTAATACCAGTGTCTTTTAAGGACATTAGATGGAGCAGGGGAATGGCTTAATACCAGTGTCTTTTAAGGACATTAGATGGACCAGGGGAATGGCTTAATACCAGTGTCTTTTAAGGACATTAGATGGACCAGAGGAATGGCTTAATACCAGTGTCTTTTAAGGACATTAGATGGACCAGGGGCTTTATACCAGTGTCTTTAAATGACATGAGATGGACAAGAGGAATGGCTTGATACCAGTGTCTTTTAAGGACATTAGACGGACCAGAGGAATGGCTTTATACCAGTGTCTTTAAATGACATTAGATGGACCAGGGGAATGTCTTAATACCAGTGTCTTTTAAGGACATTAGATGGACCAGAGGAATGTCTTAATACCAGTGTCTTTATAGGACATTAGATGGACCAGAGGAATGGCTTTATATCAGTGTCTTTTAAGGACATTAGATGGACCAGTGGAATGGCTTAATACTAGTGTCTTTTAAGGACATTAGATGGACCAGGGGAATGGCTTAATACCAGTGTCTTTTAAGGACATTAGATGGACCAGAGGAATGGCTTAATACCAGTGTCTTTAAAGGACATTAGATGGACCAGAGGAATGGCTTAATACCAGTGTCTTTTAAGGACATTAGATGGACCAGAAGAATGGCTTAATACCAGTGTCTTTTAAGGACATTAGATGGACCAGGGGAATGGCTTAATACCAGTGTCTTTTAAGGACATTAGATGGACCAGGGGAATGGCTTAATACCAGTGTCTTTTAAGGACATTAGATGAACCAGAGGAATGGCTTAATACCAGTGTCTTTTAAGGACATTAGATGGACCAGAAGAATGGCTTAATACCAGTGTCTTTTAAGGACATTAGATGGACCAGGGGAATGGCTTAATACCCGTGTCTTTTAAGGACATTAGATGGACCAGGGGAATGGCTTAATACCAGTGTCTTTATAGGAAATTAGATGGACCAGAGGAATGGCTTAATACCAGTGTCTTTTAAGGACATTAGATGGACCAGGGGAATGGCTTAATACCAGTGTCTTTATAGGACATTAGATGGACCAGAGGAATTGCTTTATAGCAGTGTCTTTTAAGGACATTAGATGGACCAGAGGAATGGCTTAATACCAGTGTCTTTTAAGGACATTAGATGGTCCAGGGGAATGGCTTAATACCAGTGTCTTTTAAGGACATTAGATTGACCAGAGGAATGGCGTAATACCAGTGTCTTTTAAGGACATAAGATGGACCAGAGGAATGGCTTAATACCAGTGTCTTTATAGGACAATAGATGAACCAGGGGAATGGATTATTACCAGTGTCTTTTAAGGACATTAGATGGACCAGAGGCATGGCTTAATACCAGTGTCTTTTAAGGACATTAGATGGACCAGGGTAATGGCTTAATACCAGTGTCTTTTAAGACATTAGATGGACCAGGGGAATGGCTTAATACCAGTGTCTTTATAGGACATTAGATGGACCAGAGGAATTGCTTAATATCAGTGTCTTTTAAGGACATTAGATGGACCAGAGGAATGGCTTAATACCAGTGTCTTTTAAGGACTGTAGATGGACCAGGGGAATGGATTATTACCAGTGTCTTTTAAGTACATTAGATGAACCAGAGGAATGGCGTAATACCAGTGTCTTTTAAGGATATAAGTTGGACCAGGGGAATGGCTTAATACCAGTGTCTTTATAGGACATTAGATGGACCCGGGGAATGGCTTAATACCAGTGTCTTTTAAGGACATTAGATAGACCAGAGGAATGGCTTAATACCAGTGTCTTTTAAGGACATTAGATGGACCAGGGGAATGGCTTAATACCAGTGTCTTTATAGGACATTAGATGGACCAGGGGAATGGCTTAATACCAGTGTCTTTAAATGACATTAGATGGACCAGGGGAATGGCTTAATACCAGTGTCTTTTAAGGACATTAGATGGACCAGGGGAATGGCTTAATACCAGTGTATTTTAAGGACATTAGATGAACCAGAGGAATGGCTTAATACCAGTGTCTTTTAAGGACATTAGATGGACCAGAAGAATGGCTTAATAACAGTGTCTTTTAAGGACATTAGATGGACCAGGGCAATGGCTTAATACCAGTGTCTTTTAAGGACATTAGATGGACCAGGGGAATGGCTTAATACCAGTGTCTTTTAAGGACATTAGATGGACCAGAGGAATGGCTTAATACCAGTGTCTTTTAAGGACATTAGATGGACCAGAGGAATGGCTTAATACCAGTGTCTTTTAAGGACATTAGATGGACCAGGGGAAATGGCTTAATACCAGTGTCTTTATAGGACATTAGATGGACCAGGGGAATGGCTTAATACCAGTGTCTTTATAGGACATTAGATGGACCAGAGGAATGGCTTAATACCAGTGTCTTCGTTTACACGAAACATCACTGATGTGTGTGTTCTAAGAACCACGGCATTCTGTCAGATAAGCTCATCTTCAATAGCGTGCTTAAGGTCACAAAGGGTTTGTTCGGAAGTTATCTCTGCCTGTGTCACTACTACCAGTGACAGTGTGACATGACAGCTGTTCTGCGCTGACGGAACGAGTGTCACAAGAGGAGGAGACATGTGTAGATTGCACTGCGCAACAATTTTGGGGAACTTGTTAGGGTGTGACGTCTACACTCTGGGCACAAAACTATTCTTTGAGTGACACAAATACGATTGCGTGGCCCATGTCATGTATGAGACTGCAAGGGCTGCCCTTATAATGAGACTAATCAGTGTAATGGGAGCCTTGTAAAGATAATAATAGAGTTTCCATGTAATGAGCTTATAATGGGGGCCCACGTAATAAGAATGTGAATGTGTCTTTGTACCCAAATTTGTAATTGGGTCCTTGTACTGAGATAACCCTAACCCTAACCCGGTGGCCCTAATACTAAGACTGCAAGGGTGGCCTTAATACTAAGACTGCAAGGGTGGCCTTAATACTACGACTGCAAGGGTAACCCCAATACTAAGACTACAAGGGTGGTCCTGGTACTTAGACCCCTTAATTGGCCCCATGACACAGAAATGTCTGCTCACCTATCTCTGTCCAAGGCAGCAGCGTGGTGGTAGTGTTCGGGCGGTAACAGCGAAGGCCTCCGCCTGGTGACCTGCATGTACTCATTGTTGGACCCACGGTCACGAAACTCACGGGACTGCTCAGCCTGAAACAAAAAAATTTGGCCAGAATTAAGAAGAGTGGCAAGATGTCAAAAGTAAGAAGAGTGGTCAGATGTCAGAATTAAGAAGAGCGGTCAGAAGAAAAGTGACGCTTGTTCTAATAGCTGTGTGTGACCAGAGGACGTAACGCATGGTAAATTAAATCATCTGAACAATCAAGCCATCTGTACAGTATGCACTTGTCTAATTATGATTATATTGCTGGAGCAATTATATAATAACTATGTTAAAAGGAGAGAAACATTTTTAGACAAATAATTTTAAGGACATTTTTTTTAATGGCGTTGCTCCTGATCACTATTTTGCCCAAAAATCTTTGAGACCCCCTTCCCCCTTTTTTATTTTGTATCACGTCAAAATCTGGTGCCGTTTGGCCTGTATCACTCTCAGTTACAGGTCATGACTTGGATGCTATGAGCATTTCGTGAAATGAAAATAATAAATATAATAAACGCTTCTATCAATAAGAAAGCCAAGCTTTGTAAGGAGCAACATTTCGTATACCTCTGTGTTAAATAAAGAAACGTCACATTTGGAGAGGTTTTTAAATGTGGCAGCAAGTTTCATCCAAAGACATTCTAACCTTTCCACAAACACAGACAAACAACAGTATATATGTACCTACACAAACCTTTCCACAAACACACAAAAAACAACGTTACGTATGTACCAACACAAACCCTTTCCACAAACAACAGTACGTGTATACCTACACAAACTCTTCCCACAAACACATACAAACAACAGTATGTAACACAAACAACAGTATGTATATACCTACAAGAATCCTTTCCGCCTCGCAAATTTTCCTCATAAAATTTCCCATCTACCCTCACAGGAGCCCATGCAGTCGGTTTTCTCCTTCCAACACGATACGACATAATCGATTCCTCATAAATCCTCCTCAGCCGAATACCACACTTGACGAGGCTAACACATTCAAGAATGTACAAGCAAACGCCGGGACCGCACACTTAAATATAATCTAATTATTCCAAATGGTCAGTCAGCACAAAGGGTCAGTGAGGACGGATCACTCGCTCATATGTTTCAACGTTTTTTTAAAAGATATAACTGTGAACACAACAAACTATATTAATTTAGCTAAACCGACAGAATTGATTCCACCAAGTTATCGGCATGAGTCAGGAACTGGCCAAGATAATAACACATTGGAACGATTACAGTGGAGTATCGTAACAACTGAAGTCAAGATTCGAAACAAGAAACAGATCATCCCGTACTGGATTACACGTGACACATGTGTATTATAGAATACAAGATGAGTAACTAATTCGTGTCGTTTATCTACCGCATTGACAAAGAATACCTTGCTGCTAATACATACATGACGCACAGCAGTCAATGTAACGAGGTAAAGCTTATCAGCGGCTCGTTGTGAACATTTAAAGTAACAGTCAAGGTAACGAGGTAAAGCTTATCAGCGGCTCGCTGTGAACATTTAAAGTAACAGTCAAGGTAACGAGGTAAAGCTTATCAGCGGCTCGCTGTGAACATTTAAAGTAACAGTCAAGGTAACGAGGTAAAGCTTATCAGCGGCTCGCTGTGAACATTTAAAGTAACAGTCAAGGTAACGAGGTAAAATTTATCAGCGGCTCGCTGTGAACATTTAAAGTAACAGTCAAGGTAACGAGGTAAAGCTTATCAGCGGCTCGTTGTGAACATTTAAAGTAACAGTCAAGGTAACGAGGTAAAGCTTATCAGCGGCTCGTTGTGAACATTTAAAGTAACAGTCAAGGTAACGAGGTAAAGCTTATCAGCGGCTCGTTGTGAACATTTAAAGTAACAGTCAAGGTAACGAGGTAAAGCTTATCAGCGGCTCGTTGTGAACATTTAAAGTAACAGTCAAGGTAACGAGGTAAAGCTTATCAGCGGCTCGTTGTGAACATTTAAAGTAACAGTCAAGGTAACGAGGTAAAGCTTATCAGCGGCTCGTTGTGAACATTTAAAGTAACAGTCAAGGTAACGAGGTAAAGCTTATCAGCGGCTCGTTGTGAACATTTAAAGTAACAGTCAAGGTAACGAGGTAAAGCTTATCAGCGGCTCGCTTTGAACATTTAAAGTAACAGTCAAGGTAACGAGGTAAAGCTTATCAGCGGCTCGTTGTGAACATTTAAAGTAACAGTCAAGGTAACGAGGTAAAGCTTATCAGCGGCTCGCTGTGAACATTTAAAGTAACAGTCAAGGTAACGAGGTAAAGCTTATCAGCGGCTCGTTGTGAACATTTAAAGTAACAGTCAAGGTAACGAGGTAAAGCTTATCAGCGGCTTGTTGTGAACATTTAAAGTAACAGTCAAGGTAACGAGGTAAAGCTTATCAGCGGCTCGCTTTGAACATTTAAAGTAACAGTCAAGGTAACGAGGTAAAGCTTATCAGCGGCTCGTTGTGAACATTTAAAGTAACAGTCAAGGTAACGAGGTAAAGCTTATCAGCGGCTTGTTGTGAACATTTAAAGTAACAGTCAAGGTAACGAGGTAAAGCTTATCAGCGGCTCGCTGTGAACATTTAAAGTAACAGTCAAGGTAACGAGGTAAAGCTTATCAGCGGCTCGTTGTGAACATTTAAAGTAACAGTCAAGGTAACGAGGTAAAGCTTATCAGCGGCTCGCTGTGAACATCTTAAGCGTATGTAATTCTTATACGACGGCATTTAAAAATAATTTTTTGACGAACAACTATATAATGAATAGTTCTTAATAACTGTATCTATTTTGTTTTCAAATCTTCCTAGTGCTAATGCAGGCCTTTCAGTTTATACGTGTATAGTTTTAGCAGTAGAACCTTGCTCAAATAAAACGGATTAAAGCTTAGTTTTGTCTTTCCTGAACACCGTAAGACCTACAAACGATAAAATGAAAGACCTACATACGATAAAATGAAAGATCTACATACGATAAAATGAAAGACCTACATACGATAAAATGAAAGATCTACATACGATAAAATGAAAGACCTACATACGATAAAATGAAAGACCTACATACGATAAAATGAAAGATCTACATACGATAAAATGAAAGATCTACATACGATAAAATGAAAAACCTACATACGATAAAACGATCGAAACAATAACGAATGCTCAACAAGAGCTCCCACGTATTTTACGTAACATCCTTCCAACAAGGATACCGATGTTAATTTAAAAAAATAATCTCATCTAAATGAGATGGTGTGTTCAATTCAACTGCAGTACACCTATAGTCACACCCCAACCCCGTTTTTCAGTTAACTGTGTCG
Source organism: Omphiscola glabra (assembly GCA_964017045.1). NCBI lineage: Eukaryota > Metazoa > Mollusca > Gastropoda > Lymnaeidae > Omphiscola > Omphiscola glabra. The sequence goes on along the minus strand of OZ024803.1, from coordinate 4,743,162 downwards.
GTGAGACCATTAAGGTCAACCGTTATAGAAGGCGACGCACGCGACACTGCCGGTTTTGTCTTCTAGAAAATCATCGAAATAAATCAGGGCCAAGGTGGCGTCAAAAACAAGACGATAAAACTTTGGCGACCCGACCTGTCAAACGTTTGCCTTGCCCCCCCCCCCCTTATACCCCTCCTCCCACCTTAATAGGATGAAAATTAGAAATGACACCTGATGAAGAAATTGAGTGGAAACTCACCTCCATCGTAACACGATGGGAGGTCATTGGCATATATGTTAGTTACAACAGCCATTCTTAAGACATTGGTCGTTGGTACTATTCCCTCTTCTTACATACCAAGAAAAAGCTCACATTCATTCACAGGCAGTTCCAGAAAAAAATGATAATACAAAAAATGACAGGTGAAAAAACACTGATAGAAAATAATAAAAACTGATGGACTGCATTCAAGCTTAGTGAATGAAATAGTAGAACTCGGTATGGCGAAGCTTGAATCAATAGGACAATACGATTTGAACGTTTCGGCTTAGAAAAAAAAGACAGGTGAAGCACTGACAGAACGCCATTAATGGCAGTGAATTGCCTGTATATTTATGCCATTAATGGCAGTGAATTGCCTGTATATTTATGCCATTAATGGCAATGAACTGCCTGTATATTTATGCTATTAATGGCAGTGAATTGCCTGTATATTTATGCCATTAATGGCAATGAACTGCCTGTATATTTGTGCCATTAATGGCAATGAACTGCCTGTATATTTATGCCATGTATGGCAATGAATTGCCTGTATATTTATGCCATTAATGCCAATGAACTGCCTGTATATTTAGAACACGTTTTACCAATTATTTGTGTGTGTGTGTGTTAAAATCGTATAATTTAATCGTATAATTTATCGCCTATTTTTAAAAAAAATCCTTCTGATACATTGAAAATGTTAGTCGTTTGTCTTGTAACTGGGGGAGGGGAAAGATATGGAAAGAAACTAAATCAATTCAATTTTCCCCCGAGTCTAAGCGATTCATTAATAATAAACTCTTAACGAAGTGGGGACATTTTGTTACAATTCTATATATATTCAAAGATGTTGAGCCATGATACATAAATCAGGAGGACAGCTATTTGTTAATGAGCGCTCGGTGAGTGACGAAGGACATCGAAACAAAGCACACTACTTTTACTTGACATTTTGAGCATACACTTTAGCCTAGATCAGGGGTCTCCAGACTACGGCGCTCGGGCCGGATCCGGCCCGCGAGGCCAGTTCAACCGGCCCGCCGACGGTACTTGAAATTTCGCTCTGGCTTGAAATTATTGTACGTAATCATTATCCGGCCCACGCTCGTCATTTTTTTGTTTGTTTTTGTTTTTGTTTTGTTTTTGTTTTGTTTGTTATCCGGCCCGCCGTGAAAAAAGTTTGGAGACCCCTGGCCTAGATCGTTGAATTATCAGCGAGGCGATCAATTATCTCCCGTCTCACAAAATAATTATACGACATCTGTTACCAAAGCAAGTCGTATAGATTTTGTAGGGTAAAAAAATGAGACAAAGTTGGGGGAAAAAGGAGGTGGGGTACTTTCACGTGAACAATTAACTATGGTAGTATTGAATACGTTTATGTTACCGCAGTTATGCACTTTTAAAATGTAACGGCTCGGCCCACCTTTAGCCATTAGCAGCGTTAAATGGTGTGTTAATGCACTGCGCGTCAGTAATGGCAGGCCGACCTTTAGACGAGTGAAATGGTGTATTAGTGCACTGCGCGTCAGTAATGGCAGGAGCACCTTTAGCCATTAGCCGCGTTAAATTGTGTGTTAGTGCACTGCGCGTCAGTAATGGCAGGCCCACCTTTAGCCATTAGCCGCGTGAAATGGTGTGTTAGTGCACTGCGCGTCAGTAATGGCCATCTGAAAGTCTCATGTGCTGCGTCTGACGAGTGTGGCCAATGAGACTAGAGTCTTATGACTTTGACAATAGATCAACCAGTTGTACAGCTTACAGCGAAGAATAAAGAACATACAACATCGATTCAAGTCTGCAGCACTCCTATAACACAAGAAGTACGTCACTGTCCCAACACACAATTCCCCTACACAAAAATCACGTCAATGCTTCTAGAACGGGGAAATGAAGACAAAAGCAAGTGAGCGTAGGTGAAAGTGGCAACTCCTTGGAAAAGGGGGATAGCATCATAGTTTCAACAGAAAACGAACTTGCTTAACATGTATCTTTTGTATTTTCTCTTTCTAGTAACTTTATCTATTAGTCTAAAATTGCACATTGTTATCCGCTCACTTTCTGTGTGCTCCTTAAATAGCCAGTCTTAGTTTACGACTGTTTCTGTGTGCTCCTTAAATAGCCAGTCTTAGTTTACGACTGTTTCTGTGTGCTCCTTAAATAGCCAGTCTTAGTTTACGACTGTTTCTGTGTGCTCCTTAAATAGCCAGTCTTAGTTTACGATTGTTTATATGTGCTCCTTAAATAGCCAGTCTTAGTTTACGACTGTTTCTATGTGCTCCTTAAATAGCCAGTCTTAGTTTACGACTGTTTCTATGTGCTCCTTAAATAGCCAGTCTTAGTTTACGACTGTTTCTATGTGCTCCTTAAATAGCCAGTCTTAGTTTACGACTGTTTCTATGTGCTCCTTAAATAGCCAGTCTTAGTTTACGACTGTTTCTATGTGCTCCTTAAATAGCCAGTCTTAGTTTACGACTGTTTCTGTGTGCTCCTTAAATAGCCAGTCTTAGTTTACGACTGTTTATTTTTCTTTAAAAAAAAGCAATGCACCAGAGAAATAAATAAAAAAATTAATAAACAAAATGAGTGATCGAGGGTCATCTAAGTGTTGCGAATCGATGCAGAAGGTCATGCCTAGAGATTGGACCCAGGATGTGTACAGGGCCCGAAATGCGTTTCTTCCACCTTACAAAATCTCAGGAACACGTCTATCAAAAACATTTCACAAATCCTTCATAATGGCCGACATCTCACCACTTATGACACACTATATGTAATATTACTAATATAAGGATCTAACTTCAATCTTAGACCATGGTCATAAACACAGAGCAATGACAATATATATTATGTACAAATGGAATTTGAATTAAACAATTTTTTCGCCTGCATTGAAGAACTCAAACTACAACAATCAGCGGTGTAGACAGACCAAGAATCCCAAAATTGATGTATCAATACCGGTATTAGAAGATACTCCGATGTACCAGCAATACATTGAACAACTTAAACTACAACAATCAGCGGTGTAGACAGACCAAGAATCCCAAAATTGATGTATCAATACCGGTATTAGAAGATACTCCGATGTACCAGCAATACATTGAACAACTTAAACTACAACAATCAGCGGTATAGACAGACCAAGAATCCCAAATTGATGTATCAGTACCGGTATTAAAAGATACTGCGATGTACCAGCAATACTCTTCAACAAATAATAAACAGCTATTGTGTTAGTCAGGGTTCCTGCACAAAACAAATACAAAAAAAATGCTGGTTTTTCAAAGCATTACGGTACGACTTTCCAAATCCCGTAAAGCGCATGCGCGATTAAGGGGAAACCACTAGCATTATTATGGCAAACTCGTTTTTGATAACAGAAGGGATAAAAATAGGCAACGACTTGAAAAGAAAAAAACAAAATTAATAAAATAACTATCGCGTCGATTTTTTTTTTTACCCCTCACCGTGGAAACAAAAATTTCAGGACATTTAAGGAGAAATTATCAAATTTAAGGAGTTTTCCAGGATTTTATTATATTTTTCAATTCCAGGAGGCCGCGGGAACCCTGATTAGTATGCATGACTTATGATAATTGTTGTGTGCATTGGGTGACCTTTGTGACCTGATTGACCTGTGGTGTGACTAGACGTGGTGAGTTGTTGCCATGAATGTTTAAACTTAAATGTGTGAAAATTGGTTGGAGAAGTGGAGTGAGTGTCATGTAATCAGAGGTATAAAAGAATGTAGAATGAGGAATAAAGATGAGTCGTTACACGGACCACAGACAAGTTGGGATCGTATTTTACATTAAAACAATGTTCTGAATGTCAGGATGAGAGAGAATGTCAAGGGCCTTCTTTAAAGTTTCAACCGTTCATGACACACCTATACATGGTCAGTGTTTCAATCGTTCATGACACACCTGTACACCATCAGCGTTCATGACACACCTGTACATCGTCACTGTTTCAATCGTTCATGACACACCTGTACATCGTCACTGTTTCAAACGTTTATGACACACCTGTACATCGTCACTGTTTCAAACGTTTATGACACACCTGTACATCGTCACTGTTTCAAACGTTTATGACACACCTGTACATCGTCACTGTTTCAAACGTTTATGACACACCTGTACATCGTCACTGTTTCAAACGTTTATGACACACCTGTACAGCGTCACTGTTTCAATCGTTCATGACACACCTGTACATCGTCACTGTTTCAATCATTCATGACACACCTGTACATCGCCACTGTTTCAATCATTCATGACACACCTTCACATCGTCACTGTTTCAATCATTCATGACACATCTGTACATCGCCATCGTTTATGACACACCTGCACATCGTCACTATTTCAATCATTCATGACACATCTGTACATCGCCATCGTTTATGACACACCTGCACATCGTCACTGTTTCAATCATTCATGACACATCTGTATATCGCCATCGTTTATGACACACCTGTACATCGTCACTGTTTCAATCATTCATGACACACCTGTACATCGTCACCGTTTATGACACACCTGTACATCGTCGCCGTTTCAATGGTTCAGGTCACAACTGTACAAATATCAGATGCACCAAAAATTGGTGTTTGGGTCCACCCGCTGTTAAAGAAATCTTGATATAACACTTTAACCTTTTCGGGCATCCCTGGTTAAGAGACCCTGCTTTAATTCCTGTCAGATGCAGGCATGGGAATAAAGGTGGGGAGGGGTGGAGATGGAGGGCGTGTGAAGTTGATCAAACGTTTACAAGTCATGAACTATGGCACCCAGATTGATGCGTTGCTGTGAAGGCTCGGCCGCTCGGGTTCCCTATAGTTTACTCACACTTGACTCGCACTGTTCGGTAAATACACACTGTGGTAACATTTATCAATCTACTAGCACAACGCACCGTCTGGTCCCGGGGATTTAGTTTCACCACAGTAACATTTATCAATGTGCACTTGCGGCGTGTGTGTGTGTGTGTGCGCATGTCGGTCCATGTGTCAGTCAGGGGATGAATGACTCATATACGTGCTTAAACACTTGTGCGCGTGTTGTACGTTTGTATGTGAATCGCACACTGTGTGACAGCTCTAGCTAGCCCCATATATTGCACAGGTTTAATTAAAACCAAAATTCATCTTTATGTCTGAATGCAACGCTTTAAAAAAACCTGACATATTAAAAATAATTAGTGTCAAAATTGTGTTTAAGTGTTTAACATATTGTTTCAACACGTGTTTAAGTGTTTGAAATATTGTTTCTACACGTGTTTAGGTGATTAACATATTGTGTCTACGTGTGTTTAACATATTGTTACCACATGTGTTTAAGTGTTTAACATGTTTCTACACTGCTTTACTATGGATGCAATGGGATTATTTAAAGCGAGGAAAAGAAAGCGTTGTGTTTTGATTCGCACCTTATTATCAAATAGATTGTCATAAACTTTGTGGTCCTAAAAGAACTCCAGGCACTAAAGCGAGTGACGTGTTGTTTACTCGACATGTCAGTCCCTGAATCTTTATTTTTACAAGCCCTAACCTGATCCCACCATCATCTAGTGACGTCCGGCACATAACCCTCTAGCGGTCACTTTGACACACGCGACCCTGTCATATACCCACACATGCTGGAGACAGCTGCTCGGTCACAATCGGACAGAAAACCCACACATGCTGGAGACAGCTGCTCGGTCACAAACGGACAGATAACCCACACATGCTGGAGACAGCTGCTCGGCCACAAACGGACAGATAACCCACGCATGCTGGAGACAGCTCCTCGGCCACAAACGGACAGATAACCCACGCATGCTGGAGACAGCTGCTCGGTCACAAACGGACACATAACCCACGCATGCTGGAGACAGCTGCTCGGTCACAATCGGACACATAACCGCCACATGCTGGAGACAGCTGCTCGGTCACAAACGAACAGTTAACCCACACATGCTGGAGACAGCTTCTCGGTCACAAACGAACAGTTAACCCACACATGCTGGAGACAGCTGCTCGGCCACAAACGGACAGATAAGAAACAGCCAACAAGCCTGTGAATAAATAGTATAAAAAAACATGATGTATCGGGGAATAGGTGACAAGACGAAACAACATAGCGGACGTTTCGGCGAAAAGCCTTCAAGAGGAGGGTGGGAAAATGCCACAGAGGATAAAAAACACAACAGCATGGTGAATGTTGACCGGAAATGATTCAAATCTCTTAACGGAAATCGTTTCTAAAGAAGCAATTAATCAAGTCTGAGATGAACAATTATCAATCCTCAAAACAACAGCTAAACAATCATGACAATTGTAAACGGTGAAAATTCCTGAAAATAGCAGCCAACTCCCCCCCCCCCCCCCTCCAACTATTATTTCTTCTCAAAATGAAGAAGCCAGCCATTAATATCAATAAACCGACTGTTCATATTTCAAATACTACGGTTGACAGGCGTCTGGGTTCGCTCACTTTCCGATTGTCAGGTTTCCACTCCCATTCCACCCAGTCCTCAACTTTGTTTCTGGGGTCAAGATAACAAGGGTGAAAGGTTAAGAACTGTAACAAGTTCCATCAGTAAAACCTTTCCACTATAACCCCCAACATTGAAACTGTGAGCAGTCCGACTAGGTTCCCGTGCCCAGAACTTGCCGGAAACGAATTAACAACAACATGTAGGAGATGGTGAAATGTTGTTTAAATATAGATGACGTGTTTTGTCTGTGAGCGCGGGTGTACGTTTATGGTTGGGTGTGGGGGGCGAATTTATATTCATTATACTCTAAAACAGGAGTTCTTAACATTTTTGCAGTTGCGCGCTCCCCTCCCATGATTTCAAAACAAATTTCCCACACCACATCGTGATTTCAAAAATGTCCCGCACCCCCCCCCCCCCACGATAAAAAATGCAAATAGGCTTGATTGTCTGGGTCCTCGAGAACCCTCTGACACCGACACGCGCATCTCCAGAACCTCTGCTCTAAAATAAAAATACACAAACTTATTAACTGTTGGCATAAAATGTTTTCCATATCTTTATTATCTATTATATTTATTATTATTATTAGTTGTCTTATATAGCGCGGTACCCCAGCCTTAGGCTAGGCTAACCGCGCTGTACATAAAAATATTAGCAAAAGAGACATAATCGTGACAATAACATAAAATAAATTTATGTAATAAAGAACAGCTGTATAGAGACAAAACAAAAACAATTGCATATTCAACCCATCCACCCCAGAACTTTTACATGTCAAGCCATGGAAGGCGGCCAGCAGCATCGTTTATCGGTCAGATGTGGGGAATCAGTCGGGGTAGTAGAGTTTGAAGAGATATGTTTTGAGTGCAGTTTTGAAGGCCTGTTTGGTTGGTATATTGCGGATGTGTAGTGGCAGAGAATTCCATTGTTTGGGGGCGCAGAAAGAGAAAGATCGTTCACCATATTATACTTTAATACGTGTCTTAGCAACGGACAGAATACGCGTGTCTGCGGAGGAGCGAAGCTGTCGAAGGGGTGAATAGACAGAAAGAAGTTCGGTTAGATATAGGAAGGGCAGGAATCTGAGAAAAAGTTATGACAGAGAACAGACAGCTTGTAATCAATGCGTGCCTGTATAGGAAGCCATAAAGTGAGTGGAGTAGCGGAGTGACATTATCACGTTTTTTTGCCTTTAGAACTAGCCTAGCAGCTGAATTTTGAGCCTTTTGTAGTTTTTCTATGAAGTGTTTTGGTGAACCTGACAGAAGAGAGTTGCAATAGTCAAGACGAGAGAGAAAAAGAGCACAGGCTAGTGTTTTTGTTGCGCTAACTGTGAGGTAGTGGCGGATGGAGCTGATCTGACGGATAGCGGTGTACGCAGAACGACAAATGTGAGAGATATGTTTATCAAGAGACAAATTGTTAGAAAGAATATAACCAAGATTCTTAGCAGAGGATGTAAACTGTATGTCGGCGTTACCTATTTTAAATGAGTTGGGGGAGTTGAGGTAGAGGATGATTTGTGATTGTGAATGAGGAGTGTTTCTGGTATGACTAGTGGATGGCGTCCTAATTTATGGCTTCCATTTCCGGCTCAATAATAAGTTCAATAGCGCGCAAAATATAATTCCCGATAACTAATCTAAATAATATTTTTTTACATAACTGCTTTTGGCGCGTAATATTTTCTTTTCGAAAAATGATATCGTCTCAATTTAAGTATGGTATAAAAAATATTCGGTTTAAAAGTGGTTGGGACATCAGAATATTTAATATAGTTCATGGGTGTGAAATAAAGGGTGTGCAGTGACGTATCATGTAGTAAAACTACAAATGACCTTTTAAAAGCGAATAAACCGCCTAGAAAACTTGTCTGAATAACGAAAGCCATCCCCTATAGTACTAGCAGATTATACGTTGTTAGTGGAAACAGCACACCTCAGTGTGGTCTTAGTTAAGACGGATGAGCTTACGACCAGTTGAATTACAGGCTACACTGCTGTAAGATGGTGACACGACTGAACCGTCGCGCCCTATAAGCTAGGGTGTGCTTAGAATTGAAAGAAATGCTTCACCATAACAAAGAAATGGAGCTTCATTATAACAATTATAACAAAGAAATGGGGCTTCATTGTAACAGAGAAATGGGGCTTCATTGTAACAAAGAAATGGGGCTTCATTGTAACAAAGAAATGGGGCTTCATTGTAACAGAGTAATGGGGCTTCATTGTAACAGAGAAATGGGGCTTCATTGTAACAAAGAAATGTGGCTTCACTGTAACAAAGAAATGGGGCTTCATTGTAACAGAGAAATGGGGCTTCATTGTAACAGAGAAATGGGGCTTCATTGTAACAGAGAAATGGGGTTTCACTGTAACAAAGAAATGTGACTTCACCATAACAAAAAAATGGGGCTTCATTATAACAAAGAAATGTGGCTTCACTGTAACAATGAAGTGTGGCATCCAAACGGAATATCTCCAACATACTCGTTATGTAAACTAATATAACCTCCCTCATTAAATGCCTTAAAAATAAAAATCCGCATAGTATAATAATTTAATGATAGTAATTAATAGTCAATAGATATATTATCATATATCCGTACCCATTTTCAAAAATTCCCACCAGTTATCAAAGCAACACGCAGGAACACCCAACAACATCATAGCCACATTATGCTTATTTCCTGTGGGTGTGTGGGGGGGGGGGCCTTTGGTCTAAATATGTGTGTATAAACTGACTATGAAGCTAAACCTAATCGTACACGTTTATGTGTACATCAAGAAACTGAATCATAAAATGGACGGCGAAACAAATGCATGAAAAGTAAGGACCGCTTTCATGGTCGTATTTATACAAGTGACTTCTTGTCTTTAGGCTAGGTGAAATAACTTATCTTGCTAGGTGAAATAACGTATCTTGCTAGGTGAAATAACGTATCTTGCTAGGTGAAATAACTTATATTGCTAGGTGAAATAACTTATATTGCTAGGTGAAATAACTAATCTTGCTACGTGAAATAACTAATCTTGCTAGGTGAAATAACTTATCTTGCTACGTGAAATAACTTATCTTGCTACGTGAAATAACTTATCTTGCTACGTGAAATAACTTATCTTGCTACGTGAAATAACTTATCTTGCTACGTGAAATAACTTATCTTGCTACGTGAAATAACTTATTTTGCTACGTGAAATAACTTATCTTGCTACGTGAAATAACTTATCTTGCTACGTGAAATAACTTATCTTGCTACGTGAAATAACTTATCTTGCTACGTGAAATAACTTATCTTGCTACGTGAAATAACTTATCTTGCTACGTGAAATAACTTATCTTGCTACGTGAAATAACTTATCTTGCTACGTGAAATAACTAATCTTGCTAGGTGAAATAACTTATCTTGCTACGTGAAATAACTTATCTTGCTACGTGAAATAACTTATCTTGCTACGTGAAATAACTAATCTTGCTACGTGAAATAACTTATCTTGCTACGTGAAATAACTTATCTTGCTACGTGAAATAACTTATCTTGCTACGTGAAATAACTTATCTTGCTACGTGAAATAACTTATCTTGCTATGTGAAATAACTTATCTTGCTAGGTGAAATAACTTATCTTGCTACGTGAAATAACTTATCTTGCTACGTGAAATAACTTATCTTGCTACGTGAAATAACTTATCTTGCTACGTGAAATAACTTATCTTGCTACGTGAAATAACTTATCTTGCTACGTGAAATAACTTATCTTGCTACGTGAAATAACTTATCTTGCTACGTGAAATAACTTATCTTTGAAATCATTCGTTGTTAATGGTAGCTAATGAGTAAAGCGCTTTCACATTGGTGGCAATGAAATGTATCTGAGACGTGCTTGATAAGTGTTATCATGAGTCTGAGTGATGATCACGTGAGCGACGTGAACAGTTATCACGTGAGCGACGTGAACAGTTATCACGTGAGCGACGTGAACAGTTATCACGTGAGCGACGGGAACAGTTATCACGTGAGCGACGTGAACAGTTATCACGTGAGCGACGTGAACAGTTATCATGTGGATGACGTGAACAGTTATCACGTGAGCGACGTGAACAGTTATCACGTGAGCGACGTGAACAGTTATCATGTGGATGACGTGAACAGTTATCACGTGAGCGACGTGAACAGTTATCACGTGAGCGACGTGAACAGTTATCATGTGAGTGACGAGAACAGTTCGGTCAAAAGAAAACAGGCCCCTTTTGGGGTGGGTGGGGGTGAAGTGTAAACGAGAGGTGTAATATAAGTGGTGAATGGTGTTTGGAATAGCTGGTATATTTACGGCTGAACATAAGGCACTATTTGTTATATCCACGTACTATAGGTCATTTCAAACTATTATTAGTGTTGTGTTCGTTGGTGGCAAGCTACAATATAGACAAAGAAAAAAGAATTATCTCTTTACAGGATGGTAACAAATGGGGTTCGCCCATTTAAACATTTTCTTTCTTATTTTTTTTTCCCACAGGAAAAACAAATTGGGGGGGGGGGGGGGGGGGAGGAGACGACGACGACAATATAATTAAATTAGTTGGAACAGTTTATGCCATATTAAGCTGACAGATCGCTAACTCAAATAATCGATTATGTATTCATTTCAATTTAAAAACTAATAGGAAATATTAATTAACGATTCCCGCAAAATCTGACCACCACCTAACAATACCCCATAAAATTAACATTACATTTATTAAGTAGCTTTCGTTAAATCCAAGAATCCAAGTCATTCATCTTAAATAATATCTCCACATTAGCGTTACAGATGTGTGTCATTAGTGTCATCTGATGATTTAGCGTTACAGATGTGTGTCATTAGTGTCATCTGATGATTTAGCGTTACAGATGTGTGTCATTAGTGTCATCTGATGATTTAGCGTTACAGATGTGTGTCATTAGTGTCATTTGATGATTTAGCGTTACAGATGTGTGTCATTAGTGTCATCTGATGATTTAGCGTTACAGATGTGTGTCATTAGTGTCATCTGATGATTTAGCGTTACAGATGTGTGTCATTAGTGTCATTTGATGATTTAGCGTTACAGATGTGTGTCATTAGTGTCATTTGATGATTTAGCGTTACAGATGTGTGTCATTAGTGTCATTTGATGATTTAGCGTTACAGATGTGTGTCATTAGTGTCATTTGATGATTTAGCGTTACAGATGTGTGTCATTAGTGTCATTTGATGATTTGGCGTTACAGATGTGTGTCATTAGTGTCATTTGATGATTTAGCGTTACAGATGTGTGTCATTAGTGTCATTTGATGATTTAGCGTTACAGATGTGTGTCATTAGTGTCATTTGATGATTTAGCGTTACAGATGTGTGTCATTATTGTCATTTGATGATTTGGCGTTACAGATGTGTGTCATTAGTGTCATTTGATGATTTAGCGTTACAGATGTGTGTCATTAGTGTCATTTGATGATTTAGCGTTACAGATGTGTGTCATTAGTGTCATTTGATGATTTACAGCCATAAACATTACACAGTAGACTTGGGTCGAACAAACATTTTCAATGGAATAATTCACACAATAATTCAACAAATTAAGATCCAGTCATCGGCCAAAGAGGATTAACTATCTCGCCTGTGGTCGCCTCAAGACAGAATTCACTATAATCCACAGAACAAGCAAACTGTTAAATGACGACACGTGACGCGGCCCCCAAAAAAAAAAGATGTCCTAAGACTTCTGACCACAGTGGTTCTATTATCCACAGGCTAGGGAATAGTATTTCACGATTCTATTACCACCGTGTACACCGGTCATAATCCCTCAACATTAATCACTTGTCTTCTATTGAAGGCTATCCACGCATACCAGTATAGGTGGTGGTGGTGGTGGTGGAGAGGATGAAGCTAATTCACCACGGCCGCCAATGATAATGAAAGTGATCTCCGCCATGCACCGCCCACCAGGCCCCCCCCTTCCACACCTATCACAGGCCACGAGTACACCACGCCCCCCCCCCCACCACACCGTCCCAGACGCCCCCTTGTGTACAATCAAAGGGGAAGTTGAAAAGAAACATAAAAATAACAGCTTTAGACATTTAGGATTTCCTACAACTCAAGTAGCGGGGTCGAAATAGACGCGTACCGGGGACAGCCCCTTTAATCGGTGGCGTAGGCGGGGGGGGGGGGGCTGAGCAGGGGGCGGTCCGCCAGGGCGGCACTTTTTCTATTTTATTGAGGGGCCACATTTTGGGCCAACTGCAGAGTTTGTTTTTGTGCAAGAGTGCGGAAAATAGCTTGGCCCGCCCCGGGCGACACTCACAATAGATACGCCACTGCCTATATTATAATCACTCTACACCGTTGATAGGCACCCCAATACTTTAATAGCCAAAAAGTTACTAGCAAAATAGTAAAAAAATATTAATAATGCGATCACGGCTTTAAAAATGAAATACAAAACCGAATAGTGGGGGAAAAAAATCCATAACTTTTCTCCTATAAGTGATAGAAAGATTATCTTGGTGTCATTGGAAAGCCTAAAGCCAGCTCTTTCCAATGATATGCTCTTTGTCTGTTTCAGATGTATTTGAAAATTTGAGTTGGAGTACCTAGCGTTGACCGTACAGTTCCCCGAACACTTGCTCCGCATTCAATTATAATGCTAACGGGGACAGGGATGCGTGTTGTGGGGCAGTCATTTGCGTGAAATCAGCGGTGCAGCTATCAAAGGGGTTATTCTTATTTTATATATGAGTGGTTCCAAACATCGTCACGGTAAAAGACACACTTTTCAGGAACTGTTTCGGAAATCGCTTGGCTATTTGAACCGGTCCAATATAAAATACACATAATTCTGTTGGCAGTCGTTCAGGTCAAATATTCTGCTTAGTCAGGTCAGCAGTATATTATTTTATTTAATGACTAGCGATTTTCATAAATAGATCTTCATAGAAAATATTTTAAAGTCGCATGCCGTTATAGAATTACAGATTATTGAAAAGAAGAAAAATAAAAACAGAGGCGCATCTATTTCTTCAAAAAGCCGAATTGGGCTCTGGAGCCGCGGCTTGTCGACCATTGTGCAAATCTACCCCCCCCCCCCCAAACACCACCCTTTAAAAAAAAAAAAGAACGAACCCCCCCCCCCCCCAACACCACCCTTTAAAAAAAAAAGAACGAACACCCCCCCCCCCCCACTATTAATGAGGACCTGCCATAAAGTAACGGTAAGGAAACATTTCGACGCTACTGTTTTCAGCGCAGACTATTTTTGATTTCCCTTGATTTCTATTAACTTTATACGGCGACGTGCCCCCCCCCCCCCTTTTTCTCACACACTTACACTTTTATGATTAATTTCGTATTGGTTATTTATTATTATTTTTTAAAAAATGCTGACCCTATTTTTATGCACAGTTAAACTTCAAGGGGCACAACAACGGTCCATCAACAGTCCATCAACAATTCGGGAATAATCCATTGAACTACCGTGGAAAAGTTCTCGTATTTAACCGTACTAGTCCTACTTTCACTTTCCATATGTTAACCAAAACAAGAAAAAACCCAACAACTAACTTAGTCATGTGCTAAAATGAGTATCGATGAAGACTTCGATTCAACACGTGTATTATTGAACAGCTGATCAGGAGTATAATTATTTGCTGTCATAATTCCACAGGACCTTCATCTGGGCATTGGGCTGGATCCCTATAAAAGGGCGCGGTTAGGCTGAGGAGTGGGGGGGGGGGTACACGTTTGAGATTAGCGATCCATTTCATAGACATCGTAGTTAAACTCAAAGTTTCATTACTATATATCACCAACAGCCACACAGCCACCCGTCGTGTCACGCACCTAAAAAACTTCCATTGATGCCCTTTGCCGTGAATTCAAAATGTACATCTTCACTGCTGGTCGATGTTCCCCGTTTCTCAGTTCACGATCTCGCTCCAAAAACTCCTTCACGGGCGGCTAATGAAATCTGGAAACATGACGTTCCCGAACGCAAACTGTCATGGCCTGGGCGGGTCACCCGATGACCGATTGCTCCACCGAGCGCCCTGACCTCCGCACGACCAAACAGACCCGGTGACCGGAGTGCGCCGCCGAGCCGCGAGACCGACGATCTCACGAGCGGGCTCTCGGTTCAGCTGCCGACCGCCCCGTACGGGGATGACCTGATCGCGAGCGACCGATGGACTGGCGTGACCCCCCCCCTCCCGAAACAGTGACTGGTGCACTGGGTTGACCTAGGTCACCAGCCGCGACGACACTGGGTACGAGGTTTTTTTTTTGTTTACCGGGGTGGGGGAGGGGACAGGTGGAATGAAAGGGTGTGGAAACGCGTTTGGTGGTGGAGAGTAATGCAACGAAATGGATTATAGCAAGAAGTAAGGTATGATTATGATTAATTTTGGAATAAATGAGCTAAGTAAAAAGCGTCACATGAAACAATCATTTAAATTTAATCTGAAGTCGAGGCAATTTTAGTCTATGGCGTTCATGGAAGTAGATTTTTCATTTTACCCCCCCCCCCCCCCCCCCAAACCTATTTTACATTCGAAGTGGCTATTCGTACCCGGGTACCAGAAGTGAGAGGTTGGGATTATAAAACTATTTTAAATTTTATTGTTGGGTTTGTAAGAAAAACTGAGGTATCAAATGAAAGATATCTGAACGGATACGTTTGTAAACTTAATTCTTCAGTTTAACTAAAATAGACTACCACAAATGACATCCGAATAGCATTTAGTCAAAATGGATCCGGACACGCAGCGCCGCCATTCGCACTCGGGTACCATTAGACTCAGCCTTTTACATTTGTGGGATTCATATAAAGTTTAAAAGGCGGATCCCATGTGTTTAAGGATTGGCGCACGAAAGATGACCTGAAGTTGCCACCTAATTAGATCACGTTAATAACAGGGCAGTGACAAGCAACACACATCCAGACCTGTTTACCCCCAAACTCTTACAATCGTAAAATATAATTACAAAATCATTTAATAAATTATCTTAGTAAAAAATAAACATACAGTATATATATGTAATTTATACATCTCAAAATCGTACATTGTACGCCAAAATCGTAAGAGTAAACAGGTCTGCACATCTATTTAATATGCACTCCCTCATCCCACCACCACAGCCCACCCCGACTTCCCCCAGGGACCATCCTTTGATTTGGGGATCGCAGGAGTTGAATGGACACCTCAGACAGGGGTTACCCAGTCGGTTAGTTCAAAGCGTGGACGAGTGTTGGAAAGGGGACCGCGCGCTAGAGGCAAACATAGAGGGGGTGAACGATGAGGGGCGATGTCCATGGGGTAAACAAAATATACTAAGCGGCTCGACACCGTGGCGTTCAGTATTATACAAACTAGACATTGTAGTAAGATGATGGTAGACATTGTAGTAAGATGGTGGTAGACATTGTAGTAAGATGGTGGTAGACATTGTAGTAAGATGGTGGTAGACATTGTAGTAAGATGGTGGTAGACATTGTAGTAAGATGGTGGTAGACATTGAAGTAAGATGATGGTAGACATTGTAGTAAGATGGTGGTAGACATTGTAGTAAGATGGTGGTAGACATTGTAGTAAGATGGTGGTAGACATTGTAGTAAGATGATGGTAGACATTGTAGTAAGATGGTGGTAGACATTGTAGTAAGATGATGGTAGACATTGTAGTAAGATGGTGGTAGACATTGTAGTAAGATGATGGTAGACATTGTAGTAAGATGATGTAGACATTGTAGTAAGATGATGGTAGACATTGTAGTAAGATGGTGGTAGACATTGTAGTAAGATGGTGGTAGACATTGTAGTAAGATGGTGGTAGACATTGTAGTAAGATGGTGGTAGACATTGTAGTAAGATGATGTAGACATTGTAGTAAGATGATGGTAGACATTGTAGTAAGATGGTGGTAGACATTGTAGTAAGATGGTGGTAGACATTGTAGTAAGATGGTGGTAGACATTGTAGTAAGATGGTGGTAGACATTGTAGTAAGATGGTGGTAGACATTGAAGTAAGATGATGGTAGACATTGTAGTAAGATGGTGGTAGACATTGTAGTAAGATGGTGGTAGACATTGTAGTAAGATGGTGGTAGACATTGTAGTAAGATGATGGTAGACATTGTAGTAAGATGGTGGTAGACATTGTAGTAAGATGATGGTAGACATTGTAGTAAGATGGTGGTAGACATTGTAGTAAGATGGTGGTAGACATTGTAGTAAGATGATGTAGACATTGTAGTAAGATGATGGTAGACATTGTAGTAAGATGGTGGTAGACATTGTAGTAAGATGGTGGTAGACATTGTAGTAAGATGGTGGTAGACATTGTAGTAAGATGGTGGTAGACATTGTAGTAAGATGATGTAGACATTGTAGTAAGATGATGGTAGACATTGTAGTAAGATGGTGGTAGACATTGTAGTAAGATGGTGGTAGACATTGTAGTAAGATGGTGGTAGACATTGTAGTAAGATGATGGTAGACATTGTAGTAAGATGATGGTAGACATTGTAGTAAGATGGTGGTAGACATTGTATTAAGATGATGGTAGACATTGTATTAAGATGATGGTAGACATTGTAGTAAGATGATGGTAGACATTGTAGTAAGATGATGGTAGACATTGTAGTAAGATGGTGGTAGACATTGTAGTAAGATGGTGGTAGACATTGTAGTAAGATGATGGTAGACATTGTAGTAAGATGATGGTAGACATTGTAGTAAGATGATGGTAGACATTGTAGTAAGATGATGGTAGACATTGTAGTAAGATGATGGTAGACATTGTAGTAAGATGGTGGTAGACATTGTAGTAAGATGGTGGTAGACATTGTAGTAAGATGGTGGTAGACATTGTAGTAAGATGGTGGTAGACATTGTAATAAGATGATGGTAGACATTGTAGTAAGGTGATGGTAGACATCGTAGTTAGATGATGGTAGACATTGTAGTAAGATGATGGTAGACATTGTAGTAAGATGATGGTAGACATAGTAGTAAGGTGATGGTAGACATTGTAGTAAGATGATGGTATACATTGTAGTAAGATGATAGTAGACATTGTAGTAAGATGATGGTAGACATTGTAGTAACATGATGGTGGACATTGTAGTAAGATGATGGTAGACATTGTAGTAAGATGATGGTAGACATAGTAAGATGGTGTGCGGTGAAATGACAGGCAGATACAAACTAGACATTGTAGTAAGATGATGGTAGACATTGTAGTAAGATGGTGGAAGACATTGTAGTAAGATGATGGTAGACATATTAGTAAGATGATGGTAGACATTGTAGTAAGATGATGGTAGACATTGTAGTAAGATGGTGGTAGACATTGAAGTAAGATGATGGTAGACATTGTAGTAAGATGGTGGTAGACATTGTAGTAAGATGGTGGTAGACATTGTAGTAAGATGGTGGTAGACATTGTAGTAAGATGATGGTAGACATTGTAGTAAGATGATGGTAGACATTGTAGTAAGATGATGGTAGACATTGTAGTAAGATGGTGGTAGACATATTAGTAAGATGGTGTGCGGTGAAATGACAGGCAGATACAAACTAGACATTGTAGTAAGATGATGGTAGACATTGTAGTAAGATGGTGGTAGACATTGTAGTAAGATGATGGTAGACATTGTAGTAAGATGATGGTAGACATTGTAGTAAGATGATGGTAGACATTGTAGTAAGATGATGGTAGACATATTAGTAAGATTGTGTGCGGTGAAATGACAGTCAGATACAAACTAGACATTGTAGTATTAGATGATGGTAGACATTGTAGTAAGATGGTGTTCGGTGAAATGTAAGGCTGGCAGATACAAACTAGATATGGTTAGAAGATGTCTGTTTAAGACACTGTTAAAATGCAATGCTAGCCATTCATGTTAATACATTGAGAATGTTCGTGGATTTAATGAAACAACTTGCATATCGGAAAAGTGCACACGTTTAAAATCAAACTAATTGTTGATAATTGCACCAGTGCCCCGTTAAACGCACCCCGCTATAACTCGGATATATATATATCGCTGTCGTGGCATGGCTTCCAAAATTTCGTTTAACTCCAAAACCCCGCTATTACGCACCCCATCCATTAACGCGGTCAGAATTTATGGACCCTAATATCGTACTATAACGGGCTCAGTTGTATTTGTAAAAAAAAAAAAAAAAAAAAACGCACCGTGAAACCTGTCGGTACACGCGTAGGTAAATCGTGACGGAATCAATTCACGGCATTTTAAATTCATAGACCAAGTTGGAGATCAACTTCCAGCCAAGCTTTTGTTTTTCCGTCATGTGTTCAGCCCTCCGGTGCTGTCCGACTCGCAGGCAGGGCAACAGTTTGCTCACATCATGAAACAAGACGTTAACCCCCATCACAACACTGCTTACCGTGCCTAGCCAATCACATCAGAGATAATAGGGCTTAAGCGATGCGATGGAAGCCAGCGATAAGCCGCCTTGCTGAGAAAGGCGAGACGTAAAGAGGGCGGGGGGGGGGGGGTTGTGTGTGTAAGGGGGTGGGGAAGGTGAGCGCACTATGCGCACCAGCAGACGCCCGGTGCGACTAGGGTCAACGGTGCGCGGTTTCATCTTGATGCGTAAGACGGCGTGTCTGACATGTCTTTAGTAACGTGGGGGTATGATGATGAGAAGGTGTGGGTATGATGATCAGATGGTGGTGGTGAACGGGGGAGGAAGGTTAGTTGGAGTAAAATAAAGTTATAGCTCTGCAAACGTCTGGGTGAGGGTTGCACCACGGGGGGGGGGGGGGGGGGGGGGGCCACACACCTAATGGCGAAAATATGGACATAACTATTGCTCAAAACATGTATAAGAAATTTGGTCTTTTAGGTAGAGAAGTGGCAAATAAAATGAAGGAGTGTGTGCTTGATTTTAGGCTCATTTAGGCAAGAGCTCCATAACCGTTGTGCCGCGGCATAGTTCAAGAGCTCCGTAACCGTTGTGCCGCGGCATAGTTCAAGAGCTCCGTAACCGTTGTGCCGCGGCATAGTTCAAGAGCTCCGTAACCGTTGTGCCGCGGCAGAGTTCAAGAGCTCCGTAACCGTTGTGCCGCGGCATAGTTCATAGGATATGGAAAATTCTCTAAACTCTATAAATTTTTAGAGACAAAATTCGCAATGATTCCCTAATCAATATGTTCAATATTTGAAATCACATTTGAAGTGCAGCAAATTTAACTAATTTAATCTGTTAACTTTACAATGGCTCGTTAACAGTGCATAACAAAGGACGATACTATTGATTATATTATATATACTAAAGAAAGAACGATAACCCAACTAGCGCTAATTACAAGTAAAAATACAAAATCATATATATATGTATATATATTACGTACTGTTATCAGTATGGAGAAATTAATCTCTTATTATTATTATTATAAGAAGTTTTTTTATAGCTTAGTAGTACCCCAACCTAGGGCTGGGCCCACCACGCTGTACATACATTCAACAAACATAATCATGAACTTAAAAATTATCTAAGTATATGGCCGGTTCTAAAACAGTACACAACAAAAGACGATACCATATGTTAAATTCAATAACAAAGAATACGATACCTAAACCAGGGCCAATTACAATTAATACATTTTAATACGTCAATAATAAATTACAAAATCAAAAAGAAGTAAATCTATCAGTAAATTAAAGCTATCGACTTACAGAATAATTATTGGCTTGTACCGGTACAATGTTGAAGAAGATACAATGTTGTAAAAAAAGTACAATTATGAAAAGGAATCTACACACACACACAACAAAAGTTAGTAATCAAAAATATCTCGTGTTAAAGGAAAGCACACGCTCAAAAAATCTCTCCTCCGATCTTCCTTCCTGTCGCTCTATATATATAGCCTGTTTCAATGATATTTCTAGAAAGGAATTACACATTGTTTTCCTTTCCAGGTTGCTCCAGATTTTTCCACAGAATTCTAAGGATACAGACTATTAATTATATTTAGCTGTAAACAAGGTCGAGAGAGACTATTTTTAGCTAGCCACACCCTAAATGCGGTTCCGAGTTTGGTGTCACCTAGAGTTCAATCACGGGGAAAGATGACTGACTTACAGAACGTGAATACGTATAATGAGAGAAATGTACAAATATAAATCTACACACACAGGGAAAAACATGTATGTCTCGTAGATCTCTTGTATCTCTGGTACGTCTACTGGTCACAGTCGACCATCTTAGTAATAAATAGTAAAAGAATCAGAATTCTCTAGAATAGAAAGTCAAGAAATGTAATCTCCAGAGTCTATTCTGCTCCATGTAGAAACTTCTGGAAAATGAAAACAAACTTTTTTTCCAATCATGGAGGGGAGTTAAGGAGTGACAGACCGTCGCAACAAGCTATTTCGTGACGACATAGAAAAATAACAACAGGGGAGATAAGGGATGTGCATTAGAGCTATCTACCGAGGCCATAACATTTGGTAAAAAAATAAATCTAAGGGCTCATGTTAATTTCACGGCTACGAGTAATTTAAAAAAGAAACATAAAAATAAATTAAATATTTTAAAGTGTAAACAAGAGTAAACCAGTCCCCCCACCCCCCTTTTTTCCCCTTTCTCCTTCATGTTTACATTGTGGTGTGCCGCGATAATCTGAGAAAGGTCTAGGTGTGCACAAAAAGCTGGGAAGGCATGGTCTAGGTTCCATGGGGACGAAAAAAAAGTTGCGGAGTACGGCTTTAGAATTTCGGGAGGAGTTACCATCAAACTTAGCTACAATATTATGTGGCATTAGTCTTAAGGGGCATTTCTTATGGTCAGTCACTACGGAAAACCCCTTCAATTCATGTCTCCCTATAGCTTTGTTTGCAGCCATTTATTTAAAATTTCGTTATGGTAAAATGTAATCCCGATTTAACATTTATTATAATATACAAAAGAATTGACTGCCATATTTATGAGTAAATGACATAAATCGATATATACCGGTATTTAAGAGTACGTTCAAAAAGTGCCTGAAATGATTACATCACGGTACAACTTTTTTATACTTAAAACTTTCACTAGGACAGCAAACCATTTTTAAAAATAAATATTTAGATCCCACTACTGATAAAGGCACTGGGCTAAGTAGTTACGTTCAACTTTGGATAGACTTTAAGCTGTGGCGTAGCTTGGGTTAGAGCCGCCCGGGACAGGCCCACAAGAGCCCCCCCCCACACACACACAACGCCACGAAAAAAGCTCTTAATGTTTGTCCGAAAAGGCCGCACTTAGTTACAAAGTTTAAAAAAGCAGACCTGTTTACTCTTACGATTTTGGCGTACAACGTACGTTTATTTTTTACTATTAAGATAATGTATTGAACGATTTTGTGATGATGTACGATTTTAAGAGTTTGAGGGTAAACAGGTCTGAAAAAGTGACACCCCCCCCCCCCAACTTCCACCCCGCAGCACTGGCTTTATGAATAGCTTAAAAAATAATTCTTTTACAAATAATTTCTTGGAAACAAGACAGAAATATGGGTTACTGGATTTAAGACATCTGACTGCAGGCGATTCCGTTGTTATCCCGCAATCCCGCGGTCAAATGAGCGGTCTATCAGTGGCGGATTACCTGCCACACATCAAGCATTGCCCTAGGTGGCCACCAACGTAGACACCCCATCAAACACGGGCCTTGTTACACGGTAGCGCGGCGGGACATTCAAGTGCACCAAGATAAGACGGTCGCGAGGAGGGGGGGGGGGGGGGGGAATGAAACCATCAAGTGAAATATGCGCGCTCAAGTCAGTTAGAAATGAACTCCACAACACGTAAATTGTTCAAATTGCACATGCATGTACTTTTTTAAAAAAATAACCAAGAAGGCACGTCCTCATGATCACGTCTTGTTTTCTAAAGCAGTGGAACACTGAGTGGTTTTCATCCTTTTTTGGCCCCATTAAAAATTTTTCTAAATTTATATGGCAAATCATAGTATGAAGATGCCCTGACCAAATTGAATAAATGATTGCAACTGCAGCTAGGGGCGTACAAAGGATGGGACAGGGGCGTAAAAGGAGGGGATAGGGGCGTACAAAGGAGGGGGCAGATGCGGCGTTCACACCGGGCGACGCTTTAAAAAAATATATGGAGGGGCGACTTTTTCAGCCAATTGCAAATGTTTTTTTTCCTTTTTCGTGTAAGTGGGGCGGCAAAAATATTGGTCCGCCACGCTTGTAACCAACCCAGCCCCGCTACTGACTGCAGCTGTCTGTGACGACGGGGACAGTTAAGTTTTTGCCTTTTAAACAAAAGTTTTAAGTAGGCAATAATTGCTTGAAAAATTCTCGAAAAATTTGCTGATTATAGGATTCATTTTAACTTCCTCGAAATGACCATGAGCAAGGTTTTCGTGCCATTCTACTCGTAGCTTTGTTTTTTTTTCCCCTCCAAAGAGCTGAGTCGTGGGCACATTCATCACGATGTTTTCCTATCTTTCCTTGGCCCGCAGATGTGGTCCACCACTACATCGGCGCCCCTTGAAACACAACAAGCGGGTGTCGGGGGGCGTTTCAATGCACCGGGAAACACCGCAAACACCGCTGCCTCAATGCACCGGGAAACACCGCCAACATAGCTGCCAGTTGTTATAGCTTAGTTGACCTAAACGCGTGACGCGCTTCTGTTCAGTAATAGTCGGCTGCGAGTGCTCAGATTGCCAGATAGGATCTCTCATTGCGCTTGCTTTGCCCGGGAAAAAACATGTTTTCCCCATCCCGGGATCAAAAGTAATTTGATTAAAAATATATATCAAGATTAACGATCTATATTTAAAATAGTATTTTTTTTCCCTCTTGTGATTATTCAGCAATGTGGTGTTGAAATCTGGCCAGTTGTAGGGGATTTGTGATTGTGCAGCATGTCTATCTTAAACAAATATTTTTTACGCTTAATTTGAAACGAACAAAAAATCCTTGCGCGAATGAAGATACGAAATTGCTTGTCATGTAAAAGTTGTGGTGTGGATGAGGTAAATATGTATTCGATTTTGTTTTGTCTCTATACAGCTGTTCTTTATTACATATATGTATTTTATGTTATTGTCACGATTATGTCTCTTTTTAAAAATATTTTTATGTACAGCGCGATGAGACCAGCTCTAGGCTGGGGTACCGCGCTATATAAGACAACTAATAATAATGGGGTACCGCGCTATATAAGACAACTAAAAATAATAATCTACTCTTCCGACTCCACCTGCTACCAAAAGCTGAATCCAAATACCAAGACTTGAAAGAGCAACCAAAACAAACATAACCGATAGTACAGCTACTTGTTCGATATGTTAACAGCTCTTTCACAACTCTTTTGTCCCACCTGAGCATATAAATAGGTTTAACGCAGCCCCCCCCCCCCCCAAAAAAAAAAACAACCAACAGCCCATCTCTTTTTTTTGTAGGTGTTGATGTCCTGTAGGTCCCCATGCTTCCACCAGGCAGATTGAATCTAAAACTTTGTCGGGTCTGCTGAGGACTCGGTGTCCAAATTTGTAAGGTAAATATTGCATACATCAATACATGAAATATAGATCTGTAGGGCAATAAAAAAATAACACCAGTAAAAATTGTTAACGCTAATGTATCTTGTAGAGCAGTGGTTCTCAAACTTCTTAATGCCGCGATACCTTAACACAGTTCATCATCTTGCGGCGACCCCCAATCGCAAAATTATTTTCGTTGCTACTTCATAACTGTAGAGTACATGTGTTTTCCGATGGTCTTAGGCGACCCTAGAAAAGTGTCGTTCGACTCCTAAAGGGGTCGCGACCCACAGGTTGAGAACCGCTGCGGTAGAGGCTTTAAAACCACTCCCTATTAATAAAAGGTTAATATATTTCCTATCTCAGAGGCTAAACCTACCCCCCCCCCCCCCAAACACAAATCTTTATCAAATTATCTTCAAAACGCCACCCCCCCCCCACCAATGGGAAGCACTGTTATTAAGATTGTAAGTTCGACTCATAAAATATAACTATCAAGAGGACGACTCCGTAAACAGGACGACTCCGTCAAGGGGACGACCCCGTCAAGAGGACGACCCCGTCAAGAGGACGACTCCGTCAAGAGGACGACCCCGTCAAGAGGACGACCCCGTCAAGAGGACGACCCCGTCAAGAGGACGACCCGGTCAAGGGGACGACCCCGTCAAGGGGACGACCCCGTCAAGAGGACGACCCCGTCAAGAGGACGACCCCGTCAAGAGGACGACCCCGTCAAGAGGACGACCCCGTCAAGAGGACGACCCCGTCAAGAGGACGACCCCGTCAAGAGGACGACCCCGTCAAGAGGACCACTCCGTCAAGAACTCCGCGGTGGAGTTGTATTGTCATGCTATGGCCAGAGGCGCTACGTTTCTTCAACAAATTGTCTCCAACGCATGTGTCAGTGGGGAGTATCAGAGATAACAAGGCTCGCAGCATCAAGTAAACGGGCCGCTGGGTTGGGAAAATAAAACTGTCAGGGCAGACGAGAGGTTATCAAGTGAAGCTGTCATAACGACGGAACGAGAGAAAGGAGGTGTGAGACAGATAAATGCACCCAGATGCGGCAGCCGAGATGGTGACCTTGGCAACAGCAGCGCAAGGTGCTCGCCATTGTGGGGATAAAACTGGTCGCGTTTGTCGGACTAGATGGATCCGACACCACTATATAAGACAACTAATAATAATAATAATAATTTTAGTATGAATTACAACTTGAATAAATCTAATGGTAACTTTGAAAGCATAGTGTAAAGCCGTAGCTTGCAGCGTGTTTCAATTAAACGTTAACACAGCGTGTGGTAGAGGGGGGGGGCGGATGAGCCCCTATTCCCACATCAATCATAGGTGACAATAGTAAAAACACCGGGGAAGGTAGCCCCATACCCCCCGGCCCAGGCCGGCAGGTGTTTAAAATACCGTGGGGGGGGGGGGGGGTGGTGGTGAAGCCGAAATTTGTTATTAGAACACGATGGTAGCTCGGTACGTAGGTTTCGGAATGGGAAGATTTGTTTCCACGGGGATTCGCGACCTATTTCCCACCAAGGCACGCTAATGCGACGCGTCCTTATAGTTTCTACCCAGGGACATGCTATCATTGTACCTCATTGCTGAAAATTATTAACTTCCCGAACTCAAGTCTTTGCACAACCTTGAGACCATCGTCCTCAATCCCAAGGGGGTCAACGAAATCAAGTCAAGTACCAATGGTCAATTTCATTAAAGAAACCTGGTCTTGGATCCCAACAGTACGAATTGAGAAACACGGTGTTTCAATTGGAGTCCCTTGAGAGGGCGAGCGGTGCAGGGAAAAGAAAGGTTGATAGTTTCGATGACATGGATGTCCTCCGGTGACATGGATGTCCTCCGGTGACCTGGATGTCGTCCGGTGACATGGATGTCCTCCGGTGACATGGGTGTCGTCCGGTGACATGGATGTCCTCTGGTGACCTGGATGTCCTCCGGTGACCTGGATGTCCTCCGGTGACCTGGATGTCGTCCGGTGACATGGGTGTCGTCCGGTGACATGGGTGTCGTCCGGTGACATGGGTGTTGTCCGGTGACATGGATGTCGTCCGGTGACCTGGGTGTCGTCCGGTGACATGGGTGTCGTCAGGTTAACTGGGTGTCGTCCAGTGACCTGGGTGTCGTCCGGTGGCATGGGTGCCGTCCGGTGACATGGGGGTCGTCCGGTGCAACTTACAACATGACACTCGGATAGGGTTAGAGTGATTTCAAATAGCGAATAAAGAGCCGTCTTGTTGACTGTTCATTTATGCACTAGGTCAGAGTTTCCTAATTGTTTTGTCAACACGGCGCACTGGCGGCATCCAGGTTTTCCATTGGCGCTCTATGTCAAATTCCAAAAAACTCACTGTGAAATAGCGAAGTTTTAATGCGCCCCCCCCCCCCCCCGGACGCTCACTGTCATGAAGTGATTTTATGTCATGATTTGGTCATGGTCTGATTTTATGTCTTGATTTGGTCATTGTCTGATTTTATGTCATGATTTGGTCATGGTCTGATTTTATGTCTTGATTTGGTCATGGTCTGATTTTATGTCTTGATTTGGTCATGGTGTGAAATTATGTTAATGGTTTTGTCATGGAGTGATTTTATGTCAACTTAAGTTAAGAAATTTGTTGGGCAAACGAAAAAAAATTCAGTAAAAAGCATATTCCAATATTTAAATAGTTGTTACCCATTGCACAAAGTTAGGATACTGTCTTGCTTGGAATCATGTGTCCGTCTGATGGTCAGAGAAATAAGTATAACATATACCATTCACGAGAATAAACTTAGCAGATTAATAGGGATAATTATAGAATAATGTCCCGCCCCCCCCCCCCCCCCGAAAGATCAATAACGAGAGCTGTTTGAATTGTTATTATTTTAAAAAAAAATAACCATAATTATAATAATAATTTATAAATCAAGGGCAATAACTGAGGAAACCTAACAAATGGTTTTTTTTATTAGATGTTATTTCCCTTAAAACACGGCCATGGCTTTCCCAGACACCGATCAAACTTTTATGTTACCTGGCATAGCATTTCAATGTTGAAATGGACAAAGATAAATAAAATGCAACTTCAAAATATAACAAAGTTTTTCGTCCACTTCCACAACGGACGAGAATTGATACAATCCCAATGGATACAATCCCATTTTGATGATAAAATCCTAAAGCTACTTTCTACGATACAGATTCTGCAATACTAAGCTGACCGAAGGGTTTGGGTTCGTTAATCCACAGCGGATTTTTTCGTTCAAAAGCGGACAACAAAGAAAGAAGAAAGCAAAAAGAAATAAAATATGGGGTTGGGGGCTATTTAGTTGTGCTTGTTCTATACTGCTTTAAGCCCACTGCGTTTATTTTATTATGTTTTTAAATGTTTCAATCGCGACCGTATTATATGGCCGATTTATTTGCGACACCGCCAAGACTATAGTCTTAAAACACTAAACAGTTTAAAATTTCATAGCGGAGATCACTGCATATCGGGCTGCTATTTAATCAACAAATGTAAACGATGCCTCGTTTGGACTTTTGAATATTTTTTCCTCCTCTAATTCTCGGATCATTCAGTAGCATGATATATATTGTATCAGACTTATTTAGCAGTTTAAAACTATTGACTTTTTACAATCGTTTTTGTACTTCCTGTCATTTTGACCTGTATTACGCGTATGTAAAGAGGGGGGGGGGGTGATGTGGGAGGTGGCACAGATGCTTAGTTTGTCCATTGTGAACAGCCCCTAAAGAAAACATAAGTTCCGTTCTGGTGTTGTTTCCACGACTGAACTAGTGGCAAGACATTAGGGATTCTCTTCTTGATCCACCAGACGAATGAGAAGGAAACTACTTACACCAAGAAATTGATCCCTACAGTGTTAGGGAGTTTTCTCCCCATTCACCAACATCACATTCCAATTTAAAATAAAATAAGAAGTAGAACAGCAATACCCATCACTTCTGGTTTTAAGCTCCTCGAGATAAGACAAGTTAGCAACAATTCTTGGTTAATGTCAGTTTTTTTTACTAAATGTGACGGAAGGAAATCATGCTTGCTACTCAGTACATCAAAGAATAAGGTCAACGAAACGTTGACAGTGAGACAGGAGCATTGACAGCGGGACAGGATCATTGGCAGGGAGACAGGAGCATTGACAATGGGACAGGATCATTGACAGTGGGGCAGGAGCATTGTAGTGGGACAGGAGCATTGACAATGGGACAGGGGCATTGACAGCGAGGCAGAGGAATTGACAGCGGGACAGGAGCATTGCCAGTGGGGCAGGAGTATTGACAGTGGGCAGGAGCATTGACAGTGGGACAGGAGCATTGACAGTGAGGATGGAGCATTGACAGTGTGACAAGAGCATTGAGAGTGGGGGAGGAACATTGATAGTGGGGCAGGAGCATTGACAGTGGAATGGGAACATTGGCAGTTGGGCGGGAGCATCGAAAATGGAACAGGAACATCGACAGCGGGTAACCAAAACCGTCTCGCATGTGCGACCACCGGTAATTATTTTAGATTGCTCGAAGATTATCAATGGTAAAAACAAAATTAAAATTACAGAGTTGAAATCACAGATGACAATGATAAACACACTGGGCCAAGAAATATCTAAAGTCCAATTAAATGAAACATTTTTAGAAAAAGGATATAAAAAAATAAATAATAATCACACACACATTCCAAAAAAACTCTATCATAAAAACAAATAACTACTTTTCAAATATATTTCATAGTTCTATCATAACAAAACATGTGACGTCATGCTGCCCACCGGCCAAGAAATATCTAAATTCCAATCAAATTGAATCTTTAAAAAAAAGGGATTACAAAAAATAACCACACACACACATTCCAAACAAAACATGTAGTGTCATGCTGATCAGCCACCGACTCCAGGCCCGACACTGTCCGTACTATAAGAGAACGAGAAAGCAATTTTCAAAGCATCGATCAGAGATGAAATCTTTTTCGGTTATTACAACATCAAAAAATAGGAAGGGGAAAAAAACACCTTGATGAAGAGAGAATGGTAAACAGCAGGCGGCATGACGTTCATGTAAAACCAATCCAGCTCTTTTATTGATTACACACTGACCTCAGCTGCTTCCAGCGACCACAGATTATCATTTTTTGCCATCAACGGGGAGTACGGCGGCCAGGGGACATTTGCTTATCTGACCAGCCCATGCGCCGGGCGCCCGAGTTAGAAAATAACGGGGGGTACGGTGGCCAGGGAAATTTGCTTATCTGACCAGCCCATGCGCCGGGCGCCCGAGTTAGAAAATAACGGGGAGTACGGCGGCCAGGGAACATTTGCTTATCTGACCAGCCCATGCGCCGGGCGCCCGAGTTAGAAAATAACGGGGAGGCGTGGAGATGAGAGGGCGGATTAAATAGATTTTTAAAAAAAACAACAGCAGACGGCAAGCAGAAGATGGAGACAACAAAATAAGTGTTTTAATTAAGTGACCGAGGTTCTTATTATTTTGTTCCCTTCATACTTTATAGCTCAAAGATCCATCACGACACGCGACAAGAAAGATAAATCAATTGGACATTTACATTACAGATAAAGATCTAATTTAAAAAAAAAATAATGGGGGGAAAAAAACTACGACCGGGGAACAATGACGGTTACAATTAAAAAGTACAACGTCTACCTTTATTTTTCGAGACAAATAGATAATGATTTCAACGATAACGGCATAATATGAGGCTTTAAGAGTGGGTCCCTGCCGGATAGTCCAAGCAGTTGCATTTTCTATGGTAAAACAAAAGTAAAATTCGCATTATTAATCATTATTTAATTGCTAATCTTGAAGTTTTGCAAGTAAAACTAAGTGATTTTTAAATAATTTTTTTAAAATACAAAGAAAACTTAGCGTGAATGCAAACAATGACATTGACCAATGAGTTGTTTTCATGGCTAAAGCATTCTTCCTACATCGAAACTGTGCGAGTCCAAAGTAGAACATAAAATGTATAGTACAGAATCATGGTTCATTTATTTATTATTGTTTTTTCTTTAAAGTCTAGTCCTTAACTCAGCTCAGCTTACTTCACACAAGGGACCCAAAAAATTGAAGAAAGCAATGACCTAGGTTTTTTTTTTTGCCCCAGGGGCAATCATCCTGCTTACCATCTGTATTACCGCCCCTTGTTCTACCGTCGGACAATGTTTCGATCCCGTGATGTTTTCTTTCATCTGTCCCCACCCCGCCATGATTGTCTGTGGGGGGTCAGGGACCCGATACTCCAATCAAACGACAGCTGTACTATTGGTTAACTCGGTCCAAATGTTCTCGGGAAGCAGACATGATCCGTCTCATTAAGATTACTTCCTGGTTCGAACTGAAAGAACGCGTGCCCACACTGAGCTCATCACTCTTACAATATACTCCATACTTGCCGACTAAATCTTCTCTTGACTAGTGTTATTTTTTTCTCTCTTCCTTAAACCCAGAGAGTTTCTGACCTTAATTTAAATGCTCTCCATAGTAACAAGAGATGGATCATGACTGATAGATGGATCATGACTGATCGCAAAGTACCTTGATTAAAGTGTCGTACTTAACAGTAAATAATTGAATGAACGGGCGGATGTTGATGTTTAAAAGTAGCATCCCGAAACTCTGACTGCATGAGTGTGTGTGTTTGTAGTTTTTTTTTTGTAATTTTTTTTTTTTTTGGGAAAAAGGTGGGGTTTTTTTTTTTTGGGGGGGGGGGGGGTGTTTAAACCTATTATATATTTTAATGGAACGCAGTGTACTCGCAGCTCGAAACAAATAACTACTTTTCAAATATATTTCATAGCTCTATTATAAAAACAAATAACTACTTTTCAAATATATTTCATAGCTCTATTATAAAAACAAATAACTACTTTTCAAATATATTTCATAGCTCTATCATACACGATAATCTCCATTCTCCTATAGTGGTGGAGACTGTCTTGCCAAGCCACTACCCCAGTATTCACCCCGGGGAGGAAGCAACAAACTAAAGGAAATCAAACCTATACACTGTGATACATGTATTGCTTAGAAACACGTCCATGTTACAATGAAAAACAAAGACAGAAATCCAGGTGCATTGACAGAAAAGACAGAAGTGCATTTTCACTGTTTAGAAACAAAATTATTACAAAATGATGACGTCAAACAAACGCTACGCATGCATGACGTACAACAAAGGCTAATCATGCATGACGTCCAACAAAGGCTAATCATGCATGAAGTCCAGCAAATGCTGATCATGCATGACATGCAACAAATCCTTATCATGCATGACGTCCAACAAATGCTGATCATGCATGACGTCCAACAAACGCAAAGCGTGCAGAGTGTCACAGCCATCCAACAGTCATTAATACTTTTATGTACTCCAACTTTCCGGACTGCCTTTGAACTCCGACTCGGACTTCTAGCACGACAGGACAGAGATCATTTTCAGTTGAGATGCTGTACACAACACATGAACTCTAACTTCAGCTCAGTATGTACACAGTAGATTTAATCTGCTCCATTAATAAATAACAGTGATTTCCAACGCCGCTACACAAACACAAGACCCGATATCAGTCACGGACTTTTAGATGTACGCTGTATTTTCATCTCGATCAAACCCCTTCATCCCAATTTGCTCCCCTTTCTTTGTTTCCAATCAGGTTTAAGTCCAATTGGAGACAGTCTTAGATTTCGATACTATCAAACTCTCGAGAGAACAGATTAAGCCGTGCCCCCCTCCCTCACTCTACAAGAAAATAATGACATGTTGGACACAGCAGCTGAATGTCAAAAAGTGAGGATCGATTACGGCTTACAGAACTGGGTCGAGGAATTAACGCGGGATATTAGACTCAAAAAATCAAAGCTAAAAGTTAAGGATTTTTATTTTTAGGGAATGAAGGAAAAGTTAGGTGAGAGAAGCGGGGAGTAAAATAGGAAAGAAATGGCCCGGGGAGGGGGGGGAGTACAAAGACATAGATACAGACATTCAAGCGCAATTCGTTTCATTAGGTATTGGTAATGGGACAAAAGTCTGTCTAATAAGGTTGAACTTTGTATCATTCAAAGTCACATACATTTTGCTGTAAATACCTGCTTTTGTTTATTTTTTTTTATTTGTTGCCATCGTACATCACTACTCTATGGGGTCACACATAAACGTAGTCACTAACAGAGCCGCACATCACTACTCTATGGGGTCACACATAAACGTAGTCACTAACAGAGTCGCACATCACTACTCTATGGGGTCACACATAAACGTAGTCACTAACAGAGCCGCACATCACTACTCTATGGGGTCACACATAAACGTAGTCACTAACAGAGTCGCACATCACTACTCTATGGGGTCACTTAAACGTAGTCACTAACAGAGTCGCACATCAGTACTCTATGGGGTCACACATAAACGTAGTCACTAACAGAGTCGCACATCACTACTCTATGGGGTCACACATAAACGTAGTCACTAACAGAGCCGCACATCACTACTCTATGGGGTCACACATAAACGTAGTCACTAACAGAGTCGCACATCACTACTCTATGGGGTCACTTAAACGTAGTCACTAACAGAGTCGCACATCAGTACTCTATAAAGCAGTAATTCTAAATTTTCCTAATGCCGCAACCCTTTAATACAGTTCCTCATGTTGTGGCGACCCCCAGCCACAAAATTATTTTCGTGGCTTCTCCATAACTGTAGAGCATATGCGTTTTCAGATGGTCTTAGGCGACCCCCTGGGCAAGGT
Source organism: Omphiscola glabra (assembly GCA_964017045.1). Classification (NCBI taxonomy): domain Eukaryota; kingdom Metazoa; phylum Mollusca; class Gastropoda; family Lymnaeidae; genus Omphiscola; species Omphiscola glabra. The sequence continues at coordinate 4,710,086 of OZ024803.1, read as the reverse complement.
TCGTGCGGACCACTATGGTGTCACAAATAAACAGATAAATGACCATCATCCATTAGACTTATTAGTCACACGTAGATGTAGCCACAAACAGGCAGTGGTCTCATCGAGTCTCTTACTCATTAAATCAAGTTAATATTTACGGGGCTTTTTTAATTTTCAGAAGAAAAAATAAGTATGTTTTTTTTACCAACTTTTAATGGAGCAGAAAATGACGAGGGAAAGTGAAACACCTGCATGCATAGTTCTAGAAATACTTCCCATAGGTTGGCGTGTCCGTAACACCGCTAGCATGACATGTCTGTGGACAGCAGAAGGCAAACAAGCCACTAGAGGTAGCACAGGCCTGCCGGGCAACATGGCGCTCATGATGGAGTTAAACATGAAAAGATCGTGTCCACCGCAAACTCCGAGTATTGTCACGATGACAGCAACACGGTCAATGCCTCCGGGTCTTTTTTTTTTAAACCGAGCCAGCTGTCATTTGAAATGTCTAGCTATCACGGCCAATGTTTCAAGGTTTGTAACAGAGCCACATGACACTGAAAACACGGCCAGTGGTTCCAGGTTTGTGACAGAGCCAACTGACACCCAAAACATGGCCAATGTTTCAAGGTTTGTAACAGAGCCATATGACAATGAAAACACGGCCAATGGTTCCAGGTTTGTGACAGAGCCATCTGACACCAAAAACACGGCCAGTGGTTCCAGTTTTGTGACAGAGCCACCTGACACTGAAAAACGGTCAGTGGTTCCAGGTTTGTGACCGAGCCACCTGACACTGACAAAAGTCTGGCTAAGACTGTATGGAATGAAGACATAGAACATATCGCCGTGCCCCCAGATGTAAAGGTTACTTTATCGAGAGATGAGAATCGTGATCCAGCTTTTTCATCCTATTTAAAAGATTCATCAAGGCTTGTTAGATTTCAGAGCTTAAAATAAGAATAATGAGAATGTTTTTTGTTTTGTTTTTTTTGTTTTGGTGCCTGTGATCAGTGGCGTAACATCCATATCAGCAGTGGGTTAATATTGAAGGGTTGGGGCGCAGCGAGTCCCTGGCATCATTTATGCTAATTTATTCCCTGAAATCATTTAAGCTAATTTATAAGTGCCAAAATAGGTCTGTATCATATTCTTTTTAATTAAAAAAAAAACGGTTCCCAAATTTTAAGAATACTAGGGCCCCTGTTTAGTTACAATTTTTTTCTGAGGAATGATGAGATAACTGCATGATATTCTGGCTCGCTATCCTAATTTCGTTAGTCACGCTAATAATTCTATTACGGAGCCTTGAAATGACCGCAGTACAAGTACATATTTTACATAAGCCTACGGACAGTAGTACAGTACAAATTTTACATGAGCCTACGGACAGCAGTGTAAGTACAGCTTTTACGTATGCCTCAAAGGGGATATTTACTCCCTCACCCCCCATTTTGTTCTTATCAAAATGGTTAGGTGCAATATTTTTTTAATGGTAAGAACTATATCATTTTTATTCCTCAATATTTTATCGCCTATTTTTTTACTACGTTAGATGCGTTTTTCTTAGGCTGCATAATCCGTAACACAGACCTGTTTACTCTTACGATTTTGGCGTACAATGTACGATTTTGAGGTGTATTCATTTGTTACTTTTAAGATAATGTATTGAACGATTTTGTGATCATATGGTACGATTTTAAGACTTTCAGGGTAAACAGGTCTGGTAACATTCTTCAGGACTGCTACACTTATCGGGTGGGTACTTGTTTGTTAGGATAGCTTGTTAAATTGTTTACATGTCACACTGTTACCATCTTTCGTCGTGTGCTCACTAAACCATAACAACTCCAGGGGCAAATAAATCACTGTTTTCCATAACAAGGGCGGATCACTTACAGCGGATATGAGTTCGGGCAGGTGAAGATATCGAATTACTCACATCAACTGTAAAAGAATCATCCACGCCAGGTTTGAGGCCCGCAGTCAATTTCCTATTCAACCAACGCAATAAAATATGTATATTTAGTATCGAATATTTGATATCTTACAATACAGTTGCTTAGGATGGGGGGCGGATCCGCCCCCGGCGAGATTTTTTTGCTCTACACAGGGGTGGGCGTTATTTTCAGCCAAGTGCAATGTAAAGAACGAGATTTTAAGGATCAGTTCGTAAACATTATTATGAACTAGAAATTCTGACCCGGTGATACCGGGATTTTAAAAAAAAACCAACAAAACGGCATATTGCGCTACTTAACGCGCATTTATTTATTTTGAAAGAACATCTAACAACTGTTTTTCCCGACAGTAATTTAATGGGATTTAAAGATATTGTAATCCACACAGAAATATACACATCCTATTCTATCCCTCTGATATGTGTATATCGAAGAAGGTTAATTATTAAATATTTATCATATTCATTCCTTCATTCTTAGGCGCATTTTGTGCAGCATTTGTGGCACAGTATAATCATCGAAATCCCCCCTTCCACACCCCTCCAATTTTTAAAACAATTTTTAGTCAACATTAATAAAATCATCCATTTGATGGTAGTCCCTACGTAAGCAAACGCACAGCTTTTTTTCACACCCCGTCACCTTTATTAAAATTCTAAAGTCCAAGCACACTTTGACCTCACTTTGTTTTACATCTTCTGGAAAGGTAGAACTACGCACAATTCCATTTATTGAACAATTATGGCTATTTTATTTAACATTAAAAATCTATCCCGACATCTCTGCCACATCATTCTGTTTTGAGATATTGATATAAAATGAACACATTGCAACTTGTTATGGTGTGTTACAGTTTGGATAATTTTGTATGTCCTTTATCAAAATAATACTGAAAATTTTGAACAAAATATACTGGAAAAGTTATATAATCTCCACGAGTTTTTCATCCCACCTTGGAGCAATTTAGCCTCGGCACACTTAGCATCACCTCGTGGCACACCTGCGTGCCGCGGCACACCAGTTGCGGAGCTCTGAACCTCAGGAATGAACATTAATTACGATGACAATTGTAACATCATCTTTATTCCAGATGTAGATGTTACGTTTTATTCTTGGAGATTTAATAATTTACGTCCGTCTTCTAATCAGTCATCCTCATCTCTTCAATAACACGAGACAGAAATTAGGGATCACTACAATATTTATTTCTATCACTTTGACGTATTTCACAATAATAATAAATCTCATATATTGGATAAAGATAATACGTTGTCCTTCACATAATAAAAATCATACGATTTACACACGATGTTATAGGATGAACAAATGGAATCATTGCAAGAGCAAAAACGTATCAGAAATCCGTACTTGACAATACATTCGCTATCTCTCCCATAATTCCTTCTGCTTCCTGTTTTTTTAATTTCAAAAACCAAAATATAATTTTCCGAAATCAAGTTATTATTTAAATCTATGATCTGTTACAACAATAATAAAGAAGACGAAACATAACTTAGAAGAAATACCCTTTCAATGTTTGCCATTAATTTAGTAATATGTAAAAAGCCAGATAACGCATCTTTAGCCATTCGGCCCTGATCCTAATAGAATTAATGTTTAGGCGCCTTCAGCGACAAAACTCATTGGACGCGCCCGGACACACATAATATATATATGCACTATACATATTTATATATTTTTGGAGAGGGGGTAAACTTTAAGTCCGCCCCGGGTGGCACAATGCCTGGCTACGCCACTGTTATAATAAATCTTGATATTAAGGCCAGATTTCCCTTAGTGTCAACTAGAGACAGACCGAAAGTGATTTTCTGATTTCGGCCGAAACCGAAGCCGAAACCAAAAGCTAAAAGTGACTTTCGTCCGAAACTGAAGCCGAAACCAAAAGTTTAAAGTGACTTTCGACCGAAACCGAAAGCTAAAAGTGACTTTCGGCCGAAACCGAAATATATAGATATTTTGAAATTCTTTCATGCATACATTCTGCGTACATCGATGGGGGGAAAGTATCAATATTTACATTATTTTGATAAAAATGAGATCACCGTGAAAATTAATAAATAAACATTTAATGAATACTTTGGCTTTAACAGTAGAATGGTAAGAGAAAATTGGGATCGGGAGAAGGGGGGCAAAATTCATGCAAAATAGACCCTTGAGTGTCCTTTGCTTTTATAATATAAATACAACCTAAAACATATGCCTGATAATACATGGCTCTAATAGAGCCAATGTTCACCTGAATATCAGTTATTATGGTTGTACAAATATCAGCACAATGTTTCCCGGTTATCGTCATACTAATGCTTTGTGTTTTCATAAAATAGCTGCTAAGATTTCGCTGTATTAATATTTTTTAGTCTCGTACCAACACATTAACTTATCCGTGCTGGTGACTTAATTACTTCGTTCGGCAACCAACCTCCCTCACCCCCATTGGTGGGGGAATTTTGTTTTTAACTGGGTCTTTTAAAATTGTTATTCTGACGGGTCTCGATGGAGAATCGCAAAAAAACATCTAATTTGATCGCCAAAATCATAAAAGTAAACAGGTCTGCGGTAGGCCTACTGCATAACTATGATACGAACCCGTGATACATTCACGCGCATGTTATTGGTCAACAACAATGTTTATGAGCATGATAGTGATGCATTTCAAGAAATGAATGAATGAAAAAAGCCCTAGTTTCCTTAAATAATAAAAATTAAAACAAAAATAATAATGGAAATATTACCATTCCATTAGTTTTTCTTCCACACAACTGTTTACATTAGCCTAGGCCTAAATGGAATGTAATTTTTTGGAAATATATGTCAAGTAAGTCATCATTCAGCTGTGATCGGTTTTCGCAGAGTATTAATCATATAACATACGATAGCAAGAATGAAAAAGAACCAAATGTTCACATTTTCCAGGATATTTTGTTAAAAAATTTCAGTATCATTTTGAAAAAAGGACATACAAAATGATACATTTTAAAAACAAAATACAAAATTTAACTGTCTGCACAGCAAAGGTCATATTTTGGAATACTTTTATAAGCTCTTAAGTGCAACTCAATTTTAAGAGGTCACAAAGCCACTTCCTCGGCAGTTAAGATTTTGATACCTTACCCCAGTTTGCTTCGAGCATTTGACCCGTCACATAAAACCCCAGGTCGGCGCCACATAAAAATCCAGGGCAGCACCACATAAAACACACAGGGCAGCACCACATAAAACTCAAGGTCGGCGCCACATAAAACCCCAGGGCGACACCACATAAAACCCCCAGGGCGGCGCCACATAAAAGACCCCAGGGCGGCGCCACATAAAAGACCCCAGGGCAACACCACATAAAAGACCCCAGGGCGACACCACATAAAATCCCAGGGCGACACCACATAAAACCCCAGGGCGACACCACATACAACCCCACGGCGACACCACAAAAACAACCCAGGGCGGCGCCACATAAAACCCCCAGGGCGGCGCCACATAAAACCCCCAGGGCGGCGCCACATAAAAAACCCAGGGCGACACCACATAAAACCCCAGGGCGACACCACATAAAACCCCAGGGCGGCGCCACATAAAACCCCCAGGGCGGCGCCACATAAAAAAAAACCGTGCGACACCACATAAAACCCCAGGGCGGCGCGACATAAAAAACTCCAGGGCGGCGCCACATAAAAACTCAGGGCAGCACCCCATAAAAAACATCAAATTACTGGTAAGTTAACCCCGCTAAAGCACGTGGCATGGTTTGACTCGCGATGCTAGAACTATTGTATACATATACTGTCTTCGTTTATTATTGCTATTTGTTTTGGTTGTTAATATTTTTAAAAGTATAAATTCCTGGATTTTAATATAAAAAATTTAAATAAGGATTTTCAATAAAAAAAAAAAAAAATTGGTAGCCGGTCTATGAAAACCAACAAATGGTTTTTGGGTTCAAAGGAGAATTTGAGTGTATTCCTCATTTGAGTCACAGTGCTTATAGGAGACTGCAACTTCCCTTGTCCCCCAGAGTTATCGTTCATACCGGGGAGTACAAAGAACGTACAAAGATGGCAGCTCACATCAACAAAGATGGCTGCTCACATGGCGAAAACAGCATTTAAAACCTAGCGAGTTGAAGAAATTAAGAAATTTTTACGGGAACTGCATCAGCCGGAAACTGGAAATAAAGTAAAACTTGTAGATCGGGCTCGCGGCTGTGTAGCGTTGCGAATTTGTGGGGGGAAAAACGTATGTATCTGAGAAATTTTTCTAATTTCTAGGCGAAAAAGATTAACAAGGGCAAAAGCCTCTGCTTCTTCAGACGATTGCAGTGCCCTATAGGTGCGTGTTTTTAATTTCTTTTTAATTAAAAATGATTTATTTAATAGCAAAACAAGTCACAAAAGGAAACGACAGTTAAAAATTTAATGACTGGGATTTGTGAAAATAAATGATCACTTAGTTGCCTTGATTTAAATCCTGATTATTTCAATGCTTATGAAGCCCCCCCTCCCCCCCCCCCCCCCCCCCCAAAATGGCGAGAGCCCAAAGGAAGGCTAAAGATTGTATAACTCATACGGCCTTGGTCGCCGCCAACAAAGTAAGGTGTTTATTTAAAGAGCATTTTATACATTGATGAATGTTGAAAACAGAAACGATGCACATGCTGGGTGCTCCTTATGAAACCAACTTTGTTACTTTGGCCTACAACTTAACGAGAAGAGGTTCGATCCCCGATGAGAGCAAGGCGGGGCTTATACACGCGACTCGCACGTTCACAGCAGCGCTCCAGCGATCTCTACGGGAGGGAGTTGGAAACATCGATAACAGGCTGTAACGGTGATACTGATCTGTTCAACTGACACCAGCGAGGACACAATGACACCCACGGTTACTGTCATTTGTATTGTAGTTGATGGCCGGTCAATGGACCGCCTGTCACATGCCAAGTTAGGCATACGTCCGACATGGCAAGCAGATGACAACCAAAGAGGTGCGAATGGGGGTGGTGGGCAACGGTCACTCTGAACTGCGCATGGATGCATGCGCGCGCCCGACATTTTGGCGCACATAAAAAAAAAATGGCGTGCAGTTCATTTAATAAGACAAAATATAACGTTTCTCACAATTATTTAAGGTTTATTTTACAAATAATTAAAATATTGCAACATTAGCAATCGGTGATGTCAGGCTAACGGCTACTCTGTCACACCCACCAGTCGCAAAGGACAGTAGCCCAAACGTTGCGGTCCACCAGATGTTTCGAAAAAAGAACGTTATTTCATCATGCAATGTGCACGGGTCTTTTTTCTGGCCCGACATACTGGCCCCTAGTTTAATGTTGCTAATTCGATATACTGGCCCGATATACTGGCCCGATATACTGGCCCGATATACTGGCCCGATATACTGGCCCGATATACTGGCCCGACATACTGGCCCGATATACTGGCCCGATATACTGGCTCGATATACTGGCTCCTAGTTTAATGTTGCTAATTCGACATACTGGCCCGATATACTGGCCCGATATACTGGCCCGATATACTGGCCCGATATACTGGCCCGATATACTGGCTCGATATACTGGCTCCTAGTTTAATGTTGCTAATTCGACATACTGGCCCGATATACTGGCCCGATATACTGGCTCGATATACTGGCTCCTAGTTTAATGTTGCTAATTCGATATACTGGCCCGATATACTGGCCCGATATACTGGCTCCTAGTTTAATGTTGCTAATTCGACATACTGGCCCGATATACTGGCTCGATATACTGGCTCCTAGTTTAATGTTGCTAATTCGATATACTGGCCCGATATACTGGCCCGATATACTGGCTCGATATACTGGCTCCTAGTTTAATGTTGCTAATTCGACATACTGGCCCGATATACTGGCTCGATATACTGGCTCGATATACTGGCCCAATATACTGGCCCGATATACTGGCTCGATATACTGGCTCGATATACTGGATCCTAGTTTAATGTTGCTAATTCGACATACTGGCCCGATATACTGGCCCGATATACTGGCCCGATATACTGGCCCGATATACTGGCCCGATATACTGGCCCGATATACTGGCTCGATATACTGGCCCGATATACTGGCCCGATATACTGGCTCGATATACTGGCCCGATATACTGGCCCGATATACTGGCTCGATATACTGGCCCGATATACTGGCCCGATATACTGGCTCGATATACTGGCCCGATATACTGGCCCGATATACTGGCTCGATATACTGGCCCGATATACTGGCTCGATATACTGGATCCTAGTTTAATGTTGCTAATTCGACATACTGGCCCGATATACTGGCCCGATATACTGGCCCGATATACTGGCCCGATATACTGGCCCGATATACTGGCTCGATATACTGGCCCGATATACTGGCCCGATATACTGGCTCGATATACTGGCCCGATATACTGGCCCGATATACTGGCTCGATATACTGGCCCGATATACTGGCCCGATATACTGGCTCGATATACTGGCCCGATATACTGGCCCGATATACTGGCTCGATATACTGGCCCGATATACTGGCTCGATATACTGGCCCGATATACTGGCCCGATATACTGGCTCCTAGTTTAATGTTTGTTAAAAATATCTTAACTAAAATAAAATATTTGCATAAAAACAACCATGTCAAGGGCAACCTATAATGCACTGGAGCTAATGCAATAGTTCTAGACTATTTCATAGGTGATGGGAGCTGGTGCAATAGTTCTAGACTATTTCATAGGTGATGGGAGCTAATGCAATAGTTCTAGACTATTTCATAGGTGATGGGAGCTGATGCAATAGTTCTAGACTACTTCATAGGTGGTGGGAGCTAATGCAATAGTTCTAGACTATTTCATAGGTGATGGGAGCTAATGCAATAGTTCTAGACTATTTCATAGGTGATGGGAGCTGGTGCAATAGTTCTAGACTATTTCATAGGTGATGGGAGCTGATACAATAGTTCTAGACTATTTCATAGGTGATGGGAGCTAATGCAATAGTTCTAGACTACTTCATAGGTGATGGGAACTGATGCAATAGTTCTAGACTATTTCATAGGTGATGGGAGCTGATACAATAGTTCTAGACTATTTCATAGGTGATGGGAGCTAATGCAATAGTTCTAGACTATTTCATAGGTGATGGGAGCAGATGCAATAGTTCTAGACTACTTCATAGGTGGTGGGAGCTAATGCAATAGTTCTAGACTACTTCATAGGTGGTGGGAGCTAATGCAATAGTTCTAGACTATTTCATAGGTGATGGGAGCTAATGCAATAGTTCTAGACTATTTCAAAGGTGATGGGAGCTAATGCATAAGTTCTAGACTATTTCATAGGTGATGGGAGCTAATGCAATAGTTCTAGACTATTTCATAGGTGGTGGGAGCTGATGCAATAGTTCTAGACTATTTCATAGGTGATGGGAGCTAATGCAATAGTTCTATACTATTTCATAGGTGATGGGAGCTAATGCAATAGTTCTAGACTATTTCATAGGTGATGGGAGCTGATGCAATAGTTCTAGACTACTTCACATTGATAAAACAATTACAATGCTTCCCTTGATTTGCCGATCCCAACGAAACAAAGATTATTATTTGTGCGTGTGTGGGGGAGGGGGGTTGATGAAATTATTATGCCATACCGTTCAGAGATATAGACATAGATTAACTTATTCGAGACCGATAATTGCTTCTCTCATCCGACAATCTTGAGTGGAGGGGGAAAAACAAACTGTGTCTAACAAAGGACACGATTTCACTGTCTGCCAACTTTCCACGCGTCAGCGAAAATTTCTTTCTTTAAAACAAAAATAATTTAAAAATCACTCGTGCAAAAGTAGACGTGTGAATTAAGTTCACGTGGGTTAATTCAACTAACAGCAACAATAGAAAACGATGTAAACAATTACCATCACTGCCCCCCACCACACCACTAGATATGTCTCCAACATACATCACATAGTGGTTCAGATGTTATGATGAGAGAGAAGGGCGGGGGCAGGGAGTTCACACCACTAGATATGTCTCCAACATACATCACATAGTGGTTCAGATGTTGTGATGAGAGAGAAGGGCGGGGGCAGGGAGTACACATCACTAGATATGTCTCCAACATACATCACATAGTGGTTCAGATGTTGTGATGAGAGAGAAGGGCGGGGGCAGGGAGTTCACATCACTAGATATGTCTCCAACATACATCACATAGTGGTTCAGATGTTGTGATGAGAGAGAAGGGCGGGGGCAGGGAGTACACATTACTAGATATGTCTCCAACATACATCACATAGTGGTTCAGATGTTGTGATAAGAGAGAAGGGCGGGGGCAGGGAGTACACATCACTAGATATGTCTCCAACATACATCACATAGTGGTTCAGATGTTGTGATGAGAGAGAAGGGCGGGGCAGGGAGTATCGTCATTGGGTGAAACAAGATGTAAATTGAAGGTTCGATCATGATCATCTCTGCACAAATGGGGGAACAAGCATGAGGGAACAATGAGGGAACAAGCATGACAATATCATATGTTCCCCCTGTCTCCCCTGCACTAACGAGGTAACAAACATGACAATATCATATGTTGCCCCCTGTCTCCCCGCACTAATGAATTCGGTGGATGTGGTAACAAACATGACAATATCATATGTTGCCCCGTCTCCCCCAACCGTCTCTAAATTGAGCAAACTCCGACGACGTAATTGAAGATAATTACAAGGGGAATATCTCGGCTGATATTTTGCGATAAATTACGCGGACATCAACGAGCAGATTATGCTTCGTGACATCTGGAGGCATTTGCCGATGTGCAGGGCTGTAGTGAAGGGAGAAAAGAAAGTATAAAGGAAACGCCCGGGGGGGGGGGGGAGGGGGAGAGATAGAGTGGAAGAAGGGGAAGGAGAGTTAAAATCAAATCTGTTTCTGCCCTGTTCAGTCAACCCGGCTTTTATCGAGCGGCACGCACGTAAAGCGATCGTATGACAGTGGTAGGTCTTCGGTACAGACACAAATACAATTTACTGGTGACAGAATCTTTGGCATATTCACTTTATGGTTAAGTCACGCTACCTGACATTCATATTTGGCATATTTGAAAAAATCATTAGGATATTAAATAAGGATTGCCTGGTTTATATTTGAGTGCCTGTTTATTGATAAAAATAATTAGGTTCTTAAAATAAGTAAATAAGGATTGTGGGGTTGTTCGTAAATTACGTCACGCAAAAAATTATCTTTTTAGACCCCACTCCCCCTGTCATGAAGTGGCACAAATTCCCCCCCCCCCTCCGGCGTGTCACGTCAAACCTAAACAAAAAAATATCAAAACATACATAAAATTTTCATAAATAAACTAAGATTTTATAATATTTTTTAACATTTACCCATAATAGATTAAGATGTAGTAGTATTAGCAAAATGTGACGCTAAACAAAGAAGTCATCCACAAGCCGAATGTAAAGTGGCCACAACAGTTTTTGCGTCATTTTTCGATATGCGCAAAAGGTGTGAGGTCTGAGTTCATAGTACCTATATTACTTGAGGCAATATCGACCTCAAATCAATGTTTTTAAAATTTATTAAAGATTTTTCAAAATAGTAAATTTTTAGATTTAAAAAAAAAGTGATGTCACAAACTTTGACACTCCCTCCCCCTGTCACAAATTCTCGACTCCCCCCCCCCTTGAGCGTGACGTAATTTGCGAACGACCCCTTGCCTGGTTTTATATTTGAATGCCCATTCATTGAAAAAAAAATACATTAGGATATTAGACTTTGTAACTAAAATGATTTATGCATAGATCCACATGCCTGACCAGACTAACATTAGAGCAATAGATCCACATTCCTGACCAGACTAACATTAGAGCAATAGATCCACATGCCTGACCAGACTAACATTAGAGCAATAGATCCGCATTCCTCACCAGACTAACATTAGAGCAATAGATCCACATGCCTGACCAGACTAACATTAGAGAACATGGTTTCATTATAGACCACCATCTTGCATCCATGCCTTTGTAAGACTATACCATCTGCTGTATAAGACTATACCATCTGGTATCCATGACTTTGTAAGACTATACCATCTGGGTTCCATGGCTTTGTAAGACCACCAGCTGGGTCCCATGGCTTTGCAAGACTATACTTTTGGACATTCACGGAACACACAAAAGGTAAAGAACCAATTTACTAACAGGAGCAGCTACCCACATTGTCTGGTAATATAGTAATAAGATAAGATGACTATTCCCTTATGATTGAGCCATGAACGGCTCATTTTTATTGCATCTTTTAACACATATTTCTCATGGAGATTCGAGGCGCTCTGTTGCGGTAAATTTAACTAACATTGTTAAAGTTTAAGGATTAGCCATATGAGAAAGAAATGTTTTTGAAGTTTGCACTGGACACTCGTGGAAGTTTTCAAGAGAAACTCACCTGGGTGTGGTGCGGGAAACTTCGGATGAAGCTGTACATGGCCGTGCTGTGGCCAGCATCTTGAGGCTGGTAGTAGTGCCCTGGTGGGCGTGGGACGGGATGACCTGGAGATGGTGGCCGCCCTGTCCGCTTGTAGGGGGAATTCGCATCGAGGGGTGGGCCTGGTAGGCCCCTGGTTAGAAAGAAAGAAATATTTATATATATTTTAGTCTAGACAATCCTGTCAAGTCAACGTCCTTGTATAACAGTTTTATTCGTCTCCTAAGATAAAATACTAAACAACATGGCATTACATCGATTACATTTGGGGGAACATTGAAACGATTTGTGGGGCCACGCAATTGGTCTTGGAGGCCTAGGGAGTTCGCAGCTGAATTTTTGCTCTTTTGGCTGATTTTTTGGCTCTTTTGACTAATGAGTTTTGCCGACCACTTGCCTAGGGAGTTCGCCCCTTGGCGGCATTTAATCTAAGGCCAGGTTCGTCCTGCTGGAAGGGCCGCATGTTTAAGAAGAAAACACCGACAGTTCAAATATTTATGTTTTTACTTTCCAAGTTTAAACAAAAATGTTGGTAACTGTTAGGAACTTCTCGTTCCATCCGAAGTCCTACTCGTAGTGTACTGCACAAAGGACCAAGCTTCATTGCTACACATTTTAATCCACCAAAACACTGCACCCAGTTTCAGTGGCATGAAAATAAACCTACCTGAAATGTCACCTGGTTTCATCGTCATGATTTGCTGGGCTAAACAGTTTAAAAAATATTTTTTTTGAAAGTTCTGAATGTGTTAACGGCATAAGTTCCTTGTTGCATTCAGGTTTTTCCTTTGTCAAATTCTAAAAATGCATTGCGAAGTAGCGAAAATTTATGATTTTTTTTTTCGCTTGGCGGCCCCCATTTGAGGCAACCCCTTGCTCCCTTGAGCACCTTGTACCGAGTTTGGGAACTTCTGTGTCACAATCCTCATGCCATTGTAACCGGATGTACATTTCAATATCATCACTTTCAACTATACAGTAAAAGGCCATTTTTTTTGCGTATGCCAAGAACGTGGTGCACCACATACATATGTCCAACTTAATAACCGCGTGTAAGTTAAAATGGACAAATGGAAAGTACTGACATAAAAAAACAAACATATTAGATTTTCTGAACGCACACACATACATGTACACCGAGCAGCCATTAGCGGCCTACAGGCCTTCTCCATGCTGGCATTTTTCTCTACCTTTTCCAGTAGGCCGCATGCGGAGGGTACACCATTCTGGGGCCTTCCCATGAGCAGGGCGGGGCGGCGAAAGCGTTGTGGCACCTTGGCCTGGGCGGGGCGCAGCTACTTTGAGTGGCGTACATACTGGAGATTCCTAATAAGTCACTTTGTCAGACGTACAGCCGGATCTAAATATACGCGTGGCTGGATGCAACAATACACGTGGGTGTACACACGTGGGTGTACGCGTCTTGACATTCACTGGCGATGTGCAGTCAACAATCACACACGTTTTCAAATCTATTGGTTAGGAATCGGCGTAGAGCAAAGTTTTGACGCCACGATCAATGCCAGCACGGCGTGTAAGTTTGTACAAAATCAGAGACGCAATCCATCACGGTGACACATAGCGTCATTAGATGTAGATAATTATCCCGTTGTTGAAGGCTGCGATCCATAAAGCCTTGAAATCTTCGATCCACTGCCCGAGCAACAAAGATACAGATTAACAAGTCATCTTGTGACTAATTCAAACATTGATTTATGTGGAAAATAACACTGGCTTTGATACAACGATCGCAAGTCAAGCGATACCACACTCCCCCCAACCTTTTTTTAAAAAAAAGAAGAGATATCAAGTTTAAGACTCGATATATTAAAACCACTTGGGAAATCAACGTTAAAATAATATAATTGAGATGTGAACATTTATGTTAACTGAACGGTTAAGGAGCGATTCTCCGCACCATTTAAAAAAGGCTGTATATGAACTAATCAAATAACGCGCCGCTATAAGAGAGACACATATCTAAAACTGTAGTTAAGATACATTTTAAAGAAAGGAAATGTACGTGTTTTTTTTTGGGGGGGGGGGGGGTCGGGAGAACTACATGGTTATATAACCAAGACAAGATTTTTGGGGTCTTAAGGGTCACGTAAATTGTTTTTTTCTTTTCACCTTACGCTCGAAAAAGGCATTTAGAAGCGAGAATTATGACAAACTAAATGGTTAGGATATAGACGAGATGTCACAGCTGCTATGAATGTGCAGGCTGGTTGTTAAAATATTTAAACGTATTTACTTCAGACCCAATCATCATAGACATCTCTTCCCTTGCGCCAAGACTACTGACTGAATATCAGATCATCACAGACATCCCTTGCCCTTGCGCCAAAACTACTGACTGAATATCAGATCATCATAGACATCCCTTGCCCTTGCGCAATGACTTATCTTTAAAATCATATAAAAACCCTTTCCCCCGCACAATAGTTATTTCACGTCAGAGCCTCATAGACATCCCTTGCGCCAAGACTATACTCAGTGCCAAGACTATACTCAGTGCCAAGACTATACTTAGTGCCAAGACTATTATACTCAGCGCCAAGACTATACTCAGCGCCAAGACTATACTCAGTGCCAAGACTATACTCAGTGCCAAGACTATACTCAGCGCCAAGACTATACTCAGTGCCAAGACTATACTCAGCGCCAAGACTATACTCAGCGCCAAGACTATACTCAGCGCCAAGACTATACTCAGCGCCAAGACTATACTCAGCGCCAAGACTATACTCAGTGCCAAGACTATACTCAGTGCCAAGACTATACTCAGTGTCAAGACTATGTTCAGAGCCAAGACTATACTCAGTGACAAGACTATACTCAGTGTCAAGACTATGTTCAGTGCCAAGACTATACTCAGTGCCAAGACTAAACTAAGTGCCAAGACTAAACTCAGTGCCAAGACTATACTCAGTGCCAAGACTATACTCAGTGCCAAGACCTATACTCAGTGCAAAGACTATACTCAGTGCCAAGACTATACTCAGTGCCAAGACTATACTCAGTGCCAAGACTATACTCAGTGCCAAGACTATACTCAGTGCCTAGACTATACTCAGTGCCAAGACCTATACTCAGTGCCAAGACCTATACTCAGTGCAAAGACTATACTCAGTGCAAAGACTATACTCAGTGCCAAGACTATACTCAGTGCCAAGACTATACTCAGTGCCAAGACTATACTCAGTGCTAAGACTATACTCAGTGCCTAGACTATACTCAGTGCCAAGACTATACTCAGTGCCAAGACTATACTCAGTGCCAAGACTATACTCAATGAACACTAATCTAGGATTTGGGAGGGGGGTGGTGATTGGTGGAACCTTTTCTTAAAATGTTCCTATTCTCTAGAAAAAACATGTCAACGGGCATATTTCTGAACGAAATGACCCAGCGTTACGTGTGATGACGAACTCGTGAGAATCATCGGGGGGACATGGCGGGTCTGGCGCGCAAGGGGAAACCACAACGGCTTGTTGTTAATAGGTTTCGAATAGCTAAATTGGCATTCTGCTGAGACATCGGCGCACGTAATTATACTGCAAGATAACTCTAATTGTGCACGGCCTCCCACTAAGCCCACGTGATTTCAGCTCGCCCACACACGTGTGTTTTCCTAGACACCGCGTAAGGAGATCCGGGCGTGTAGGCCTATATTGGGAAAGCTCTGCAGTTCGTTAATTAGTATATTTCACCATTTATAACTAGAAATTAAGAGAGTCAAGTCATTATTAATAAATGGTGTAGATAGGAGGAACACGAAACAGAACTATGAACTAGGACGACTTGAAATGTAATGAAATGTGCGCTGAACTAGGACGACTATATTACATCTAAATATTTAAATGTAAGGAGAGGTGCATTTAAATATAGGGAGTGGTGCAATGAACTATATAAGAACATATAAATGTAGCGAAAGGTGGTATTATTTATATTTCATTGTTTGTAAGGTCATTGTTTTGTATGGTCATTCTTTGTATGGTCATTGTTTGTAAGGTAATTGTTTTGTATGGTCATTGTTTGTAAGGTCATTGTTTTGTATGGTCATTGTTTGTAAGGTAATTGTTTTGTATGGTCATTGTTTGTAAGGTAATTGTTTGTAAGGTCATTGTTTGTATGGTCATTGTTTGTAAGGTCATTGTTTGTAAGGTAATTGTTTTGTATGGTCATTGTTTGTAAGGTAATTGTTTGTAAGGTCATTGTTTGTAAGGTAATTGTTTGTAAGGTCATTGTTTGTATGGTCATTGTTTGTAAGGTCATTGTTTGTAAGGTAATTGTTTGTAAGGTCATTGTTTGTAAGGTAATTGTTTTGTATGGTCATTGTTTGTATGGTCATTGTTTGTAAGGTAATTGTTTGTAAGGTCATTGTTTGTAAGGTAATTGTTTTGTATGGTCATTGTTTGTAAGGTAATTGTTTGTAAGGTCATTGTTTGTAAGGTAATTGTTTGTAAGGTCATTGTTTGTATGGTCATTGTTTGTAAGGTAATTGTTTTGTATGGTCATTGTTTGTAAGGTAATTGTTTGTAAGGTCATTGTTTGTAAGGTAATTGTTTGTAAGGTCATTGTTTGTATGGTCATTGTTTGTATGGTCATTGTTTGTATGGTCATTGTTTGTAAGGTAATTGTTTGTAAGGTCATTGTTTGTATGGTCATTGTTTGTAAGGTAATTGTTTGTATGGTCATTGTTTGTAAGGTAATTGTTTGTAAGGTAATTGTTTGTAAGGTCATTGTTTGTAAGGTAATTGTTTGTAAGGTAATTGTTTGTAAGGTCATTGTTTGTAAGGTAATTGTTTGTAAGGTCATTGTTTGTATGGTCATTGTTTGTAAGGTAATTGTTTGTAAGGTCATTGTTTGTATGGTCATTGTTTGTAAGGTCATTGTTTGTAAGGTAATTGTTTGTAAGGTCATTGTTTGTATGGTCATTGTTTGTATGGTCATTGTTTGTAAGGTCATTGTTTGTATGGTCATTGTTTGTAAGGTAATTGTTTGTAAGGTCATTGTTTGTATGGTCATTGTTTGTAAGGTCATTGTTTGTAAGGTCATTGTTTGTATGGTCATTGTTTGTAAGGTCATTGTTTTTTAAAAAATGAGTAGTGAGGAGCTCGTCTCAAATAAACGGGTCAGTGCACTAGCGCATGAGTTGAGTGGGTCGGAGGGGGGGGGTAGGCCCGCCCCGGGTGCCCACTTTTGTATATATTGTATAAATTTTTGTATATATTCGACGAACTGCAGAGTTCTTTTCGTGGTTGGAGGGTGCGGTAAAAAAGATATTGGCTCACCCCGGGCGGCACCAACCCACTAGCACTGCGCCAGTGTTTTCGGCACCACGTCATAATGTAACGGTCGACTCCTGGGAATGCTGTCAGTCGACATGCGACAGTCCGCACACACACACAAATGCATTGATCACCGTCGCAATATTTCCTGTTTCGTGACAAGTCAATGACACAGTTCACCCGACACTTGACATATCAAGGTCTGTTTGCTTTCTGTTGTGTTTTTACGACTTGTCCTTGCAGACAACTTCTCTAACAGCAATCAACACATTAAATCTGGAAAGCCCGGTCTATTAAAGGACACCAGCCAACTAATCATCCGTCCGAGTTATGCGACTAAGAGAAATCGATGGGAGACGTTGATGAATTAACCATTAATCGGAGAACTCCGCTCTCAGCATCACTCACTGCTCACTCAACATGTTTTTACAAATGTCCTTTTCTGCAGACAAGATTTCGTAGAAAATAATGTCTAATGACCACGCACTATGAGTCTAGTGACCAAGCACTAGGGGTCTAGTGACCAAGCACTATGGGTCTAGTGACCACGCACTAGGAGCCTCGTGATCACGCACTAGGGGTCTAGTGATCAAGCAGTATGGGTCTAGTGACCTTGCACTATGGGTCTAATGATCAAGCAGTATGGGTCTAGTGACATCGCACTATGGGTCTAGTAATCAAGCAGTATGGGTCTAGTGACCACGCACTATGCGTCTAGTGATCACGCACTATGGGTCTAGTGATCAAGCAGTATGGGTCTAGTGACCTCGCACTATGGGTCTAGTGATCAAGCAGTATGGGTCTAGTGATCAAGCAGTATGGTCTAAAGATCAAGCAGTATGGGTCTAGTGATCAAGCAGTATGGGTCGTTATCATAATCTCTTTTAGTAAGTACAAAACAACAGCAGCAACATATACAAACAGGAGCACTAAGGGCACCAAGTAAGGGGACATGTCAGGAGCACTAAAGGCACCAAGTGAGGGGACATGTCAGGAGCACTAAGGGCACCAAGTGAGAGGACAGGTCAGGAGCACTAAGGGCACCAAGTGAGGGGCATATCAAACCTAAGGGCACCAAGTGAGAGGCAATATCAGGAGCTCTAAAGGCACCACGTGAGGTGACATGCCAGGAGCACTAAGGGCACCAAGTGAGAGGACAGGTCAGAAGCACTAAGGGAACCAAGTGAGGGAACATGTCAAGAGCACTAAAGGCATCAGGTGAGAGGACATGTCAGGAGCACTAAGGGCACCAAGTGAGGGGACATATCAGCAGCACTAAGGACACCAAGTGAGAGGACACGTCAGAATTAAGAGCACCAAGTGAGAGGACAGGTCAGGAGCACTAAGGGCACCAAGTGAGAGGACATGTCAGGAGCACTAAGGGCACCAAGTGAGAGGACATGTCAGAATTAGGAGCACCAAGTGAGAGGACATGTCAGGAGCACTGAAGGCAACAAGTGAGAGGAAATGTCAGAGCTAAATGACTGAGCACGGATGCCATATCCACAAAGTGTGAGGAAATGTCAGAGCTAGGTGTCTGAACTGAAATGCCAGGAGCAATCTCCACGAAAGCTTAGGCTCCAGCGTAAGGTTTCGTTAGTATTATTCACGTGTGTACACACTTCTGAAAACAAAAAGCATAGAACGCAGGCCTTTCATATGACAGTCACGTGATACCAGGCTTGATATCACTTACACAAACCATTTTAAAAACCAAGGATTGTCACATTAGTAATAACGGAAAAAGGGGGGGGGGGGGATCCAAAACTTTCGTATGAAAAAATGACACGAAACAGCTTCATTTAGAATTCCAAAGTTTGGCCACCGAAACAACTCCAGATAGAATTACAAAGCTTGGCCACTGAAACAACACCAGATAGAATTACAAAGCTTGGCCACACACGACTAAATATTACGTTGTAATTTCTAGCAGTTTTTAAAGACGATAATTGAAGAGAGAAATCCCCGAGCCCGCCCACACGAGCACAAACAATATCATATTGTCATCATTTAAAACAATAGAAGCACACACACAGTTTTTACCCTAAAGCAGTGGTTCTGAACCTTCCTAATGCCGCGACCCTTAATACAGTTCCTCATGTTGTGGTGACCTCCAACCATAAAATTATTTTCGTTGCTACTTCATAAATATGTGTTTTCCGATGGTCTTAGGCGACCGCTGCTCTAAATGATTTGCTTACATCGCTCATGTCGGCGTCGCACTTCTACGCCAGACCCAGGAAGGTACACAACTACAAATGTATCCGACTTAGAATTGGAGCATTGAACTGGACACTTATGATAAACGACTTCGACGTTTCAGTAAGCTACGAATTTCAGCTTTAATCCAGTGAACGTTTTGGGACATTTTGTATGTATTATGACCCATTCGAGGGGAAAACATTCAGCAGCGAGTTCTGCCCCTTAACGGCTGGGTTGTCTGCTCCCTAACAACACCGTTGTCTACTCCCTAACAGCACCGTTGTCTGCTATCTAACAGCACCGTTGGCTGCTCCCTAAAAGCACCGAGTTCTGTTCCCTAGCAGTCCATATTCTGCCTCCTAACAGCACCGTTGGCTGCTCCCTAAAAGCACCGAGTTCTGTTCCCTAGCAGTCCATATTCTGCCTCCTAACAGCACCGTTGTCTGCTCCATAGAAGCACCATGTTCTGCTCCCTAACAGTACCGTTGTCTGCTCCCTAGAAGCACCATGTTCTGCTCCCTAACAGCACCGTTGTCTGCTCCCTAGAAGCACAATGTTCTGCTCCCTAACAGCACCGTTGTCTGCTCCCTAACAGTCCATGTTCTGCTCCCTAACAGCTCCGTTGTCTGCTCCCTAGAAGCACCATGTTCTGCTCCCTAACAGTCCATGTTCTGCTCCCTAACAGCACCGTTGTCTGCTCCCTAACAGCACCGAGTTCTGCTCCATACCAGCACCCTGCTCTGCCCTGGTCTATTTCCACCCTTTAATAAGACAACTCTCTCACACATCGCTACCATGCACTCCATCCGTAAACGATGGTTACCGGTTCACACGTTAAAATTTTCCTCAAATTTCGTTTTGACCGCACTTTACTATATGGTGGCACAAAATAATGCGTTAAAACAGAAATTTGACGCAAAATTTTAGGGTGTGACATGAAAAAAGGTTCGACCGAATTTCAGTTCGATCAAATTTCCTTCGATCAAGTTTCCGTCGACATTTCTTTCAAACCAATTTCCGGATATTTTAAACGATGCCAAAAAATGAATGTTACCAAACAACACAGTAATGTGCCAACATTGTCTCAATCCCGACTCCAACGTTAACATCCTAGCATCCCCCCCCCTTTTTTTTTTTGTTTCCCCACTAACAAAACACTTGAACTCATCACTGTCGTCGTCAGAGTTAAATCGTTGAGGCAAGTTTGATACACTGATAACACTCGTGTTGATTCTGTTTAACCACGTCAGTGGCCGTCAATCAATCAGAGGAAGGGGAGGGGGGATCTCCGTAGTGTAACAATGACCAGGCACTTGCCGGCACCGGCCAGAAATAATTTGATGGTTTATTTCCGATGCCCAGACAAATGTTTCGTTTCACGATAACAGACGTCGACCTAATTTCTGGGGGGTGGGGGGGGGGGTTAAAAATGGATGGTCGGATGGATAGGAAAGGGTGGTTGTGGTGGCAATCTGTTTAACTGCAAGACTGCTGTTAGGTCTGGACATCCTTCAAGTTTAAGAGGAAGAAAAGAAAGAAAAAAATAATTTATCATTGTATGATTTTTTTCTTAACGATAGATAGTTATGAAAGGTGTAGGGCGCCTGGGGTTATTTCAGTTATGAAGGGTGTAGGGCGCCTGGGGTTATTTCAGTTATGAAGGGTGTAGGGCGCCTGGGGTTATTTCTTTCCTTAACATCCGTATTGATCTCCTGCTATACAATTCAATTATCTGACCGCACTGTGGAACGGGAAGCGTTTGTCTTGGATTTAACTACATATCTATGAGACCTTTAGATGACACAGCGTTGGAGTTTGGGGTAGAAATAGGAGAGAAGAATAGCTCCATACAAAATAAAATAAATACAGTGAGACCTGCGAAAAACAAACGCTCGGGACCAGACCAAAAGTGGTGCTGTTTGCAATCGGGACCAGACCAAAAGTGGTGCTGTTTGCAATTGGGACCAGACCAAAAGTGGTGCTGTTTGCAATCGGCACCAGACCAAAAGTGGTGCTGTTTGTAATCGGGACCAGACCAAAAGTGGTGCTGTTTGCATCGGGACCAGACCAAAAGTGGTGCTGTTTGCAATCGGGACCAAACCAAAAGTGGTGCTGTTTGCAATCGGCACCAGACCAAAAGTGGTGCTGTTTGCAATCGGGACCAGACCAAAAGTGGTGCTGTTTGCAATCGGGACCAGACCAAAAGTGGTGCTGTTTGCAATCGGGACCAGACCAAAAGTGGTGCCGTTTGCAATCGGGACCAGACCAAAAGTGGTGCCGTTTGCAATCGGGACCAGACCAAAAGTGGTGCTGTTTGCAATCGGGACCAGACCAAAAGTGGTGCTGTTTGCAATCGGGACCAGACCAAAAGTGGTGCCGTTTGCAAAGGATAGCCCTATCAGTAGGTTCAGAAAAGATTGATGATCGCGCACAACAACTTGACAGAAGGCGACAGATGCACATTGAAAATAAGCAGTTAGATACAAACTGACAGCGTATTTCTTTACATGTATGTGTACAAACACAGAAGAGGTGTAACATAAAGCAGCATTTTATTGACATGTATGTGTACAAACACAGAAGAGCTGTGACACAAAGCAACATTTTATTGACATTCTTCACACAGTATTGTGAACATAGCAACAAACTGATTAGTATATCGCATGTGACAGGATTTGTGCTGTGTTCCTGTTTTGTTTTTTTGTTTTTTTTAAATGGATCCGTGCAGGTTGTGAGTTTGCGCTTTTTGCAGGGGCGGCACTATTTAAAGGGCCGCCTGCTACTTGATAGCACTGAAGGTACTTTCTTTTTTAAAACTCCTTTTTCTTCTTTCCTTTTCGACACTGCCCCGAACTGCAATACAGTGAAACATGACCGAATCATCACCCCAACGTCTATGATCACAACAAAAGATAGATGACAATAGCGATGACGTTCTACTGGAATGTGCGCACGCCGGGTAGACTCACCGGTCGTCGAAGGGCCGGTTACAAGGAGAGGGGAGAGGAGGGCGGACCATACGTTTACAATAAAAACAGGGAGTTCTATTAAGGATGACGGGGGGAACTAAAAAAAAAAAGGGGGGGGGGCGGCAAAAAGAGACGTCTTTGACAAGAGAACTAATGACTTCCTGGCCGTGACAACACGTAAATTAGCCCAGAGCAACATGTGCACTTCGTCATTAAAACTAGCGGAGTGAGTGGCTGTCATCGCACCGGCCACATGCTGTACGGACAAGGCTCAGCCAAGAAATAAAGGAGGTCGGTTTTTGTGAGCAAACAAGCAGATTCTCTTCTACTCGGCTCTCATCTTATTACATCGGCGGTTCTCAACCTGTGGGTCGCGACCCCTTTAGAGGTTTTATGACCACTTCCCAGTGGTCGTCTAAGACCATGGGCAAATAAATATACTAACAGCTCTGAAGTAGCAAGCGAAAATAATTTTGTGGTTGGGGGTCGCCACAGCATGAGGGACTCTATTAAAGGGTCGCGGCAATAGGAAGGTTGAGAACCACTGTATTAGATAGAGGAATGGACACCAACGTTTTTATTCCCTTTTCACTCTCTAAATTCCCCGCGCTAGACCCAGGTATTGAGATGGGGGGAGAGAGGAGAAGAGAGAGGGAGGGGGAGGAAGGAAAATAAAAATTAAAAACTGAAGAGAGACAACATTTAAATTTAAGCTCTTTCATTCTTTGTTTCATAAAAATGTTAAGGGGTTAAATTATAATTCAATGTGTATAGTGTCATGTAGTTATTGTCACATACGCCTTTGAATAAACAGCATAATTCAATCTGTATAGTGTCATGTAGTTATTGTCATATACGCCTTTGAATAAACAGCATAATTCAATCTGTATAGTGTCATGTAGTTATTGTCATATACGCCTTTGAATAAAAAGCATTATCCTAGTGTTAAACGACATCGGGATTAGATGGTTGGGTTTTGGTTTTTTCATTCAGTCAACGACTTCGGGAATCCTAGAGGCGACTTTGGAAATACATGTACTGTTAGATAACGCTATGCCGAATTAATTGGCTTCTATATCTGGATCAATCTTTTTGGCGTCTATAGAAGGACCAATCTTATCGGCGTCTTCTATGTGTGGACAAATCTTATTGGCGCCTATATCTGGACCAATCTAATTGGCGTCTATATCTGGCCCAATCTAATTGGCGTCTATATCTGGACCATTCTAATTAAGGCCTATATCTGGACCAATCTAATTAACGCCTATATCTGGACCAATCTAATTAACGCCTATATCTGGACCAATCTAATTGGCGTCTATATCTGGACCAATCTAATTGGCGTCTATATCTGGACCAATCTTTATGGCGTTAACATATGGGCCAAACTTATACGCTCGGGATTCAAAAGGAATAGGCGTTAAGAACTGACACCGCCTGTCCTAGGCGTTAAGAACTGACACTGCCTGTCCTAGGCGTTAAGAACTGACACTGCCTGTCCTAGGCGTTAAGAACTGACACTGCCTCTCCTATGCTTTAAGAACTGACACTGCCTGTCCTAGGCGTTAAGAACTGACACTGCCTGTCCTAGGCGTTAAGAACTGACACTGCCTGTCCTAGGCGTTAAGAACTGACACTGCCTGTCCTAGGCGTTAAGAACTGACACTGCCTGTCCTAGGCGTTAAGAACTGACACTGCCTGTCCTAGGCGTTAAAAACTGACACTGCCTGTCCTAGGCGTTAAGAACTGACACCGCCTGTCCTAGGCGTTAAGAACTGACACTGCCTGTCCTAGGCGTTAAGAACTGACACTGCCTGTCCTAGGCGTTAAGAACTGACACTGCCTGTCCTAGGCGTTAAGAACTGACACTGCCTGTCCTAGGCGTTAAGAACTGACACTGCCTGTCCTAGGCGTTAAGAACTGACACTGCCTGTCCTAGGCGTTAAGAACTGACACTGCCTGTCCAATGCACCACGTAAAATAATGAAAATGTCCAGCCTGGCAGGTACTGAAGGTAACAAACAAAAGCCGCAGGCATTACTTGAGAACAATGACATGGCCGAGACAAGGTTTTTCCACTGTCATTGTGAAGGTTTCCTCCATTCATTCAACGGCCGGTAATATTCAATCCAATGTGACGTGTTCGCCGTTTCAAAAACTCAAGACGGAAAGAAAAGCCACAATGTTGACAACAGGATAACGACTTTGTTCAGTAGAAGAGAAGGTTTTTCTCCAGACACAGAAATAGATCCGTACAGGCATGTTACAAATGTCGCGGATTTAGGCTTCAAGGGATCAAAAGTCATTAAAAAAATAAACCGGGAACCCCAGAAAAATCCCCATGCAAGAGTAAAATATAACGAAGTGGCTATTGGTACCCGGGTACCAGAATTGAGAGGTTGGGATTAAAAAAAGATTTAAAATGTTATTGTTGGGTTTATAAGACCAAATGAGGTATCAAATGAAAGATGATTGAATGTACTATACGTTTTTAAACTTAATTCTTCATTTTAACTAAAATAAACTACTAAAATTGACATCCGAATAGCATTAGTCAAAATGGACCCAGACACGCAGCGCCGCCATTCGCACCCGGGTACCTTTAGACTCAATGCTATTCGGATGTCCTTTGTAGTAGTGTATTTTAGTAAAACTGAAGAATTAAGATTACAAACGTACAGTACATTCAATTATCTTTCATTTGATACCAAATTTTGTCTTACAAACCCAACAATAATATTTTAAATAGTTTTTTAATCCCAAGCTCTCAATTCTGGTACCCGAGTACCGATAGGTGCAGCCAAAATATAATTTTAAAGTTTAAATAGCGGCTTTTTGTTAAAACGGAATTGCAAGAAATATACAGTTCGAGGACCGCTGTTCGTCAACAAATAACTCCGGTCGCGGCCCTATAAAGTGTCAATTACTCACTAGCTAAGAGTGTTTATTTTTCCTTGTCTCCCTAGGGTGACACGATCGATTGGCGGTACATGGTTTGAGTGCTGGGGTTTAAACGGGGCGGTGGGGGAGAAATGTGCTGTGAGCACATCAACTACAAGCCGGACTTTAAATGTCAGTTCTTTCAGATAGCCGCTTATTGCAATGAGTTGGGTGAGTAGAGTGCGTATAGAATGGGGACGTCTCCCTTTGCATGCCGACCTATTTAACAACCAATGACAGCACTTCCGTGAGGATGAATCATGTGCTGTGAGCACCTTGAGGAAGGGTGAATTTAAATGGCAGGACAGTCTTCCACTCGCTTGTATCAGATAAATAGTGGAGCAAAATGCGAATAGAGTGGGGACGTTTCCCAAAGGATGTTAGGAGGCGAAGTGCGCCGCTGCCATTGGGTCATCAACGGACGGACGGACAGACAGGGCAGGGCCGGACTGGAGAGATGGAGAGATAGAAAGATAGATAGATAGATAAATAGATAGATAGATAAATAGATAGATAGATAGATGAAGGAAGAGAGAGAGAGAGAAACAAAAACACAATTTCGCAGCGTATTTCGTAACAAGGATACAAATCTAACAGAAGAAACCCCATTGTGGGAGCTACGCACATCAGAACTTTCAGTCAATGAAATGATGTGGATCTAGCTACACACATCAGAACTTTTCAGTCAATGAAATGATGTGGATATAATTGAAATACATTGGCAGTCATTAAACAAAAATTCATTTTCATATCTACAAATCGTAAACTCACACAAATTATTAAATTAAAACTATATTTATGCGTGGCTTACAGAAGAAAAAAAAAAAAAAAAAAGAAATATATATAATGTATATTTTTTTGCTTCGGTTTGTAAGATATATGAGCGCAACTATCAAAAGTTCTGTTTACTTTTCAATTCCATACAATTGATTCATTTGTTGTTTTTTACCCCCATTGTTTTCTTTGTTTGTTGCGTTGTTTTTTTTTACAGAGGTCGGACAGTTGCTAGAGGTGTCATGTTTGTCGACACGTGTCTTGTATTTAGAAAACTTTTCTTACATTAACAAAATACCGGTAACCCTTACGCCTGAGCTCTTATGACAAAATGCACATTTGACCAATTCTGTACAATTGTATTTTCAATAACATGTTGCATAACATACACACACCAGCTAAGCCTATTAATACAACTTTAAGGGAAACAAATGAATTAATCAAGAGAGTACAGATTAAAAACTTGACAGTGTGGGAGCGTGAAATGGATTTATCATGCCAAGCAACCAGCCTTCCATTCACCCTTTCGGCCGTAGCTTTCAGCACAATACACGAAGGCATTTCACCAGGATAAACAGCATGGCGATACATAGCATTGCACTCTGGTGGGGTGGGGAGGGTGGAGACACCCCAACTGTTCAATGCATTGATTCCAAGGTGACTATTGTTGGACGACAAGCTTTAACCCCCCCCCCCCCCCCCGAGGCATCTCATAGATACATCGACCTTCTTTGTACGGGCGGGACTGATCCTTCTCTCTCCACGGCCTATAGGTTTTCACCGGCCCTGATTCGTGGGTAAGGCTTTTCTGTAACATCGAGATGATGGTCAACTTTTTTTTAAACAAAAAGACTGTGTAAGGATACGGCTGGAATTATCTTAACCTGGGGTTAATGGAGTCCCCATGGTGCGAGAATTCATGTTTAGTGTGGCGTGACTACCAATAACCACTTTGCATTTTATTGAAGAGTCGGAGGTTAGAAAAGACACTGACGGGTGTCAGAGAGGATCGCCCAATATTTGAGAACCACCTTGTTATTTTATTTTATTATTTATTTATTCTGGGGGGTGGAGGAGGGGAGAACAGACCAATGAGGTTGTGAGAATATTATTTTGGATGGGATAACCTATAACTGGAGATGTGGCTGCGAACTAGTGCGGGAGTTTATTCGAGTGAACATTTACCTTTCAAAATAGTGGGGAACACGTTGGATTTGGTTTATTTATTAATTTTTTTTTATTTTTCGTGGGGGGGGGGGGGAAATGAGAAACTAATTTAATTTAAATAAACATGGTGAACTCATTTCAAACACAGACACCACCGGGGTGGACCAGAAACACAAGTGACCACCGGGGTGGACCAGAAACACAAGTGACCACCGGGGTGGACCAGAAACACAGACACCACCGGGGGTGGACCAAAACCACAGAGACACAATGTAACGGAATAAGGGTACAAGGCAGAAAGCGGTGGTACGAACAACAGCAGCAGACAACAAAATAATTCGGGCCTGGGGCGCACAAAAATCGACATGGCAGAATGCGTAAAAGCGGATTGGTCTCACATTGTATGTTTTCAACATGATCATCAACATGCAAGTCAACGTTGAGAGTGACCATCCTTCACATGAAGCACAAGGACCATAATTTCATGAAGGTTTGAATTCCCTCCCGGTGGCCGTGCCCAATCACAGGGTGAATTTTTTAGTTCAATACTTTCTGGGAGTCAGGAAGGGATCAGGAACTTATGACAAACACAACGCAAAAACAACAAAAGGAATATAGAGTTGACTTCGCATTTCAGCAGAAGCAAATAGCAGAGAAGTGCCTTACTTTGGCACCTTATTTCTTCCTTGCCTGAAATCATGCTGGCTCAGTGTACCGGAGCTGGCAGCGAGATTAGTGGATTATCAGACCTGACGACCTTGGATCTATTCGAGCGCGCTTTTACGGTGTCGATGCTATGTATAGACTACTGGCACGGTGCCGTATTGGTTTGGGGGGGGGGTGGAATAGAATATTGCCACGGTGTCGTGTGGGGCCGGGGTAGATAGCCTATTGGCACAGTGCCGTGTTGGGGAAAATATCTCATGGACGTAGTTTCATTTCCCACCCATTGGTATTGTCTTGCCCGTCTCACTGCACATTTTGGTCAACAACTTTGTAAGCACTTGAATAACATCGCACGCCTCCCATAGACTTATTTCAAGTCGTCTAGGACGTTGCTTCCTTCACTACAAACTAACAAGGGGAACCAACTCGAGGTCGGTGCTTCCTTCACTACAAACTAACAAGGGGAACCAACTCGCCGCCACAGATATATAGAATTTATTTTAAAACAAAAGTGATCATATAATTTAGGAGTGATTAAAATGATGTTCAAAAGCAAGAACGTATGTATACAGCAGAACGTCGTTTTTCCGAACACCGAGTATCCGAAAGATTGGTTATCCGAACGCCTCATGACCTTTAATTTTTTTTATTGTATGCAATGCGCATGACACTTTGTGGTATAAGAAGTATCGGGAAATAATTCTGACCTCTGTCACACAATTCCTTTTCTCATATATAGGGAGGGTCATATAAAACAGGTACGATTCCGGGTGATGGGGGAGGGAGTGATGGAGGCGGGGTGATGGGGGAGGGGGTGATGGGAGAGGGGGTGATGGGGAGGGGTGATGGGGAGGGGTGATGGGTTTCATGTTTATTCCCATAAATTCACTTTGGAGCTCTTGCTAAACAAACAAACCTACAGACAAATTGTGTCCTTTTTCACAAATCTATAAATTTTCTTGAAACTTTAACATACTTAATTCACCGGTGTACTTAAATTACCACTTTGGGTGGTTAACACAGCTTTTATCCCCGTCGACGAAAAGGGTAAACGTCAAAGGGGGGGGGGGGCTTAATGGCGGCGGCGAAACATCCCAGTGGCAGAAATGGCGGCAGCGAATCGTGATAGATGCAACTAACAATCATTATTTCGTCAGATATATAGCTGGTACGTACATAAACTTGAAACGGTCATAACCGAATATCCACATTAACACTTTTTACAAACTAACTTTAATTGGTTTTATAAGGGGATTTGAGAATCCTTACAACAAATTAATGTTATTTCGTATACTTATTCGATATAGTAAAATGCACGCTAGTAAAAAACCCCAGTGAACTTTTATAACGTTCGTGTCTGTGACACGGACCTCACTTCGTCGGCAGCTGGCCTTTACTTGTGGGGTATAGCAAGACAAAAGTGTCAGCTACGTTACAAAACCAACCCGCGGTGATTTCAATTCAACAAGACATTGGACAGACCAGCGAAACATTCAGGGGGAGAAGGTTCACAACTCAACAGGACATTGGACAGACCAGCGAAACATTCAGGGGGAGAAGGTTCACAACTCAACAAGACAAGAAGGTTCACAACTCAACAAGACAAGAAGGTTCACAACTCAACAAGACAAGAAGGTTCACAATTCAACAAGACAAGAAGGTTCACAATTCAACAAGACAAGAAGGTTCACAATTCAACAAGACAAGAAGGTTCACAACTCAACAAGACAAGAAGGTTCACAATTCAACAAGACAAGAAGGTTCACAACTCAACAAGACAAGAAGGTTCACAACTCAACAAGACAAGAAGGTTCACAACTCAACAAGACAAGAAGGTTCACAACTCAACAAGACAAGAAGGTTCACAACTCAACAAGACAAGAAGGTTCACAACTCAACAAGACAAGAAGGTTCACAATTCAACAAGACAAGAAGGTTCACAATTCAACAAGGCAAGAAGGTTCACAACTCAACAAGACAAGAAGGTTCACAATTCAACAAGACGGTTAACAACTCAACAAGACAAGAAGGTTCACAATTCAACAAGAAAAGAAGGTTCATAACTCAACAAGACAAGAAGGTTCACAATTCAACAAGACAAGAAGGTTCACAATTCAACAAGACAAGAAGGTTCACAACTCAACAAGACAAGAATGTTCACAACTCAACAAGACAAGAAGGTTCACAACTCAACAAGACAAGAAGGTTCACAGCTCAACAAGATAAGAAGGTTCACAATTCAACAAGACAAGAAGGTTCACAACTCAACAAGACAAGAAGGTTCACAACTCAACAAGACAAGAAGGTTCACAATTCAACAAGACAAGAAGGTTCACAACTCAACAAGACAAGAAGGTTCACAACTCAACAAGACAAGAAGGTTCACAACTCAACAAGACAAGAAGGTTCACAATTCAACAAGACAAGAAGGTTCACAACTCAACAAGACAAGAAGGTTCACAACTCAAGACAAGAACGTTCATAACTCAACAAGACAAGAAGGTTCACAACTCAACAAGACAAGAAGGTTCACAATTCAACAAGACAAGAAGGTTCACAACTCAACAAGACAAGAAGGTTCACAACTCAAGACAAGAACGTTCACAACTCAACAAGACAAGAAGGTTCACAACTCAACAAGACAAGAAGGTTCACAACTCAACAAGACAAGAAGGTTCACAACTCAACAAGACAAGAAGGTTCACAACTCAACAAGACATTATACAAGACATTATACAAGACATTGGACAGAAATTGTGTGGAGAAATGTTCTGTTAAAAAAAATAATTAAAATCATTTTTTTTGTTTCAATTACTTGATTTTTTTTTTGGCATCATATTTTTTAATATTAAAAATGTGCATTTAATGTAGTTTCCGGTCTGCTAAATAATAGTACGACTCAATCGATTCTCTAGAGCAGCGGTTCTCGACCTGTGTGTCGCGACCCATTGGGGGGGGGGGGGTCGGGTCGAACGACCCTTACACAGGGGTCGCCTAAGACAGTCGGAATACACATATATTATGAAAATAATTTAATGGATGGGGGTCACCACAACATGAGGAACTGTATTAAAGGTCGCGGCATTATGAAGCTTGAGAACCACTGCTCTAAAGTGATTGCAATCAAAATTGTGTGTTTTTATTATCACCTTCTACAAAACTATTTTCCTTAAAAAAATAAAATTATATAATTTAGTTTTCTAATAAGAAATGCGAATACTGTACCAGAGATAAATCTAAATGTTCGAATTATACAAATAAATTGAAATACTACCTGTAACCCGTAAACAATGACGGACATTTTACAGCAGGAAATTCCACAATTATCTTGCGATTTGCGACGATGTAAGAAAGTCAGTTGCTTCAAAATATAACTACTCTAATTTAAAATATAGCTACTCTAATTTAAAATATAGCTACTCTAATTCGAAATATAGCTACTCTAATTTAAAATATAGCTACTCTAATTTAAAATATAGCTACTCTAATTCAAAATATAGCAACTCTAATTTAAAATATAACTACTCTAATTCAAAATATAGCTACTCTAATTTAAAAAATAACTACTTTAATTGGTTACTTTTTAATTAAAGTATTTACTTTCTGAAGCCATTCACTGTTCTCTTCCGTCGTAGATCCTGAGGTAGCTGGGGAAGTTACTGCCGTGCTGCTAGCTTGTGAAAATATCCGTCATTTTGTACGGGTTACAGCTAACATTTTATTGTATTTCTATAATTCGACTATTCAATACTTATTCCTAAGCGACGGTGATTGGCGTAAATAGTTAAGAGGAAGCTCTGACAATTTTGGTGCGCATTGGTCATCGAAATACTAGATTATGCTAAAATTTGTAGAGATACTTTTAAAATTATTATTCGTGGATATAAAAAAAAAAGGGAAAAAAAGGGGGGGGGGGGGTGTGGGGACCTCCCAACTAACATCTGTTTGAAAATAAACATTTTAATGACAAAACAAAAAGGCATCCTGCAATCACATCGCGGTCACGGCTATTTCACACAGTCGTTTCACAGCTGTAAAACATTCCAAGCTAGAATAAAACACTTCCAGGAAATGATGGAATAATCCGAGCATCAGATAGTAGTACTGGAGGCTGTAATAAAAATCTCAATTTAAAACAACAAAAAACCCCAAACAACAACAACGTGCACCGGGGTTTCTTGTTTTTAGCTTGAACCAGGTCCGATTACCGAAATAATTGAACCAGATCCGATTACCGAAATAAAAGCTAACAACCCACACGCTCGTCACGATACATCCCTGAAGGAATCCACACACAAAATATACAATCAACTTATTTGTTTTCCTTAAAAAAAAAAAAGCCCTCGCGGCATCGACTCGGTGACAAAACTTGTTTTTAAAAAAGCCAGTGATGCCAAGACGGCCAGGTTAGTCTGGTCCTCCCTGACCGTGCGACTGCCGCATCCTCCCCCGCCCCGCCAGCCCCCCCCCCACCCCACCATGCATGTCAGGCACATGAAGACTCTCTGATGGGTTTCTCATAGATGACAATTGCGATCGTTGTTGGTCTTAGTGGGTGTTTTGTTGTTGTTGTAGAAAACTTGTCAATCTATGGTTCTGGTGTTTTTGCCATATGTACACCGCTCACCCGTCCCGGTGTGCGAGCTATCGTTGGTCATGTAAGCGGCAAACAGCTGTGTCTTCTATTTCTTTAACTGCATTTAGGGGCGTATGTAGCGTTAGGTTAGTGCCGTCCGGGGCGGTCAACAATTTGTGACACGCCCCACCCCCTAAAACAATTATTCATTTGGCCGAAACGGTCACCCCAAAATAAAGAGAGAGAGGGGAGAGGGGGGGAAATGGGGTGGGCGCTATGGACAGACCGCCCCTCAATAAATATTGAAAAAGGGGAGCCACTAGTGACGGGGCGCCCCTCCGCACTCCCTTCCTACTAGTGACTTTATGTACTATAACCTCAATCTGGAAATAACTTGAAAACATGTACGCCATTTTATAATAGCATTTCATATTTAAAAAAAAAAAACCCATTATCATCCATTCAAAGGGAAATATATTTGAAATAGGCACAAGAATTCGTTTCATTTCTTTGTTAAGATGCTAGATGTAATCAATAAGTCTAGATACAATGCCCTGAATCTCCAAATAAGAAGCGCTATCAACGCCCCACGCGTAATGCAATTAGTCATGGCATAAAAGAAATATTAAGACATCTTTAAAAAAAGGACCCGTGATACATCACGATCATAGCGAAAATCTCGTTACCAACAACTCTATAAATATACCGGCTCCTGCTCCTATTTTCCCTTTGTTTCCCATTCGGTCTCCTCTTTCACGGGAAGAGAATGCCTCCAAACAGACATCATTAATACATGGCTTGAGGCAGCCGTAGACATTTTGTAACAGGAAGGAAACAACGAGTCATCCCCACCATTGTCATCCCATTCTTCCTGCCCCCCCAACCTCCCGCCCTATCCCACACTTGAGCTCCTCCACCGAGACGAGCAGCTACGACCGTCATCCACAAACCTCGAACGTTCCTCGTGAGAGGGAGATAAATCCACCAAAAAAAAAAAAAGTAGCGACATCATTAGATTTACTAAAGCACGTGGGTCCGCACGCGCGCTTCTGAAAATTGAGCACACGGTAAACCAGACACTTGAAGTTGATAACAGAGTATTCGGATACCTCGCTATTATATTTCTGGTTGCGTGACTTTTTTTCTCTCTTCTTCTTCCGAATTAGACGTTTTTAACATATTATCTTGTGAGCACAGACAGTGGTTGGAACTGGAGAAGAGACGGGAGAGGCAAGACAGAGAAAGACAGTGGCGGACAGAAAGAGAGGGGGAGAAAATGGGGATGAAGGCTAACTGAATTAAAGACGAACAATGGTGGTATAATGTCAGACAGTGACATAATGGCAAACGGTGACATAATGTCAGACGGGTAACATGACAGATGTTGACATAATGGCAGACGGTGACATGACAGATATTGACATAATCGCAGACGTACTATGTCAAACGGTGAGATAATGGCAGACGGTGACAAAATACAACCTCAAGGAGAGAGAAAGGAAATGGATCTCCTAGACATCAGTCAATAATGAGAAAATCGGTTTAAAAAGGGGGGGGGGGGGGGGTATAAAGATTTCAATAAAAAAATTAACACCAAGAACAGGTCGAGTTTCAATGAGCAATTAAGTGCTGTGTGTAACAACGGCCAGAGTAAAAAAAATAGAAACCTCATTTTTCAGACTACTGTTTAGACAGAGATTAGAGATGAAATATGAGATCGGGACTTTTCAGCTTCTTCTCCCACAATATCACTGACTTTTCAATCAACAACTTCTCCCACAATATCACTGACTTTTCATTTAACAACTTCTCCCACAATATCACTGACTTTTCAATCAACAACTTCTCCCACAATATCACTGACTTTTCAATCAACAACTTCTCTCACAATATCATTGACTTTTCAATCAACAACTTCTCCCACTCACCGAGCTTTCGGTTCCCTACATTCTCGAATGTCTCAAGTAAACCCAACATTAGTGTTGAAAAGTTGTATGTCTCAAGTAAACCCAACATTAGTTTTGAAAAGTTGTATTTCTCAAGTAAACCCAACATTAGTGTTGAAAAGTTGTATGACTCAGTCAAGTAAACCCGATATCAGTGTTGAAAAGTTGTACATAAATTCCCCTCAGCCCGGGTGATACTTAATCCGTGAGACCTGAAAGACTCTCTAGGTATTTGACGCGTCATAAATCATTATTACTAGTACGGTATTAGTTTGCTTAAAATGCTGGTTCCTTTGATGGAGATTTTGGAGTTTAAAACACTTGACCGGGCGAACAAAGAGTAACGTAGATTTGTCCAAAGCTTTCAGTGTTGTTACTATTTATTTGTACTGTTGGCCGAAGAAGGCTTCTTGCCGACACGTTCGTTGTTTGTTGTTATGTCCTTTTTATTTCAGGGCTTTCCCTGGACTTATTTTTGTTTTTAAATATTTCCTTTTTTTGGTATATATGGCGGCCGATTTTTGCGCTTGAGAAACACGTTAAATGTGTTGTTTAAATTGCTCTACGGTACTTTAAAATTGCTGTCTAGGAAAGAATGTCTATCTATGTTCTGAAAATGAATATCAGTATGTAAAATGTAATTTTAAAAATCCATTTATTTGGATCAATAAAAGAACATCCCCCCCTCTCTCTCCCTCCCCCCTCTCTCTCTCTCTCTATATATATATATATATATATATAACATATATGTTTGTTTTTTAAAAATGTCAGTCGAACTAACTCTTTACCGCATATAATTGAAGCTAGGTCAGCTGACCGTACATATTTTAAAAGAAGCGACATGAAGATCAATGAGGGCCCTCGGCCTGGAGAGTCCTGCTGTATGATCATGTGTCAAACTTAATGTGAAAATATCAAAGGGACGAGGAGATCAAAAGCAATTTCCTCTCCAAGTCAACAGTTCTCCTACTAAAAAGGAGGCCACAGAGATGTCTCTGACCTTTCAAGATGAACATTTTCATTTCTAATTTCTAACAGATTTTTTAAAAATAATATTAAAAAATGGAACTCATTTATTTTATAACAGGCGGCTGGCTTAACATAAGGAAATATTTTCTTTTCTTTAAATCTTAATCTTAATAAGTAGGATAGCGTCATGCGAGAAACGGCTGAAGCAAGTCTGGAGTGAATTAATAACATTTTAAAAGTACAACAGAGCGTCGATTTTCCGAACGTCGCATATTAGACACGTCAGCTATGCGAATCGTCATTTGTCTTTTTAAAAAAATATATGGCATGCAACATTGGCGTATACAAAGCCGGAAAACAATTCTGACCCCCCCCCCCCCCCCAACCAACCAAGTCTGATAAAATGTATACATCTACTGTAGATTCCAGCCAACCCCGACATACGGCTGATTTTTACTGTGCATAATATACTGTACCGGTACAACGGAGCACCTTATGTGTATAAGGTCAGAATAACCTGTTTCTATGCACTAGCTTCTTTAACGCAACATTTTTGCTTCAGTGTTCGGTTATCCGTCCCAATTAGTTCGGGTAATGGGAGCTCTACTGTATACGGAAGAACAGATCCTTCGGATCAATTGATGTAAAATGAATAATAATCATTCAAGAACTCAGAGACACCAGAAAGACATGACGTATCTATACCAAGATAAAAAACAAACCACCATTCCTCAGATTACTCTTCAATATTCAATTACTACATCCCCCCCCCCCCCCCGGGGAAGAAAAAGATAATGGGGAAAAACATCTCAATGGAAGGGGAAAAACATCTCAATGGAAGGGGAGGGGAAAAACACCTCAATGGAATTCCACAATTACAGTTTATCATCTGATGGGTTGTGTGAAGTGTACCCCCCCCCCCCTTTTCCACACCAAATCCCGCGCACAACCCGCTACGAGAAATTCTACACTTGCATCAATATCAATTATCCCTTCTACCAATACAAGAGATTTGTTGCCTCACTTATTGGCCTGATATGACTCAAGGCAATGGATGTGTCGCCACCACCCACCCACCCCGCAACAACTCTGTCATTGTAATAGTCTGTAGCCAGTCTAGACAGTGGTCTCATAACCCGCTTCCCTTATTAGCTGGGATAATGTCAAACAGCTTGTACACTTGGTTGGTTTACTCCATCAAGTTCTTGTACGCGTTGTTCATACGTCGCAATATCACTGACTTAACACAAGTACTTTTCCCATAACGCAACTTTAACCTACAACTATATCCAGGGCCGGCCTTAGGCCACTGCAACCTATGCGGCCGCAGTGGGCCCCGCGCTTTATTTTCTAATACAAAATCTTAATTTTCACTTATTATCCTTGTCCTTACCCAGACTGGGCCCCGCGCAATCCGTCTCTCATAGGGCCCCGCAATTGTTAGGGCCGGCCCTGACTATATCCACAGATTGTACATTGCATCAAGTATTCAATACATGTATAGCGCAGCTCGCTATCTGAGCTAATATTACACAGCTATCTCCTACAAAGTTCTTTCCACGAGTGCTGACGAATAAACATGTACGTCACAAAACCGACCAGACGATACGTCGTATTATTAATAATCATAGAAATACGCCACCAAGTAAAAAACGGGAAGGGCGTTCACTATCTAACGAATCTCTCAAAAACACACTGCGCATAATTAAACACAATATCCAGTGCGCAACAATAGTTATTGGTGAGCACCCGTACTAGACAGAGAAGAAGAAGAACGCGGAGTCCGAAATCGCAATATACCAAGGGTGGGCAAACTACGGCCCGCGGGCCGCATGCGGCCCTAACTGATATTATGTGGCCCTCGAAGGCATTTAGAAATTTTAAAAAATTACTGTTTTTAAGTTATTTTGTTGAATTTTACAGAATTTCATGCACCGTTATGATTTTTAAATAATTTTTGATCAAATTTCTTTCTAATTTTCTATTTTTTTAAACAGTCCTTGACCTTTGTCATGTAATGCTAAAATGCGAAACTACCGATTTTAATATAGGGAAATGTTTATCGATATTTAAAAATTAGACATAATATACATGAAGCCCCCCAATAGCTTTACCTTTGTCAATGTGGCCCTCCGCACAAAAAGTTTGCCCACCCCTGCAATATACTCTGTGCCACAGAAGGGATACTTTTATGTGCTGCAACAACATGACCCAGTTCCATTAACTTGTTTTTTAAAGATTAAATATGTATCGTTACCAGGGGAATGAATATATGTTTTTCTTAGAAGACCACAAAAGCTGTGGATACGACAGAACAATCAGACGCTTAAAACGCACAATCATCATGGTCCACTTTCATGTTTCCTAATCGAAGTAGAAAAGGCAAAGCTTAAAAAATGTGGCAGAATGTGCATAGACAGCATCGTTTTTTCACCTGCGTATCATTAAATTTCATTTTTAACAATCAGATTTATGTCGACTTCTCTATATATAAATATATACTCCCCTCGTAAGTCTACTCCCCTCGTAAGTCTACTCCCCTCGTAAGTCTACTCCCCTCGTAAATCTACTCCTCGAGTAAGTCTACTCCCCTCGTAAGTCTACTCCCCTCGTAAGTCTACTCCCCTCGTAAGTCTACTCCCCTAGTAAGTCTACTCCCCTAGTAAGTCTACACCCATTTTTCCCATTCTGCCATTTTCCATCAACCCAGAAAAAAATCCCTTGCAAACCAAGTGAAGCTCCTTGAGATGATAAGACGCCATATTAACCGGAGGCCCTCATCAATACTGTACGGGCTTAGCATCCTGAGTTCGCCGCAGGGGGGCGCTGACACGAAGCAACTAATTATAACTATATTACATGACAGGGGGACTTGGGGTGGGCTTTAAATAGACGACTACCCTCCCCTCACCCCACACGCCAGCGGTTCTCGTGTCGCCGTTACTGGGAACATGGAGCATGAAACGTTCTGGGCAAGTGGACTCTGTTCGTTATTACTCAGTACATAGTCATCGGATCTGATACAGCCAATTCTATCATTTTACACAACACAAATCAAATGGTTTTAGCTTATCTCCAGTACATAGTCGTCGGATCTGATACAGCCAATTCTATCATTTTACACAACACAAATCAAATGGTCTTAGCTTATCTCCAGTACATAGTCGTCGGATCTGATACAGCTAATTGTATGTAATTATATATTACAACTTACAACGCGAGAAAGGCATGCCTCGTATTGAAATCAGCATATCCCAATAAAGCTGTTTATTTTAGTTTTTTTAGAACTGCCAAAGAAAAAAATGGCATCGGTTGAAAAGAAAGTGATCAGAACAAGTACCCTATAAAGCTGGCTATTGGAGTAATGAGACAAGCCCCAGTGTCTCAATGGCAATGTCTTAACGCTGTAGCTTGGCTTTCAGACTGCGAGTCAGCAGAGAGAAGTAGGAAAAAAAAAATAAGAGTTGAGTTCAGACAGTCACACGTGCTATTTCTATGCATTCATTTGGACCTTGCCTTTACTTTTTCCCCGGTCTACAACAATATTCCTTCCCGCATGGTTTATCTTCATAGAACTGTAATAAAAATTTTCTGACAGACTCTATATCCCCCCCCCCTTTTTTTCCTCTACACACTATCGTTGGTTGCAATCATTGAGAAAACTCTGGAGAAAGTAAAGTATATAAACAGAGTAGGAAAAAATCCCAGTCTTAATAATAAACCTGGCATGACAACTATTGACTTTGTGCTAATAATAATTCTACATAAACCTGGCATGACAACTATTGACTTTGTGCTAATAATAATTCTACATAAACCTGGCATGACAACTATTGACTTTGTGCTAATAATAATTCTACATAAACCTGGCATGACAACTATTGACTTTGTGCTAATAATAATTCTACATAAACCTGGCATGACAACTATTGACTTTGTGCTAATAATAATTCTACATAAACCTGGCATGACAACTATTGACTTTGTGCTAATAATAATTCTACATAAACCTGGCATGACAACTATTGACTTTGTGCTAATAATAATTCTACATAAACCTGGCATGAGTACTATTGACTTTGTGCTAATAATAATTCTACATAAACCTGGCATGACAACTATTGACTTTGTGCTAATAATAATTCTACATAAACCTGGCATGACAACTATTGACTTTGTGCTAATAATAATTCTACATAAACCTGGCATGAGTACTATTGACTTTGTGCTAATAATAATTCTACATAAACCTGGCATGACAACTATTGACTTTGTGCTAATAATAATTCTACATAAACCTGGCATGACAACTATTGACTTTGTGCTAATAATAATTCTACATAAACCTGGCATGAGTACTATTGACTTTGTGCTAATAATAATTCTACATAAACCTGGCATGAGTACTATTGACTTTGTGCTAATAATAATTCTACATAAACCTGGCATGAGTACTATTGACTTTGTGCTAATAATAATTCTACATAAACCTGGCATGAGTACTATTGACTTTGTGCTAATAATAATTCTACATAAACCTGGCATGACAACTATTGACTTTGTGCTAATAATAATAATAATAATTCTATATAAACCACCTGAAATGATTACTATTGACTTTGGCCAGGACCAATTACATTTTTTCATCTATAGTGCGATTTTGTTTGTTTAATTACTATAATAAATAAGTGTGGTGTGTTTTAGTGATGTGTGTGGGAGTAGAGTTTAAAGGGAGAGTGGAAAATGTGGCAGCGGCAATAATTACTTATCTGAGGTTTGTATGTGTGTTAACTAAGAAAAGGGAGACCATGGGAAAAAATCAAAATGCGAAAAATTATAGAAAATTTTAAGTCAGTGGTGTATAACAAAATAAAATTTAAGAAAAAAAATAAATTTTTTAAAACTGATAACAGAATTTAATCAATCTCTATAAACATTTTTTATACATCACCAATGTCAAGAACTAATTACTACTACATAATGCGTAATTAGTTCTTGATAGAGGTCCATTTCAAATGTTAATTTTTATTTGGGATTATGGGTAGAATTTTTTTACACTGTTAACAGTAGTGTAGGCTGTTTGGTTCCCCCTGGGGTGGGACAAGTTTTTTGCCATCCCAC
Source organism: Omphiscola glabra (assembly GCA_964017045.1). Lineage (NCBI taxonomy): Eukaryota > Metazoa > Mollusca > Gastropoda > Lymnaeidae > Omphiscola > Omphiscola glabra. Next base: position 4,668,998 of record OZ024803.1, on the reverse strand, counting down.
TTTCCAGGAAAATAACTCTGCCCTTGACCAAAAATGCAGCCCCTCAATATTGTACAAAGGAAGTGCAGCCAGGCTGCCCATCTGCATCACCTTTCTACGCCACCAAGGGCTTAGTAAAATGCTTTTAGATTCATTTAAAAATCAGTTTTGCAATTTTAATATCTGAATTAACCCAAGTATTGTCTTTACTGTTAATGTACATCTTTTGTCAATACTGAAATTATCTGGATAGAGGGAACAATTTTTAAAAAATTATTTAGAAACTGCAGAAATAAAAGGTCCAGAAAGGAATTTAATTTAAGTCTTATAATGAGCAACTATATGAAAAACCGAATTATTTAGAGATATATATTTCGTATAAGGGAGGCAACTGGAAAAAATATATTTAAAAAGCAATAACTGTTTAATCACTTCCCTTTATGTATACAATTTTTATAATCTTCCATTTCATCTATTTTGCTTACTATCAATATTTTAAAAGAAATGACGAAATTATGCGTAAAAGTAAAGTTAAGAGTTAATGCTAAATAATGAAAAGTGCATATTTACACCCACTAAATTCACACAAGTGCATTACTATCAACTATGTTATGTAAATTCACATAGTCGTATGCTGACTGCATTTGGGATTTCTAAAATAGAAGTTTTATGATACTTTTTAAAACTTAAAACAATAAGTCAGTAAATCTAATTTTAGAATCTTTCCATATCTAAAATTGAAAAGATTCCATTAAGTTGATATAAATATATAAAAAATTATTTGCTTCTGAACATAATCTTTTATGAAGATTGTAGCACCAAGGTATTTTCATCTGAAACTAATTAAAGGTTTAACTTTTCCAAACTCAAACTATTGTGTGAATGTACTATCTGCACAAGGATTTTCCTCTTAACTATTTTATTCCATGTGTGTCAATAAAAAATATCAGATCTATTTCAATTTAAATCCATTTTTTTGTTGCTGAAGGAAACTCTTTAAAAACTTAAAAAAAATGTAATTAGAGCTTTTCTATAACTTCAAAGACTTTTAACCACACTATATCAATTTCAGGAAATGAGCAAAACATTTCCACTGTTGAGTGCATGCAATTAAGTGTGAAAAATTAAAATCTCATAGAACAAGTATTTATTGTTTTCCAGTTAGTTGTTCATGTAATTAGCAATTATTATTATTATTATTAGAAATTTTCTATAGCATGGTACCACACTGTACATACAATTTAACAAACATAATCATGAATTTAAAAATTAACTTTCATTAATAATGATATACCTCCAGTATTTCTTCTCTTTTCTAATAAATTTCCTACTTTGTACATTTATTGACAGTCTTTGGCCGATGGTTGTATCAAAATGACACTGATACTGTGCAGTGCATTCCAGAAGCCTTGTGGGAGGGGGGGATAAGAAGTTGGTTTCTAACCAATGCAGTGGATGGTTCCTGGACAACTGAGCCTACGCCAACTGACCACAAGACAAATGAGCATGGGGCAATTGACCGCAAGACATCGAAATTAATAAACAACTAAAACTAGGGACAACTTTGGCAAACGACTAAGTCCAATGGCCAAACTCAAGTCTACCAGTTTTGGAGGCAAACACACAGTCGGCAACGAGCATCCAATAAGCATACCAGAAACAAGACTGTTGCCAGAAGAACAGTTTTTGACACACTATAAGTTTTTTTTATTTTCCAGGCATGAGATGCAGGGCACCATACTTGCCCCCTCATCACGGAAATTAAGAGAAGTCCCAATTCATGTCAGCCTTATTATGGGCACCCAGGAGCTGTCCACAGTCATCTGAGTCAACTTCTGAGCATGCCAAACCAAAAAGACTGGAAAAACTGGACATTTCATGAAAACCGGTGGGCCAGAAAATTCTAAAAAGAATGTTTAAAAAATTTTAAACAATGTTTGACTCCCGAGCTTACCAGTTGAACCAGTCAAATATTCCGGGGAATTTATCTGGCATCTTTGGAAACCCTAGAATTCCGAATTTGGTCGCAGCACCCCTAACAGTTGAGGTGCAGCACCTGCTTAGTTAGGTTTGTCAAATTTTTGTGTGCATGAGTTCAGATATGTTAATTACTTTTGGCGTGTAACTTTGAGCATAAGTGTAGGATTCTCTCCCTTTTGTTAATTCTTGGATTATTACTACAGTTAACTTTTCTTTTTTGTAATATTAATATGCTAATGGCATGTTTTAAATTATAATCTTATTGGGTGGTTAATTATAATATCCAAATTTGGAAAATGGGTATTGCGATGTATTGATTTGTCTGAAAACTCATGGATTATATTTTTGGTGGTTCCTGCAATAAAAAGTGGAAAAGTGTACTTGACTTAAGTTGCTATATTCGCCACGAAATTAATGTCCTGGTAGAAATTCAGGAAAGGGGGCGACCGTACGTCATTTACACTTCTTGACGCATATCTAGAGAGATACAATTAAGATGCCATATTCTCTCTATGTCCCTTTCCCATTGCCCAGTGCCAGTACAAGTTGAATTTGTATCAATTAAGTCAATTCGCTGTCTGATGACTTGTACTTGTTTGTAATTGTTGACATTGGAAACCAATATTTAAAAAATTAATATATTTTACGGTAGTCTTCTACTAGAGCATTTTTTCTATTATTGATGTCCATTAATAGTACAGTGGAGAGAGGGCGACTGGGTTTTCAGTGGCATAAAAAGAGAAAGTGGGCTAAGTGGGTGCTGTTTTATCATTTAAGTGCTAGACCGACATGTGATCACATTACAGGAAGGCATAGAGAGATATTACATACAGGCTCACGTATTGTATGGAACAGATGGGTGGTTTAAGCAAACATAACCCGCCTGGTCCTATAACCCCCACTGATCCTATAACCACCACTAAACCAGATTGAACATGGAATCTAATGGATACTCCATTATGGTCCATCAACAACATTTTTTTGATCCAAAAGATGCTGGTGTCCACATACAACATGTACAAAAAACATGTGAATGCGCGCTATGCACAAACTGAATAGACAGTTTGGCTCAAGACGTGATCTTTTCCCTGCCTATTTGCATGAGTTCATGTTCCACAATCTTTTTCGCGGAGATTACACTTTTAAAAACTTGAGAACAATGCATAATCATATTCTACAACTCTGTTGTTGTTTCATTCATTAAAATATTTTAATGTGCTACAATATTTAATATTTTAAAAAAATTTTGTAATTTTTATATTTTAAAGATGTCTTGGTTTATTTACGTATGTGCTGAAATGAATATGCCTGAATGAGTAAGCAATGTCAAAAAAGACATTTCCATCTATTTAAATCAATAAAAGAATTTTATTTTATCCGATTCAGACTTATCAATAAAAGAATATATTAAATTAATATTATTATTGTAAATTATAGTTATAGGCATATATAATATGGCATAGGCATATATAATATGGCATAGTCATAAGATAGTCAGTATTATATTTATATTATATATATAGGGATATCGAAGGTCTCACGCGCATGCGGTCTGCGCATAACGAAAATAACGCAAAACTTGTGCGGCCATTTTAACATTCGTCTCGGTGATTATCTCGTTTTTATGTGTTTTACGTCACAGTTTGCTAATAATAGTACTTATATTATCGGTGACGTAGAGCGCATATTTTTCCAAACACGGGGATACCGTAATTGCTGCATTTAGTTTGTGAACAGTAACGCATTTAATTGTTTACATCGGTATGTACGTTAATTGCTTATTATTTTTTTTTAATGTAGAATTCAAACACATAGTGTTTAATTCAACTACTGCCTCATTTATTCACAAATTTTAATAACTTTACTTCATTAATAATAGCAATAACGAACAAAAGTTATGCCCTTCGGACTGTGAGGTGTAAGAAAATAAAATTGTTAGTAGTCACCCGAGTCACCCCTCCCCCCCCCTCACAAAAAAAAGTGGGTTGTCGGAAATAGTTCTTGTTACAAATTTAATTTTAGTACATTTTAGTATTTTAGGATATTTTCATTATTGTTCATCTTTAATAATCTGTGGAAGTCTAACCAGTTTATAGAGGGGAAACCATTTTAAAACATTATGAGAAATTAATACAACCTAATAAATTAAATAATTTTAAATAATTGTAGTTCGTGTAGTCCGGGAAATTTCGGACTTGTTTTGTCCCTTGATTTATATATAATTATAATGTGTAGTATAGAGCAAGTTATTACTGGTATTTATAAATTATAATTAATGGAATAATAACACAATGAAAGAAGTTGCTACTAATACTAATATTAAAAATATACTATTATAAAATATATATGCATTAGAAATCTGTTAACATTTATATCAACAAATCTTTAATATATTTTTAATTAAATACATTCAATCAACAAAAAAGAAATACATTTTAACAAACACATCACTTGAATAATATTAAAAAGAAACAAAAAATTGTATAGATTCAGAATTATGATTAGTTGTTAACGTCAGTTAGGCTTCTTTTGGGTGCAAGAGAAAATTTTAATTTTCAAGAGAAAATTTTAATTTTCTGTTGCAAAACTTGGAATTCCTTCCATATCCAATAAGGTGGAATGTTTAGATGCAGATGGCGGTGACAAAGTTTATGAAGGAGAGATTTATGGGCTTCATCAACAAGACAAAGCAGTCACTGTAGGCGTAGGGCATTCTACCCGGAAAATGACAGGCAGAAGATCCCCATTACCTTTTAAAATTTAATGACATACCCCGGTACGGGTATGCTTGTTAATAGTTTTATGGGTGATATTAGTAGTTTTTATTTATACATCTCATGCATTCAATTATTTTTAAAAAGACTTCTACTTACCTTTTATAAATATAAGAATTGATTTAAAATTTAACTGAAGAATATAATTCATTAAAATATAAATAAACTTGTAATTTTTTTTTTTTCCTTTAAAAAATGATTTTTCCAATTTTTCTGTTTGTGTTTTTTTCTAGCAAACGCTCAAATAAAATTTTCCAAAATACAAAGACTTAATTTGATGTAAAGGTTTTCTTGTCCGTTGTGTTGTATATTGCATTGAGAATGTCTCCAGAAAATCTGGTGGCATTATCTTTTAAAATAAAAAAGGTGTGGACAAAATAAGGCAGAAATATGGAATGTTGGTCACTACTTTTTTCGTTAAATACAAAGATAAATAAGGGGGGTTAAAAAATTCACCAAGATGAAATTGCTGTTTTTGCAAAGCTTATAGCTAGCCCTTTAAAATGATGTATCATTTGTGGCAATTGGACAATATTTAAAATTTTTGTCAAAGTACCTAATAATTACTAATACGTAGTGGTTATTCGCACGGTTTTGGCCGTGCGGATAACGCCGAGCATTATCTGCACGGCTCCTCGGCGCATGCGCATTATAGTGGCTGGTCCTACTGCTCTGCGCATAATGTTCGCCGTTATTCGAAGATTTTGGTCTGCCGATAAAGCTCGGCATTATTTTAGAACTATTTATTCTTTTCTTCACTAATGAATGAATTTAAAAAAGAACGAATTTCCGTAAAACAATGGAAAAAATCGTGGCAAAAAATGTACCATTGACCTGGTTTTAAGATAAGAATAAAATAGCTAGATGTGAACTTCGGTGGTCTTGTGGTAGAGTAGACGCCCAGCTAACTTATATTATGTGATAGTTTACTGGTTGGGGATCGAATTTTACTTTTTCATTTTTTTTAAAAAGTATATTTTATATTTAATAATTATGTTCAAAAAGAATTTTAAAATATATCTTATTTATTATCAAAAGATACATGAATAATATTTTTAGATTTGTTTTAATTTTAATGAAACCAAGCTCAATTCAATGGTATATTTAATTTCATTTAGAATAGGCCTACAAGTAGACCTAAGACAGTATAGCCATTGGTCCAAAATAAAACGCATCTTACTTAATGCTACTAGTCTACAAGATTATAGGCCTATACCTACATTTTAAATCTAGGCCTTGACCTAAGACAGGCTGGCTTTCACACATTTACGATTCATTTCACACTGACACACTGTAATTTGCGTTCAACAAGCCTACGAAAAATGTCGCCTTAAACTAAGTTACGTTTAATTAATTATCAGTTTTTAATTCCTGAAATAAATTCAAAAATGTAAAAAAAAAATGCATAATTTTCATTAATATAATAAATATAAGTATACATCACACATTTCTGGTTGTGGGGAATAACGGCCAAAACCGTGCGGATAATGCTCAGCATTATTCTCACGGCCGTGCGGATAACGCTCGGCATTATTCGCACGGCCGTGCGAATAACGCTTGCCTTACTAATAAATATATAATTATAATATAATAGTAATAGTTTTATACCTTTAAAAGTCCAAAAATTAGCTACAAGTGATAAAGAATGGTCAATGGACCATTGAATGGTGGCCTCTTCTTATAAAACTGAACCGAACAGGACACAGACACAAGGCTGACAATGACAATAGATAGAAATAGAGAGAAACGTTGAAAGACAAGAACACAAGATGAACTACAGAGGCTTGCTTATCTCAGTTTAAGAAATGATTGCATTCGTGCTTTCAATTTAAACCATAATTGGACCATCACAAACGCGAAAATAATTCATTTTCTAGCATATGAAATAGTAATTATATGAATAATTTAAGGAAGAATTACTAACTAACCTTTCATTCGGAGGTCTATTCGACATTTCAAATGAAAACATCAGCCATTTGCAAATTTTTCTTAGAGGTTGTATAGTCTAATTGTCAGAAAATAACTAAGAAAAAAAATGAAGTTGATCAATAAAAATATGAATTATTCTACTGAATTCATTACCAATATTAAAATAATATCAAAATTTAATTTGATCTCGCTTTTTTTTACTTATTTCACGAGGCATTCATTTTTAAAATGCTCTTTATTAAATATCAACATATAAACATCATTCCTTCAAACGTACTGTGATAAACGGCCCTGTCTGTAGAGCTGCAATAGCCAAGAGGGATAATAGTTTGGCAAGAATTATAAATACACACAAAGAATTGGATTAAAAAGAACAAAGTATATTTTTTTTAAAAATTAAATAATAAATACTGAATACAGTATCGTTGTCAAAAAGTTATTTATATCGGAAAATATGCAAAAAGATAAATATACCAGCAATCACATCTAGAACGAAGAAGCCTCGAGAAGCATATTTCGATTGTAATAGGCATGAATTATCAGCAAAAACCACTATTCATGTATAGGACTACTTGGTTTCGATCAAGGAACTATATAAAAAAATATGTAAATTACTTTGTTGACATAGAAATCTAATTAGTAGAAAAATCGTCCTTTGCGTGTCAAATTCTAAATACCCATTGAGTATTTGAAAAGGGCTTGGAGATGGGTGGCAAAAAAATTATCCTTAAATTAAAAATACTTTAGAAAAATTCAGCTGTATATAAATAATAAAAAATCTGTAAAATAATGATAAATAACATAGATTACTCATTTTATGCAGACTGATTTTTTAAAATTGCCCCCAAAATTATATGGATATATATTTTTTTTTAAATATACAAATGGAATGGTTGTTTTTGGAAATTGGTATTAGATATGATCCGAAGTAAATAAAATATTAATTTTTCAGATTAAAATTACTTAAAAAAATTAAAATAATATAATAACATTAAATTTATTGAATTGAGAGGCATTCACAATTTCATAAGACCGAATAAATAAATAAATGATATTCATAATTTTCAAATATTTTTCAAGGAATACTTTGTATGCCAATTAAACGTTACAAATTATAAGCTTACGGTAAAATTAATATTGTATTATAATGATATATTTTTTCAGAAAATTAAATTAATTAAAACTTTTTGTATTGTTAAAATATTTAAATCTCTAATTATGATTTTAAAATGTAATACTTATTTTAAAAAAATTAAATTGTTCAAAAAAAATATCATAAGTAGTTGTTTAACTCTGGCTTACTTATGAGGCCTTATGTGCGTTACTGTAATGTTTACATTTCCTGCAAAATGGCTGGTTTCTTTGAGCCCGATTGCGGAACCGCTTACTATCGGTCAAATGATCCAATTAAAAACAATAAGATCAAGTATAAAAATACCCTTCTCACCTTTAATATATACTTTAAAGATATTGCTATTAATATCCTGCATACTCTTGTTGTATATAATATTTAACAACTGTTTAATACTTGTCAGACTTGTTCATTCTTGCATCCAAACTCAAACTCTTGATTAGTTGATTCGTCTTGAAATTAGTCTTAGTCAATACATTTCTCTAAGCCTTACTGCCTTTATCATAGGATTTTGGATGAAACTGGTTTTCATTTCTGAAACCAAAAGCCAGTTGTTGATTTTTGTTAACCAGATACTGATTTTGGTTATCTACGGTACAGAAGTGGTAGATAGTTATGAAACGTAGGTACTTTGATAAAAATTTGTAAAAATTTGTAAAAATAAACCAATGGCATAGTTGAATAGAGCTAATTTTTTACAGAATTATAACACCAAAATCATATTTTTAGCTGTTGTAGTTTTAAAGTTATGAATTTTTAAAGCACGACTTTGTTTGTCCTTTTTTAACATGGACCGCATCGCCACATTCTGTGACCCAATACCGCTGTTCGCGTCACGAGCTAAATAACTCTCGTTTTAATGATAATCTTATACGACTTTTATTTACAGAACTAATGCTGTATTAAAAGTAATGCGATACAATTATATATAAATTATAATTTATCTAACTATGCACTAAGTATATCAGTAAATTTAATATAATGTATTAATATAAGGCTTTTCTGTTTACCAAATCTACGGCGTCCATTATACCGGTAGTATATGCTATATAATCTATATAAGGCTACGCATCTCCTTGTTACTAAAATACTGTTCGGGAACTACTTATTTTGAACTTTCAACTTTGGCGCATGACTAATTAATTAAGTAAAGCTTTCCCTGACCTAGTTTAATAGTTTTTGCACACGGCAACCTTTTATGAATGAGATAGTAGTACGGTATAGCCATTATGCAAGTGACTTTGAATGGCTGCCCATGCGCATGGCCATGACAATTTGCACACGGCAAATGATGATCCATTATAATATGGACTCTACCGGGTTTTTTAACCTCTAATTAAAATATTATAATTTCAATAACATGTAACTTCATTCTAAAACATAATTTATAAAATTTGTGATGTAAATAATAGTAATAATTAAATATTTCCTAAGTATCGGCATCTTCCTCGATTGAAAAGGGGGCGTGGCCGACACCATGTCGAACTTAGGCTGAGCGACCTTATGGTAATGCAGGTCACTTGGACAAGCGTAGCGAACGTTGGACACGACCTACATCAATGAGAATTGGCACACATATACATCAATGTATCGTGTTTTTGGGCTTTTAATATGAAAGACATGCTTTTTAAATTTCTATAAAAAATTTTGAGGGAAAGATGCCTTATATTGACATACGATTTTCCTCACTTAAGGTTGATATAAAGAACAAAAAAACTAAATGGAAATGAAGCTAAACATTTCTCCTAATGTGAATGGGCGGAGTCAAACCTTAATTATGGACCAAAAGGATTCCTGATTTATTCTAATTACATGCACATAAAAAATTAAAAACTCGGATTTCATTGCGCCTTCGCCCATTTCTGATACAAATTTTCTAGGAGTGTCCCTTGCTTCGGCGAAGTACCTATGAAACGTGTCTAATTTATTGATAAGATAAATATCTTTGGGCAATACAAAGAGATTGTGCCATGATGTCATTACTTGTTAATTTCAGATTCCATGTAGGAGTCACCCCCCTTTATTTTTTGGGGGGATAATTTTTTTTAATGTATTTGTAGTCACCTCAATAACCACTCGCGCACATGGCCTGCGCAGATCCCAAAATAACGGAAAAATTTGTGTGGCAATATAATATATGACATTGTATACATATTCATTTCAGCACATAATATTAAAAAATTCAAGACACAATTTATAAAATTTAAAAAATTGAAAAATGTAAACATTCCTAAAATTTAAAAAATTTAATGTATAAAAAGACAACAGCTTTTAAAAATATCTCCAGTGGAACATGAACTCGTGCAAATAGAAAGTAAAAAGATTGCTGCTTGTGCTAAACTGTTTTTTCAGTTCGCGCTTTGCACACATTCACATGTTTTGAACATTCTGTGTGTGGTCATCTGTGTCATTTGGATCAACAAAATTTTGTTGATTGACCACAATGGAATTTTCATATATTCCGTGTCTTCTTCTTCTTATATATATTAAAGGCCCACGATCAATTTATTGAGCATTTTTGGCTCCTATGCATGTAGATAGGATTTGCAATGTTTCTGTGCCTGGTGTTGAAGAGGATATTTTACTGGTTGAAAGGGCTACTCAGTGGGGGTTGGAAGGCCTGAGGCAATAGACACAAATATGTCAAGTGTTGTCATCTCAACTGTTCCTTTTGGAAGCTTGTTCCAGTCCCGGATTATTTTTGGCTTGAATGAGCAGTTCCTGTACTGGCTTCTTGCTGGTATGAGCCAGAACTAGCTGTCATGGCCCCATCGCTGTCTATGGGGGAGAGGGACGAGTTTCTGTTTAATACTTGAACAGTGGACCAGCCTATTATTTATCTTGTACATCATGGAGAGCCTGGATAATGTCTGATCTGGTTTATTTTGGCATAAGCTCCCATTAGTCTAAAACAATTAGTGAGACTTGAATTATACACTCCTATAAAGTGATCGCATGTCAGTCTGGCTCTGTGACAACAACATAGTACCCACTGTCTCTTTTTATGTCACCAAAAACCAGGTGGCCCTCTCTCCACTGTTCATGTCAATAAAAAAACAACTTCAAACCAGGACAACAGGATTTTTTTCATAACCGATGCTTAAGTTGTAGATTACCCTGATTTTTAAAAAAATCATAATTTAACAAATTCAGAATTTTTATTTTTTAATAAAAACAATGATAAACAAACAGAAATTAAATAAATGTATACAATAGTCAATAGAAGACACTTTGGTATCGCCTGGGAACACCTGAGAAATGCGTATAGTAATTTTGTTGTCCAAATGGCAACATCCACTTTTTAATTATAGTTGATTATTAACTTAAAAATAAATTCTACATCCACCCATTACTTAAAGTTTAAGCCGACATCTTAATTGTTCAATTTAGAATTTATTTGAATTTTTTTTCAAGGTTACGCTTTTAAAATTGAAGCTAAAAATAGATAAACTTTAATGATCATTAACTTTAAAAAAAGCAACTACTCTATGAAAAAAACAACCATTCTTAAATTTATTATGTCCAAAAGTCATGATCGTATTCAGTAGGTAAAGGGGACAACATCGGAAAATAAAAAAGTCACTATTTTAGGCTATATAATTTGTCACCATTGCATCTATGCTTGTGAGCATACTACCTATTATGGATAGCAACCGTGGGGTAGTTAATAATTCATTAAATTGGTTATCCAGAGGGTAAATTGAAAATATAACCAATAATAAATCATTTTAAATAAATAAAACAGTTTTATAATATATATAATTATTATTGGCTTATCATGTATCAGAGGTTTTAATTTTGGGCTTGGTTGCCAGGGAAATAGGATGGATAACCACTTCTCCTTGCCTATTACAAGTATTATAATACTATTATGAAATAGTATTTCGAATGACCTATCTCTTATATATATTACGCTTCTGGTGTGACTCATGGACTACATATTTGATATTGAGAGTATATTACAAATAATTCTATATGTTTGAAAGAAAGTGTGGTTCATTAATGAGTTCAGTAACTCGCAAATTATAATTCCCGGTAACTACGCTAAATAGTTATTTTTTTTTAAATAACGCAACTGCGTTTGGTTAGTAATATTTTCTTTTCGGAAAATGAAATCATCTCAATTTAAGTATGGTGTAAAAATATTCGGTTTAAAAGTGGTTGGGACATTAGAATATTTGATATAGTTCATGGGCATGAAATAAAAAGTGTGCAGTGACGTATCATGAGGGGAAAGAGTGTAGCGAAAATAGGGATTCTTAAATGTGTGTTACTTGAGTTCATGTGTTGTCAAGTAACTTTAGTAGATGGGAAGTTCACGCATTGCTGTCGCCAATTTTTGGCGGGCTATATCTAGTATACTAATATTAAGCTAATATTAATTGTTTTTATGTACATTTTACAAAAAATGTAATTACTAATAGGTCTAACACATTCTTTCCAAAGGTGTCCTCAAAGAAAATTACTAATGCTAACACAACACATTAATCCAAAGAATTCCAAAACATACCATATTTTAAAATGTTCCATAGGTAAATTATAATTACTGGCACATCTTTCAAATGATTATCAACAGTTGAAGTCTAAAATTTAAATCCCGTCACCTTAGCCTACTTATTCAGTCTAAGTTAAATTAAATGGCTCAGTTGACTGCAAAAAATATCAAAATTTTGCTGGAATCAATGAACCAAAAATAAGGATAAATTTATGCAGTTGAACATTTTAAATTTTGTGAGTAGGGCTTAGTCCTTGATTATATAGGTGTGAAACAAACTAAAAATGTTTTTCTTTGCTTTTCTCTCTATTATAATAGCTAATTGCTTGCATTTTTAATTAAGAAGCTGCAACACAAAACCAAATTTGTATATTTTATAAGTTATAATTATTTTTTCACTCCAAAATTGCACAGTTCATTAATTTTTTATTGGGGAAGTTGATGTTGAAAAATAATTTTTAAATAAGAGAATGCTATTCTAAAGCATATTTTATATGGTATTTTCATATAATAATATATAATATCAACAAATCCTGTAAATATGACATTTGTATAGTGAGCAATATGCGAGAAAAATGGGTGACAAAATGTGGAGGGAAAACTCAATTGTAAAAAAAATTCTCTTAGATCTGCACTAAAACATTAATAACTATTGAACCTTTTGAGCTAGAAAGTGGATCTTATTGTGGGTTTTTATGATTCCATTGGCTCTATATAACTGTACTGAATTAACATTTTTTGAAATATTTTGAAATTTTACCAAAGTTTCTAACACAATCATTGCATGTCAAACCATACATTATGCTTTAAAGTGGTTAGCTCAATTTCAGGAAGGTAACTTCCTTCCACAAATAGATGACTGTCTTTTATATGAAATCTGAGACCCCATTGTTTCAGCATGTGTGTAGTATGCTGTCAGTTAAAAAGTAGTACAGATATCATCATCACAGTAAATTTTTAATAATAATCACTGGCGTAAGAAAGGGGGGCCGTCTGCCCTTGTATGCACTTTTTTCTTTGGCTAACTGCAGAGTTTTTTGTTTAGTGAAGGGGCTGTAAAAAATCTTGGCCGCCCCAGCCAGCACTCAGGCTAGCTACGCCACTGATAATAAAATTATTAATTACATGTGATTCAAGCAAGAAGTCAGTTCAGTAGGCCTATATGAAATAAAATTTTATTGAAATCAAAATTATAGCTGGTCATATTAACAAATTTGATGTCAGGGCAACAAATAACCTCAAATAACTACCACATGATGCCCTGGGGTTTGCTGTGGCGGATTAAGGGCTAGAACCAAACTGTGACTGTGATATCAGAATCGTAATGGAGTGGCTTGTCATCTCTAAAAGTAGATCTCTTCTTACACTTAGGAGCTTATGAGAGAGTCAAAAAAATTACCCTGTTGTGCAGACAGTTAAATGCTTTTTGTTCCGGGTTGCTGATTGAGGTCTCCATTTTCCTTTTGTAGAATAGATAAGATCATATTATGACTAGTTATTAGAGCTAATTGTGGGGCTTTTCTTTGTTGTTGGAAGGTACTGAAAGTAAAGCCTTTTCTGAACCATTTTATTTTTGGCATTAAGGGCCATGCTTAAATGACATCACACGTGTAGGTGGGAGGGGTCATGAATTTGTGACAATCTGTGATGAGGGTGACTAACTTGAAGATGGGGATAGGGTGGTAAAAAAAAAAGCTTCCAAAATAGCATTACATAATTTATGGATGTCTCTTTATTCAACTGTATTATTAGAATTAATTATTTAGACTGTAACTTATAATATTTTTAAAGAAAAATAATTTTCACTAGAAGTTCAAATAAATATATTTGATTGTCTTATTAATTAAGCCAATAATTACCATTATTTATAGCTATTGTGGTTTCTTTGACTATATTGAGTACATTTTGTCAGTCTTAGTTACATATTTTATATGCTTGGTAAATTCTTTATATTGAGACTATTGCCTCTAAAGTATATTTTATAGCTAAGTCTGAAAAGACACAGATGCAGCACTAAGGTGTTAGTACTTATATTTTAAATGAACTGAAAAGATAGACACAAAATAAATAAGAAAGGCGTATATTTTTATTTTAGTGTTTGGCATTTTTAGCATCTTCTTTTTACATCAATCAATGTAGGAAAAATTTATTGTAACTAATCTACAATTTAAAAATCTATATTCTTAAAGTTTATAATAGCATTAGAAACATTTTTATTTAATCACCAATTTCTGTATTTTTAAGGGTAACATTAAAGAAAGTATCTGCTTCATTTGCTGAAGAAGGCGCCAAACCAGTCACAACCACTGAAAGTGGTGTAGAACTAGCAACCATTGGAAAGCAGAAGAAGAAAAAATCATCTGACCATGAAGAATGTATCATTGGATGGCAACAGAAGATATTTTGTCAGGTGATAACTTTTAAAATGATTTTGCTTTAAAATGTCTAATTTATTATTACTATACATTCCTAGTTTTAAATAATTAATAAATAAATGAATTTTATCATGATATTGGCACCTATTAATTTCAGAGAGAAATTGAATTTTACAGTAATAAAGATAATTGTAAGAATGTGCTGGATCAGAAGTATCACCAAGAGGTACTATCTCTTATGTGAGTATTTTCTCTGCTTTAAAAAAAATATTTTTTTTTACTGATTTAAATTTTAAACAAAATAGATGTTACACAAAAATATCAACAGAAATGTTTGGAAGAATTGTTGATTCATTTTTGTTACCGTTTTGATATTTTCAGCAATAAAAGGCGACAAAAGAATATGATATTTACTTATGTGGATCATGATCCCTTTTCTCACCAGCAGGAAGTGAGCAATTTTTCTAAGTTATCTTTATTCATTAATTTTTTTATGCATTTAAATGTTTATATTTATAAAGCAACTGTGATTAAGAAATACTTGTATATTACCTTATTTTACGGACTATAAGACACACTTTTTTCTTTAAAAAATTGCCTAAAATATTCAGATGCGTGTTATACTCAAAATTAATATAAAAATGGTAAAAGGGTTTATTTTTGAAAATTGCTAAAAAATTAAGGTGCGTCTTATAGTCCATAGCGACTTATAGTCCGTAAAATACTGTATATGTAAGTTTAATATTTTGTTTTGACTTCAGCAGTATTTTTAATGAAAATAATATTCAAATGAATTTTTTATACTAGGGTGTATATAGCATGACAAATCTTATGGAAAAGCCTAGTCCTCTTGCCATTAAAATGGCCCAAGTTCGCTGTAGAAGAATTGGTGGTAGACAACTTAGAGAAAAGTGAGTGGTTACAACAACATGCACCCATATATTAAAATCTTCTGTCATATTTATCATATACCTGTACTTAAATATTTATTATGCATATTAACAGGGTCAGAAAAAATTTTTTGTTTCAGGCGTCCCTTTTTATCGAGAGCAAAATATTTGCACATTTTATAAAATATCGTTAAGGTCTGATTTTTAAAAATTAGACACCAAGTAAAAGTAATTGGGTACTTCTATTTGTCTACCCCTGTTGTAATTATGTGAATTAGCTAAATAAGGTAAGTGGATGAATCAACAGCAGCCGTACATGGAAAAAGTAAAAAATGTTACATATGTATCAAAATTATATTCTTCTTTTTTTTGTAATGTATGAAATTTTGCAACCTTCTCAATGGTTTAATAATAAATATTGTAAATATTCTTAAATTCAGAGAGCAGGGCAGCATTCCAAAGACTCTAATTGTTGATGAAAATCCTTCAGAGGAATCTAAGCTACGAAATCATTTAGAAGCTCCACCAATTCAAGTCATGTACATAATGGCTGATTTAAGTCCTCCTAACAAGTAAGTAAGTAAGTTAGCTTTGATTTCATTTGGAGATTCAAACCAAAGGTAAATTTGTATAATAAATAAATAAATATATAAGGACAGAGAAATAATATTTATTAACTTTGTAAAATTTGCTAACAAATTATTGCACAAATTCTTTTTTAAATAACAAAATATTAAACTCATTATTTTAAAAGCTCAAGGGAATAACCTTACATTGTGGGCATATCAATAGCCATTTTACATATCTTTCTGTTTAGAACCCCAGACGAGACTGATGAGTACGTACTTTGTGCCCTAAAAGTTGATGCTAATGGTGTTCTGTGTGTCAAACCTGACTACTCGTGTGGAAGAAAACCATACAGCATTGAGACTTACATGACAAGAGGTTATGTCTTACAAAGTTAATTTAAAAAATCAGTTCAGTGGTCATGATATATGTTTTGGGTTTATTACTTAACCCTTTACAGTCCAAGCCTATTCAGCCTTTTCTAATCCTAGTGACCAAGCAAAGCTAAATGAAGGTTCTTTATCTAATTAATTTACAGAAAATAAACTATAAGCAAGAAAATAAAATAAAAAATACCTAAATACAAAGAAATGATTAAAGCAAAAGTTGCACCAAAAAACAGTTTCAGGGACACTAGATTTATGAAACAGTGAAGCTTCATTAGTCCTAAGTTCTTTCAAAATTGTATCCAAGGCTTCGATAGCCATTTTTTACAGCGAAAAAATCCCAACTTTTAAAAAAATCGTAGAAAATCAGCCCCTAAAGACACAGCGGTCAAACTAGTATCAAAATAAATGCCGACAACGAGGCTTTCTTTCGGTAGAACTATAAATAGTAATGCGCAATGAATTTCTGCTGTGCTAAGAACGAAAGTAAACAACCTCGCAGCGGGGCGAAGCGGGCGGGTTTGGCCGCAACGGACTGTAAGCTTAAGGAAAAAATCGGCGCATTTCGGGCGCATCGGACTGTAAAGGGTTAAATAATGTTAAACAAAAATAAATTGGTTATTTTTGAAATTTAATTAAATATTTTATTAATCCTTCTTAGCCCATATACAAATAAGCCTTAAATTTGCTTTTATTTATTTATAAAATGAGAATTGCCTTTAATTTCCTTCCTTAGAGGGTTTTGACTATACGATTGAGAATGTTTCTAAAGACATGAGTCGTCAAGAACAAGAGAAAGAGTTAAGAATGTACAGAGAGGTAATTATAATTAAAATTGAACACAAAATATATGATCATTTCATGATATGCATAATAGGCTTCATAAATAATTCTTTTTATCATTAGATTGCCATAGTGGCTCTTTATATATTAAAGTCTATGCATTTGTGAAACATTTGTATCTGACTTCATACTATTTTAATATTTTTTCAGATGTATTCAAGGCATAATGACTTTGTACAGTCATGTGTTGGATATGAATTTGAAGTGGTAAGTTATGGTTTTAGTACCTACATCATACACTTTAAGTGCCTTTTCCTGTTGATCAAAATCTTAATACAAAAAATTAATTTTTTTAGACTTTATTTATGTTTTTTAATTTCAGCCTCCAGTAGATACTTTGAAGTATGCAGTCTTTGGAGAAATCAGTATGTAAATTTCATTAACTAATTTAACAGTAGATACTTTGAAGTATGCAGTCTTTGGAGAAATCGGTATGTAAATTTCATTAACTAATTTAACAGTAGATACTTTGAAGTATGCAGTCTTTGGAGAAATCGGTATGTAAATTTCATTAACTAATTTAACAGTAGATACTTTGAAGTATGCAGTCTTTGGAGAAATCGGTATGTAAATTTCATTAACTAATTTAACAGTAGATACTTTGAAGTATGCAGTCTTTGGAGAAATCGGTATGTAAATTTCATTAACTAATTTAAAAAGAAATCCATCCATCCATCTCTGTGGCGCTACAGCCCATGTAAGCCTTTGGCCTACCACACCATTTCCTTCCACTCAGACCTAACTAATGCTTTTCTTTTCCATGTTTGGGGAGTTACATGGCCTCTTTAAAAGTAAATGTAACTAATATTTATTAAATATTGGAAACCGAAAAGCCATCATCATTAACTATGTGATCTTTAATAAACAATTTTTAGACGACGGATTGCCTTCTGTTAGTTAGAGAGTTTTCATATAAATGCTTATTCCACACTGAATAACAGTTTGCACAATTGATGTCAAATGGATAGGTCGGACCCCTGATTTTCCTCAAATATTTTGTGTAAAAGAAGTGCGACCTATACGTAAGTATACATGGTAGATTACTTTGTTCTATATTTATGAAAGTAATTTTCTCCCTCATGCCTTTGCTTACAGTATCAGCTCAAGACTTTGAAAAAGATAACCTTTACATTCACATGTTTACAGACCTTCCAAAAGGTGAGTATCCCCCCACCCACCCCCCACCCCCCTAACAGGAAAAAAAATAATTTTCTAATTATTATTTTTTTATTGTTAATCATTGTTACTCAAGCTACTATTATATACTGATTAGGAAATTTAATTTTTTTAAAATGTAGTTTTTGCTTGATTTTGTTATAAAATTTGTTTCTAGACTGGACAGCAGAGAGAAGCCAGCAGCTGTCATGGATAACACAAACATGTGCCGCCAAAACTGTTGACCAGGTAATAAGATTAATTAATAAGAATTTTTATTTGTATAAAAAAATGAAAATAACCTAGTTTCTGTAATAAATTTTATAATATGTGATATTTTTTTCTTAGTGTTAATAAAGTTAATTCATTTTAAAAAGAGAATCTTAAACCGGGGTAATTGTACCAACTGCGATACTTTACATTGTTCAAGTATAAAAGCACATGGTACCAGGTTCAAAAAGTTTGAGAACTGTGATCTAAACTTTATGACTCTTATTTTAATGAAACTCAGATCCTGAAACTATTTATGATAATCAACCAATTTAGGCAGAGGTCCCCAACCTTTAGACCTAACGTACTGTTAAAGCATTGGCATATTCTTTGTAATCAATGTCTGTCACATTTATTTATTGGAATGTCTGTAGCAGACAATGATTTGGGAATATTTAGGGTAAAGAATACAATTAAAAGAAAGGTACATTGTCATGTTTATGTATATAAATTGGCAGTTTTTGTATGGATGACAATAAATGTCATATAATCCTGTATTAATTCAATTTTTGAAAATATTCTCAACAGACTGAGATTGCTTACTTCTCTTATCCATTCCATTTTGAACTGAACTATAAGAAGAATCAGCTATCTTCCAAGGGTGAAAGTTTGAAGTCATAAGCTCATTATAATATCTGTATTATTGCTTAGTGTCCAGCCATCATAAGCTCATTATAATATCTGTATTATTGCATAGTGTCCAGCCATCATAAGCTCATTATAATATCTGTATTATTGCATAGTGTCCAGCCATTAAATATTTAAATATATACACACAAATATTCATGCATTTTTATTTTGGTGTATTTTAAAACATTATATACTCATATTATAAGTAAATGATATTAAAATTTACTGTATTAAAAATCGTAGTGCAATCCTATTTCTTTGGTGCGAACAACCTTTTACTTTTGCATTTCCTGTACACAGATGAGTTGCCCCAATTTCCAAGACTTATGCTGGAGGTTGGCGCTTTTGATTCCTGGTCCAGGCACTACAATGAAGGCTACAGTTACCTTCAGCTGCCAGCTAAACCAGGTGATACTGTGATAAGTGTGGGAAGTAAAGATTCAGAACATCACTCTATTTTTTTAAAATAACGGCTAATTACCTTATGCGGCATGTTGCAGCAAGTAGATTTTCATCCGCAATGCCTTAAAGTTAAATATGTTATGAATTTAAATACACTATTTATAATAGCTTTAAAAGAACAAAATCAAATTTTATAGAACTGTTCAATATGTTGTCTGTTTCAGGCATTCACACGGAAACGGCACATTGTTGGCGTCCTGTTGGTAACTCTGTTGTAGATAATCTGAGAAGGTTTTTCATTGGTGGCACACCTGAGATAGAGGATCCAACATATGCTGCTATTCCCTCTACATTTGATGTAGGTCCAATGACAGTAAAAGAGAAAATACTTATCTGATTGATATAAATATTAATATTATATTATAAAGCATTATATTTTGTTAAGAAACAGTGTAGTTTTTTTATTTGCTAGATAATAAGAAAAAAAATCATATGACTTTCTGACTAAATATAATATAAAATTGTAAAAATAAATATCTTCTAATAAGGTATACTTATTATTTTACAGGGTTCATACCTTAGCAAATTTGGCTTTAGAACTCAATCTACGGGCACAGTTACAGTAAGACTTAATGTGATGTTGCAGTCTAGGTATGTATGATTCTTGATCTAATTTGTTCAAAGGAAATAGTCCACATTGAAAATCATATTGCAGATCCACAGTTAAGATAATTTGAGCTTATTGTTCCATTTCATTATATTCATATGGCTAATTACATGAAATGACATTTAGTTGTTTCTATTACCAGTAATATTTATGTATGTTATGAGTTTCTATTTTTAGCTCATTCTTTATTTCGTCTAAAAATCTGGAGGAAAAAAAATTTAAAACATTTGTTTGCTTATATTTAAATATCAGGGCTTTCATGGAGACGAAGGCAAGCAAGAGGTCATTAGGCTCACTTCTAGAATCCTTAGGGTAAGTTCAGTGACTTAAGGATTCTGTATACCAGTACACTTTTAAAAAGTAATAAATTTAATTATATGTTTAAATCAGTCTTGTTCCATTGAAGTTGTTTCATTGAATGCAAAAGTAAAATTTAGACATGTCAATTCACAGAATTACAGCCATGCAGGCAAATATCACAAGTGTTTTAGGTGAGTCCTCATTAACTTGACCATATATAAACTACCACAGACTTCTTCACTGGTGAATGACGCTTCAATATTATTTGTAGTACTAAATGAAACAGGTTTAAATATATTTATTCTGGTTCAACTTAGTTCAAGGGTATATCTAATTGAAACTTCGGCTCAGTCATTTGGTCTGGTTCCAGTTGAAAAAGTTTTTGCATCCCTTCCAATCCCATTTTGTCATTAAGTATATGGCATATATTATAGTGTCCCAAGATTAATGTTTTTTTTGTAAGTCATAAGACACGACATCCTCAATAATGAATAATTTTGGTTCCCATTTAAGTTGTCTAAATTTTGAAGCATACGATCATTATTATATATGAAGCAAAAATTGTATGGCTTAAGTGGATGCAGAATTGAACTTTAATAGTCTTATGATTGTTGTAGCCAACATTTTGAAAATATACTAAATAAATTCCTAATTTTTTCATTAAAATCCTCTATTTGTACTAACATTAACTATTAACCAATAAAAAGCCTGAAACAGCATGATTACTCAGCTTTCTTAAAATATTTTATTGTATTTTAACATTTTACAGAGGCTTTTAAGAGAGCAAGAATGAAGATGGTGGCAGCTAGAGAGGCAGCCACACAGGAATTGTTGCGCGAAGTTCGTCCCATTCAGAAAGGAGAGCTTGAGGAATGATTTTTTACTCAACAAAAAAGAGTGAGACATGGACCAGGCATCGAGCAATGTGAACACAAATAATACCCAAATAAAGAGAATATGCTTTGGGTTATATAAGTTGTACTGTGTTTTATTGAACTTTTACAGGTTTAAATTAAAATATTATGTTACTTTAGCACAACTGTTTATGGCTTTCAATTTCATGCATAAATCTGACCTCTGTCCAAAACAAGCAGCGGAAGAAAATATTTTATGTCAGTAATAAAATATTCTTGCAGCTTGTTTACTAAATATAAACTATTTATAACTTATCACTATTTTGAACATGTTAGAAATACATTTTTAAAAATATTTTCAGCATTAGCCCTGTAGCATGTTGACATATTTTAATCAAATGATATTTATGCTACATATTTCAAGATTTTAAAAGTGTTATACTTTTATATGATTACCGGAAATTTGATGGAAAGAAAATTGATCGACGGAAATTTGGTCGAATCTTTTTTTCAGTTCACACGTGAAAATTTTCGTCAAATTTCTTCTTGAACGCGCTGTACTATAAAGTAAAACAAAATAATGCATTCAAAAAGAAATTTGGAGCAAAATTTTAACGTGTAAACTAAAAAAAAGATTCGACCAAATTTCGGTAGATCAATTTTCCGTCGACGAAATTTCTTTCGATCAAATTTCCGGATACGCTTTTATATATATTAATTTACAAACAAAATCTATTAAGAAGTTGGAACAATCAAAACTTGTACTGAGAGAACTAAGTAGATCTGTGATACTGATAGTGATGTGTTTTAAGACATGTTGTAAATTTTGTACGAAATAAATATTTTTTTGTGTAAATGCTTCTTATTGTAATTTCTTTAATTTTAACAAATCAATTATAATTTTAAACTATGTGCCTTATTCCAAGATCAGATGTAACAATGTTTTTCCTTTTCAAAAATATATTCTTAAATTAATGTTTAAAAAGGAGATCTTAACCAGTGGTGCCCACATCCTTGGGGATGCGGGAGATAAAGACAGATCGTATGGAAAGGCCTAGAAAATCAGGTTTGAATAATTTATTTTGCATGGGCAGATGTTTTTAAGGTTTAAATTTGCAGGAAAACGATCACAGCTGAATTATATTTATTTTATTACATTATTTTATCCAGGGGAAAATAAAAGGAGAGGGTGCGAGAAATGTTATGACATAAAGAATGGGTGCAGCACTACAAAAAGGTTAAGAACCCCTGGTTTAAAACATGTAAACATAGTGAACAGAGACCTGACTACAGTGGACATTAGGTAGTTAACATTGCACACACCTGATAAAAACCAGTTTGAACATGACATCAATTAAATTATCAACACTTGATGGCTTTTAGTTTTAGCTGATGTGTCCCAAAACATTTAATGATTGATCTGTCACTCAGTAATTTCACAGTAGTGTCACAATGTTTTCATATAGGAAAAAATAGGGTATTTTGGTCACTTGTCTACAAAGTATTGGGTTTTTCAAAATAAGATGGATGCTATGATGTACTCCATCTAAATCTAATATAATAATTTTATTGGATGCAGTAATTCTCTTAATTAATTTTTTTGGGGGGTTAAAATTTCAAACGATTTTTTAAAAGTTTGAAACATAATGCTTAAGAATAGTTAAACTTAAAACATGGCCCAATGTCTTGAAAATTGGATGGACCTGACAGGTCATTTCACTTCAAGATTTGTCCTCCATCTTAACTAAAACAACCAAGTCTACAATATCTATAATGCTAGTATTTATTTGTTTCACACCACAGTAACACCAATATTTTCCTACAATAATTTACAATCGGATGTTACTTCAAAATCAGTATTAAAAAAAAAATTATCTTTTTTTATTGGCTCCATCTTTCTGCAGTTTGTTATCAGCTGATCTTTGTTTGGATGAGACTTGACTATGCCTGACATTGGATCGTGTTTGATAACTGTCCACCCCTACTCCCAGTGAAGTAGATAGAGAGGAGGAATAACTGCTGCCATTCTGGGAATCAGTGCTATTTTGAGACTGATGATAACTGCTAGTGTTCTTATTTGGACGATCCCAGCTTCCGCTTCTTAATGGCCGGTCCCCTAAAGCAGAGTGGGAACTGTAATTCTGGGAGCTATTATCATGAGAGGACTTGCCGGAAGGAAGTTTCCCATGGGTTCTTAATGCGTAAGGTTCACCACCACTTGCCAGCATGGAGGCGGATGAGGATGAAGCAGACAGCAAGTGATGTGAAGAGCACATGGACTTCAACGTTTCAACTATTGCAAGTGGTGAAACATTCAACTTTAGCAGGTCTAAAATAATCCTGTTAAGAAAAATTAAATAGAGAAATGTGATTCATCACTGAAAATCTTTAAATTTTATTCTATGGATTTCCATTGTCCTGGATTTAATTTTAGTATAGCAACTACATTCATTTTGAGAATGTAGAAAAATAGTTTTTTCTACAGGTATTATAGTAATATAGCTTAAAATGTTATGATAGTATAACACAGACTTGTGCTTCACACCCAGTGGTAAAAAGGAATTAAGACTAAATCCCTGAAGGTACGAAAATAGGATCTTTAGAAAAATTATTCGAAACAAACAAATGCACATTATTTCAGAGGATAAATATATCAATAAATCTTTAAGTATAAGAAATTTAAAAAAAAATGACTAAAATATTTTAGATAAATGCTATTATTGATTGCTCTGCAATAATTTGTTTTTATTATGTATTCATTACACTGAAATAAGAATACAAAATTAGTGCCTATCAATAAACTTAATGTAATCTGCTAAACTGTACACAGCAGTTGAATAGAAAGTTCAAAGAGTACATAATTAAATAATATGATGAAATATAATCAAAATCTAGTTCAGTGAAATAATTAACACTGATAAAGTCATAGAATGGTTAGTAGCATTAAAAAGTTCCAAAATGTATGTGCTCTATCAACATAATAAGGTGACTCTTTGGAAATTCATTAAAAATATTCCAAAATGTTTCTCTCACTATTGCATCAAGTTTTGAATGTATGATTTGATTCCTGTTGCAGATACACCATTTTAAACCTAGCCCACAATGCCACACTCTGCAAACTGGGGTTTGAACATTTCCTTGCTATGGCCTATTTAAATTACAGGGACTTTTCTTTTAGTTGATAAGATATGTTGAGACAAAGAAACTGACTTGAAAACTTGCGGATCCATGATGGTGCCAGCATGCTGAGTCAGCTCAAATAGTTCAGCTTCATCAGGTCGAAGCACAGCCTTGCTGATAAGCTGTGCATGTAGGACCTCTTTTACATGACTTGACATAGTGACTCTGATAAAAAAATAATTAAAAATACAGCATGCACCAAAATTGGCATTACTGAATATCCTACATCTTAAATGCATACTTCTGTTTGTCAACTGTGTATAGCCGCCTTGTGTCATAGAAGTCAAAATAATTTTATGCTGGGTAGTTATTTTTTGGAAATGTGTCTCTCCATGTGGGAAAAAAGTATTCATAATTAGTAGAGCAATATTTTTGCTCTTATGTTAGTAAACGTGAATGGTGACCGTGTTTGAAAAATGTGGAAGAACAAAAAAGTTGATGGCACCAAGTAACATGGTTCTGTAAAGGTATTCTATCAACAGAAAGGGAAATCTGATCAACTAATTAATTAATGTGACCTTCTATTATTATTATGCTGGTTCCTTGAAAACCATAGCCAGAAATGTCCACAATATATCATCCTGGCTCACAGATCTGGCTCCGTCATGTGTTGTCCAACCTGTATGCAGTATGAAAATATACCTATGTTCTTAAACAATCTGTGACCATACGTATGCTGATGTTCAGTTTGAAAGCCATTCTTCTGGTTTACTTCGGTTGACAAAATACACATCCAACAGTAACATTACATAACAATAGACACCATAACAATGTTACCTGGTGCCGTCTTATTAAATCTCTCTTTTTGAATGGTTTTGCCAACTTTTTTCAAACAGGGTCCCCCATCACAATCACTTAATTCCTTATATACGAGTGAAAATAATGGTCAACTATAACAGAGTTTTTTCCTTTGCTGAGAGACCCATTTCACACAGAAACTGTCCAGTAATATATTACTAGTTTTGTTCAAATATTCTTCCAAATTCAAATATGGTACAGTAAGAATATTAGAAGAATTTTGCACAATTATGTGTGAAAAAGTGTGGTGGAGAGTTGACATACAAAAATGAGAAACATTAGTAAAAAAGATCCTCCAGAACATTTAGAATAGAAAAAACTAGTTTTTAATTAATTAATAGTTATTCAATTTTAGGAATAATTAAGTAGACTAAGCATAAGATTACCATAACTTTACTAAATAATCTGATATCACAGAATAAAAATGTATTAGTATTAATAACTCTGGTTAATAAAATATGATTTTCATTTGTGGCTTTTATAAATTTATAAATTAACAAAGTTCACAGGACCTAATTTAAATTATAAAATTAAACCAGTTTCTAAGTTAGTCTACTTATTATACTAAGGCGCCAAGCCGCTATCCATGGATGACATCACAGGTATTAGAGTATTTTGCCAGATTTTGGACCTTTTAATTTAAATTAAAAGTATTGAAATTGACGAGTGAAGGATGAAATTGGAATAGTCCTACTCATTCAGTAATTTTATTTTGCATATTAATTTATTAATATCAAATCAGATCTCATATCACCACCCACCTCTGCAGCTAATCATCAATGACTGATTGATAAGATTTTTGGTTTTCTGCAGACTATTTCATATTGTCTGTTTTAAGGAAGCAAAATGTTGCACTATATGATTTTTACTTAGTATCAACTTATAATTAAGTTATAACTATACGCTATAGACTATAGTCTATAGTATAGTATAGTCAGTATAGTATATGGATGCAGCATAGACTACTATTATAGTTATAAATTATAAATAATAGTATAGTCTGATATTCTAAAACTGAAATGGTTAACCTCTCACTCTCATTATTAGTCTTATGTCTAATCTCTAGGCATGACTGTAATATTGCTCTACTTTTGTCAAGTCTAAACTCTAGGGTTGGCTGGTAATATCGCTTCCTCCCAGCAGTGAGCAGTGGCATAGCGAGCTTAACTTGTGCCCGGGGCACAATACCTTTTTAGCGCCCCCCTATTCAAAAACCATACAATATTATTATATGATTATATGTATCAGTATATATAGTAGGCCTATATAATATATTATATATATTTGCGGACCATTTGGCACCCCTTTGTGAGTAGCGCCTGGGGCAAGATGCCCCCCTCCCTCGCTACGCCACTGTCTGTGAGCACAAATATTCAAAATAAGAGGTAGGTAAAAACACTATTAAAAAATACACAGTAACACTAGCTAGTAATTAGTAGTAGTAACAGTAGTAACTAAGGACTGAAGAAGTAATTTTCAGACAAATAATTTCCATTTGCATCCAGTATAAATGAAAACTACCAGGAAATAAATGTAAAAAATCATTTTTACCTCATGGAAATTTATTAAAAGTATTTTTAAAAGTAAAATACCATCTTTTTGTTGGAATACAACAACAATTTAACAAATGTTACAAATCAAATAAAGTACATTTTCCTGAATCTTTTGTCATTCACGGTGCCAATCTGGTAATTCAAGGAGAACTCTTCTGTCTTCAAAGATACATTACAAAAGTTGCCCAATTGGATTTATCTAGATTAAAATAAATAGTCGTATTTGTTTTATAACTTTAATTTATGTCTAGTTGTCCGATATTTCTTTATAAATCAGTGGTGGGTTTAGACAAGTTTAAATATTTAAGTATCTCATGTTCTTGGCATCTTGGATATCTGTAAGGCCATCCGTGCCGGCCCGTGTAACGGTGATACTCGCAAGGGGCGTCAATATCGGGGGGCGTCAATCAATATCAAGGGGCGCATTTTCTATACACTAGGGGCTTTAGTTGCAGTCTTCGTCCAGGGCACCATCTTTCCTTTGGCCGGTCCCGCATCCATTACGGACTTAACGCGCCTCGATTTTAGAGTGTAGGGTGGGGGTTATGTGGGACAATGTTTGATAAAATTTTTAATAAAAGTGTCCATTAAAAAAAAAATGTGTGATGATTTCGTTGTCAATACGTAGTTGGTGATTTACAAAGGGGTGAGAGCGGGGAAGTAATGAAATAAATGGCAATAGCGAAGTGAAGACCAGAACAAAGAGATACTAATAAAGCAAAATGTTTCCCTCCAATTATATAAAATCACGAACACTGTCTAACACATTTTACTCATCACATTGTCAGAATCAACTTAGGTGTCACCCAAATAATTAAGTCCCTCCAATCGAATTAGAGCTGACCAACCACATGCCATTTTAACAACTTAGCTGCCTACTATGAGATGACTCCCAACTGCCAAGAAAACGTCATTCCACTTGCGTAGGAGGGCTGTGAAAGGGCGGTCCACCACATGCGGCGTTTTCGGCCAAGTGAAGGGTTTTTGTGGTAATGGGCGGCACAACTCTAGACTAGCTCCGGGCGGCTTACGGTACGAGAAGATCACGTGCACCACCCATTACGGCCATATCTCTGGTTCACACCTCGTTACGTAAGCCCTGGTCAACTCATCACGAGGATACGTGACACGTCAACCAACATTTGGACATTCGTCGCTTTCTGATGGTGGTGGCATTCTATTACGTAGCCGAGTCTCACGCTTCGCATATTTTGCCAGGGCGCTGTTTCCCCGGTCTGCTGATTATCGAAGTCATTCTTCGATACGTTGACATAATGGATAGGTGTGAGGCATAGTGGGAGCGACGTGGCCTCCACCGCCTTGACATGTTTCTGTTTAGGGAGGCGCGTGCTTCCACTTGTATCGGTTTACGGTTGTGGCAGATTTCTGATCGTTTGTGCTGCATAACCTGGATGGTGTGTATCCGGACGAAAGAACGCAGGACAAGTAAACCCATGGTAATTCACGTAAGACATTCGAACACGTGACAAGTGAAACGACGGACACGTGATCACGCAGAAAAGTGAATACCGGTATAGACAACTGAGCCAACAAACATCTAGGAAGCCCACCGGTTGACCGAATTTAAAAAAAAAATATTTTGCACTTTAGACCCACCCTGTGAGACAGAACCACCCTGTGAGATGGAAACCGGTTTGGCAACTTTTTCTTAAGATGTCCAGTTTTTCCGGAATTTCGGTTCGGCATGCTTAGGACCGTCGACTCCGTTGACCATGGATGGCCCTGGGGTGCCCCCCAAAGGCAGGCTGACACTCACACAGGTTGGAACGAGTTTGCCGAATTTTCGAGCGGTCACTAACGGGACTAGGGACTCAAGGTTGGAGCTCTATTTCTCGTCCCGGAAAAAGTATATAAAAGTATGATGAGTTAAAAGATGAGTTAAAAGGTAAGTTAAAAGGTGAGTTAAAAGATGTTCTCACATAAGCTGGTATGCACAGTCGCAATTGCGTGTGTACCCACAAAACAGGTAGACGTGAGATTGGAATTGTCAATGGTTGGATGCGCTCTCTGCATTGGTCGGAAATTAATTTCTACCTGTATTGCTTTTGACTAAAATTAATTACTTCCAAATAATCACGCAAATGACGTCATAGTGCGAATTGCCTATTTAGCCAAAGATAAAAGTTCTCTGATTTAATAAAAGAGGGTGAAAAAAAATGATAATGTATATGCCCCTTCTTAAAAGTAAAATTAATAAATAAAATTGGTTGCTTTTTAAATTGCTAAACTTAAATTCAAATTTAGCTTTGTATTTTTAACATTCTAATTTTTTATTTAATTTTATTCATTCTAAAAATAAACTTTTATGAAATTTATAAAGTAATAAAAAATCTACATGTAAAAATAATTTTAATAAGAATATGCCGTTTAATTAAATTGGTGCAGTTAAACTACGTAGCCGAATAATTTTTTTAATGCACTTATCACTCATCTAAATTAGAACAAAGTAGGCTATATTAATTGCAAAAAAATCTTTTTACGTAAGTAAGGGGGTTACAATTCAGTGGATGATTTTTTTTTTTAACTCTGTGTTGGAAAAAGGGAATGGGGGAATAATACGATACATTCATTTTGCCAAATGCAGCACAATATAAGCCTCAGAATGAATTTGATAAATAATTTTGAAATACCATGCTTCTCAAGTGGACAACTGTATGTTGCCTGCTTACGCGTAGAAAAAACTTCTAATTTATTTGTATACGCACAAGACGGAAACAACAATAAACATTTTCTATTATTAACTGTAGATTACTTTAAAACTTAATTAAAAACAAACACTTTTTTAATTGAATGGCATTGCAACGCATGCCGGGTTCTCGCTAGTATTTTATAAAAAACTACCAAATTGTCATTTTTAAACAATTTTAAAAAGAATACTAGCTTGTGTCATTTATTGATTACAATTCGTGGAATCTATGAAACATCGCTACGCTCGACACTTTTGATGATTCGTATATTTAAGGCTTATCTTCTTAGAAGCTTACATTATTCGATTATAAATATCTCGATGTTTTGAAAATTTGCCGATTATGATCAACAGTATTACTTCCCATTCGCAATTATCTGTAATTTTTATTTAACAATTTTTTGCAAACTCACAAGACTTTAATAACACTGTTTTAAACGACATTTACTTCAATTTTAAGGTCTAAAATTTTAATAGAGTTCAAACGTGAGAAACCTTTTCATGTTTTCAAATTATCTTTTATAATAAAAGGTTGTCTTTCAAAGTAGGAAATGGTGTAAATTAAAATTTGAATGTTGGCATAATGCTTTAAAAAATATAGTTATTATTAACAACAGTGTTTCTTCCAGCTATCTCTCCGGGGGTCGGGGCACTGCACCCCCCCCCCCCCCCAGCTGGAGCACAATGTGTACAACAATATTACAAAAATATATTTTTTAAAATTAAAAATGAGAAAAGTTATTCTAATCATTATAATTATAAGTACGTTTTATTTTTCCATTTGCGTTCATCATATCAAATAATGTTCGCAGTGCTTTTTAGTGATGGAACCATTTTTAATTGAATTTTTTGGGGTTGATAATTTATTAATTAAATAGCTATCCCTAAAAATAATGTCAATAAAAAATGAAAGCCACATAACTATTTTCAGTTATATAATTATTTGTTTAATTAGATCTATTATTTTTTTGCAAAACTCAAGTAGTTCAAGCAATTTCCGCTTTTCCGCTGCATGGATAGAGAATAATAAATAAAATACCCTCATCACAACTTTAAGCCCATAAAATTTTCGAGGCACCCTACAGTCGTAGGGGTTGCTGGGCGCACACGATGGCTTTCAGGTTAAGTCACACCTACATTTTTTAAACTAGGATCTCTTCCGTTGCTTTTCAATTAAGTGCTGAATGTTGCAAAATTAAATTCAGATATGTGATAAAATGCATTCTTGTATTTTGAATGTATCAACAATTTTCTGGGGAATATAATGATTTAAGTGGCGACTATAATCTAGGGCAAAAACGTACCCTTAAGGGTGATACAACTAGAGTGAATCTAGTTTATGTCCCGCTGGTGCGGAATTTAAGATGTATTTGGTCATTATTATGGCTAATTTTGGCACTCCCCACCCGAAACTTTGAAATGCAACCTCAAAATTGTCTGAAAGAAGCAACCAATTCAAGTATGCGTCAAAATAATGCACCCCTGCATTTTGAATTTGCCCGACTGTCTTTAGCACCCTCAATTTCTGCACCCCTTCACTCACGCTGGTCAATGGTACAGTATGTGGTTTCATTATAAGCTTGTGCCTAATGATTACTCTGGGGCACGCCACAAACGGAGTGAATTCAGTTTATTTATGGCACTAGACGCCATGTTGCCTTCCACAAAACCTTAAAAAATGTCCTTCCTCGTTCAAAAAGTATAATGGAAACAATGAATTCAAGTATACTGAAAAATACACCTCTTAATTTTGAAATAATAAACATTTCTGGGGAGCAGGGGGTGGGGTGGTCACGGTGAATTCGTAGGTGGCTTGCTAGGCCGATCCGTGCTCTGAATAATCTCTGGCACCGCGGCAGGGGATAGTTGCTGAAGTCGGTGATCTAAGGTTGCTCTTTCGGGCTAACCTGCGTGTCTAAGCTGTGGCTATCCTACGGGCTTCACGAGATTGAGCCCCATTTCTTAATATCGGATCTCCACCTGGTTCTGTGCTGGGCTGTCTGCACTCATTCAATAGGGGTGTTTCTGGAGGCTTTAGTGCCTTTTTCAGTGTGTCCTTGTAACGCATTCAGTGTGTCCTTGTAACGCATTCAGTGTATCCTTGCAACGCTTTCAGTTTGTCCTTGTAACGCTTTCAGTGTGTCCTTGTAACGCTTTCAGTGTGTCCTTGTAACGCTTTCAGTGTGTCCTTGTAACGCTTTCAGTGTGTCCATGTAACGCTTTCAGTGTGTCCTTGTAACGCTTTCAGTGTGTCCATGTAACGCTTTCAGTGTGTCCATGTAACGCTTTCAGTGTGTCCATGTAACGCTTTCAGTGTGTCCTTGTAACGCTTTCAGTGTGTCCATGTAACGCTTTCAGTGTGTCCATGTAACGCTTTCATTGTGTCCTTGTAACGCTTTCAGTGTGTCCTTGTAACGCTTTCAGTGTGTCCTTGTATCGCTTTCTTTTACCTACTTGGGAGCGCTTGCCTAGCGTGAGTTCTCAGAAGAATATCTGTTTAGGGAGCCGGTTGTCTTCCATACGAGCAACGTGCCCCATCCAACGGAGTTGAGACTGCATCAATGTGGTGAAGATGCTGGGTAGGTTCGCTTTAGCGATAACCTTGATGTCAGGCAATTTGTCTTGCCACCTGATGCCGAGGAGTTTCCTGAGGCATGTTGTGTGAAAGTGGTTTCTTGGCGTGACGCTGGTAGACTGTCCACGTTTCACAGTCGTAGAGCAATGGTGGGCAAACTACGGCCCGCGGGCCGCATGCGACCCGGCTACTGATATTATGCGGCCCAATAAGGAATTTAGAAATAAACACGTACTGTTTTTACGTTATTTTGTTGAATTTTACAAAATTTCATGTATCGTTATGATTGTTTAAACATTTTTGATCAAATTTCTTTCTAATATTCTACCTTTTTTTAAACATTCCTAGAATTTTGTCATGTCATGCTAAAATTAGAATTTACCGATTTTAATATAGAGAAATATTTATCGACATGTACAAATTGGACATAATATACATGCGGCTCCCAAAAGTTTTATATTTGTCAATGTGGCCCCCTGCACAAAAAATTTGCCCGCCAATGCCGTAGAGTAATGTCGAGAGGACTTCTGCGCTATAGACCTTGATCTTCGTTTCTCGTCTGATACCTCTGCTGCGGAGTCTGCCAAAAAATGCGCTTGCTTTTGTGAGTCTGGCTTTCATATCGTCATCCATGACGACAGATCTAGAGAGGGTGCTGCCCAAGTAAGTAAATTTATCCACGGCGTTTAGACGCTGTCCGCTGATGATGATGCTGGGTTCAACGTAGGGCCTACTGGGAGCTAGCTGATATATCACTTCAGTCTTCAAACTAAATAGCGAAAGCTACGCAATTACGCCCGACTCCAAATACTGTCATCAAAAAATCATTAACAACACGCACAATTCACAACAGTGATTCTCATAGCCTTGACACGCCCCTCCTCTCCCTCCCCCATTTTCCTGTTTAGATTCTACTATCAGGATAGAATCTTCCTAACAAACACAAAATATTGAGGTATAGAATCACTGTTTCACCACAAAATTTACATTTCAATACATTACAAATGGTAAGCAGCCTTAATATTTGCCTTACTTCAACTCTAGTTAAAGCTAGTGGTATATACATTTGATCAGATTCTCCATAACCCGTGTGCAAATCTTTACAACTGCCCAGATGCCCACCTTGTTAATTACAACATATTTTCTATTACATGTGTCTTTTAACACACGGTCAACCCCCCAAAATATAACATGTCTTTGAAATCAACTGATTTTTAAATAAAAATAATTTTCAGTACCAAAAGCCTCACTTATATGTTTACATAACATCATCCACAAAATCCAAGCAATAAGCCGAACCACTGCCAACATCAAACAAAATCAAGCAATAAGCCGAACCACTGCCAACATCAAACAAAATCAGAGCAATAAGCCGAACCACTGCCAACATCAAACAAAATCCAAGCAATAAGCCGAACCACTGCCAACATCAAACAAAATCCAAGCAATAAGCCGAACCACTGCCAACATCAAACAAAATCAGAGCAATAAGCCGAACCACTGCCAACATCAAACAAAATCAAGCAATAAGCTGAACCACTGCCAACATCAAACAAAATCAGAGCAATAAGCCGAACCACTGCCAACATCAAACAAAATCAGAGCACTAAGCCGAACCACTGCCAACATCAAACAAAATCAGAGCAATGCCCGCTCCCTTTAACATCCTTTTTGGTTATCAAATAAACACAATATAAAACACTCACCTCCCGACTCATGGAAAACCGTCACACCCCCCACCCCCAACAACCTTTCATTACACTATGGCTAAGGTCATCCTGGTTCTCAAACTATGAGCACCCTTGGCTCTCCTTTCATGTTATATCAGAAACATAATCATTAGAAAAAGAAATCTTCAAACTACTCATACCTCAGGGAAAAAAACTCACCTCCTCAACATCAACAAACTTTTTATTTAGCTCTATCTCTGAGCACCCCCGACTCTCTTTACACGTTATTACAGGAAGATTATCATAATAATCTTGAATCATAAATTGCCAGAGTTTAACCCAGATACTACATCACCGTGGTTCTCAATTACAGTGCAACCTGTGTCCTCAACAAGAACAAAAAAATAATTACTGAGTGTACTACGACTGTCATAGCTCAAATTGGGGTCATATCCACTGACCTCTGCTTTATTCACCTTAAGACCCTTACTCTAATTTTACTCGTCGGGTCTCGCGAGACACGCTCACTAACCTCAACCCCGTAGTCTCTATAACCGGTCCACTTTTTACCAACCTTTATCCCCTTGTCTCAAATCGGTATTTTTACATATAGGCCATCACATTGAACGCTCTCCCCACATTTAACGATGACACAGGGACCCTGATCTCTCTCCGACTCCCCAGCTATGTCTATGGTCTCCCTCTTATCATTCTCATATCACGTGTTAAATTTAGAGTTACCATGTCGATGTTCTCTATCTGTGCCCCCCAGTTTGTTCTATTTCCAATCTCTCAAAATTCCAATGTGCCTCATTACTATCACCTGCTCGTAAAGTCTTCCTGACCTCCTCCTTAACACTAATGAAATGGTCAATTACTTTTATCTGGTCAATGGCCGCAACACATCCTTCTCCCTGCACTTCCTCAGGGTATCTAAGCTCCCTCACAAACTCTCTGCTATTCTCTGTGAGCGAACATAGGATCAACTTTACTCCTTACAACTTCAAATATAGGCTTCCGAGTTTTCTCAACGCCGTTTCTGTTTTAACTCACTTATCTTCTATCACTTATTCCCAAACCTTATTTATAGGATTCCCTTGAACTTAACCCTAACACTAATCTTAGGATGCAGCATTGACAGGTAAATTATAATATCATACGTTCATCATCAAAACGTATTTAAAAAAAAAATTAAACCAAAAAAAAAAAAAAAAAAAAAAAAAAGGAAAGAAAGAAGGAAAAAAAACAACATGTTCATCAATTTGCTGCTGTCGTTGTCATTTCTATATTCCCTCTTATCGGTTTCAGTATACATTTCAGAGCATTATTCTCTCGTCACTTTCTCGCTATTTTAATAGGTCTTCTTTTATTGGCGACTGTAACGGTGATGGTTTAATACTAATTCTTCCACGTTACGTATAAATAATGTAAATATATAATCGGTGTTGCAGTTATGGTTTCATTCCAATTTAGTGCTTTCTAATTCCTAAGATAATTTACTTCTATGTAAGCATGAGACAGGTCCGCTGGTTTTCATCACTATATACTTTATTGACACAATTTTGCGATTAACAATGTAAAAAAGAGTCTCCAAGTTGGAATAATATAATTGTCATAATCTCGTATACTTCATATACTTTATAATATACACAGATGGAAGATAGCCAATCCGATGCTAGCCTTCAAACAAGCGCAAAGAATTACAACCCAAAACCCGTCATGACCATTCGAATCATTCCCTCAGATTCTTACGTTCCGTCTCTCTGCGCATGTCATTTAAAACTCTATCTTCATATTTTAAAAAAAATGAAGAAACAATTATTCTTGTAATTATGATGTTGTAACAGCGACCTTTAATGGTGTCATTATTCTCTAGAGAAAAAAAATCAAGATAAGCTTTAGTATTAAGCTGTGTGCTTCCTGGAAATAATTCGACGTATGACTATTCCAACTTCATCTTCAGGTGTCGCGGGTCCATGTTTGTGCTAAAGTGCATGGTTTAACAATATGGGGGTTAAAATCAGTAAATTAACTAATCATAGTGACTATTTCCTCGAGTTGGTCGTTTCTTTCCTCCAGAGGTTCATTTGTCTTTTTTCTTCCTTTTGATTATTACGTTCAATACTGAAGGGGAAAAAAAAGCATGCATGTGTTACTTATGTTACATTTGAATGACTTGTATACACAGGCAAGTAATTATCAACCTTAACATAAATATATCAACAAACATCAACATTCTTCAGAGTCACGCTATTCGCGCGAAGACTCGATAGGAACTTTCACATCTTAAAGGATGTCAACAAATACCTAGTGACACATTTCTGAGAAGACACTGGCCATGACGCGAGACGTTAGTTTCATAGAGAAATCATAAATGCAATGGTGAGAAGCAAAGTTATGTCATGCTCCAAGTGAGACGGATGCTATCGTTTGTCCTTCGAATGCGAACATGGCCAAGGTTTAAGTAGTAGGCTGACTTGAGATGTACTGTGTTTAAATTTAGGGAGGGTTTATCAATTTGTCAGCCTCGCTCTCTCGACCTGCCTTGACTATTTGATCGGATGGCAAGACTTAATCCATACGACTGGAAATAGACATGGATTCAGTAGATGACCACCAGTGTTTCTTGTGTTTCTTTCTGTGCTCTGTATGCGTTCCCCGTCTAAGGATTTGTCAAAAGCTTCATTGTGTCAATGTCATACCACCTAAGGGTCTGCATCTCCGGGTTTGATTACAGAGACTACAATAACTTAAATGAGTTGCCAACCAAGGTTAACAAGTCCTTTAAGTTGCCAACCAAGGCTAACGAGTCCCATGAATTGCCAACCCAGGCTAACAAGTCCCATGAGTTGCCAACTAAGGCTAACGAGTCCCACGAGTTGCCGATCAAGGCTAAAAATGTCCCATGAATTTCCAACCAAGGCTAACAAGTCCCATGAGTTGCCAACTAAGGCTAACGAGTCCCACGAGTTGCCAACCAAGGCTAACAAGTCCCATCCACACGGCATGTATGCCTGTTGTTCAATTTATCAACATAATTTCTGCTTCTTGGACACTCGTTGTATTGGTTGGGGGTGGGGGGAGAGAGAGAGAGTAGACGTGTATGAGAGCGTAGTACCGAATATTAATCGCACACTTGCTTGACACATCTGCTGGTTATACAATTTCTCCCATGTTTACATCGGGGCTAATGTCATCAAATCACACGATGACGATATAAAGATGACGAATGAAAACATTCAGTTTCTCCAAGAGTTTGGGGAACAGTCTTTAATAACTGACCATATAAAAAATGTGTTTTTAGGGGTCAATAAAATGGAATAACGTGAGAAAATCTCGTGCTTTCTGTCGAACAACCGGCTCGACAGCGACAATGAGACTCTGGTTAGACAATCAAGGAAGGCGTCAGCAAACATGACGACAAGGGTGGCATTGACAGAGAACTTCTCAAGACAACTAAAAGGAGAAGGAAAACAAATGGAAGAACGATGGGGTTGACAATAACAACAACGACAAAGAAGAGACTCCATTATAGAGTATGGTGCACGAATGCAATCTCCGCTCTCCGGCCAAGTGGAGAAAAAGATTTCGTTAGGGTCAATAGAGACCTTTCTTGCAGTAGCAGAAATGTATTGTTATTTGTATGTGTAAATAGTAAGCTCCTTAGATCGTTTCTTGTAGTAATAGATATGTAATGTATGTGTAAATGTGTATCATCTTCCTCGTTATTTCGCTACAGACCAAGTAGTTGCATTGGTCTGCTCTTCAATATCCTTTCTTTCAGGACGAGCCATGGCTTTTCGTATCCATGCGCAGAACTCAAGAACTTCAACTCGTTTAAATATTTACCAGGACAATCACAAATGCTTCTTAAAGGAAACCAGAGTCAAGATCTAGATTTATAACCAATGCATACTGAACGACTACAGATAGCCGCGGAGGAGTAACGTTGATTTCCTAAACACCGCCTGTGATCACAAGTAAGACTGACTAGAGTTCGCGATTTGTTTCAGGATGTGAGTACTTCTGGGGTGATATGTTGGGAGATTTAATTGTATCCTTGAATCCGTCTCTCCATTGCCGTCGTGGTCTTCGTCAGGCCTAAAACAAAATGGCCTTCTTTTGTTAGCTTGCAATGCAAGTCAGTTAACCGATATTCTTTCTAATTGTGCAAACAAGTTAAGTTGTTGGTGGTCCATATTCCGGGCCTTAAAAAAAACAGTTGTCTTATTTGATGAATCTGAAGGTAGTTATTTCTCGTTTTAACATCTGTGGCAGGTGTTGTGTTAGTTCTCGAGCGATTTTTTTTGTGGTGATTGTAAGTAAGAGTTCAAATAGAGACCATTTGTTTAAATTAGATTGGCTGCCATCTTTATTCCAGGGTGTTGCCCTAACAGGTCTATTGGGTTGCTGCGTGTGTTTGCTTTCTGTACGCTAATCTAAACTCTGGTATGTATCACTCTGTTTATTCTCTGTTTTAATCTATTGGAAGTCAAAGTTGCTGACTACTAAATTGCATGTCAGGTTTTTCTAAGATAATATTAACCCTTTCCCGGGACAACACTTCGCCCTTGTGACAACTTCCCTGTCGAAGCAAACAAATGAATTTCCATAATATCTTATGAAGGAAACAAATCAGTCGCCCGGCTTGTTATCGGACTGTAATATGTTAACTTTAAATATAATTAGATGAATACTTACTTAATCACTACTTTCGGTTGCTACCACGTAAACCAGCTCAGACATTAATTGGCCCTATATAGTGGTAAGAAGTAAGGAAAGGAAAATATTATACAAAAATAAAGAATGTAAATAAATAAAGCATAATAATAAATACTTAATTTGTAATAAAATATTGAAACAAAGTCAAGGTCCAATGTCTTATAGAACCCAAAGGAAAAGTGTGTATCTTGAGGAAATTTCTATTTGACTATTAGATACTAGAATATATTGACCCGATATTACCGTGATAATAATGGTAGGTATTTTGTGATACTTTCTACATGATATTGCTAAGTCTCAACTTAGTAAGGGTTACAATACAATATGTCTTAAATTTATTTTTTAAATGGGTGAAAACGTCATCATTTTTGCCACTCGCGGTTATTATGAACTCGACGGTTGTCAAAGCTTGTGATTTGTGAACTTAAATTAATTTGTTATAAGAATAATCTATTTTTTCTTCCTTTGAGTTCAATCAAAAATATAAATTTGATACTGTTTTAAAAAATTTGGATAGCATACATTTAAATTTAATTTTGCAATCTTAGCAACGCAATAAATTTTATTATGAATGAATAATAGTAATACTTAGAAGATATTTTATTGATGAAAAAAGAATATCGTAGCTTTAAAATTGGGGTATTGAAATAGTTCCTTAATTGTTATTTTAAATGTGTATAATAAAATATTTAAATCATATATAAAAATAAATATAAGCAGAATTTTTTTTATATTTTTGACATATTTAAATTGATATGATTTCCGTAAATAATATAAAATCCACATAGAATATATTTGTTTTTAAGAATCCCAACGTACTTAAACTGATTCGCTATTTTAGAGTTATATGGTTACTTTAGTCATTCTTATATATTTTTTTGAATTTCCATATGTTGAATTATATGAACTTATTTAAAAAAAAAACACTATTACATAATGGCTTTACCGATTCCCCCCCCCCCCCCCCCCCTTCCCATCATTAACATACATTATGTGTCAATAAATGCCTCAATAACTTTTGTAAAGCTTGATATATGAAATAATTCGTGAGAAGTTGTATTAGATCAATTACTATAAAAGTTGAACTTTTAACTGTAGCAATTGCTATGCCAATGCGTACATTAAAGATGAATATTTTGTCAATTTTATTGTGCTCACTCCCCTTTGGGCTCCTTTCCTTATGTGCCTGTTTATCCACGTAACTTATAAAAAAAGTGTCACTTTATCCACATGGCATATCATAAAAATGCCAGTTTATCCACGTGACCTATCACAAAAGTATCATTTCACCCACTTGACTTGGGACTAAAGTGCCACTATCTCCCAATGTTTGTTTAACAAAAGTTCCACTTCCTCACAATTAGAGACCGACCGAATTTCGGCTTCGATTTCGATTTCGGCGCCAAAAGTTGCCAATTTATCCCTTTCGGCCTTGTTTCGGTTTAGACCGAACCAGAAAAGTTAACTTTCTGTTTAATTTCGGCTTCGGTCGAAAGTAATTGAGACTTTGGGCCATCTGGCCTCAAAGTAATTGAGACTTTGGGCCATGTGGCCTTAAAGTCATTGAGGTTTTCGGTCATCTACCAGAAGTAGGACTCTCTGTGTGTCTCTAGGCCAGCAATCTCATATTCATTATTGCTCGACGTCTTACTGTCATCGTATGTTATATGACTAATACTGCTGCATGATGACCTACTTGGCTAAAATTTTCAAAAATTAAATTTCCAATAAGCCTATTCAAATGTAAATAGTTTTGTGTAAGATAAATAAATGAAATGGCAATATTTATATCATTATTTTTTTTTCAAAAATAAAACTTGGAACCCAAGGATGATTCAATTCATTCATTTGTGATATTTATTTTGATTTATCATTATCATTCTCATCAATGTTGTCACAGGCAAAGATGAATAATTTTGAATAATCCATAGGGCAGTCGTCGGCAAACTCATCAGTCAAAAGAGCCAAAAATCAGCAGCATGACGATTACATTTTTTGAGTGCCAAATTTCTTGTCAAGAACCATGTTTTTCGAAGTCAAAACCGATTTGTGGCCAGCTAGCCGGGCCGCACTCAGGTTGATGAAGAGCCGCATGCGGCTCACGAGTCGCGATATGCTTACCACTGTCCTAGGTATTGGTAATATTTCAATTATTATTTTTGATTTATTACAATTTTTATTATAAAGATAGAGAAACTTGTGCTTTTTCAATTCATACATTTCTTGAAATTCATGATTCTCATGCTCATAAACATTGTTTTTGATGAAATAACATGCGTGTGCATGTATCACGTGTTCTTATAATAATTATTTAGTAGCTCTACTTTTGACCTGTTTACTTTCATGATTTTGGCGGCCAAGTTAAGATTTTGAGATGCCTTTTGCGATTCTCTGTCGAGACCCGTCACAAAAACAATGTTAAGAGACCTGGTGAAACAAATATTTCCCCCACCAAATGGGGGTGGGGGGTGGGGTGAGGGAGGTTGGTCACCGAACGAAATAATTACGCCACCAGCACGGACAGACTAATGTGTTGGTACTTGGCCAAATATTAATACAGCGATATCTTGCCGGCTAGTTATGAAAACACAAAGCATTGGTATGACGATAACCGCGAAACATTGTGGTGATATTTGTGTAGCCTTAATAACTGATATTTAGGTGACAACTTGCTCTATTCAAGCTACACTAATTATTGTAGGTGTATGTCGAGGTAGCGCTGTAAATATATTATAAAAGCAAAGGATCCATTTTGCATGAAAAATGCTCCCCCCCCCCCCCCATTTTTTCCGGGTCCAAATTTTCTCTTACCACACTACTTTAAATGATGTTTTAAATTAAAATGCTAAACACCAAAGTTTTCATTAGTTGTTGATTTATCAATATTCACGGCGATCTCATCTTTTATAAAAAGAATGTAAATTTTGATACTTTCCCCCATCATTTTCAGATGTATGCAGAATGTATGCGTGAACGAATTCAAAAATATCGAATTCTTTCGGTTTCAGTTTCGGCCGAAAGTCTCGTTAAACTTTTGGCTTCGGCTTCGGTTTCGGCCGAAAATATCGTTAAACTTTTGGCTTCGGCCGAAAGTCTCGTTAAACTTTTGGCTTCGGCTTCGGTTTCGGCCGAAAGCCATTTTTAAAAACAGATTAAAAACATAATACTAAAATGTCACAAACCTTTCTTGCTGATCAATATTGCCGCAGTCACACACACACACCGATGAGGACAGCCCCAATGACGGTGGCAAGGACAATAGTGGCAGTCTTGTAGATTGGTAGATCCACCGCCTGTTCATCGTCCACTTCTTTTGTCGTCGTGGTTGGTGTGGTAGGTGCAGTGGTGGGAGGTGTGGTGGCCAGTGTGGTTGGGTGTGTGGTTGGTGCAGTCGTGGGGGTAGTGGTGGGCGGTGTGGTGGGGTGTGTGGTGGGCGTTGTGGGAAGTGAAGTAGGCGGTGTGGTGGGTGATAATATGGTTGGTGTGGTGGGGTGTGTGGTGGGTGCAGGGGTGGGTGGTGTGTTGAGAAATGTGGTGGGGGCAGTGGTGTGTAGTGTGGTATGAGGTGCGGTTGGCTGTGTGGTGGGCAGTGTCGTGGGATCAGTGGTGGGTGGTGTGGAGGACAGTGTGGTGGGGGATGTGGTGGGCGCTGTGGGAAGTGTGGTCGGTGATGTTATGGTTGGTGTCGTGGGGGATGTAGTGGGTGATGTGTTTGGGGGTGTGGTGGAAGGTATCGTGGGCGGTGTGGTGTGGTGTGTGGTGAGAAGTGTGTTGGGTGGTGTGGTGACTTCTGGGTCTTAAAATGAAAAAAAAAATGGATTAATCACATACAATTTCACAGGCGTCGAGAAGAGACAAGTCCTGTACATAATATATATAATGTTACTAGTTGTATATACAGTCGAAGCCGCTAATCTCGACCTCGGTTAATTCGCCAACCCTATTAAGTCGACGTTTTTGAAGTGGAACCGCCAAATTCTCTCTTTGTCTTAGCATTTTCTCATCGGTTATGTCGATTCTTTTATGTCGCCGAACCCTAATATCTCGAGCCCAAAAGAGGGCCAAATTTGCCACTTAACGTTGGTTATCTCGATCCCCATGACCAATCGCCAGCTTTTGAAAATGTTAGTTATCGATGCCACTTCACCATCCTACTACCGTATTTTCGCGTTTGTATCGACAACCCCATCTTAGCAGTGCATTATTGGTTGTCAAGGAAATTTGTGGCATACGAGACACAAGGGTAGGGGGATTGGTAGGTGTGTCAAAGGTTATAAAAATATCACCGCAACGTATCGTATTGATCGTGATGGTCATATTGTTGCTTTGTGTGTCACAGTGAACTAGCTATCTGCGGGTGGGGGGAAGGTTGGTTCCGCCGAGCGAAATAATGACGTCACAGCACGGAAAGACGTGTTGGCGGACTACAGTGTGTTGTGACTATGTCATGTTACGAAGTGGCTATTGGTACCCGGGCACCAGAATTGAGAGGTTAGGATTAAAAAACGATTTAAAATATTATTGTTGGGTTTGTAAGATCAAATGAGGTATCAAATGAAAGATAATTGAATGGACTATACGTTTGTAAACTTTATTCTTCATTTTAACTAAAATAAACTACTACAAATGACATCCGAATAGCATTAGTCAAAATGGACCCAGACACGCAGCGCCGCCATTCGCACCCGGGTACCATGACCACAATCATTTCATTAGAGATCAAAGGAGGTGACATTCATGACCACAATCATTTCATTAGAGATCAAAGGAGGGGACATTCATGACCCCAATCACTTCATTAGAGATCAAAGGAGGGTACATTCATGACCACAATAATTTCATTAGAGATCAAAGGAGGGGACATTCATGACCCCAATCACTTCATTAGAGATCAAAGGAGGTGACATTCATGACCACAATAATTTCATTAGAGATCAAAGGAGGTGACATTCATGTCCACAATCATTTCATGAGAGATCAAAGGAGGGGACATTCATGACCCCAATCACTTCATTAGAGATCAAAGGAGGTGACATTCATGACCACAATAATTTCATTAGAGATCAAAGGAGGTGACATTCATGTCCACAATCATTTCATGAGAGATCAAAGGAGGGGACATTCATGACCCCAATCACTTCATTAGAGATCAAAGGAGGGTACATCCATGATCACAATAATTTCATTAGAGATCAAAGGAGGGTACATCCATGACCACAATAATTTCATTAGAGATCAAAGGAGAGGACATCCATGATCACAATCATTTCATTAGAGATCAAAGGAGGGGACATTCATGTCCACAATCATTTCATGAGAGATCAAAGGAGGGGACATTCATGACCCCAATCACTTCATTAGAGATCAAAGGAGGGTACATCCATGATCACAATAATTTCATTAGAGATCAAAGGAGAGGACATCCCTGACCACA
Organism: Omphiscola glabra; assembly: GCA_964017045.1. NCBI lineage: Eukaryota > Metazoa > Mollusca > Gastropoda > Lymnaeidae > Omphiscola > Omphiscola glabra. The sequence goes on along the minus strand of OZ024803.1, from coordinate 4,624,731 downwards.
ATCATTTCATTAGAGATCAAAGGAGGGTACATTCATGACCACAATCATTTCATGACAGATCAAATGAGGGGACATTCATGACCACAATCATTTCATTAGAGATCAAAGGAGGGGACATTCATGACCACAATCATTTCATTAGAGATCAAAGGAGGGGACATCCATGACCACAATCATTTCATTAGAGATCAAAGGAGGGGACATGCATGACCACAATTATTTCATTAGAGATAACCCTCGCTATTCAAATGACAAAAAAAAATCGAATTTCTCCAAACTAAGCAAAATATTACTACACAACTAATTAGGGGGAAAAGCGGCTGGGGGAGGGGGGGAAAGGACTTATTTTTTAACATATATATAGTGAATGTTTATGGGTTTATTCTACATACGTTTTTAAATGGATTGATGGATCTTGACCAAACTTGGCACATATATCCATCATTATATAAAATGAAATTCTAGAGGGCTATGAACTTTAAAAAGTATTCCTTTTTGGGGTCGGGGGCCTCGAATTCGCTTTTTTTCTTATAAGAGCTATATAAATAAAATTAGCAACAAATATTCCTACATGAACAGATGGATCTTGACCAAACTTAGTACATATACACATGATTATCCATATTCAAATACCGAAGGATACTGAACTCATAATATCCATCCCTCTGGGGCCGGGGCCCAATTTAATTTTTCCTCATATAAGCTATATAAATATTAATAGGCTTAGACAACACTACAGGTTCTATGTGAATTGATGGATAAGGCCTAGGGTGGTAGCAATAATCTTCATCGTCCGTATTGAAACAAAGAATATTCAATCTAGAATTTTCCAGAAATTTCGATAGCTTTAAAAAGCCATATCTATGGCATTATTCAATAGATTTTAACGGGACTCATTTTAAATTAGAACTCCATCATTTATCTGAATGACTTTTATGGGGCCCCCATCTCTTGCAATACTTATTCGGTACAATTATGGCATGGGCCCCCGCTGGGGCCCCTCTTTCAACTTAAATGTACAATAGTTATAGTAGTGTATTTTGTATAATTTTTGACGAAGAATAATCACATAGAAAATTCATTTTTTACACGTTTCGAGGAGACTATTAAATGTAATCTAGAATGTTCCAGAAAGTTCTATCTTATTATTGTTCTCCGGGATATATAATGGATTCTAAAAGCTTATTGAAATGTTAGTTTAGTTCTATACTTTCATGGGTATTTTTTTTATACAGACCCTTCATAATCCTATCGAGAACAAAATCCCAAAGGGAACATGATCCCAACGAGGAAGAGGATCCTAAAGGTGAATGAGTAAACTGGAACCAGCCGGTTACACGATCCCATCGGTGGAAGGGATCAATTAGGGAGCCTATCGTCAAACGGGATCCACTAGGAGGGTCCCATGCACCGGGAAACCGGATTCTAACGGTATCGGGATCACACCTGACAAAAATAGAAAAAATGGAAAATGGTATCATACTTGGAAATGGGATCTCATCGATAAGGTCGTGATCACTCGGGGGTCGGGATCCCATTGGGATATGGGATCCTATTTGGAAACGAGATCACAATGGGGTCAGGGTCCATTTGAAAAGAGATATCAATCGGGATCAGTGTTGCGGCCTTCGTTCGTTGTCTTCTCTTAATGTTAACGATTGTAACTTGTCACACCAGGTTTACAATAAAGATCAAAACGACAGCGTCCAGAGTAAATTCTGTATTTATTTCTGTATACTAAATAATCCACTTGTTACACAAATACATCTTGCAGGAACACAGCATGCTCAGGCAGCAAGCCCTTCAGTGACTCTAACAAACCTACTATCTCTCTTACTATTCAAATCTACATTAGCTCGTTTCTCTATTCAACTAACTCCCCTCTCGGCTTCTCTCTCGACTAACTACTGGTTCTACTGATCTCAACTAACAGCTCACAACTCTTATCCCCCCACCCCCGATCATTTCACACACTGTCTTTTATATCTGTCCACACCCACCTAGCAGCATACACTAAAGCTCAACATGAACCAACTTCACCTCTGACCTCACAATCAACACTCACAAAACACTCTCACGGTCAACAACGCGCCCGACCAAACATTCATAACAATCAGGATCCCAAAGGGTGCTGGATCCTAATGGAATCCCATTTGGAAACTAGATGGGGTCGGGATCCAACTGGGCTATGGGATCCCATTGGGAAATGGGTTCCCAATCGGGATCTAGATCTCAATGGGATATGGGATCCCAAACGAGGTCTGTATCCCAATGGGGATGGTATTCCAATGGTAATCGGATCCCCAAGTGATCGGGATTCCAATAGGAACTGGATCCCATTGGAAAATAGTATCCTACTTGGAAATGGCATCACATCGGAAAAAGAAAGGTTTTAAAAAGTTATTTTATTAAAATTATTTGATTAAAGTAGACAAATTAATTATTTTATTATTTTTACTATAGGTTTTTGTTTACTTGACGCTAAATTTCAAGGTTAATTAAAAGGCTGTAGAGTTATTGTTTTTCCGAATGCAATGCACGGGAATGGCCGGGTATATTGGCTAGTATATATATAAAAGTGAAAATTGTTTTTTTGTTTGTTAACATTGCACTACGTTTTAGATACCAATATATATCCCCGTAGAACAATATAGAACCTTCTGGAATATTTTAGATGATATTTAATATCCTCCTCGAAAAGTGTAAAAATTACTTTTCTATTAGTTAATACGAAAAATTATACAACTGAATTCTGTACTATAACTATAGTACATTTACGTTGATAGAGGGGCCACAACAGGGGTCCATTGCTTAATTGAAACGATTTAGTTTTGCCTGATATGGCGGGCCCCATAAAAATCAGGTAGATATAAATAATAAAGTTAAAATATAAAAGTGGCCCTGTTAAAATAGTTTAAAAAAGGCCGTTGCTATAGCTTTTTTAAAATAATCGAACTTTCTGGAAAATTTTAGATTTGATATTTTTAATTTTAAATCCACCCATATTTCTATACAGACAATGAAGTGTATTGCTATCATGCTAGGACTATATCCATCAATTCACATAGAGCATATAGTATATGATTCTGGATAATGATGGACATATGTGCCAAGTTGATAATGATCCATCAATCCATGTAAAAGCGTTTATGGAACAAATAAACCCAAACCTGTTCACTTATATATATATATATATATATATATATATATACAAAGAGAGAGAGATAGAGAGATATTGATAGAGAGACAGAGCTAGAGAGATAGAGAGATATAGAGATAGAGAGGTGAGAGATAGATAGATATATAGATAGATAGATTAAGATAGATAGATAGATAGATTGATTGATTGATAGATAGATAGATGATAGATAGATGATAGATAGATAGATAGATAGATAGATAGATAGATAGATAGATAGATAGATAGATAGATAGATAGATAGATAGATAGATAGATAGATAGATAGATAGATAAGATAGAAATGTTTAGGTACGTGCTTAAAGAAATATGCATGTTCTAGAATTTTCATCTAAGTTTAAATAAAAGATTTGTATTTAATTTACCACTTTAGCTGTCGTCACAAAAAGAGTCACCATCAAAATTCTCGATATAAGACATTCGAAAGTAACTAAAAATTTGTTGAAAAATGCTAGGAATTTTGTCTTTTGAATTATTTAAGTTAAGGTCACTGTCCCACCTTTGTACAGTATATTGATAACGCCTAGGCACGTAAATATTTCTTGTTCTTCATAGTACCATGTTCTGATTGAATGATGTCTATTCAAAACTCATTTTTTGAAACTGATAACCTGATTTCAACAATTTGAAACAATTGTTTGCAAATTTTATGTAATCCTAAAAAAACATGTTTTTATTATAGTTGACACTACCGCCTCTTAGATAGCCCCAACGCCCCTAAATATAATGAGGATTATACCACGCCCTGAGACATCCCGCCACTACTTGTAGGCGGTACCACCCACTTTGAGAACCACAGGTCTACATCTAACCACTCACGCATTTTCAAAGTTTATCCTGTTTTTTTATAAACAAATAGAAAAAAAAACAATTACATGAAGACCCAAGAAATAAATCTATAGATAAACGTTAAAAGGCTAAATCAATGATATACCAAATTGATATATAGGTATATATGCAGAAAAAAAAATGAACGTGTTCTGACCTTTTAACAGAAAAAATCGACAGTCGTATTTTTCAATATAGTCACAGATATAGAGGGCCTCGGGACCTGTTCTCTCAACCTTGAAAAAGATAGTCCCGTTTGAGTAGCGCCAACATTCTGCACGAGCGGTAACTCTCGTAGAATCATTAAATGTTTGTTTGTTAAGGATACAGTTATTCATCCCTCCTTTTGCAGTTGCAAAAACTGTGGCGTTTTCTATTCCCAAAGAGTGTTTGTACACAATTTGAACAGTACTTTGTGGTTCTGCTGGACAAATAAGGGTCTGTATTTTGAGATCATTCCAGTAATGTATTTCAAAAGTGCCTGAAAAAAACATGAATATCACTGCAAATGAAATATAAAATGAATTAATTAAGAAGGCGCTATCAACCTACGATATAACATTAAGTTTAGAAATATATTACCTATGACACCCAATACCCGACCCAACGCCCGACCCAACGTCAGACCCAACGTCCGACGCAACGCCCCCAATGCACGACCCAACGCTCAACCAATCCCAAAAACAAACCAACAAACAAAGAAAAAAAATAAACAAACATATTTTTTATGTTATTTTATACTGTAATTTCTTTGTACCCTTTGACAAACAAGGCAGGAAAGTAGTTGAGACTTACAAGTACTAGACCCTGTCCACCATTACACCATATAGTGTAAACACTAACACTGTACCTTGCGTCATCAAGTCTTTTCTGTTCCTAAATAATGATAACTTATGCTGTAGGACAGTGGTTGAGGTTGGAACCCTAACTACATTTAGAGGGAGATCAGATTACTAATTGAGATGCTAGTGAATTATTTCCCTTAAAGCGGTGTTTAAAACATGACTTCCGGTTTTGATTGTCTTCTGATGAAATTCAGAGATTAAAAAAAAAAAGTGGTTTAACAGAACAATTTTGATCAAACGTTCACACAGACGGGCACGTGGCAAGAGACAACAACCCGTGTTTTCTAAACGAGGATCAAGGGACAGCACTAGTAACATTTAATTTTCATACCCTTTACGCGCGTGCACCAATTAAGACAACGGTAATGTTAATTAGGGAAAGTCAATTGGAAAAGTCGATGAGTCCTATTAAAACAAAAAATGTGACGATTTGGGGCTGCTTCCGCCAAAATCAGTTCACAGTATAATTTACATTTTCTCAAATAAACATGAATCAACCCCTAAAAACAAGTTTTTTTCATATAAATCCTTCATTGAATGTAATATCGAGCAAAGGGGATTACGGCTGAAGATTAGACAAATCATGTATGCAAATAACGTTCTTTATAAGAATCCCAATTAGGCCTGCCTCCCAAGTCTCGCATACCAACATATTTTTCACGCCCATGTTCTTGTTCTAATGACCCACGTCCATGAACTATGTTCTTGTTCTAATGTCCAACGCCCATGAACTATGTTCTTGTTCTAATAACCCACGCCCATGAACTATCTTCTTGTTCTAATGACCCACCCAGCCAGCCATCCATCCACCCAGCCAGCCAGCCATCAAGCCAGCCATCCCTCCATCCAGCCAGCCGTCCACGAACAAACGCGAAGTTATTATTAAGGATTAAAAAAATAGTTTCTTGTAATGGCGTATAGATTTAATGCCTCTAAATATGAAAACGCACACTTTTTATTTCACGCCCATGAATTATATTAATAAACATAATCATATGACACAGACTCAAGTTTATCTTGTGTTTGAAACAACCGCTAATGAAGTCAAAGCTAAACAGCAATCAACTCTTTAACACTGGACAAATATGTCTGACATTGTGAATCACATGAAAGAGGCAACATTGGACAAATATGTCTGACATTGTGAATCGTATGAAAGAGGCAATATTGGACAAATAGGTCTGACTTTGTGATACATATGAAAGAGGCAACATTGGACAAATAGGTCTGACTTTGTGAATCATACGAAAGAGGCAAAATCGGACAAATATATGTGACATTGTGAATCATATGAAAGAGGATACACATTTAAATTGTGTCCAATTAAAAAATATTTAAAAAAAAAAAGGATACAATGAAATAATATTAAAAGTAATTATGAAAATATTTAAATCATTATCTTACAGGTTTATTCAAGCGGATGCTATGTTTTTGTTTTTCATAATTTGTTTATGATTACAATATCGTTTGGTTATGTAGCTCTTTTGCTTAAAACATACTTACTCCAATGCCACATAGGGTAGATAATATCTGAAGCTTTGACCAACACCAGAAAGAAACACATCAGGAATACGAATATGTTATTCATTTCTGGAGTTGACATCCAGTGGATTATTCTCTGCCCAAATCTACCCCAATCTACACCTATATAATTTAATATACACCAATCCACCTCAATCTATACCAATCTATCTCAATCTGCCTCAATATACACCAATTTGCCTTAAATCTATACGTCCAATTCGGAAACTTACATATAAATCTCGTATGACTTTTTACTTTCAGTTATGTCGTGATTTTTTTTTATGATGTATTACGTGTCTAATTGGGTCATCACACTGCTCCTTCTCCACGACTTCACTAGAAGTTAGGAGAAAATTTATAATACTCTGAAAATATTAAAAACTCATTGAAGAAGAACACAAACACAAGCAAACTCCACAAACATCGTGCATCTGAAATCCCTGCAGGGATCGTTCGAAACTCTATCCTTGTTTAGGGCAGAACACTTGAGACAGTGGGGACTTACAGCTTCGCTCTCTTCAATTTAAGGCCCGGGTGGGATAATAAAGTTCAGATCACAACAAAGGACGCACAAACATGCGTTTACGAACTGTTCCGCGCATGCTCAGTAGTTCGGAATTTTTCTACAAAAGTAGAGACAAGGGTGTCCTCAAGACATGTGTGCAGACGGTGAGGTTATTTATGAACATAAATGAAGTCATCAAAATGATAATTTCTACAAATGATTACTTCTTCAAGCTGAATAATGAGCGATGGTTTTAAAAGATTATCGGCCCGACTTTGAATTTTTTTTCTTAAAATTAATTAAATTAAAAAAAAACTAATTAAAAATAAAAATGATTTGAATTGTGTAAGGGAATGGATGAGTTGTCACACTTTTTAAAAATTATTGGCCCGCAATTTATTAGATTAGATATTAAGTGATCAATGAAAGGACAACTTATTGGCAAATAATTATTTTGCTGTTAATATGATATATTAAGCTGAAGGTTAACAATTGTGAAATTAAATATGGCCCTTTTAAAAGGTTCTCCAGCTAATGACAGCCAGCCCTGCCAACGTGACATTGGGGTTATGACACATTAATGCAGAGTATAATTGTTTACATGTGTATACAAAATGAATGTTTAATCGGACTAACATAAGGCTTTATATTTTAACAATCATAAATCAACATTAGTTGCGGTTGGATTAAATATTCCAATTAAACGTAATTTTTTTCAGTGAATTGTGATTTCTTCACCCGAAAATATTTATTAAAAACATTGCTGTGTCTTAAATATTAAGAAAGTAATGGCTACTTAAGAGTATTGCTCATTAATGGAATCGAATGCAGCCAAAATTATATTTTCAATAACCTATATAATTATTTAAAGTAATTAAGATCGAACTTTAAAAAAAATTCTACTGTTTTTTTTAAAGTTATTACTTTCATAGGAAAAACTATAATGTGTTGTTCCGATTGTGAGCCGTATGTCCTTCCAACCTTAACAAAGTGTGCAATAGAGGCAAGAAATACATTTGTTAGCATATATTTTTTAAAAATCACCAAAAAAAAAATCTATGCAAGCGAGACACATTGATCTCTTGGTCAACGGAGGGAAATTATACGTTCCAAAATGTGTAGCATATTCTCCGCTCTTAGCAAGAAGCGCCTTCGCTGGTTAGGCCATGTAAAGAGAATGGAGGAAGGCCGTATTCCAAAGATGCTGTTGTATGGAGAGTTGGCAGAAGGGACAAGACTTATTGGACGGCCTCGCTTGAGATATATGGACGTTTGCAAAAAGAGCATGAAGGAAGCGAACATTGAAGTCAACAAATGGAAGATAATTGCCGAACAATGTTCCAGCTGGCGAACGGCAGTGAACGAAGGAGTGATAAAGGCAGAAGATGTGCGGAACGAAGCCCTTGCACGGAAGGCCAAAATTAACCAGGAATTATCATTCTCCTGTGTGAAATGCAGACGAGATTGTCATTCCAGGATTGGCCTAGTGAGCCACTCGTCGAAGTGTAGGACTTCAATATAGCTACTCCATCGTCTCGTGAAGACGGAAGGATGCCATACATATATATATATCATTTTGACAGGTAAAAGTGAAATTAAAACGAGAGGGGGGAATTAACAGGCAAAGGGGACATTATTTTATTATTTACAACTATCACTTTAGAAAGGAAACAAAGTACACGAACATTTATTTACCTTTGATAAAAAACGTAAAAATCATAAACTTTTTCCTGTAAACTATCACAAGTTTTGTGTTCAAGTTTACAATGTACAGATACCATTGCAATTGTGCATTTAACCCGAGGCTTCGCGTCTTTTCTGGCCGTTAGAATCCGACAGATGTTACTACCAACCCTTCTCTGCTCTACTGTCGTAAGTTGAGTTTTATCCCTTTTTATGGATATATTGTTAGTCATCCTCGCGTCATCAGAATTGTCCATTCATTTGTCTGGAGTTAGTGTTTTTTTATTTAGGCGATAAAACGGTGCTCATCAGTAGGTTAATCATGTTTTTGAACCATTGCATATAGCCAAGATTAATGTTCACCCTTTGGAATCTAGATTTCGTGCAAAAAAAACTGTTGAATAGGAAAGACTAGTTCACTTTCAGTTGGCCAGCCCAAAGATCCCGCGTGTCTAGGCCCAAAGATCCCGCGTGTCTTGGCCCAAAGATCCCGCGTGTCTTGGCCCAAAGATCCCGCGTGTCTTGGCCCAAAGATCCCGCGTGTTTTGACCCAAAGATCCCTCGTGTCTTTAGCCGACCTACCATTATGGTAAAAAAATAAAACCCCATTATTGCCAATCTATTTCTAATGATTGTCAGTCATGGCAAATGTAACAAGAAGAGTTTGAAAAGACTGGTGGGAAAAGTAACGTGAACAAACCTCTACCTGGGCAAGGCTTGACATTTTTTGCCACTTTCCAGATCGTGTGCTCCGGGTTACTGTGCCCAGTCGGTCCAGGCAAAATCGTTTCGTCCAGGTTACTGCGCCCAGTCGGTCAAGGCCAGATCGTGCGGTCCATGTTACGGTGCCCAGCCGGTCCAGGGCAGATCGTGGGCCCCAGGTTTTCTGTGCCCAGCCAGTCCAGATCGTGTGCCCCAGGTTACTGTGCCCTGCCGGTCAAGGACAGATCGTGTGCCCCATGTTACTGTGCCCAGCCGGTCCAGGCCAAATTGTGTGGTCAAGGTTACTGTGTCCAGCCAGTCCAGGCTCGATCGTGTGCCTTGGGTTACTCTGTCCAGCCGGTCCTTGCCTAGTAAATAGCTAAGCACCCACTCACCTAAAAAAAATATTTCAAGTAATTTAGAACAATTAATATTTCTAAAGCTATGTCCGGATAAAGCGAACTTTACAATGACTTCCCCCAAAAGTGTTACTCGTTTGCTGCACCGACGTTCTGATTAAATTTAAAATAAAACAATACAAGTGCTACGTTCAATCTAGATGTTAAGGACTGCAACTAGCTCTTGACCCGCCCCCCCCCCACATGCTATTTATGGACTCAGAGCTAAAAGTGAATCATATATTTCACTTTCTTTCTTTTATGTACTTAAAACTCAAATAGGAACAGCCTCCCTATCAGAAACGTTATTTACGTTTTTTCTGTGTTGTGTATTACGTCACAGCACATATATTACTACTGGAGAATTCAAAGTACATTGTTTATTACTCGAGACGTCACAGTACAATGCTTATGACGTAACAGTATATTGCTTATTACTCGAGACGTAACCGTACATTTTTTTTAATTACAAGAAACGTTAAAGTACATCTTCTATTATCCGGAGACGTCACAATACATTGTTTATTACAGGAGACGTCACCGTACATAGTTTATTACTTGAGACGTCACAGTAACTATCCATTTAAATTAGAATTTTCAGAATATCATCGATGTTTACGTTTGTTAATTTAAAATTGAACGAATAATAATTTTTTCCTTTATTTATTTTTCGCTGCTCTTGCTTTTCTGTTGTTATTGATAGTGGTATGTAGTAAAAAAAATATTTGCAATTTCAGAAAAAGGTGGGGGGGGGGAGGGGGGGGGAGGAGAGGGGCTAATGCTCCGCTGCCGTACCCAAATGACTTCCCGGTTTCCCACGAGAAAATTACCCAAGGATATAGCGACTGATATTGAACAGTTAGGGCCTTTACTTCAACACGTGTCTTAACATTGAAAACTATGTTTTAACTTTTTTATCATCAGCTCTTTCTTTTAATATCCCGGATAATGCGGTTAATGATTATTTCCTACCCCCCACACTTAACCCTTTACCAGGTGCATCGCCCCATTGTCCCGTCTTTGTACAATGCTGCTTATCTATAACAATGAGACACTGTTGATTATCTTTACACAATATACAATCAATGCCGGATTTTTATTTACCAAGCACACGATCCAGGTGGCAGTGTGGATCATTGTGTAGATCAGAGTGGGGATCATTGTGTAGATCAGTGTGTGGATTACTGTGTGAACCAGTGTGTGGATCAGCGTGCTGACCAGCGTGTGGACCATTGTGTGGATCCGTGTGTGGATCATTGTGTGGACCAGCTTGTGGACCAATGTGTGGACCAGCGTGTGGATCATTGGGTGGACCAGCGTGTGGACCATTGTGTGGATCATTGTGTGGATCAGCGTGTGGACCAGCGTGTGGAGCAGCGTGTGGAGTAGTGTGTAAATAAATGTAAGGACCAGTGTCTGGTCTAGCGTGTGTACCTGAGATTGTTCCAGCGTGTGGTCCAATTTGTGGTCCAGCGTTCCCTAAAGTGGTGGTCTCACGAACTTTGAAACACCGAAACAGCAACGTAAAAAAAGCTATAAATGAGGTGTCAACCTCTTGGTGCATTAGGGTGAATGATCTGCCGGCTCGACATAGTCTTGCGACAGTGGTTCTCAGCAAGGAGTGCCAGTATACTCTAGATCAGGGGTCGGGAACCTTTTTGTCTGAGAGAGCCATAGACACCACATATTTTGAAAAGTAATTCTGTGAGAGCCATACATTATGTTTAAAACTAAAAATTCAAGTAAATGTGTGCATTTTGTGTAATGTCAACACTAAAAATGCAATAATTTTGTCTCTGAATTCTTTTTAATAACCTCATTTGTAGAATGAAATATTGATATGCAATTAATATGTAGATCAAAGGAGTCTAAAGAAACAATTTTTTTTTATAATCGAACATTTGTCTGCGAGCCAGATGCAGCCATCAATAAAGCCACATCTGGCTCGCGAGCCATGGGTTCCCGACCCCTGCTCTAGATGTAAGAGAGAGAGAGAGTATGTCAGAGGGTACGGTAAGACATTAATCTGTTTTTAAATTAATGTGTGTGCGGAATTATTTTTTTTGTAATCAAGATCCGGTGTGGTACTGCAAAAGGGACAACAGCACTTATCTTAAGGGCATTGGTCGCTAAATACGCCCAGAGAGGGCGTTGCTAAAACAACTCCTAGAAGACTAATTTTTCTTTCCCTCCATACCCCCCCCCCCCCAAACCTTTTTACAAACAAAACATCTCATTAAAATATCAAATTTAAACTAGATATTTCTTTTCCAGGCTGTAGTAGAAAGTAATTAAGTAAGGATTTAATTTTTAAAAATAGGGCATATGCATTAAATACAGCCTTTGCTAAACTGGATTTGTGAGGGGGCAATATCCTTGCCAACAAGTTTTATTTGACGAAGTTAAAACAAAAAGAATATCAAGGCTATTCAATTACAATAAAAACGCCGTTAAATCAATCATCATGTGACCGTATTACAATCGTTGCCATGTATTTGTTGTTGTTGTTGTTCGTCCGTCAAATCGACTAGGACCATCCAGTCATCCGGCTAGGGGGGGGGGTGGGTTACGGTGGGTACGTAGGTGGCTTGCCAATCAAACGTGCTCGAAATAATCTGTGGCACCGCGGGCAGGGGATAGTTGCTGCAGTCGTGGATTTAATAATGTTCTTTCGGGCTTGCCTGCGTGTCTCAATGGTCGCCATCCTAATGTCTTCATAAGATTTAGCCCCTATCTTGACCGTTGATCTCCACCCAACTCTGTCCTGAGCTGTCTGCTCCGATTTAGTGGGGTCGATGCTGAAGGCCTTTAGTGCCATTTTCATTGAGTCTTTGTAACGTTTTTTTGACCTCCTTGGTCGTGAGCTCACCATAATATTTGTTTAGGGAGCCGGTGATCTTCCATACGGGCGACGTGTCCCATACAACGGAGTTGATACTGCATCAGGGTTGTGAAGATACTAGGTAGGTTCGCTCTAGCGAGAGCCTCTGTGTCAGGAACTTTGTCTTGCCACCTGATGCCGAGGAGTTTCCTGAGGCAGGTTGTGTGAAAATGGTTCAGTTTTTTGGCGTGACGCTGGTAGACTGTCCACGTTTCACATCCGTAGAGCAATGTCGAGATGACTGCTGCGCTATAGACCTTGATCTTCGTTTCCCGCTTGATACCTCTCCTGTCCCAAACAGTGCTGTGGAGCCTGGCAAATATGGCAGTAGCTTTTGCAAGTCTGGCATTCATTTCATCATCAATGATGACACATCTGGAGAGGGTGCTGCCCAAGTAAGTAAATTTATCCACCGCGTTAAGACGCTGTCCGCTGATGATGATGTTGGGTTCAGCGTAGGGCCTACTGGGAGCTGGCTGATACAACACCTCAGTCTTCTTCGCGTTTATTGTTAGGCCAAAGTTGTTGCAGACCTCAGAAAAGATATTAACGCTTTGTTGCATCACGGCTTCAGAGTCAGCACTGAGGGCACAATCGTCCGCAAACAGAAGCTCGTTGATGGTGCTATGTTTGACCTTCGTTTTAGCTTGAAGCCTCTTTAGGTTGAAAACAGATCTATCGGTGTGGAAACGGATTGGCAAGCCCGTTGTGGAGTCCCTGAACGCATCAGACAGCATTGCAGAATACATAATACTGAAGAGCGTGGGAGCCAGGACACAGCCCTGCTTCACACCGTTTGTGACAAGGAATGCTTGAGATAACTGACCGTTGTCATGCACTCTGGCCATCATGCAGCTGACGGATGATGTTGGTGAATTTCTCTGGGCATCCGTACTTCTTCATGATTTTCCACAGGCCACCTCTTTTGACCCTGTCAAAAGCCTTATTAAGGTCAATAAATGTGGAATATAGGTCCATATTTTGCTCCTGACATTTCTCTTGGAGCTGCCTGGCAGCAAACACCATATCGATAGTACCTCGTTCTTTTCGGAAACCACATTGACTTTCTGGTAGGAGACCTAGCTCCAGATGTGTATTGAGGCGGTTCAGAAGGGTTCGGGCCAAGATCTTGCCCGCGATGGACAGCAGTGAAATTCCGCGGTGATTGTCGCACGCATGACGGTTTCCTTTGTGTTTGTACAGGTGGATAATTGAGGCTTACTACATAAACTCTGGAGAGGCAATGCGGAACTGACTTGTTCGTGTTCTCATTAGTTTAAGAGTCCGAGCTTAGATAACATAAGATAAGATAAGATTCTATATTGATCTTAATAAATGGAAATGTTTTGTTTATTACTTTTTACAAGGAGGAAGAGTGGAGCGATTGCCGAGGGTAGAGTTGAGCAAAGGACGGATTGATCAATGGACGGAGCGAAAATTATGCAATAGACGGAGGTAGAGTTGATCAGTGGACTGGGGGTAAGAGCTGAGCAATTTATTTACAGGAATAGAATTGAGCAATGGTAGGGAAGAAGTTGAGCAATAGTGCAGGTAGAGTTGAGCAATGGACGGAAGTAGAGTTGAGCCATGGACTGGGGGGTAGAGCTGTGACATGGACTGTGTGTCGAGGTGATCAATGAACGGAGCTAGAGTTAAGCAATAGACTGGGGGTAGAGTTGAGCAATGAACTTGGGGGGTAGAGTTGATCAATGGCCTTGGAGTAGAGTTGAGCAATGGATTGGGTGTAGAGTTGAGCAATGGACTAGAAGGAGTTGAGCAATGAACTGGGTGTAGAGTTGAGCAAAGATCGGTTGTAGAGTTGAACAATGGAAGGAGCTAATATAGTTATGCAATAAACGGAGTTAAAGTCGATCAGTGGACTGGTGGTAGAGATGAGCAATGGACTGGGGGAAGAGTTCAGCGATTGACGGAAATAAGTTGAGCAATAGACGGGAAGAAGTTGAATGGTAAAGGTACCTTTAAGGAGGCTAATGTTTTTTGTTTTGAGTGTATAGGGAAAAGTCCTACATCGGCTTCTTGAGCCTGGTTAAGTTCCAAAGTAAGACGGGTCAGTTCGAAGGCGACTATGAACCAGAAGGTCACCTAGATTTTTTTACCGTCTGAAGACAATCAGTGGAGGGGATGAGATTACTCTGTTAGTGTCGGGGTCAGCAAGAATTATGTTACGATTCTTTATGAATATTTTTGGCTGTCAAATTGTGAGGGTGATAGGTTAGTATGAGTTTGGTTCGATCCTCATTTTTGTTTTGGCGAGGTTTAAAAGCGTCTTTTCCTGGGATATTGTTGATACGACTGAATACCGAGATAAGAATAGTTGTAGGAAAAGATCTGGAGCGGTAGACATCCATCATTTCATCAGCTTTTTATAAAAAAAGTCTTCATCAAGCCCGCATACCTATTAATGTAGCCGCTAGCGAGAGAAGCTTCACTAAACTAAAGCTTATAATTATACAATACAAACATATTTGCGACCATCCATGTCTCAAGAGAAGCTAAGTTTCTTTGGCAATTTTGAAATGAGGAAATAATTTGCAAATAATATTATAATAGAAAGTGTAATTACAAGATGTTCTTATCTGAAAGTGAAAGCTAGAAAAAAATGTCACCGATAAGCTAATTGTTCATACGGTCGAAATACAAGCAATGTTCCCTCTAAGGTTTGCTGGTTCGTGTGCAAAATCATAAAGTTGTGTGCAAAGTATCTGTTCGAATGTATTTTTAATAATACAAATTTGCTGCGCGGATGCTCAAAACTGCTGTGCGGCATATGTGAGGTAGCTGCGCGGCCGCGCACCTTAAAGGGAACATTGAATACAAGTTAAGAAAAACAATATTATTGTTTTTTTTTCTAACGTCTAGTTTTTTCCTTACAAAATTTTTAATGGTTATATTTAAAAAGGGGCACCAAGGATATTCTTGCCTGTGGCGCAAGCAACCTTAGGGTGTCCTTTGGGCGAAGGAGATAATCTCTGAGATTGTATTTTAATCTTTTAGTACCAAAATTGTATAGTTGCACTTACAATAGGTTTCCAGATTCACACTGTAACCTATGGTTAAAAACGTGACCAGTTGTGTAACTAAGCAGAGTTTCTTTCAGGCATCTCTCTGGGGCGCATTGCCCTTCCTTTGGGGAAAGTCAAGTGCCCCCCCCCCCCCCCCCGAGGCAAAATGGGTAAAAACAATAGAAAGATTATATATATTTTTAAAATTAAAAACGACTTAATTGTCATTTTAAACAGTTTAAAAAGAATGCAATCTGGCGCCTTTAACCGATTACAATTAGTGGAATCTATGAAATATCGCTACGCTCGATATATTTGATGATCCGTATATTTAAGGCTAATCTTCTCAGAAGCTTACATTATTCGATTATAAATATCGCAATATTTCGAAAATTCGCCTGGCCTGATTATGAGCCTAAGTGTTACTTCCCGTTCGCATTTATCTGTATTTTTTGTTTAATTATTTTGTGCAACTCACAAGTTTAAAGACTTTAATAACACTGTAATAAACTACAGGTGCTTCCATTTTAAGGTCTGTACTTTTAAAAGAGTTCTCACTAAATATCAAACGTTAGCACTCTTTTTATGTTTGCAAATAATATTTTATAATAAAAGCATGACTTTTATAGTAGCGAAAAATGTTAATTAAAAATTGAATGATGGCCTCATGCTTTAAAAAATATAGTTATTATTAGCAACAGTGTTTCTTTCAGCTATCTCTACGGGAGGGCACTGCCACACCACCCCTCAAAGCCGGAGCACAGTGTAAAACAATATAACAAATGTATATATATTTTTTTAAATAACAAAATTGTCATTTTAAAACAGTTTTAAAAAGCATAGTAACTGGTGCCTTTAACCCAGCGGTTCTCAACCTTATTAATGGCGCGACCCTTTAATACAGTCCCTCATGTTGTGGCGACCCCCAGCCATAAAATTATTTTTGTTTCTACTTCATAACTGTAGAGTATATGTGTTTTCTGATGGTCTTAGGCGACCCCTGGGAAAGGGGTTGAGAACCGCTGCTTTAACCGATTACAATTAGTGGAATCTATAAAATATCGCTAGGCTCGATATATTTGATGATCCGTATATTTAAGGCTAATCAAGTTATAGTCTTTGGTTATATAAATCGCACTGACAGTTCCAGTCTTACTTCCTGTTGTTCGCATATGCCGGTATCGCTATTATTATTAATTTATTTTTTGCATATGACAAGTTAAAAGACTTAAATGACTATGTATTAAAATACATTTACACACCTATAAAGGTCTAAAATTTTTATAATAGTTAGTTACGTACTAAAAATTTGCAATCTATTTTCAAATTATAGCTCATGGTAAAAGCATGATTAAAAATAAGAATAGGTGTTTATTATAAATTGTATGATGGCATTAAGCTTCTTTTTCTAATTTAAAATTGAAAGGGCGCATACAAATAGGGCACCTATATTCAATTATTATTAAATCGAAAGCGTTTTTGTTTTCTTTAAATGTGCTACTTTTGTTAAAAAGATTCCTGAATAACAGATTTTAAAAAAAAAAATACTGCTTTTCTCTTTTTAATGTCAGAATAGCAAACAAAGTGCCCCATCCATTGGCTTTGCACACATTTTTTTATTATATCAATTTCATTTCAGATGAGCATCCAGTAGAAAGATAAGAATTTTTTTTTTGTGAACTAGCATTTCGATTATCATGACAATTCCATTTTTGGTACGTGTTTAAAAAAAATTCGTATTGCTAATTCGTCAATTTAAAATAGATTCTTTTGATTTAGATAAATATATTTTTAAGTATGGCGAAGAGGCAATTATATGAAAATTATAGTAGTTTGAAATTCCAAATAAAAAATACAATCTACTGAATATTGGGAAATTTATACTTTATTTGCATACGAATTTCCCTAAGATAAATGACACATTAGTAAATATAATGTATTCTGTAAACAACTCATGTCTTCTTAAAATAGTTATGCCGTTTATATTCAATTTATAATATAAAATTGACTAGTTTTCAAAACCCATAAAAATATATAGACCTATCTTATAAACCTGATTTTTTTCTTTTTGACTCTGGTAAAATTAGGAAATATTTAGATAAGGTAGTCTAAGCATTATAATTATAAAGAAGTTTGTTTTTTTCCATTTGCGTACAGCATATAAAATAATGTTTGCAGTGCTTTTTAGTGATGGAATCCCTTTTAATTGAATTTTTTTTTTTTGAAAATTTATTTATTAATTCAGTAGCTATCTCTAATAATAATGTAAATAAAAACTTAAAGCCACATAACTATTTTTAGTTATATAATTATTTTTTTAATTATTAATTTTTGGAATAACATAAGTATGTATGGCATCCTTCCGTCTTCACGAGACGATGGAGTAGCTATATTTTAGTCCTACACTTCGGCGAGTGGCTCACTAGACCAATATCCATGAATGACAATCTCGTCTGCATTTCACACAGGAGAATGATGATTCCTGGTTAATTTTGGCCTTCCGTGCTGTTCTTTTTCTTGCAAGGGCTTCGTTCCGCACATCTTCTGCCTTTTTCACTCCTTCGTACACTGCCGTTCGCCAGCTGGAACGTTGTTCGGCAATGATCTCCCATTTATTGACTTCAATGTTCACTTCCTTCATGCTCTTTTTGCAAACGTCCATATATCTCAGGCGAGGCCGTCCAATAAGTCTTGTCCCTTCTGCCAACTCTCCATACAACAGCATCTTTGGAATACGGCCTTCCTCCATTCTCTTTACATGGCCTAACCAGCGAAGGCGCTTCTTGCTAAGAGCGGAGAATATGCTACACATTTTGGAACGTTCAAAGACCTCTGTGTTAGTCACATTGTTCTGCCATCGGATGCGTAGAGTGCGACGCAGACATCGTTGATGGAAGTTGTTGAGTTTCCACTCGTGACTGGTATATGTGGTCCACACTTCACTGCCATATAGGAGCGTACTAAGCACGCATGCCTGATATACAATTAGCTTTGTTTTGTCAGTTAGATTGAGATTATTCCACACCCGCTTATTCAGTTTAGCCATAGTTGCTGCTGCTTTTGCGATCCTGATGTTTATCTCTTCATCAATGGAGAGAGAACTAGATATATTGGATCCAAGGTATGTGAAATGCTCAACAACCGACAGATTATGGCCCTCAATAGTTTTAATTGGAGGGGACGGCGCTTCTTGCATCATGACATGAGTTTTCTGTAGGCTAATTAACAATCCAAACTCTTTACAAGCGTGTGATAGACGGTTAACTAGCCGCTGAAGACCTTCTTCTGTGTGAGATGTTAAGGCGGCATCGTCAGCGAACAGTAGTTCACGAATTAGTACCCTTTTTTTACTTTGGTCTTTGCACGAAAGCGAGCGATATTGAACAGCCTACCATCAGATCTGGTATGTATGTACACTCCATCTTCACAGTCCTTGAAAGCAAATTGAAGGAGCATCGAGAAGATAATGGAGAAGAGAGTTGGTGCCAGTACACAACCCTGTTTTACTCCGCTGCTGACTGGGAATGCCTCAGAGACAGCGCCATTGAATGTGACTGTGCTGTGCATGTTTTTGTGAAATGATTGTATGGTTGTGAGCAGTCGTGGGGGACAACCTATTCTTTCTAAGATACTGAACAGGCCATTCCGACTTACCAAGTCAAATGCCTTTGTCAGATCTATAAAAGCGATATAAAGAGGCATATGCTGTTCACCACACTTCTCCTGCATTTGGCGTAATGAGAATATCATGTCTATAGTTGAGCGCCCACTCCGGAAGCCACACTGGGACTCTGGATAGATGCGGTTAGCCAGACTCTGCAATCGTTTTAAGGCAACACGGGCAAAGGTCTTTCCAACTAAACCAAGGAGAGAAATTCCTCGGTAGTTATTACAATCACTTCGGTTCCCTTTATTTTTGTACAATGTTACAATGTTAGCGTCTCTCATGTCCTGGGGGATGTGACCTTTTTCCCAACACAGACATAGGAGCTCATGTAAGGGCTGAATTAGTATTGTTTTTCCATTTTTGAGGACTTCCGGGGGAATGCCGTCAATCCCTGGTGCCTTCCCAACAGCAAGGTAGTCTATTGCTTTTTCGAGCTCCTGCATTGTTGGCTCTTCATCTAGTTCTTCCATTATTGTCAAGGCTGGAATGTTATTCAGAGCGGTCTCAGTGACTACATTCACTGTTGCGTATAGCTCAAGATAATGCTCAACCCAACGCCGGAGTTGTTCGTTTGGGTTCTGAATAATTTGACCAGTCTTGGACTTGAGCGGTGCTATTTTTGAGGTATGTGGACCTCTTGATGCCCTCATACATGTTTCTTGCATCCCCGTTGTCAGAAGCTGATTGGACACAGTTGCAAATTTCCAGCCAGTAAGTGTTGGCACAATGACGGGCAGTCTGCTGGGATATTTTTTTTGCATTTCGGAGAGCCTGTAGTGTACGAGCACAAGGTGCATCCCTATAGGCAAGTAGGGCTCTTCTCTTCATCTCGGTTACGGGTTCCATCACATTCCAATGCGCCTCGTACCGGTCATTATTTTTATGCTCCATTTTACCGTAGGCGGATATGGCTGAATCGTACATAGCATCTCGTAAATGAGTCCACTTAGAGTCAATAGTGCTATCGGGTGACCCTTTGGCAAGGGTATCCTGCAACACTTTTGAGAATTGCTGAATTTTTTCTGGATTGTTTGAGCAGTGAATGTTAATTCGTGGACGACACTTATTTTTTGCATTATGCAATTTTTTTGGCATTAGTCGTATCTTGCTTGCTACAAGAGAATGGTCCGTGTCACAGTCGGCACTGTGGTAACTGCGTGTGTTAAGTACACTGGCTAGTTCCACGCGCCTGGTGATGACGAGGTCTAGCTGGTGTTAGTGGCGGGAACGTGGGTGTCGCCATGACACTTTTTGGATTTGTTTACATTTGAAGAAGGTGTTGGTAACACAGAGGCCATGGGAGCAGCACAACTCCAATAGACGTTGTCCGTTATCATTAATCCTTCCTAATCCGTGATAACCAAGACATGAAGGCCAGGCTTCCTGATCAGCTCCTACCCTAGCATTAAAGTCGCCCAGAATGTACAATGCTTCGGTTTTGGGAACGCATGATAATGCTTGGTCCAGAGCCTCATAAAACTGATCTTTCTCACCTGGAGACGAATAAAGAGTTGGAGCATACACACTGATACGTTGGCCTTGCCTGCAGATGATGACATACGCAGTCGCAGAATCCTCTCCGATCCCAATGTAGGAGGTTCAATACAGGCCAATAATGTGTTTTTTACGGCAAATCCAACACCATGCCGCCTAGGTTCATCTGCTGGTTTCCCCTGCCAGTAGAATGTGTAGCTGGCTTCCTTTATGGTACCACTATCCGATAGTCGGGTCTCTTGAAGGCAGGCAATATCAATGTTTAGTCTGGCGAGCTCCTTGTCAATTACAGCAGTTTTCCTTGCGTTGTCAACCTCTTGAATGTCGGTTTCAAAGCCAGGACACATCGTCCTTACATTCCATGTTGCAAATCGAAGTGGTTGAGTCTTCCTTCTATTTACTTTCTTTGCCTTATAAAAAAATTCAGCTCCTCGTGAAGTGACGTCACCAGTACAGCTACTTGGCCTGGGCGGTGATTTATGGAGACCAGCTGTTGCCCAATGCAGCAGATCCCCACTCGCAACGCAAACAGTGGATCCAAGGGAATGACAATTGTCAATACAGCTTGGCACTGACTGCGTCGCAGGAGTTGACGAAATGACTGTTATCGGCGTCAGATCGACTTCGGGACTCCATCTCCGGATTTTACAGTTTGGGTTTACTCTCGTATTCTTACCATAACTTCCCGCATTTAATTTGAAGATTTATATCAGTAAATATTCATCATTTTCCCGATTTTTTAAAAATTTCGGTATTCGTAAATTTTGCGTGTCAGCCATCTTGTTGCTAACCGGAAGTATAACATAAGTAGGCCAAGCAATTTCGTTTATCCAAACCTGCATGGAAAAATGATAATTAATCAAATATCCACATCACATCTTTTAAGACCTTAAAATATCCGAGGCACCCAGCAGTCGTAAGGATTGCTGGGCGCACACGATGGCTCTAAAGTTAAGTGACAACTTCATTTTTTAACTAGGATCTCTTCCGTCGCTCTCCAATTAAGTTTAGAATATTGCACTACTAATTTCAGATATGTGATAAACTGCATTCTTGTATGTTGAATATATCAAAAAATTTCTGGGGACTATAATGATTTAAGGCGCGAGAATAATCTAGGGCAAAAGCGTACCCTCAAGGTTGACACAACTAGAATGAATATAGTTTACGTCCCGCTTGTGCGAAATTTAAGATATTATTATGGATAATTATGGCACTTTCCACCCGAATATTTGAAGTGCAACCTCAAAATTGTCTGAAAGAAACAACAAATTCATGTAAGCGCCAAAATAATGAATCCCTGCATTTTGAGTTTGTACGACAATCTTTAGCACCCTAAATTATGCACCCGATTCCTCACGCTGATCAATGGTACAGTATGAGGTTAATTATAAGCTTGTGCCTAATGATTACCATGGGGCACGCCACAAATGTAGTGAATTCAGTTTATATATTGCACTGGGCTAAATAATGCCTCCAGCAAAACCTTAAAAATGTTCTTCCGTTCAAAAGATATAACAGTAACATTGAATTCAAGTATACTCAAAAATACACCTCTTGATTTTGAAATAATCAAAAATTATATGGGGAGCAGGCTCCACCGATCAAGATTTATCGGCGCCCACTATTTCAGCCCTACGTCTTGATAACAATGATCGCTGATTTTGGTATCGATAGATACACTACCGTAGTAACTGTTAGTGCTGCCATGAGCAGCCAAATATTTGCCGTCCCCCCTTTCACGATACAAACTCTGCAGTAGTCTGAAAATGTCACATCTGCACAGAAAGAAAAAGTGGCACCTGGATGGACCACCCCATCCGCCTTATTTCGACGACACTGGCAGGGGCGTATCTACAGAGTTTGGCGTCAGGGGACACGATTAATTTTTACGCCCCTCCAATTTTGAAACCCATTATTTTCAACCAATTAATACCATCTAAGCCCATTTTTGCCAACCGCTAGTCTGGCACCCAGGGACGTATGTCCCATCTGCCACCCTTTAGCTAAGCTTCTGGCCACTGACAACTGGCACTGCCCCCCCCCCCCCCGAAAATTCTAAGTGCCCCCAGGGAGGAAATTTCTGAAAGAAAAACTGTAACTAAGGAGGGCGAAAAGGGTCAACCACTTTGGTTGTCAATGTTTAAATGATAATTTCCAAAAATTTCTTAAAGATTTTACAAGGAGTAGGAGTTGAGGGAATTCTAAAGTTAGTACAGTTCAGTTGAGTGAAAAAAATTAAGCAGTTACAATACGAGATGGCGGTGGCGGCTTACCCAAGAAAATAAAAGGGTACAATTAAAGACTGCTCTTAGTTTACTTCTCTTCAGCAACCACAACAACAAACAACAGCAAATTAAAATAATAATTTGAACTAAATTAAATTAAAATTCGAAACATCTTGCAAAGTTACTTTATTTTTAGAACATTCCATACAACCATTCCTTTAT
Organism: Omphiscola glabra; assembly: GCA_964017045.1. Taxonomy (NCBI): domain Eukaryota; kingdom Metazoa; phylum Mollusca; class Gastropoda; family Lymnaeidae; genus Omphiscola; species Omphiscola glabra. Next base: position 4,601,532 of record OZ024803.1, on the reverse strand, counting down.
CGGAGGTATTTTATTGGTTCTTGTAATCATTATTACTCAAAGTTAATCATTCTAATCAAATTCTAGATAAAAAAATTAAGATGTTTATTTCATAATAAAGATGTTTCTTTTGATACTATTCAATGTCATGTTTCATTTTCGCCAGGGTTATCGTTCTGTGTTATTATAGTTTGTTAAACTTCACATGCTTCCACTTCCAGGTGGTAGTTTTTCTAATTATATTTTGAGTTAAACTACTTTAAGCTGTGTTATTGCTGAAACTGATGAACATTACGTTACAAAGAGATGATATTGTTCTGTTTATCTAAACTGCTCTCAGCATCCAGCTGTACCATCAATAGGTTCATTAACCATATAAAACCATAGATGTAACGGTGCAGACCAAAGCCGTGACCAGAAAGATGTGAGCTGTTAAGAAATCAAAAGAATATCTCAATAAATTACTGTCGATTTGTGATTATTTTAATGATCAAGTCAAGGTAAAAGGTGAAGAGATGCCATGGAACTATCTCATGAGAAGCACGGGTCAATTCATGTCAGGAATTAAGGAACCGCAACCAAATGAACAGGAACGCCAAAATAACGCATCTTAAAAAAACTTTTATCGAATAAAATTAATAAATCTCTTTTTCATATTATCTTGGTGAACCAGTTTCTAGTAGCTAGTTTTAATTTAAGCTATTTGTTCTAAGACTATTTTTCTTTATAAGATCTCGTGGACTAAAACAACCCTTAGTCCAATTTTCAACCATGACAAGAAATTTGAATAGTAGACTAACGACCCGACCCTCCGCACCGTTAAAATAAAATTTTAAAAGCCATGAAATTCGTGTGTATGTTTTAAACATTGAATAAAATTTAAAAGTTATATGTTAAACTAGCGAGAACCCGGCATGCGTTGCAATTCCACTCAATGAAAAAAGTGTTTGTGTTTTAATTAAGTTTTAACTTATTTTTAAATAGAAAATGTTTTGTTTTTTTTGTCTGCGGCGTACATAAAAAGATTATTTTTTTTTCGATTCGTGAGCAGGCAACACACAGCTGTCCACGTGAGAAGCATGGATTTCAAAATTTAGTCCACACACTTGTAGCCATTAATCCCCCCATGCAGTAGCTATGCTTTAAATTATATTTATATAGCTCAAATATTTATTTTTCTTTTTAAAAAGGCCCCCGGGCCCAAACGCAAAATTGTAAAATGGCTGTACTTATGTCACACACAAACAGAAATTCGCTTGTATTTGATTCATTTTCATCTACCCATGCAATAGCACTGATTGAAATTATATTTGTATAGCTCAAATATTTATTTTCTTTTAAAAAAGGCCCCCGGTCCCAAACGAAAATTGTAAAATGGCTGTACTTATGTCACACTCAAACAGAAATTCGCTTGTATTTGATTCATTTTCATCTACCCATGCCATAGCACTGATCGAAATTATATTTGTATAGCTCATATAAGAAAAAATAACTTAGGGCCCCCGCCCCCAAAAAATGGTTACACTAATTCAGAAACCTTTGCTGCGCACAACAACTTACCAAAGTTTTATCGCAATCGGATGAAAATTATAAAAGAATTTAGGGCCCCGGTCCCAAAACGGAATTTGTAAAATTTGTTTAATAATTCAGAAACATTTGAGGACCTGTGTACAACAACTCACAAAATTTTCATATCTTTTGGATTAATGGTATAGAAGCGCATACGGGACATACATACATACATTACTTTTTATTTATGTTAGATATAGTTTACCGAATAAATATAACCTTTTCGCAATTATTCAAGGATGAATTTTGTCTGTATGTCTGCCTGCCTGTCTGTCTGTCTACATATCTATCTATCTATATATCATATATCTATCTGTCTATTTGTCTGTCTGACTTTCTGTCTATCTATGTAACTTATAAAATCTCTATTTGGAAAATTAAATTTTCCCTTGTGTAAAATTATTGGGTTTTGATATTGATAGGTATAATTATGTAAATATATTTACGTTTTGTTAACGTCATTGATTTTCTTAATTGGTAAACATATGTTCATATGTAAAATGAGAATATAGCATCTATTTTTACCACTGTAATGTCATTGGATTGAAAGATATTGTCATCCAAGTAAAAATGTATAAACTCAATTTCCTACCCCCGATATAATTGTTTCGAAGAAGGTTAATTATTTATCAAAGTCATTCGGAGGCTTATCTTGTGCTGCGTTGGGCAAAATGTATCGTATTACCCCCCCCCCCCCCCCAACAGAGTTAAAAAAAAATTTTCACTGGCTTGTAACTCCTTTACTTAAGCAAAACGAATTTTATTGCATTTATAAATGCATTAAAAAGGCTATTTGGCAAAATAGTTTTGCTGCACCTATTGAATTAAACGGCATATTCTTATTAAAATTATTTTTAAATGTAGAGTTTTTACTACTTAAAAATTTCCTAAAAGTTTTTTTTGGAATGAATAAAAAGTAAAAACTTATTAAATGTTAAAAATACAAAGGTACATTTGTATTTAAGTGTAGCAATTTAAAAAGCAATCAATTCTATTTATCAATTTTACTTATAAGAAGGGGAATATATATAATTTGTTTTGTCATGCTCTTTTATTAAATCAGAGAACTTGTAGCTTTGGCTAAATAGGCAATTCGCACTACGGCGTAATTTGCGTGCTTATTTAGACCTAATTAATTTTAATTTTATTTCGCATTATTGACAACGCACTAAAGAGCGCTCTAATAACAACCGATGTTTAGGTTTTCCCGATAAATGTGATTACCAGACCTGTTTACCTTCAAACTCTTAAAATCTTACAATATCATCACAAAATAGTTCAATACATTATCTTACTAGTGAAAAATAAACCTACAGTATATATAATGTATACACCTCAAAATCGTACATTGTAAGCCAAAATCGTAAGAGTAAACAGGTCTGGATTACTGTGTAATTCTTTGATAATATTTTTTTTTTCATAACTTTCAAACGCAAATAAAATGCTTAGCATTAGTCAAAATGTACACGGACACGCAGCGCCCCCTTTCGGACCCGGGACACATTAAACTCAATGCTGTTCGGATGTCATTTGTGGTAGTTTATTTTAGTTAAAATGAAGAATTAAGTTTACAAACGTATAGTACATTCAATTATCTTTCATTTCATACTTCATTTGGTCTTACAAACCCAACAATAATATTTTAAATCGTTTTTTAATCCCAACCACTCAATTCTGGTACCCGGGTACCAATAGCCACTTCGATAAAATAAAGGTGAAAATTTTAGGGTTTCTTTGTGGCTTTTTGTTGTTCCACAAAGTCTTTTTCGTGGATTGATGGATCTTGACCAAACTTGGCACATGTATCCATCATTATCTGGAAGGAACTTTAAGGGGATAAGAACTTTTAATAACATTCCGTTTGGGGTCGGGGGCTCCCAATTCGTTTTTTTCTTAAATGAGCTATATAAATAAAATTACAGACAAATACTCCTGCATGAATAGATGGATCTTGCCCAAACTTAGTACACATACAACTGATTAACCATATTTAAGTACTGAAGGGTACTGAACTCATAATATCCATTCTTAGGGGGCCGGGGCCCGATTACATCTTTCCTTATATAAGCTATATAAATATCGATAGGCTTAGACAACACTATAGGTTCTATGTAATTTGATGGATATAGGCCTAGGGTGGTAGCAAAACACTTCACTGTCCGCACTGAAATATCGGTGGATTTAAAACTAATAATATCAAATCTAGAAATATTTTGGTACAATTATGGAATGGGCCCCCGGGGTCCCTCTTTTAACTTAAATGTACAATAGTTATAGAAATGCATTTAGTTGTATAATTTTTTGTATTCGAAGAATAATTACTTAGAAAAGACAGTTTTTACACAGTTCGTGGATAATAAAACATTTAATCTAGAATCTTCCAGAAAGTTCTATAGGTCAATAGGCTTAATACTCCTACATGGATAGTTGGATCTTGACCAAACTTAGTACACGTACACTTTATTATCCCTATTCAAATACCAAAGGGTACTCAACTCATAAAATTCATCCCTCTGTAGCAAGGGGCCCCATTTCATTTTTCCTTAATATAAACTATATAAATACCAATAGGCTTAGACAAAACTATAGTTTCTATATGAATTGATGGATCTAGTCTTAGCTTTGTTCATTACTCTATTTAGTCCGTATTTAAATATCTGTAGATTAAAACAGAATATCCAATCTAGAATGTTCCAGACAGTTGGATAACTTTAAAAAGCTATATTTAAGGCATTTTAAAACCAATTTGAATCGGATAAATTTTATATTTTAACTCCATAATTTATCGGAATGATTTTTATGGGGCAAAACTGATTCGGTAAAATTATGGAATAGGCCCCCACTGGGTCCCCTCTTTTAGCTTAAAATTATTATAACTTTATTAGTGCATTTTGTTGTATAATTTTTAAAGTTTACAAAATAATTACTAACGGGATCGGCATCCTAAAGGGATCGGCATCCGACAGCTATCGGGATCCAACCAGGATCAGGATGCCACCAGTATCGTTATCGCACTGGTATCTAGATACCACCGGGATCTGAATATCGACGGGATTGGGATCATAACGGATTTGGGATCCAGAGGGATTGGAATCCCAACGGAAAACGGTTACTAGCGGGAGCGGGATACCGACGGGACTGGGAGCACACTGGAATTGGAATAATTATAATGCTGTATACTGTAGAAGTTCCTCCGTTCCGAATGCTTCCCCGGCAAAATGCCGGGTATATCCGCCAGTAATATTATAAAATACATACCAGCCATTCCGTTGTACCCACCATGTGAGCTCGTTCCTGTTAAGAAATCAATAACTTTGTTTTTTTTAAACTTCTATAATAGATGTACTTGAGAGACAAAATCAATCGTTTACTTCCTTAATGTATGATAGTCACTTAAGAAATTGGGGGGAGGGAGGGGAGAGATCCGTATAATTTAAAGATAAGTAATGGAATGATAACAAGTGAAAATAATAAAGATCTGACGTGGTTTATTGAAATATCAGGCGTTACCTCCGTTTGTTGAAGCTCTCATTGATTTTTTACTACACGAAGCATCGCCTAAAAATAAAGAAATCTTTTTATTTAACATTTAAAACGAACACATTCACACTCTGGGGTTCATAAGGTTAAACGATCGGTCCTATTCACGCTCTGGGGTTCATAAGGTTAAAGGGTCGGTCCTAATCACGCTCTGGGGTTCATAAGGTTAAATGATCGGTCCTATTCACGCTCTGGGGTTCATAAGGTTAAAGGGTCGGTCATAATCACGCTCTGGGGTTCATAAGGTTAAAGAGTCGGTCCTAATCACGCTCTGTGGTTCATAAGGTTAAATGGTCGGTCCTAATCACGCTCTGTGGTTCATAATGTTAAAGGGTCGGTCCTAATCACGCTCTGTGGTTCATAAGGTTAAATGGTCGGTCTTATTCACGCTCTGGGGTTCATAAGGTTAAATGGTCGGTCTTATTCACGCTCTGGGGTTCATAAGGTTAAACGATCGGTCATTTATATAAGACCGTGTGAATGTTGCTAAAGCCAGCCAGTTTTTGGGCTTTATTTGAAAGGCGTTCGTCCTGCAACCGTATGTCAAGACGTTTGCTTAATTTAGGGTAGTAAAAAGGTAAGTAAAAAGAATGAGAACACTTGCTCCCAGACGCTCCTGTTAAGTTTTGTGAATACGATATTCAACTTGGAAATTATGTTATTTACCTCATCATCCAATGTAATTTACCGTGACAGGGCGTTGCCTTAATATGTTAATTTTTCCACTACTTGGAGTTTTTGTACCTTCTTTAAAGAGTTAAATTTCTTGTGAGCTTTTCCAGACCCCTCGGTGCATTATGTCTGTGTTTTTTTATATTGATGTCGAGGCTGCAGTATTCGCAAGCCTTAGAAATATCAAAGAGGTCAATTATTTTGCGCCTTTCAGTTCTGAGCTTAAATTTAGGTCGGAGTCATCTGTGAATAAGAGATCTCTAAGAAAACTTTATTTTACTTTTGAAACTACTTAAAATTTCCGAAGATTTAGTAGTCATCCGTCTGTTATGTTTCCTATAGGAATGCAGTCATGATTGCCCATGAAAGCACAGAGTGTATAGTAGATAATAACAATTTTAGGGCTAGAAAGCCCCCTTGTTTTACACAATATACGTTAAAGGGAAAGCCACAGACTCACCTGCAGAAACATGGAGCCAAATATTTGAAAAATATTCGGGCTTACCTCCAAACGATTTGACCACAAGCCATCAAGTACTTGCTGAACATGTAGCCAACCCAGCCGCTAACTCAAATATCATTGCAGTGGTATTTGTGAGTAAGCCTTAAGTTTTAGAAGAAGTCCAGCAATACAAGGAAGCGTTGCAATGATTTTTAACAACTGGGGTGCCCTTTATATCTTCAATGCTTTACAGCGAGTCAAAGTCCGACTAAAATCAAGGATATTTTGAGAGAAATTGATCAGACAAATGATTGACTTGCTAGCCCGCTCTTATTTTCAAGCACAAGCTAAAGAAGCCTGCAAGGCATGATGGTCAGTTCGAGGCTCTACTTTACACCCTCGACGATCAAAAGCGATGAAAACTTTTTGATAACGTGTTTCAATAACACCACAAAATTTGACATTCTACCAACGGGGTAAAATTTGTACAACGACATTTTCTGTTTTCGTGAATAAGATGGAGTATTTTTTGTGTTAAAAAATCTTTAAATGGCTTATAGAGCCCTACCTGGCATAGTAGTCAGGGTTTGCGGTACAAAAAAAAAGCTGGGAGATAATAACTAGCTGGAAAAGATGTTAGACAACTTCACCCCAGAAGGTGTTTGCGAAATAGATGAGTTTTTAAATTTGTCTTGAAGGACTCCAGCGTCTGGCTGTGTCTGAGAGCGTCAGGAAGGGTGTTCCAGATGATTGGGCCAGCAAATGCGAACGTGCGCTTTCCGTAAGTCTCGAGGCGAGCACGCGGTATCGAGAGTTTGCCAATATCGGATGAGCGGAGTTGTCTAGTGTGTACATAAGGCGTCATGAACGCTTGGAGATAGGACGGCGCAAGGTCATGCAAGCAGCGGTAGCACAGAGTTGCAATTTTGTACTCTATGCGAGCGCGGACCGGCAGCCAATGCAGTTCTCTCAGAAGAGTTTTAGCATGGTCGAATTTGCGTTTACGAAGAACAATTCGAGCCGCATTATTCTGTGCATTTTGAATTTTATCCAGGAGCGTAGCTGGAAGACCTACCATGAGAGCATTGCAGTAGTCCATGCGTGATAGAACGAATGCAGACATCAGCCTCTTTGAAGAAAGGTCTGATATGACTAATTCTGCGCAGCTCTAGAAAAATCGCCTCGCAAATCATGTTAATGAGATTTTCCATAGTTAGTGTTCTGTCTAAGTAGACACCCCAGGTTTCGCACTGTTTGAGCAAACTCAATCTGCACGCCTCAGAGAGTAAAGTATGGTGTATCTTTTACAGATTTTAACTTTTGAGCGGTAGCAATGGGGATCACCTCAGTCTTTTCATCGTTCAATTTGAGCTTGTTTATTGTCATCCAGTGCTTAACTGACTCCACTGTCCTCTGTGTCATACTAAGAAGCTGAGGGAACTGAGAGGGGATCACGGATTTCTGAAGAAATAGAACCACGATTTACCCTGGCCTTCCGTAAAGCATTGTCTCTCTAATACACTACTGTTCGCCACCCGGACCGGTGATAAGCGATAATATCCCACTCGCCAATTTCATTGGTGACTTTCTTGTATGCTTTTTTTGCATCTATAGATGACGAGATGTAGATCTTAGTGACTTGTGCTCATCTACCCTCTGAACTCAGATGCTTACTTGTGGGATATTATAGTCTCCGACTTCTTCACACGGACTAGTGTAACTGATGTCACTACACCAAACACTAAATATACATCGTTAAAACCTGATGGAGTAATGTATACCATACTAAAGATTCAATTCGTAAACAAATCAACGTTCTCCCTCAACAATACATCTAGCCGGAATCCTCAACACACAAAAAAGCTACGCCGCGAATATCATACAACTGCCATCAATCCACTATATCAATAACAAAACAAACGCGTCATATCAACTTACCCAAATACGTCACAACAATCTCACACAATAGATACAGCTACACATATAATCTCGAAACTAAACATCTTTTCCATACCAAACATAACAACAGTAACCTACACATAACAACAGTGATTCTCATACCCTTGACAATAGACTATTCTCCTTATAGCCTGTCCTTCTGAATACGGTTTTCCATCATTTTCTTTTCATCACTTATACAGTAAAGGCGACACTTACTAAAAAGTGAGAACTTTCGGAACATTTTAGCACGTTCCAGGCCATTTGTGATTTCGTTTAGCCATTAAAAATGGAAAATGCGTCACAGAAATCTGAGATATAAGATGTTGAGTTTCCGCTCATGACTGGCGCATGTGGTCTTCATGTTAATGGCATACATTAGCGTGCTGTTGAAACATGCCCGATCAAACATTTCGAGAACTCTGCAAAATTAATACATGCGTTTTACAACAATTCAGAAATATGTCTTACTTACCGTACACCTTGGTCATGTTCACCTCCTGACTAAGAGAAAAACGAACAGTGTATAACTTCAGTACAAACAGTGTATTCGTGTGTTCGATTTGAGCTGTTACATTACACATGACACGTATGATAATGGCCGACTCATATTGACATCTACATTGATCTAACGGGACGTGCTGCATGCCAGTGCATGTGTCTTCCTTCAGGTTAATGTTGTTAGACGAGATCTAAATTTAAAAAAAAAAACATGGTTTAAAAACACTGGGTCAATTTCTAAAATAAATAAAAAGACCAGAGCCGAAACCATAAGGTTGTTTGGTGCCCTGTGTGAACTCCGCACTTCTCTCCCCCGCCAATTCCTCGACCGAAAGATGTACGCTTAACCCAACGTCATCCCCTCAACCTTGACCATAAGAAAAATGCTAAATCCCTCCCCCACGGGTCATGCTCAACCCTCCTTTCAAAAGAAGAATGCTTTAAACCCCCCCCCCCCCCCAACATGCTCACCCCTTCCGAACGGGGAATGCTTCAAGAATTTAGACACACATTTAAATACCCAAAATCTCAACTGTTCAATTTAATTATGAATATTTTGTATTTAAAACTACTGTGGAACATTTTTATAATAAGTTGACAAAATGAATATAAATATAGTTTGTTAGTTTGTACAGATTAGTAATTAGTTGTGAGATATTTGAAATACGGCTTCCAATTTGATGATCTGACATAAGTCGAATGCTCACCTGCAGTCAGTGTATTGTTACTTTTGTACCAACTGTTGACAATGTATTGTTACTTTTGTACAAACTGTTGACAATGTATTGTTACTTTTGTACAAACTGTTGACAATGTATTGTTACTTTTGTACTAACTGTGGACAATGTATTGTACTTTTGTACTAACTGTGGACAATGTATTGTTACTTTTGTACAAACTGTTGACAATGTTTGAGATATAGCGCCTACAATAAAAAAATTTCAATACAAAAACTAAAAGTAATTGTAACTCCTGAAATCGGCAACAACATGATTTCGCTAGCCTAATATCTTTTCGCCCTTCTACCGGGGCATTCAGCCATATCGCTTCCCAAATATTTTGGCTACTTTCTACCGGGTCAGTCGCCCATGTCGCCTGCCTAATGTTTTGGCGCCATTCTACCAAGGGAAGTCACCCATATTGATAGCCCAAGGTTTCGGCTCTGTCATACTCTAAAATTGAATGTTTTTTTGTTTTTTTACAACCAATCGTTTACGCTTTACCGTCTTACACGCTTTTCCGGCGTACACGCTTTACCGTCTTACACGCTTTGCCGGCGTACACGCTTTGCCGGCGTACACGCTTTACCGTCTTACACGCTTTGCCGGCGTACACGCTTTACCGTCTTACACGCTTTTCCGGCGTACACGCTTTACCGTCTTACACGCTTTGCATCTTACGTGCTTTGCTGTCTTAGACGATGTTTTGATTTACACACTTTGATCTATTACACACTTTGCTGTATTACACACTTTGTGCTGTATTACACACTTTGCTGTATTACACACTTTGCTGCGACGACTTACACGCTTTGCCATCTTCTGATCTTGCATAGAAAAAGAGAAAAAGCCAGGCTTGTTGCGCCTTGTCCAAAATCAAAGGACAACCAGGCACAGCAGTGGACAGAGGTAAAACGTAATATCGACCACGGAGTTATTGATTTAAAATTTCAATAGATTTCTATAATTGTAATGACACTATTAGGGAATATGATACATAAATGAGAAAGCTCAATTAGGAAAACAGATAAAGGAATGAAAAAGTTTTACAACTTTGCTTACCGGATTCCAGAGAAACATCGAAAGATCAAGGTACATGACGTTAAAAGAAGCAGGGAATTGCGTAAGATTATACCCCGTGACGTTGATGAAACCAGTAACAATAAAATTGTCAATGCCATGGACATAGCCGGTGACACAACTTTTTTTCCCCAGGCTGTAATCAATAGGATCCAAGGAAGCTCTGTTAGAGATAAATTTCTTTCTGTATGAAGAATATCCTGTAAAAAAAAAATTATGATAATAATTCGTTTTATTCCAGACATAGTTTTCATTAATCCTAAATGTCATGTCAGTCATCTAAAACTTTCATCTATTAGAAGACTTATGACATCTTCAATCATTTAACTTACGCATAAATTAATTTAGTTTTCGAAAATTGAAACAATAAGAAGCCACATCATATCATGTGTTTTCTATAAAATATCAAATAAAGTAGTACCTCGGGTTACGAACATTTCAGGATTCGATATTTTTCTGTCTGGGGTAACCAACAGTGGGTCGTGTTGCGAATGAAGACGAAAGAGAGAGAGAGAGAGGGGGAGAGAGAGAGAGAAGAGAGAGCGAGAGAGAGAGAGAGAAGAGAGAGCGAGAGAGAAGAGAGAGCGACATAGAGAAAGAGCGAGAGAGAGAGAGAGAGCGAGAGAGAGAACGAGAGAGGGAAAGAGCGAGAGAGAGAGAGACACACAGAGAGAGAGAGAGAAAGAGAGAGAGGTTTTTACTTTGGGGACAAATTGCCCTTGTTGGCTGCCAAAAAACAGCGACAAGAAATTCCTGAAACTAAAGATTCAGAAGAGCAAAGAAAGTGATAAAGTTTCCCATAACAGTATTCATGGTAAGAAACATACAGGGTGACAAGGTGGCCAAGACATAGTGATAACATCTCGTAACAAATGGTTTTATATAACTGACTTAATATAATGTTTTGTCATTGACAATTGTATGAAAATTATAACGCTTATCAGAAAAAACGTTCAATCTGTTTCCCCCTCCACCTCCAGCTAGTGTTTCTTTCAGAAATTTCCCCCGGGGGGGGGGGGCATTTCAGATGTTCTGGGGGGGGGGCAGTGCCAGTTGTGAGTGGCCAGAGGCTTAACTAAGGGGTGGCAGATGGGACTTACGTCCCTGGGTGCCAGACTAGCTGGGGGTGGGAGGCAAAAATAGGCTTAGATGGTATTAATTGGTTGAAAATAATGGGTTTCAGAGTTGGAGGGGGGCGTAAAGATGAATCTTGTCCCCTGACGCAAAACTGTAGATACGCCCCTGCTAGTGTCATCGAAATAAGGCGGATGGGGTGGTCCATCCAGGTGTCACTTTTTCTTTATGTGTAGATGTGGCATTTTTTGGACAACTGCAGAGTTTGTATCGTGAAAGGGGGCACGGCAAATACTCGACCACTCATGATAGCACTAATAGTGCTAAGCTACTAGGCAGTGTATCTATCGATACCAAAATCAGCGATCATTTTCATCGAGAAGTAGGGCTGAAATCGTGGGCGCCGATAAATCTTGATCACTGGAGGGGTTTGATTATTTTTGATTATTTCAAAATTAAGAGGTTTATTTTTGAGTAAACTTGAATTCAATGTTACTATTATATCTTTTGAACGGAAGAACATTTTTAAGGTTTTTTGGAGGCATTATTTATCCCTTGCCATATATAAACTGAATTCACTACATTTGTGGCGTGCCCCAGGGTAATCATTAGGCACAAGCTTATAATTAATCTCATACTGTACCATTGATCAGCGTGAGGAATGGGGTGCATAATTTAGGGTGCTAAAGACAGTCGTACAAACTCAAATTGCAGGGATTCATTATTTTGGCGCATACTTTAATTTGTTGTTTCTTTCAGACAATTTTTAGGTGGCATTTCAAATATTCGGGTGGAAAATGCCATAATTATCCCTAATAATTACCAAAGACATCTTAAATTTCGCACCAGCGGGACGTAAACTATATTCATTCTAATTGTGTCACCTTTGAGGGTACGCTTTTGCCCTAGATTATTCTTCCCTATTAAATCATTATAGTCCCCAGAACATTTTTGATTACTTCAAAATAAAAGAATGGATTTTATCACATATATGAAATTAGTTGTGTAATATTCTACACTTAATTGGAGAACAACGGAAGAGACCCGAGTTAAAAATTGTAGGTGTCACTTAACTTTAATTTTATCTTGTGCTCACAGCAAACCCTTCGACTACAGGGTGCCTCGAATATTTTAGGGGCTTAAAGATGTGATGAGGATACTTTATTAATTATCATCTTTCCATGCAGGTTTGGCAAAACAAAAATTGCTTTACCTGCTGGTGTTATGCAAAAAAAATTATAATTAAAAAAATAATTATATAACTAAAAATAGTTATGTGGCTTTAATTTTTTATTTACATTGTTATTAGAGATAGCTACTCAATAAATAAATACATTTAAAAAAAAGAAAATTCAATTAAAAAGGATTCCATCACTAGAAAGCACTGCAAAAATTATTTTATATGCTGTACGCAAATGGAAAAAAACAAACTTCTTTATAATTATAATGCTTAGACTACCTTATCTAAATATTTCCTAATTTTACCAGAGTCAAAAAGAAAAAAAACAGGTTTATTAGAAAGGTCTATACATTTTTATGGGTTTTTAAAACTGGTCATTTTTATAAATTGCGTATGAACGGCATAACTATTTTAAGAAGACATAAGTTGTTTACAGAAGACATTATATTTACTAATGTGTGATTTTATCTTTGGGAAATTCGTATGCAAATAAAGTATACATTTCCCAATATTCAGTAGATTGAAATTTTTATTTGGAATTTCAAACTACTATAACTTTCTTAAATTGGCTTTTAGCCATACTTAAAAAAATATATTTATCTAAATCCAAAGAATCTATTTTAAATTGACGAATTAGCAATAAGATTTTTTTAAAACACGTACCAAAAAATGGAATAGTCATGATAATCGAAATGCTAGTTCACAAAAAAAAAATTCTTAGCTTTCTACTGGATTCTCATCTAAAATAAAATTAATAATATTAAAAAAATGAGTGCAATGCCAATGAATGGGGGGGGGGGGGAGGAGGGGCACTTTGTTTGCTATTCTGACATTAAAAAGAGAAAAGCAGTTGGGAAGTTAATAAAATAAATATCGGCTTAGTATTCAAAAAAAAAAAAATCTGTTATTCAGGAATCTTTGTAACAAAAGTAGCACATTTAAAGAAAACAAAACGCTTTCGATTTAATAATAATTGATGAAACTTTGCACTATTTGTATGCGCCCTTTCAATTTTAAATTAGAAAAAGAAGCTTAATGCTATCATGCAATTTATTATTAACACCTATCCTTAATTTTAATCATGCTTTTACGATGAGCTATAATTTCAAAACAGATTGCACATGTTCAGTACGTGACTAACTATTATAAAATTTTTAGACCTTTATAGGTTAGTAAATGTATTTTAATACATTGTTATTAAAGTCTTCTTATCATTTGCAGTAAATAAATAAATAATAATAGGGATATCCGCGAACAACAGGAAGTAAGACTGGAACGGTCAGTGCGATTTTTATAACCAAAAGACTATAACTTGATTTGCCTTAAATATACGGATCATCACATATATATCGAGCCTAGCAATATGTTATAGATTCCACTAATTGTAATCGGTTAAAGGCACCAGTTACTATGCTTTTTAAAACTGTTTTAAAATGACAATTTTGTCATTTTTAATTTAAAACATGTATATTTGTTATATTGTTTTACGCATTGTGCTGCGGCCCCGGGGGGGGGGGGGCAGTGCCCTCCCTGAGAGATAGCTGAAAGAAACACTGTTGCTAATAATAACTATATTTTTTAAAGCATGAGGCCATGATTCACTTTTGTAGTTTTAAAACTTGCGAGTTGCAAAAAATAATTAAACAAAAAATACAGATAAATGCGAACGGGAAGTAACACTTCGGCTCATAGTTGGACCAGGCAAAATTTCGAAACATTGCGATATTTATAATCGAACAATGTAAGCTTCTAAGAAGATTTGCCTTAAATATGCGGATCGTCAAATATATCGAGCGTAGCGATATTTCATAGATTCCACTAATTGTAATCGGTTAAAGGCGCCAGATTGCATTCTTTTTAAACTGTTTAAAATTTAAAATGAGAATTAAGTCGTTTTTAATTTAAAAAATACATAATCGTTCTATAGTTTGTACCCATTTTGCTCGGGGGGGGGGGGGGGGACGGGGGGGGGGGGACTTGACTTTGCCCGGGGTGAGGGAGTGCGCATATCAATTCACCAAAGTTTTATCGCAATTGGATGAATTGTACAGGAATGCATACAATTATTATAAAGATAATTTAAGGATGGAAAACGCATTTAGAGCCCCCTGCCACAAACGGAATATTGCAGAATTGTTGTATCGCTTCAGAAACCTACTTGTTATGGCACACATACAATTTAATGTCGCAATTTGTATATGATTAAAAATAAATCCATCCATGCATTAGCTCCGTTTGAAATTATATTTATGTAACTCATATAGGACAAAACTAAATTAGGGCCCTGGCTCAAAACGGTAAACAAATTTTAAAACGGTTGTAATATTTTAAAACCTTTGCAGGCGTGCGCATAACCTCTCACTAAAGTTTTTTTGCATTCTGATAAATGGTAAAGGAGCGCATACGGAAATTCTTTTTATAAAACTGTATAATATAAGAATAAAAAAGATTTTGGGGCCAACGGCCCAAAACGGAATAATTTAAAAGGGTAATAACGCCTTAGAAAAATGCTCCGGCTTGTGGACAACAATTCACCTCATTTTTATGAATGGTGTAGGAGCGCCTACGGTTTGAAATTATATTTATATAGGTCTTATAAAAAAACGAATATAGGGCCCCTGTCTCAAAACGAACTATTTTAAAACGGTTGTAATGATCAAAAACCTTTGCGGGCGGGTGCACATCATTTCAATAAAGTTATATTGCATTCGGATAAATGGTGTAGGAGCGCATACGGAAATATTTTTTTACAAAGCTCGAATAAGAAAAAAAACGAATTTGGGGCCCACGGCCAAAAACAGACTATTTTAAAAGTCTTGTAATAACTTAGTAAAATGCGCGAGCTTATGGACAACAAATCACCAAAATTTTGTCGCAATCACATGAATGGTGTAGGAGCACATACGGTTTGAAAATATATTTATATAGCTCATATAAGAAAAAAACGAAGATAGGGCCTCTGGCTTAAATTGGAATATTTTAAAACGGTTCTAGTAAATTAAAAGCCTTTGCGGGCGTGCTCGCAACATCACACTAAAGTTTTATCGCATTCGAATAAATGGTGTAGGAGCGCAGACGAAAGTTTTATTTTACAAAGCTCATATTAGAAAAATAAATTTGGGGGCCAACGGCAAATAACGAAATACTTTAAAGTATTCTAATGACTACTCAGTAAAATGCGCAAGTGTATGGAGAAAAACTCACTAAGTTTTGTCGCAATCGCTTGAATGATGTAGGAGCGCATACGGTTTGAAATTATATTTATATAGCTCATATAAGGAAAAACGAACATGGGGGCCTCTGGCTTAAAACGGAATATTTTAAAACGGTTGTAATTATTTCCACACATTTGCGGGCGTGTTTGCAATATCTCTTCAAAGTTGTAGCGCATTCGGATAAATGGTGTAGGAGCGCAGACGGAAATTATTTTTACAAAGCTCGTATAAGAAAAAAACGAATTAAGTGCCAACTGCCGTAAAACGGAATATTTTAAAAGTTTTGTAGTGACTCAGTTAAATACCCGGGTAGGTGGACAACAACTAACCAACTTTTTGTCGCAATCGCATGAATGGTTTGTGAGCGCATACGAGACATACTTACATACAGACATACATTCATTTTTATATATATAGATTAAACAACAGTCTTAATACATGTTTAACTAAGTGAAGGTTCAATACATGTTTAACTACGTGAAGGTTCAATACATGTTTAACCACGTGAAGGTTCAATACATGTTTAACTACGTGAAGGTTCAATACATGTTTAACTACGTGAAGGTTCAATACATGTTTAACTACGTGAAGGTTTAATACATGTTTAACTACGTGAAGGTTCAATAAATGTTTAACTACGTGAAGGTTCAATACATGTTTAACTACGTGAAGGTTCAATACATGTTTAACTACGTGAAGGTTCAATACATGTTTAACTACGTGAAAGTTCAATACATGTTTAACTACGTGAAAGTTCAATACATGTTTAACTACGTGAGGTTCAATACATGTTTAACCACGTGAAGGTTCATTTAATATTTTGTAAATGAGATGATCCACTGGATGCAAGTTTGTTCAAGGGAAATTATTCAATTCATTTTTACAATTAATTTAACATCTAAAAGTAATCACATGACGAAAAAATCTGTGTCGCCTCAGAAAGTGATCGAAGGCAATCACGTCATGACTTACGTTAGCCATCTTTTATATTAAAAAAATAGATTATCTAGTAGGTTTTGTGCCCTAAGTTTAACACAACCTAAAGTTGTGCTGTTATTGACAGAAATACTCGATTAGGTATTAAGTCTTATCATTTCAGAGGCAATTTTATACACCGTTGTGGGCAAAACACTGGCTGGTTTAAGAAATAAAAACAAAAAATTGGAAACTTTAAAGTTAAAGGGTATTTATAATGTAACAATCTTAGTTTCAACAGATTTGAATCACAATGATCTTACCAGGTTTTACCGGTGCGATGCAAAAGATCAGAGCAATGCCAGACAACAGGCCAGGTAATATCTGCATTTCCACTGCTAACAGATTGGGTCAGTATCTCTCACCATTCACATAATTAAATTTCAAACAAATAAAATAATTAATAACAGGATAAATATATTTTTCCGTAAAATTCTTGAATAAATGCATTATAATATGATTTGGATTTTAATTAAATTTAAATAGCAATATTTCGTAGATAATTATATATTTATGACCAGTGGCGTTTCTAGTGGTGGTGCGGGGGGTGCGGACCACACCGGGTGACACCATCCTTAGCTACGCCGATCTTTAAAAATGACTGCCGTTCTCTCTTAATTTATAAAGTTATTTCCTTTTTTAAAAAAAAATTATTTAATTTTTACTTTTACTTTTCAATTACATCAGAAAGTGTTTTATGTTAGAAATATTTAAAAACAAATTTATTAATGATTAGAATGGTGACGTAAAAGAGCAGTGGTGGATCCTTCAACTGACTGAACAAACCTCATGAAAGTCGTCCTAGAAACAATTTTATTGGAAAATTCCCTATGGACAGACCAGTCCACCTCAAATCAGCTGAAAGGCAACAATCTACTTGCTGAAAGACAACAATCTACTTTCTGAAAGACAACAATCTACTTGCTGAAAGACGACACTCTACTTGACCTGGACAAGGATTTCATAACCGATTTTTTGTATCTTAATATGTTTTAATACCGTTATATGTAGAGTTATTGTTGGAGGCTGTACTTACTTCATTAAGGCAACTGTAGAAATCTCTCTTGTGAATGTCAGAATTTTGAAAAACAATTTAAAAAAAAAGAAATGTTATTTGAAATCTGCATGGGCTAAAATTTGTGATTGGATCCAGGCCTAAAAATGCTCACATGACCCACTTACAAAGTTTTTAGGAAAAAACAGTAAATGTTTTAAGTCAATTTTAACTACTTTCAAATTTTAATGAGTTTACAACTGTTGCTCGATGTGACTCTCATGTGACCCTTAAGTTTGATAACATCCGGTCTATTCAGCCAGATTTATCAAAATAGAATTTCTAGAGAGTGAGTGGCTTGAAACAAATATGCAACATATATAATTATATGCTCTTAATCTGTTAGGTATTATATTATGTGGGTTAATAATGTGTAACTCTGTTACTGGTCTTAGTTCTATGTGTCTTTTAGGCTGAAGAAGGCTCTAAGCCGAAACGTCCAAATCTTTTGTCCTGTCTATTAATTTAAGGGCTCGCCAAAGAAATCATGCAGGGCACAACTAGGGGAGGAAGAAGAAGAGGAAGACAGAGAAAAAGATGGGAAGATAACATCAAATAGTGGACGGGATTAAAACTAGGCGATGCTATGCGTAGTAGAGGAATGGAGAAGGATAGTTTTCATGTCATCTGTGGCGCAAGGACTAAGGGACATGATGATGATAATGATGAATGTGTTCAGTTTACTACCTTGTATAAAAGATTCAACACAGTGTGTTAATTCTAATTACATGTATGTTTCTTTCCCTCTCTCTCTTTTTTAAATAAATAAAGTGTTTGAATAATTTCTAAACAAAATATTAAATATTTACAAATGGCAACCTGTCACTTTAAAAACCGCGCAATGAACGGTGCGCATTGTTTACAATGTTTTAAGATTAAATAAAGGTGTGCAGTTTTTATTTTAAAGTAAATAACGTATTTCTTATATATGTTACGCTACTGGTATGACAAGTGGCTGCTTCCTACTTCGCTGCTTCCATTTCAGGTTCCTTTCTTTTCAGTGAATTTGTGATTGCGAGTAAACTACAAATAATTCTATACGCTTTAAATAAGGTATGGTTCAATAATGAGTTCAATAGCGCGCAAAATACAATTCCAGATAACTATGCAAAATGATATTATTTTTTTTATAAGGCAGCTGCGTTTGTCGCGTAATTATTTTTTCGGAAAATGATATCGTCTCACTTGAAGTATAGTGTAAAAAATATTCGGTTTAAAAGTGGTTGGGACATTAAGAAATGTAATATATTTAATATAATTCATTGGCGTGAAATAAAAAGTGTGCCATGTATCATGGGGGGGGGGGGGGGGGTGTTGTAAACTGGATTGTTATGTGTGTTTGGTCGGGCGACATGTTTACCGTGAGAGTGTTTTGTGAGTTGTTGATCGTGAGGTCAGAGCGTGAAGTTGGTTCGTGTTGAGCTTAAGTGTGTGCTGGGTGGGTGTGGAACTATATAAAACGCATTGTGTGAAATGATCGGGAGTTGTGAGCTGTTAGGTGGATAAGAGTTGTGAGTCCAGAGTATATTGTTAGTGCAGTCAAGAGTCGAGGAGCCGAGAGATCGTTAGTTGAGCAGAGAAACAAGTTAGTGTAGTCGAGAGTAAGATCAGTGCCGCTGTAGTGATGTTTGAGCAGAGGACGTTTTCTTGAACTTGAATTGGTAGCTCTTCTGTGTTAATAACTATTAAAGAACGGTTGCATTTTCATCCTGGAGTTTGTGATTTATGTCATGAGATAGTGTTGTAATCCCTAGATCCCGTTGAGTGTACTGACCATACAGTAAATGTAACTAATGCAGATTTTGTTAAAGTGTAAGAATGCCGTACCATTTGTAACCTCTAGACAACGTAAGACGTCTGTAACACCTGTGGCCCTTAGACAACGAGAGTAGCCCTGTGGATAGCTGTACCCCGCTGCATCTGTTCGTGTATCCGAATCATGTGCTGTATCCCGTTGTCAGCGTACCCTGCTGGTTGCCGTACCCTATTGAGTGCTGTACCCTGCTGCTGACGTCTCGCTGTTGCTGTACCCCGCTGCTGTTGTGTTCCACTGCTGCTCTACCCCGTGATTAGTATACCCCGCTGCTGATGTGTCCCCCTGTTGAAGTGCCCGCTGTTGCTGGACACAACCACTGCTGTCTTGCTGTCCGTCGCACGCTGGTGCCCAAGTACGAAACAGGGTAATTATTAATTATATTAATATGTATGTTCTATCATGCTGATGTAATTTTTTTCTGAAAATGTTAGCGCTATTGGGTATTTTAGAATATTTTTTTAAGGCAGTAGTGATTAGCTAACATGGATTTAAGCGAGTTAGTATTAGAATTTAGGGAGGAGGCGGAGTTGATGAAGCTATCAGTCAGTAGGTAGAAAAAAGACTAAGCGAACAGAGAGAAGAACGGGAACGCAATAGACAGCGAGCCCATGAGCTAGCACGGGTAGACCAGGAACTAGAACAGGTAATGAGAGAGAGGCAGGAAATACATGATAAGTGGAAAATGGAACTAATAAAAAAAAAACAAGAGGGTGATGTTGAAATATGGAGGAGGGAGAGACAGAGGGCTAAGAGTCCGGTGGTTAGGGAAAAGGGGTATAACGTTGTCAACGAAACTGGGAGGCCTTTACCAGAAGTTGAGGAGAGTAACGTTCTTTTGTTTGGCTGGGAAAAGAAAGTAAAAGAAAAAAAACTGATTTTGTTGAAGAGATAGGTTATCCCGAAAGTTTCCAGCGAGAAGCCAGTATAGGTATTGCTCATTCCTGCCAAAGACAATCAGGGACTGGAACAAGCTTTCAAAAGGAACAGTTGCGGCGACAACATTTGACTCATTTGCGTCTATTGCGTCAGGTAATCCAGCCCCCAGTGCATGATACCCTCACTCAGTTACTATTGTAACCAGTGAAATATTCTCATCAACACCAGGCACAGAAACATTGCAAATCCCATCTACATTCATAGGAGCAATAGTGATCAATAAATTGATCGTGGGCCCTTAATATATAGAAGAAGAATGTCATACTATTGTTACTGAAGGTATGGACACTGATACATTTTTAGCAACTAAGGGGTTGGTAAATAAACACAGAGTGGATAAAGATTTTGTAAATGTACATGTGAATTTTGATTATGCACAAGATAAAATTTTCGATGACGTACATGATGATGCCTTTGATGTAAATTTTAGTAAGAAAAATATTATTTGTGATAGTGTACGAGTTACTATTTTTGGTGGAGTACAAGATGATGTACAAACTGTTGAGGTACAACAGGGAGATGTGAATTTGTTTCTGGAGAATTTGATTTTGTGCAAGAGGCAGATTTTGATTTTGTGAGGAATGATAATTTGGTTTTTGTGAGTTATAAAGATTTGAGTTTTGTGCAGAAGAGGTTTGTGGAGGTGGAATATTTGAGTTTTGTGGAAGAGAGTTTTGTAAAGGTGGAATACTTGAGTTTTGTGGAGGAGAGTTTTGTAGAGGTGGAATATTTGAGTTTTGTGGAGGAGAGTTTTGTAGAGGTGGAATATTTGAGTTTTTTGGAGGAGAGTTTTGTAGAGGTGGAATATTTGAGTTTTGTGTAGGAGGAAAATATGTGTTTTGATTTTGAAGGTGTTAGAACCTGGACAAGCTACGGTGATCACGACGTAGAGATCGTGAACTTGTCAAGGGCAGTCACACGACGGGGACGTATTGTCAACTAAGTGGAAGTCATTGGGGACGACTTCACGTGGACCTACGAGGGTTGCAGTACATGCGCTGAATTTAGTGGTATATTGGTCAATGGTTGCTCAAGGTTTGAGAACCGTGGTTGTGTTGGGTCTGGTTCGGACTCAAGTGGTCTTGGTTTAGATGAAGGGTTTGGCCTTGATGACAGAGTTTCCGTTGAGGAGGTGAGCTTTTTCCCTGAGGTGGGGTTAAGTGAAAGCAGTTTTGGTTTGTGTATGATGTGTAATAATTTTTACTGTAATGTTTTATTATGTTATGCATATGACAAAGTACTCTTGGTAGTAAGATCAGTGCCATTGTAGTGATGTTTGAGCAGAGGACGTTTTTTTGAATTAGTAGCTCGTCTTGTAAATAACTATTAAAGAACTGTTGTATTTTCGTCCTAGAGTTTGTGATGTATATCCTGTGATAGTGTTGTAATCCCTAGATCACGTGGAAAAGGCCGTAACACCTTTGACCCCTAGACAACGTGAGAAGGCCGTAACGTCTGTGACCCTAGACAACGAGAGAAGGCCGTAACACCTGTGACCCCCTAGACAACGAGAGAAGGCCGTAACATCTGTGACCCCTAGACAACGAAAGTAGGCCGAACACCATTTTTTGGTACAGTACATCGCATATGTCTAGGTTTCAAATACAGATGACCCAGACGTTTTTCATTTAATCACATGTTTAATGTAATACTTGACAGAGTTATAATTTCTTTATCAGAGGGATTTGAACATTTGGAAAGTTTCAATTACACATGAGCATTTTTATTTTCAACGACCTAAAAATCTGCCAGACAAAGATAATCTCAAAGCATCATGTCAAAGTTTGGAGAGTAAGCCAAAGTATTGAGAAAATAGTGATACGATCTTGTGTGTCTTGTTGACTGAACTAGATATAGTCAAAGAATTTGTTTTTCATTATGTAAAGCTTCCAATAGAAGCCGCTAAATTCATAAACACTAAATAAGTTACACCTACAGAGTGTCAGCGAAATCTTTGGATAGCAATATGAAAAACATATTTGCCACCAGCCCTGTCACAAGAAAAGATGAATTCTTTGGCAATTTTGAAATGAGGAAATAATTGCAAATAATATTAATATAGAAGGTGTAATTACAAGATGTTGTTATCTGAAAACTAGAAAAAAATGTCACGGATAAGCTTATTGTTCATACTGTTGAAATACAAGTTAAGAAAAACAATATTATTGTTCTTTTTTTTATCTAACCCTCAGTTTTTTCTTTGTAAAATTTTTAATGGTTATACTTAAAAAGGGGCGCCAAGGATATTCTTGCCTGGGGCGCAAACAGCCGTAGGTTTGCCCTAAGGCGAATGAGAAAATCTTTTGGATTGTATTTTAAACTTTTAATACCAAAATTATATATTTACACTTATAATAGTTTAAACGTTTCACACTGTAACCTATGGTAGAAAACGGGACCAGCTGTGTAACTAATTAGAGCGAAATGGGTCAACCGCCCCGATTGTGAATTTTTAAATGATAATTTCCAAAAATTTATTACAGATTTTACAAGTGGTTGAGGGCATTCAAAAGTTAGTACAGTTCAGTTGAGTGAAAAAATTGTGCGGATGCGCATCTTAAGCAGTTACAATACGCGATGGGGGTTGCGGCTTACCACAATCCAAGAAAATAAAAGGGTACAATTAAAGACTGCTCTTAGTTTACCTCTCTTTAGCCCCCCTGAACAACAACCAATAGCAAACAAAAACAATCAACAACCAACAAAAACAACAACAACCAACAACAACAACAAACATCAGCAACAAACAGCAACATACAAAAACAACAACAAACAACAACAACAATCAACAACAACAACAATCAACAACAACAACAAACAAACAACAAGCATCAGCAACAAACAGCAACATACAAAAACAACAAAAAACAACAAACAACAACAAACATCAGCAACAAACAACAACAAACATCAGCAACAAACAACAACATACAAAACCAACAAAAAACTAACAAATTATAATAATAATTCGAATAAAATTAAACTCAAATTTGAAACATCTTTCAAATTTATTTTAATTTTGTAACATTCCAAACCACGATTCATTTACTGGAGTTAATTTATTGGTACCTGTACCTGTAATCATTATTTCTGAAATTTATTTATTATAATCTTAAATAATGGTTTTATAAATAAAAAATGTAAGAAGTTTATTTCGTAATAAACATTCTTCTTTTTATAATGTTCAATGTAATGATTCATTTCCACCAGAGTTATCATTCTGTGTTGTTTTATTTTGTTAAACTTCACATGCTTCCACTTCCAGGTGGTAGTTTCTTAATTATATTTTGTGTTAAATTACTTTAAGCTGTGTTATTGCTTAATCTGATAAACTGTACGCTACAAAGAGATGATATTGCTCTGTTGATCCAAACTGCTCTCAGCATCCAGCTGTACCATCAATAGGTTCATTGACCATATAAAACCATAGATGTAACGGTGCAGACCAAAGTCGTGACCAGAAAGATGTGACCTGTTAAGACATTAAAAGAAAATGTCAATAGATGACAGTCGATTTGTGATCATTTTAATGATCAAGTCAATGTAAAAGGTGAAGGGATGCCATGGAACTATCTCAAGAGAAGCACGGGTCGATTCATGTCATGAATTAAGGAACTGCAACCAAATGAACAGGAACGCCAAAATAACGTATTTTTAAAAAATACTTTTATCGAATAAATCTCTTTTTCACATTATCTGATGAACGAGTTTCTAGTAGCTAGGTTTAAATTTAAGCTATTTGTTCTAAAACCATATTTCTTTAGAAGATCTCTTGGACTCTAAAACTAACTTCGTCCAATTTTCAACCATGACAAGGAAATAGAATAATATGTTTTAACAATAGACGAACGACCCGCGGGCGCCCCCCCCCCCCCCCCGGGTAAAATAAACATGTAATGAAATTCGTTTGTATGTTTTAAACATTGAATAAAATCAACAATGTTATATGTTATATGTTTTAGTTATATCTCATAATGAAAGTCACTCAACTACATTCTGCTAATCAACATATTATACAAAATACATACCAACCATTCCGTTGTACCCACCATGTGAGCTCGTTCCTGTTAAGAAATCAAAACCTTTGTTGTTGTTTTTTTTAAACTTCTATTATAGATGTGCTTGAGAGACAAAATCAATAGTTTACTTCCTTAATGTATGATAGTCACTTAAGAAATTGGGGGGAGGGAGGGGAGAGATATGTATCATTTAAAGTAAAGTATTGGAATAATAAAAAGTGAAAATAAAAATATGTGACGTGGTATATTGAAATAACAGGAGTTACCTCCGTTTGTTGAAGCTTTCATTGATTTTTTACTACACGTAGCATCGCCTAAAAAAAAAAAAAAAAATCTTTTTATCAAACATTTAAGTCGAAGTCATTTACGCTCTGTGGTTGATGAGGTTAAACGATCGTTCCTTTATATAAGACCGTGTGAATGCTGCTAAGGCCAGCCAGTTTTTTGGGGCGTTATTTGAAAGGCTTTCGTCCTGCAACCGTATGTCAAGACGTTTGCTTAATTTAGGGTCGACGTAAATGGTTTAGGCAACGAGCATGTCTGCTTTACACTGTCAAGCTCTCTCACACGTATACGAAAGTCGTTAATTAAAATATTGCTATATACCCCCTGGAAAGAAAAAAAGATCGACAACACTTGCTCCCAGTCGCTCCTGTTAAGTTTTGTGAATACGATATATTTAACTTGGAAATTACGCTATTTACCTCATCATCCAACGTAATTTACCGTGACAGGGCGTTGCCTTAATATGTTAATTTTTCCACTGCTTGGAGTTTTTGTACCTTCTTTAAAGAGTTAAATTTATTGTGAGCTTTTCCAGACCCCTCGGTGCATTGTGTTTGTGTTCTTTTATATTGATATCGAGGCTGCAATATTCGCAAGCCTTAGAAATATCAAAGAGGTCAATTATTTTGCACCTTTCAGTTCTGAGCTTAAATTTAGGTCGGAGTCATCTGTGAATAAGAGATCTCTAAGAAAACTTTATTTTACTTTTGAAACTACTTAAAATTTCCGAAGATTTAGTAGTCATCCGTCTGTTCCGTTTCCTATAGGAATGCAGTTATGATTGTCCTTAGGAGCACAGAGTAGCAGATAATAACAATTTTAGTGCTAGAAAGCCCTCTTGTTTTACACAATATACGTTAAAGGGAAAGCCACAGACTCATCAGCAGAAGCCAGGACGTCGTATTCTCTCTTCATGGAACCAAACTTCCACATTACCTCTGCTGACTGATTTGAATGCTTTTTCTTTAGTTCAAAAAAGTTGACTCATTAACATGAAACCAACTATTTGAAAAATATTTGGTCTTAACTAGAAACGATTTGACCAAAAAAGTTTCACGTACTTGCTGAAAATGTTGCCAATCCAGCAGCTAACGCAAATATCAGTCCAGTGGTATTTGTGAGTAAGCCTTAAGTTTTAGAAGAAGTTCAGCAATACAAGGAAGCGTTGCAATAACTTTTAATCAGGGTTTCTTTCAGCCATCTCCTGGGGGGGGGGGGGGAACAACCCCAACCGGGGTAAGGCAAGCGCCCCCCGGAACAAAATGGGTACAACAATATAACTATGATATATTTTTTTTAAAATAAAAACGACTACATCGTTTTTCAAAAATAAAAGTTTTAAAAAGCATAGTATCTGGTGCCTTTAACCGAATACAATTTGTGGAATTCATGAAATATCGCTACAGTAGATATATTTATGATCCGTATATAAAGCCAAGCTTGTTAAAGGCTTACAGTATTCGATTAATAATATCGTACTCGCCGATCAAGATTATAAGCCGCTGTCTTACTTCCTGTAGTTCGCATAATATATCGGTATTTAAAAAAGATTTGAATAACACTGTATTTAATTACCTTTGCATCAATAAAAAAAAGGCCTACAGTCTTCAATATTAATAATAAGTTCTTGATAAATCTAAATCATGCGAAATCTATTTTCAAATTATATTTTATCACAAAGGCACCACTTTTAAAGTGGGGACAGGTGCTAATTATAAATTGTATGATGGCATTATTCTTTAAAAAATAAATACATTAAATCGATTCAATGTGTGTTGAGTTATATAAAAAGGAAATGATATGATTTTTAAAATTAAGAGTTTAACGGGCGCATAGAAAAATTGAACATTTCATCAATTATTATATTGAAAGTGTTTGTGTTTTCTTTTAATGTGCTACTTCTTTAACACTTATCTTTTGCTGCCCTCTTGGATACTATTTCTGAGCTAAGTGCTATATTATATATTTTTTGATACATTTTTAAATTTTATTCGTGTTTCTGTTTGTTCGCCGATGAAGGCTTCCTGCCGACACGTTCGTTGTTTTGTTGCGTTCCTTTGATCAGGTTTAACCTTACTGTGTTTTACTAATTTCCTTTTCTTTAACAATGTTTCCTGCATAACAGAGGTTAAAAAATACATAGCCTATATTTATTATGCCTCGTCAATTAAAACAATTTTTTTTTAAATATATATTTTTTATAGTGATATCAAATCAGAAAGCTAAAAAAGATTTTTTGAACTAGCATCTCGATTGTCATTTCTATTTTAAAAAATATGTTTGTTCTGGTTTTAGAAAAAGTTCTTATTCCTAATTTGTTCAATTTAAAATAAATTTTGTGGATTTGATAAAAAAAAATGTTTTTAAGTATATCTAAGAGGCTATTTGTAATTTATATGAAAAATGTTATAATTTTTTCTGAAATTAGAAATAAACATTGCAATCAACTGGAAATTGGGAAATACATACTTTATTTCCATACTATTTCACTTAAATCAGGCCTGCACAATATACGGCCCGCGGGCCGCATGTGGCCCGCCAGAACTCACTTTGCGGCCCGCGAAGTAACGAAATATTTATTTATTCTTATTATTTTATTAATATTTTTCCACCCCCTATATTTTCTTTTTGCCCGCACAAATCCTGTCCTATTTTCTTTTGGCATGCACAAGTCCTGTCCTATTTTCTATTGGCCCGCACAAGTCCTGTCCTATTTTCTATTGGCCCGCACAAGTCCTGTCCTATTTTCTATTGACATGCACAAGTTTTTCATAAAGCATTACATTCTAAGTTGTGCAGGCCTGCCTTAGAAAAAATCACACATTAATCAATATAAAATATCTTTTGTAAACAACTCATGTCTTCTTAGAATAGTTATGCCGTTCATATACGATATATAAAAATGATCAGTTTTCTAAACCCATAAAAATGTATTAGTAATTTACATTTTTTGCATAAAACAAGCAGGTCCAGCACTTTTCCGTTTGCCCCCACTCCTTCATTTTAGCACCCTGCATTGAAAGATGATAATTAAGAAAATATCCTTATCACATCTTCAAACCCCTAAAATATCCGAGGCACCCAGCATCGTAAAGGTTGCTGGGTGCACACGATGGTTCAAGGGTTAAGTGACACCTGCATTTTAAAACTAGGATATAATCTTTCGTTGCTCTCCAAAAAGGTGTAGAATGTTGCAAAACTAAATTCAGATATGTTATAAAATCCATACTTGTATTTTTAATTTATCAAAAATTTTCTGTGGACCATAAGGATTTAAATAGGACAGTGGTCGGCAAACCGCTGCTCGTGAACCTCAAGCGGCTCTTTAGTGACCTGAGTGCGGCTTGGTCAGTCGGCCACAAATCGGGGTTGACTCCGAAAAACATGGTTCTTGACAAGTTAATGAAAAGAAATTTGCTTCTCAAAATTTTTTTTAATCGTCCTGCTGCTTATTTTTGGCTCATCTGACTAATGAGTTTGCCAATAACTGTAATATGCGATATTAAGCTATGGGCAAAAGCTTAACCTCAAGTGTGACACAACTAGAATGGATATAGTTTGTGCCGAATTTAAGATGTCTTTAATCATTATAATGGGTAATTTTGGTACTCCCCAACCGAAAGTTTGAAATGAAACTTCAAAATTGTCTGAAAGAAAGAACAAATTCAAAAATGCGCCAAAATGGCACCTGCATTTTTAATTTGCCCAACTGTCTTTAGCACCCTAAATTTCTGCACCCCTTTGTTCACGCTGATCACTCGTACAGTATGGGGTTTATAATAAGCTATTGCCTAATGATTACTCTGGGGCACGCCACAAACGGAATTAATTCATTTTATTTATGGCACTAGACGCCATAATGCCTCCCACAAAACCTTAAAAAATGCCATTCCCTGTTTAAAAAGTATAATAGAAACATTGAATTCAAGTATACTCAAAAATACACCTCTTAATTTTGAAATAATGATAAATTTTGTGGGGAGCAGGCTCCCTAGACCCCTCCAACGTTTAAGATTCATCCGCGCCCTCACTTTCCGTCCTTCTTTCCGATGAGAATGATCGCGGAATTTTGTATCGAAAGCTACACTGCCTAGTGACGCAGCTAATACTGCCATCATGGGCGGAAAATATTTTTACCGTTCTTCCTATCACGGTACAAACTCTGCAGTTCACAAATAATGCCATACTTAAATATAAAGAAAAAGGACACCTCTGTGGGCCACACCACCCGTCCTATTTCGACGCCACTACTGGGACGTATCTACAGTGTTTTGCATTAAAAACGGAAAATGCGCCATATAAATCTGAGATATAAGATGTTGAGTTTCCGCTCGTGACTGGCGCATGTGGTCTTCATGTTAATGGCATACATTAGCGTGCCGTTGAAACATGCCCGACCAAACATTTCGAGAACTGTGCAAAATTAATAAATGCGTTTTGTAACAGCTCAGATGTGGACATGATAATTTATCTCGGATAATGTTTTGTTTTGGTAATTGAATACAAACATGAATTTAATTAAATTAGATTATTGATGTCATGCGCAGAAGTACAGCACGGACGATGCATGAACGATTTAGATGTATGAACCACTTCAGGCTCTGGCCACGCTCCATTGTTTTTAATCTGATAACATCGTGTAGTATTTTCGATTGAATTGAGAGATTTATATGTGTGAAGGAATAAGACCAGAGGCGTAACTGGGTGTTTGACGCCCTTGGCTAATTTATTTTTGGCGCCCTTAATAAATTGAAAAATTAGAGATTTAGTGGCGCCCTTTTGAACTGGCGCAGGCCGGCGCCCTTGGCAACTGCCCCAATGCCAAGCCGTTGTTATGCCACTGAATAAGACAGTATATATATTATCTTTTCTCCAGTGTAGGACATTTATAATCATTTTGCATTGTGTCAAGTTGGTAAATAAAATATAGTGATATCAAATCAGGTCGTTCTGCCTTTTGTTTTGGAAGATATCGTTACAACTGTGAGAGTGATTAATTAATGAGAGCACAGCTACAAGTACAAGTTAATACATCCGGCCCACAATTAAACATAACACCAGCACTACAAATAATGATGCTGTTACACGTTTTTAAAATAATTCAGAAAAATGTATTACTTACCGTACACCTTGGTCATGTTCATCTGCTCACTATAAGTATAACGAACAGCGTATAGCTTCAGTAGAAACAATGTATTCGAGTGTTCAATATGAGCCGTTACATTACACTTGAAACGTATGATAATGGACGACTCATATTGACATCTGCATTGATCTTACGGGACGTGTTGTAAGCCAGTGCACGATTCTTCCCCCAGGTTAATGTTGTCAGACGAGATCTAAATTTTTAAAAAAGCATGGTTTAAAAACACGGGGTCAATTTCTAAAATAATGAAAACCAGAGCCGAAACCGTAAGGTTTTTTTGTTGCCCTAAAGTTTCGCGCACTTCTCTCCCCTTCCCCCCCACCCCACTTCCTCGATCGAACCGTTAACGCTTAACCAACCGTAAACCACTTAACCTTGACCGACAGAAAAATGCTCAATCCCCCCTCCCTCATCCCACCGGGTCACGCTCAACCCTCCTTTCAAAAGAAGAATGCTTAATTCGCCTCCCCCCCAATGCTCACCCTTGCCGAAAGGGGAAAGCTTCAAGAATTTAGACATACATTTACATAACCAAACTCTCAACAGTTCAATTTAATTATTAATATTTTGTTTAAAAACTTCTGTAGCATATATTTATAATATTTTGACCAAATGAATCTACATAGAGTTTGTTAGTTTGTACAGATTACTAATTAGTTGTGAGGCTATTGAAATACGGCTTCCAAATTGAATGATCTGACATGAGTCGGATGCTCAACTGTATTCAGTGTATTTTTACTTTTGTACTAACTGTTGACAATGTATTGTTACTTTTGTAACAACTGTTGACAAAGTATTGTTACTATGTACTACCTGTTGACAGTATTTAAGATATAGAGCCTACGATAGAAAAAGGAAATGGCAACTCCTGAATAGGCAAAAACATGATTGTTTTAGCGCCCTTCTACCGGGGCAGTTGCCCATGCCGCCAGCCAAATATTTTTGCACCCTTCTATTGGGGCATTCCCCCATGTCGCTTGCCTCATGTTTTGGCACCCTTCTACCGGGGTAATCGCTCATATTGACAGCCCAATGTTTCGGCTCTGTCATACTCTAAAATTGAATCGTTTTTTTTAAACAACCAATTGTCATTTAACTTTTTCATAGTTTAACAGTGTTAATTTCTTAATTTTTTTTCACTGAAATATCTTTTTTAAACAGTGAATGATAAATGAAGAACATAGGGATAAAACCATTAACATTAGAAACCACACTTGTCAATTCAAACACCTTGGATGTTAATCAAATGAAAGAAAGAGAGATTACTAAAAGAAATAAAAGAGAGAATATCGGCAGTAAACAAGGCATATTTCAGTGGTTAGAAAAACTCAATAGTAAAAACAATACAAAAAATACAAAATAACTATCTATAAAACTGTAATCATATCATTTGTAACATACGCAAGTGATACTTAGACCTTAACAGAAAACGGCAGAAAACCTATCATCATACATGGGATAGAAAAGTTATCCGGAAAATATACGGACCAACAAAGGATGAATATGGATAAAGAATACGAACCAACTTTGAATTGCATATTCTATGTCAGGGGATCTCAAGCTAGTAGCAGAAATATAAAAAGAAGTGTAAGCTTCGCTGGGCAGGCAAAGCTGGTAGAACACTTCAAAAAAAAAAAGCCAAATGATAGAAGAGTGAAGAAGATACATCACAAAAACCACAAAGGAAAATGACTCAAAGGCAGACCTAGGCTTAGATGGATGGATGATGTGGACAAAGATATACAGCAAATGGGAAATCCAGCATTAAAAAGGATTAGTTAGGGCTGGGTGGAAGGAAGTGATGATGAAGGTCATAGCACCCCATGGGCTTGTAAAGTCACAGGCATGGATTGTCTGAGTGGAAGGAAGTGGTGATGAAAGTCATAGCAATACATGGACAGTATCGTCAGAGGGATGGATTGTCTGAGTGGAAGGAAGTTGTGATAAAGGCCATAGCACTACCTTGGCTGTAGCGTCACAGGGATGGATTGTCTGAGAGGAAGGAATTGGTGATGAAGGCCAAAGCACTACATTAGCTGTAGCGTCACAGGGATAAGGAAGTGGTGATGAAGCCATAGCATTACATGGGCTGTTGCGTCACGGGGATGGATTGTCTAAGTAGACGGAAGTGGTGATGAAGGCCATAGCATTTCTTGGGCTGTAGCGTCACAGTGATGAATTGAAACAATCAATATTTCATTTTTTCACCATTTTTTTTTTTTTTACAAATTATACATTTTTTATAGTCGAAGTTATTTCAGATATTTGACCAGAGAACAAGCTTTATTTCAAGAAATATACAATATAAATGAACATTTAGTATTTTACATTACACAGTGAATTATACATCGATATTCTCTGTTAAACAGAATCTGATAGAACAACTATTTTATGGTAAATTTAAAAATATATATTTTTGGAAGCCAGGCAAACTTTACAATGTTCAACGAATCGGTATGTGTTATAAATGAAGAACACATGAAAGAAGATTCTGGTCTTTCTGGATAAACAGTTCATTTATCTGTGAATCGAGTTCACTGCTTTTTCTGTTCAATATTAACTGCCGTCTTACACGCTTTGCCGTCGTACACGCTTTGCCGTCTTACACGCTTTGCTGTCTTACACGATGTTTCGACTTACACACGTTGATGTATTACACACTTTTCTGTATTACACACTTTGCTGTATACCAAACTTTGCTGTATTACACGCTGCGTCGACTTATAAGATTTTTCTTCCTACACACTTTGCTGTCCTACACGCTTTGCCGTTTTCTCATTTATAGATCTTGCGTAGAAAATGAGACAGTGCCACGCTTGTTGAGCCTTGTCCAAAATCAAATTACAACCAGGTACAGCAGTGGACAGAGGTAAAACGTAATATCGACCACGGAGTTATTGATTTAAAATTGCAATATATTTCTATAATTGTAATGACACTATTAGGGAATATGGATAAATTAATGAGAAAGCCCAATGAGGAACACAGATAAAGGAATGAAAAAGTTGTACAACTTTGCTTACCGGATTCCAGAGCCAGGGCCAGGTATGGAGGTACAGGACGTTAAAAGAAGCAGGGACTTGCGCAAGATTATACCCCGTGACGTTGATGAAACCAGTAACAATAAAATTGTCAATGCCATGGACATAGCCGGTGACACAACTTTTTTTCCCCAGGCTGTAATCAATAGGATCCAAGAAAGCTCTGGTAGAATAAATTTTATTTTTTTGCGAATAATAATCTGTAAAAAAAAATCATGATAGTAATTAATTTTATTCCAGACATAGTTTTCATTTCTCCCAAATGTCATATCAGTTATATAAACTTGCTGATATTAGAAGACTAATGACATCTTCAATATTTAACTTATCCAGAAATTCATTTAATTTTCGAAAATTTAAACAATAAGAAGCCACATCATATCATTTGTTTTCCATAAAATATCAAATAAAGTGGTATCTCAGGTCACGAACATCTCAGGTCACGAACATCTCAGGTTACGAACATCTCAGGTCACGAACATCTCAGGTTACGAACAGCTCAGGTCACGAACATCTCAGGTCACAAACGACTCAGGTCACGAACATCTCAGGTTACGAACAACAACTTAGAAATATATCTGTCTCGGGTAACAGTGCCTCGGGTTGCGATTTAAGGCGAAAGATAAAGATATATAGATATATATATAGAGAGAGAGTGAGAGACAGACAGAGAGATAGAGAGAGAGGGAGGGGGAGAGAGAGGAATAGAAAGAAATAGAGAGAGAGAAATATATATAGAGAGATAGGGAGCAATGTTTATCTTTTGAGATAAACTGCTGGAACTAAAGATTCAGAAAGCAAAGAAGAAAGTGATAAAGTTTCAAATAATAGTATTGATATTAAGAAACATGAAGGGTGACTGGGTGGCCAAGAAATAGTGAGAACATCTCGTAACAAATGGTTTTATATAACTAACCTAATGTAATGTTTTGTCATTGACAGTTGTATGAAAAGTATAACGCTTATCAGAAAACACGTTCAATCTGTTTCCTCCCGTTCCCTCTCCAACTCTAACTGCTTTCCAACGACTTTTTAAAAAAATGTTTGTCACCTTGTTTATGCTTCTGACAATAAAGCTATGTTATCACATGTTTTGGGCAGTCCTGTAGACTAAATCTTTTTTTCTAATTTCAGATTTAATTTATTTGTTTGTTTTCTTTCTGTTTATTTAACACGTGAAGTACACGCATTCTTTGTGTTTTGTCAGGTAAACGACCGGATGTTGATAAAAAAAAGAGAAAGATTCATTCATCTTGAAACATATTGTCTCTTAGTCATTGATTTCAACGTTCCATGTTACGAACGTTTCGGGTTACAAACTGAGTTCATTAAATAATTAATTGCGTCTTAAAACATGTTTAGCCACGTGAAGGTTCAATACATGTTTAACCACGTGAAGGTTAATTTAATATTTTGTAAACGAGATGATCCACTGGATGCAGGTTTGTTCAAAGGGAAATTATGCTTGACCAAAAAAAAAACTCTGTGTCGCCTCAGAAAGCGGTCGAAGGAAATGACGTCATGACTTACTTTTAAAATCTATTATAGAAAGATTCTACAGGTTTTTTTCCCTAATAAGGTTAGCAAACCCAAAGGTGCGCTGTTATTGAGGGAAATACTCGATTAGGTATCAAGTCGTAACATTTCAGAGGCAATCTTATACAACGTTGTGGACAAAAAAACTGGCTGGTTTGAGAAATGAAAACAAAAAATAGGCAATTTTAAAGTATATTTATAATTTAACAATCTTAGTTTTAACAGATTTGAATCCAATTGATCTTACCAGGTTTTACCGTTACGATGCAAAAGATCAGAGCAATACCCGACAGCAGGCCAGATAATATCTGCATTTCCACTGCTAACAGATTTGGTCAGTAGCCCTCAACATCCACATTATTAAATGTGAAACAAATAAAAAAATTAATAATATAATACATATATTTTTACTTACAGTTATTGTATACATGAATCATATGATTCGGATTTAAATGAAATTTAAATAGGAATATTTCGTAGATAGTTATATTTTTATGACCAGTGGCGTAGGTAGGGGGTGCGGACCGCATCGGAAGACACCATCCCTAGCAATGCCACTGTTTATGACTGCCGTTTCTTTTTTAATTTATAAAGTTTTTAAAAATTTATTTTTTACTTTTCAATTATGTCAGAAAGTGTTTTATTTTTATGTTAGAAATATATAAAAATTTATGAATGATTCGAATGGTGACGTAAAAGACCAGTGGTGGATACATAAACTGACTGAACAAGCTCATGAAAGTCGTCCTAGAAACAATTTTATTGGAAAATTCCCGCTGGACAGTCTACCTCAAATCAGCTGAAAGACAACAATCTACTTGCTGAAAGACAACAATCTACTTGCTGAAAGACAACAATCTACTTGCTGAGAAAGACAACAATATACTTGCTGAAAGACAACAATCTACTTGCTGAAAGACAACAATTTACTTGACCTGGACAAGGATTTGATAACCGATTTTTTGCATCTTAAGATGTTTTAATATCGTTAAATGTAGAGTTATGGTTGGAGGCTGTACTTACTTCATGGCAAACGTGGAAATCACTCTTGTGAATGTCAGAAGTTTTAAATACAATTTTAAAAAAAAATGATTTGAAATCTGTGTGGGCTCAAATTTGAAATTTTATCCAGACCTAAAAATTCTCACCTTACTTACTTACAAAGCTTTTAGGAAAAAATAGTAAATGTTTTAAGCCAATTTTAACTACTTTCAAATTTTAATGAGTTTACAACTGTTGCTCGATGTGACTGTCATGTGACCCTTAAGTTTGATAACATCCGGTCGATTCAGACGAATTTAAAAAAATAGAATTTCTAGAGTGTGAGTGGCTTGAAACAAATATTCAACATACTTAAATGCTCCTAATCTGTTACGTATTATATTATGTGGGTTAATAATGTGTAATTATGTTACTGGTCTTAGTTCTGTTTATCTTGTATGCTGAAGAAGGCTCTAAGCCGAAGCGTCCAAATCTTTTGTCCTGTCAAATAATTCAAGTTTAACATACCATCTTCTTATATTTCATTTACACAACTTGAATGCAGTCCATCCATTATTATCTTTTAGTAATGTAAAAAAAGCGCAAACTTGGATGGTATGTCCCCGTTACCAGAAAACAAGTGCTCGCCAAATAAATCATACAGGGCACAACTAGAGGAGGAAGAAGAAGAGGAAGACAGAAAAAAAGATGGGAAGATAACATCAAATAGTTGACGTGACTAAAACTAGGCGATGCTATGCGTAGTGCAGAAGATGGAGAGTAATGGAGAAGGATAGTTTTCATGTCATCTGTGGCGCAAGGACTAAGGGACATGATGATGATGATGATGAATGTGTTCAATTTACTACCTTGTATAAAGATTCAACTCTAAGTGCATGTATATTCCTTTCCCTCTCTCTTTTATAAATTATAATAAATATAATTTTTGAATAATATCTAAACAAAATATTAAATATTTACAAATGGCAACCTTTAACTTTAAAAATTGCGTAATGAACGGTGCGCACCGTTTACAATTTTTTAAGATTAAATAAAGGTGTGCAGTTTTTATTTTAAAGTAAATAGTAGGTCCACGCTAAATAAAAATGAAAACCGTTAAGAAACATAAGGGCATACTAAAAAACTACAACTTATTATATAACATTTTTTTAATTTAATATTTGCCCCGGGAATGAAATGTAATGTAATGTCCGCACTTCTAGAAGTGTTAAGTTAAGTTTGTTGTAAGTGTACAATTATTCTTATTCTCTTTTTTTCTCTCGTATGCCTTTTACCCAGTCTCGATCATAGGCGTTTACAAGAATTCCCCATTCATCTCGGTCCTGTGCTTTACTTTCCAGTTGCTTCCAGGTGTATCCCACATTTTGCTTGTCTGCCTCTAGCTCGCCTTTCTATGCATTCTTACGTCTTCTTCTCTTTCTTTCTCCCTGTGGATTCCATGTTAGGGATTGTCTGGTGATGTTATCTGGGGGTTTGCAGAGTCATCTCATTTGGCTCCAATATTTTCTTTGATAGCACAAATGCTGACCACGCCTTTTGAATTATAGCCCTCACATCAGTTTCGGATCCAACATTTATGTCCATGGTGCGGCCCGAGTATGTGAAGGCCTCGTATTCTTTCATTGCATCTCCTGCCAGTGAGATATGCTCTTTGTTGCCTGGGTTTACCTTCATTATCTTTCTCACTCTATTATTTATAGTGTGTCCAGGTGTGCTGAAATTGTGGCTACTTCTTATTTCTTGTCCTGCATTTGTTGCTGGTTGTGGGACAGAAGTACAATGTCATCTGCAAAGCATCAGTTGTTCCCAGTCTTCGTTCTTCTTTTTGGCTGTGGATTTTTTTCATTATGCAGCTAATGACAAGAATGATTAGAAAAGGGAACAAGAGAAATCCTTGTCTGGCTTATGTTTCCACTTTAAAATCATCGGTGAGTCTACCTTTGAGTACCACCCTGCATGCAATTTCTTCATTAGACCTCTGGATGATTCTGACAAGTCTTCCTGGTACCACATAATGCCGGTGAAGATGCCACAACGTTTGTCGGTCCAGGCTGTCAAGGGACTTTTCGTAGTCGATAAAATTTATACATAGAAGAATTTTAATTTTATGGACTGTTCTACAATGATTTCTAGTGTTGCAATTTGATATGTGCATGATCTGTTTCGGTGGAAGCCAGCCTGTTGATCTCGTAGCTGCGCGTTGACCTGGTCCTTAATTATATTTACAATAATTCTGTTAAAGAACTTGCCTGATACAGACATCAGTATAATTCCTATGTGGTTTTCTTACTCAATTGCTAAGATCCCTTCTTTTGGTATCTTGAGGAGGTATCGTTCTTTTCAAGTTTTTGGAACTCTCTTCTTCCCATATCTCTGCAAAAAGAGGGTGCAGCACGTTGACTATTGTATCGATTTCTGCTCTCATCATATCTGTTGTGATGTTATCAGATGCCAGTGCTTTACCTATTTTGATCTGCTTTATAGTCATGGCTATTTCTGCCTTACTTGTGTTACTGTCTTCTAGATGTAAATCTTTAAGATAAGATAAGATTCTTTTATTGATCCAAACAAATGGAAATGTTTTTTTATTTCATTGTACATTTTCAGCACATAAATAAAAAAATTTGATCACAAGACATTTATATTAAATTATTTCACTAGAACTAGTAAAAAAAACAGCCATTCTGTGAATTCTCTTAGCCATGTCAGGGACTTATTAGTTCTCATTAAGATTTGTGATTTCAGGGGGAGCACGCTGGTAAATTCGTACAGATTGGGGAACAAAATAATTTTTATATCTTTCTGTCCTCGCCCTGACGGAAAGAATTTGTCCCGAACATGCCGATCCTAAGTATCTGTGATGAAAAAAAAATTGGGGGGGGGGGGGGGGTGGGTAGGGAGGGAGAGGGGATGTATCATCCAAAATGTGTTTAGTTTTACATTAACATATTTCTTCAAATAGTTGTTCAAGTGAAAGATGTTTAGTTTGTGTTATGTTCCTAGCTTTCTTGATTAGTCGGTTTATGCAGTGTTAAATATCAGACGATGAAATTAAGTAGGCTTCTAATTTTACGCTGTACAATAAGTTTTTTGTTGTTATTTTCCTTCCGTTATTGATCTACTTAAATTGTTTTTAACCGGTTTCTTTGCTTCTTGTATCTTCCTGAGAGCTCTCTTCTGACTGCTTCTTGTGCTGCTGACGCTAGACCATCCATGTAAGCTCTTTTGTCCTTTTTGATGCTGCTTTTCACCATTTGATTTTCTTCTTTACATTTCTCTTGTGCTTTTGTATTCTCTGCCCTGGTGCGGCTGTTGTTATTAGTGAATAATTAATTCTTCCTGAGTTTAGTAACTAGTTATTTGCTAACTACAAAATCTGACAAATTTCAATACGTTTATTGCGCACTCTGAAGTTTGAATAGTTAAAAAAAATGAATCTCTCATGTTTCTACCTTCAACAAGTAACAAACAATCCATACCTTGGAATTCTCTTCTCAAATAACCTAAAATGGTCACCCCATATAAACAAAATTTCAAAAAAAAAGCCAACTCCACACTAGGTTTTATTAGAAGGAATCTGCGCCACTGCCCAACATCCTGCAAACGAAATGCCTATCTTGCACTCGTTCGTCCGATACTAGAATATGGTGCAATCATCTGGGACCCATACCTCAAGCAAGACGTGGACAAATTGGAGCGAATCCAACGTAACGCAATGCGCTTCATAGCACGTGACTATAAAACCACCACGCCTGGCTACGTCACTGGCCTTTTAAACAGATTTGACATCCCCACTCTCAAGGACAGACGAGAAAAGATCCGCCTAACATTCTTATATAAAATGGCCATGGGGCTAATTCCGGCCATCCCAGCAAACAATTATCTTACCCCACAGAAGCCAGGCCGATTAATTAGAGCCAAACAGTCACTTAACACTGACTTAACATCTGACAACCCCATGAGAAATTACACCCGAAACAATAACAAATGCTTCACTGTGCCTCGGAGTAACACAGTGCAACATAAGCAGTCATTCTTTCCACGCACCATAATTGCTTGGAACAACCTGGACAATACCGCCGTGAACTCGACAACGATCAAAAGCTTCAAGGCCGCCCTGGCATCTGCTAGGGGCCGTTAGATTGGCAACATCGCTTCCCCAACCGTTGCACATATGCCAGTATATGGATGCAGCAACGTACCGAACCAGAACCAGAACATCTATTCGGGGCGAATAATAAGAATATAAGCACAAATAAATACAAAAAAATGTTAAACACTTCTGATTTGATGACCAGATTGTTTTCTCCTATATGAAAATTGAATGTGGAGTATGGGTAAAAATGAAAGTTTAAAAACAGAAATGTTTAATTTTAAACAAAACGAAAATGAATAATTTTAACAGGTTAAACTAGTGAATTCTTAAGATGAGCTAAGTCTTATAGTTTCTTTTCCTGTTTAACATATTTCACTCTTTAGAGAAAGTGTTTTTCTTAGAATATTCTCCCTTTGGGGCAGTTTTTCATATCAGTTTTAAGACCCCTTATTTTAACTTCTGCAATAAAGATGGCGTCTTATAAGTCATCAAAATGGACATTTTTCCCTTCTATAATTTCCCCTATGACCACGTAAGGTGTTTAGTTTCGAACTATCCCATCTATAATCGTGAACAATAAGATCCGCGTGTAATACAAGACTTTAGCTTTTTGTTTGGAATAAATTCATAAAATGTTATGTCCCAGAAAACTGCGATCAGATGTGAATGATGCGTTTTCTTTTAAAGTTAAGGTAATAGGCAGAAAGTTGACAGAATGCCCAGAGATTTGGGAAGTAAATTTAAAAGATGTGTGGAATGAGAGTAGGAAATCAATAATTTGTTGGAGTACATTTGTTTCCATGGCAGGGATGCCAATGACGTCATCAATGTATCAAATGCTTCCTTAATTTAAGTGCATTGCCCCCTTTGTGAATCTTAGGCGCCAAAAAGAAAGTTTTTGAAATGTCACTATCGAAAATGTTTTGTATGTTGGCTGATTCTATAAGTGTTGATTTATTGTTTGTTGTTAAGTTTCATTATTGTGTATAATCGTGTCATTCCTGCTTGGCTTATAGAATTTTGTAACCTCTAATTGTTTATTGGCTTCTCTTATGTATAAGGTTTTGTCCCCAACTACGACAGCGAAAACCTTATTAACCACAATGTTCTTACGTTTACACAGAGAGCGCCTGAGATTCATGTTTGCAGAGGTTGATAGGGCAAAGTTTGGGGAGAGAGAGATTGTTGAGATCATTATTAGTACAACTGGTGTAAAGATCTAAAGCATTAGACGGTATCCATGTGTACATGCGTTGTCTCTGAAAGGGGTAATAATTGATGGACTGCATACAAGTTGTGTCAATGAAATATAAGAACAAGGGACGTTAAGCTTGAATTTTTAGACAGGACAATAAGATTTGAGCGTTTCGGCTCCGGGCTCAGAGCTTTCTTCAGCAAACAAGACAAACAGAAGTAAGACAGGGAACAGAGCACAGAAAATGTTTAACTCTCTCGTGTGTTTCTGCAAGCAATTAGTGCCGTAATGGATTCATCTAATGCACCTTTATGTTTTTCTCTGTTGAAGTGTGAAGTGACTGGGGAAAGTTTACCTGCTCAATATCCAGAAGATGTTCTGTGAACCTATCTGCCAATCTTCTCCCAGTTGCGCCTTTATAACTAGAATGACATCTACGGCGCACAATCGCATACATCACATTACGACTAACGCACGTGAAGCCCTCTTTGATGGTAAAGGTACCTTTAGGGAGGACAATGTTTTTGGTTTGGAGTGTATAGGGACAAGTCCTACATCGGCTTCTTGACGGGTCAGCTCGAAGGCGACTATAAACCAGAAGGTCACCTAGTTTTTTTCCCGTCTGAAGAAAATCAGTGGAGAGGATGAGAATACCCTGTTAGTGGAAGGTATAAGAATACCCTGTTAGTGGAGGGGATGAGAATACCCTGTTAGTGGAGGGGATGAGAATACCCAGTTAGTGGAGGGGATGAGAACATCCTGTTAGTGGAGGGGTCAGCAAGAAGTATGTTACGATTCTTTATGAATATTTTTTGGCTGTCAAATTGTGAGGGTGATATGTTATAGTATGAGTTTGGTTCGATCCTCATCTTTGTTTTGGCGAAGTTTAAAACCGTCGTTCCGTGTGATATTGCTGACACGACTGAGTGCCGAGACAAGGGTAGTTTCAGGATTTGATCTGGAGCGGAAGAAGTCCATCATTTTATTAAACTTATCTAAAAAATCTTAACCAACTGACAGAGGCGCCGTAGTCTGAGAAGTTGTGAGAAAGGTATTGAGTCCTTTCATGATTTGGAGTGGGAGGATGAGTACAATAGGTAACTTTGGCTGTCAGAATTTGTAGTAGGCAGATGTGATCAATCCGTTTTCTTTCAATATTATCGTGATATCAAGAAATTTGACAGAAGTCCAGAGATTTTGGAAGTAAATTTTATGGATAGGTGAAATGAGTTTAAGAAATATATACGTTTTTGTTCATTAGTTTCCATGGTAGTGATGCCAATGCCGTCATCAATCTATCTTTTATAAAATTCAGGGAAAGTAAAGTGCACCTTCCCCCCCGAGCAAAATGTATACAACAATATAAAGATTATATTTAAAAAAATTAAAAACGAATAAATTGTATTTTTAAACAGTTTTAAAAAGATGAATAGCTGGTGCCTTAACCGATTACAATAGGTGGAAACTATTAAATATCGCGAAGCTCGATATATTAAATGGTATGTATATTTAAAGCTAATCTTGTTAAAGGCGTATAGTATTCGATTATAAATATCGCACTGGCCGCTACATATTAGAAGCCGAATGCTTTCTTCTTGTAGTTCGCACATATCGGTATTTTTATTCTTTTTTTTTCCCAACTTCAAAATGTCTACAATTTTAATAATAGTTATTGCTAAGTATCAAACATGCGCAATCTATTTTCAAATTATATTTCATCACAAAAGCATGACTTTTAAAGTATGCATATGTGTTAATTATACATTGTATGATTGCATTAATCTTTAGAAAAATATTTTTATTTGCATAACAATAAATTTAGTAATTTCCATGTGTGTTGAAAAATAATGAGATTGTTTGTTTAATTTGGAATTTAACGACCGCATACAAACAGCGCACATCTCATCAGCTATTATGTCGAAAGCGCTTGTGTTTTGTTGATATGCTACTTTTGTAATAATGTTTCCTGAATAACAGAGGTTAAAAACATACCTAGCCTAAATTTATTTGCACGGGTTTTTTTTTTTTTTTTTTAATTTTTGTTTCTAAATGGGAATCTATCAGGGAAAATTTTTTATTTTTGGAGCTAACATTTCGATTATCAAGTTAATAAGTGCTTTAAGGTATAGCTAAGAGGCAATTTTTAATTTATCTGAACAAAGTTATAGTATTTTGAAAATACAAATAAACATTTTAGGCAAATGAGTATTTGTAAATATATACCTTATTTTATTACGATCACAGATAGTAAACGTGTA
This sequence comes from Omphiscola glabra, assembly GCA_964017045.1. Taxonomy (NCBI): domain Eukaryota; kingdom Metazoa; phylum Mollusca; class Gastropoda; family Lymnaeidae; genus Omphiscola; species Omphiscola glabra. Next base: position 4,558,264 of record OZ024803.1, on the reverse strand, counting down.
CTAGATCATGGGCACAGCTTTAAGCAAGGGGACAAATGTGTGAAAGTATAGCTAGAAAGAGGACATGTTTTATCTATTATTTTCTAATGAAAGTTTCAAACATGAGTCATGTAACATTTCTCTATTGTGTAATCACTGTTACTATAATAAGGTAACATGACCTGTTCGGATATCTTAAGTCAATATCAGATAAGGTTTACTACTACTTATTTTTCAAATACACGGTAATAACACGACGTCAGAGTCTTCACATATCAATTCTTTATTTTTATAACGTTATTGCTACGTAAGTAGTTCTTCAGACTCTATAATGATAAGTAAGTATCACGGCACTGAGTAGTTCCTTAGACTCTATAATGATATGTAAGTATCATGGCTCTGAGTAGTTCCTCAGATTATATAATGATAAGTAAGTATCACGGCACTGAGTAGTTCCGTTGATGGATATGAGGTAGGGGAGGCGAATGCCTACACTTATGATTTTAGCTACGCGATCGTGAGAAAGCCGCTCCTAGGCAACCGTTTCGTCCAACCTTAACGTCCCGACCGAAAGACTCCCTGTGTGGTGGGGGTGGTAACGCAACACCTTCCCTCCGGAGTGGAAGCAAAGCCGTCCTGACTCCCGGAGAGTGGACCGCGAACGCTTTAAACGCAGCGTTTTCGGTCGACCGGACGTCCTCCAGGCCAGGGGGGGAGGTCACCGGCGCGCTGACGCACGGTCTGTCGGCGGGGGTACCCGGCGCCTGGCCGTGTGGAGGTGTGCCGGGGGGCATTAAGAGCTCGCGCTCGACGGCCCAACGACGCCATCTCCTATGTGACGTTATTAGTAGTTCCTCAGACTATATAATGATATGTAAGTATCACGTCACTGAGTAGTTCCTCAAATTCTATAATGGTATGTAAGTATCACGGCACTGAGTAGTTCCTCAGACTCTATAATGGTATGTAAGTATCATGGCACTGCCATCAAAGAATTGTGCTTCTCTCTCTCTCTCTCTCTCTTAAATAAAAAAAACAAAGGTCCTGTCAACATTGTCGCTCGGACGTGATCTGAAGGCATCAGCACGGGTCACGTTTGTAACTCTTTGAAGGGCTGATGGAAGTACTGTCCCTGGTTAGGACCTATATCGGAACTAGTCGATCATCTCAAGTGCTTTTTCTTTAGAGGATTCAGTGAGAGAGGAAGAGTGGAGTAAAGGGCTGTGGCACAATATCTTTGGCTGTTAAGTGCTATTTGTATGTAATTCTTTTTTTTTCTTTTGTTTGTTGGCTGGCAAAGGCTTCCTTCCCACACGTTCGTTGTTTTGTTGCGTTCCTTTTTTTCAGGTTTTCATTGACTTTGTTTTGCTCATTTCCTTTTTTTTTAAATTTGAGCCTCTATTTGAGCACATACGTCGACATACAAGAAGTCCTGATGATGTCTGGCAATTCAGAGCCTTGGATTTAGTGTGCCGTCTCCTGGGGTTAAGTACAGTGTCATCTCCAGAGGTTAAGTAGAGTGCCATCTCCTGAGGTAAAGTACAGTGCCATCTCCTGAGGTTAAGTACAGTGCCATCTCCTGAGGTTAAGTACAGTGCCATCTCCTGAGGTTAAGTACAGTGCCATTTGCTGAGGTTAAGTACAGTGCCATCTCCTGAGGTTAAGTACAGTGCCGTCGTCTAAGGTTAAGTACAGTGCCATCTACTGGGGTTAAGTACGGTGCCATCTCCTGAGGTTAAGTACAGTGCCATCTCCTGAGGTTAAGCACAGTGCCGTCTTCTAAGGTTAAGTACAGTGCAATCTACTGCGGTTAAGTACAGTGCCATCTCCTGAGGTTAAGTACAGTGCCGTCTTCTAAGGTTAAGTACAGTGCCATCTACTGCAGTTAAGAACAGTGCAATCTACTGCGATTAAGTACAGTGCCATCTCCTGAGGTTAAGTACAGTGCCGTCTTCTAAGGTTAAGTACAGTGCCATCTACTGCAGTTAAGTACAGTGCAATCTACTGCGGTTAAGTACAGTGCCATCTCCTGAGGTTAAGTACAGTGCCGTCTTCTAAGGTTAAGTACAGTGCCATCTACTGCAGTTAAGTACAGTGCAATCTACTGCGGTTAAGTACAGTGCCATCTCCTGAGGTTAAGTACAGTGCCGTCTTCTAAGGTTAAGTACAGTGCAATCTCCTGGGGTTAAGTACAATGCCATCTCCCGAGGTTAAGTACAGTGCCATCAGTTATGTATTCGATAATGTCCCCCTCTTTAAAAGCATAAGACAGCAGGGCAGAGAACACGAGGCTTCAAAATGTTTTTTCCCCTTGTGTTGATATATAGATCTTCCATCGAGTGCTTCCCCAGGTGTCAGATACGGGAAAGCCCATCAGATATGGCGGGTGCTCGGAAAAAAATACCCGAGGAAGACCAAAGTCAGAACTTGCTGTGGAGAGATCCATAACGCTTAGGTATCTTACCCAAGCAATGGCGGCTTCCATGATTTGCATGGACATTTTAAAATTCATTTTGATTTTCTAGTGAAAAATAACATGCGAATGCTTTTGCTGTAGATGTACTCCTCTTTAGTTTCATTAGGTGCCCTTTTAGCCCTGGGTCATATTTAGGTAGCATCTCAACCATTTCAAGAAATTGTTCTCAAATCAATGAAGATTCATCTTTGTTGTGGCCTGCAAATGTCAGATTTTGTTTTGAAAGAAACAATGTAATATCCAGCTACATGTGTAGGATATACCTCCACTTTTTATTCTCCCTCTCTATCACAGTAATGCGTTCGGCTTTAATTGTGTGGCCTAAGTCCCGCGGACAACAGTTTTCACTTCTTCAAGGCAACATAGCTGCTCTTTCGATGCCTCATGATTTTGTAATTTTGGGCTCAGCTTCCACAAATTATCAAACTCATCAAACAAATGTGGATGTTGTCTCTGTAACATAAACAGCAAACAATCTGCAGCAAAGACAGTAACATGTCTGACTGACGAGTGAATAAACCATCCACGACCGCATTTGTTCCCCGCCTTTTTGCATCATCCTGTAGACCGATTGTTTTGTTAGCTGGCGCACATCTCCTTTAGATTTCGCATCTTGCCTCGTCACTACGCTGAATGGTCCGTCCTCTGTTCTGAAACAAGGTACTTGTCTAGGTCATGAAAACAGGGCAGTGAGTGTGTGTTGATTTTGAGAGAAATGGGGCTAGTGAGGGAGAGTTAGGCTTGCCAGACGTCCGGCAAAAGGAGGACATGTCCTCCATTTTAGCTTATTGTCCTCCGTCCGGCAGGCAAAGCTAAAATCTTGTAAAATGTCCAGCTTTTCTTACACTTTATATTTTAATTTTTATGTATCGTTGTTACAACTATTAAATCGTATGTTTACGTTGTTACAATGTACAAAGTCTATGCATTTCTGCGAACCAGTCGATTTTAGTCCGTTTGCGTATACGAAAAATGAGTTACTTAAAATGTGTGAATTTTTCTTCTGTATTCCTGGACACACTGGCAATGTGGAAAGAATGTTCTTGATTAATCCTCAATGGACAAAGGAAAGGAATAGACTCTTAATCGACTCTGTAAAGGGCATTATTCTTACAAAGTACAATTTGAAGAATCTTACATGTGAACAGTTTTATGCATTTGTGATTGCTAACGAGGATCTTCTGCGAAAAGTTTGCTCCTCCGAGAAATATGTCATGTAATTAATAAAGATTATAAGGTAATGATTGTACAATTGGCTTTTTAAATGATGCTTTTTGACATTTTGAAAAAGGCGTCCATTGAATTTGTTTTTTTAACGTAACTGTTTCTTGGTCGATTCACTAAAAGTAAGATACACTTAATTGTCAGCTATTACAATAAAATTGTGCTGACTGTGAGTTTAATCCGGGACGATTCAAATAAAAAATTAAAAATGTCCTCCTTTGTGTCCTCCTTTTTTGTTTTATCATGTCCTCCTTTTTGTTTTATCATGTCCTCCTTTTGGTGTCCACGTATCTGGCAACCCTAGCGAGAGTGAACGCTTTTCATGTCACGGACGAATGCAGGGAGTGTGGGGTATAAAAGGGGGGATAACTATTTGATCAAGGGAGTGAACTAAGGATCCTGAGAGTCAGTGTGTGATAGAGAACGGGCGACAGGGAATATAGCGCAGGGAGATAGATTCTCTGCTGGTCTTTCGTAGTAGGATAATGAGTTTTCTGCCATTATTATCACCTTGATTGTGTATCCTACCAAGTGGATGTGTTATAGTATAGTTCTGCCATTATGTATCATCTTGATTGCGTATCCTACCAAGTGGGTGTGTTATAGTTATGTCAGAATAAACGTATAATATATCATGAATCAAATCAGTCCGTGGTATGACCACTGAAGAGAGCCCAGGTGGAATCTGGGTCTGGTAACACATATTCGCATAATAGTCGCCAGCAGCATAGGACCCAAGACAAACGAATATTTCAGACGTCACATGAAATATTTGACAGTACTCCGTATTTTAATAATTTCAGACCGAAAATGATCTGGAACTGGTATAACTCCACGGAGTAGCATCTGATTAAATATTCCACTTATTCTCATGAACCATCACATTTACAGTATCTTGGTTTGAATCAACAGTATCCGCACCCATTTACATCTCCAAACCATCTAACTTTTACTGGTATTTCCACATCAATTTCTTCAATCTTCTGCTCTATTTGCTGTTCTACAGAATGCATGCTATAGGTATCGGGGGAATCAGTATCAAAGTTAGGCTGAGGAACGTCTCTTGGTGAACCCTGGTCATCATTTCGTTTCTTGATATATCGAAGTATCGATCCTGGTAGTGATTTTAGTGAGTCCCATCTGTTCTTTTTTTTTTTGCTTTTCGCTGCCTGACAGCCACTATGCCGTTTAGATTTTGATTAATGCACGCCATGTGGCATGATACAACAATCTTGAACCAAAAAAAAAGCTTTTATTTCGTCGTGTTCAAGAAACCAAACAAAATAATTGGGCCTACAACTACAGCAGCTCAAAAATAACAGTCATGAGTACTCTCCAAAATACGAATAATGTTAAGGTGCGGCGCTAGGGACGAATCGGCGAAAATATTATTTTTGAGTATTTCTGGGTTTCCATTTATTTGGTTTCAAAAAAAAATTTGAAAAATAAAAAAAGATAAAATAAATTTAAATGAACCATTAAAAGATATTTGAAATTTTTGTAAAATATTATTTTAATAACGCTGTAATTGGGTAAAAAAAATTTTCAGTGTTTACCCATTCGATTCATGCACTTTGAATCGCCCGATCACATCGTATTTGTATCAACGGAAAACTTTATTTCTCAGAATTAAGATAAATACAGCTTCCTGTCACTTGCAAAAGTTACCAAACACTTCAATCAGCGTTGAATCATGGTCAAAATGGTGTTTTTCTGACATAATTATAGGGTCCCCTCATTTCTGACGCATCAACCTTGACCTTTTAGTAAAAACGCATATTGGTTACATATGTAGAACATTTACTTGTTATCATTATATGAAATTAGGTTAGACCGAGCAGTGTGTGCTCTGTAAATATGCAATTTTTCAGTTGGTGTCACCCCATGAGATGGTGACACCCGGTGCGGTCCGTACCCTCGTACCTCTTAGCTACGCCACTGCTCTGCGGGACAAATCTTGCTGTTCACTTTCGATTCACTTCATGAAACAAAGAACATTGAGTCCATTGGCGCCTCACACTTCCACCGTGATCAGGCGTCCCGATGTACCCGGTACAGTCCCTATTTTCGCATCAGCTGTCCCGACGTCCCTGAAAGGTCAAGAAATGTTGCGGCCTGTGGTATTTTCCGACGAACTGCATATATCTGAAAGTAGATCATCATCAGGTCCCGTAGTCCTTCGACCGTTGGCGCGCCACAGATGACATGTACACTATTCTTCTCCATTCCTCTCGGTCTTCTGCCCTACGCATAGCATCGCCTAGTTTTAATCCCGTCCATTCTTTGATGTTATCTTCCCATCTTGTAGTTACATTGAAACAAAAGCGGTTTGTCAATTTCAGTGATTCATGTGACAACTTTGATATGTTATTTAATAAATCCTGATTCCTGAGAGCTACCACTCAACTGAGAAATATTAGTGTCATGATTATGAAATTACTAATAATTAGGGCTGCTAAATTTAACGATTGATTAATCGATTATTTTTTTTAACGATTAATCGACCCATCACTAAACCCATCACTTACAAATGTAGATTAAATAGACACGAACAATCTGTGTCGATAGACACGAACAATCTGTGTCGATAGACACGAACAATCTGTGTCGATAGACACGAACAATCTGTGTCGATAGACACGAACAATCTGTGTCGATAGACACGAACAATCTGTGTCGATAGACACGAACAATCTGTGTCGATATAACAATATATACGGAGCTTTAATAATAATTTTACATTACAAATAATTAAACGTTTCGGCACTTGCCTTCATCAGTACAAGACATACAAATAAGTATTAATCAAATTTACATAATATATATAGAGAGAGATCAATCCTACCTAAAAAATAGGAAACCGGACAGAAACAAGGTAAAGAAAAAAGAAGAATGAAAAGGAAGTGACTTGAGGTAAAATGTAAAAGCCCAATCAGGAAAAAAGACATCGCAGTTATGTAACATTGTGTATTTGGTTTATCCAGTATGAAGTTAACGTGCCAAATCTTGATATTAATTTATTCTCCATATGGATCCTATCCGTTGTGTTACTAGTATACAGTACACCAGTAACTGCAATGTCCAAAATGCCATCTTTGGTTGGTGCTATTGAAATATTTGGAGACCGGACAGAGAGCCTGTTTATTTATATTATAGAGGTGTTCTCTAAATCGGTCTCCAAGGCGACGACCTGTCTCTCCTATGCATAATTAACCACACTTTTTACAAAGGATGGTGTAAATCACTTTGCGACTTGTGCAGGTAAAACCATCCTTTATTTTAAATACTTTCAGAGGGAAAGTGATCTTATCAACTTGAATCACGTAGGGACATGTGTTACATCGGCTACGATTGCAACTTTTGGTGCCTTTATGTGCCTGAATAGACGGGAGGTGGCTTCTAACTAGCATGTCCCTAAGGCTCGTGTCCCTCCGGAAAGCGAAAAGAGGAGGTTTTCTGAAAACCTCATTGGTTACAGGGTCTGCCATGAGAATTGAGCGGTTTTTCAGAACCAGAGAACGAGCTTTAAGGTTATGGGGATGAAAAGTTAAAATAAATTTTGACCTATCACAAATGTACCGGAAGTCTAAAAGTAAAAAAAATGGCGGCCTAGAAATATAAACAAATCTCCGGACGATTACACGAACATTTTGGTTTTAAACTATTGACTGACGGGAATGTTGAAAATGTAGATAAAGTTTATTGTATACATTGTGAGAAATCGTTTGCCTACCATTGTTCTAACACTTCGCTACAGTATCAGAAACTTACGCTGAGACGGTCTACATCAGCCTCATCTACTTCGAAGCAGGGTACTTTGAGTCACTTTTGTCGTTCATCAGATACTTTACAGCGTGATATTCAAGTAGCTCTTGCAAATTGGATTGCTAGCAGTTGACCCTCTACAACGGTGGAAACTTAATGAATACCGATATCCGAAATTGTCATTCCTTGCCAAGACCATTTTGTGCATACCAGCTACCTCAGTTCCATGTGAACCATTGTTCAGCTCGGCTGGTTATATTGTCAATAAGACACGCTCATCACTTGAACCAAATAATGTCAACAAACTTGTCTGTTTGCGTAGTTGGTTAAAAGATGACATATAAAGGAGGCATTCCAGTGTTATTTCGATTTTCGACAAGTATGTTTAATAAAAGTTACTTATGACACTATAAATTTTAATTTTTGGATTTAATCGAAATTAACTATTAATTAATCGTTAATTTTTCAAAAGTTAACTATTAAATTTAAATTAATCGTTAACAGCCCTAATAATAACAGATCACTTGTTGATCCTTCATATTTCTGAATATTTCATAATTCGGTTGTGTCAATTTACTCCTTTAAAAAAAATATAAAAATAAAAACAACACAAATGTCATTTGTTAGTACCGGTAAGGGTAATTATTTACTCATCGACAAGCTGTTTTTGCTTTTATGAACATTGAAAAAGTGACATGTTCCATCTTTGACTCAGAAAGTCTCTGAAAGTGTCAGTAAATTACTAACAAAACATTTCTGATACTTTTCTACTTTATTGTTCACAAATAATATTTCACCCGGGATTCCTGATTAATACAACATAAGGTTTCGGTACGTCCGTAACATACAGTATACAATATAATGTATACTAAACGTATTTTTTCTTTGCTCTTCAGGAAAGCGTGTCTTCCAGTCAATTGTCACGAATAGTATTGGGCCTCGGGGTTGTGGTGTGTGAGGAGTCAGGGGCGGCTTCCCCCCAACCCCGAGGTCCCAGGTTACCCCATAAAAATCTGGTCACCGTAATTTAAAAAAAAAAAAAATGTTTACAGAGAAATGACTGTAACCAATTAGAAGTTTTGGGGCAATTTAATTTAAGTGCATTTTTAGAAAAGCCTGTCTTTTTTAAATATAAAAGTATTTTTCAAGTTCATTCTTAATGTTTTATTTTTACATAATTTACTAAAATAAAATCCTAGGACTGGGAGGGAAAGCAATGAAATTAAATAGGTCATGGTCATGGGTTTACTGTAAACTTTACTATATTGTATTAATTTATTCAATCCAGAAACCAATGCAGAAAAAAAAAAAAGATTTCGTTTCGATTCTTTAAAAAAAAAAAAAAAATAAGTGATGACACTGTTGAATTTAATTTTAACGATATCGAAGTAACGCATGTTTCATCCACACCCGATGCATACGGATACACCCGCCGTATTTATCACTGCTACTCGTGCTACTTCGACTTCAGCATGATGATTATGATTGATAAAAGTTTGGAAGTGGAACTATTATACCAAGAATAAGAGAGGCAGTGACTGCGGGAGTAGCTTTGTAATAATTGATTGCAATATTTTTTGGTCTTTTTAAACACCAATAATTAATTTTTAAATTTAGGTAGGCCTAGCCGACCCTACTAATAACTAGGTGGAGGTCTGTCTAAATCATAATCATAAATGAAAATATCACTAAATCATAAATGAAGTGTAGCCTAAACTTCAACTACATGAAAACTAGTAACTAAAAACGACAAACATGAAAAGGATTGAGTTATAAACATGTGTATAACTATAGATATAGACTAGAGTGAACTAAGTCGGTGGTTCTAAATTCTTAACTCATCTGATTTTTGTCATATGGCCATCAGTATCAGCCTCATAAACGTTAAAAAAAAGTGTTGTGGGGGGGGGGGGGGGCTCAGCATTTTACGTAGGGCCATAGGCGTAGGGGCAATGAATATTTTGAATAAAAGAATTTATGAAAATAAAATTAGCATTTGAAATAGTCAAAAAAAATAAGGTTTGGGGGGCGGGCAATGATGAAGATAATAACATGATTGCTAGTGGCCAGTGGTGCACGGCACAATTAGAATACAAACCACTCACTCCCCAAGTTAGGCACTCCAACTCAAATTTTAAAAAATTTCTGACACACTTAAAGAGCATATCATTGGAAAGAGCTGGCTTTAAGCTTTCGATTGACACCAAGATAATCTTCATATCATTTATAATTTATAGGAGAAAAGTTATGAATTTTTTAGTGATTTATTTTACCCCACTATTCTATCTAAGTTCTACAGTATAAGTATAATATGCTACCTTTCTAATGTTATTAATGACTTACATCTAGGCCTACATATCAAGTAATTACTAATTAGTTGTTAGTATTAGGACTTTTTTTGAGAAATAATTAGATACGAGAAAGATAAATCTTATTCATAAGTCTTAATAGTAACTTTGTACACAAACACTTTTAACCACTATGATCTCACAATGTAGTACCTGTAGTAGTTAGTTAAGATATACCCATACCATTCTTCTTATAGTTATAGTTATACCCTAAACATGATTTCTCATTTTCTTTAGGCCCACAATACAATAACATATGTGAATTAATGAATTTTGACATGACAAAGATTGAAATTCCAATTACAATTGTCAATTAAAACAATGCCAAGGACACCAAGCCAAGGGCCTCAAGGAGGAAGAAAACGACTTTTGGATATCCAAGACACTAAACTTGAAAAACTTAAAAAGTTGAAAGACCAGAGAGTTGCTAATAATGCTAATAACTCCATTAATGATATTAGTTCACTCGTGCAAGACAACCAAATGAAGAATGTGATATTGAAGGAAATGATAAAGAGACCACAACAAAATTATTGTGACTCTCTTATTACAATAACTACTAATAGTCTTAATAGTACTAAAAGTAAAAACATGGAACCAAAATGCCCAGAAGCAGATTTAAGCCTTGATTTTCTTGAAATGCCAAAAATTTGCAGAATGAACATAATTACCGCAGAAAACTTGAACTTGGAGTATACCAAATTTTACAGGGAAAATGAAGCTACCTCGTTGCTCTTGTTATGTGAAAGAGATATCACATATAATGTGGGAGATTTAGCCAAAATTCAAATGTTTGGGAAGTGGATTGATATTCCAAGGAAACAGGTGATGAATTTTTAAGCATTTGAGTAAATTATTAAATATATCTTATTAGTCTTAGGTAGGGTAATTAGTAAATATATCTTATTAAGCTCCTTTTTTTGTGTTGAAAATTGTATCATCTGGTAGCAAATATTTGCATATGACTTGACAGCTTTTTGGTGTCATTTTAATTTGCATACAGGTGGCATATGGAGATGAAGGATTGACTTACACTTTTTCTGGAAAAACATTACCTGCAAATCCATGGCCATCATTCCTGAATAAAGTCAGAAGACAGATAACACAGGCTACTGGTTTTACATTCAATTTTGTTCTAGTCAACAGGTACTTGTACCGTATGTAATACAACTTTTGTGTATGACCTCAGGCCCAGCCTTGGACTCCTAGATCATAATTTTAAATGAGGAGGACTTCAGAACCCAACTTGATCAGTGCTCATAAGTAATGGTAGGGCTTACATTCGTTAAGGATTCTGTAGGAAGAAAGGTTATTCTATAACTTATAAATGACCTGGGGTCTTACACTTAAAGTACTTTGGCTGTCTCCTATGGCTCAAATTCATTTGTGTTTCACATTGGACAACACTTTAAAAATGACATGCAAGTAAATTGTGGGCTTTCTGTCATCACATTTTGTTCTAAACAAGTACTCCGCAACATTATGTTGTCTTACATCACACCCAAGCACTCCCTAGAAATACTAGAATGTCGAGGCACATCACACTAAACTTTTAAATGATATTTACAACCTTTGAGCTTGTTTTTCAGAACATAGATGTTACATATGTAATTCAATACCTTATGAACCAATGTCATTTTTTAGTAGAATTTATTTTTTCTTAAATGAAGATCATGGAAAGTTGAAGTGCAATGAACATGATGAAAATTTAACATTCTTCTTCTTTAACTTTAAATGAAATTCAGAAAAAGATGGCATTTAACTTCTGTGAACTTAAATTTCAGCGTAATCATTAGATCTCCATTTCCGCTGCACACCTGGCACTATCTTGTTGCAGAGCTCTTTTCTAAACATGACTTTCTAATTTTAAAATCTCCATTCTTTCTAAAAATGTTAAATTCCTATCAATTCTTCAATAATAGGTACATTTCCTATAATTCTTCAAGAATATGTAAAAATGCAATTATGTTAACTGTTAACTCCAAGAAATATATTTTTTAATTTAATTTTTATACATAATTTATTGAATAGCTTAAGCTCACAAAATTTTAATATTTAATCATGTAATTATTGTTATCAGATACAAAGATGGTAATGATTACATGGGAGAGCATAAAGATGATGAAAAGGACCTCTGCTCTGGTTATCCTATTGCTTCTTTAACCTGTGGTCAGAAGAGAGATTTTGTATTTAAACATCAAGACAGCCGAGGGACAAAGGCCACCAGAAAAATTGATACAGTCTCTATTAAGTTAGAACATGGCTCTTTATTACTGATGAAACAGCCAACAAATTCATACTGGTATCATTCTTTGCCTCAACGTAAGAAAGCAATTGGTGTACGGGTGAACATGACTTTTAGAAAGATGGAGCCAAGAAAATGTAAACCTTTTAAAATTATAAAGACTGAATAATTTACTATGATCACCATTTGTATATTTTTGCAAAACTATATACTGGTAATTGTGTTTCGTGCAATTAAATATTAAGTGGTTCAATTACCCAGTGTGCATGTAAACAACTTGATTTACAGTAAATAAAGTAAATTACAGTAGATAGTATAAATGTTAAATAAAATATATTATTTACCCAAATAATTTATTGTGTATCAAAGGCACAGGAAAAAACAATGTGAATTTTTAAAAATCATGTTTATTCATGTAAATTAGTTTTAAAACTGGAGCAAAAACAACATGAGAAAACTGTATTAGTATAGTAATAGTCAAAGAAGTTAATAAAGTACCAATTTGCAGTATTCTGTCTTGAAAATTTTGGACATGACCATACACATTTTAAAGCACAAGGAGTATCACATGTGTACCTTATAACTATGATGAGCATTTCCTTTGAGCAGTGAAGCTGAGAATTTTTCCTACCAAATGCCACTGATTAGTAACAATCGCTGATACTTAAAACCTTACTCACTAAAGGGTGGAAGTGGAAGATATAATATATGTATAAAATCGAACTCAGTTTTTCATTTGTAGATTTGAACTTGGGGGCTAACTTTTGCATTAATAAATTTTTGTATATCACTTTTTGATATGATCAAGCTCATAAGTCATACTTAAAACAGATGGTTGAAGTCAAAATATACTTTTAACAAATATATAATAAAAGACTTTTAAAATACTGACATTGATGTACTTAAAAGAATGAACAGGCTACATGAGGCAATATATAATTAACGGTAAGCTTTGTTTACACATTTTTACACCCCCATCCTCATTAATTACACTCCCATCCTGTAATTAATGAATGGCCTCTAAGTCTAAGATTATTTTAATTCACGAAAATAAACAGTAAAGAGGATGTTCCCAAACTCAAACATCCCCCCCCCCCCCCCCCCCCCCCCCGCTGCTTGGTTTACATAATGGTATCAATTTGTTTTCAGTGCAAATTTCAGTAATAATAATAAAGAGGATTGGATAAAAAAAATTTGAAAACTCTACCCACTTTCATGAGTACTGGGTAACACATTTTTAATGTACAAGTTAAACTGTGTTATATTATATATATAGCACTATTACAAATAATGATAATAAGTGGGAGAGACTGCTATCAGGTTATGGTAGAAAGAAATGTTTGAAACAAGTTATAAGTTATGGTCAAACCTGTTGCATCCTTTTTTCAGGCTTTACCACACCTTGTTTGAAATGGTATTACAAATAATTACATATACACAATGCATGGATCCAAAAATGTACTTATGGTAACCTGCTACAAAAATTGTGAACACGAGTGACATCACCAAAAGGATATCATCAGTTACTTTTAAGTTTATCCAGGCTCAGATACATAAATTTGTTTTTTTAAAAAAAAAAGAAAAATATATCAGCCCTTTAATACAACTACAATATTTGTGGCTTGCACAAGATGACTGAAAACGGAACAGTGTCTTAATTATCAAGTAATAACTTTAACATTATTCGACAATACAAACAGACACTGCATCCTCTGTTTAGTTACTGGTAACTTAAATTTGAAGTTTATTTGAAGCTGAATAGTTTTAAAAAATTTCATTTTAACAAATCAGCAATCTAACATTAATTCTAAATCCAAATCCAACAACTTTTTCTCAAAATCTTGATCTGAGATTGTGACTCTTGTGGTTGACCCCGTACTAAGCTGTGATGCCTTTTTGTGCCTGCGCTGCAGCTTGCTAGCAGTCACACCAGCTTCAAACAAAAGGATTCTTTTAAATTTCTGCTTTGTGAATATTGACTGGTTATTGCTTGGATTTTCTTTGATGGTTTCCCATGTTTTGGGTTTGGGTAAAACAACATTTTTGTTTAAATACAGATCCTTAAGACCTGGACTGATGTCATCCTTAGATTTGTCTTTTGAGGGTTTTGAGGATGAAGCCATTCCGTCCAAGTGACCAGTATTTTGAGATGTGGTTGGGGTGAATGTTTCTGAAACTTTGTGTTTCCTTCTTGTTACTTTATTTTCTTGATGCCCTGATACTTGAGAAAAGTCCCAAGATTTTCTGTTTCTTAAAACTTTGGTATATGTTGGTACACTCTCCTCAGATGTGTCCATATCTTCCTTAGCTATTAGATCACAAAATGTGTCAATACCATCAATCTCTTGCATTACTACATCACCAACAGCATCTGTGTTTTGATCACCCCTAAATCCAGATAAATATTTCTCTTCACCTATTAAATGAGTTCCATTATTTAAGTTCACTTTACTGCCATCTTGAACTATTTCCAGGTCAGAAATTAAAGAGTTACTCACCATACAATCTGAAATAACATGTAGAGTTTTGTCATAATTCTGAGGAATAACATTATCATTATGAAAATTTAAGTCGTACATGATGTTTTCTGAGCAGGCTTTGAAAACATTGGTATACTGCCTCTTTTGATTTGTTCTAGCTTTCATTTCTTTGACCTTGTTACTCTTAGTTACATCATGGTTCTCATCCACAAAGAGACTATTAAAATTTTCAGTCATTTCTTCAACGGTAATTGTATCAGTCTCATTAGAAGTTTGTAACTCATTAGAAAACAAAGTTTGATATTTTTGCATGGGGGCGTCGATGGTTTCTTCACAAGGAACATTTTCTTTATTGCCTGTATTCAGGGGAATTGAATTTTCTGGATTAATTATGTTGCTTTCAGCACTGTGTTCAGGGGAGACAAATGTTATGCTTGATGACGAGTTTTGATTAGAAAGCTCCCCACTTTCAGATTGTGCTTCCAAAGAAGGTCTTGAAAGTGGCATCTCATAAAGCGTAAAATATCTGGAAGATCTTCGAAGAGATTTCAGTTTATCTTTTTTATTCTTTTGTTTTTCGGAATTCAGATCTGGCCCCATGCTCAAATTTTCATTGAATACTGGTAAATCAAAGCTCTTTAACAGCTCTTCTGTCATTTCAAAGTCAAAACTGCCATATGTCCCGGAGACATAACCATTATCTGAACCAGCTAAGGCACCATTCATTTGATTGTCATGTATTTCATCACAAGGTATTTGATTGTGATTGTCCACATTGCTTTTGACAGGAATGCTTTTTTCCCCAGCAACATCCACAACTGTTGTCTCGGATGTCATTGCAGCTGGTGAACTCAAATTACTGGAGGTTGATGTCAATTTTTCCATAGCAACATCAGTAATGGTAGCATTAAGAACCATAACTGCTGGCAAACTTTTTCTAAGAGATAACTGTTTTCTTTTCTTGGACTTCTCCACAGGTAGTATACTATGTTCAGAATTCACTTTACTGCAACATGTCAGTCCAGTATGTCTTTTAATGTCTGGAATTTCACTTTTTCTTCTCAACTTTTTGGGCAATATGGATTCGTCTCCGTCCTTTTTCGACTCAGATGTTATCTTTCTGTTTTTAACCATTCCAGTTTGCAGAGCTTGCAGTTTGGAAGACAACTGCTGAATGATGCTTTTCACATTTGTATCATTTACCAAGCCTGCGTGTTCAGCAGCTGTGTTATCTGTGATTGCAGTTTCTGATTGAGAATTTGATGGACGGCATAAATCAGCTGGAGGTCTGATTTTACCGGAGAAAGAATTCAGAGAAGTAGATGATGAAACCAAACTACTCCTGGAGAAAACAGTATCACGAGTTTTACTGCTGTTGGAATTTACAATAAGGCCTTTTGGTTTTTTTAAACTTCCTGGTATGGGAATATTAGTTGTTTGATTATTATATAATGTACAATTTTTATGCCCGTACAAAGGTCTCTTATCACTTTTCACCCTTTCCTTACTGGCTTTTATAGATGAAGGAGCAATTTTTGAAGCAGGACTTCTTGATAAACAAATTTGTGCACCATGCCCTCTATTATTGTTATGACTTTTTTTGGCCTTAGGTGATGTGGCTTTAGCTGAGCATCTTAATTTTTCAATAGATTTTCTTGATTTAAGTGCCTGAATCTCCAAGCCCATATCCATTTTCTCTGAAAACAACCCTTGGAATGAAAGATGTTTCATTTCCGTGTTTTCATTTTTGTCAACGAAGTCTTTAAATTCATTCATCTGATATGAAAGACTGCTTGTGTTTAAGGGAGATGCTGAAGAGGGAGATGGTGGCATGGCTTTAAAACTTCTGTCAGTTACAAATGATTCATTGCACTGATCAGTTGGGGATGTGCTGGAGATCTTATCTGTGTCAACTTGAGATTTTGCAACAATAGACTTTGATTCTGTGTTTAATTTTAATGGGTTGGAGTTTGAACTGTTAACACCAAGTTTTTCAATTGTATTTTCACCCAACCAAGCACTCCCATAAGGTGAATTAACAATATTTTCACGAAAAGTTCCATCCTCTGTAGAAGCATCCAGCAGTGCCCTTGCAGGGATAACATAAGATGATGAAGACCTCCTTAAGTTTCTAAGAGAACGTCTTCTGCATTTCTTTAGGGTTGTCTCCATTTTACAATGCCTGTTAGAAAGGACAAATAATGGTTAAAATACATGTAAAATGTGTATGCAAATAGTGCCACATTACTAATAGTTAAGAAATATAGGTCAGGTCCAATGTTCCCTTTAAGCTGCACGGCCGCGCAGCTACCTCACAGATGCCGCGCAGCAGTTTTGATCATCTGCGCAGCAAATTTTTATAAAAATACATTCAAACAGATACACTGCACTCTGCAAAGTAAAATTTTGCACACAACTTTATGATTTTGCTCACGAACCAGCAAACCTTAGAGGGAACATTGGTCAGGTCTAAAATATTTAAGGCTATGATTCAAAACTAACAATCTAAGAAGTCTAATATATTATTGCTAAGCCTGGTGTGAAATAAAATTAAAAATTTTAAAGTTAAGATTGATTGGAATAGCTGAAATGGACTGTCATTTTGGCTCTAATACCACTAGTACTCATTTACATTTAAGTTGACATTGATCACATACTGAGTCCGTACACAGTCATCTTACATTGTTCACTTGACAGTGAAACCCTCAGTTAACGTAGTTCAAGTGATTAACTTACTAGACCAGGTTTAACTTTGGTAAACTACAATATAGCCATAGGGCCACAATGGGCAATACAATGGCCACAGGACAAAAAAGTGTGACAGCCTGAAGCTTTCATTTTCACTACCCGTATTTTATTTTATTAATTTTTTAACACAAAATTGCTTTCTTACTTTTTATTAACTTGAAAGTCTATCACTTGACTATACAAGCTGATAAATCTGTGTGAAATAAGTAAATAGCTCTAGTTGTCTATCAAATTATTTAGATATGATTTTGTCTCTGATTTATATATATATGTAATCTACAGTATATATATCACAAAATGAGACTTTTGAAAAGTGGTGACCGACCTTTACATTCCATGTGAAAATCAACCACTTTCAAAAATGTGGTTGAATTTTATTACTGATATTGCTATTAAAAATCCCATTGTTTCTCCTTTAGCTGTGGTGATAGAATGACTATATTACATACATTTTTAACACCCATGCTTACGTACAAATCAGAATTGCCCCTCCCCCTTTTTCCAATTTATTTATACCGTACTTATACTTATAGGCCATTAGGACGTTTATTGCAATTCAATGAAGTCACTGTAAATTGTATTAAAAAAATATGTCACTTGTTTTCTTCACTGTCTGTTTGGCATGGAATAGAAAATGTAAAAAAATCACATATGACATCACACACCAAAATATACAAAGATGAGACAGTGGACTTAAAGTTGTCACTAGGCTTGCTTAATATTACTTATTACTAATACTTCTGTGATATCTAGTGAATTCACTTGTGAAAACACAACAAAATATTAGGACAATAATGAAACTTGGTGATATTTTTATAGATCTAAAAAATAATATTATTTATTTCCATTGTCCATTATACCAAGTTTATTTTTCAGTCTTAACTCTTTTGCTGCAGGATTTTTTTATTGACAAAATTTACATTTTTTTCAGAGCAAAAAAGAGTGAGAGGTTGGGTTTATTAAAAAATATTTAAAATATTATTGTTTGGTTTATAAGACTAAACTTGGTATCAAATGGACACTATCAATATCATAGTATATACTTTGAAAAAGACTTCAACCATACATTTTACATATTTATAAAATTTAAAGTATTTTAGATTAAAATTAGTGACAATATCCCAATGTAGGCCAGTAAGCTTCAAATAAAAAAGAGCAATACAACAAAACAATGTCATTAAAACATTATCCTTTAAATTGTTAAATCTAAAATGAAACTCTGTAATTTTAAATTGGATGCACTTAGAATGCCACATGTGAAAAATGTCATTATCTTAATAAAGTGGAAAATATTTGATGAACCAGCTTTAAAAAAAATCAGTTAAAGTCTATTGCCTTTAAAGCTAGGAATTTTTGACTTCTCACAAAATGTAATCCATTTTACCATACACCCATTTTTTTATTACCCCCTGGTACCAAAACAATCACAACTTGTTTTTATAATTCTATTAGTAGTAGCGCTTTCAGCTAAAGCAGCATAAGAGCGTGTGTCCCAACAGCAAATGGACATTGCAATATACACAATTTATAATTGTCTTCTCACCAAGTTAAGATGTAAGAAATTCTTCAAATTTTTGTCAAATGACTTCATAGTTGCTGCCCTAACAGACTTAGTACTAGTTATTTTTATTAACAGACTTTTATTAGTATAATCAGATGTACTGTCAGTAAAAGAATCATAATTAACTGACAAATTCTTAAAACCATTTATGGCTATATCTAAAAGACATGCTATAAATTTTACGTAGATACCGTGCTTCTTAATTTTTAATGAATAAAAAAAAAATGAAATCCCTTCGTTATTATGAACATGACTTACTGAGATAATCCTTTTGTTCATGTAAATTGATTTTCATTATTACTAATGCATAGTTGATGATTCCTGCAGATTTTTTACTTGTATAAATGTTCTTAAGAAGTTGGAAATTTTTAATTTTCGGAGCAAAAGTGACCATTTTTATAATTATTATTGAGCAGAATTTTGTTTCCTAAACCTTAGTATGTTGCTTTATTATTAAAAAGATTAGCATGTTCTTCAATGCTGTGTAAAATTTGTAAGGATATCTTACTTGGTTAATTTATTACGAAATTTTAAAAATCTATGAATTTCTTAGTTTTAGTGAACATGCCTTGCTGAAATAATTTCTGTAAAATAGTTGGTTGTTTTCACCTTTGCCTAATGATTTCAGATTGATGTGCTTTAAATAAACTTTAACTTGACTCCTGGATATTAAGAATAGCTTAATTAGTTAATTTTTTATGATTTTTTTAAAGTGAAGTAAAATTGACTTTTTGTCTCCCTTTTAATATTTTGACAAATTGAGCTTCGGCTCGTTTTTAAATGAATAAAAATTTTATTTACAATTTAGTGACAACCCTGAAAAAAATTGAGTTTGTTATATGTATAACTGGTTGTGTGTGCAAGAGATTTGAAAGTTCCAACATAGTTATTTTAGAAGATAGCGGGTGCCAAAACTACACTTTCCTGGCGTCTAAAAATTGACGCTGTTCCTGATTTTTAAAAAATTCATAACTTTCTAAATATTGGAGATACAGCATTAAAATTTGTGGTTCTGTTCTGATGAAGGGAAGCTCTATTTAAGGGAATAGTTCAATTTTATGTAATTTCATTATGAAATTTTCATTTAGAATACCTAATCATAGTCATAACTTATGATAAGTATCTAAGAAATAAGATTAAAATCAACAGCCCCATACCCCCACAGTACCAGACTCAAGAGTGTACCTAAAATAATTTCATGTCACTGGCCATTCAAAATTGATAAGTGATGGCATTGCTGAGTCTGAGTGTGGTGGTTTAGGGTCCAATGAGTAGACAGTGGCTTAATTTATGTGTTAAAAATAAATAAAACATTAAGTTTAAGTGACGGTTAAGTAAGGCTAACTAAGTTAAGTAAATAAAGGCAAGGAAAAAACCTTATTGAAAGTTACATCGACATAGATAGAGATAGTTAATTGAAAATTAAATAAATAGTTACAAAAACGACTTTGTTAAACTGTGTAGGTGTAGAGTCTGTAGACAGCAGAGAAGTGTAAGTGTAGGCACTGTAGTCTATACTATAGTACTGTAGTCTGTAACTGTAGTCGTCTGTAGTACACAAGTCGTTTAGTCGGTAGGTTTTGAAATTAGTCTTAATTAGACTTAAAATCAGACAACTATAACTAATAATATAGGGCCCATTAGTAGTATATAGTATAGTGTAAGCCTAAAAGGTTACTTAATAACGGTAATCCCTTATTTTGACGCAAAATTATATGCGTCAAAATAAGGGATTACCTTGTATGTTTACTGAAGTTAAATATCTTACTCTTACCCAATCTTCCCTTTCGAATTTTGCATCATTGTTCATTTTGACTTTAGCAACCAATGAAAAAGCAGAAAATGATTCTGTCCACAATGATATTACCGTCCAAGTTATTAGATCAATGCTATCGGTACTGATACTATTAAAATGATTTATTATTTTTAAATCTACTCGTGAGACGTCAATAGTTAAGATTATTAAGAACTAGTGCAGATAATCGTAATAAAATTCGTTTTTCTTTTTTAATTAGAGTATGTTTCCATCTTTTTTTGTAGCAGTCTCATGATCACGATCTGTCTACTTTTGCAAGGGTGTATTATTGAGTTTATTTTATACCAAGGTTGCCAACAACAAATAAAAATTGCAGACAAATATTCGAAATAGTTAGTAATCTTTACAATTTTTTATGGATAAATAAAGCTTTTATAGACACATTTTTAAAATAAACTTGTTGAAACCAGCTTCTTAAATTTAGTTTTCAAATAGGCCTATCTGTGAGGATTATAATTATGCTTCTTCTATGACTCCATGCCAAATATCCTTATGCATTGGCATAGTTGTTATATCACATTTCTCTTGCTGTGCTCTTGGATACTACATTGCTGCTAAGTGTTTATATTTTTATTTTATATTGTTTTTACTGTAGTTTGTTCGCTGAAGAGAGCGTCTTACAAACACTTTCGTTGTGTCCTTTTTCCAGGTTTTCCCTATTCCCATACTGTATTTCGATCATTTCCTTTTGCATTGGCCTAGGACAGGTAGGGTTAGTGTAGCCCGGGTTAAACCAAGATTTTAGAATAAAAAATTCAGCAGGTGGCATATAACGAAAAAAGTGGCCCACGCCCCTTTCCGTGTATGTTTCTTTTAGATATATTTGTAGCCTGTCACTATATGACGATCATGAGGCATAATATCCTATTTTATATAAAGTCATCGAATGGCATTCTCGTCATTTGCATTTCTATTGATTATGACCATACAAGTTAAACGTTACCATGAAAAAAAATCACACGCTGAGATTTCCCGTTTTGTTCCAAATCAAAAGATTTTTGTAAAATGTTAACTTTTTTAATGTTAAGGACATCCCAATCATCTTATGTGATTTTTAGATCGAGTTTACGGACTGACCGTAAATTTATGGATAGTTAACAATGTAATTTTAATAACTTTGTACCAATACGACCGGTCCTTACTTTTTCTTTTGAGAAGGTGGTGGTTTATCAAATCATCACTATTAAATAAATACAATTATACTAATGATAAAACATTTAAATTATAAGTTTGAAAACGCATTTTAAACTAAATTAATCTTTTGGATGGGACATTAAGTCAGGTAGTAGGCAATTCTGAATAGTATTCACTTCATTACTTTTCTAAATTTAAAATATATCAGTCACGATGCAGATCACTGTCATAAATGGAATTAGTGGACTTGGAGCTAGACAACTTTCCGCGAAATCAAATAAATCATGAAACAATAGTGCTTATGAGGCTTATGATTTTGGTTAAATTTACCTATCGTCTGGGTAGCATATTTGGCCCCGTCGCTTCTTTTCCTATTTACAAGATTTGACCTACATGCAAATTTCCTCTTTCGCTTTTTCAAAGAGAGCTTCCTGTTCCAAACATTGAGCTACGCTACTTTTACACTTACACGATTGAGATTTTCTCAAACATACGTTTTTATTTCTATTTTTAATTTTAGTATCTGTTATTCTTGTTTTGTATTGTCTGCTGAAGAAGGTATCGAGGTGTAACTTCCGTTTAATTGCGTCGTCTTTTCTTTTTCAAGCCTTAACATATCTTGTTCCACTATTTATTTACTTCACCTTTTGACCCAAAACATGTGTATAGAGGGCGTTGTACACAGTAAGCGGCTTCTGGCCTGATCAATCGTAAGATACTTACGAGAGGTATGAGCTTGTTTGTGCTTGAGGTGCAAGTTTCATAGCTTAACACTTACCATGGATCGTAGTGGCAATGGTAATACTTTTCGGAATCCGTTCCAACGCCCAAATGCACATTTAATGGCTGCATCCGGACAACAACATGCGACGCAATTAACATCATCAAAAACATTGAAGGGAATAATTGCAGGTAAGTGCCAACATTTAGTCTGCTAGTAATTTTAGTAAATAGGCAAGTATTACAAATAGGCTTATGTCTTATACTGTCTAGAGTACCAATAGCTTCTCTGGAGAGATATTGGTACTCTACTATTAGTAGTAGTAGTTTACTAGCAAAAACTAATAATAGTACTAATTAGTGACAGATTGATGTAGTGCAGTGTTGACAAAGTATTGTTGGGACTTTTTAAAAAAAATACATCACTAAAAATACTGAAATCACTCTTATTAAGTTAATTAAGTAGGTCTTTGTTTCCGACGTCTGGTCGATGTGCACTTCAAACTTTATTTCGTGTCTAGTATCATAAATTGACTCTAAATAGGATTTTCAATGACAATGCATGCTACACTTACACTTATTTTTATCTGTTTGTTTATATTTTATGTATCATGGCTTATGTTTTTATCGGATTATGTGCTGTTAATAAAGACATAAATTCTGCATTGTATTAAATTTAAAAAATAAATAGTATAAGTCATAATAAGTAAGTTAGTAAATAGCGATTCCTAGACGTTTAATTATTTTGTGTTATTATAGATTAGCAATTTACACAAAGAAATTTTTTAATTGTCCATAAATTATGCCTTTATTAGTTAATGAATGCTCAATTGTGTAAATAATACTCAGTAGGCCTATCTCCCACCAGAAAATCAATAACATTGAGGGATGTTTGTCACATGACCATGTTCCTAAAAAGAGATTTGCCAAAGCTTCTGTTGTCATCATCTTATCTTATAAATGATATATACCACTTTATTTAAATAACGTTCCCATAAACAAGATTTTTTTAAAAACGTTCATACTTTGAATATACCTAGATATTGTATTTCCATGTCGTCATTAAAATTAAACTATGTAGATTATATGGTAATGGTGTGAGTTTAAGCATATAAATTACTTTATAATTTTATAACTAGTCAACAACTGCAGTTTTTTAGTTACCATCATACAATCACATATTCATACAGTCTAAGGTTTGTATTCCCATGTCATTAAACTTAAACTGTATGTAGGTTACATGGGCACTGTGGCAAATAGTACGATGTCTAGAGGTCTGTCCCCTGCGTTATGGCCACAGAACAATTTGTAAGTGTCTAGAACACCTTTCTTTCTAGCTCCTACAGAGCTGATGTGTTGTAAGAATCAAATAACACAAAGCAGTGAAACAGTTCATATTCATGTATTAAATCAGGGGTCTCCAAACTACGGCCCTCGGGCCGGATCCGGCCCGCGAGGCCAGTTCAACCGGCCCGTCGACGGTACTTGAAATTTTGTTCTGGCTTGAAATTAGTACGTAATCATTATCCTGCCCACGCTCGTCATTTTTTTTTTTTTTTATCCGGCCCGCCGTGAAAAAAGTTTGGAGACCCCTGTATTAAATAATCATTAAAGGTATCAAAATTGCAATTTAAAGCTAAAATACTTTCAGGATTCATTACTGAGCCGAGGTGATGTCACTAGTACGAACTAGTAAAAATTGAATGAGGCATTATTCGCCCTCGTCATTCAAAGCGGGTTTTTATAGTTGCGGTTTTGGTTTGATTTGATTGGCTGGACTACCAATAGCTCTGTAGTAGCTATTGGTAGTTAAGCAATAGACACTTCCTTATTATATGACTATGCCCTTATTACTATTATTCATATTACCCTATTATACTATACTTATGCCATGCCATAAAATTATAAATTATAATTTACTATACTTGTACTGAACTGACATACACATACTACTTAGTTATAAGTTATAGTATAGTCATTGGCTAGGTCTAGGTAGGCCTATTCCATGTCCATAGTACCTACACGAAGCTATCATTATCATTTTCTTTCTTGTGATTACTTGAGGCAGGGAATAAAAATAAAGACAAAGAATTGCATGATTTATTATTATTAGAATTCATGAATCAAAGTCAAATGGGTAACATTTGTTTGATATATGTATAGAAATAGAATATGAATTACATTGCCTAAACCTGCAACATAATAATACTAACTTACTACTAACATTTATTTAAAGCTGTAATATTCAGAATCAGAAGCAAAAGACTCTCAAGACTCACAGTATACAGAAAAAACTAAGGGACCTTTATTTAAAAGAGTCAGTCTTTAATCATAATCTGTCATTAATTTCTGGACAGACATCCTCCTGCACCTGTATGTCACACTTTTGAAATTAAAAAAAAATCTTTAAGATATTTCATTGTAAAACTGTCATCATATTTATAAAAATGACATCTTGTGTCAAAATACATGCATCACAACAGAAAGTCAAACATAACCGTTAATTTCAGGATTTACATGTATGATAAAAAAACAACCACAACTGTCACACTCTCTTAGACCCCCTCTTTAGATCTGGAGCTTGATGTACTTTATGGACGGCACTTGCAAAAGGGTATGCGACTATTGCAGAAGAAAAGTGTTTCGTTTTTTTTCCAGTTTTGTTACTTTCAGTCACTTAAAAATTGGTATTTGATATGTCGTTTGTGAAGAAGATAGGCCAGATAGGTTCTGCTGTGAGAATGATGAAACTAAAGAGTCAAAGAGGAAAATTAATTATCATGTGTCTAGTTTTTATGAAATGTAAATATTTATTTATTCACATCTTAATTAGGGCGGAAAAAGAATAATCAGAATGTATCATTTCTCCAAAATGTCTAAGAGTATAATCATCATAATCAAGGATATATAATGCTTCATGTACAATAGTTACATTAACAGTATTCTTAGAATCAGGATACTGGGATGTCAGTGTGCTATTTAAAAGCTGTTGAAGCCAGGACTAGGAAGATGTGTTTAATGAGGCGTGTCAGGTGTCTGCTGCTAACAGCTGGATTGACGGTGGACTATGAATCCTTGTTTGCCCCACGTAGAGAGTGAACTTATATGACTTCCATGAAGAGGATGGTGGCCGTTCTAGAAAACTTACTTCCAACAAAATATAAAAAATACTAGTGTAATGTAAGGTGTATGGCTTTTCACTTGTATAGTTTTGTTCGAGCACTGACTGTGTTTCAAAAACTTTCAAGCTCAAGCGTGTGTGAGATTTTGTTACAATTCTGCTTTGAATTGCATCTCATGAGGCTGACAGTTGTATATAAAAGTAATCACTCCCAGTTTAACACACTGCAACACGTCTGTGTAGGACACACCCCCAGGTGAATCTTCGAGGTCATTATGCGAATGAATGCTGCTATGTGAAGGCAATCTTTTGAAAAAACACCGGTGGGATGGCGGGTCATGGTCCGTACAGTCCCATGGTCTGCTGGGTAAAATGGTTGTCAAGGTTGTGCAGCCGCGAAACGAAGTTGTAAACATGCGCACTGAGATAAACACATAAACCTAAACGGGTGATGATAGCAGAATGGATTCTCTTAGGGTCAGCGTTGTTTTAATAGCGACATCAATAGTGTTTGGGGATCAGTCTTTTAATATAGTAGTTAGGGTGCGTTTATGATTAGCGATGGCCCACACTGCAATTAAAGTTTATTATATTTCCATACTTCAGCACAACGCATACACTCCGTGAGATGTGCTATAATTAACGGTGTCGCGCCCTCAACAGGTGATCAGATTTGATTTTGCGATAGAGGATGTTCAGTAAAATATGTAAAGAAGTCATAATAATATGCTTTTCACTGCATACTTTTTTTGGCGGGGGGGGGGGGGGGGTGGAGGGGGGTTGGCGTCGTGGCCCGCCTCTGGTAACACTATCCTTAGCTACGCCACTATTTTAAATGAGCATGTCAACTTCGGGCGTGACACCACTGTAAGTAACCTGTACTAGACACATTCACACCATATTCTCCAGTGGAGTGTATCAGTCCTTGTAGTGTAACAATTATGTGACATGTCCCTGATCCCATAACTCAAGGATCCTCGAATAGTCGCATAACAGTCCCTGTTGTCCAATAGTACTGTTAACTTTGCCTGACCCATACCCCAGTGATCCTCAAATAGTCATGTAATTGAATAAAATACCAAATTTTTGTTTCGAACTGTAACGGTCTGTTTCTATGAAGTTAACGCTTTAATCTAAACCAGCGGTTCTCAACCTGCGGGTCGCGACCCCTTTGGGGGTCGATCGACCCTTACACGGGGGTCGCCTAAGACCATCCGAATCCCATATGGTGTACAGTTATAAAGTATCAACGAAAATAATTTTGTTTTTGGTGGTCGCCACAACATGAGGAACTGTATCAAAGGGTCGGGGCCTTAGGAAGGTTGAGAACCACTGATCTAAACGAATGTCATGGTGTTAATATGTGGCTCACACATTGCAAACATCTAATACAACTCAGCCAAAGTAGGACTAAGGAGTGTTTATCGAAATGCTTCATAACAGCTTATATAAGATCTATAACAAGTTGAAACATATGTTTTATTTTGGAGATTAAATATGTATGTATTCTGTTGTTTTTTTTGTCCTGTCGTTAAAATGTGTTGTGTGTGAATTGACGAACCTGCACACATAAGTAAACTATATCCAGTAGCCGTTTTATCAACATAAACCTTCATAAGAAGAACAGTAACATGTAACGGTAATCGATAGAACCCCTACGCTAGTAGTATGTGTCCATTATTTGCCTGTGTATTCTTTATGTCTTTAAACAGATGCTCACAGCGCGAATGTCTCGTGTTCTCTTAATAAATTTGATAA
This sequence comes from Omphiscola glabra, assembly GCA_964017045.1. Lineage (NCBI taxonomy): Eukaryota > Metazoa > Mollusca > Gastropoda > Lymnaeidae > Omphiscola > Omphiscola glabra. Next base: position 4,530,889 of record OZ024803.1, on the reverse strand, counting down.
CCACTCAGATAGGACGTCTGGGCTATTTGGTGACATCCGCGTTTTAATAGAGAATAATTTATGTTTAACGTGTAAGGTTTTAATTGTACGTACGTCAAATAGGTAGCATGTGGCGGGCGGAAGGGGAGGGGGCCGATGTCCATTATCCTTGTTTGCAGAGGGGATTGCCGTATGTTTCCTATACTTAGCTGATACACTCCCATTTCACTCTTTGTGGGGGCGGCTTCATTAACACATGTTTGAGTTGGAGGGTCTTGCGTTAATATATATATTAAAGCTCAATAAAATTGTGTACAGAAGAAGGGGAGGGGGGCGATGGAGAGGGGCTCACACTAAACATAAGGATCTAGTTCAGTATCCTGTTGACATCTCTTGTACATTTGGCAACAGGCATCAATATTACGCCTATACATAGTTGCTTTCTGGGGGGAAATTCTATTCACTAAAAAAATCAGTAGATTTGTGTCTTTGTCACACATAACGCGGTTGATGTTTTTATAGCCGATGCTATACAGCGTAGAAATAAAGGGGCGTTTCTCCCCGGGCAAACGTAGTTTTTATATGTATGTTTATGTTTTGTCGTTTTCGTGAGTGAGGGGTGGCACAAATCACGGTCTGCCCTGGGCGTCACAAAATATCGCCACATTATAGACTCTGTAGCGATATAATTTTATTTTAATTAAAAACAAACAACTCCGACCCAAGAGTAAACAACTGAAAGGGCATGGCCCGAAATGACGGTTTAGAAGGGTCACATCGACCTGACATCTACAAATATAGCAGGGGTCTGTGATCTCGTCACGTGACCGGGCAGTAAAGAATTACATGTTTCCTTTGGCCTGTTCTACAAAATCAATATGACCTCATCATTGGCGATAGCAGCCTGTTGGTGTAGGCTTGTAGCTAAAGAGGGGTGATTATACTTCGGCACTGAGAGATTGTTAACACAATTTGTATGGAAATAGGCTTTTTAGAACAGATGTTATAACCATGAGCTTATCTTCTTTTGCCTTAAAAATGGACCACTCCATACAAGGTACAAACGGGTCCACTGCATACAACGTACAAAGGTTGAAAACCGCTCTTTGGAGTTGGTCCACTTTGTTACTAAAACATATCCCGTGAAATGGTTAAGCTCAGTCATAGCGTAACTAATCTAGGGCTATACATCTAAAACATAACTCTTAAAAATTTCATCCATACGACAAAGCCCTGTAATTTATGACTTTATGCTAAGCCCTTTGCCGGCGCAATCCTGTATAATTCATGACTGTACACTGGTGTTGAAATTTGGTTATTGTTTCAGTTATGTTCAGGACACGAAGATATCCAATGACACATTAAAGGTGTCTCATCGTGTATGCTGCAGGCATCGCAAATTAACAGTTGCATTTAATCTTTTACTTCACATATTTCGTGTGCATGGGTCAGATTCCCAAAGTTCGTTGCGACACCAGCGGGAACACTTTTTCTTAATGTACTCAACACAATAAAGTAATGCTGCGATTTATTTGTATGATGTTTCTGGTTTGGCCAAATTGTGTCTCACTGTTTCACCCCCTGCCCAATTCAAGTTTACAGTTTAAACCGTTGTACATATTACTGCAGGGTGTTTGAGACATGTCATGCAATGTTCACGGTCATCTTTGGGGGCGGGTTGGGGTGGCTCGTGAGTTGATTGTATCAAGCAACCCAGCCCGGGGGGGGGAGGGGGGAAGGTGTTATCTTTGCTATTTAAATGTATGCTATAGCCTACTTAAACATGTTTTATTGTTGCCCCAGTTTCCAGCAGCAAGATGACCGGTGGCAAAGTGCTAAGGTCAGCAGGGTCGCTGAACTCTGTGTTCAGTTTGTTCACGCCGACAAACATGTTTACAAATGAAAGCAGCCAGTGTTTTGAGCCTCAGCTTAGATACATTTTAATGTGTGTAGCTGGAATGAAAGTTGGAAGTTTGGACTATGGTTCAAGCAGCTCTTCAGAAGTGGAATAAACAACGCTAAGATTTTGAGAGTGTTGAGCAGTGGAGGGGTGGGCTTGTAAACTTAAGCCTGCTGCTAAATATGAAATAATAGCTGGCTATTGGACTATTGGAATTTTGAACTGTCTGCCTCACCTTTTTTTTCCTTCCTCATTTATCCTTTGTAGAATTGGAATGTCATCTCAGCGGCTGTCACTTACTAAGTGATGAGCATTTAACAGATAGTAAAACACTGACTCTCAGTTACAAAAACTTCACAAAAATTAGTTGAAGCTTTTCTTGGGTGGCCTGCATCATGTGATCGTTTGCTCACTGTAAAGGGAACTAGTAGTCAAAACAGTTTTACACTTGGACTATTAATGGCCTCAATATATTTTTAAGTAGCATATATATGGAATGTTTTGCTCAAAATGATAAGACAATCATTATTTTTTCAGGTGCTGTCACTGGGGGGTTGGAGATTTGCATCACCTTCCCGACTGAGTATGTCAAAACACAGCTTCAGCTGGATGAAAAGTTGGGTTCACAGAAACGTTACAAGGGTCCCATCGACTGTGTCAAGGTCACCGTTAAAGAATATGGTGTCCGGGGCTTATACAGGGGTCTCAGTGTGTTGTTATACGGGTCGATACCAAAGTCTGCCGTCAGGTGAGTGCAATCCTGTTCTTTTGAGAAAAATCACAAACTTACGTGCAGAAGCAGGGCTTGATGACTGTAATATGTTACATAGTTTCATTTGATATATTCAGGATCATAAACCAAATGAGAATTTTTTCATGTGGATGAAAGCAGCATAAACTGGGATGATTTATAACAGGATACCATTTTTTTAAGAGGCACATGGAGGCCATAAGCGGTGGAGCTCAGGTTTATTGAGCACAAAGACTCCAGTAAGAGGCAGATAGAGGTACGGGTGGTGGAGCTCAGGTTTATTGTGCACAAAGACTCCAGTAAGAGGCAGATGGAGGTCAAGAGTGGTGGAGTTCCTGTTTATTGTTCACAAAGACTCCAGTAAGAGGCAGATGGAGGTCATGAGTGGTGGAGCTCAGGTTTATTGTGCACAAAGTGGTTGGGGATTATAAATGATAATTGAAATCATTATAAATTTTAATTATATGATGTTGTCTTTTATCTCATAAGTTGTTGTCTCTTATCTCATATGTTGTTGTCTTTTATCTCATAGGTTGTCATTTATCTCATAGGTTGTTGTCTTCTATCTCATAGGTTTGGTTCATTTGAAGAATTTAAAAAGCAAATGGTTGGTGCTAATGGTACATTGAATGGTCACCAGAGGTTATTATGTGGCTTAGGTAAGTTTGAAGAAATAAAAACACTGTTAAATATAGACTACCTGCTGAAATATTCATGTCAAATATTACTTACTGTTAAGTTTCTGGTAACTTTCTTTTCTCTTAAAATTTGCAGAAATGAACTTGTTCAAATAGTTTCTCTGTTTATAAATTATTTTAAATCCTGTTTATGTTATAGGATTTTGCTTTATAAAATACTGGAAAGTAAAAATTCCCTATTTTGTTGTTAATTTACTGTGCAGCATAGGGGACTTTAAACAGTCTGCAATAAAATTGATATGTTTAGTGGGGAATCTTAACCCTACCTGCCGGCATTACAGCCTGGTCCTGGAAACACTAGCGCACCTGTTGACAGAATTTCCCTCACTAGATGTTCCAGGGGAAGCCAGGGCGGTTGGAGAGCCCTACTGGAGGAAAATGTTGTGTGGCTCAGCTCAGCAGATGGAGCTGGTAGCCAATGTACTAGCAGGGGTCATAAGAGAGCAATCTCAGACCCTCACCAGAATATGTGTGTTAGTTAGTGGGGAATCTTAACATTCTCCAATCAAATTGATGTGCTGAGGGGGAGGGATCAAAATGTTGCTAATACCCAACCCAGACGGTATGACTTTATTAATTAAAAAAAAAAAAATTAGCCAATACTACAGTTCAGTAGGAATGTCTTCTTTGGCCCATCAAGGTATCTTGGTGCATTAGAATGATATTTATAACAGTTCTATAATTTTCATGATCACTAAAGTCTAAAAGTAAAAAAAAATAAAATAATAACTTTATTGATGAGCTGGAGAAGTTTAAATATTGTACTAGTTTAGAATCCACATCTGCTGTTTAGGGGCTGGTATCTCTGAGGCCATATTCGCTGTCACCCCCATGGAGACAATAAAGGTGAAGTTTATCAATGACCAGACATCACCAAAGCCACACTATAAAGGTTTCTTTCATGGAGTCAGATGCATCGTCAGGGAGCAAGGTAAAAAATGGGCTCATAGGTAGCTTATAAATGGATTTGCACAAAAAGCAACACAGGGGTAAAAGGCATAAAATTAAATATAGTTTGTTATAATTAATATAATGGTTTAAAAATTTCAACTCCGCTACGCTGTGTCTGTGCACACAAAAGTTTGGCCTTTTCTTTAGTTAAATTTAGGTACTCCAAACCAATTTTTCAAACTAAACCAATAACATTTTTGAGTGTTTAAGATGAAAGATCTAAGAATGTGGACATTAAATTTATGACTTTATGACCATTATTAAGAAAGTTATGCTATTTTTAAAAAAATTTCTCGAGTTACCTTTTATGAAATGACAAAGACCCATATTCATGAGTGATTATCTTAGAATATATGTCACCTGCACTCATTTCCTTTACAATACTTACACAATACTATACAGAGAACAAACTCAACTTTTTTCAAGAGTATGGGAAATCAAACTTTTGTAATTTATTGTTGTAAAGATGGCGTTTTGTAATATTTTCAAATTTTTCCAAGGGAGGCAAAAAATCACAAAAATTACCTATTTTTAAAAATTCACAAAAAATTATCTAATTTACTCCTAAACATCATTCATATATCAATTTAAAAGAGAATCAAAGATCTATGCAAGTATGCATACAAGAACTACTTAAGATAAATAAATATTTGCCAAAAAGCAAAATAGTCAAGGGGAGGTAATTTATTTTACACATTTTACAATTTTTTCAAAATATAAAAAAAAATAATAAATAACATCCTATATGTTTGAAATCACTTAGGAAGTGAAGATAATAGTAGTCTTCATATAAAATAAGCATACCTGACATTACAAAATACCATTGAATAATAAAAACAGTTGAAAACAGTAGAGTACCGGTACAAAAATGTTTGTAAAAAACAAAATTTCTTCGAAAGGTACAACACATAAAAGATAAAGAGAATCATAAATTCCAAAGCACACAACACAAAACATGATAATATATATTTTACAACTCTTCGATTTAACATTAGGAAACACACTCTGCGTAAAACAAATTCTTCCTTAGTAAAGTAAAAGAAATGCGCAAAATTGTCAGACTGGGTGGATATTATTAGTAAACATCACTAAAAAAAAAAATAAATGTACATATTAATATTAATTTCATTCTGAAAATGAATTGTGAGTAAATTAGATAAATGGATGATATCACCACTCAATTTTAAGTTATTAGATTTAGCAATGAGCTTCTGTAGAAGAGAGAAATAATATAAACTAAATGCAACGATTCAAAAAGTAATTCAATGGTCTCTTTGTATATTCTAAAAAACTAACTTTGTAAAAATCAATAACAAAGACATTTGGTACTCCATCTGACTGTACTGTTGACACTAAAGGTAGAAAGTTGATAGCTCTCTTTGCTACTCCAAAAGAAGATAGAGTGGAACTCATGAAATCCATTTCTAAAGTTTGGCCCAGGAAAACTGTTATGTCCGTAAACTTTATGGTCATTCAATTCCCCTAGAATTACAACCATGGGTATGACTTTAAATCCTTCTTTAATTTGAGCAAACCAGGATTCCAGCTAAAATAGGAATTAAAAAGGAAATGCATGAACACAATCACAAGATAGTTTTGAACAAGGATACTATTACTTTAAAATTAAATATAACTTGCAATTCATTTCAACAAAACTCACGACTAACAACTCACAAAACACCCCTCCCCCCAAACCACCACCAAACATTCAGGCCTCTAAATCTAGTTCACAACAGTAAGTAGGCCTACCTGCTCCCATGATTTGTCTACTCGTTGGTTTATTTTAATGTGTACAACTGAAGCAACAGTTTGTTGTCTATAATCAGACGAGGCAAAGGTCTTCCTTTTACACTAGCCAGGAATGTTTTTGTAAGGCATCATAATCACACTGTTCACCAGCTGTAGAAAATAGAGTATAAGTATAATGCACAGTTTACAATTACCTTAATTACAAAAAAAAAAAAAAAGTTTATTTTACTAACACCAATAGAAAAAGAAACACCATATTATTAAAGTGCTTGAATCGATCTTTTAAATGGTATAATTTTTATTAGTATGCATGTTGCAATTGTACGAAAATATTTTAATGGAAGTTGTGTAAAATGTCAAAAAAACACTGCTTCTCAGCGGTTTGGAGTACCTATTAAATTAGGCATTTTTTCACAAAGCTTATTTCCACAATAACAAGAGCCTAGATTAAATGTAAAAAATAATAGATTAATTTTAACATGAAATTTTACAAAAATGAGAATATTATTATCTTAGTTTTAAAATGTAATCAAGAGAAAATAAAAAATAAAAATTCTGCTGAAAAAATTGGATATTTCTAAAAATGAGATAAACCACCGTCCTATATTTAGTAAAATTGAAATACCTGTTTCATCGCAGGCCTCAGAGGATGTTACCAGGGATTGACGGCTACCATGATAAAACAAGGAAGCAATCAAGCCATCCGATTCTTCGTGATGGAGACATTGAAGGACTGGTACAGGGGGGATGATAAGCAGATGAAGGTGCCTACTCTGGTTACTGGACTTTTTGGTGCCATAGCTGGAACAGCATCGGTCTATGGAAACACACCAGTTGATGTGGTGAAGACCAGGATGCAGGTAAATTCAGCAATAAGAGCTGGCATTATTAAATTTCAAAATTAAGATGAGTTGTCAAGTTGTAATGACTTCTACTGAAACTTTAATTTATACTCACTTACATGAGCAGTGAGGTAAGAACTGTGATATGGGTTGATTTTTTTACTATCATGTACTACAATTTAAAAAAAAAAAAAGAATTTAATCATAATAATTTTCACCAAAATATATATAAATGTCATTGTGTATGTACAAAAAGAAAATCAAGATTCTGAAAGCTTGCTATGTAAACATGTCAGATAAATTCCTTTTTAATTTGATTATTCCAAAAAAGATGTTCAAGTTAGGTGTTTCCAAAATAAGGTACATAATTATATCCAGATTGGCTGACCAAAAAGATTAAGCACCTAATGGGGAGAGCTTTCTCAATTATACATATTTTGGCCAGTCACAGAACTTTGCAAAGAGTGTTTATAGCATTCATTTTTGTTTGTACCACAATGTATTCAAATATAATTTCCAGTGACATTGACTTTAAAATATCTCTTCAAATAACTGGTTAATTTCAGTATCATGATTATGCCTCACACTTGACATATCTTTTCCCATTAATGTTTTATCAATGTCATAATATTTTATCTCTCTCACAGGGTTTAGATGCACACAAATATAAAAATACATGGGACTGCGCCAAACAGATCTGGAAACATGAAGGGCCAAGAGCGTAAGTTCTTTGTGTTTTTTAAGCAATAAAACATGTAGTAGTGGACTTTGGCCCCCGCTGTTTGTGTGTCTGTCACATGCCAGCCAAGTGGTTTAATCACTAACTTCACCATTGTCCTGTCAACGTCGCTGCAACAAGGTGTATATTAAGATAAGACCAAACTTTTTTTTTTTTTTTTAAAGTTGACATATTTTTTGTATGACGAAAGATAACCAATTTAAATCACTCATTAACATAAACACTCACAAGATAATGTGAGTCTCGATCTAGATGTTCATAATTTAAATTTAAACAATGATTTAAATAATAAGTTAGTTATTTAAATTTGACAGTGTCTGATAACTGCCATCTGTACTAACATGTATATAATATTTCTATGATATTGTTGATTAACATAAAATATGTGAACTCTCTTTTTTTCTTGATATTGTCTTTGTTAACATGTCGCGGGTAAATAATAATATTATGGCAACATATTGAGAAGTTGTTAACTTTGTTTTGAAGATGTGATATAATTTATTTCTTGCATTTAAAATAAATATAATTTTATTTTTCAGTTTCTACAAAGGGACAGTACCTCGACTGAGCAGAGTAACTCTGGATGTCGCCATAACTTTTATGATCTATGATAACTTTATGCATTATTTCAATAAAGTTTGGAAGACGTAACCATCCTCAAATGAAAATATAATTTAACTTACATTTAAAAATAAATGATTCACTCATGCTCATTATAGACATAAAAAAATTATGGTCAGACATTCCCCAAGAGAGATTTTATTTGTTTGTCGTGGTTGACCACCACTAATGTAGCTGTGCACAAGTAGTAGCCATTAAAATGGTTTGACCAAAAAAACAAAAGCTATCTTGCCAGTATTAGATTGTGATGAAGTGTGACAGTATTTAATTTATTATTCCAATTCGCTGTCTTTAAAATAAAGTCATATGTTGGACAAGCACAATTTTCTTTTCTTCCCTTTTCAATGATTCTTTTTCTAACCTTGAAGTGAGTGACTCTCAGGGGATGCACTGGATTATTACAGATGAAGATTTATAAACTTACAAGATGAGGGAAGAACCAAACGATAAAGATATTTTGGTTGTCCAGTTTGTGTGTTGGGTTTTGATTTGACAATTGTGGGAGAATTACTTTTTGTAGTGATTGACGGAATAATTGCTTTATTGAATTACTTTCAAACACTTTATTTTGCCAAGTTACTCTTGGTTTAGTTGCAAGTTATTAATTGGACACCAGCCTTGGTAATTTGAAGAGATTGTATTTTTGATATTTTCTTCTTGCTGAATTTTTGGTGCTATAAAAAGGATTGTTTGTAATGGTTTTTGACACAAAAAATATTTTTAATTAAAATATAAATATAAAATGAAGGAATTCCTAGAAAATTCTACTACAATTCTTCCAAGAAATGTATCTTTTGTTTTCATCAGCCACCTGTACCTATATTATGAAAGAATTGTGATAAATTTATCTGGGTGAAACTTCCATTGAATAGTTGCATTTTTTCTGGTGAGAATGTCTGCTGGTAGCACTAATTGAAGTTCAAAGGTAGAATTTTTTTAACACATTTGAATCTTTTATTATTGACTTTGAAGCAATTTCTTTTGTCATTGTATGCAGATTAAACTTTTTTTTTGTTTTAGTCAAATATTGGGATCTAAACCCAAGTGTGTGCATTCTTTTCTTTCAATATAATTCAGTTAATTTGTGGTTAACTTTCTGGTTGTGATTCTACTTGCCATTACAGTTTTGTTGATAATGAAAATATATATAAAGTTTAGCTTGAATTTGTTGTATAGTGTTAGTATTGTTTTTACTGTCAACTGATTGGATCTGTTAAGGTAATAACTGCTTAGTCGTCCACTGAGCACCACAACTAATGGCACAGAAGGTCAAAGAAATAACCTATTCAAACATTTAAAGGTCGTCAATTCTTAGTCGCCAGTTTTTCGTGAGATTTTCATCCTATCAATATTCAATTGTTCTATATTTGTTGTCATAATCAGATTTTTCCAGATGATGCTTATTCAATGCTAAATTGGACATTTTCAACAATTTTTTTCCTGTTGCGAATCGTTGATAGCTAGCCACCATGTGTGTTACTACTGTTGTAGTTAGCTTGTAAGAGATGTTCATCTCACTGTCAATAAATATTGCTGCTCAAACATTAGTGTATAACAAACTGCCAATTCTTGTTTCCTGTAAAGACCACCATCATGTTTCTCATCCGCATAATCTACTGATCTGTATTATCAAATAAAACAATAAACATGTCTCTTAATACATGATAATTTACTAACTATTCATTTCATTAAGTAGGTTATTTTATCACTAAATATTCATTTCATTAAGTTGGTTATTTTATCACTAAATATTCATTCTCATAACTTGGTTATTTTTTTTATACACAACCTGTTAATTATTTTTGAGAGCTTATGGTCTCCATGTTGCTTCATCAATTTATTTTTTTTAAATCTGAAAGAAAGCTTTCGTATTGAAAGTATTTTGCACATTATATTAAGTGAATATGTCAAATTTCTGGGTTTTTTTACAAGCTATAGAAGTCAGTAATATATGTTGATGAATTGGCATCATTTTTTAAATTATGTTTTTCACCATGTAAAGCAGTGGTTTCAAACTTTATGTTATTTTGTATCAAATGTTTAAAACACATTCTTGGCATCCCCATCATTTACTAAAGGCACATATGCATTGATAAAGATTGACTAATGTTACAAACATGAGAATTGAATGGTTAAGGGGTCTCAATGGTTTTACATTTATGGTTTCACATTTAAGGTTTCACAATGAAAAGGAAAAATTTTCTTTAATCGTGTAGTTTTTTTTGGTACTATTACCAGCCCCATTTTTTCAAATAACAGAAAATTAAACTTCCAGAATAATGTGTTCAACAAAAAAAAAATGCTCAAATACAACAAAAATCCTCTTACATATTACTACTGAGCCTATAGATTTTTAATGCTTTAACCATTAACCTAACATGGCTTATGAAGGAATTTGAAGCAAATCTATACTTGTATACTATTTCAGTTCTTTTAACTTCTTTTAAAGCACTTATTTTATTTATATTTTATAAGAATGCTTACGTTTGACTAAATAAATCTATGACAATGTTTCTTTGCCAATATATTTCAGCACATTCATATAAAAGTACATCTGCTTGTATTGCTTCATTAACATTTGATGTTGTAGAAACATGAAATTTTACACATAAAAAATCTAAATTTTGCTGTTAAAGATTTGTTCCGCAGTTTAGATTTCCGGTCAGTTTTTGCTTTTATTTTTGTTATGCTTTTTATTTTATTTTTTCCACAAAAGATTTTAAAAGAATTGAATTTTAAAAAAATTCAGCACTTTATAATACACTATGTCCAAACTGCATCTCAGTCTCAGCATTTTATTTTGTCATTGATTTGTCTTGTCATGTTTATACAGAATTATTACATTCAACTTTGTTCATCTGTAGATTTCTATTTCTTCAGTTATGTTATATGCAATCCATGTTGATTGAAGCCAAGGTACTTTTTGTTCATTATTCCACCAATAAATTCAGGGGATAAATTCAGTGACATTCTTTATTGAATATATATTATATTTATTTCTTCTTTAGAAGTTCAATTATAGGCAAATAAAATATTTTATTAAAATATTTTACTTTCTCTGGAATTTTTTTTCCCCACCCTTTTCATTTATACTTTGATAGGGTAACAAAATGTTTTACTTATATATAAGTTTACTTTTTAAATACTATTTTTCAATGTGGATGGAAATTTAATCTCCGCTTAATATGTATCTATCAAAATAATTGAAAGCTTATTTTTTGGGACGGCTCATTAGGACTTGGTGCTACAGGACACTGCCAATAAACATTAAAGTTGAAAACATATTTGAATACGGTACAATAAATACTGATATTTTATTTGATTATTTTTAAGAACTAAATTGTTAGCAAATAAATTTGACTATGTGTGTCTAGTTAATCTGCTATATTAGTGATAATTACTGATTGGGGGGGGGGAATCTGTTAATGTTATATAGGAGTTCACAGGATAGACATCCATATAATTTCTTTTAGACTATCAAAATTAGACAAATGCTTCAGAGGTTCCCTGGTTGCCCGATTCTTTCGAGGTGCCATTGTTGACAGATGCATCAGTGGTGCCTTATTTGACCAATGCATCAATGGTGCCCTGGTTGACCAATGCATCAGTGGTGCCCTGGTTGACCAATGCATCAGTGGTGCCCTGGTTGACCAATGCATCAATGGTGCCCTGATTGACCAATGCATCAGTGGTGCCCTGTTTGACCAATGCATCAATGGTGCCCTGGTTGACCAATGCATCAGTGGTGACCTGGTTGACCAATGCATCTGTGGTGCACTGATTGACCATGGCAAAATCTCACATAATGTGATTGTATGAGAAATAACTATAAAATTATAGTTTTGAAATATCATTAGAAAAAAATGACTGTCTTTTATATATCAGGCACGACCCACAGGTTGACAACCGCTGCCCCGGCACTGCCGTGTGAGTATTTGTTATAGTGTATATAATGAATACAATTTGATTTATTTACTATTAAGTTACCGCATTACTAAATTAGGAGTTCGAGGGTAGACAGGTCTGTAATATATACAAGAAAATCTATATACAATAATTGAAAATTGTAAATTAAGGTGCATAGCAGCCAGGAGGTCTACGCACGTGTAAAGATCTATTACTTTAAATATTTATAATATTGAAATTTAAATTGTATTACACATCTCGCGTTCCATGTGTTTTATCAAACAAATTCAAGTACCGTCGGTGAGCCAGGTGAACTGGCCTCACGAGCTGGATCCGGCCCGCGGGCCGTAGTTTGGTGACCCCTGTTCTATAACAATGTCGTTATAATTGTTCTCTGCAGGGAGACAGACGAGAGCATGTGCGCACTTTTTTATTTCTTTTCCGGAGATGTATATTTTGGGCTGAACTACTGAACGAATTTAGACGTCAGAATCCCATTTGAATTACTGTTATTTTTCGTCCTCATGCGAAGATGACCAAGGCTATATTCAACGGTGAGTACGCAGGTGGCCCGCCAGTCCTATGTGTGCCTGGAAAGCTTTCCCGCACGTAGGACACAGGTTGTTGTGGGTCCTAGTAGGATTGGAGTCGATTCTGCTTTTCCTTGTCGTTCGCTTTATTTGTGCGAGAGCGCTGCTTTTATTCTCTGAGTATTGTGCTCCAGTAATGAGTCTTGAGTGTGGTCGAATGATGTTTTTTCGACTAAACTCTTTCATTTTCCAAAAATCGGTGGATATTCGTAATTACAGTTAAAACATAATAGAAAATTTCTCAAAATTGCGAATTCAAATGGGGATACGATTCAATAGGAGCAACTTCAAAGAGTTCTTTGTGCGTTAAAAAAATATTTTAACAGCACAAATCTGCTGCGATTAAAAACCAATTTAAACTGGTCCTCTTTAAAAATATTTTCGAACAAAGGACTTGCATTGCTGCAAGTCCCGAGATTGACTCGATAGACAATAATTGTTTTTAAAAGGTTTTTTTTTTTTGGCTATTGATAACAGTGTTCTGGTGGTTCTATTGAACAATGACTGCGCTGGACTAGTACCCGTTTGATTAGGCACCCGTTTGATTAGGCACCCGTTTGATTAGGCACCCGTTTGATTAGGCACCCGTTTGATTAGGCACCCGTTTGATTAGGCACCCGTTTGATTAGGCACCCGTTTGATTAGGCACCCGTTTGATTAGGCACCCGTTTGATTAGGCACCCGTTTGATTAGGCACCCGTTTGATTAGGCACCCGTTTGATTAGGCACCCGTTTGATTAGGCACCCGTTTGATTAGGCGTGTTACGGTGACTTAGGGAAGCTAAGAGCCGATCATCCATACTTTTTATTAACAGGTTTTTGATTCCAGATTCTGCTTTGCTATTGGATCTAGGATAGTATGGACTAGTTTGTACAGTGATATAAATCCCAGTCTCTGGCAATCTAGGATAGTATGGATTAGTTGTACACTGATCTAAATCCCAGTCTGTGCAAATTTTGCAAAGGTATCTGATAAGAATGGCGGGCCATTGGCATATTTTTATGTATAACAACTGGTTCTTTTGCATAGATAAGCTTTCAGAAACTGAACCGGAGCCAGTCTTCGCTTGGCGAAATCCTTGGATATCTGAAAATGAATATTTTTTTGTGTGGATAATGAAATTGATAAAATATTATGCGGCCTTTTATTTCTAATCTCGAAATCCTTAATGCTTATCTATATAATATATCTACTCCCCGAATCGAACTACTCTAAGGGTCAGTGACTTCATATTGAAGATAATCCTCGTTCAAGTGTTGAAGAGTTTATGGGTGTTGAAACATTTTGGCATCGATGAGCCGAATGGCTTTTGCTAGCGGATGGATTAGAAGGCACAGAAATGCTGATAGACTACTCCTATAGAGATCTATTTATCCACAGACATATAGATTAGAAGGCACAGAAATGCTGATAGACTACTCCTATAGAGATCTATGTATCCACAGACATGTTGATTAGAAGGCACAGAAATGCTGATAGACTACTCCTATAGAGATCTATGTATCCACAGACATGTTGATTGGAATTCACAAAAATGCTGATATACTACTCCTAATATAGAGATCTATGCATATAGGCCACAGGCTAGACCCGACTTGACCACAGCCCAGTGTTACACTGAAGTGCAGATATAAAAGGGCGATCGAGAAACTGTACTTAAAATCGCGTTTCCACCATTCCCGGTCATAAATGGATCAACTATTATTTTGTTCTACTTACCGAGGAGCAGTTAGTTGTAAATGTGGCATGCGATCAACTTGCTTCAGCTGCTCGGAGCGTACAGGGAGGAGCAGTTAGTTTTAAATAGGTCATGCGATCAGCTTGCTTGAGTTTCTCGGATCATACAGCGTGCACTGAAATTGGTTAAATTTACCGTTAAACTGAGTCAATGTTTAATAAGTGAAATGTTATGGTTTCGCTTTTATCTTACGCCAGACAATCTCATGTATTGAATTTAATTTCAAAATTATATAACCACTCAATTAGAGAGACTTTATAGGTGGAGCTAGGGGTTAATGACACACTTCAGGTGAAAATGTCATTAGCTCTCATTTTCCATAAGTTTATCTCCTTTGAAGACGTTGACATTAGCTCTGTGTTAGTGTTAGCCTATGTGTTAGCTCTGTGTTAGTGTTAGCCTATGGCAACAGTTGCAAACAGCACATAATTAAAGTGTAATCATAATTATTGATAAATTATGTCTTAGTCTCGCACATTCTTAAAGGAAAGCTTGCGGGCATTACTATTTTGAAACAATAATTTCATGAAATAATTTAGGATTATTACGATGTTGGAATATTTAATTGCACCCCTCAAGATAAATAGTAGAGAGTAATTTAATTGCTAGATTCTCTAAAGATTTTTGAAATTATTTCTTTTCTGCTCCAGATCATTCTGCATACACATTCTCTTAAAAAAAGATATAAAAAAACAATAAAATGTGTGACCTCTCTTTTTAAGTTTTACAGATTGTCACAAACAATAATTGTCTAGGTATGTATGCATGGCTGTAACTGTCTGTGCAATAGGTGCACAAAATAAAAATTCCCAGAAGATAGCACTTTTTTTGGTGCTTCTTTTGAAGTGCTTTACTTGAATACTTGATTTGTCAAGCAACTTTAGTAGATGGGAAGATAGGAAGTTCACACGTCACAACGGCCGCCGCCATTGTATTGAGGCTTATTTCTAGTCTGGACAGAAAAACTGGAGTGTTATTGGGACATTTTGAAAAAATAATATTTGAAGTTATTTAATATGGACAGACATCTGACGTGCAACGGTACACATAAAAAACAAAGTAAACCACTAGAAGAAAAATGAGGAAAGGTGCAGAGTAAGGAGAGTTCATGTCTTACACTGTAGGTTCAAATTACTTACGACAAAGTTTAACCGGTTCAATCCGACTGGTTGATTCAAAGAAAGAGTTGCGTTCCACCTTTATGGGGCATGTTTGGACCATAGTTTATATTTTATGTATTTCATACCGGGTAAAATTAGTAAAAAGCGCAAACTGGAATGGTATGGCCACGTGACAAGAAAACAAGGGCTCGCCAAAGAAATCATGCAGGGCACAACGAGAGGAGGGAGAAGGAGAGTTTATTAAAAACTTGTATTTGTGTGTAGTGGGATGGGAATGCCTTTTTTAGTTCATGTCACAGAAGCACAAATTACGTCACAGTATGGCTGGGTGCACCACACAGCATTAATTACGCCACAGTACGGCGTGGTGCCCCAGACAGCATAACTTGCACCCCAGTATGGCTGTGTGCCCCAAACAGCACGAATTACGCAACATGGTGGCTCGGCGTATCTGTTAAGTATAATTATCTCTCAAAGCTTAAATATCTTAAACACCGGGAATCGGTATATAGGTAGTTTTAAAACTAATTAAATAGTGTATTTAACCTTCTTCTAAAAACATTTTATGCAAGCGAAGTAAAGACGATATGTACATTTTTATGTGGATGGCTACATCTTTAAATCCGATGCTATCACAGTCGTGAAAGAGAAGTGTCAAATTATTTTAAAAATAATAAACACGTTATAACAGTTTAAGAAAACAGAATTCAAGAGCTTTGACAAACAATGATGTGCAAATTAGTTAATCGAAGTGGCTATAGGTACACGGTTACCAGAATTGAGAGGTTGGGATTAAAAAACGATTTAAATTATTATTGTTGGGTTTGTAAGACCAAATGAGGTATCAAATGAAAGATAATTGAATGTACTATACGTTTGAAATCTTAATTCTTTAGTTTTACTAAAATAAACTACCAAAAATGACATCCGAATAGCATTGAGCCTAATGGTAACCGGGTGCGAATGGTGGCGCTGCGTGTCCGGGTCCATTTGTAAAACAAGGAAAAGCAAATCTGATTAACTTTTTTTTATAAATATAAATTTCAAAAGCATGCAAAATTTTTATAGTTAGAGTTTGTGACCTCACAATAGTAGGTAGAAAATATCGGAAAATACATTCCATTAATATCCACGTAACATCAGGTCATATCTTCTAGTACAGTGGTTCTCAGTCTTCCTAATGATGCAACCCATTAAAACAGTTTCTCATGTTGTGGCGACCCCCAGACACAAAATTATTTTTGTTGCTACCCTGGTAAAGGGTCGTTCGACCCCTAAAGGGGTCGTGAACCACAGGTTGAAAACCACTGTTCTAGTACATTAAGAAAACGAAAAAATTCACAAAACATAATTGTTAAAAAAAAATTTTTTTTACTAAATAATATTTGCTCGTTAATTATTTAAAATGTATTACTTTAACTTTTCAGATTTCGATAGTTCATTTTACATTCAATAAAGTTTTCTTGAAAAAAACGTGTCATACTCTAATTATTACTCAAAAATCTGCGCACATGGCGTATATTAATGACACAAAATTTGCGCATGTAGTGGACATGACCAAGGATGATCCAATCAGTGAAGAGCAGCTAAAACTTGTGACGCTTGTCAACTATGCCGTCATAGCTGGCGCCATCAGCTTCATCGGGGTCCTCCTAAACCTAGCCAACGCTGCCGTGTTTGTTAAGCAAGGCTTCAAAGACACCATCAACATATCCCTCTTTGGGCTGACGGCAGCCGACACTGGAGGGCTGGTGAGTCTCATTTGGATGAGCTTGTGCTACAACCCGCTGGTGGTTGACGGGTTGCCGCATGTGGATTTCATCGGCATCCAGCACATCACCGCCGGTTGGCCGCACGTCTGCTTCACCCGTGTTTCCTGTTGGCTGACGGCTTTCATCACGTTCGAGAGATATTTGTGCATCGCGTTCCCTCTCAAGGTCAAGACCATTCTCACACCTAAAAGAACCGCCATCGTCGTCATCGCGATATTCACCATTATCATTTTATCCGTTGTTCCGGTTTACGTCGCCATCCACTTTGCCTCGTCTGTCAGCATTAGAAACAACAGCGATGTCATCAGCATAGCGTACATTCCTGGCGGCGCTGCTCTAGAAAATGCCTCCATCTACTGCAGCACGTTCTTCCAGCTGTCGTCCTTTGTATGCGTCATTGTGTGCACCGTGGGGTTAGTCTACAAAATCACGGAGAAATCAAAATGGCGCAGCGCCGCGTCTTCGGCATCCAAAAACGAATCCATCTCCAACAGAGACAAGAAAGTCGTCAAGATGGTCGTGGTGCTGTCTTTGGTGTTCATCGCCAGCTTCACCCCCGTCGTCCTCCATATGATCGCCATGCTGTGTGAGCCCGGATACATGGTAGGAGGACGCTATCAGAACCTGTTCCTTCTGTGTGGGACTTTCGTGTTCAACCTCCAGGCCGTCAACTCGGGCTCCAACATGTTTGTGTACCTCAAGATGAGCACCAATTTCAAGCTTGTTTTCCTTTCTCTATTTCAACTCAGGGGTCAGTCAGATCCACAAATAAGAAATTCATCTAATGGTGTGTAAATGTGTAAATTTGAATTCTATTTATCATGTTAAAAATAAGCTGGCCGAGGTACTAACAAAACAGACGAATTTTTTTGATGAGATGCACGTCTTAAAACGTTTAATATTCTTTGCTATGGGTGTGTCTCATACTCAATATTCAATACAATACTATTTAGTGTTAGAGTAGGTTCCTTAACGCTAGCCTGTGACTTTAAAAAAAAAAATTAGCAATCAACAGTTCAGTGTTATTTAATGCACGCGAGCCATCCAGTGTTGGCCAAACATATCCAGCCAAACATATCCAGGCAAACATATCCAGCCAAACATATCCAGCCAAACATATCCAGCCAAACATATCCAGCCAAACATATCCAGCCAAACATATCCAGCCAAACATATCCAGCCAAACATATCCAACAGCCTTCGACTAATTGTTTTAAAAAGTTTATTATTAAATATTCTTCTGCATGTTTTCAGTTCACAGCGCATCACTCAGTATAAATACAGGGCCATATCCCTCAGTATAAATACAGGGCCATATCCCTCAGTATAAATACAGGGCCATATCCCTCAGTATAAATACAGGGCTATATGCCTCAGTACAATTACAGGGCCATATCCCTCATTATGAATACAGGGCCAGGTCCCTCAGTATGAATACAGGGCCAGGTCCCTCAGTATAAATACAGGGCCAGGTCCCTCAGTATAAATACAGGGCCATATCCCTCAGTATAAATACAGGGCCATATCCCTCAGTATAAATACAGGGCCATATCCCTCAGTATAAATACAGGGCCATATCCCTCAGTATAAATACAGGGCCATATCCCTCAGTATAAATACAGGGCCATATCGCTCAGTATAAATACAGGGCCACATCCCTCAGTATAAATACAGGGCCATATCCCTCAGTATAAATACAGGGCCATATCCCTCAGTATAAAGACAGGGCCATATCCCTCAGTATAAATACAGGGCCATATCCCTCAGTATAAATACAGGGCCATATCCCTCAGTATAAATACAGGGCCATATACCTCAGTATAAATACAGGGCCATATCCCTCAGTATAAATACAGGGCCAGGTCCCTCAGTATAAATACAGGGCCATATCCCTCAGTATAAATACAGGGCCATATCCCTCAGTATAAATACAGGGCCAGGTCCCTCAGTATAAATACAGGGCCATATCCCTCAGTATAAATACAGGGCCAGATCCCTCAGTATAAATACAGGGCCAGGTCCCTCAGTATAAATACAGGGCCATATCCCTCAGTATAAATACTGGGCCATATCCCTCAGTATAAATACAGGGCCAAGTCCCTCAGTATAAATACAGGGCCAGATCCCTCAGTATAAAGACAGATTTCCCTATAGGCTAGTAAGCTTACGACAAGGGCCTCCTAAATCGAAGGGACCTAAAAATTTAAGAGGTCACATTTTATAGACTCCAGCGCTTAAAAATATATCACTATCAGTTACATTCACGTGACGTTACGCTATTGGTGAACGCCTATACTATAACTGACTCTAAAGGAGAACACGGGACAGGCGCATCTGCTTGGCTGACAGGCCACGAGAGGGTCATATGGGGGGGGGGGGCAGCCTAACTGGGGACAACGGGGATTACTTGTTGGCAGCTCAAGTGAGGAGGCCCTATGTGCTGCGACATAAGGACCTGAGAGGAAAGTATTCAGAGGACCGATCGAGCGAATGAAGAGTTATGAAGCCAACGAAAGAAAACAGTACTTGAATGGTCTATCGTAAATGATTCTTGAAATGTGGCAACTATAATAATAACGGACTGTGCAGTTTGTATGGGCGTGGCAACATTTATTGTGAGCAAGGGAGTGAGCGATGTACCCTAAATACTAGAGAACATCGCAATAATTACTTTAAATAAATAATTTTAAAATAAATATTGAAATTGAAATAAACCATTTACACAAATTAATCACAAATTGAGTAAATCATTGTGTACCCCACATTTGACATTTTTAAATAAGGGCCGCTTCCAGACGTACTGCTATATCAGGGTTATCCTATCAAAGACTCACCTCGCCGGCCTTTATTGTTCCACCGATCATTCCAGATATGACCGGACTCAACGAAGACCTACCATGTTCTACGAAAACAGGTTTGTTAAACTCACAGGAGTATAGATATTCTACCTCGATCTTACCCAAAAATACAGAGACCCATTAGTCGTTCTCAGTTTTTTTGGATGTGGGAAGGGGGCGTGGGGTGGCTGGCTACCCTCTGTTGTACTGCAAAACCTGGAATTCCCTAAAACGCCTGCACTTTTAACATTAATTTTATTTGATCGAATCTATCCATGGATGAGACCAAAGTCGGGGATAGTTTGATGTTATCCAAAGGGCCAAGAAACGATGATCCATTATGATTTATTTGGTTACCAAAAAGTATTTTCGTTTATGCATCTTCAGTCTGGGACCCATTTACCCAGAAGAACATCGGCAGGTTGGAGGCGGTCCAGCGACAGGCAGCACGCTTTGTCGCAAACAGCTACGGGAATACCTCTAGTGTTGGCAGCATGCTGGAAACACTGGGCTGGTCAACATTGGAGGAACGACGACGACTATCCAGGACCTCCATGAAGTATAAGATAAATAATGGGCTTGTCCACTGCTCCAGCATTAAACAGAAACTCGTCCCTCTCTTTCCTAGACAGCGACGAGGCCATGACAGGCAGTTCCGGCTCATACCAGCAAGAAGCTAGTACAGGAACCGCTCATTCCTGCCAAAGACAATCAGGGACTGGAACAAGCTTCCAAAAGGAACAGTTGAGGCGACAACACTTGACACATTTGCGTCTATTGCCTCAGGCCTTCCAACCCCCAGTGCATGATACCCTCACTAAGTATAATATAAGCTCTCGCAAAAAGTGAAATATCCTAGTCAACACCAGGAACAGAAACATTGAAAATCCCCTCTAAGTGCATAGGAGCTAGAATGATCAATAAAATTAATCGTAGGCCCTTAATATATAGAAGAAGAAGTGTGCCGCAGATCGCTTGCTTCATGAATCAGTGTGGTTCTATATCAATAATGAAACAGCGTGTTGTCAGAAGTTTTGCTACGAAACCGATGGTTGTGAGTATGCATGGTTATCGTTTGCAGTGTTTCTTTCAGACGATTTCCCCCAGGGGCATGAGGGATTTCAGAGGGGTGGACAGTGCCTCTGGCCAGAGGGGGACAGAGGTCCTCGGGCGCTAGCCTATTAGAGCCGCAAAAAGGGTATTTAATAGATGAAAATAATAGGATTCGGAATGGGCAGGGGGGGTGCGTAAAAATGAATCTTGTCCCCTGGCGCAAAACAGTTTAGCTACTCCTCTCCAGTGATGTAGAAAGAGTCGGATAGGATGGTCCGCCCATACGTCACTTTACCTTTAAATGAAGAGGCTGCATTTTTTGACAACTACAGAGTTTGCATCTTGAACGGAAGTGCAGCAAAAATATTGGCCCAACCAGTGTGGCACTAATACTAGCTACGCCAAGAGGCAATGTATCTATGGGCACACAAATTGGTGACCAGGGCCAGCTATACTGTCATTTTTTGGTGGAAAGTAGAGCTGAAATTGAGGGCACAGATGGCCCTTGAGTGAATGGGTTTTGGGGAGCCCCTCCTAGAAATTGTTTGATAATTTCAAAATCAAGATGTCCCTTTTTGAGTAGACCAGAATTCAATGTTTCTATTCGACTATTTGAAAGAAATTTTAAAGCTTTCAGGGGATACATTATGGCGCCCAGTGTCATACAGGTGTCTCTTTCATTGCGAGGGCGTCATTTCAGACTTTCGGGTGGGATGCGCCAAATTTAGCCATAATAACAATCAGGTAAATCTCTTCGTAATCCCCAAGTGATTATGAAGCTGATGACGTTGTTGGCGGTATGGTTATTGTTATTGGTAGTTTCGTTTCGGTTGCTGATGTTGTCGCAAGTGTTAGTAGTTTTTGATGCTATCACTGAGCATGTGGTGTTATTTTTGATGTTGGTGTTAATTTTTGTGGTGGGGTTAGTGGCAATGGGGCTTCTGTCCTTTTGCTTATGTATTTGGTGGTTGTATTCTTTGCGGTTCTGTTATGCATTGTATGTTAAAAGTAAAGACAATTGCTAAGATGGAATCCACAAGGTAAAAGGAAGAGCGGAGGACCAAAGAATACACGGAGACGCGAGCTAGAGGCAGACACACAAAGTATGGAATACACCTGGAACAAACATGTGTGGCTTCACAACTTTAATTTTGCTGAAGAAGTTTTTTTATAAGGAATTGAGAGTACTTGATTTTTGATAAGAAATGATTGAATAAATTAATTTCTTCAAAATAATGAAAAACAAAATTATTTGAGAATTTTTATTAAAAAATAGAACTTATTTCCTTTTTCAAAGGCTTTTATTGTGCCACGATCCAATTATTTTAGAATCTAAGATGATTTAAATAATGTTGTAGAGACTGTCTATCTACTTCTCGTACTGTTGAGATTAGGGACGATAACTTCGTTGAGGCGATCATCAGAGGGTGAGAATAAACACAAAACTTGTTTGAGACGGTCTCTTTATTTTCCCTCTAGACCAGGGGTCTCCAAACTTTTTTCACGGCGGGCCGGATAACAAAAAAAAAAAAAAAATTACGAGCTAGGGCCGGATAATGATTACGTACAATAATTTCAAGCCAGAACGAAATTTCAAGTACCGTCGGCGGGCCGGTTGAACTGGCCTCGCGGGCCGGATCCGGCCCGAGTGCCGTAGTTTGGAGACCCCTGCTCTAGACCATGCTGGCGGGCAGGCTTTACTTGTCTCCGCCACGTTGACAGTCTCTTCCTCGTGGGCGTATGGTCATCTTGGTTATTTGCACGTTTTTGTCATGTATTCATGTATTCTTATAGATATAATTTGATCAAATAATTTCAGCCATTAATTCATTGCCGTTGACAGTTTTCAATAATGTCGACATAATGCCGAACACACAAGTCATATTGGTCAAATTGGTTCTGCGCTTCAATTTGTCAAGATCTTTAGAGAATTGTTTTTATTTAGAAAATTACGAACTTAAGCAAGAATATATTATGGATGGCTGTCATGGATGGCTGTCATGCATGGCTGTCACGATGAACATTCCAAATAAATGTTTTCATTAACATTTAGAGAGAGAAGGGAGAGAGAGAGAGAAAAAGAGAGAGAAAAAAGAGAGGGAGAGAGAGAGAGAGAGAGAATGGGATGCAAAGAAAACATGCAGAAACTGAATGAGAGTGATTGTGTTTTTATTAGTTTGTATGTGCGCGCGTGTGTGTGTGTGAGAGAGAGAGAGAGAGAGAGAGAGATGGGAGGGAGAGTGTTATATATTTTATATGAGGTTAATTGAGATAGCGTGAGATTGACAATAAATCTGCACTGTCCTTTTAACTTCTGCTATTGCGTAGTCTTATTATTAAGCTTTCGTTCTTTTCTTCTTTCTCATCATTGAAAACAAGACCTCCCTGTATTTACTGCTCATCTTCAAATACACAAAAATATTGGAACTTGAGTTCAGCGCCTCCAAGTTAAAAGCGAATGTACTGCAGAATAAGAAGGTGTTCTGAAACTTGCGTCCCACCGTATACTCATACTCTATAAGCATGGCCATCATGTTCCCAACGACGGGGGTGAAGCTGACGATAAACACCACAGACAGCACCACGACCATCTTGACGACTTTCTTGTCTCTGTTGGAGATGGATTCGTTTTTGGACGCCGAAGATGCGGCGCTGCGCCATTTTGACTTCTCCGTGATTTTGTAGACCAACCCCACGGTACACACAATAACGCAGACAAAGGACGACAACTGGAAGAACGTGCCGCAGTAGATGGAGGCATTTTCTAGAGCAGCGCCGCCAGGAATGTACGCTATGCCAATGACCTCGATGTTGGTTCTGGCGCTGACAGACGAGGCAAAGTGGATGGCGACGTAGACCGGAACAACGGATACAATGATAATGGTGAATATCACGATGACGACAATGGCGGTTCTTTTAGGTGTGAGAATGGTCTTGACCTTTAGAGGGAACGCGATGCACAAATATCTCTCGAAAGTGATGAAAGCCGTCAGCCAACAGGAAACACGGGTGAAGCAGACGTGCGGCCAACCGGCGGTGATGTGCTGGATGCCGATGAAATCCACATGCGGCAACTCGTCAACCACCAGCGGGTTGTAGCACAAGCTCATCCAAATTAGGCTCACCAGTCCTCCGATGTCGGCTATAGACAGCCCAAGGAGCGTGATGTTGATGGGGTCTTTGAAGCCTTGTTTAAGGAACACCGCTATGTTAACTATGTTCAGGAATACGCCTACCACGCCAATGATCCCGACGATAATACCATAGTTTACGAACATACCAATCCGAAGTAGCTCGTCACTAACTAAATCAACTCCACGCGGGCCTTCTGGTAGCGATCTGGTCGTGTTTGCCATTGATGAATTGTCCGATTCTGAAGGCGACACTGTCTCAGGGCTCACCATTTTGAAAAAACACTATTTTCTTGCTTTGGTTGCTATTGGTCGAAATGTTTATTTTTGTGTTTTTATTTTGTGTCGTGTACTTGTAGGGTATGGCTGTGCTTTTGGTGATGCCAGGTGAAGATCTACTGAGGGTTTAGTTGGAGGTAAAGCTGGTGGCGTTGTTGGTGGAGTTGGTGGTATGGTTGTTATTTTTGGTAGTTTGTTGTTTTCGTTGCTGATGTTGTCGCAAATGGTGTTATTTTTTGGTGTTGTTGGTGAGCCTGTTGGTGATGTTATTTTTCGTGTTGGTGTTGCTTTTTTGTGGTTTTATTCGTGGTGATGGGATTGCTGTTATTTTTTGTTGTTGCTTGGTGGTTGTATTCGCTGTGGTCCTGTTATCTATTTGGTAAGCTCAAAAAACGCCAGCCATGCCATAAAATGTCAGACGTATATTGCTGAGCTTTCTGTGTTCAACTAGATACACCTGACAAGTAGGTGACACAAGTGGTCTCTAAGACTCTATCTTTCAACTTTTATTATCGTCATTGTTAACATGATAGAGAGTTCTCCTTTTCTTTTGTCATTTCCTTGAATTCAGTCCTAGAACTTGGAAAACAAAATTTTTTTTTCAAACATGAGCTCTTTATTTGTTCATAGACTTCTGAAACTTCTGAATATTTAATCGTCTTAATCAAAGACAAAATAATCCAGATGAGCTGAATTGATGAGCAACGTCTGCTGATTTGTGGATGACTATTGTCTGCTGATTTGTGGATGACTATTGTCTGCTGATTTGTGGATGACTATTGTCTGCTGATTTGGTGATGGCTATCGTCTGCTGATTTGTGGATGACTATTGTCTGCTGATTTGGTGATGACTATTGTCTGCTGATTTGGTGAGGACTATTGTCTGCTGATTTGGTGATGACTATTGTCTGCTGATTTGGTGATGACTATAGTCTGCTGATTTTATCTAAATACGCTCAAATTTCCTTTTACTGGCCAGACGACAAATGGCGGTGTGTGGGGTGGCAACAATTTTGCTATGAGATAAATTTATAAAGCAATAAATGATTTATTTCAAAGAAATGATCTCGTTCAATTCACTTTACGTGGGGAAATAAAAGAATATAGTCACAACGGATACGATGCAATGAGCTCCTAGTTTAAGAAATGCTTTATATTTTTTATCGCCAGATATGGACAGAAGCGATCAGGGACAGAAGTATTAGTTATATAGTCACCAGTTTAGAAACTCAATTCTGCCGTGGCGTTTAAACACCATCCATCAGCAATCCATAGCAATATTTACCGTAGACTACTCGACACATTAACCGTAGGTTGAGTGAACGTTCTTCTCGTGTCAACTGAAAGTGCAGAGTGAGTTTGAAACTTATATCACATTACAGGTAGAGGGGCGCAGTTCGTTGTAACGTGGCACAATGTTTTCCATTGTAATTTCTAATGTGTGCCTTTTTTGTTATCTCTTCTTATTTTAGCATTATGCTTGATGTTCAATGTAATACTAATATAATACTGTTATATATTATAACATAAGTAATATAGATTTTAGTGCCCGCAATACAAAATTATGTTTACAAATTGACAATTTTAGTACTTAAACACATGATCTATATTTATTGCATTTATGTTCTAATTCTGACCTTATTTTAGAGAATTTTAGAGAGAGCACGTGAATAGTAGGACATTAGCCAACTTTTATGAGTGGTCCGTTTGGTTTCTCTAGCGTAGAAAGGAGATTGGGGAAAAAATGGAACTATTATG
Source organism: Omphiscola glabra (assembly GCA_964017045.1). Taxonomy (NCBI): domain Eukaryota; kingdom Metazoa; phylum Mollusca; class Gastropoda; family Lymnaeidae; genus Omphiscola; species Omphiscola glabra. The sequence continues at coordinate 4,504,473 of OZ024803.1, read as the reverse complement.
GTGTTGCTTTCTTCATCTAAGTAAACATCTCATGGACATAATGAGTCATTTTCTTCTAATCGGAATCAGTCTTGTTTCTTGCCTTAACCACAACGCACATGAAACATTTTAAATTTACAATAATTAGGAAATCGATCTTTGAATTCGTGTGTGTGTGTGTGGGGGGGGGTCGATCTACAGGGAGTGTGTGAGAGGGACGGAGAGGGAGAGAGAGTGAGGAGAGAGAGACAAAGAGAGCGAGATTAAAGTAGGACGTGGACGTAGTAAAAAGTTCGTTCAAATGTAAATGTGTCGAATCAAACAATTAAAAATAAATTATAATGGCGAGTAAGTAACCAAAATTATGTTTAAGCACCAACCCACCCGTAGCCTGAAGATTAGATCAATGCGTTTAAACGCATCTCAAAGCTTAAATAATGTTTAAACGTTCACGCTAGATGGCTAAGATGCACTCGTCGACGTTACAGGGGCGTGTCCTTAATTCGTATGCACTTAGCGCCAAAGCGTTGCTTGGATTTAATTGCATTTAATCTCATTTCAGCCAATGAGACGAGTCTTCAAGCGTCACATCGCTCTTGTACTCTAACACGGCTGTACTGGAATCTATTTTTTAAATCTAAAATGCGGGTTAGTATGTATTATTTTAAGAGTTATGATAGTTGTACTTTATTCTATTTAAGAAAAAAAAAGAGTTTATCATAATGATATTGTTAGCATACCCTGACAAAGTCAAAATGATCAAGGGTAAGGTTCAAAGGAAAAAGTCTGTGAACTCACCTAAGATCCCCTCTTCCTAAATAAAGATGTATTTATTTGTAAGAAACAACACCAACAGCAAAACACAAAAACTCACCACCAACAACAACAAACAAACCAACAAGTACAGGAAAGCCTTTCGAGCCCAAGAGTCTTGTCTAACAATAGCCCTGACTATGCCTGGGTCATGGTACATATCCTGATTGGTCCAAACTCTCAGTTCATCCTTATACTCGCATACCTGTACTGATGCTCTCAGCGATTGTAGTTAAAAAATAAATAAATCAAATTGTTGTATAAAAGAATAATGTTAATATTGTCGGTAATTTAGGGTTAATAATTGCAATTCTTTACTATAATATTCAGCTTTGTGATGACCCCCCACCCCTCTTTTTTTATAGATGCTTGACGTCATTTACATACGTCCTTGATAACATCACTTTAATTAACGAAATATTTAATATCATAATTGAAATTGTTACTTTAACTTATTTTTTTAAACCTTTAAATAAATATCAATTACTATGGGACAAAGCAAGAGAATTCAATTGAAAGGGAGACAACTTTTTAGGATTTGTTTTTTAAAAAATAAAGGGTAACCGCTTGATATTTTTAAGTTATTTTTAAAAAAATTTGGAAAAAAACTATTTAAAAAAAATTATAACAAAAAAGATTTTTAAAAAATGCTTTTGTAAGAAATTTTATAATAAAATATTAATTAGCTTAGGAGCATTTTTAATAAAGGTTTTGACTATTTTAAATTGTAATGTGAAAAAAGAAGTTTAGTAAAATTATTTTTTTTTACTAGGATATATGACACGATGCTGCCATATTAATAATTGTAGGTCCTTTGCGATAATTTCTACCTGCTATTTTGAAAACTCATAATAATTCCTAACTTTAAAAAAAGTATCTGTGTAATGAAATTTACGTTTCTAACTTAATTAAGTTATGAGAAGCATTTACCTGCTATATATTATTTATACACCTACTTTACTTCCCTTCACCCCCTCTTCTTCTTATGCCTTTTTACCCCGTCTGGGGCATAGGCCGTCCACAAGAATTTTCCACTCATCCCGGTCCTGTGTTTTCCTTTCCAATTGCTTCCAGGTGTATCCCATATTTTGCGTGTCTGTCTCTAGCTCGCGTCTCCATGTATTCTTAGGTCTTCCTCTCTTTCTTTTTCCCTGTGGGTTCCATGTTAGACATTGTCTGGTGGTGCTATCTGGGGGTTTTCTCAGAGTATGCCCAATCCACCTCCATCTTTTCTTTATGATGTCTTCATCAATGGGCACCTGGTATGTGCTTTCTAATAGATCTTTGTTGGTGATGGTATTTGGCCATTTGATGTTAAGGATCTTTCTAAGGCATGTGTTTATGAATGTCTGCACTTTCTGTGTAATGCTCGCTGATGTTTTCCACGTTTCTGCTCCATAAAGTAGGACTGTTTTGACATTTGTGTTAAAGATTCTGAATTTGGTTTGAAGTTTCAGCTGCTTCGACTCCCATATTTTCTTTAATAACACAAATGCTGATCTAGCTTTTCCAATTCTAGACCTCACGTCTGCGTCGGATCCGCCGTTTGTGTCTATGGTGCTGACTAAGTAATTGAAGGACTCCACTTCTTTCAGTGCCTTTCCTTCCAGACAGATATGATCTTGGTTGCATGAGTTTACCTTCATGATTTTCGTCTTGATTTTATTTATATTAAGTCCGAGCTGTGATGAAAAGGTGGCTACATCTTTTGTTTTTTCCTGCATTTGTTGCTGGTTGTGGGACAGAAGTGCAATGTCATCTGCAAAGTCTAGGTCATTCAGTTGTTCCCAGAGTGTCCACTGTATCCCATTCCTTTTTTTGTCTGTGGATTTTTTCATTATCCAGTCAATGGCAAGGATGAATAGAAATGGGGACAAGAGGCATCCTTGTCTGACTCCTGTTTCGACTGTAAAGGCATCTGTGAGTCTACCTTCGTGGACCACCTTGCATGTCATTTCTTCATAAGAGCTCTGAATGATCCTGACTAATTTCCCTGGTACTCCATAGTGCCGAAGAAGTTTCCACAATGTTTGTCGGCCCAGGCTATCAAAGGCCTTTTCGTAGTCTATAAAATTTATGTATAAAGGGGAGTTCCATTCGATGGATTGTTCTTCAATGATTCTCAGTGCTGCAATTTGATCTGTGCATGATCTGTTTTGGCGGAATCCAGCCTGTTGATCTCGTAGCTGCATGTCGACCTGGTCTTTCATTCTATTCAAAATAATTCTGTTAAAGACCTTACATGGTACGGACAGCAGTGTGATTCCTCTGTAATTTGCACAATTGCTGAGATCCCCTTTCTCAGGTATCTTGATGAGGTATCCTTCTTTCCAATCTTTTGGAACTCTCTCTTCCTCCCATATCTTTTCAAACAGAGGGTGCAGCATGTTGACTATTGTATTTATATCAGCTCTCATCATCTCTGCTGGGATGTTGTCCGGTCCCGGTGTTTTCCTTAATTTGAGCTGCTTGATGGCCAAAGCTATTTCTTCCCTATTTGGGGCGCTTTCTTCTATTTCACACCCCTAAACAAACTTTTTTCCTTTTAAACACGACCTAAAATTACCCAAATCTTAATAATCGCTAACTATATCGCTTTTGCCACTAAAGAAGTTAATTGATGGACGATTTCTACGCTAGAGAAATACTTTAGATTTTCTCCATTTTCGTTCCCTTGAGCTAAACTTTTTTTCTCTAAAAATTGTGAAAAAATATATTCTTAAATTTACAACAAAAACTCTATATATGATATAAATATATTTCATGTTAATGGAATTCAATATATTGATATCTTAATAAAAAAAATTAAACAAACTTTTGCCTTGTTTTTTAAATGGTACATTATCAGAAAATCGTAAAACAAAGAATTCTTTTATCTAATGAAGAATCTCGCAACCGTTTTTCAAGTCTTTAACAGACTTGAATGTCTTTTTTAAAAGTTGTTTTTCTCATAAAATACACACACACATTTTACTTTTAACAAAGTTAAAAAAAAAAAAATTATCATTCTTTTAAAAGAAATTATTAACATATCTCCATTTGTCAAACTTAAATTTTCAAGCGTGGAAAATGTTTGGGTTTTTGATATTCATGGATACCGGTATACTTATATCAATGTACCCACGTTTTGTTAACACCTTTGATTTCCTTAATTTTATATTTTTATTCGTAAAATAGAATGTATCATCTCTTTTTTCACAAATTTAATACCATGGGATTTAAAGTTATTGTCCTCCACGTAAAAATGTATACATCCTATTTCCTACATCTGATATGTATGTAGCCAAGAAAGTTAATTATTTATCAAATTCATTCCTTTATATTTAGACGTATCTTGTGCTGCCTAGTGCAAAATGTCCTCCCCTCACCCCCCCCCCCCCAAGTTTATATAAAATTAATAAAATCTTCTTTGGTTTTTTCTTATTTGGATAAGTTATACATGGATCAGTGAATGATATATGGCTATGTAGTTTCACTGAACTGATTGACTTAAACGGCATTTTGTTAATCGAAGTATATTTAAGGGTTACGTTTTTATTACGTTATAAATTTAATAAAAGTATATTTTTGGAATTTACAAAAGTAAAAACTTATTAAATTTTTAAAATACAAAGCTAAAAATTGCGTGTGTTTAATTAACAATTTAAAAAGCAATCAATTATATTTATAAATTTTACCTTTAAGAATGGAAAATACATTATCAGTTTTGTAACGCTCGTTTATTAAATCAAGGAAACTTAAGAGTTTTGGCTAAAATATGCGATTTGCGCTATGGCGTCATTTGTGTGTTTATTTAGAACAAATGAACTTTAAGTTTATTTCGCAATATGAATAACGCACTAAAAACGCACTAGAAACAACTGATGTTTGGGTTTTCCCCATAAATGGGATTACGGTGTAATTCTTTGATCAACATTTTTTTTTTTTTTAAATATTTTTTATGACTTTCAATCGCATATAAAATGCTTAAGATGGTTCCTTAGTTGTTACTTTAAATGTATTTGTAATTTATAATTATAATACTTAAACTTTTACCATGATTATTTTTAAGAATCCGAACATATTTAAATCTATTCGGTTCTTTGACGTTATAGTCAGGCTAGCTCATTCTTTTAAATATTGTGAATCCAACTGAATTAAAATGTATTATTCTTCAAAGTTTCTATAATTCGCTCTGTTCTGATTCAGAAGTCCATAGACTTGTTGCTCTGTTCTGATTCAGAAGTCCATAGACTTGTTGCTCTGTTCTGATTCAGAAGTACATAGACTTGTTGCTCTGTTCTGATTCAGAAGTCCATAGACTTGTTGCTCTGTTCTGATTCAGACTCACGGGGCCGCATAATTCAAGAGGCTGTCCTGTATTCCTGTTTTGAAAAAATGCAGGGAATGTTTTCCCATGCGTACCCGCAGGCCCCAAGCCCTGGCCCCTTATCTGGAAGAGAATGGGTACACTTTCTTTGTAATGGTTATGACCAGTGGCGTAGCGAGCTTAACTCGCGCCCGGGGCACAATACCTTTTTAGCGCCCCAATACCTTTTTAGCGCCCCCCCCCCTATTCGAAAACCATACAATATTATAATAAAATATACCATTTGGCGCCCCTTTGTGAGTAGCGCCCGGGGCATGATGCCCCCCCCCCTCACTACGCCACTGGTTATGACCTAATTAACATCAAAGAGTGGACGGGTCTAAGACTAGTCGCTGCTATGCGTAGTGCAGAAGACAGAGAGGAATGGAGAAGGATCGTTTTCATGTCAGATGTTGCGCCCCAACGGTCCAAGGACTAAGGGACATGATGATGATGAACACAAGATTCAATAAAAAAAAGGGCCTACGTGTTTAAGTCGCATTGACCGTGGCGTGATCAAATGCCCGAGAACAAGGGCCGTCGTGGAGCCCGCACTCTTGTGTGCGTGTAAGTGTCTTAGAATTCGTCGACTTGTTCTCAGGGCTAAGCAGCGTCGTCGTGTGGACCCTGCAACCCCTGTGGCTTCGGGGGGCCTCGGATATTTAATAAGGAGCCCAACGTTGTGATATAGAAAACAATAAAGCTACAGAGCTGGCACAAAACCGATAATAGTAGCAGGGGGTCTCAAAAAGTTAACTGACGGCCTTGTATCAAGGTCCACACTGGTAATGAGTGCCGGCCTTAGAAATAATGTTTGTGCTATAGCCAAGCTCAGAACGAGCATATCTTGATGATGTCATTATTTCATTTAATAAGCGTTCCTTTCCTTTTTTTGAAGTTAACACCAATCATCCATTAATCAAACCAAATATAATTTAATTTTGTATCTGGGGAAATGAAACAGAGATCTTATTTGCATTTTAGTCATAGTCCTTACGGTAAGGTCATTACTTAAGTATGACAGGAGTTAGTGTAATAAAAGCATTTTCGGTTACTTCCCTTTCTATGCGGTTACTTCCCTTTCTCATCGGTTTCTATTCCTTTTAATATTGAATGAAATCGTGGATTTTTAAAACGTTTCATATCTTGCGTGCAGATTTTTAGTTTAAGATTAAGGGTAGATTCTTCCCAGGCCAATTTGACTCTTAAATAATATTACCGAAACAATTTTTTAAAGTACAAAATTTAAATAAATTTTCAATTAAAAAAAAATATTTGCTAAATAAATAAACATAAAATACTCAATTGAATCAATAACTTTAATATTATTAAAGGTTAAATGTAGGAATCAAAACTTTAAAAAATACAACTCTGGGAAATTGGTGGGAGCGTTGGGGTGGTGGTTTGGGGGGGGGGGGAGGAAACAGTTAAGACTACAATAACCATGCACATGCGATATTAGTTTCTAAACATTTTTTTTAATAAGTTACATAGGACAAATTATATTTAAAAAGAAATCAAATTATTAACGATATTTATTAACATTATTAAAAACAAAAATCTCACAACAGTTGATTTATTACAGGGTTGGCCAACCCAAAAGGATTCGTGGGCCACCTTGTTAGCGAGAAAAGCAATAAGTGGCTGCATGTCAATTCTCCGTATATTAAAAACCCACAAAATGCTGAATATAAATATTTATCTCTTCCTAATGTACATATTGAAATGCTAAATAACCAATCGGAATAATAACTAATGTTCTATCTTTTGAAATAATTTCAATCACTTATCTTTTGAAAATTGGTTTCTTTGTTAGGTGAACGAAGAAAGAAATAAGTTTATTGTGATAAATCATGTATCCGTGGATGGCAATATTTGACGTTGGCCACGCCTGGTTTATTACATGTTTTGTACATGCGTTGCACTGAATAGAAGCGAGTTTATTGAAGAAAAAAATATCAAAGAAAACATAAACCAAGTGTAATCACAGTTATAGATTTGAGATCTATCTCTTTTCCTACATACATTTCAAATAAACAAGAATTTCCGTTTTTTTATTAAACTGAGGTGGACATGTTAAATGAATAGTTTGGCTTAAGTGGTTCAGCTGTTGGTCAACTCAGACTTTTGTGAATATATCTACTTAAGGGCCAACAGTTTAGTCGAAGATATTTTTCCTGAAGCTTACATTATTGATTAATCAGCCATATGAAACTACAGTGGAACACAGTTAACGAGCCTTGTTATAACATGAATTTTGATATAATGCGCTCGTGGCACAGCTCCAAAATTTTTGTATATTTATCAGCACAGGAATTTTTTTTTTAATGCTAAGACAAGAGTAAAGATAAAATATATATTCTCCTACAAAACAAATCATTAATCCAATGAAACTATTTGAACCTCAACACCATATAACTGACTAGCCAGCTGAGTTCATAGGCTATTTATTAAAATGAAATCACCTGCTTGGTTTTAAAGTCATATGCATGGAATATTCTACAAGCCTGCATTAACGCTATCTGTTTTTATGGAAATTATTGCATTATAGCGAGGTTTTGTCAGTGTGTGTGCACTTTTGCTGTCAGTGTTTTATTATGAAACACTATACAGGAATCAGTGGTGCCATGATGGGATTTTATTTTAAGATAACACATTTTATATGGTCGTGGTTTACTAGTTTATACTAGATCATTGTGCTGAAAGTCAAGTTTCATTTGACTGTATCAAGTTTCATTTGACTGTATAAAGTTTCATTTGACTGTATCAAGTTTCATTTGACTGTATCAAGTTTCATTTGACTGTATAAGACTTATGCAGCTCTCGTGAAGTACAAAATTCCCTTGATTAATGAGCTTATCAATCTGAACGTTTGAAAGTAGATTCTTCTATGAAAAATGTTTAGCTAAATACAATAGTGGAATTCTCATATGTTAAACTGAGCACTAGTTAAGAGTGTGATCTGTATTGGCAGTTGGTGGACGAGATAGGACAAGAAAACAGTTTATAAATAAAATAGCATGTAACAGCAGAGACAATCAAAATATTTATTTCACTTCACGTTTTATAACCAAGATGGAGAATTAATGACATGGAAAAAGAAAACGATGATAAATTTCAACAGAGAGTTACGCTAACACATAATGTTATTTTATTCATCAAAAGTGCTAGTGTCAGTGTACATCTGAAGTGAAAGCTTACAAACTTCTAGAAAGGGCCAGATTGGAGTTATTAGAACTTTAGTTTTAAAGTAACTGAAAGAGGCTATCAATAAAATTATTTAGATATAATTGCTTTAACAAACACATTATAAATTGTGTGAAATAAAAGGTTTGTCGCTATTTCACTTTGGTAAATTAATTTATTGATGTAAATAATTTTTTTTTAAAAGTATAATGTTAAAGCTTAATTTACAAGAGTATAACAAAAAAATTCTGTGAAATTATTATATAATTAGATTAACAAAATTGTCAAAAAGGAAAATTTCAAAAACAAGATCTATCTTTTAGTTTTGCCCTTTTAGTGTACCTGATATTGTGGTACAGCAGGTAAAATACCTTTAGGTCATTGTTATTCTTCAGAGACTAAATCATCAGCAATTCTAAGTTAACACTGACACAAGAAGGCGGCACAACAAGCAGACCAAGAGATGGCTAAAAATAAAACATAACAAAAGAATGAAACAACGGAGTATTTACATCACAGGTGATTTCAAAAAATTCAAAAATAAATAAAAGCTTAGATAAGATGAATTGAAACTCAAGCTCAAAGGCACACAGTTTTACATTATGCAAGTAAATTAACCAAAAATCCATAACAAAATAAAATGTATTACTTTACTTTAAAGTTGTTATGCTGCATTCTTGGAAAGTCTGTTTTTGTTTGTTTGAGAGAATGGCCATTCAATCACTACATTTCCTATTAGTCAGTCAGAGCTCTTAAAATAAATCCGGGGATATTTCGGAACGCTAATAATTTATATAAAAATATAAATTTTTGTTAACTAGCTTGATTTAAAGTAATGATTTAAGGAAATGAAGCAGTACAAATCATATTACAATTGTCCCAGCATTTTGACTGAATAATGATACAGGAAATTGTGATTGACAAATTAAGCATTACAGACTCCAAACAACAAAGGTAAAACAAGGCAGGTGTTCAGATGACATCCAGAAACTAAGACAACACATTAAACCTCTTGACATTTATTAATTGATTGTAATAAACTGGTGCAATAAAAAAAAACAAACAACAATGTTTATCCAGTTGATACAAATGCATGTGTGTACAAAATAAAACAAAAAGAGTATTTGATCTTTACCATCTAAATTTCTATTTCAGAAATCTTTAATAACATAATGTACGAATAGCTTCTAATAGACAAAATGAGTTAAGTCATAAAACAAAAAGTGACGCATGCCCATGAAGTGTTGATACCAAGGTACTTGTTACATGTTATAAAATATTCTTATAAAAAAACAAGACTACTTCAACTTTAAAAAAAAATCGTTACATCTCACAGGAGAGAGCACTATAAAAATTATTTACAACTTGATTGCGACTCTTTGAATTAAAAGCTGCCATTAAATTTTCATTTTGAAACGAAACATACGCATGACTTAAGTTTTAAAAAACATTGATAAAAAAATTAACATATATTTTACCATTTTAAAAAAAGCTGCTTGTCTTAGTTTGAAATCTACATCCAAAAATTCATAGGAGTTAAGTCCCTTGATTTAAGTAAAGGCTAATGATGATTTTGAAATCAATATTTATTTATTTTCAACTTCTAATTCTAAATGATCATTTTCAATTTTAAAAACAAAATTTTTCCAAAGTAATTACATGTCTCTGAGGTATGAACATTTATTATTTAAGCAATATGTGCAACTTGACGGACAGGAATGACAATTTTTCTCTGAATTATAAAATTAACATTTTTTATTTTAAAAAAATGACTATGGACTTTGAATAAAATGACAAAAATATCATGAACAAATTTACTTTGTGAGAAAGCAAAAGCTTTACAAGTGGACTCCTGAGCACTGACCAAAAATGTATTGTATTTTCAAACACAAGAATGACTATGGCCCAACAGTTGTCTGTGTTCTAGATATGAACAACAAAAACAGTCCATTCTACATAACTCAGTTCAAGTAAGGCATTATAAAGTTATAAAATATTTGCTTAAGATAGGATCTTTCCATGTTTTGATCCTTTGAAAAAACAGGAAAACACAAAGTTTCTAACACAACATTTCCCTAAGATTTGATAAAGATCATCAAATAAATTACAGTTAATTGTAGCAACTAAAATATGAATGCAGTCTCTCCAGAATATTGTGTACTCACAAACTGCCCGGGGTAAATTCTGAATACTTCACAAAGAATATCTTTATGCCGCAAGGAATTCAATTTGCCAATGATATAGCTAGCTATCAAGCTAAATTCATGCAGGTTCATGCAGAAGGTATATGTAATTGTTGGATAGGGAATATTTATTTTTTTTGGGTAAAATAGTATCTTCAATTTGAGCACACATAAACAAAAATAAAGTTTTAAAAATTCACAACATTTTGGATGAGCAATTTGAACAAACATAATCTCATAAAAATTTTCTTGATTCAGAAAACCTGAGAACAATACAAGTAAAATCTAATGTTTGTATATTTAAAAAATCAACAGTTCAAAAGTTCAGTAGTCAGTCATTTAAAAAAAAAAAGAAGCTTCTTCTGAGCTTGAAAAATCAAAATTCTATGAACACTTCTATAACGAAAAAAGATCACTCCTAGATTTTAATTTTAAACAAATTTGAAAACATTCAAAAAATAATATTCCAGGTCTTCTATTCTGATGGGCAGTGTCTTGTTTCTTTATAAATTGTAATTATTACACTGACGCATCTTTTTTTACTGACAGCCAACACACAATGTTGACATTGGGCTTCAATCATAGAAAAAAATGTATCAACAATAACTTTATAAACAGATATACATCATTATAATATAAATAACAACATAATAAATAATAAACTTTAAAAAATGTAATAATACCTGCACACTCTAAACACATAACAAGGAGTATGATAGTCACATTTAATTTACAACATTAATTTTACAATTATTTCAAATATGATTACATGGGATGAGGTTTACAGAATCCATGCAGGAGAGTCGCAGCTATGGAAATGTCAGAGTACTATCAGATACCATGGACATAAAGCGGGGCTGCCAAATTCAACCAACTAGGCCACCATAAGATAATAGGCAAACCATTAGAAAATTTGCCACCATAAGATAATAATTTTGGTGGCCAACATGAAGTAATTTTTTGTTCCAAATGATACAGCAGCCATGTAGCATCTTTAAATTGTTTTCCAGTTGTAATAAATCTTACTTCAGCATTACATATAGTAAAAGAGCCAACTTGTTCGGTTAAAGAGTAAATAGTTTAATTACGTAGCAGTTCTTTTAAAATTGCACACAAACTTTTGTTAGTAATACACATTAATACTGTTTTAAATTTTTTTTTATCATTATAATATATAATATTTTATCACTTCCTTTAAGAATTAATTTGAAATTCAAGACAATTTATACAACCCCTTCCTAATATGGCCCCTATCTGTCCACAATCTGTAATTTTGATATCCAAGGTTTATAGAATAAGACAAGCGAATATCAATCACAATTTTTAAAAAAAACATGTAAATGTTTAAAAGTGTAAGAGTTCTATTATACAGAATAGATGATGAAAGGACCAGTCATTTATATCAATATAAAGTGATAAATGAAAACTGTAAATGCAAAAGAAGCGACTAACAAAAATAATATTCACCTTTTTAGTTTTGAAGCATCATTGAAATTTTTTAAAAGCCCATAAATTTCTTAAGAAAATATGACAGTGGCTGACTTCATTCTTTTTAGCTCTCTCTTGTCCTGGGGACAGCTAGATTAGCCATCATAACTTTTAGTGAACCATTTAGCAAGATTAGCCATCATAACATTAGGCGAGCTAGTCAAGAAATGAGCTCTGAATCCCTTTGGTGACTCTCCATCAAGAGAGTTACAGCTGTATACTTGACAGCGACCAACACTTGTATCACAAACATCACATTTATGGTTTCCTAATGCCCTTAAAAAAATAATTACCCTTTGCTTTAAAAAAAACTGTCTCATTATGTGGCAAATGTATGTTTCAACATAACTTAAATCTAAAATAAACATGAATGAACAATATGAAGAATATCATTACATATGAACAAAAGATGCTTTGCTGCTGGAGTCTAATCAAACATATTTTAGAAATGAAATATAACGGCAAAAGAAAGAAATAGTGATTGACATTCAACATATCTGTTGGATGTAAACAATATTTTCAATAGCCCTTATTGTCAAGGCATCATTAAAGTTCTAAGATTTTAGAAGCCTGTACTCTGATTTTAGCCAAAGTTATATATATATATTCCTGGGTCAGAGGTGGGTAACATTAAGCATATAATTACAAATATCGAGTTTCACAAAGAAATAATTCAAGACAATTCATTTAAGTAAAAAACATATGAGGGAGGCAAATTTAATGAGGGAGGAAAGTTTAAAGTCATATAAAAATATGAAGATATAGGCAAAAATTAAGCTTTATTCAAACACTGACTGTAGAAGATGGAAAACAAATAGCATAAACAATAGAATTCTTTAGCTTCGTCTACATGTCAATAGTTATATTGATTTAGATAAACTTCTACAGAGAGACAGAAGTAAAAAAGTTATGAAAAATTTAGTTTACAGACATGATTTTGTTTCAGAATAAAAAATACAATTTAATGACAATTTGTTATGGAATTCAAATGTTTAAAACAAAAATTGCATTTGAAAATAATAAATCTTGGTTTTATATATGCCATGATTTCATTGTGACTACTTGTTTTGTCTCACCTACAATAACTATTATGTTTCTAGGACAGGGACTGCCCAATCATAAGTGAGGACAAAAAGGCAATGACTGGTTGATCTGACGCTGTTCCCTTTAACTAACCTGAGCTCCTGGGATTTTACCCAGCACCTGGACAAGATGTAAACAAAAAAGTTGAGTTAAAGCAAAAGGTGTATCTGGATACGAAGCAGTGGTTTAAAATGGTATGTTCAAACTAAGACCTAAATTAAAATAAATTCCTTGGTAAACTTGCATAATAATTCTCAAAAATATATAACAACCATAACATTGATCTTAAGTACAGACAATTTCTAGGATATACAAGTATTATTTTTATGAGACGCTATTTCTATGGCAAATATAAAGGAACATTAATGTATTTAACTATCTGTTATCAACAGGGAAAGGATGCGTTACCAAATACTTGTTGATTAACATTTCTGACATGACACTATTCACTGGATTCTCAGATTAAAACATTCACTGGATTCTCAGATTAAAGTATCGAATGGATTCTCAGATTAAAATATTCACTGGATTTTCAGATTAAAATATTCACTGGATTCTCAGATTAAAATATTCACTGATTCATGAGAATGTATAAAATTGCAATGAAAACATAGAGGGCATCGAAGTTAATCCATTTAGGATGAAATATTTGACATTATTTATATAAATATGATGTCGATGCTTTTCATGATAATCATCTATATATGTGAACAGGATCATTACAATAACAAAATATTCTTTATTGTCCTGCATTTTAAAAAGAGGTGAATGTCTGAAAGTAGGATATGGCGGATAATTTACTTTAAAATTCATTGAATAGAAGTGGTGTATGTTGCATTTCCTTTCTTGGTTGAATCCATGCCGACTTAGAGCGCAGGATGTCCAAAATGTTTAAGAGTCGAGCCACTGACCTTTGATAAGTCCACACCGGTGAGAGCTTGCACAGCTGGTGGGAGGTGACTGATCAACCTGCTAACTTCACCTGTGACACGGTCATCACCCAGCAGGACTATCTCATCAGTCTTTGACAATGGAGCAGACACTTCAGCTGCAATCTACAAAAACAGACAGACAAGTGACACCAAGAAGGATTTTAGTTTGTGACTTAAGTTTGTTCAATTCTATTAAGACATAAAAAGTAAATTAAAAAATGTTGTAAACTTCATAATAGACTTTAAATCATATTTCTGTCCCAAGTATGTCTGGAAATTCATAACAAAATAGTAAAGCTTTTTCTGTTTGATCAAAATATGAAACCAACCTTTGGCAAAGTCTCCATGACCAGATGTAGCATGGCAGCATCTCCATACTGTTTGTAGGCAGCAGCCTTCAACCTCATCCTTTCTGCTTCTGCCTTGCCCACAGCCTCTATGGCCGCAGCCTCAGATGCACCAAGCAGCCTGATCTTTTCTGCCTCAGCACGTGCCGCCTCAACGGTCTGAGTTCTGAAATGGTCATCAAAGTCAAGCGGCATAAATGTTGGAGTAACCAAAAAACACAGAGACACAATCAAACTTGAATGCGGCTTGACAAACAAAAATCATTCAGATCTTGTTTGATTGCAAGTGTTAATACATCAGCAGTCCAATTAAGTTCTCAATTTAATTGACAGATATGTGCACCAAGTGTACAATAGCATTGGTTCCGTTTGCACCAACCTCTGGCCTTCTGCGATCTGCCCCATCTTGTAAGCCTGGGCTTCCGCTGGACGCTTGACCGTCGCTATCAACTCTTTCTCCTTTCTAATAATTTCCTTCTCCTCAACATCGATTTGCTTCCTACGCTCAACGACCTCAATCTCCATTTCTTCACTGCGAATCTTCTGCTTCTCCTTTGCTGCTTGAAGTTCATAGGCCAGCTCAGCTTCAGCTTTCTGAGAATCAAACAAAAAAAAATAATATTTGACTCGTAACTATTCAATTGTATGTGAAATAATTTTTGGACAGACTTTAATTTATCAACTACCACAAATTTAAATTAAACTTGCACTGCTATAATTAAAATTCGACTAAAAAAAATCCCCAGTTTAGTTAGGTTAATTGATTGAACAAAATTGCTGTGTTGTAAACAAAAATCGATTGGTCCAAATATAATAATTGATGAGTACTTTTATAGGGCTTGTGCCCATGCTGGTATATAATGAAAATGTAGGATGCATCAAAAGACCTTGAAAATGCACTGGCTTTATTTGAAATTGTCAGAACTCTTGATTAACAACACAACCAATTTGAGTCTAAACTTTTAACTTTTTTAGAATTTTAAAATTAACATAATTAAAAAAAAAAACACTTTTTTCTCAGTGCTTCAGTGCTATAACATTTTTCTATTTTCATTGTCAACTGTTACGTTACCACCCTGCTTTCCATTTAAAATGCTTTTTTTTAAACTTTGTTTATTCTATCGTCCTTACAGATAATTTGAAAATTAAGTTTAAGAAATATGTTAAATAATGTGGTCATGGTCAAGATCAAAGTATGACTAATTAAAAAACGAAAAGAAAAAAAACAGCATGTGATGATGGTATAATTATGTAGTGCATTTGAAATATTTAATGAAATCTATAAACTTTTAACAGCCTTTTAACTTACTGTAAGTTTCTTTAAATGTTTTAATGTACAGTAGAATATACATGGATAAATATTATGAGAGATGCATCAACAGTAAAATAAAATATATAAATGAACTTCATCGCAATCTGAAGCCCATAATATAGCAGAAAATTATTTCTTCAAAACTGGTATGGTATGGCATCTTTCCGTCTACGAGAGACGATAGATTATCTTGTCTGGTTGCAGCTCTTCGTGTGGCTAATGAGACCGATCCTTGAATGGCAGTCTCTTGTGCATGTCCCGCACACGAATGCAGTGGAGTAGTGTTTTCTTGCCTTTCTCCGCGCTCTCTTCACAGCTGCTTCCGCCCTGTAGACCTCCTCGGCACATAGTGATCCTTCCTTCACGATGCTCCGCCATGTGGATCGATCCTCCGCCAAGTCCTCCCAATTTGAGATGTTGATGTTAGCCGCCTTCATATCTCTTTTGCAAATGTCTATGTATCTGAGACGAGGCCGTCCAACTGACCTTTTCCCTATCGCCAGCTCGCTGTACAGCACGTCCTTAGGTATGCGACCAGGTTGCATTCGCTTGACGTGCCCAAGCCAGCGGAGGCGTCTTTGGATTAAAAGGGCTGGGACGCTGCACATATTTGTTTGAGACAGGACATCCGTGTTGGGGACTTTTTTCTGCCATTTGATGTCAAGGATGCGGCGCAGGCATCTGAGGTGGAAGCCATTGCCTAAAAAGTGTCCTTATAAATATTGAAACAGGTTACTTGAAATTTGCTTGCAAAATATATCCAGCAGTAAATAACAAGTTTAATTCATTATTATTGCAAAACTTTTTTTCAACATACCCTTGCATTAACCTCCATGTCAAAATTTGCTTTCTGCATCTGGTACTCTCTAGCAGAGTCAGCAATAATGGCATCTGCTCTGTACTTGGAATCCATTTTAATTTTCTCACACTCAGCTTCCTAAGAACGGATAGCAACATTTGCCAATTGAGTCCATTGAAAAAAAGATACATTATTAAGTATCTGGACAAGAGCATAAGTATTTTGGAGAAACATGTTATCAATCTAAATCGAGGACATATTTTAAAATATTAGCTTCAACTTTTTACTTTTGCATTACATCTTGTCCAGGGCATAATTTAAAATGATAACCTTTTTAATGACAACGTACAACAGAACACCCAAGGGCCACAAATTTTTTTTCTAAAATTATAAAAGTATGATAACAATGTAATCAATATGGCCACAGAAGTAAATTAAATAAGATACCCTGATGCCAGCATCCCTGTTTGCCTCTGCAACACCAATATCAGCATCTCTCTTAACATTTGCTGTCTGAGCACGCCCAAGGGATGATAAGTATTCAACTTTGTCGAAAATGTCCTTTATGGTGAAGCTGAGAATCTCGATACCCATCTTGCCCACATCTGGTGCTGCCACTTCTCTCACAAGTTGGGCAAACTGGTCTCGATCTTGATAAATTGCCTCAACACTTAGAGTGCCTAATAAGAGATAGTAATTATATTTATACATTTTGTCAAATATTTCTTGCTAAGATTAAATTTAAAAAAATTAATTTTATCCTTTTTATTTTAAGGAATATTTAAAAAAACAGCAATCTCAGAAGTTACAATACAATAGGTAAAGAATATCAAACAAGCCAGAATTCAAATAATGAAAGGGTAAATTTAATTATGGATTAACAGAATAAAATAACTGAAATCCATTAGCTCATTAGAATATTAAAAGACAGCCCCAAGTCTGAAAGAAATGTAACACTTACCTAAAATAGCCCTAAGATGACCCTCAAGGGTCTGAAGGATTACATGCTCTATGTGCTGAGGAGATTTCCCTAGGAACTGTTCACAAGCCTTCTTCAGAATGTCAGGGGATCTCATGATTTTACACTGAGCCACACCAGTGACAGTGACAGGCACACCCTCAGAAGTTTCAACACTCTCACATTGAGGGTTAAGTGTCATCACCTCCAGGGATATACTATTTATAAAGAAAATAAAAGCTGAAGCATGTATTTGCAGTTTAATTACAGTCAAACAGTAAAATTAGAGCATAAATCAATGCTTTACACTTTATGAAGTGACAAATAACTCAATTAAAACAAAAAATATAATATGTCATGAGAGTGGAGAAAATAGGCAACAAAAACAATTTTTTGTATACAGCCATTTAGACATTTATCATCATAATATTAATTGATGAGACAATGCCTCTGTAACTATTAATGTGAACCTAAATATGAATTTTCTTACACATGATGATATAAGAATTTATAAGCTTACATTTAACATGAATTTATATTTCCTAACATAGATGCTTAAAAATTATGTTTTAAAAATGTTTGTGAGATTCTTTCCTTACTATCCTTGATTTTGCCATAATTCACTCTTTAAAACCATCACAAAAAAAAAAAAACAACAAACAACAACAGAATGCACATGAAACATAAGCCACATTTAGTATATTCAGTTAACAAAAAATGCTGCCCCACAAAAAGTTCAATCTGGGGTGGACTGTCTGCTTAGGTATTCAAGGCTTTATTGACTTAAATGTTTTCATAAACACTTTTTAAAGCAAAAACAATCCTATTTTAAAATTGGACAACTGGAAGAAAAGATGGAATATATCATAATATTTAATAGAAAAATATTAGTCTTTATTTCTTTTTGTTTGAATACATCAGCAGTCCAATTAAGTTCTCAATTTATGCTTGTACATCAGCCACTGCACAATTTAAATTAAATAGGAAGAGAACATGTTATATGCTTTCAAACCTTAATTTATTGTTAAATATTCTGCAGCCACAGATAAACTTTTTAAGTTAGTGCATCTTACGTTTGAGTGTCAGTCACAAGCCACCAGGCCCATCCCCATCCTCCAATAATGTATTTTCTGCCCTCTGCTCCACAACAGCCACCTGAATAAGTAAAAAAATATGTTACAGTAGAACCCGCTTATGTCGACGGCCTCGGGGTATGCCAAAAAGCGTCGAGATAACCGATGATCGAGATAAACAAAAACCAATATGGCGGCAAAATATTAACATGTGCTTGAAATTTCTTTATGTACATGATGTGCGTTAATAAATGAGAATGTACATGCATGTGTTTTTGGAGGTTTTTTTTTTACACAACAGCATTTTTGACAGAATTAATACACCAAAATCATAATTTTAGTTGTTGTAGTTTTAAAGTTATGAATTTTTAAAGTACGACTTCGTTTGTCCTTTTTTAACATGGACCCCATCGCCACATTCTGTGACCCTATTCCGCTGTTCGCGTCACGAGCTAAATAACTCTCGCTTTAATGATAATTTTATACAACTTTTATTTACAGAACTAATGCTGTATTAAAAATAATATTATACAATTATATATAAATTATAATTTATCTAACTATGCACTAAGTATACCAGTAAATTTAATATAATGTCTTAATATAAGGCTTTTCTGTTTACCAAATCTGCGGCTACCATTATACCGGTATATGCTATATAATCTATATAAGGCAACGCATCCCCTTATTACTAAAATACTTTTAGGGAACTACTTATTTTGAACTTTCAACTTTGGCGCATGACTAACTAATTAAAGCTTTCCCTGACCTAGTTTTAATAGTTTATGCACACAGCAATGAGATAGTAGATACCACTTGGGGCTTCGCGCATGGAGGTGGATAGCGATGGATTGTTCCAAGTGGATGGATGTGGTGGAGCAGGCCAGGGCCTTACATGGGCTGTAGTGCCACTGATGATGATGACAACACAGGATTCAGGAACAACAATGATTTTAAAATTTTATTTTTCTATAAATTTGAAATTTCATAAAAGTCTTCTGCTTAGATTATGGTTGAAAAATTGACAGTTGATGTATAGGTATAGGCCAACATAATTTAAACAACCAGTTTAGGGGCCATCCATAAATAACTTTATGTGTCTGGGGGGGGGGGGGGTCACATTTTTGTGATGATGTGTGACAAGGGGGAAAGCTGGCTTAAGCAATGTGAGGTCACATGATAAGCAGAGTATTATAGTAAAAATTGCACTTAATAACACTAAATTACATAATTTTTAAAATTATTCTTTTATACAACAATTATAATTATTTTATTTTTAAACTACAGATATGCAAGGTCCAAAAAATGGCCTCTGATCAAGTTACAAGCCATCACGGAGGAGAGAGAAAATGGGTGTAGTGACATTGACAGTCGAGAGAAAATGTCAAAGTGAGGAGACGGGTTTCATAGAATTAGAACTACCACATGAAGTGGGTTGAAATGAAAAAAACTATGGTTGACGGGTGTGGGGGGGGGGGGGGGGGGAGTGTTGTTATCTTAGTAAATGCTCTAGGGCAGGAATTCTTAACCTTTTTGCAGCACTGCAGGCCCACTCCATTTTAAACACCCCCCACCCCCACTGTATACATTAATTTGTAATAAAATTAATAAATGAAAATAATTGAACTTAAGTCATACTTTGATTTATTTAATTAACTTTTTATAAACAAGGAAAAAAATTACCAATATTAGCAATGCGCAAACAAAACTCACAAGAAATGTGAATCAAAAGGCATAAAATATTTTTATTTTTTTAAAAAAGCAGCAACAACTAGCAATGACATCAAATACAATTTTCTGGTCTTCAGGGCTGGAGAGGTACTTTTTACCATGGTTAAGAACCATTTTTCTAGGAACATTTTTCTGTCATAGGTGCAGTAATTTGATATCCATGGGAGGAGAATTTCCTAAGGGTTTGTAAAGGACAGTAGTGGACAGAGGGATTGTTTTTTTTCTTTACTTTATTTTTCGGGGGGGGGGGAATTATTTGGGGGGGATCTAACTTTTTTTTTTTGTGTAGATTTGTGACAAAAGGGGGGGGGGCGGGTGTGTGTGTGTGTAAAAAATCAGCATAATTTGCATGACGTCATTTATGGATGGCCCCTAAACCTAATAAATAAGACTATAAGTATTATTATAGTAGGCCTAAAATTAAAATACAAACCAGCTTAGGCAGGTCTTAGTTTAAGTAAGGCTCTTATAACTAATAAATAGCTGGTGCTGGGTAATATGATTATGATAACCTCATCATTCATCTAAATATGCATTCAATGTGTGAGTGTGTGCACATTGCTTTTCACTTGTGTTGGTAGTTTTGTTATTTACCTTTTTTTCCATGTCATCATAGTAAATTAGTTCATAATAGGTAGTTATTATATTGTTTAGCTTAAACTTTAGGCATGGTTATAAATTAGAAGGTAGCTTAGAAGGTTTAGAAGAGGGAAATATACTGTTTATTTAGTTTTCTTTCAAACAATAAAACTACTAGTTTACTCTTTAATCATAGTTTGCCTTTTTTCTCTAAACTCTGCAGCTACAGAACACAAATGCCTATTATTACTTTCACTCATTGAGTGAATACTGTCAGAATCTCAAACGTATTATGAAAATAAGTGACAAAATAGGTTAATCCAAAGTGGTCACAGATAAACTAGTAATCATAGTATGACTAATACTAATGTATTGCAGGTGATTATGATGAATGAATACTTTTTAAAAAAAAACTTTTATAGCACTTGTGCCCATGCTATTTTAGTATGCTCACAGCGCTCTGATGTCCTAAACTCTATTTAAAGGTAAAAGTCTTTAAATTTAAATGGTTCTTAAATTACTTTTTATCATTTGCAATGTCTCCCAAACTACAAAGATTGAGACAAACTGTTCCATAATGCTATAATAGCAATAGTTTAGTAAAAGCTTCAAAAGAGCGCAATAGCTTCACTGTATGACTTCGTTCTGTGTCCATCCACACTGGGAACTCTCAGTAAGGACTGTGTTGAAGAGGGCAGGTTGAATACATTTTTAGAAATCAGTTTTTGAAGAATATGCAGAGCCTCCTATTTATACTTATACAGTAAACAGTTAGTTATACAGCTATACTCCAGGGACAGAATTTTGGGCAATCCTCCGAAGTCCTGACCCAAATTATTTCCTTTTACTCCTTACTTAAAAGTCTTAGGCATCTTTTTTTTTTTATTATTTTTTTTTTGAAATAAATGTTTGCGTATATTTCAATAAATTTGTTAAATTATAGCAGGTAGAGCAGCCGCACCGATAATCATTAGTTTGGTTATTTTGGCAGCAGCACAACTGTGTGGAATTGAAGTAACTCCTTGTGAGTTGTATGCTGCAATGTCAAACAAGCGTGAATGGTTGGAGTGGCTGGCCCGACACTGCTTGATCAGAAACAATGTTAATTGTGGCACATGCAGGCGCCCAATGGCGTTAGTCGCTCGTGTGGAATACAATGACGGTTTTTCATGGCTTTGTCGCCAATGTAACACCCGCAGTAGTGTTAGAACCGGGTCATTCTTTACCAACTGCGATCTAACAACTGAAAAAATAGTTATGATCATTTATTATTGGGTTTACGAAGTCAATTGTAAACACGCTATGTTGTTCGAGAGTCTGGTTAGCTTGGCCACTATCGTCAACTATAACAAGAATGCAGTCAATGGAGGCAGACAACCAAAAGAACCACTGGGAGGCTTCGACGCAAATGGCCAGTCTGTTTTCGTTGAGATGGACAGTGATGCGTTGGAAAGTGGGTTGTCGGCTTGGTTGAGGTGGTAGTGGACGATGTTGGATGAAGGTTGTTTGCCGTCGAGATGCACAAACACTCAAGCGCATTATCATTAATCATGTGTTACCAGGGACAACTATCGTCACTGACGCTTGGCGAGGATATCAAAATGTCTCTCAGCTCAACAACAGGATTTATGCTCACGCTGGCATTGTGCACTCGTGTGAATTTGTTGATTCAGTAGACCAGGACATTCACACAGAAACTATTGAAGAACTTTGAATGCAAGCAAAACGTAAACTCCGCTATCAGAGTGGTTCTAGTCACTGTCTGTTTGCCAACTACTTGGGGGCCTTTCAGTGGCTATACGAATCACAACATTTAGTATTTACTGACTGGTTTGTAAAGTGACAGTTATTTGCAAAAGCTATGGCTGACATTTCTGCTGTTTTCTAACAATGCACACTGTGCATTGCAATTTTTTTCATACAAATTAATTTGGGACCGGACTTTGGAGGATTGACGAATATTTTGTTGTCAATACTCAATACGCTCACTGAAGTCACTCACCACAGAAAGCCAAAGGAGATCTTTAAGAACTGGGGTGATGTGGTCAGATTTCTTTATACGCGATACAATGCAGGTGAAGTCATAGCGTGGAACACAAACAATTAAAGAGGCTAACTAATAATACTAATAAATACTATTGAACTAATTGAATCACTAATGCCAACACTAACGTCAACACTACACAAGTCAACAAGTCTTGTGATGAGCGATACACACACTGAACGCAGATTTAAATGAATGAGGCTAAGAGACTGTAATACAAATAAATTACCTGAAATAACCAATGCCTCATTAGGTCCAGTGGTGTGAATATTTCCCATCTTGTCTTTAAATTATTTTGCAACACACAAAATTCCAGCAGATTATAAACAACCCCTGCCAAGCCCATCAAAGTCTCGTGAGTACGAGATGTAGGCCTACGTTCTAAGAGGCCAATATTATCTTTTTGCTCCCCTTTGAATTTGTGATTGTTCAGTAGTCCTGAAAATATTATTATAATTTTGTGATAAACAATTTTTTAATGAAAAATAACACATAGTTCTTAACTATTTTCGAACATTTATTTGTAATATTATTAGTTGTTGAAGTTAACATCAATAAACAAAATACGGATTGATAATATCAAAATACAACTTGGACAATTACTTATGAATAAGTAAAATAAAAAATAGATCTTGGAAATGAAAGTAAATGTATTTCTTGCATAAAACGATCAGTCATACCAAATAAGAAGTTATATTTGAAATCTTAATAACAAAGTGGTTATGAATAAGATTTATTTAGCCCCTTTAGGTCCTGTAATAATGTCATGCTGTCTCAGCCAAATTTATGGTTCATTCATTCATAATAATGTTTGCATGATGAGTCTTGACATTACTGACTCCCCAGCTATACCATTTTTTTTTAAAAAATATTTAAAAATGTAACAAAATCCAGACTGTAATGAACATTATTATTTTATAAATAAAATGTTTGTTTTAGTATTTGTATTTTTTTAACCATAATGGTCGGTTGGCTTAACTATGCCATACACTTGGTTAATGCTACTATTTTATTTAAATCGTGATCAATCCTCAAACGGATGAAAACGAATAACAGAATAGGATTTTTGACTTCTGTTTGGTGAAAACCACAGCAACTTCCTGCGAGATAAAACGAGATTTAATAGGTACTAGTTAACAGTGAAAAATACGCTGATACGCTCACCGTCCAGTACGTCACGGTAATAGTTAATTGTACTTTAACCAAGTAAAATTCGTTATAAAAAAAAACGGATAACTACAAGTAATACCTTGTAATTATGGATTGTATTATATTATTTACTCGGCTTACCATTTACTCAAATAATTTACAGTAATTATAATGAATAATACCATTTCCTTATGTTAAAAAATTCTTCTGTGGTTTTTGGACTAGTCTAAATTAGTTACGGTACCACCACTGTGGCACTGTGGTGGGATTCTGACCATTTAGTCGCATTTAGGGAGTGACGAGTCTGTTGTGATTCATTTATTGATAATTTGTAAGAATTTTTGATTAGATGACAGTTATACATTTTAATAAATATCAAACGAAACGTCAGATTAATTTCTGCTTTATGATTTATTTATGTGCCCAATCGCCTACATGCCCATCTAGAAGGTGCTAAAACCATATTTTTATTTGAAAATTGGTGAATTTGTGATGTCAACTGGACTTATTGACTGATCGGTAAATGCAGACAATTGGTGCCATGACATATCTCACAGCTGCCATTTTGGTTGACATGACCGTGAACTTTTATAATTCACTGTCCCTAAACCTAACCTGAACCCTAAATGTATCCCTAATGGCAATGGCACCAATTCTCTACATTAGCAGACTGATCTAATGTGTTGACTTTTGAAGATCGAAGTGGCTATTGGTACACGGCTACCAGAATTGAGAGGTTGGGATTAAAAAACGATTTAAAATATTTTTGTTGGATTTGTACGACCAAAAGAGGTATCAAATGAAAGATAATTGAATGTACTATACGTTTGAAATCTTAATTCTTCATTTTAACTAAAATAAACTACCACAAATGACATCCCAATAGCATTGAGTTTAATGTGTCCCGGGTCCGAAAGGGGGCGCTGCATGTCCGTGTACATTTTGACTAATGGCAGTAATGCTATTCTAATGTTATTACCTCCCAACCTCTCAATTCTGGTACCTGTGTACCAATAGGTGCAGCCTTTGAAGATTTTATTTGCTGAACTGAGGCAGTTTATCTAATTTGATTACTATTATAAGTAGAAATTTTTAAATTAAGGAAACATGAACACAAGTTAAGATCAAACCTCTAAACTTTAGGTTTGTGGTGAAATTATGCTGTCTTGAAATTTTGAAAATCAGTCACCCATGTTACACATGTAACTTGTGTAGTCAGTTGGTTTCCATGGTTTTACCGTTGTCCTTGGTATCATCAGTTGAACAATGGTAACATCAACATTTTTTGCACGGTATAAGTCTCAACAATTTGGGACAGCTGTATGACATGTCTGTTTCCATCACCACCATGGCATAAAGCTGTACCATTCTGTTTTCATTAGTTGGCTTATATATAGTCTGAAATAGTCTGCTTTACTGCTACCAATGCAACCTTTTATCTATCTAAATCTTTCAATCTAAGTCTTGTCAGTAACATTGGACTCACTGGTCAAATTTTCTGACCAACAACACTCACTGTATCAGATTGTCATCGCACCCTTCCCTTCTTAAGTCAATTATTATTCTCAGTATTTTTGTTATAATCTGTTTCTATATCTGACTTATCTTCATTGTCGGTATATTGTTGAATGAATATATTTATTAAATTAGACACTGTACCAGCAGTACAAAATACTATAGCCATGACTATAACTTCTTGTACAACACAATTTTAAAAATTCACTAATATTAGTCCCACTGTGCAACCCATGGCATAGCTCACAGACAGAAAGAGATAAATACATCCTGTTTTTTAAAAAGAAAATCACCTAACTTCCTGCTTTTAAATTATTCCAAACTATTGGCATGTAAAGAACACATATCCAGAGACTGATGGCTAGTATGTGTACACTGCTATGCTATAAAATGCATTAAATTAGGTTTGCATGGGGGGGGGGGGGGCATGTCACATTTGATTGCAATAGTAGTAGTGAATTGGAAAAGTTACTTTTACTTGTCTTACAACTTGATTTGAGTTTGTTGTCCCCCCAATGGCCATATTATTTATTTTTTACATTAGGCTGTCAATTATGCCTTACTAGGCTGGGTGTTATTAACTTAATTTTTAACTTTTAGGCCTAAAATAATTGACCTATCATCCCGTGTATTACCGTCAGTGCTGACTTTTGAAGGCCTACCATAATTTCTTTGATGAAAACAGTCTGAGAACTATTTATTCATTAGCCTAGTTTAATTAACTAAAGCGCTAATTGAGCACATTTCCTAATGTTGATTAGGCCCACATCTTTGTAGACCTAATAAATATTAAATTTAATGTAACTTAGGCCTGAAGTCTAAACTCCAAGGTAACTCTGTACATCCTGCATGCCAATGGCAATGACTTAAATGGGTAGTTATGCCATAAGAAGTTTACTTTTAATGTAGGCTATAGGCCTAGCCTAATATAATTTTAAAAAATATAGGTCTGGGCTATCATAAAAAAATTAGAGCTGAAGGCATGCCTAAGTTATCATAAAATGATGCCATGACAAAGAACACTTTGAATTTATCTAGATATGGTAGGGCTCTACTATTAAATAAAAGACTGACATTTTCCTGGTAAAAAAAGCTGGTAAATTACACCCCAAAAAATGTATTATATATTTCTAAGAGAAATGGTTTGCATCATTCTTAGTTTGTTTATTTTTTAGAATAAAAATTTCTTTTTAGCTATTACAATAACTAGGAATAGCCTATATGCTGATAACTTTTTAATTACAGGTGTGGAGTTCTCAAGCTACAAAAATGGGGGATATGAGTGACCTTGATAGGTAAGAATTATTTTTTTAAAAAAGGTTATATGAACTAATGATACACCAACAAGTTAATCAGCCATTTATTGAAATAAACATGTAATTCCTTGAATGAAGGTTATCTGATTCAGGTGAGTAATGTCTTCATCTTCTCAACCGGTTTAGCCATGATAGAGAGTGCCTTTTATCTTATCTTCTTGTATCATTTAACAAACTTATTTCCCTTTTTTTATTTTTTTTTTTGTTGTAAACGCTGCATAGGATCTCAATTCTTGAGTGATTTTACACCTTATCAATTGGTTCTTTTAATAATAAATATATATTTAAATTAAAAATAATTATTTCACTCTAAGTCCATGTATTTTCTGTGCATTTTTTGTAAGGAAGTAAAGCTAAAATAAAACTGAATGAGTTCACTGGAGGATGTGGATAACACATAACACCTATAAAATCTCCACAAAAAAATCCTATTTTTTCAAACTGTTGTTTTTCTTTTTTTCTGTGACCCAATTTTTGCTTTGGGGGCCTGAAGTGACACGCTTTGGAAAACGCTGCTCTAGTAATTAGTCAGTTATCCCCCACGTTTAATAATTGACTTTGGAATTAATTTTGCTCTTAGTCTTATATCTATGACTGGATTAAACTAAGTACACAAGAATACAATGAAGTTCTTTTGGTTACAGTTTGTTTGAATTGTTGAAAATAAATTTTAATTTATAAGTATTATGTTAGCTGGCTATTTTAAATGTGAGGTATTGATATTTAAAAACTCTCAAAGACAAATCGAGCAGCTGCAAAGGTGCGAGGTCATAAAAGAAAGCGAAGTGAAAGCACTGTGTGCCAAGGCTAGAGAAATCCTAGTGGAAGAAGGCAATGTTCAGGCAGTGGATGCTCCTGTCACAGTGAGTAAATATTTCATAAATATATTATCTGACCTAAACATGAAAGCTAAGATTTTCTAGTGATCTTAAATTTATTTTTTAAACTTATTTACCAGACCCTATAACTATGTAAAATGTACAAACATTTGTTAATATACAAGTACATACAATTTCTTTCACAGGTATGCGGTGATATACATGGGCAGTTTTATGACCTGAAGGAGTTGTTTAAAGTTGGTGGCAAAGTGCCAGAAACAAACTACTTATTCATGGGGGACTTTGTAGACAGAGGGTTTTACAGTGTTGAAACCTTTCTTTTACTTTTAGCTTTAAAGGTAAAAAAGTTAATGCAACTCTATTAATCTTATACTAATTCTATTTAAGCAAATCATTTATCTATTTTGTGTGTTATGTTTTATTTTTATGTGTACTGTTACCATTAATTGTACGGTATATTTTCTAATGCAAATAAAACTAATTGCGCATTGTGGTGTCATTTAGTAGCCACAACTTATTGCCCAGACTGTAAACACCCCAAATTGTAAAAATTATGACACTAGATTTTTTAAATGCTATTTTTTAGGTTAGATACCCAGACCGTATTACACTTATTAGAGGAAACCACGAGAGTCGTCAGATTACCCAGGTATATGGCTTTTATGATGAATGTTTGCGCAAATATGGTTCCATCACTGTTTGGCGATACTGTACAGAGATCTTTGATTACCTCAGTCTTTCAGCTATCGTAGATGGGAAGGTAAGCAATTTTTTTACATCATCATTTTTACTCTCTTCAAAATTCGGTAAGATTCTATTTTCTATGTTTTGTAGTGGCTGAAAGTTACTACAAACTTGACTAAATAGAAATTGGGGACATTCTACTTGTGTTGCTGAGTAAAATTGTTATATTGTTTAAATTTATGAATTTCCACTGTGTAAATTTTTTAAAAGAAAAGTTATGTATGCAGTTATCATATTGAATATTTGCCTTACTCAAATATGTCTGGCTGTAGTTGTGCCTCCTTCAACTACCTAGCACCACAGACACTACAGCAAAAAAAACAAAACAAAAAAAAAGAAGAAAATTTCACAGAAATAATTTACACTTTCTGCTTACATTTTTTCATTGCATCACAAGCAAAATCTAACTTTTATTTTGGACAGATATTCTGTGTGCATGGTGGACTCTCCCCATCCATTACATCTCTTGATCAGATTAGACAGATTGACAGGAAACAAGAGGTCCCTCATGATGGGCCCATGTGTGATTTATTATGGTCAGACCCAGAAGGTTGGTGCTTGTACATGAAAAGTTATATGCTTTCAATTTATTTGTTAAGATATAGGAGAGAGCCTTTTAATTTAAAAAGATCAAAAATCCAAAACTCAGATTGAGTTTGTAGCCTTTACAAAGCTACTTAAATAATGCAGGTTTTTAGTTTTGTGCTGATAACATTTGAACTACCCGGTATAAAACCCCCCCACTTAAGAACACTTCATAGCTTGAAACTTTATCCTCATGACTCGTGAATGAAAAGGATTTTAAGTATTATAATAAATTATCAAAATGTTTTCAAGCTTGATTCAGTGTTGAAATTATTTTATCAGCATTTTAAACAACTAATTTTTGTGGTTTCCCCTTCTGAGTGTATTGTGTCTTTTTGTCAAACATCTTGAGATTCAATTTAGACAACTTGAACACCATTTAACACTATTACCAACTTCTTATCTTAGATATGCAAGGCTGGGGTGTTAGTCCAAGAGGTGCTGGTTATCTGTTTGGAAGCGATGTAGTCAACTCATTTTGCCAAGAGAATGAGGTAGATTTGATATGTCGGGCACACCAGCTTGTGATGGAGGGATACAAATGGCATTTTGGTGAGATGGTTCTTACAGTTTGGTCAGCTCCAAATTACTGCTACAGGTATGCTGCATTTTATCATACATTTTCTTAGATTGGTGTTGAACTTAGGAAAGATGTAGACTTTTTGTCTTTTGTTTGCTGCCCTCTTAGTGTTATAAGAACAATTTTAGGTAGTCCTAACTGAAATTATCTATACATAGCAGATATTTGTGGTAAGTTTCACCTGATGGAAATTTTTATTCTAAGAATTATGCCACTTATTTTATGTAGATATCTTAATAAACAAAAAAGTTATGCGATTTTCAAATATACTGAAAATTGAAAATCTGCCAAAAATGGATTTTTTACATTTTGAAAAAGTGCCATTTTTAAGGACCTGTCTTTTCTAAAATAATCAACAGAGAAGTCCAGGAATTGGTGTATTTGCTCCAAAGTTTAAAATATTTAAGCCCAATATATTTTCAAGGAGCTAGAAACATTAATTCAAAAGTTATTTTAAAATAACAAGATAGCTTTTTATTTTTCAACTAAAAAAGTGTAAAATACACAATTTAAAAAATTCGTTAAATTTTTTTTTTTGAGTAACATAAATATGTCATACATCAAATTGAAGATAATTTTAAGCAGAACAACATGCACTATGCCTTAATAGCATCAAGAAACATTTAAAGGCACTAAAATAAGTTTTAAAGTACCCACTTAACAATTTTTTAAATACAATTAAGGTTTTAAGAAATGTGATCTGAAAATACATGTTCTCACATAAATGTATCAAAATCAAAGGAATATGATGTCAGATGTGTTCACTATTAACTAAGAGACACATTTAAAAATAATCAATGCAGAGTATCTGGAAAAATAGATATCAATTTAGCATAGCATAAATTTAATTTAAATTGTTTGGGAAATGCCCAGTCTATCTACTGGGGAGTAACTGTCTGGGTAAGCATCTGTAACCAATTTTTTATATCCTTGTTAGTATTATTCCCCTGTAGCTTGATAAGTGCATTATAAATAGCAATCTTCAACTCTAGCCACAATATTGCACAAAGGATCATCATAGATTTCCCTGCTGTGGAATAAACAAGAGTTAGAGCATACATTATTGCTTAAAGTATATCATTACTCATTGGGACTGGGATTCCATAATTCTTCGTTTTTTAATGAAAGAAGTATGTTTGAATTTGTTAACAATTTATAGAAATATTTACTTAATGGAAGTCA
Organism: Omphiscola glabra; assembly: GCA_964017045.1. NCBI lineage: Eukaryota > Metazoa > Mollusca > Gastropoda > Lymnaeidae > Omphiscola > Omphiscola glabra. Next base: position 4,473,708 of record OZ024803.1, on the reverse strand, counting down.
AATCCAAGTCTCGGGACAGTTCTCCTTGTATCATCATTGTCTTCTCAGGACAGTTCTCTCTGTATCATCATTGTCTTTTTTCTCAGGACAGCTCTCTCTGTATCATTGTCTTCTCAGGACAGTTTTCTCTATCATCATTGTCTTAGCTTTTTGTACTAAGCTCTTGTTTCCCTCTTCTCCATTCTTGATAGTTACTAATACTAGTGCCAGGTACTAGATTTAATAACCACATGAATAAAATAAATAATAATTAAACTAGTCACTATTGTGTAGCGTCTATTGTGAAAAATGATTCATTACAGTTAATTAGGACAGCATTTAAAAAAAAGTGAATTTGAAATTCATGGGTGTAATGTGATAAGACTCAATAATGAAAGGACTGGACGAGTCCATGTCATTAGGCCTGCTAATTAAACATAGGTGGTACAGGTAGTACTAGTGAGTCTAAGATGAAATAATATTGAAACGATTGTAACGAACTAAGTTTTATTGCATTTTAATGCTTTAATCTCAACCTCATTGTCAAGATAAGCTCACAGATTTGTTTTCAATTATCATGTGTTGTATAATGTTTCATTCAATTGAAACCTCCTACCGCAGATAAAAAATTTCATCGGTCCACCACGATGCACACTCACTGGCATCCATTTTTATTTTCTTGATCGGACGGAAACACCTTTAAAATCAACTATTTGACCTTGTTTTAATCTCATTTATTATAAAATACAAGAATAGATCAAACATTATTCTGTGTACAGCCTGTTTATCAATTTTTTTTTATTGCTTGACTGTCCTCAATTAAATACATTTTGTCTGATTGACATATCTCCCAGCCAAGTTCACAATGGCTCTGATTTGTTAAAATATATCTAATAGCTGACACAAATTATGTTTAACTCACTTCTAATCAACATTATCAATTACTAATACATTATATGACACTTTAATTCTTCTACTTGATTAATGGCTCAAACATGGATAAAAAGCACCTGCCACGACTCTGGTACTAGTTGCCAAACACGTGTCAAGCGGCAAGCGCTGTCGAACTGGAAATGGGATTGTTTTTGTAAACACCCCAGCTTTGCGCCTATTGTGCCCTCTCATTTGATCTTTTGATATTAAATATTTAAAAAACTGAACTTTCCAACGATGTTGAGAAAGTACTAATATCTCTGTTGGCACCCATTTTTTATATGAAAGTTTTTAACCGCTTTTTGAAAATGAAATAAGCAAGGTAGATATACTTTCTATACATGAAACAAAAGAAAAGCATCTGCTCTTTCTTATGGGGGTAGAATTTTTCCGATAACTAAAATAGGCCAGAAGCTGCGAGATTTTGTAACACTATGGGGTAAACCAGCACTCACGAAAATGCCTTAAAATTGGTCAAAACTGATACTTCTCAAACAATGAAAAAAAAACATATTTCGCCAGATAGAGACTTAAACTTTATGACATAATTTTTATTCCTGCAACTCTCTAGAAGAGGGTTAATTATTTTTTGGAAAACTTCGAAAATTACCCTAAACGCATTTTTTCTCCAGTTTGGAATACCTAATAATTTGTGCTCTTAAGCTAATTCTTGCTATTCTTTAAAAAAGGTGAAAATATTCACCCTTAAGCATTATCTTAGTATTTATGTATCTAATGTATTATTTTTTGCCAGTTGTTATTCACTAACTGAAATTTTATTTTGTTTTCCCTGAAGGTGCGGAAACGTTGCAGCTATTCTTGAACTAGATGAAAATTTAAAGCGAGACTTTACGATATTTGAAGCAGCTCCACAGGTGTGTTTTATTTCACCAGACTTATTATATGATAATTGGTGCTCTGAAATTAAATACAGGTTTAAGACTTTACCGTTTTTTTTAGCAAGTCCAAGTTTCTCTGGAGCTAGCATGAGTTTTAAGTTTTAAAATCAAACTTTTTTTATTAAAAATTCAGGCCTATGGTAAAAAGTTTTTCAGACAGGCTGAATTGATTTTCGGGGTCATTGCTGCATGTTTTTCTCTTCCTAAACCAATCATTACTTTGCTGAATTAAACATTCAAATGATTCTATTTGATTGTTAAGGTTCATTTTTATTGTTGACAGGAATCCAGAGGCATCCCTTCTAAGAAGCCCCAGCCAGACTACTTCCTTTAGCAGACCAAGCAAATTCTACTGCTGTATTATGTTATTATTTATACAATGAGGAGGGCGACCTTCCATCTGTTTACAACAATGGATGCAGCTGTGTGCCTGGTGGTATATGTTGGATTTCTGAATGAATGTTTTTTGTTTTTGTAGTCTGTTTATGATGATGTGAAGAGAGTGACCCTCAACATGGCAGTAAATGGCACATGCCCCGATGATGATCTGTTGTTTCTTTTATGCACAGAGCTGGATTTCTGAACAGTTTCTTGAATTAAATGAAACAGTTATTTAAATAATACCCATCAAATGTACATTGATTGATTTATTATGTTTTTTTTAAAAGATATCTATTTAACTATTTGTGTTATATTAGCTCACTCTTTTTTTTATAAGATGTCAGCTGTCGGCAAAATTTATTAGCTGTTCATTAAAAGCATTGTTCATTAAAAGGAGCTTAGGCTATTTGAAAAGGAGCTTAAGTTATATAAAAGGAGCTTACGTTATATAAAAGGAGCTTAAGTTATATAAAAGGAGCTTAAGTTATATAAAAGGAGCTTAAGTTATATGAAAAGGAGCTTAAGTTATATAAAAGGAGCTTAAGCTATATAAAAGGAGCTTAAGTTATATAAAAGGAGCTTAGGCTGTAAGAAAGGAGCTTAGGCTGTAAGAAAGGAGCTTAGGCTATATGCAATAGTTTGGGGTTAAGAATTTTTTCCCCCTCCATTTTAGTTCAAATAAAAATTAAACTCCTTATTTAAATAAAAAAGCTGCGCAATATAACACATTAAGTCATTAAGGTTTTCTTTGAATGAATTAATAGCAACGTTATCCATGGACCATTGATATAAAGCTAACAGCTATTAATGCTCATGTTGTACAGCTCTAGTTTTGTCTGGATCATTATATACCCATTTTTATATACATTTTTTTAACATTTGCAAATTACATTGGTTCCGCCCCAATAGAAGTCAAAGTATTATTTGAATAGTACTAATTATTAAATATGCGTGTCTCCTCTGATGTGGCTGGCAATTTATCTATGTAGTGTTGCACGTTGACCGTTCTTTTTAAAAAGGTGCAGATAACTCACATAAGGGTTTCAATGGAAATAACAAAGTATTTGAGACTACCTGTAGTAAGTAGCTCATTCCAAAATAGAATTTTAGCCTGTTCATTTGTGAACACTATGAAATAAGTTAACAAAATAGAATTTTAGCCTGTTCATTTGTGAACACTATGAAATAAGTTGATATCAAAATAGAATTTTAGCCTGGTCATTTGTGAACACTATGAAATAAGTTGATATCAAAATAGAATTTTAGCCTGGTCATTTGTGAACACTATGAAATAAGTTGATATCAAAATAGAATTTTAGCCTGGTCATTTGTGAACGCTATGAAATACGTTAACAAAGTGGTATTTTGAAGGTTGGGGTAGATAAAAATCTTGTCCTTTTTCCATTGTAAATATAATGTACATCTTTTAAGATGTTCAGGCGGGGCTGCTTAAACTATGTCCTGAGTCAACATTGATAAATTAATACCGTGTAGCTTAAAGACTTTACAGGTTTTTTCATTAGAAAAATTAGTTACTGTGAAATGGCTATTTTGTATTAGAAAGATTTTTGGTCATGGAATGCAATTGGTTGAAGTCACAGTTGAAGCTGGCTGAGTTTCTTGTTCAGCCATTTGATTTAACCTGACAACACTACTGCTATTTAAAATGTTCAACTAGTCAGATATAGTCCATTACTAAAACACCAAATGAGCTGGTAATTAGGAAGGTTTTATTTCCAGTACCGGTTTATTAACCACATGGCAAATCCAGACAGAGGCAATTTTTTTTTTAAATGTTGGTAAAACATAGCAAGTGTTTGATTGAATGATGTTTGGGGGATCACCATGGTAACTGTACAGACTGATCATTAAAATAATTACACACAATTTTTGTCATTTGACTTTGTCTTACGAGTATCTGAATGCAGGTTATTTTTTGCAACCATGTTTGGAAAATGTAATGTAAAGTATAATAAACTATATGTAAAGTATAATAAACTATATGTAAAGTATAATAAACTATATGTAAAGTGTAATAAACTAAATGAATAGTATAATAAACAATATGAGATGTATATTAAACTATATGAAAAGTATAATAAACTAAATGAAAAGTATAATAAACTTTATGAAACGTATAATTAACTATATGAAAGTATAATAAACTATATGAAAGTATAATAAACTATATGAAAGTATAATAAACTATATGAAAGTATAATAAACTATATGAAAGTATAATAAACTATATGAAAGTATAATAAACTATATGAAAGTATAATAAACTATATGAAAGTATAATAAACTATATGAAAGTATAATAAACTATATGAAAGTATAATAAACTATATGAAAGTATAATTAACTATATGAAAGTATAATTAACTATATGAAAGTATAATAAACTATATGAAAGTATAATAAACTATATGAAAGTATAATTAACTATATGAAAGTATAATTAACTATATGAAAGTATAATAAACTATATGAAAGTATAATAAACTATATGAAAGTATAATTAACTATATGAAAGTATAATAAACTATATGAAAGTATAATAAACTATATGAAAGTATAATAAACTATATGAAAGTATAATAAACTATATGAAACGTATAATAAACTATATGAAACGTATAATAAACTATATGAAACGTATAATAAACTATATGAAAAGTTAAGATATGTTCAAAGGCTTTAGTTTTAGGAAGAGCAGCAAATGAGAAGTAAAATAACAAAAATTGAATTATCTTTACTGTAACAGAAATCGATAGTTGTGTCGCAGCCCTCTTTAACCACCACCACACATAGCAATGAAGATCTGGCTACTGATTTGCCTACTTAGATATAACAGAGCTTACCCGGGCCACGGTATACCTTGCCATCATCTTCCTGTAAGTTGACATATCCTGTTTGGAGAAGGAATTTGAGAACTCATCTGCCTGTACAAGCACCCTTTCCTGGGGATAGATGTGTAGTGTCTGCCTGAGGTCATCAGTCCGTAGCATATTAATATCACCAATTGTGCATTTATTTCACCCGGTGTCCTGTAGAGTTCTGTCCCAAGCTTCTTTTGCCTCATTTTTTAGCCCTGGTGCAATCATCACAAACAAGAGGAAGCTACTGAAATCGCGATTTTCAGTTCTTTTCTTAACAAGCAGCAGATTAATTAATTGAAAACGTTTTCCCTTGCCCATCTGGGTCGCCAAAAAAGCAAGCCGCCGAAAATGAGAACCAACGCTACTAACCATTTCTCGGCTGGCGATACGCTACGATTCGCTGGCGATACGCTACGATTCGCTAGCGTACGGCGCCGGGGGATGAAATTATTCAAGTTTTATCAGAGAATTATAATTTAGTTTTGTTTGGCTAACATCACAACACTCTTCAAGTGAATCATACATTGTCAGACTTTCAATTTCCCAGTGAGTTTTTTTCTCGACCTATAGCTTATGGCACCACGTATTAGGAGGGGCGTGGTCCACAGGTGGGACACACATTTTTCATGATAACAAATATAAACAATTCAAAAAAATTACTATTCGACTAAAAAAAAAAGATATTTTAAAAAATGACAACACACACTTACCTGGACTTTTCATTTTGAAATCAGTCTAGACTCATACTTCAAACAAAAACGTTATTTACAGCATAGCATAGGCCTTCCTCCTTTTAGGTCTGAGTGGAAGGATGTGGTGAGTCAGGCCGAAGCCCTACATGGGCTGTAGCGCTACAGGGATGATGATACTTCCTTTTTATTTCGTGGACAGTGCATAGCGGACGGGCCAAGACAACTAAGCCATCTCCACCTACGAACATTTCTTGGCATAGGGTGGCAGAAGTATCAATCAAATCCATGGGCATCGACCTGAATTCATGTAAAACACTTGCTATACATTGTACGAGCTGGCGAGGCAGACTCTAGGATAGATTGTACAAGCTGGCGAGATAGACTCTGTTGGATTGTACAAGCTGGCGAGACAGACTCTGTTGGATTGTACAAGCTGACGAGGCAGACTCTGTTGGATTGTACAAGCTGGCGAGACAGACTCTCTGTTACAGCTCAAGCCTTGGTGGAAAAAAAAATACACCGTTAACATCCAAAGAAAGAGCACAGCAAGGTAAAGCAGAAGTTCATTCAATCCCCAACAGGAACCACCCCCACCCCCCCCCCCCCCAAAAAAAACAACAAAACAACAACAAAACAAACACATAATGTCTATGCAGACAAGCTTTCCAGTTTCCGGGCACAGATAGGACTCGCTAACACTCTGCGAACTCAACATCGACTATAACCTTGATCATCTTCGCATGCGAAGGACGAACAACATATTTGTTCCAGTTATACAGTCCTACAAGATTCTTCACACGTGGACTGATTCCCCCTCTGAAAGTTAAACGATGCTGCGGAGTGCCGTCCATGGCTTCACATGTAAATTGATATGGAATGGTTGGTTTTTAATTTATATTTTTTAAGTTCATTTTAATTTGTATGTACAGCGTGGTGAGCCAAGCCCTAGGCTGGGGTACCACGCTATAGAAAACTACCCATAATAATGATAATATTAATAATAATAATAATAATGTAGATTGTCTTGTTGGGAATGTTTTCATTATTAATCTGAGGAGTTTTGCTATTGAAGGGACGGGATTTGTACAAATCAACAGTTAAGTAAATGTATTTCTTTTAATCAGTAATAGCCAACATTGATGATACAAGTTATAAATTATGAGAATAACCAGTCATATACACAACTGCCACATGCATGTACACATCAGTGGTATCTACATTCTAAACCCAACCCAAAAGTGTGATCAACGCTTTTGTGCGCAGGGACACTTGGAAATGTTGATTATTTATTGATTTTTAGTGGGCTGCATGGTACTATGCACGGTATCTAGATTTCTAAAGATACATTGAAAACTCTGTCATCGCTTTCAACCTCCGTATATGCCAAAGCGGAAATTTCCGATTTCGCTTGCATTTTGGAATTCTGTTGGACGGTTGCGTCTGGCGGGGTAAACAAAACAAAGAAAATTGCAGGAAGAATGTCGCGGATATCTTCATTGAAAAACCTCTAAGAGACGTTTTCTCTTACTGGGGCCACTTAGGGCCTCTCGGCTGTCATGAAGAGGGCGAATCATTTTCAGCTTTTTTTCCCGCCACCAACTTTCCCAGAAATCGCAACTTTCGTCCATTGATTGTTGACGATTCGACAGAAAATGATCGTTGATAGTTTGATACGGCGCGATGTCCGCATCACGCGATTGTAAAAATTGGTTTGAGATACGCTGGATAAAATGGCTATTGTGAAGTTTCAGTTTTATGATGTAGAAAATAAATTGCACTAAATTATTTTTCAACAGCCATTTATTAGGAAAAGAGATATTTTGTACATGAGACACGAAGACTAAACAAAATGTAAATCATGATTATACTTACATAGGGACTTTGTCGTAAATCCTAAAAGATGCTTCGAAACATATACAGTTTCTTATATTGACCAACCAATCTGTCTGCATTTTTTTGTACCCCCGCAGTTATAGCGTGTTGCATACAGACTCTGTTTACCAACTGGTTGAAGGATATTCAAGATTTAAACCCTCAATTCTAAAATGTCTTCACCTCCAGCCAACGAGCTAGACAAGGAATCGTCAAATTCCGGAACGAGACCAGGCCCACAAGAAAACGATGACACGCTTAGTCTACAAGAGATAAGTGGGACAATGCCCAGCCAACGCAGTAAAACGGGTTCTTCACCTAGCCCACGCGAGGCCGCCGGACCGATGCTTAGTTTACGAAGTAAAGAGGGGTCCTCTTCTAGTCCACACGAAACCAGCGGGCCGATGCCCAGCCAACGCAGTAAAACGGGTTCTTCGTCTAGTCCCCACGAGGTTGGCGGGCCGATGTTTGGGTTACGAAGTAAAGAGGGGTCCTCTTCTAGTCCACACGAGGCAAGCGGGCCGATGCCCAGGCAACACAGCAAAATGGGTTCTTCGTCTAGTCCACACGAGGCCAGCGGGCTTATGCTCAGTCCACGCAGTAAAACGGGTTCTTTATCTAGCCCACGTGAGGCTGGCGGTCCGATGCTTAGCCCACGCAGTAAAGAAGCCTTGACGCCAAGTCCACTATCACCAAACCAACGAAGTTACGGCAAAACAGGACCAGATTCATATCTACAGAGTAGCAATGATACACCCAACTCAAATAGCAAGAAATACAGGGATTCCTCCAAGATGGTGTCTTTCAAAACCAGCGAAAATAAACTAGGACCTTTTCCCCCACAGTTTCCATTAAGAACTCCGAGCAAATTAGACACAACGCAAGAAGGTATTTTTTTCATTCTTTTAACCAAAAATGTTGGGGAAAAAAAGAGTTGGGTGGAAGATTGGGAAAAAAAATTAGAGGATTTTTAACACATAAGTGGGACTCCTTTATACCAATTGATAAAACACATTTCAGTTGGTTACATTTCTGAGCTTTTTTTTTTTTGTTGCGTACTGAACGGTATTAGCAAATTCAATTGTCCAAACTAACATGTATTTTTGTAATTGGAAGGAAGTTTCTAAAAGTTAAAAGACAAAATGGAGTCTTTGATTTCTGGGAACAGCATGAAAAGCAGGAGAGTCATGAAACAAAGAAGATGAGTCTCCATCTTTCATTTTGTGTGTTAAGGTTTGCCATTATTTCTCCTCTCTGGTGAATATGGGCCCGAATAATCTTCAACACTCTGCGTGTTTTTCAGGTCATTTCTGGTACGATGAGATCCCACCAAGCCTGTACTGCCACCTTCCAGACATTCCCATGAGGCTGCTGCCTGACCTCCTCAACACCAGGTGGAGCAACCCGTACTTCCTTTTCTTGTTGTCTTTGGTCGTGTGCTTTAAAAAAAAAAAATTAAATTTATTCCCCCCCCCCCCCCCGGGTGGCCCTGTCCCTGGCTACGCCCCTGAGGACATGTCATTCTGTGATCGATCTAGCGAAGAAGCATGAACAGAAATAGCACAAAGCCAGGTTGTCATTAGACAACATGTAAAGAAGAATAACATCACCAACTTAGCAACAACAAACAAAAGATAGATTCACCCTTATGTCCACTACACCACGTACACTGGCATAATTGAATGCCTGCATGTCCTACTAGGTGTAGTGTTGACTTGCGTGGACATCGGTCTAGAACTTTGTCGGCGGTGAAAATGTAAATCAGCGTTTTTAAAATTGTGAGGTAGCAGTTATAGTTTTAGTTATACTTTTAGATATGGTTATAGTTATACTTTTAGGTGTAGCTATAACTCTACTTTTAGGTATAGTTATAGCGATACTTTTAGGTAAAGTTATAGTTATACTTTTAGGTATAGTTATAGTTATACTTTTAGGTATAGTTATAATTATACTTTTAGGTATAGTTATACTTTTAGGTATATGTATAGTATACTTTTAGGTATAGTTATAGTTATACTTTAGGTATAGTTATGATTCTTAGTTACCGTACTTAAGAAAGTGAAATGATTTACACAATTATTTTTGGCCCTGTGTTTTCAGGAGAACTGAGATACTGTGTGAAGATCTGGACAGTGAGCAAAGGCGGCTACTAAGAGATGAAAGAATCGCGAGGGTCTACTGTAACCCTACCTCTTCCAGGATCGGCGATTCCGTATTTGCAAAGGTACACGGGCGAGTACCTGATGGTAACTTGACTTCGAGAATTAAAAAAAATAAATCAAGAAAAATCCCTCATTTATCTCTAAAATGCAACACACCATCTAGAATGTGGGTTGGAGCAGATTACCAGCAAAGCAAAACTAAGGGCAGTGAAATTGGTAAATGAATATTATAATAAATTCGTTTAGGATTCGCTCAGAGTGGCGGAAGAGCTAGATGGAATCGTGCTAAAATGCTATAATGTTATTATTAACAGTAGGCCTATTAGTGTGCGGGTAGGAAGACATTAAACGTTCTAACAAAAAGTGATAGTGTAACCATACAAAACACACTTGACGCCATATAGTTACGTGATAGTGTAACCATACAAAACGCACTTGACGCCATATCGTTACGTGACAGTGTAATCATACAAAACACACTTGACGCCATATCGTTACGTGACAGTGTAACCATATAAAACACACTTGACGCCATATCGTTACGTGACAGTGTAATCATACAAAACACACTTGACGCCATATCGTTACGTGACAGTTTAACCATATGAAATACACTTGACGACATATAGTAACGTGGCAATGTAACCATATGAAACACACTTGATGGCATACAATGAAAGTTGAGGAAATCGGAAAGTCAAGATTTAAGACGCAGCCTTATAATGAACTTTTTAGGCCGAACAATAATTACAAACTATGCTTAGAAGAACTCATGTGAACGACAAGACACATGCAAGAATGTGCGCCTTGGCGCCAAAATCAGGAGTAGCTAAAATCGTCGTTACATTGGACATTTATAGTGAACTAAATGATAAAATGTCTTGTACTTCCAAAAGACAAGTGTTGCCAAAATCAGGGGTAGCTAAAATCTTTGTTAAATTGGACAAATTTTAGTGAACTAAACGCTGAAATGTCATGTACTTCCAAAAGACAAGTGTTGCCAAAATCAGGGGTAGCTAAAATCTTTGTTAAATTGGACGAATTTTAGTGAACTAAACGCTGAAATGTCATGTACTTCCAAAAGACAAGTGTTGCCAAAATCAGGGGTAGCTAAAATCTTTGTTAAATTGGACAAATTTTAGTGAACTAAACGCTGAAATGTCATGTACTTCCAAAAGACAAGTGTTGCCAAAATCGTCGATGTACTCTGTTTTAATATATTGGTGTGCGCTATTTCCAAGCTTCGCTCCGAGTGCCCCTTTTTCTACCCACAGCCCTCGGCATACATTTGAGATCCCACTAAAACTATTTCTCACAAGATGAAGGAGATTGTTAAAGGGAAAAAAATTAATTCCAATAGGCCTGTGCGTTTTGAAAAATAAAAGTTTTTTGGTGATGATGATGACTGATTACTTTAATAACGGTGCGTCTCCTTGCTGTTTTAGCGTGCTCTCAGCGCACTGGGAACTCTGACTAGGGACTGTGTTGAAAAGCGCAACCTCTTTAAGGATACATGATTGTATTTAATAAGAGATTCAAGGGCAGAGCCTTCTCTACAGCTGTACGCAAGGGACGGAATTTTGTGGTCACCCAAACGGGAAGCCAGTGAAGACCTTTAAGAACTGGGGTGATGTGCTCAGATTGTGATGTGGTCAAATGCTACACTAACAATTTGAGACTACTTTGACCGACATTGTGGTAGCTATTTGCTATTAAAAACATAACCTTAATTACTTATTTTCTTGTAGAATGCCTCAATCACATAACTACTATTACTAATGTAAACAAAAATCATTTTAATGACACCGTTCCCCAGGACATCAAGTTGCTCCAGACAAGAAACCAGAAAGCCGTCTCTGAGAGAATGAGGTCGCAGAAGAGCCTGAAGCTTAGACTTAGGAAGACCTACGGAATCTACGGCGCCAAGTACCAGGAAGTGAAACAAGTCAAACTCCACAGCAAAGCGTTGATGTGTGACACGATTCAGATGCTGGCTCCGTACTCGGGGCGCCATGCCGTCAACGTGACTCCGTACGAAACGCTGGCTGTCAAGCCCCAGACGATTACATATCAGGTAGGATAGACTTCAGACGATTACAATATCAGGTAGGATAGACTCCAGGCGATTACAATATCAGGTAGGATACACTTCAGACGATTACAATATCAGGTAGGATAGACTTCAGGTGATTACATATCAGGTAGGATAGACTTCAGGTGATTACATATCAGGTAGGATAGACTTCAGGTGATTACATTTAGGTGTAGGATATATTTCTTGCTTCAGTTTAGTTTACTTAAATCAGAACTTAAAAACAAAAGACATATATCCAGAGTTTCAATCGCTGTGGCAGCCAATTTTACACAAACGAGTTGCGGACCGTATGATCAACCCTGTAGTTCCATTGCAAACTTTGGGGGGCGGGGGGCGGGGGAGGGGGAATCCAAGAAAGTGTGACACTTTGTGACACGGGGCTGGGGGGGGGGGGGGGTTAAAGATCTTGTGTGGCATCAAACATTACATTTTTTTTAAAATCATATATTTGAAACCCGAAATGGGCTGGGATGTTGTTCTTTTTGTTGGGATGGATGTATTCTGACAGAAGATGTCACGTTTATCAATTGAATAGTTTAATAGTGAAGTGTGTTTTAGATTAAATTTTAATTAGTGGTTTTTTAAAAAACTTTTAAACATTTTTTTTAGTTTTGAAAGTGTGACGTACTTTAAAAAGGGGGGAGGGGGTTTGTTCTAAGATTAATGACATATTGTGACAGGGGGTAAGGAGGAGGTAAAAAACAGGACAAGCATAGCGTGACTTACTTTATGAACGGCCCCTAATGAGTAGGGGAAAGCTCCATCCCGGGATTCCGGTCGACAAGTCTAACGTGGCTTGCCTATTTGGAAGCGTTGGCCACCGGACCCCCTCGACATTAACCAGGGAAACAAGACCACCACTGCGTGCCCCGCTGTGGCAGACAAGGGCATGCATGGTACCTGCCGGAAATAAACAGCTCCTACAGGGCTGCCAGCTGTGATATATCACAGATGGAAAAAAAGGCAGAGACAGGGTAGGGATCATGATTACAAGTAGCCGTTAACGGATATGAGGCGAGAGGCGACGGTGGAAGCCTCTAGCCGATGAGTCTAAATATGCAGCCCTGAGAAAGCTGTTCCTAGGCAACCGTTTCGTCCCAGCTATTTCGCAAATTAGTTACGAGGTGGAAACCCACTGTAGAATCTCTCTTAGAGGGCGTCCGATGCTTCCCCGGGGCGGGAGGGGCGAGATATTAGGACGTTTTTTTACCATCCCGGCCCTGGGAGAGTGGGTTGCGAACGCTTTAAACGCGGCGTTTTTGTTCGACCGGGCGCAGGGGGCCTCTGGCGCGCCCCCGCACGGCCCGTCGTCGGGGAGACCTAGCGCCTGGCTTGTGTGAGGGAGCGCCAGTGAGGTCATAAAGAGCTTAGGCTCGACGGCCCGCTGACTCCAATTCCCAATGAGATATTTCAGTAGGGGAGAGCTGGGTGCGTTGTCACACTTTTTAAATTTTTGCCCGAAATTTATTAAATTTCGACTTGAACGAAGTAAAGTTTTACTCAATGGTAACTAATTTATTTACGGTTAAGGATATTAATTTAGAGAATTAGTAGTGTCTAATCGTCTCAAGCACCAGATCTCTGGAAAACTAAAAATAAGTTAACACTCCATCCCAAATAATAATCAGGAAGTTTAATGAATAGTAATTGTGAGAAGGTTTATTATCGACGTAGAATTTTCTAAAAATATTCTAAAATCATAGTCATACGGTGGATGTTTATCAAGTAGACCCACCATTGATTATTCCCCGTTGACTTTCACTTTAGATTGAGAGGAGATCATTGAAGAACTATACTTAATTAACTGAAATCTAAACTGAATAAAGTAAATAATGAATGGGGAAAAAATTATAGAAAAAAATCAAAGTAATAAAGAAATTACTTAGTTTTTAAAAAAAACCATACAAATCTCACTATTTGTTCACCTCACGTGCTAAACAGTTTGAAATCAAGTATTTATACCTTGTACTTGTGCATTTAGCAAGTAATTTCAATCGTTCGCATCTTTTTTGGTCTTGAACATGAAAGCGATGAGACAACCAACCTCGCCCACCCCTAATATTATTTGGATTATTTAATTTTAAAATATGTATATATATATTTTAAAAAGTAAGTAGACACTTGTGGGGGTTTGGGGGGGGGGGGGGTGATCATTCACTAATAACCCAGAAAATAAAATCCCTGTCAACATTTTAAAATAAAAACTTAGAGCTTCTTGGAATAAAACTTAACTTTTGATAAGGTCAGAAATCCATTCTACCACATTCTTCCAAATATGACAACTTTTATCATACCAACAGCTTGTTGATGAACATATGCAGAAGGTGAAAGGAATTGAAGCCGGTGAGATGAAACGATTCGAGGCGGAGAAAATCCGGACAACACCACACGCCATTTGGAAACAGCAACGCTTTACCTCCCCTGAAGGTTGCGACTTCCGATACCTAAAGGAGCAGCTCAGACGGGCGAAATACAAAGCTTTGCTGAAGGTCAAATTACTCAACCCTTTATCCTCGACTCGGCCGTTTTACTCTTGACTCAACCGTTTTACTCTTGACTCAACCGTTTTACTCTTGACTCAACCATTTTCGCTTGACTCACCTGTTTTACTCTTTGACAGTAAGGCGTAAATTGTTTGCTATAGGATGCTGTTGGGAGTTGTAAAGAGAAGAGTGGCTACGTTATGGAACTTCGGCAAAAATAAAATAAAAAAAGACATAGAGACCCTTGCAGAACCGTCGCGTTGGTCTGGCAACCCCAACGGCTTCAGGGAATCTCGGATATTTATGATGGCCTGAGGTTTTGACGTTAAAAACAATTAATAAACTTCTTCTTTTAAATGCATGGCCCATAACAAAAAGTGGCAATGGCTTCCAAAAGTCATGGGGCGGCCAATGGTGTTAACAGAGCACTGCTTTGCAGATGGTTACCAGTACTAGAAAGTCGGTACAAATATTTGGTACATACCATAAAATAACATATTCATATGAACTCAAAGAATATTATATATATATATATATATATATAATGCGACATAATCGATAGCAGAACTTGTCATTCGAATTAAAGTTGACCAGACAGGATTCGTTTAAGCGGCTCATTCTGACAGTGGGACTGGGTCTAAATTCATTTAGACTTTTCATCCCCATAACCGTATGGCCAATAATCTAATCCCCCAAACTGGTGCCTTCTATGGCAGACCCTGTCAGCAATGAGATTTAACCCCGCCCCCACCCTTTTCGCTTTCCGGGGGGACAAGAGCCTTAACATGCTTGTTAGATGCAAACTTTCTGATATTAAATCACATATAGGTACCAAAGGTTGCAACTGTAGCCGCTGTAACACATGCCTGTAAGTGATTGAAGTTAAGAAGATCACTTTCCCTCAGGAAATATTCAGAATCAAGATTGTTTTACTTGCACAAGTCGCAACGTGACTCACACCATAGCTTTGTAAAAGTGCAGAAAATCATACATAGGTCATCTCCTTGGAGACCGTTTTAGAGAACACCTTTACAACATCAATAAACAAGCCCTTTGTCCAGTGTCTGAGCATTTCATTACTGGTATCCATTATGGAATTTTAGACGTTGGAGTTACTTGTAATACAAGTTGTATATTGTATGCAAGTAATACACCAGAAAAAAATTGATATGAGCAACAAATTAATAGAAAGATTCGGTAGCTTGACTCCATAAGCTATAAAATAAATTCAAACTCTTACAAAACTGCAATATCTTTTTAAATTTTACTTCATTCAACCCACTTCCTTTCCGTTCTTCTGAGCTTTGTTTTTGTCAGGAACTTGTTTTCTTTCATTTTTAGATAGGATATATATAACGTAAACTTAATTTATATTTATGTGAATGTTTATTTTTTGGTTTGTGTTTTTTTTTGTGTACCGATGAAGGCCTTTGCCGAAACGTTTTCCTTTGTATTCTGTGTGATCCTTATTAAAGCTTGACGCAATCTGTTTTGTTTTATTTAAACAAACTGTGTGTGTCTCATTAATCGCCTTGAAAGCTTTATCGCAGTCCGACACACTTATAATTAGTTAATAAACTGTCGGTTGTTTAGGACATGGTACCCTATGCAATCAGTAGCAGACCCAAAATGAATTATTTGTTTGCGTTATTTTTACATTTTTGTTGATTTTGTTTCGCTATTAAAACTAAATGAATTTTAAAACTAAAATGAGTCCCTAAACGAAATTTTTAAAAATGAAAAAAAAAAACAAAAAAAAACGAAAAATTAATACAAGCCACAGCAATAAAACCCAAAGAAAAAAATCATTTCGTTATTCCAGACTGCCAAGATTGCTGACAAAAATGACCAACTGGCCTTAAAAAGTTCTAGACTCTGTTCCAACTTCTTGCCCGTGGCGTCACTGAGAGACAACGACGAGGATTCGGTGGTGGAGCCGGCCGGTGCCCCGGACGCCGACGAAAGCGAGGAGTACTGCTACATCAGTGGCGAAGGAGGGTTTTTGGTGAAAAAGAGTCTCCCCGAGGTCAGAGGCGTCATCCAAAAAAAGCCAGCCATTAAAGCAGTCAAACCGGAAGACGTAAGAGTTTCATCAAAACTAACTTTTAAAAAACGGAGATTTACAAACACACATATATATATATATAAATATATATATATAGTCACAGTTGTTAACAGTAATATTAAAATAATAGAAAAAAATGTCATGATACACTATTTGCTCCACTTCTAGCACTCACACATCCTGTCCTCACCCCCTCCCCCAGTCCCTCATCCACAGTATTTCTTAATAATTTATGTAACTGATCAACCCCATGTTTCCTAGGGTTCCAAGTGATAATATATGTCATTGAATTTAACCACAGGTCACAACCGAACACCTTAGACGTAAATTGGCGCCATTTTTAGCCCCACAGCCTAAAGGAAATTTCTTCCCAGATCCGCGAGATGGCCAGCTTTATAAAAAACACTGTGGTGGTGAGTGTTAAATATATATAAATTATGTACCCCAAATTGGAGGTTTCATGAGGTGTATGAACCTGATGGGGTGTGTGAGCCTGATGGGGTGTGTGAACTTGATGGGGTGGATGAACCTTTATGGGGTGGATGAACCTGATAAGGTGTATGAACCTGATGGGGTGTATGAACTTGATGGGGTGGATGAACCTGATGGGGTGAATAAACTTGATGTGGTGTATGAACTTGATGGGGTGTATGAACTTGATGGGGTGGATGAACCTGATGGAGTGTATGAACCTGATGGGATGTATGAACTTGATGGGTTGGATGAACCTGATGGGGTGTATGAGCCTGATGGGGTGTGTGAACCTGATGGGCTGTGTGAATTTGATGGGGTGGATGAACTTAATGGGGTGTATGAACCTGATGGGGTGTATGAACCTGATGAGGTGTATGAACCTGATGGGGTGTATGAACTTGATGGGGTGGAAGAACCTGATGGGGTGTATGAACCTGATAGTGTGTATGAACCTGATGGGGTGTATGAACCTGATGAGGTGTATAAAACCGATGGGGTGTTTGAACCTGATAAGGTTTATGAACCTGATGATGTGTATGAACTTGATGAGGTGTATCAACTTGATGAGGTGTATGAATCTGATGAGGTGTATGAACATGATGGGGTGTATGAACCTGATGAGGTGTATGAACCTGATGGGGTCTATGAACTTGATAGGGTGGATGAACTTGATGAGGTGTATGAACTTAATGAGGTGTATGAACCTGGTGAGGTGTATGAACATGATGGGGTGTAAGAACCTGATGAGGTGAATGAACTTGATGGGGTGTATGAACTTGAAGGAGTGGATGAACCTGATGGGGTGTATGAACCTGATGGGGTGTATGAACCTGATGGGGTGTGTGAACCTGATTGGCTGTGTGAATTTGATGGGGTGGATGAACTTGATGGGGTGGATGAACTTGATGGGGTGTATGAACTTCATAGGGTTGATGAACATGATGAGGTATATGAACCTGATGGGGAGTATGAACCTGATGAGGTGTATGAACCAGATGGGGTGTATGAACCAGATGGGGTGTATGAACCTGATGGGGTGTATGATCCTGATGAGGTGTATGAACCTGATGGTGTGTATGAACCTGACGAGGTGTATGAACATGATGAGGTGTATGAACCTGATGGGGTGTATGAACTTAACGGGGTGTTTGAACCTGATGAGGTGTATGAACCTGATGGGGTGTATGAACTTGATGGGGTGGATGAACTTGATGAGGTGTATGAACCTGGTGAAGTGTATGAACATGATGGCGTGTAAAAACCTGATGAGGTGTATGAACTTGATGGGGTGTATGAACCTGATGGGGTGTATGAATCTGATGGGGTGTATGAACTTAATGGGTTGAATGAATTTGATGAGGTGTATGAACTTGATGGGGTGGATGAACCTGATGGGGTGTATGAACCTGATGGATTGTGTGAACTTGATGGGGTGGAGGAACTTGATGGGGTGTATGAACCTTATGGGGTGGATGAACTTGATGGGGTGGATGAACTTGGTGGTGTGTATGAAATTGATGGGGTGTATGAACTTGATGGGGTATATGAACTTGATGGGGTGTATGAACTTGATGAGGTGTATTATATTTATGGTGTGTATGAACTTGATGAGGTATATGAACTTTATGGGGTGTATGAACTTGAGGGGTTCTCTGAACTTTATGAGGTGTTAACGAATAGCGTTAGTGATATAGTTACATTGAGAAAAATATGTCTTTTGATATAAATGTATATATATTTTATTATTATTATTATAACAATATATATTTGCATATATATAAATAAATCCGATTTGAATATTTTAGGAACATTTTTGTGTTGTATTTTGTTTACAGCACAAAATACGAAATAACCACCGAATCTATAATTGGAGTAGCACTGTGACGCCAAGCCCCAACGTTGTAATTGTCACAAATTTAGACAACTAAAATCTGCTTCTGCATAAATAAATCTCCACGCCAATAAAATGATTTGCCGAGTATCAGGGAAACACACTATGGTGTTATTGTACATATATTATGTAGTGTTTGTTACATGTGTTATGTCGTGTTTGTGTACAAATATTATGTAGTGTTTGTGTACACATAGTACGTAGTATTTGTGTAACTATATTTGGTAGTGTTTGTGTACATATATTTGGTAGTGTTTGTGTACATATATTTGGTAGTTTTTGTAAACATATATTATGTAATGTTTGTGATTGTAGAAAACAGCTCAAATAGGGACTTATTTCGCATTGTCGGTCAGCTGAGCGGTAAACAGAAGGACACATCTTTGCCAAACAATATTGCTTTGGCCGAGTTACCAGACGCTCTAAATGAGTTCTTTGTTACGAAAGTTAAGAAGATCAGGGCGAGACTTGACATTTGCTCCCGAATTCTCGCCGTTTAATGGCACTCCTATGAGCGAATTTTTAGAGGTCGCTGAATCGCATGTGAAGAAAATCCTGGTTGACTCCCCAAGAAAGTCATGTTTGCTTGACCCTCTTCCGGCAGGGCTGTTGTACGAATGTTTGGACGAAATTGTCCCTATCATTACTAGTATCATAAATCAGTCTTTGAAAACTGGTATTGTTCCATCCTCTCTTAAAGAAGCGGTTGTAACTCCACTGCTCAAGAAAGCAAATTTCGACCTTAATTTGTTGTAAAATTATCGCCCCGTCTCTAATTTACCCTTTTTATCAACGATTTTAGAGAGGGTAGTTCTTCGACAGCTCCTGGATCACCTGACTCGGTGCGACTTGTTTGAGCCTTTTCAGTCAGCATACAGAACGCATCACTCTACTGAGACAGCCCTGTTGCGCGTCGTAAATGATCTTCTGTCGTCTTGTGGTGAGGGCCAGGTATCCCTTTTGTCGTTACTGGATCTTTCGGCAGCGTTCGATACACTTGACCACGGCATACTTCTCCAACGTCTGCAAAATACTTTCGGTTTCACCGATACCGTCCTGAGATGGTTCCGCTCGGGTCCAATCAGTTATCGCAAACGGCTTGACCTCCAAGAAATCCATTATTGAATTCGGAGTACCCCAGGGCTCGGTCTTAGGCCCGGTGCTTTTCACTATGGACGTTCAGCCCCTGGGTGCAGTGATCAAGCAGTATATCACATGTTCGCGGATGATACCCAACTTCAGAAATCCGTGATCCCCTCTCAGTTCCTTCAGCTTCTTAATATGACACAGAAGACAGTGGAGTCAGTTAAGCACTGGATGACAATAAACAAGCTCAAATTGAATGATGAAAAGACTGAGCTGATCCCCATTGCTACCGCTCAAAAGCTAAAATATTTAAAAAATACACCATCCTTTACTCTCTCGGGCGTGCAGATTGAATTTGCTCAAACAGTGCGAAACCTGGGTGTCTACTTTGACAGAACACTATCTATGGAAAATCACATTAACATGATTTGCAAGGCGATTTTTCTAGAGCTGCGCAGTATTAGTCATATCAGACCTTTCTTAACTTTGAATGCATCAAAGAGGCTGATGTCTGCATTTGTTCTATCACGCATGGACTACTGCAATGCTTTCATGGTAGGTATTCCAGCTACGTTCCTGGATAAAATTCAAAAAGCACAGAATAATGCGGCACGAATTGTTCTTCGTAAACGCAAATTCGACCATGCTAAAACTCTTCTGAGAGAACTGTATTGGCTGCCGGTCCGCTCTCGCATAGAGTACAAAATTGCAACTCTGTGCTACCGCTGCTTGCATGACCTGGCGCCGTCCTATCTCCAAGCGCCCATGACGCCTTATGTACCCACTAGACAACTCCGCTCATCCGATAGTCGCAAACTCTCGATACGTGTTTGCCTTGAGACTTACGGAAAGCGCACGTTCGCATTTGCTGGCCCCACCCATTTGGAACACCCTTCCTGACGCTCTCAGATACAGCCAGACGCTGGAGTCCTTCAAGACAAATTTAAAAACTCATCTATTTCGCAAACACCTTATGGGGTGAAGTTATCTACCATCTTTTTCAGCTAGTTATTATCTCCCAGCTTTGTTTTTGTACCGCGCTTCGAGCCTTTGAGGATGAAGCATGATTTTTCAAATGAACTTTATTGTTATTATTATTACATATATTTGGTAGCGTTTGCTGCATAATTTGGTAATGTTTGTGTACACATATTATGTAGTTTTATAATTTTAGATGCATGCTAAAGTGTGGGCAGGCTTAGACTTAGTGATGAGCCTTGACTAAATGCCATTCGGGGCCAAACTCTAATATTGTGCCTCCCAACACACTTTTCAAAGTGTGGGAAAACCTAACAAAACAAAACAATGAACGTGTCTGAAGGAAGGAAGGCGTCTTAAGCGAACAAACATCAGTAAAAATAATATGAAAATGAAATAAACACTTAGCCGCCAGGCAGGATCCAGGAGGACAGCAAGAGGAATGTGAGACACTTGAATTTTGGGATAAATATTTTTGGTCAAATATATATATTTAAAAGCAATGAAGAAAAAAAATATTACAATATCGGACAGGTCTTATTGAACGCTGAAGTAGCGTGATCCAAATTAGTAATTGAAAGGAGGTGTACACGTACCATTGATGGGCGTTGCATTGTGTACGTGTAGAAGTCTAACAATTTATGTGTTTTTTTCGGCGAACGTAAAAAATATGATTTTAAAAACACATACAATTAACATAGTATGGATATCTTGGTGAGATTGTTATGGACTTTTTAAGTCACAAAATTTTATCTTTATTTTGAAATGTGAATATTAGCACAGCAAAAGTGAATCATAATACAAATAGAATTGAAACAAATAGTTTTCTTTTCCAAAAGCTTATTATACTAAATTTAGTTTAATAGTCATATATAAGAACAACGATTTTGCAGTCCCCAAAGTGCCGCCCGGGGTGGACGCCACCTTCAAACCCCATGTTCACCCTGCTGAGAGATAATGCTTTCCTTACCACTTCCATCTATCCTTTCGTGTGACGCTACACGGTCCAGGGCTACCACACCTTGGGATATTCCCAAGATCTTGGGAATTCACCCCCCCCCCCCCCCGCCCTTAATTGGGATCTGGGGAATAATTTTGAAAATAAAGCAAAACTTTGGGAAATATTAACAGGGGGAAGATTTTTTTCTTTTACAAATTTCGAAAAACGCAAACAAACAACAAATGTGATCAAAATTAAATTGAAAATAAAGCAATATTGATAAGTAACAAATTAATTGTTTTAATTCATTTCTGGTTTTAATTTTTAAAACCACTCATAAATAAATAAGAAATTTAAGTTAATATTGTGAAGTATTAAAAAGGTAATAATTAAAGAAATTCAATTTTCTCCCTTTTTTTTTTTTTTTACGTTCAAGATTTACAAATTACTTACATACAGGCGTTGAATGTTTATCAAATTGACCTTGTACTAAGTTGTACACCATATGCATAGAGAACAGTCTGAACAATAAATAAACTGATAATAAATTCTTGAAATCTCAAAGGAAATCAATTTAGACTATTAATATTATATTATAGAATTAGGGGTGGGGACAGTAGGCTCTGGAACTTTATTATTAGACTATTAGACATTAGCAACCATACGAAAAACAGTACAAGCCAAGACTGAAGGATAGAGTTCAATCAAGAATCATAGTAAAATTAGATGAATTTCAACAATTTCTACAACTACAATGTGTTCAATGTATGATGCGATGCATCTGTAAAAAAAATCAAGCCTAATTTTCATCAATTGGAAAAAAATATTTGTGGATTGAAACACAGGTAATTAAGATATTAAAATTATACATTGTAGGATTATAAATGAAAAGTTAATTTAAACAGTAGGACTATTTTGTTTGAAAAAAAATTATTATAATGTAAATTTACAATGTTAACTTTATTTTTATTAAATTCTGCTTAATTGCTTTGCAAACCCCGTTACTAATCAACAGACTTTTTTTGATGAAGAACCTTTTGCCATTGTAAAAGTAAAGGAATTCTGTGTTGATTAGCCTTGCGAGCTTTGTTTCCAAGTGAACTCTATTACACATATAGTGTAGGTGATATAATTACCAGAGAATTTGGAGGTTGTATATTGTAGCCTAAGTACAGTGGGTATTGCATTGATATTTTGGATTGTAAATTAATGTACCCCGGTAAATATTTTTTTTTCAAAAAAAAATTATTTCATGTGATAAACTTTTGTTTAAAAATGTCTTTGAAAATAAATTTCAGTCAGTTACTGTGCCATGTGTTTTCATGGGCATTAATCCAAGCTATTATTGCGTTAATGACATAGAAAAAACTATTTTTAAAAAAAACTCATATATTTTTATGATCTTGTGAAATCTTTTGACCAAATCTTGGGAAATTTTAAAAAAGTGACTGGCAGCCCTGTCCTTGAGTGATTTTCACTTTCTTGGTGGAACTATGCCGCGGCACACCTAACTTAACACTGGAAAAACACCGGTTGCGGAGCTCTGGTTTAGGCTGTGTAGTTAATGTAGGTAGGCTATGTTTTAATTATTTCTAGAGAAGATATGTGAATGCTGAATTGATCTCTTTACTATATATATTTTGCTTCTGGTTCGTCTTGACGAATAACAAAAAAATAATAAAAAAATACACAAGTTTATGGAATTGTCAACAAGGGATGAGTGTTGAACCACAAACCATGTACATGTCAAGCGTTGTCAATACCGGTACCGTACTACAATAGAGGACGACCTCAATCTAAGTTAGCGAAATTTGAATGTAAATTTACAGTAGTTGCTTCTACAAAACAATACTGTTGTGATATCACTGTTGTTGTAATGTTACAGTTGCGTCCCTATGTGTCAATTTGTGAGGTCCATGTTTTGTGAGCTGAGAAGCCACGTGAGCTGAGAAGCCACGTGAGCTTGCTCGTGGCTGGTATTAAATTCATTAAAGCTATAGACAACCGGATGAACAGACGTGTTGTACTTCAATGAGTATTAGACATAATACTACTAATATAACAAATGCAATAAACATTTGGGTGGCCTCTGGTGTCATAAGTCGAATCTCATTTAAAATTATTACGGTAATTCATATTTGCGTTTTTCTATTTCTATTAGTTACCGTACCATACATTTTTGAAGGTACTCTCAAACAAACACAAATTAATGACATTGTAACAATACACGGATTACAGCTTTCTTTCATTATCAAAACTAGCAAAAATTATAGTTGAATCTTAATTTTTACAGAATGTTAAGCAGAGGCGTGGCTAAGGGGAGGGTAGAGGGGGAGACATATTTCTTAGGCACCAAACTAGTTAGGGGCTCCTTCAGTGGATTTGATGGAATTTTATTGACAAAATAATAGGTTGTGCAATAGATAGGAGGTGTGTAAAAATTAAACCTAATCCTTGGGCAACCCACACTCCAGCACCGCCTATGTCTAAACCTTATCCTCGGGTAACAATCACTCCAGCACCGCCTATAATTTCTAAACCTTATCTTTCGGGCAAAACATACTCCAGCACCGCCTGTAATGTCTAAACCGTATCTTTCCGGCAACAATCACTCCATCACCGCCTATAATTTCTAAATATTTTAAGAAAAAACGATGACCTTTTTAAAACATATTTTTTTTTTTTTTTTTTTCCAGGTCTCTCACTTTTGATTTGACACACACAAAAAAATTGATGAAAATTTGAACCCGATTTACAGTATAGCAAAATACACAGACTTAAAGGGAGACAGCATTACATGATGGGCTTTAGCTCCCTTAATGATGACGATTAAATCATAATAAAATGTTTCATTCTTTCTGAATGTCTCCGAGTGCAGATAGATTTTTCCCATGTTTAGTAAGTTGAGATCTATTAAGACAAAATGCAGCTGGATAAATGTTACATTTTTAGTGATTCTCTCCAGTATGTAGTTTTTTGGTTAAAGTTAAACATGAAATTTCGGCGTACATTTTTAGTGTTTCTCTCCAGTATGTTTCCTTTTGTGTTTAGTTAAATTTGAACTTGAAGTACATTCTACAGGACAAACATTACATTTGTAGGGTTTCTCTCCAGTGTGCAGTCTTTTGTGCAAAGTTAAATTTGAATTTCGGTTAAATGCAGCCGGACAAACATTACATTTGTAGGGTTTCTCTCC
Source organism: Omphiscola glabra (assembly GCA_964017045.1). Lineage (NCBI taxonomy): Eukaryota > Metazoa > Mollusca > Gastropoda > Lymnaeidae > Omphiscola > Omphiscola glabra. The sequence goes on along the minus strand of OZ024803.1, from coordinate 4,448,700 downwards.
AGTATGTTGTCTTTTGTGCACAGTTAAATATGAATTTGTATTAAATGCAGCTGAACAAACATTACATTTGAAAGGTTTCTCTCCAGTGTGTAGTATTTTATGCACATTTAAACTTGATGTTTGGGTAAAAGCAGCAAAACAAACATTACATTTGTAGGGTTTCTCTCCAGTATGTTTTCTTTTATGTAAATTGAAAGCTGAATTTGTAGCAAATGCAGCAGAACAAACATTACATTTGTAGGGTTTCTCTCCAGTATGTGTTCTTTTGTGTTTAGTTAAACTTGAATCTATAGTAAATGCAGCAGAGCAAACATTACATTTGAAGGGTTTCTCTCCAGTATGTAAAATTTTGTGCACATCTAAACTAGACTTTTGGGTAAATGTAGCAAGACAAACATTACATATGTACGGTTTCTCTCCAGTGTGGTTCCTTTTGTGTATAGTTAAATTTGAATTTGAAGTAAATGCAGCAGAACAAACATTACATTTGTAGCGTTTCTCTATAGTATTAGTATGTTGTCTTTTGTGTTTAGTTAAACTTGAATTTTTAGTAACATTAGCAGGACAAATGTCACATTTGTAGGGTTCCTCTTCAGTATGTTTTCTTTTGTGCACAATTAAATTTTTATTTTGGATAAACGATGCAGGACAAATGTCACATTTGCAGGGTTTTTCGCCAGTATGTTGTCTTATGTGCAAAATTAAATTAGAATTTCGGGTAAATGCAGCAGGACAAAAAACACATTTGTAGGGTTTCTCTCCTGTATGTAGTCTTTTGTGCACAATTAAACCACACTTTTGGGTAAATGTAGCAAAACAAACATTACATTCGTAGGGTTTCTCTCCAGTATGTAGTCTTTTGTGTATAGTTAAATATGACTGTTTAGTAAATGCAGAAGGACAAACATTACATTTGTAGGGTTTCTCTCCAGTGTGTTTCCTTTTGTGTATAGTTAAAGTTGACTTTAAAGTAAATTCAGCAGAACAAACATTACATTTGTAAGGTTTTACTCCAGTACACTTTCTTAAATGTCTATCAATATCAGAAAAATTTGGAAATCTAGCAGAGCAAAGCTCACATTTATGAAGCATTTCTCCAGCATCATGTCCTTTATATACAGGTCCATGTGTTTGTCCAAGTAATACTACTAAATTGGATTGAGAATTTGAATCTTTCACATTTTCTTGGTTTACAGATTTGCCAGGTTTCTTATTACAAGCAGGCAAGAATGAACTCCCATGACAACACTCAGATGTATATATAGATGTTGTACATGTGATTATGTTGGCATCACATGTAGCAGAGTGCAGTGTTAAATGTGAACTTGTTTCAATCTCCCGAGTTGTATAAATTATTGTCTCCTGTTTGATTTCATTACCAATATAGTTGCCATCTATATCTGGTGTTGGATCATTGTCCACTTCAATGTTTTGTGTTTCATAGAATTCAGTTTCTATTTCTGACTTAGTAACATCTGCTGAGGAAAATTTATCATTACCTTGTTCTTCCTTTAGTATTTTATGAAAATCAGGATGTATTGCCGAGTCATCCAAAAGAACTGGTTGTGGGTTAATATCACTGACTACTTCTTTGTTAAGTGATTTATGTAAGTGAACATCTTTTTCTGCCTCTGGAACAACATCTTGAACATTTTGAAATAAACTAGGATGACATTTAAATTGATCTAATTTTTCCATGGTCTTCACATTTGAAACAGTTGACACTACAAGGCTTCATGAAGTGCAGTAAGCATTACTATTTAACCTTTTTGGTTTGCTCCAAATTTATCTGAAACACAAATAAAATAAAAAAAATTATATAAAATACAATGAGCAATACTCAAGGATTTCAAAAATATTTAAAATTTGCCAACCAATGAATAAGTTTCAAAAATACAACAGGGACCAGTGCAAGATTGATTAATTAAATGTTCTCTCGCTCTCTCTCTCTATATATATATACTAGCCGATATACCCGGCGTGGCCCGGGATTGCATTAGGACCCCGATCCCGGTTGCCTACAGATCCCGTTAGGATACTGTTCTCTGTGGGATCCTGTTCCATCTAGGGACCATCCTTTCCAATGTTATACCATTTCCCGATAGGATCCAAATTTGATTGTGACATAGATATAGCGTTTTAAATTTATCGAACTTTCTGGAAACTTCTAGATTTGACATTATTAGTGTTAAATCCACCGATATTTCAATACGGATAATGAAGTGTATTGCTAGGCCTTTATCCATGATTCATATTGAGAATATAGTGTTGTCTAAGCCTATGAATATTTATAAAGCTTAAATAAGGAAAAATGAAATGGGGCCCCCGGCCCCAGAAGAATGGATATTATGAGTCCAGTACCTTTCGGTATTTGAATATGGATACTCAAGAGTATGTGTACCAAATTTCGTTAAGATCCATCCATCCATGTAGGTGTATTAAGCCTATTGACTTATAGAATTTTCTGGAACATTCTAGATTAAATGTATTATCCTCCTCGAACTGTGTAAAAACTGTATTTTCTATGTAATTATTCTTCAAATACGAAAAAGTGTACACATAAATGCGTTGTTATAGCTATAAAACATTTAAGCTAAAAGAGGGACCCCGGGGGTCCAATCCGTAATTGTACCATATTAGTTTTGCCTGAGATGGGGACCCCCATAAAAATCATTGAGGTAAGTTATGAATTAAACATTTTTAATTCGTCCCATTAAAATCTATTGAATAATGCCATAGATATAGCGTTTTAAAGTTATGGAATGTTCTGGAAAATTCCAGATTGGATATTATAAGTTTTAAATCCACCGATATTTCAGTACGAACAGTGAAGTGCAATTGCTACCGCCCTAGGCCTACATCCATCAATTCACATAGAAACTATATTGATGTCTAAGTCTATCGATATTTATAAAGCTTATATAAGGAAAAATTAAACGGGGCCCCCGGGCCCCTAGGAATGGATATTATGGGTTCACTACCCTTCGGTACTTGAATATGGATAATCAAGTGTACGTGTACTAAGTTTGGTCAAGATCCATCCATTCATGTAGCAGTATTAAGCCTCTTGATATTTATATAGCTCATATAAGAAAAAAACGAATTCGGGGCCCCCGGCCCCAAACGAAATGTTATTAAAAGTTCTCAACCCCTTAAGAGTTCCTTCTGGATAATGATGGATATATGTGCCAAGTTTGGTCAAGATCCATCAATCCGTGTAAAAGCCTTTGTGGAACAGACAAACAAACAAATTTTCACTTTTATATATATATATGATATATATATTAATATATATATAATATTATATATGTTGTACAGACCATCAATGTTAGGCTTGTAGACCCTTTCCACCCACGGACCATCATTTGGGAAAAGCTGTAATAATCTTAAACCTAAAATCATAACCCACTTTTTATACAAATTTTATGACTGCGGTTGTAACACAAAACTAGGTTACTATTCCTTATTTGTTACTTGACATTGATAATATTAATATACCAACATCTTTGTAAGCACAAAATTTAACATATCAATCAAATTGAATTACAATGAATGGATGTTGTATTGGGAATTACAAAAGGTAAAAGGGGCCAAAAAGACATGCATCATAAATTGATGGCACTGTAGTTATATAAAAGATAAAATGTATCTCCATGCTCTTTTGGGGAAGACTGAATGTCAATTACGATATAGGCAATGGGGAGAATTCAGCCGGTTCACACAGGTTTGGCAGAACCACCAACCAGAGCCATCCCATGGGCCCTGCAACACCTGGATCTGCAGAGGTCTTTGGATATATACTGAGGTCAAAGTTGTTATGTGAATCCACTGATAGATACTGATACAAGATACACCAGGTCTTTCAACATACATTAAGATCATGTGGTTTTTCCTAAATTCATCATTATAGGTTCGATTGTTTCTGAGTTCCTTTAAATATTTCTTTTATGATCTCTTTATTGTGTATAGTTTGCTGTGATCTGTTAAACAAAAACTGAAGCAAGAGAAAAAAAATCAAATTTAGACTATTTAGATTTAGAGGGTTTCTTTCAAGCATGATGTCTCTTAAGTCTATTTAAGCTTTAAAAACTTTAGAGGGTTTCTTTCAAGCATGATGTCTCTTAAGTCTATTTAAGCTTTAGAGGGTTTCTTTCAAGCATGAGTCTCTTAAGTCTACTTAAACATAAATTGTAGGTAAATGCAGCTGGGAATTTTTCCCATTTGTAGACTTTCCATAGGGTAAGATGTCTTTTGATTACAGTTGATTTTGAACTAGGTGGCTTTTGTATTTTATTTAAACAATTTTTCAGGTTATAACTTAATTTATATATGAATTTTCAACAAAAACAAAAAGAAAAGTTTTCCATCACAATAAAGGACTGCTAATAATTACTAATATCATTTTACACATTAAATTTGAAGTAAATGCAGCAGAACAAACATTACATTTGTAGCGTTTCTCTATAGTATTAGTATGTTGTCTTTTGTGTTTAGTTAAACTTGAATTTTTAGTAACATTAGCAGGACAAATGTCACATTTGTAGGGTTCCTTTTCAGTATGTTTTCTTTTGTGCACAATTAAATTTTTATTTTGGATAAACGATGCAGGACAAATGTTAAAATTGAATGCGAAAACGTTACATCAAGTAGAAAGGTCTACACATTTTTATGCGTATTCAAAACTGGTCATTTTTATAAATCGTATATGTACAGCATAATTATGTTAAGAAGACACGGGGTTTTTTTTTACAAAAGACATCATATATTTATTAATGTTAGTTAGAAGTAGACAGTGATATTAACCCCCAACCATTTATTGCGGAAGACTCAGCAATACATCCTGATTTTCATAAAATACTAAAGGAAGAACAAGGTAATGGTCAAATTTCCTCAGCAGAGGTTATTATCTGAGGAAAATGATATATCCCAAATATTTAGTTAATTGAAAATGTTTGTTTGGAATTTCAAACTAGTGTAGCTTTCTTATGGACATTTTAGGAATAATATTTTTTTTATAAATCTAGTAAACAAACCCCCCCAAAAAAATGGCATTGGCTTGGTAATGGAAATGCTAGTTCATGAAAATCAAAAAAAAAAATTTTTTTTTGGGGGGGGGGGGGGGGGGGAGGAGCTTTTTTTACTATATTCTCATCTAGACAAAAATTAAGCAGTTAAGAATTTAATATAGGTTAAGTAGGGTATTATTTTTAAAACTCAGAAAAGTTCTTTGCCTCTTTGTTAAGAGGACAATGTGACGTCCTTGGTAATTGAAAGAGGGTGATCATTATGTCTCGTCGACATCATCGGTAATGAAAGGGTTAGTAATATTAATGAAACATGCATTATTTGTATGCGCCCGTTAAATTCTTAATAAAAAAATAATTATCCATTTTTAAATGTTTTTATTTTATCTAGCAAAACATAAATGAAATGGAGTGGTGTTTTGATATTTATAATAGAAAAGTTTAAGCCGGTAATCCTTTATTTTAGCCCAATAAATTATTAAAATTAATATAATTAACCCACAGTTTGACATGCTATATCACATGTTTGCGGATGATATCCAACTTCCCTAATCCATGATCCCCTCTCAGTTACCTCAGCTTCTTAGTATGACACAGAAGACAGTAGAGTCAGTTAAGCACTGGATGACCATAAACAAGCTCAAATTAAACGATGAAAAGACTGAGCTGATCCCCAAGGCTACCGCTCAAAAGCTAAAATCCGTAAATAACACACAATCCCTTACTCTCTCGGGTGTGCAGATTGAGTTTGCTCAAACAGAGCGAAACCTGGGTGTCTACTTAGATAGAACACTAACTATGGAAAATCACATTCACATGATTTCCTAGGCAATTTTTTGAGAGTTGCACAGAATTAGTCATATCAGACCTTTCTTAATGTTTGATGCATCAAAGAGGCTGATGTCTGCATTAGTTCTATCACGCATGGACTACTGCAATGCTTTCATGGTAGGTCTTCCAGCTACGCTCCTGGATAAAATTAAAAAAGCACAGAATAATGCGGCTTGCATTTTTCTTCGCAAGCGCAAATTCATTCAGGCTAAAACACTTCTGAGAGAGCTGCATTGGCTGCCGGTCCGCACTCGCATAGAGTACAAAATTGCAACTCTTTGCTACCGCTGCTTGCATGAACTAGCGCCATCCTATCTCAAAGCGCTCATGATGCCTTATGTACCCACTAGACAACTCCGCTCGTCTGATAGTGGCAAACTCTTGATACCTCGTGTTCATTTTGAGACTTACTGAAGGTGCCCTTTCGCACTTGCTCGCCCAACAATTTGGAACACCCTTCCTTTCACTCTCAGTAACAGCCAAACACTGGAATCCTTCAAAATCGATTTGAACACTCATCTATTTTGAAAACACCTGATGTGGTGATGTTGTCTACCATCTTTTCCAGTTAGCTATTATCTCCTAACTCCGCCGTAGCTGGTCCCAAGCCCTGGTGAGAAAGGAGGAGGTTTGGGCGAAGGGCTAGCAACCCTTCCCTGTAAAAAAAGCCCTGCTACAAAAACAAAGATTTCAAAAGGAAGCTCGGACCTTGGAAAGGATGGATCTCCTAAAAGAGAATTAATGAAGCTGGATGGCCAAAGCCAACTGGAAACCACACGACGGACAACCATCCTCTCCACCAGTCTAGGAACTTGGAACGTAAGGACAATGTTCGAAACTGGAAAAACTGTCCAAGTTGATGCTGAAATGCAGAGATACAAACAAGCCATCTTAGGAATAAGTGAGTCTCGATGGACAGGCTCAGGTCAGATAAAAGTCAGCAGAGGGGAACTGCTGCTATACTCAGCAGCGAAATAAAAACTTAATAGGAGCTAGCTTGATCACTTTAACATTGAAAGCATTTATTGTTAACATTACTGGCTATTTCTAGAATTTATGATACCAAGCGAACAAAAAATAATCCACATGTTATGAAAAAAGGGCGGTCATCTTTTTTTACATAATTCTTTTGACCAGAGGGAGGTGAAATTATTTGGAAATAAATGCTTTAAATAAAAAATTTCCAAATCATTGAAACATGTAATTAAACAAACGTTTTTGATTCTAATATGACTAAACAATATAAATGTATTCACAAAAATAATAATTTGTTTTCTGGTTCTGGTTCGGTACGTTGCTGCATCCATATACTGGCATATGTGCAACGGTTGGGGAAGCGATGTTGCCAATCTAACGGCTCCTAGTGATGCCAGGGCGGCCTTGAAGCTTTCGATCGTTGTCGAGTTCACGGCGGTATTGTCCAGGTTGTTCCAAGCAATTATGGTGCGTGGAAAGAATGACTGCTTATGTTGCACTGTGTTACTCCGAGGCGCAGTGAAGCATTTGTTATTGTTTCGGGTGTAATTTCTCATGGGGTTGTCAGATGTTAAGTCAGTGTTAAGTGACTGTTTGGCTCTAATTAATTTAAATTAATTGTTTGTACAATTATTCTTTATAATTTATAAAATAAGAAATTGATCAATTTGCAAATAGGAAATCCTCTTCTTCAACAATAACAATGTATTTATTAGCTATTGTTATTAGATAAACTAAGACAGTTATAAGGGTGTATCGATAGACCTGTATGCATACTAGAATTAAATTAATGAAATAAATAAATTTTAATACTAGGGACATTTCTTTTATTTGCGTGATTTAATTGCAAAAATCTTTTTTTTTCAGTCTGCCCTAGTCCTAGATATTATTCTATTATTATTAGACATAGATAAACTAAGACTACTACTTATAAGGGTTTAAATAGACCTATATTCATACTATAATTAAATTAAATATATTTTAACACTGGGGACATTCCTTTAATTTATTTTGTCTACTGAGGACATGCATTGCAACCTGGAGGAGACCAATAAACAACCAAATTTGATGTTGACAAATTACGCCACTGTTGTGTTTGTCAGATGGAGTACCTATTAGTATTATCATTCATTATATTTTCGTTGGTTTTAAAAGGATCTTTTATATAAATCCTGTAATGTATTTGAAAAATTAGACATGCTTATTTTTAAATTAATTAATTGTGCTAAAATAAGCTGTGAATAATAAAGCTTTATTCAAAGCTTGAGCCTAGCCCTGCCGCTCCACATCATTGTCATCATGATCAGGACCAATCGCAGTGGACTAACTTCTCCACTTTTCTTTCACTCTTCCCTTTAATTAATCTCTTACCTACTTATTTTCTGTCACAATTCTTTTGCTGCCCTCTCGGATATTACTTAATGACTTATTCTTGTCCTTCTCGGATAGCAGTAAAAGTGTTATTTTTCAAAGCAGTCTCTCTCCTCCTTGTCACCCTGGCCCTGGTCTAAACTATAACTATAGTCTAGTCTATAGTGACTATAGTACTATAGTCTATATATAGTAATATAGTACTACCCTCGCCGCCTTGTCTCTATTTAAATTAGAGCTATATTAAAACACTCCAATAGTTAAAAGAACAAGTGTTTATCGTTTTCCAATGCCAATAATGTGACGTGAGTTTTCGTTGGTTTTAATGAGATTTTTAATACAAAAAGAAAATACCGGTATTATAAGGACATCAGTCCATCGATGTTTATTTTCTTGTCGATTCAGCCAATGTGAGGCCAGATTTTTTCACCTATTCCCAGTCTCGGGTCAAACGCAATATTCTTACAGTAAAAGTAAAAATAAGTTTTAAAAAATAGACCCTCCCCACCCCCTACACATAAATGTTTGTACGAGGAACAATATACATTTTTATTATGATATAGGCCTACCTCCAGTGTTTCTACTCTAATGGCATCCCAACTTTGTTTATCTATTAACAATCTTTGGACGATGGATACATTTTAATATAATGACAATAACTCGCCATTCATTAAGACTGATTGTGCAGCGCAAGAAACGATGCCTATTCCTATTTTATTCGTGAGGTGGAGTGTTCATCGAGTCAAGTCAGAAAGATGCTTCGTCTCCTTGGCTTCGTTCAGTATCATGTGAGGTTGGTGTCCTACACCTTTTGTTCCAATGGGATTGAAAACTCGTAAAGACTATATATATTAAGAAAATTATATTTTATAAAAAAAAATTAATTTATTTTAAAATCGAAATGGAAAATGATTTGCTAATTAACAAGTTCTCAAACATTTAAAGTCAAAATTAATTAATAGCACAGTACAGATAATTGATAAAATTCTGCGGGTCACTACCATTTCAGTATAGGCCTATTTAAAGCCACGAGTAATTAAAAAACCCCTGAAACAAAGTTTCTTCATATATAACTTGTATAAAATGTAATATCGAGCAATGGGGGTGGGGCTAAAAATTTGACGAAACATGCTTTCAAGGAGAGCACTTTATAAGAACCCCCCTTATAAGGCTTACAACCGCATATCTTTTCACTTACCTAACATTATAAATATTCTGTTGACACACCCGCTTTTACACCGCAGATTTATTTCACCAACTTTTTCAGAAAAACAAAAGAAAATCTTACGCATCAAACTCACTTGCGATATCTTTTTAAAAAAGAATATCAATTAGCGCAGTCATCGGGAATTTTATTTCGTGAAATCAGTGTCATCTTATTTCTTTCATCTTCCCCTTGAAAAAGGGGTGCTTTGGGGGGATGGGGTTGAACATTCGTAATGCGCCAAGATTCAGCTAGATTGATTGACGGGAAGTGGGTCAATTAGCAGTACGAAGAATTTGCCAGGCTGCCGCGCATCCAGCCAGTCACGAACAAAAGACTTTTTCTTGAGGGTTGGGGGGTAGGGGGAGACTAATTGGGATTATTATCAGAGGCGTAGCGTAGGGGGGCAGGGGGGTACAGATGTACCCGTGCGCCAGCTGGTTAGGGGCGCCAAAATGTGCTTTGGTATTATTTTATTGATGAAAATAATGGGTTTGAGAGTTGAAAAAAGGAAAAGAGGGCGCTTTAAAATGAATCTTGTCCCCGGGCGCGAATCTTGTCCCCGGGCGTTAAATACTCTAGTTACGCCTCTGATTATTATAAAGTACGTTACCTCTATGTATGTTTTGTTAAATTTACAGCCACAGCCTCCATTGCTTGATATTACATTTTATAAAAGATGTATACGAAAAAACTTTTTTTGAAGATGTTTAATTTGTAACATAAACACATATAGTTATCAAACAGAACAGGGTGAATTAAATCAACTAGGAGTGTTTCATCTTTAGATTGGTCATGTGTAGATAGCTGGGCAACAGTATTTACAAGGATGTTTTTATCACATGAATTACTTGTATGGAGCTTCTAAAACGGCTAAAAGGAGATGAGGATTTTTAGCTATGAATGGTTCAAAGTGCGAGTTCATTATGGGACCAGAACATGGAAATCTTAAAATGGACATTATCCTCTACATGCCCTAAATGCAATTTAATCATCTTGCCATCATGTTCAGCCACCAGATGGTGAACAATATTAATCAGAATTGTGTTTCGAAATTCCATTTTATTTTTTAATTAAAACAATAATTTGGGACTTGGTCCATTCACTAAGCTTGAGGAGGAGTGGATGCTTTAGAAAATAAGTGAAGAGCTCAATGTACTTTTTTTGTTATAGGTTTCATTATAAAACTTCCTTACAAACTACATATTTTTGGACGACCTTCTCACTGCAGAATTAACAGGAAAGCTTACAATTAATAGCAAAAATAATATGTTGTACAAACTGGCCCACGGTTTTCCTTAAACTTAAATCTACTGCAGCCACTTTAGAATAATGACCTTGAGCGTTGTCAATTGTCAAGGCCCAGCGGACTTTGACAAGAAACTTCCATCGCTCATTTAAACTGAAATTGGTAGTCAGAGAAAATCATAGGAACTCGTTGTACAAAACTGTTTGTCCCGCAGTACAGTCTGTGAAGATGGTTGATTCAAAGACATTTCCAGGTAAGGCTTTAACCTGCAAGCCTGGTGCCGTAACAAAGCTTAGGAGGCGTCATCAGAGTATGATGTCATCAGAATAGGAGGCCACCAGAATATGATGCCATAAGAACAGAGTGCCACCAGCTTATGATGTCACCAGAACAGAGCGCAACCAGAGTATGATGTCAGAATGAATGTGAGTAGTACGCATCAGAAATAAAATGCGTTATTGCCAGCTACAAAAAGTGGCCAAAAATCCCCCACCATGCACCATAAATTTATGGCACTATAGTTAAAAGAAAGATAAAAAAAAAGCAGGAAAAACATTTTTAGAGAGTTTCTTTCCAACACCGGTAAATTGTCTTTTGTGTACAATTCATTTTGAACTAGGCTACATGCAGCAGGACAAATATTTCATTTGTTCGATTTATCTCAATTACCTAGTATCTGGTAGCTTTTCTTATGGATCATCATCATCATGTCCCTTAGGCTGTTGGGGGCGCCACATATGACTTGAAAACGATCCTTCTCCATTCCTCTCTGTTTTCTGCACTGCGCACAGCATCGCCTATTTTAGTCCCGTCCACTCGTTGATGTTATCTTCCCATCTTTTTCCTCTGTCTTCCTCTTTTTCTCCCTCTTCTTTTGTACACCTCTTGTTAACTTGAAGTTATGGTTAACGTATCAGGACATAATTATGTTTGTAGGTTTTCTCTCAAGTATGATATCTTTCATGTCATTAGAAATATGAAATATTGGTAAATTTTGAATCAGACTATTTCATCCAAGGGGAATTAAGATTTTTAATATAATTTTTAATATGTTTTTAATATGTTTTTAATATGTTTTTAATATATTTTTAATATAATTTTTAATATGTTTTTATTTGGGGGGTGGTGGGGGGGGGAGGGCAGTGCCAATGGCCAGAGGCAAAGCAAAGGGGCAGAAGATAGGAACGAATTCCCCTGCCACCAGGCTAGTGGGGCGCCAAAATGGGCTTTGATGATATTTAATTATTGAAAATAATGCGGGGAGTATCACAAATTTCACAATTTAGGGGAGTGTCACAAAAAAATGAATCCTGTCCCCTGACGTAAAACACTCTAAGATATATGTGTTAGTGTCTGCTGATATCGGAGATATATGTGTAAGTGTTTGCTGACATCAGAGATATATGTGTTAGTGTTTGCTGACATCGGAGATATATGTGTTAGTGTTTGCTGACATCGGAGATATATGTGTCAGAGTTTGCTTAAACAACCCTATCAGTGTTTGATTACATATCCTTGTAATGTTGCAGGTTGGCCGAGCGGTAAACTGAATCTATCCCAAGATAATGGATAGGGAACTGGAGTTCCATCTTCAGAAAACTTCCAGACGAGCAAAAACATCACAAGCACCCCGGGTGGATGGGACTCGTTAACCTTGGATGGCCACTCATCTAAGAGAAGGCAAACTCTGAAATCAAACCCGGAGATGGAGTCCCGTAGGCGGTATGACATTGACACAATGAAAATTCCGACAACTACTGCGACGTAGAACGCATAAAGAGCACAGTGAAGTACACACTAGACACACTGCTGCCCATCTACTGCGTCCTGGTGTATTTCCAGTCATGTTGACCAAGTTTTGCCATCGGATCAATTAGGCAAGGACGAGGGAGTGAGGCTGACGAATCAAACAACTCTACCTCACTTTAAACAAAATTCAGCTCGAGTCAAGGCTATAAACTCAAGTCAAAAAATTGCTTTGGTCATCTTCATGTGCGAAGGATTTGCAATAAAAATTATTATAAAAAGCTTTGAGGTGTTTTGAGGTTTACACTTTTAATGGCTTCATTATCTCTACTTGTTCAATACATGGTTACACTTCTCCCCATTGTGGGAACAAATTATACAAAATAAGAAGATAACTCTTTTTTATAACACCCCCTCCCGTACTCAGAACCGCCGGGTATTTTCAAATTACCCGGACTCATAACGGGTGTACAAAAACTACATCCGGCTAAACCCTGGTACCAAATGTTGATTGCACCCGACTCGGCCCTAGTATCAACTGTTGATTACACCCGGCTCAGCCCTAGTATCAACTTTTGATTACATCCGGTTCAGCCCTAGTTTCAACTGTTGAGTACATCCGGCTTAGCCCTAGTATCAACGGTTGATTACACCCGGCTCAGTCTTAGTATCAACTGTTGATTACACCCGTCTTAGCCCTAGTTTCAACTGTTGATTACATCCGGTTCAGCCCTAGTATCAACGGTTGATTACACAGGTTCAGCCCTAGTATCAACTTTTGATTACATCCGGTTCAGCCCTAGTTTCAACTGTTGAGTACATCCGGCTTAGCCCTAGTATCAACGGTTGATTACACCCGGCTCAGTCTTAGTATCAACTGTTGATTACACCCGTCTTAGCCCTAGTTTCAACTGTTGATTACATCCGGTTCAGCCCTAGTATCAACGGTTGATTACACAGGTTCAGCCCTAGTATCAACGGTTGATTACATCCGGTTCAGCTCTAGTATCACACACATGCACGCACACACACAAAGAAACCGACAGATAAGGAAGAAATGAAATTTAAAATAATAATAATAATAAAGAACACGCCATAGTTGAGAACCGTTGGAGACGATGATGTTCACAATTTCCAAGTCCGAAAAAGAGTTACCGTACATACTAATGCAGAACGCCGACTAAACAGTCGTCCCAACAGACTCCTACAAATGAAAGCTGCTAATCTCCTGGTAGTATTTGTGGCCCTTGCTTCTGACACACAGGCTTTTATGGAGGTTCAAATAGGTGAGTGTTCTTTAGTCACAGACTTTCACAAGTTTAATATCACAATTATTTCTACTAGAAATTCTAAGGAGATCAGTTCTGATTGTGATATTTGGGTCACCTGGGCCGCTTCTATTTGTGATATTAATAATTAAGGCAACCTGGGCCGCTTCTGATGGTGCTATTTGGGTCACCTGGCCCGCTTCTGTTGGTGATATTTGGGCGACTTTGGCTGCTTCTGGCAGTCATATTTAAAATATTAAAAAAATAATAATAAAACAGATTTGACATCCCATCCCTCTAAGACAGATGAGAAAAGATCCGCCTTACATTCTTATATAAAGTGTTCATGAGGCTAGTGCCGGCCTTCCCAGCAAACAATTATCTCACCCCACAGAAACCAGGTCGATTAATCAGAGCCAAACACTCACTAAACACTGTCTTAACCTCTGACAACTCCAGTAGCAATTACACCCGGAACAATAGCAAATGCTTCACTGTCCCTCGGAGTAACACAGTGCAATATAAACTATCATTCTTCACACGCAAAATAATCGCTTGGAACCACCTGGACAATACCGCCGTGAACTCGACATAACTCGAGAGCTTCAAGGCTGCCCTGGCATCTGCTAGGAGCCGTTAGGATGGTAGCATGGGTTCCTCAACTGTTGCACATATGCAAGTACATGCAGGGCCGGCCCAAACAATTGCGGGGCCTTATGCGAAACGGATTGCGCGGGGCCCAGTCTGGGTAAGGATGAGGATAATAAGTGAAAATTAAGATTTTGTATTAGAAAATAAAGTTCGGGGCCCACTGCGGCCGCATAAGTTGCAGTGGCCTAAGGCCGGCCCTGGGTACATGGATGCAGCAACGTACCCTACCAGAACCAGAACAACAAAAGAGCAATAGTTTTAATATATATATATATATATATATATATATATATATATATATATATATATATATATATATATATATATATATATATATGGCATCTTTCCGTCTACGAGAGACGATAGATTTATCTTTTCTGATTGCAGCTCTTGCTGTGGCTAGTGAGACCGATCCTCGAGTGGCAGTCTCTTTTGCATGTGCCACACACGAATGCCTTTCTGGCCTTTCTCTGCGCTCTCTTTACATTTATGGCCTTTCTCTGCGCTCTCTTTACAGCTGTTTCCGCCCTGTAGAGCTCCTCGGCACGTAATGATCCTTCCTTCACGATGCCCCGCCATGTGGATCGATCCTCCGCCAAGTCCTCCCAATTTGAGATGTTGATGTTGGCCGTCTTCATGTCTCTTTTGCATATGTCTAAGTATCTGAGACGAGGCCGTCCAAATGACCTTTTCCCTGTCGCTAGCTCACTGTACAGCACGTCCTTAGCAGTGTTTCTTTCAGGCATACCTCCGGGGGGCACTGCCCCCCCGGAGCAAGTCAAGTGCCCCCCCGGGCGAAAATGTGTAAGAAAAAATAATAATAAAAAAAAAATTACTCTAAATTTAATTTTTATAAAATTTTTAAAAGTTATTGAAATGTGTGCCTTTAATCGATTACAATTATTGGAACAAATAAAATATCGCTTTGTTCGATATATATTGATGATCCATAGCGTTCAGGTTAATCTTGTTACAGGCTCGCAGAAATCGATTATAAATATGGTATTGTTTTGAAAATTGTCCGCTCCTGATCATAAGCTAAATCTTACTTTTTCTGATTCGCAGATATCGGTATCTTTTATTTAATTACATTCTGCAGCTGAAAAAGTTGAAAGACTTTTAAATAACCCTGTATTAAACTACCTTTTCATCGATATAAATGTCTTTAAATTAAATATAGTTCTTGCTAAGAAATAAACATGTGCAATCTGTTTTCAAATTATATTGTATAATAGCATCCTGCTTTAAAAAATCATTTTTAGCAAATATTTTAATGTAGTAGATTCCATAGATGTATGCTGACATAGATAAAATGAAAATTTAAAAATAATAATAATTTAAAAAAAAAAAAATTAGAAATTTACCGGTTACATACAAATAGTGGACATTTCATCATAATTATTAAAGCGAGTGTTTCTAATTTTTTAACACAGTTTCGGGAACCGAGTAAAATGATTTTTAAAAAAAATAGTCTTTATTTATTAAATCCCCAATGACTTTTCTCTGCTAATATAATAATAATAAACAATCTTCCCCAGCTGTTTGAACTATTTAAAAAAAAATATTTTAAGATGATAATCCAGTAGAAAGAATATATATATTTAAACAACGTCTGCCCCTAGGTTTCTGCCTGTAGATCGTTTTTGTTGCTCCAGAATCCGGCATCCTTTCAATGTGTCCTGCCTAGGGCAGTCTGCCTTTTTTTTATATTGTTGTGACTATGGATGAGTATTTGTACAATTGATATAGCTCTTAGTTTGTACGGATTCCCAAAAACAAAATTGTCTATCATCGGGTCATATATTTAGCAGGTTCTCTGCTTTTCTGGTAGGAACCAAGTATCACTACTGGTCTTGTGATAGTTGTGTATACTGCCTTCTTTGTTCCCTTAGCGAGAATTTTGCTTTGAAGTAGCTTTTTTAAATTGAAATAAGAACGGTTGTATTTCCTCTTGCTTATTTATAGTCATCCCTAGATATTTGAAAGTAGCTACCCTCTCAAAGGCGTAGATGTTCATATTGATGAAGTCATCAGTGCGTATTTCCTGACATTATCATAAATATTGCCTTCGCTTTATTTACATCAAGACCAGCTTTGACCGTCACATCTTCAAGTTCCCTGAAAGTTTTAATTATATCATCAATGCTGTTTCTACCAAGTAGCGCTATATCGTCTGTGTAGGCCAGGTATTGCAGTGGATGGCTTTATAAAGTTCCTTATGGTTGTTCTGTACCACCGCTCAGGTGCTCACACGTATGTTTCTAATGCTTTTTTCTAAAGTGATGTTGAAAATGATACACGGATTTCCTTGTCTGAGGCCCAGATTGATTGGGAACTCCCTCAAGTACTCCCTCTGTACTTAGATTCTACTTTTGTAGTTATCCATCGTCATTTGTATGAGTCGGGTAAGTTTGTTAAGGACTCCAAGTTCCAGCACAGCATCGTTCATGTATTTCCTGTCTATGCTATCATAACCTTATTTGTAGTCCACATATAGTTGGTGTATGTTGATGTATTCTTAGCATTTTTCTACGAGACATTTAACAGTAAATATATGAACGTTTGAAATGCCCCTTCACACATTGTCTTAAAGATACATTGAATACAGTGCATGATACCCTCACTAGGTAACTCTTGTTACCAGTGAAATATCCGCATCAACACCAGGCACAGAAACATTGCAAATGCCATCTACATTCATAGGAGCCATAAAGATCAATAAATTGATCGTGGGCCCTTAATAGACAGAAAAAGAAGAAGAAAAATTTGCACCACAATGCATCACTGCATTTTGAATTTATTATTTTTAAATTAAGGTGACCCCTGCCCTCACTTTTGCTCAAACTCTTCGGATTGCTCAATTTCTGCTACCCCCCCGCCCCATTTTTTTCTCCCTTGACGTCGATCAATGTGACTACCGGGTTGAAGCTAATCTTGTGTCAAATGATTTTCTTCGGCACACCACAACCAGAATGAATTTAGTTTGTGTCTGGCACTGGTCGCCATAATGCCTCCCCCGACGCTTGAAAAATTATTTCCCCCGATCAAATGAAAGTCTTATCAAAACATTCGAATCATGTATACTCCAAAATGCACCTTTTGATTGTTAAACAATCACACATTTTCTGCTGCCCTACTTCCCGATAAAAATTACTTGCCATGACAGCCAAATTTGGTGCTGATATATACACTGCCCAGTGGCGTGCCTAGTGTTATCGCCACCCTAGGTGGGTTAACTTTTTTGCCACGCTACCTTTTAAATACCTTTTTCGATAGAAACTCTGCAGATGTCCGAAAATCCCGCCGCTCTATCTAAAGAAAAAATTACACCTCGGAAGACCAAATGTTCGCCCCCCCCCCACTTCTACGTCACTGACGTGAGTCTTTGATGACAGGGGACAAGCATTTTTACACCCCCCCCCCCGCTAAACTCTGAAACCTATTATTTTTATCCATTAACACTATAGCCCATTAGATGCCCCCGCTAGTCTGGCGCCCGGGGACATATGTCCCATCTCCCACCCCTTAGCTACGCCTCTGGCCACTGAAAAACTGGCACTGCCCCCCCGAACGTCAAAAGTGCCCCCTCGGGGGAAAATTTCTGAAAGAAACACTGGTCCTTAGGTATGCGACCAGGTTGCATTCGCGTGACGTATATATATACGTCACGTGATAAAGACGTTTTTGACTGTGTCAATGAGCGACAACAAATCAGATGAAAGATTCTCAGTGGCTTTTGTCTCGACAGGATGGAGGCTTAGTTTTTTTGGGGGGGGGTTATTTCTGAGAAATCAAATTCAAATGATATATCTGCAGTGTACAAAATGTTTCTTCAAACAACCAGCAATTAACACATATCATCATTATCATCATCATGTCCCTTAGTCCTTGTACCGTTGTGCACGGCGCCACAGATGACAGGAAAACTATACTCCATTCCTCTCGGTCTTCTGCACTACGCATAGCATCGCCTAGTTTTAGCCCCGTCCACTCTTTGATGTTATCTTCCCATCTTTTTCTCTGTCTTTCTATTCGTCTCCCTCCTCTCGTTGTGCCCTGCATGATTTCTTTGACGAGCCCTTGTTTTCTTGTGACGTGGCCATACCACTCAAGTTTGCGCTTTTTTACAGACACCAGGAGGTCATCGTACTGCCCAATTGCTTGACGAATCCTTTCTTTCACTTGTTCATTGGTGATATGGTTGTGGTGATCTGTCTTATAATTTCGTATTGAGGAGTATCTCTCGTACGAGATATCCAATTGGCACTCAGTCTAGGGATTATTTACTTAAGCCCAATCACCACACAGACATAACACCTATCTATGTACATAAAGTATAGACTGAAACGAACTAGTTGTTAAAGGAGAAATAAATACAAGGATTTATTGAATATGATTATTTTCTAAATTTCTCCTTAATATACTCCTGGTAATTAATATATATACACAAAAGGATGTCCTATAATTAGACGAGATATTCCAATGTATACTTCAATTGTCACTGATACCCTAACGTTATCATTATAAATGCTCAAGATACTATGTTCATTCCTTGGGGACTTAACGTTTATATATTTCCACGATGATCTCGGTGGATCACAAGCGTAGAGTAGTGAAGGCGGAGTTCCCGGTCGTAAGTTCCGTGGATCTCGGCGATGGTGAAGATGAGTCTCCAGCGACGAATCGTGGTAGAAAGAGTCGCTGGATCTCGAAGTCCTAGTAGCCGTCAGGTAGTTTGGTGTAGGATGTAGATCAATCCCCTGGTTCCAGCTTCAAGGTCAATCGGTCCAGTGATAGAAACCAGGCTGAATGTAGTATGATACAAAAATGGATAAGTATCCAATCGAATGGTCATACGCTGATAAGTCCCTTTCCAATAGAAACGAATTCAGATCGAGGTATGGAAAGTGACATGGCTTGTACATTATATACCTCCAATTTGTGGATGGATTTATAAGTCTGATCATTGTCGGCGTAAGCATATGTTGCTTCTCGACAATGTTGGACCAGGCAAACATTTTAATTATGAAGTATGGGATATTTAATCATTAACAATTAAATTTACAGGTACATAATAAACATAATGCCCTCTTGTTAAAAGAGACATGAGCGAGTTGGAACAACAACCTACCATGTCTATGATGTGATGGCGGTGTGTCGTAGCTCGCGGCAAAGGCAATAATAGAATGCATAATATAAATATAAGATAACATAGCCATTATAAGAATAATATCAAACACGATCGAATATTAGTTATATAGCTATGTGAACATTACAAGTGCAATAACATGATATCAAAATCACGGTTGCGTACTCACTAGTACTTCAGGTAGCAGTCGCAGTTAATGATCACGCTAATGAAGTCCTAAGTCTAGGTACTGCCAGCGTCCACGGTTAAGTGATCAGATCTTAAAAGTCATATACTTGCTTATAGCCGGGGTTGCAGTTATGTATCACGCTAATGAAGGTCTTAGTCTAGTCTCTTCCAGCGTTCACAGTCAAGTGATAAGATCATAAAAGACAGATTCTTGCTTGTTCTGGCTATTTATTCGAGTTGGGTGATGATTCAATTGGATGATTTAAATGTTGTATACTTTCCCATCCAATGATGTTCATTTCTGCTATTGCGGGCTTGACCTTCTACCCTCAAAGTTTATCGGTGTGAGGTACAAAATCCATATTCACGCTTTTGCGTGAGCTATTTGGTTTAAGAATGCAATAACAACAAGGGACGTTACTCCGCTTTGCTGTCTCCAGGGCAATACCGAGGGGGGGGGGGGGGGTAAGGTATTATTTTCTCAAGGTTCATCAATGATAGGAGATGAACACAAAATTCACGCTTTTGGGGTGAGTGGTCTATGGTACTGTGGGGCAAAACAAGGGGGAGGAATGGTATAATCTTACAAGGGATTTCAGGGGCGGATTTACGATAGCAGAATTTTATAAAGTCCAGCCTCGGATCATCACAATGGTCTCTATAGCAGATGCCAAGAATGTCTCTGAAACATCTCATCTCCGTCGCCTTTATTTCCCTTTCAAGTTCTGCTGTTAATGTCCAGGACTCACAGACATATAAGAAAATGTAGAGGATTAATGAGCGCATCAGCCTGATTTTGGTGCAATAGTTGAGGTATTTCACAGTACATTCGGGAGTGAAAAGTGTGGGATGGAAGCTCAATGCGTGGTTGTCAAATGACAAAGCGACTGGAACAAATTTCTCGCCGCTTCAGACACTTTCAGAAAGTGACTTTTCATGTGACCCGCCAAATTTAAAAGCACGGGTGTTATATGTGCTATCTGACTTCAAACCGTTGACAGTTTGTTATTCAGCCTGTCATCATACCTATGGTTCGAACAAGTTTATTTCGATTAGATCGTGAGTATCGTCCTATGCAAAGATTACCACACCTTGGAGAAATTTCACAATATCTTGGGAATTCACGACCCCCATTGGGATCTGGGGAATAATTTTGAAAATCAGCCAAAACCTTGGGAAATATTAACAGTGGAAGATTTTTTTACATATCATATTTTGAAAAAAGCAAACAACATATGTGTTAAAAATTAAAGTGAAAATAAAGCAAAACAGTTTTTAAAGTAACAAGGAAAAAGATTCTTGTCTAAATTCTTTTCGGGTTTTAATTTTTTAAAAACATTCATAAATAAATAAGAAATCTTCTGAAATTAAAGTTAATATTGTGAAGTATTAAAAAGTTAATAATTAAAGAAATTCAATTTTCTATTTTTTACATTGAATATTACATCCAGGTGTTAAAAGTTTATGAAAATTGACCTTTTACACCACATGCATAGAATAGTCTCAACAATAAATTGATAATAAATTTTAAAATCTCAAAGGAAATCAATATGGACTATTAATATTATAGAATTTGTGAGGGGGTGACAGTAGGCTCGGAAACTTTATCATTAGGCTATTAGACATTAGTAACCATACGAAAAACAGTACAAGCCAAAGAGTGAACGATAGTGTTCAATTAAGAATCGATAGTAAAATTTGATGAATTTCAGTTACTTCTACAATGTGTTCAATCTATGATGCGATGCATCTGTCAAAAATCCAGCCTAATTTTCATCAATTGGAAAAATATTTGTGCATTTACACACAGGTAATTAAGATGTTAAAAATAAACCGGTACATTGTAGGATTATAACTGAAAAGTTCATTTAAACATTATTTTTTTTGAAACAAAAAAAATATAATTATAATGTAAATTTACAATTAAAAAAATACTTATTGTCTTCATATAATATCAAACCATTTTAACAACATTATTATTATTAAATTCTGCTTTATTGTTTTGCAAACCCCATTACTTATCAACAGACTTACAATAAGAAAAAACATGTTTTGATGATGAACCTTTTGCTCTTGTAAAGAGACTTCTGTGTTAATTAGCCTTGTGAGCTTTGTTTTAAAGTGACTTCTATTACACATGTAGATGATATTTTTACCAGAAAATTTGGAGGTAATATTTAGTAGCCTAACTCCAGTGGGTATTGATATTTTGGATCGTAAATTAATAATATAATTTTTTTTAAAAAATCAAATTGTTTTTTTCTTTTATGCGATAATTTAAAAAAAAAAATGTCTTTTAAAAACATTTCTGTCAATAACTGTACCCTGTGTTTCAGGGGCAATAATTCAAGCTATTATTGCATTAATTACATAGAAAACCCCTTTTAAAGAAAACACTAATATATATTTAAATGAGCTTGGGAAATCTTGGGAAATGTTTTGACAAAATCTTGGGAAATTTTTAAAAAAGTGTTTGGCAGCCCTGGCTACACCCCATGTAGATCTTTGGCCTGCATCACCACTTCCTTCCACTCTGATTGATGCTTTTCCTTTCCATGCTTGGATTCCCAGCTGCTGTAGATCCTTTTCCACATCATCCATCAGTCTAAACTTAGGTCTGCCTTTGAGCCGTTTTCCTCAGGCTTTTTGGTGGTGCAATCTCTTCACTTCTCTGCCATTTGGCATTCTTTCTAAGTGTGCCACCCAGCACAATATGCCCCTTTTTTGAAATTCCTGCTAATAACGTGGGATCCAGATATTGACTGACCAATTCCTGGTTGGTTCGTATTCTCCATCCATTTCATACTTTTCGGTCAGTAAAACTTCCAGAGAACTTTTCTCACCAATGTTTTCAAAATATTTTATGCCAATTCGTAAAATACAAGTGACCCAAATATAAATAGGGAGAAATTATAAATGATTTAATTCAGATCAACGCGTTAACGAAATGACATAATGAAAAAGTTAATTGACATTCGGTGACAACAACGGTCGTACGGGAGCCGGGTGCTGGAACAAAGACGAAGTAATTGAGGACACTCGCCTTGTGTATCTCCTCCCTAGACCATTAATTTATGGCCGACCCCGGAGCTATTTAGGTCAGATGAGAACGGTGCCGGAACACGAAAATAAGAACGCAATTTACTACCAACTGGTGGCACGGCGGCCACACGGCGGCGGTGCATTACGTAACTGATCTAATTGACCACTTGCCAGTGCTGGGGTTTCTGAACCAGGTCAATTAGTTTGGGGACCAACTAATGGAGGATGAGGAGCAATCAGAAAGAGTTGTTGTGGCGTGAACGTCAAGCCATTTTGAAATAAAATAATAATAATAATTTTTAAAAAAAACAAGCAAGACATTTATTTTGATATTCATACACAAAATACATGAACTTTTCTTTGTTCAGCCGTAGCAAATTAAGAACTAAATATATACAAACAAATAATTAAAATTTTCAGAAAAAGTAATTAAAATAAAATCAGAACTTGTGAAATAATACATATAGTGGAATTTTATGTATTATTTCTCATTTGCATCTTCTCATTTAACTTCAAAAAAAAAAAAATAATAGTAATATTGATAAATAAAAAAATAACAGAACCATAATCAATTTAAGAAATATTAAAATTCATTTTTTTCCAATTATAAGTCGAAGTTATAAAAAATATAAATAAATAAAAAAATATACAAATAAATATGATTTACAAAAAGAACGTTTTATACACAAAACAGATTTTTGAAAAAAAATGTTTAAGATGTCCATTTTGTTAAAATTGTTTTATTTTGTAAATATATTTCCTTCACCTTTAGCCACTGTTGGTTGGAACTATAAAAGAAAACTTAATCTTTTGTGAGTAAATCGATCTATTTTCAATAGTTAATCAGGCACTAAAAGAAAAAAAGATAGATGGAAAGATAAAGAGATAGGCAGATAGATAGATAAAGAGGGAAGGAGAGAACGAGAAAGTAAGGGCTAGGAAATGAGATATAAAAGATAGACCTAGACTAGAGATGGATCTATAGCGAGCGATAGTGATTGTCTGTGTGTGTGTGTGTGTGAGAGAGAGAGAGAGAGAGAGAGAGAGAAAGAGGGAGTCTTAAAGATAGAGATTAACATATTTGATCTAAATGTATCTAGTAGTAACTGGAATCAAGTTGTTCGAAAATTTGTAATTACAATGTATACAACGGAACCGCGAGGGACAGGCAATGCTTCTCTGCAGGGGGAGATGATCGGCTCAGCTGGACCACTTGAATTAGCAAAGGAGAAACGGATGCCCCGTCAACAAGTCATTCCACAAACATTGAATGACCAATCACCGGACACTTTTTCTTCAGCGCAGGGTTCTTTCATCACCATTTCCGGGTCGAGCCGACCAGTCATCTCTACGGTGTTATTGTTCACAAGCCCTCCTTTGACCACTCGGCGACCAGCTTTCCATTTGCTGCGACTTGATCAATGCCACCCGGTCATTCTCTGGTATGTCCGTTGCAAGATGACGATTTCCTCGCCATCTTTAATATCACCCTCCCCCCACCCATGTCCCTTGCATTATTTTACATGCTCACTTTTACGAGTTTTCCCATTGGACCGAGCAACCGTGTCATAGACTGGAATCGTGGTTCGATAAACTTCGATATAAATTCCGCCAGCGTCGTCCGTTTTTTTGTCTCAGGATGTTTTCGGTTGTCAGCACGCCAGCGCCAATTCGTGACAAGTACTTGGGAACATATCCTAACAAGTAATTGAGTGCATTTCTAGACATTTTTTGGGAACATTTCGTAACAGGTACTTGGAACATTTCGAAACAGGTGCTTGGGAACATTTCGTAACAGGTACTTGGGAACAATTCGTAACAGGTACTTGGGAGCATTTTGTAACAGGTACTTGGGAACATTTCGTAGCAGGTGCTTGGGAACATTTCGTAACGGGTACTTGGGAATATTTCGTAACAGGTGCCCTGGAACATTTCGTATCAGGTACTTGGGAACATTTCGTAACAGGTGCTTGGGACATTTCGTAACAGGTGCTTGGGGACATTTCGTAACAGGTGCTTGGGGACATTTCGTAACAGGTACTTGGGAACATTTCGTAGCAGGTGCTTGGGAACATTTCGTAACAGGTGCTTGGGGACATTTCGTAACAGGTGCTTGGGGACATTTCGTAACAGGTGCTTGGGAACATTTCGTAACAGGTGCTTGGGGACATTTCGTAACAGGTGCTTGGGGACATTTCGTAACAGGTGCTTGGGGACATTTCGTAACAGGTGCTTGGGGACATTTCGTATCAGGTACTTGGGAACATTTCGTAACAGGTGCTTGGGGACATTTCGTAACAGGTGCTTGGGGACATTTCGTAACAGGTGCTTGGGGACATTTCGTAACAGGTACTTGGGAACATTTCGTAGCAGGTGCTTGGGAACATTTCGTAACAGGTGCTTGGGGACATTTCGTAACAGGTGCTTGGGGACATTTCGTAACAGGTGCTTGGGAACATTTCGTAACAGGTGCTTGGGGACATTTCGTAACAGGTGCTTGGGGACATTTCGTAACAGGTGCTTGGGGACATTTCGTAACAGGTGCTTGGGGACATTTCGTAACAGGTACTTGGGAACATTTCGTAGCAGGTGCTTGAGAACATTTCGTAACAGGTGCTTGAGGACATTTCGTAACAGGTGCTTGGGGACATTTCGTAACAGGTACTTGGGAACATTTCGTAAAAGGTGCTTGGGAACATTTCGTAGCAGGTGCTTGGGAACATTTCGTAACAGGTGCTTGGGGACATTTCGTAGCAGGTGCTTGGGGACATTTCGTAACAGGTGCCCTGGAACATTTCGTATCAGGTGCTTGGGAACATTTCGTAACAGGTTCTTGGGGACATTTCGTAACAGGTACTTGGGGACATTTAGTGACAGGTGCTTGGGGACATTTCGTAACAGGTGCTTGGGGACATTTCGTAACAGGTTCTTGGGGACATTTCGTAACAGGTACTTGGGAACATTTCGTAACAGGTTCTTGGGGACATTTCGTAACAGGTGCTTGGGAACATTTCGTAACAGGTGCTTGGGGACATTTCGTAACAGGTTCTTGGGGACATTTCGTAACAGGTGCTTGGGGACATTTCGTAACAGGTGCTTGGGGACATTTCGTAACAGGTGCTTGGGGACATTTCGTAACAGGTGCTTGGGGACATTTCGTAACAGGTGCTTGGGGACATTTCGTAACAGGTGCTTGGGGACATTTCGTAACAGGTGCTTGGGAACATTTCGTATCAGGTGCTTGGGAACATTTCGTAACAAGTACTTGGGAACATTTCGTAACAGGTACTTGGGAGCAATTTGTAACAGGTACTTGGGAACATTTCGTAACAGGTACTTGGGAGCATTTCGTAACAGGTACTTGGGAACATTTCGTAACAGGTACTTGGGAGCATTTCGTTACAGGTACTTGGGAGCATTTCGTAACAGGTACTTGGGAACATTTCGTAACAGGTGCTTGGGAACATTTCATAACAGGTACTTGGGAATATTTCGTGACATATTTTAGTTTCTTATGGAGAGATCTCAGTGGTTGGAATTTAAGCTTCTTTAAGAGGAAGTGCTTTGGCAGTCAATCTGAGCCACTTTCGCTAGAGGAAGTGCTTTGGCGGTCAATCTGAGCCACTTTCGCTAGAGGAAGTGCTTTGGCGGTCAATCTGAGCCACTTTCGCTAGAGGAAGTGCTTTGGCGGTCAATCTGAGCCACTTTCGCTAGAGGAAGTGCTTTGGCGGTCAATCTGAGCCACTTTCGCTAGAGGAAGTGCTTTGGCGGTCAATCTGAGCCACTTTCGCTAGAGGAAGTGCTTTGGCGGTCAATCTGAGCCACTTTCGCTAGAGGAAGTGCTTTGGCGGTCAATCTGAGCCACTTTCGCTAGAGGAAGTGCTTTGGCGGTCAATCTGAGCCACTTTCGCTAGAGGAAGTGCTTTGGCGGTCAATCTGAGCCACTTTCGCCAGAGGAAGTGCTTTGGCGGTCAATCTGAGCCACTTTCGCCAGAGGAAGTGCTTTGGCGGTCAATCTGAGCCACTTTCGCCAGAGGAAGTGCTTTGGCGGTCAATCTGAGCCACTTTCGCTAGAGGAAGTGCTTTGGCGGTCAATCTGAGCCACTTTCGCCAGAGGAAGTGCTTTGGCGGTCAATCTGAGCCACTTTCGCCAGAGGAAGTGCTTTGGCGGTCAATCTGAGCCACTTTCGCTAGAGGAAGTGCTTTGGCGGTCAATCTGAGCCACTTTCGCCAGAGGAAGTGCTTTGGCGGTCAATCTGAGCCACTTTCGCCAGAGGAAGTGCTTTGGCGGTCAATCTGAGCCACTTTCGCCAGAGGAAGTGCTTTGGCGGTCAATCTGAGCCACTTTCGCCAGAGGAAGTGCTTTGGCGGTCAATCTGAGCCACTTTCGCCAGAGGAAGTGCTTTGGCGGTCAATCTGAGCCACTTTCGCTAGAGGAAGTGCTTTGGCGGTCAATCTGAGCCACTTTCGCCAGAGGAAGTGCTTTGGCGGTCAATCTGAGCCACTTTCGCCAGAGGAAGTGCTTTGGCGGTCAATCTGAGCCACTTTAGCTAGAGGAAGTGCTTTGGCGGTCAATCTGAGCCACTTTCGCTAGAGGAAGTGCTTTGGCGGTCAATCTGAGCCACTTTCGCCAGAGGAAGTGCTTTGGCGGTCATTCTGAGCCACTTTCGCCAGAGGAAGTGCTTTGGCGGTCAATCTGAGCCACTTTCGCCAGAGGAAGTGCTTTGGCGGTCAATCTGAGCCACTTTCGCCAGAGGAAGTGCTTTGGCGGTCAATCTGAGCCACTTTCGCCAGAGGAAGTGCTTTGGCGGTCAATCTGAGCCACTTTCGCTAGAGGAAGTGCTTTGGCGGTCAATCTGAGCCACTTTCGCCAGAGGAAGTGCTTTGGCGGTCAATCTGAGCCACTTTCGCCAGAGGAAGTGCTTTGGCGGTCAATCTGAGCCACTTTAGCTAGAGGAAGTGCTTTGGCGGTCAATCTGAGCCACTTTCGCTAGAGGAAGTGCTTTGGCGGTCAATCTGAGCCATTTTCGTTTTAGACTCAAAATAATAATTATAAATCATAACTGCTGTCTTTTGGTTATCGTGGGCGTTGGCAAAGTAAGTCAACAATGTTACTTAAAAACAAAGATATAAGTTTAACATTGTTTCTTTTCAAGTTCAGTAATTATCGATTTCTACATTCCGGGGTGGGTGGGGGGGGGGGAGTGGGGGTATTTTGGGCCTACATTCTTTACAGATAAATATTTATTTTACAGAAAAATATTTATAAATAAATTTGAACCCCGAAAATTTGTTCCCTCTGTATCTCAAAGACCACACTATTATAATAGTTTTGAAAGTGAATTTGATAGTCTCGAAGCAATAACTTGTACCTTATTATATGATAATATTGTGTATACAGGACGCCAAGTCTCTCAAGTAATGACACAAAAAGAATAATTGTTTCACAAACTTTTTCTCCTAATTTATTTAACATCAACACTCAGTGGTATTTAAACAATGGGGTAAATTATTTTTGTGAGATTTTGTGAAATCTTTTCTTTTAATCTTTATGTGTTGTGAACAACTTATATATTGTTCATGGGCTTGCATGCTCAAAATCTGCTTGGCTTGAGGCTAGACACATACATGTGGTTAGCGCATTTAAGATCTTAATACAATTTAAACCAAAAATATTTATTCTAAATTTCCACACAAAGTTAAGTTTATTAAAATTTCTATTCCAGCCACATGACGCTTCATATCTCCGTGCGAATCCACCCTGCCGTACGAGAAAAGGACACCGGAAGTAACACGGACATTATGGAATGCGCGCGAAACCTGCGCAGAGTTGGAGACGAAATCTATCTTCGTCACCTGCCATTCTGCTTGTTGCTTTCAATTGTAATTTCCAGGTAAAACGTTGTTCAATATATCAGTGGTGGTCAAGTCACTAATGGGTCAAGTCAGTGATGGTGAAGTCAGTGATGGGTCAAGTCAGAGATGGTCAAGTAAGTGATGAGTCAAGTCAGTTATCGGTCAAGTCAGTGATGGGTCAAGTCAGTGAGGGGTCAAGTCAGTGATGGTTAAGTCAGTGATGGGTTAAGTCAGTGATGGGTCAAGTCAGTAGTGGGTCTAGTCAGTGATGGGTCAAGTCAGTGTCAGTGATGGGTCAAGTCAGCGATGGTCAAGTCAGTGATGGGTCAAGTCAGTGATGGTCAAGTTGGTGATGGTCAAATCAGTGATGGGTCAAGTCAGTGATGGTTAAGTCAGTGATGGGTTAAGTCAGTGATGGGTCAAGTCAGTAGTGGGTCTAGTCAGTGATGGGTCAAGTCAGTGTCAGTGATGGGTCAAGTCAGCGATGGTCAAGTCAGTGATGGGACAAGTCAGTGATGGGTCAAAGGTTTGAGTGTCGTGAAATGATTACGATTACAATTTCTGTTGTTTGGCGGCGTCACACTGGCTTGAATTCACCTATACAGTATCCTTCCTAGTTAAAAGGCATCAGGATAATAACAACGACGATCATTTAAGTTTTTTAACCAGTTTCTATTTCTTGTATTTTTATTTGTCCCGTCTGCCGAGGAAGGCTCTTAGTCGAAACGTTCATACCTTATTGTCCTGTCTTTCGATTCAAGCTTCAACATACCTTGTTCTACTATTCCTACATGGGTAAAGACTGCACTGCCTGCAGGCCCCCCCTTTTTTTTAATAGCTTATTAAATGAACAGAATCAACAACCCGTTCATACTGCAATATATATTTAGCTTCAGAGAAAATGTGTCACTTTTTAAAAAATCGACTCTTACCACTGGTTGAGAAAAAAACAACAACAAAACAAACAAACACTGCACAGACCTGGGGTAGAAGCCAACAAAAGTCTGATGTCTCTGACATTCCTCAGTAGAGGAAGACTATCGCTTAAATTGTGTACCATTGGTTATCAAACTTGTTGAAACGCGTGGACTTTCAAAAGTTAATGAAAATCTCATGCTTCTAAATCATTTGGACCACTGACTTTTTGTGTAAGAATGAATACAAAAAACCAGCTCAATCATCTGGAGATTCCAGTAGGTCATAGCTAAGACTCCGGTGCGTCACAGCTGAAAGGGCCGTGTTTACAGCAGCAGAGACCCTGGGCACTGTCGCGCAGTGAGGCCCCTAACCCTCTGTATACAATCTTGTTTATGAATAAATAAAAGACCATTCGCTAAGTCTTAAAAAGAAAAACAAAACAAAACGCACCCAGGTGACCAACCATGCAGGTGTCCAACCATGCATGTGTCCAATCACCATGATGTCCAACAACCCAGGTGTCCAACAATCCAAATGTTTAACCATGCAGGTGTCCAACCATGCAGGTATCAAACCAGCCAGGTTTCTAGCCACCCAGGTGTCCAACCACCCATGTGTCCAACCATCCTGGTGTCCAACCACACAGGTGTTCAACCATGCAGGTGTCCAACCACATGTGTCCAACCATGCAGGTTTCCAACCACTCAGGTGTCCAACCATGCAGGTGTCCTACTATGCAGGTGTTCCACCACCCAGGTGTCCAACCATGCAGGTGTCCAACCACGCAGGTGTCCAACCATGCAGGTGTCCAACCACGCAGGTGTCCAACCATGCAGGTGTCCAACCACGCAGGTGTCCAACCACATGTGTCCAACCATGCAGGTTTCCAACCACTCAGGTGTCCAACCATGCAAGTGTCCTACTATGCAGGTGTTCCACCACCCATGTGTCCAACCATGCAGGTGTCCAACCATGCAGGTGTCCAACCATGCAGGTGTCCAACCATGCAGGTGTCCAACCATGCAGGTGTCCAACCATGCAGGTGTCCAACCATGCAGGTGTCCAACCATGCAGGTGTCCAACCATGCAGGTGTCCAACCATGCAGGTGTCCAACCATGCAGGTGTCCAACCATGCAGGTGTCCAACCATGCAGGTGTCCAACCATGCAGGTGTCCAACCACCCATGTGTCCAACCATGCAGGTGTCCAACCATGCAGGTGTCCAACCATGCAGGTGTCCAACCATGCAGGTGTCCAACCATGCAGGTGTCCAACCATGCAGGTGTCCAACCATGCAGGTGTCCAACCACCCATGTGTCCAACCACGCAGGTGTCCAACCATGCAGGTGTCCAACCATGCAGGTGTCCAACCATGCAGGTGTCCAACCACCCATGTGTCCAACCATGCAGGTGTCCAACCATGCAGGTTGCTCACAGGACTTGTGAAAAGGGTTCTTCAAAAATTGTTTATCGTATTTATTGATTAATAATTGAAAACCCCAAAGTAAAATAGGATCGGAATAAAAAATATTTTCAATTTTTTTTTAAAAATCTCAGGTTTCTGCCATCAAACTTCCTACGTCGCCTGTCCCGTTGGTGGCGGTGGGTAGTGAATTCCTAATGGAGGTAAGATATTCTGAGCTCAAGACAAAATCATAACCAATCTTTTATTACCAAGCTTTATCTCACTGTTCTCTTATCTTATCTTTCAAGCCTTATCTCAGTGTTCTCTTATCTTTCAAGCCTTATCTCAGTGTTCTCTTATCTTTCAAGCTTTATCTCAGTGTTCTCTTATCTTTCAAGCCTTATCTCAGTGTTCTCTTATCTTTCAAGCTTTATCTCAGTGTTCTCTTATCTTTCAAGCTTTATCTCAGTGTTCTCTTATCTTTCAAGCTTTATGAACACATGACTTAACTCTTTAAACTCAGCATGTAATGATGTATTTATGTTTTCATGCTACTTACTTTGACAGGTCCCCAGCTGCCAAGATTCGGACAGTTTATAATTTGACCATACAGTTCGTCTTTTGATGAACTTTGTGAGTGTTTTGCAGATGAGATGAAATGGCAAACCTACATCTTTTTGAACACAATAAAAATATAACTTTTTAATGGTCTGTGTATTATTTTTTTCTTTTAACCCCTACCCACAGTGTTTTTCTAGATGGCATTAAAGAGATTCGTCAGACTCTGATTCGAATATTCTCCGTTTCTTTGTCAATTTCTCCTTGCTTGAAAATACGGGAGCAATAGAGACATCAAATATGGGAGCAATAGCTACATCAAATACGGGAGCAATAGATACATCAAATACGGGAGCAATAGATACATCAAATACGGGAGCAATAGATACATCAAATACCGGAGCAATAGATACATCAAATTCGTCAACAAATTGAACAGATCATTTATTTCGACTGAAAGTTATCGTGGCCAGAGGTTCTTCCTTTATAGAGGGACATCTCCCCCCCTCCCCCGCCCAGTCCCCAATCTGCGACTGGTATATGCGATTTACTTCTTGGACAATATTTTGTAAGCGGATTAAAATACTGTAAGTAATGTAACGTTGTTGCTATTGTGTCTGTTCGCATGAACTCAATGAAATAAATGCAATATAATCGTGTGTTTTTTGTAAATGACAGGTCAAAAACCTTTGAAAAATAGACTTCCATTAAAACCAATGTATTCGTCAAAGTATAAAAGCCATCTTTTAGGTTAACCCATTTTTGTTATGATGGCCAGCGTTAAATGGAAAACGAAAGTGCTCTTCGTTCATTCATCTTGTCCCGCTGATTGACTTCGATGTCTGTAATCGAAATTGACCATTCACGACTGCTCCACGGACAGCGGTCAAGACATGCGGGTTACTTTGATTGGAACTAAATTCCACCTTTCACTGATCACCCCACATCTCCGAGCAATAATTAAACCGTCACATTTGTCTTATTTTTCATTCAAAGATATGACCGACATGTCACCAAGCTGTCATAGAATGTTTTATTTGTAAAAACAATTACATGTAATGTGAAAGCATTTCAAATTTGAAAATAAGAAAGTTAACCAGGAGAAGATAAAATTGTACAAGACTGGAGCTTCAAAAAAGCTTTGTTTATTTTTTTCTCTTTCTCCTTCCTTAGTCTCTCTCTCTCTCTCCCTCTCTCTCTCTCCCCTCTCTCTCTTTCTTCCCCCTCCCTCAACCCCATCTTCCGGACATGAACTTATGCTTAATTGTCAGCCCTCATACGATCGAATTGTCACTGTGTGTGCGTTAGACTGATTGAAAAGCATACACTTATTGCTGAACGACATCACGAGACTGAGATATGTCGAATTGTATGTCTGTTTCATAAGGTTCATCGTGCTCCTGGCAGTGTGCTCTCCTGCTGTCACACGAGGTAGTTCGTTAATTGCTTCTATATTTTTTAACGAGGGTGCTAATGGGTTATGACACTTTAATGTAACT
This sequence comes from Omphiscola glabra, assembly GCA_964017045.1. Taxonomy (NCBI): domain Eukaryota; kingdom Metazoa; phylum Mollusca; class Gastropoda; family Lymnaeidae; genus Omphiscola; species Omphiscola glabra. The sequence continues at coordinate 4,415,786 of OZ024803.1, read as the reverse complement.
GTGTTTAGAAAAGTTCATTAGTCTAAACGAGGCTCACGGCATCGTTTGGGGATTTTGGTCTAAAGTTGGAATTATCGCCCTAGTCATCGATTGTAAGTGTGATAAGTATATCTGCTGACGTTACCCACAAGGTGTGAAATGAAAATTTCGGAGTTACAATGTGTGCAGACCTATTTACTCTTACGATTTTGGCGTACAATGTACGATTTTGAGGTGTATACATAATAAATTCTGTATTTTAATTTTTTTATTAAGATAATCTATTGAACGATTTTGTGATGATATTGTACGATTTTAAGAGTTTGAGGGTAAACAGGTCTGTGAGTGTCAATTAACTTGTATGGAATACTTAAGTTAAAGGTCCATTAGGATAGTGATGCTATAAATAATGGTCCGCAGAACAGCACCGGTCCACGAGCAATATGTGACCAAAGTGAACTTGTGAAAATAAAACAATTACACACACAAACACACACACATACACCACACAAACACACACACACACACACAAAACATTTCTGTCGCTTGTGCTTATTGCAATAATTCCCGAATGTCCGTCACACTGAAGACACGTTTGAGAAGCACTGTGATTGCAGAGACATTTTGCGGTTAGCCAATATGCTCCATCGCTGAAACTGCCCGACACGTCATCACTGTGTTGGTGGAGGATACACAAACTTTACGTCATAGCACAGGAAGCCGATGCGCCAATCAACAAGGTCACTTCCAGACTGGATGGACCAATGACGACCGGACTCGTATGCACAAAACGGGAACATAACAACGGTGTCATGATGATGCTACGTTGTACCTAGAGTTGTTGCTTCTTCTAAACATGGCGAGTCTACGCCTTGGGATAAACTGTGCTGTTCATTTTTTAAAGTCTTTCTACACGTGAGTTTTAACGAATCTTTAAGACGTGTTGATTTTTGAAGATAATGGTTCGCAAATATTTGTGAAATTTCTAGAAATCCTTATGATTCGGAGGTTAACTGGATTTAAAAATTTTTAAATGTGCTTTTTTTGGCAATGAAAGAAAGACTTCTGGCTAATGCGAAGAGATATCACCATGGCGTCATTTGCGCGTTTTGTCCCTGGTTCCGATAGGGTCAAAACCCTGGTTCCGATAGGGTCAAAACCCTGGTTCCGATAGGGTCAAAACCCTGATTACGATAGGGTCAAAACCCTGGTTCCGATAGGGTCAAAACCCTGGTTCCGATAGGGTGAAAACCCTGGTTCCGATAGGGTGAAAACCCTGGTTCCGATAGGGTCAAAACCCTGGTTTCGATAGGGTCAAAACCCTGGTTCCGATAGGGTGAAAACCCTGGTTTCGATAGGGTGAAAACCCTGGTTTCGATAGGGTCAAAACCCTGGTTCCGATAGGGTGAAAACCCAGGCTAGGGATACGTTTAAGGTTCAGGCTAGGTTTAGGGATAGATTTAGGATTTAGGGATAAATTTAGGACATAAGTTCACGGGTCGCGGCAACCAAGATGGCGGCCATGGTAAAAAAAAAAAACCGCGGTGATATCTCTTCACGTTGACCAAACTTCTTTATGTCATTAGAAGATTTTTACTTTTGATAAATAATAAATTAGTGTATACTTATTGAATTGTGAAGGGAATTACTCGAACAGCAGAAATTAGGTGAAGAGAATTGTCTCCGGAACAAAAAAATAATCAAGAGTGTTGTCTCTCGTTGTCACATAGATTTGTCTCCAACTGGAAAAAAGAATGACTCCAGGTTACCGGAAATTTGTTTGAAAGACATTTCCTCGACGGAAAATTGATCGACGGAAATTTGATCGAATAAAAATTTGTCAAATGAGTTCAGAAAGAAATATAACGCAAAATTTTATTGTGTGAACTGAAAAAAAGATTCTACCAAATTTCCGTCGACGAAATTTTTTTCAAACAAATTTCCGGATACGGAAAAAAGAATGACCCCCATTGCACGCGTTGGTTCTCCTGGTGATGATCCTTGTCTCCCTTGGACAAGATTTCTGCCCCCTTGCGTCCAACAAAATATTTATCTATACTGCACAAGAAAGCAGTTTCTCCTGACCAAAAGCTTTGTCCTGCCTTGGGTCTCATTCATGCTTCATCTTCTTGGCAAAGAACTTTTCGACAACCCCAAAACTTTGACGAGAGGCTTATTTGACACTGGGCAAATAATTTATCGCCACTGTACAAGAGCGTTGCCTCCCCTGGTCAAGAGTTTTGTCTCCTTTTGGACAAGAGTTTAGCGCACTTAAAAAGAGTTTTTCTTCTTTCTTCTGAGGAGCTAATATAAAAATGCATTGATGAGGAAGAGCAGCGGTTCTCAACCTTTCTAATGCCGCGACCCCTTAATACAGTTCCTCATGTTGTGGCGACCCCAAACCGCAAAAAAAAAAATTCGTTGCTACATCACAAATGTAGCGTATATGTGTTTTCCGATGGTCTTAAGCGACCCCTGGGAAAGGGTCTTTCGACCCCCAAAGGGGTCGCGACCCACAGGTTGAGAACCGCTGAGGTAGAGGATCTTATGTCCACATTACCGTGATATCGTTTTATATAGAATGGGGGGGGGGCATAGCGGGGGGGGGGGGGAGTGAAATCTATTGAATTGTGTGAAAGGAGTCAATACTAATGACCGTGTTCTTTAATCTGTGTTTCATAGTTAATCCGGCATCCGGAGACCATCTCCTAAGATGTGGATTACCCTCGTGGTTATCCTCTTGATCCATGGTAAGAACCACATTCAGTAATTCTTAGTCTTAACACAGTCCACACAAAAAGCGAGGTGCATGTACATAAAAAATAATTGTTTTATGAAAGACAAGGGATGAAATATAGACAAGGGCTGCATATAAACAAGGCCTGAAATATAGACAAAGCCTGAAATATAGACAAGGGCTGAAATATAGACAAACTGAAATATAGACAAGGCCTGAAATATAGACAAAGCCTGAAATATAGACAAGGGCTGAAATATAGACAAACTGAAATATAGACAAGGGCTGAAATATAGACAAGGGCTGAAATATTGACAAGGGCTGAAATATAGACAAGGGCTGCAATATAGACAAGGGCTGAAATATAGACAAAGCCTGAAATATAGACAAGGCTGAAATATAGACAAACTGAAATATAGACAAGGTCTGAAATATAGACAAGGGCTGAAATATAGACAAGGGCAGAAATATAGACAAGTGCTGAAATATAGACAAAGCCTGAAATATAGACAAGGGCTGAAATATAGACCAGGGCTGAAATATAGAAAATTGCCTAAAGAACTAAACATGGTTAAAAGACCATGAAGAAAACCCATTTCTTTCTTTTCTTTATTAGCTAGCGGGATTTAAATTGAATGATTCTTTTATTCGGTTGAGACTTTAATTCTGTAATGACGCCAGGAGTTTAACGGAACAATCAGAGTGGTGTATGGTGAAGGATGTTGCATTGAATTTGATATGAACATTTCATGGTAATAAAACTAGTTCATATATAAAGTAGCTCAGGTCTTTTTAAAAATAACAAAAAACCGAATAAAAACCACAACCGTTTTTCTCTGACTTGAGATGACTGTCTTAAACATTAAGAACAAACACGTGATATCCTGCTTTGAATTAAGGCGTGTGATATGTCTAGAATTTAAATTAAGACATGTTTTATGTCTGGTGTCAATTTAGACGTGTGACATGTCTAGGGTTTAAATGAAGACATGTGACGTGTCTAGTGTTTAAATTAAAAGACATTTATCGCCAACAGGAGTGAGCTGCTTCAACTTTGAGCCAGAGGAGAAACTCAACTTAGATGAAGTACAAGGTAATACACAGAGAGGTTTGGTTGTTTAGCGGTGTAGAAGGCTTGGGCGGGGGGGGGGGTGAGGTAATACACAGTGGCGTTTGATTATTAAGTCATGCAGAATGCTGGGGGGGGGGGACAAGTTGATACACAGTTGCGTATGGTTATTTAGTTGTGCAGAGTGCTGGGGGGGGGGGACAAGGTGATACACAGTGACTGTTAGGGACTGCTGGAAACTTCTGGAGAATTTTGGAGACTGCTGGAGACTGCTGTAGAGTGCTGGAAACTGCATTAGACTGCTGGAGACTGCTGTAGAGTGCTGAAGACTGCTGTAGAGTGCTGAAGACTACTGTAGAACGATGGAGACTGCTGAAGTAGAGCGCTGGAGACTGCTGGAGACTACTGGAGAGTGCTAGAGACTGCTGGAGACTGCTGTAGACTACCGTAGAGCGATGGAGACTGCTGTAGACTACTGTAGAGTGCTGGATATTTCTGTAGAGTGCTGGAGACTACTGTAGAGTGCTGGAGACTACTGTAGACTGTTGGAGATTTCTGTAGAGTGCTGGAGACTACTGTAGAGTGCTGGAGACTTCTGTAGAGTGCTTGAGACTATTGTAGAGTGCTCGAGACTGCTGTAGACTACTGTAGAGTGCTGGAGACTATTGTAGAGTGCTGGAGACTACTGTAGAGTGTTGAAGACTGCTGGAGACTACCGTAGAGTGCTGGAGACTGCTATAGACTACTGGAGAGTGCTATAGACTGCTGGAGACTGTTGCAGACTACCGTAGAGCGATGGAGACTGTTTCAGATGTCTCATGTCTGATCGATTGATCGGTGGAATGAAATTTTTTTTTGTAAAGAATTAAAATCATAGACGTACGGTAGGTCTACAACCATCACATTGGGTCAGTGCTTTTAATAAGGACCCGAAATTCCTCACTGACGTCATAAGTTCAATGACGTAGAATGAGATTCTGCCCCGTGCGCCACCTTTTTATTTCTATGCACTGACAGACGACATATTTGACCTACTGAAAAGTTTTTACGTTGGGAGGGGGCGGCAAAATAATTGGCCAAGCCTATGTGGCACTAACACTAGCTGCGCCACTTCATTCGTGTAAGATAACATTTAAATGATGTGACGTTATTGGTGGAACATTTATTAGATAATAACCACGTTAGGGGTGCATGTGGAAAATGGCGTAAGTAGGAAATGGTGGATGTGGGGAAATGGTGGATGTGGGAAAAGATAGATGTGGGAAATGGTGGATGTGGGAAATGGTGGATGTATGAAATGGTGGATGTGGGAAATGGTGGATGTGGGAAATGGTGGATGTGGGAATGATTGCTAAATGTGACATTTCTGCCTAAAAGAATATTTTTGACCTCATCCTCCTTTGCCCTTCAGCCACAACATCCCGTCTACCATTCTTATGGGCATGTTTAAATACCACTGGACACTGTCCATCGCACTGTGGTGCAAATATCGAAAATGTTATTTGACGCACTTGGTGTACATCTGTATTACTAATGACAGAAAGAAAAACAAATCAGGAATATAATTTCTATGATTTAAAAAAAAAAACGAAAAAATGGTGTTAAAATATCAAACTTATACGCAAGACCGCTGTAAAGTCAATCAACCGTGTAATATACATAAAAAAAACCCAAAAACATTAAGATTAGGTCTTCCTTAATTGTTTTATATTTCTTTTTCTCTGCCTTTGTAACAGCGGGCGTGGACTACTCAGAGTATGATGAGGAAGGCGAGTCCAGCAGTAAGTAAAAGATATTCTAAATTGCTTTGACGGTGAGGTGAGCAAACGTAATTCATGGCTCCTCAGACATGAGATATTTTATGTTCTAGAGTAGAAGACATTGTGATACTAGTGAATTATCGGTGTCTCATGCACATTTCAAAAGAAATAGTTACTTCTTCCTGTCTAGCTCATGGCTAAAAAAAATTGGAAAGTTACGAAAATTTCTCGCCAAAGCAACAAAAGCGCCAGATTTATAATCATTGCTGAAAAGTTGTCAAATTATATATATATATTACTCTCTAAAATAAAAAAACAGTATCAAAATCTCTAGGTGCTGCATATCTTTGAATGCAATCAAAAATAATTTTTATGAAATTGTTTAAGTCTTTGGAATAGCTTTTCCTTCAAAAAATGTAAAAAGCAATTAGTATATTGATACAGGCTTCTGTATGTGTACGTGGGGTGAGGGGTATTAATCGCCTCTCATTTTACCCCCCCCCCCCTCCCCCATGACAACAGCAACAACAAGAACGAACTACCAAGATTATGTAAATATTTATTAAAAGGATTTATTCCCCAGCAGTGGCAACATGGGATTTTGTGACAACCACAAAGACCATGACGCCTGGAAGTAATCCAACAATCACTGCCGGAAACACTCAGTCTTCTTCAAAACGGGCACCTCAATATGGCCTGGACTCCAGTGAACTTAACAAAACATACGAATCTAACCAGAGTCCAAACGTACTTAGCCAGAGTCCCTACACGTTTAGCCAGAGTCAAAACGTGGTTAACCAGAGTCAAAACGTCGATAACCAGAATCAAAACGTGGTTAACCAGAATCAAAACGTGGTTAACCAGAGTCAAAACGTGGTTAACCAGAGTCAAAACGTGGTTAACCAGAGTCAAAACGTGGTTAACCAGAGTCAAAACGTGGTTAACAAGAGTCAAAACGTGGTTAGTCAGAATGAAAACGTGTTTAGCCAGAATGAAAACGGGACATTTGAGACTAAATATCTTAACAATAAAACAAACGCAAGACAAGATTATCAACACAATGTTAATCTAACGGAACAGACTGGGGCGATATCAGGGGATCCCTTTAAGAAAACGACAGCTGACACAGAAGAGCTGGCGACCACTGGCGATGTTGAGCAGCTGACATCTACCGAAGTGGAGCTGGCGACCACTGGCGATGTTGAGCAGCTGACATCTACCGAAGTGGAGCTGGCGACCACTGGCGATGTTGAGCAGCTGACATCTACCGAAGTGGAGCTGGCGACCACTGACGATGTTGAGCAGCTGACATCTACCGAAGTCGAGCTGGCGACCACTGACGATGTTGAGCAGCTGACATCTACCGAAGTGGAGCTGGCGACCACTGAAAAAGTGAAGCATACAACTTTAGAGAAAGTGAAAGAACCACGAGGCATTGAATCAGGGATAATGCAAGAACAGGGAGCTGAAAAAGAACAAGAGCGTAGCAATACAAAGCGCTACGGGACGACTCAAAGCTACGGGACGACTCAAGCCTACGGGACGACTCAAGCCTACGGGACGACTCAAGCCTACGGGACGACTCAAAGCTACGGGACGGCTCAAAGCTACGGGACGACTCAAGCCTACGGGACGACTCAAGCCTACGGGACGGCTCAAAGCTACGGGACGACTCAAGCCTACGGGACGGCTCAAGCCTACGGGACGACTCAAGCCTACGGGACGACTCAAGCCTACGGGAAGACTCAAAGCTACGGGGCGACTCAAGCCTACGAGACGACTCAAAGCTACGGGACGGCTCAAAGCTACGGGACGGCTCAAAGCTACGGGACGACTCAAAGCTACGGGACGGCTCAAAGCTACGGGGTGACTCAAGCCTACGGGACGACTCAAAGCTACAGGACGGCTCAAAGCTACGGGACGGCTCAAAGCTACGGGACGACTCAAAGCTACGGGACGGCTCAAAGCTACGGGACGGCTCAAGCCTACGGGACGACTCAAGCCTACGGGACGACACAAGGCTACGGGATGAATCAAGGACAAAACATTATACATGGAGAGGGACACACCATACAGAATCAAGAACGATATGAAACACATGGACACGGCAGTCTCTCAGAAACAGAAGAAGACAAAGTAACACAAGATAACGTGGCAACAGCCAGGACTAATGATAGTGTAACAATGCCTGATCAAGGTACGACAGCTGTACCGAAAGATGATTCAACAATATCACGTGATGATATGTCAGCAACACAGCAGGATATAACGACATCAGGATCAGAAGATGATAAAATCTTACCAGATCATAATACAACACTACCAGTAGAGCAAACAACGGTCAACGCAATACCATATGAATCTAGGACAATGAAAGATGAATATAGAACAGCAACATTAGATGGACATACAACATTATATGGATATAAAACATTAGATGGAGATACAACATTAGATGGAGATACAACATTAGATAGATATACAACATTAGATGGATATACTAAAACAACAGCGATACCGGATGAGGATGCAACTATAGCAGATGAGGATACAACTATACCAGATGAGGATACAACTATACCAGATGAGGATACAATTATAGCAGATGAGGATACAACTATAGCAGATGAGGATACAACTATAGCAGATGAGGATACAACTATAGCAGATGAGGATACAACTATAGCAGATGAGGATACAACTATAGCAGATGAGGATAAAACTATAGCAGATGAGGATACAACTACAGCAGATGAGGATACTACTATATCAATGCAGTATACAACTATACAATATGAGAATAAAATTGTACCGTTTGAGGATAGAACTATACCTTATAATGATAAAACTATTCCAAATTATGACAGGACTACTTCTGATGACGATACAACTATACCAGATGACGATACAACTATAACAGATGACGATACAACTATAACAGATGACGATACAACTATAACAGATGACGATACAACTATACCAGATGACGATACAACTATAACAGATGACGATACAACTATAACAGATGACGATACAACTATAACAGATGACGATACAACTATAACAGATGAGGATACAACTATAACAGATGATGATACAACTATAACAGATGAGGATACTACAGCAATACAAGATGATTATTCAACAATACTATTTCACGATACATCACCAGCTTATGATGCAAATCTGCCAGATCAAAGTACAGCAATACCAGATGAGGATACAGCTGTACCAGATAAGGACTCACATATACCAGATGTGGGGACAAGAGTAATGACAAAAGTTAATACAACTATACTAGTTGACTTTGCAACATTACCAAATACAACAGAAATGCCAGACTCTAATACATATTTTTCAGGTGTTTATTTAACACATGAACATTTTGATACAAAAGCAATACCAAAAAAGGATAGAACTTTATCAGATGTTGTTTTTACACCAGTTCAGGTTACAACGCTAGAAGTGTATGATACAACAAAAATACCAGACAATTCTACAACTGTACCAGATGAGGATACACAAATACCAGATGAGGATACACAAATACCAGAAAAGGATTCAAAGGCAATGACAAATAAAAATACACTTATACGAGATGATTATACAACAATAGCGGATGATAATACAACAGCAATTCCAGATGGTTTTACAACAATAAAAGTTAATGATACAGCAGCAATACCAGGCGATGCATCAGCAATAGAAGTTACTGACATGACATCACATTTTAATGATGATACAACCATATCAGACAAGTATTTAGCAGAAATGACAGTTAAGAATGCACAAATACAATATGATTCTGTACCAGACGAAAATCCGACATCATTACAAGTGAAGGATACAACTATGCCAGATGATTATACATTAAAACCAGATACAGATACAACAAGGGACGGTGATGACTCAACAATAGTATTAGGACATGCATCAAATCTACAGAAGGATGTACAAGAAGAAACAGATAAGCATAAAAATGTAACAGATAGCACAATAACAGATGATTATTCAACGGCAATGACTAATGAGAATATGACTATAAATGAAGGTTACACAACAATACCAGAGAAAGTTACATTACCAACAAATAAAGATGCAACTATAACAAATGAGGACAAAATTATAGCACTTAACGAAACAGCCGAACTGATACCACATGAATTTATATCACAAGTTGATCATAAAAAGATACCAAATAAAGATGCAACTATTCAAGATAAGGATATAAGTACTCTAGATGAGGATACCACTAAGCAAGGTGATTCTAAATCTAGACCAGATGAGGATACTGCTATAACACATGATGACACAACTATACCACATAAGGATAAAACTATACAAGATAAGGCTAAAAGTTATGCAGACGATTTAACATATATACAAGAAGAGGATACAACCATACCATATGAAGATACACATATAGCAGATGAAGATACAACTGTAAAAGATGAGGATACAGCTATACCGTACAAAGATACAACTAAATCGGATGAGGATACAATTGTACAAGATGTCACTAAAAGTATACCAGATGATGATACAACCATACCAGTAGAGGATACAACTATGCCATATCAGGATACAACCATACCATATGAGGATACAACTGTACAAGATGTCACTAAAAGTATACCAGATGATGATACAACCATACCAGTAGAGGATACAACTATGCCATATCAGGATACAACCATACCATATGATAATACACAAATAGCAGATAAAGATACAACTGTAAAAGATGAGGATACAACTATACCGGACAAAGATACAACTAAATCGGATGAGGATACCACTGTACAAGATGTCATTACAAGTATACCATATGATGATACAAATATACAAAACGATGATACGACTATTCCAGATGGGGATACAAGTATACCAAATGAGGATACAATTACACTAGATAAGGATACAACTGTAAAAGATGAGAATAGAACTATACCAGACAAGGATACAACTAAATCAGTTAAGTATACAACTATACAAGATGTTATTACAAGTATTCCAGATCATCATACAACTTTACCCAAAGAAGATACAACTATACCAGAAATGGATTCAACTAAATCAGATGAAGATTCAACAATACAAGACGTCGGTACAAGTACATCAGATAGTGATACAACTAAACCAAATGAGGATACATCTATAAGAGTTGAGGATTCAACTGTACCAATTGTGCCGGAATTAGATACAACTAAACCAAATGAGGATACAACTATACCAGATAATTATGCAACTTTACAAGATGACGAGTCAACAATACGAGATGTGGATACAACTATAATAAATGTGGATACAACTACACCATATGACGATACAAATATACCAGATAAGGATACATCTAAATCAGATGAGGATACAACAATAAAAGTTGAAGATAAAACAGTTTCACTTAAGGATAAAACTTTACTAGGTGAGATTAAAGCTATACCAGTTGAGGATACAACAATGCCGAAATCAGATACAACTAAAACAGAAGAGAATACAACTATGCAAGACAAGGATTCAGCTAAATCAGATGACTATATAAGTATACAAGATGTCACTATAAGTATACCAGATGGAGATGAAACAATTACAGATGAGGATACAACTATACCAGATAAAAAAACAAGGAAATTAGATGAGGATACATTTATACAAGATACCGCTTCAAGTATAGCAGATGATACAAGCATTACGAATGAGGACACAACTATACCAGTAAAGGATACAACTATGTCATATCAGAATAAAAGTATACGATATGAGGATACAACTATACCATATTCTTATACAGCTGTACCAGATCAGCACACAACTATACAAAAAAAGAATACAACTGCACAAGTTGAGGATAAAACTAAAATAGATCCAGATAGATCTAAAGCAGCTGAGGCTACAAGTACACAAAATGAGGGTACAACAATACCAGATTTGACAAATACTATACCAGATTCCAATAGCACTCTAACAGACTCAATTAGCACTATACCAGATTTAATTAGAACTGTACCAGATTCGACTAGATCAATAGTAGATCCCAGAAGCACTATACAAGATTTCACTAGCACTATACCAGATTCTACAAGCATAATACCAAATTCCACTAGCACTATACTAGATTCTATTAGAACTATACTATATCCCAACAGCAGTATACCAGATTCCACTATACGGGATTTAATTAGCAGTAAAAGAGAGTTGACTACAACTATACAAGATTCCATTAGCCCTATAACAGACTCCACTAGCACTATACAAGATTCCACAAGCAAAATATCCGATAAGAAAAAAACTATACCACATTCCAGTAGTACTATACGGGATTTAATTAGCACTAAAGGAGATTTTACTAGAACAATATCAGATTCCATTAGTACAATACAGGATTCCACTAGCACATTACCAGATTTCACTAGTAGTTTTCAAGTTTCGATTAGAACTATACGAGATTCAACAAGCACTATGCAAGATTTCAAAAGCACCATTGCAGATTCCCCTAGTACTATACGAGATTCCACTACAACTTTACAATATTCCACTAGCACCATACCAGATTTAACTAGCACTATTCAAGATTACACTAGCACTATACAAGATTCCACTAGCACTATACCAGACTACACTAGCACTATACCAAATTTCACAAGCACTTTACCAGATTCTATTAGCACTATACCAGATGTGACTAGCACTGTACTAAATTCCACTAGCACTATACAAGAATTCACTAGCACTATACCAGATTCCAATAGCACTATACCATATTCCACTAGCACTCTATCAGATTCCATTAGCACTATACCAGACTCCCCTAAAACTATTTCAGATTCGGATACCACTATACCAGATTCAACTAGCAATATACCAGATTTAACTAGCACTATACCAGATATGACTAACACTACACAAGATTCAACTAGCACAATACCAAATTTCACAAGCACTATACTAGATTCCATTAGCACTATACCACATTTGACTAGCACTGAAATAGATTCCACTAGAACTATACAAGAATTCACTAGCACTATATCAGATTGCACTAGCACTATACCATATTCCAATAGCACTATACCAGATTTCACTAGCACTCTATCAGATTCCACTAGCACTATACCAGACTCCCCTATAACTATACCAGATTCCGATACCACTATACCAGATTCCACTAGTACTATACCAGATTCTACTAGCACTATACCAGATATGACTAGCACTACACAAGATTCAACTAGCACTATACCTGATTCCACAAGCACTATACCAGATTCCACTGCTACTATAAAAGATTCCACTAGCACTATACCAGATACCACTAGCACTACACAAGATTGCACCAGCACTATAACAGATTCCACTAGGACTTTACAAGATTCCACTAGCACTACACCAGATTTGACTAGCACTATACAAGATTCCGCTAGCACTATACCAGATTCCACTAGCACTATACAAGATTCCACTAGCACTACACAAGATTTGACTAGCACTATACAGGATTCCGCTAGCACTATACCAGATTTCACTAGCGCTATGACAGATTACACAACTACTACTGAAGATTCCACTAGCACTATACCAGATTCAGATAGCACTATACAAGATTTGACTAGCACTATACAAGATTTGACTAGCACTATACAAGATTCCAATAGCACTTTAAGAGATTCCTCTAGCATTGAACAAGATTTGACTAGCACTATACTAGATTCCAGGAGCACTATACCAGATTACACGAGCAATATACAAGAATCATCTAGCACTATACACGATTCCACTAGCACTACACCAGATTTGACTAGCACTATACAGGATTCCGCTAGCACTATACCAGATTTCACTAGCGCTATGACAGATTACACAACTACTACTGAAGATTCCACTAGCACTATACCAGATTCAGATAGCACTATACAAGATTTGACTAGCACTATACTAGATTCCAGGAGCACTATACCAGATTACACGAGCAATATACAAGAATCATCTAGCACTATACACGATTCCACTAGCACTACACCAGATTTGACTAGCACTATACAGGATTCCGCTAGCACTATACCAGATTTCACTAGCGCTATGACAGATTACACAACTACTACTGAAGATTCCACTAGCACTATACCAGATTCAGATAGCACTATACAAGATTTGACTAGCACTATACTAGATTCCAGGAGCACTATACCAGATTACACGAGCAATATACAAGAATCATCTAGCACTATACACGATTCCACTAGCACTACACCAGATTTGACTAGCACTATACAGGATTCCGCTAGCACTATACCAGATTTCACTAGCGCTATGACAGATTACACAACTACTACTGAAGATTCCACTAGCACTACACCACATTTAACTAGCATTATACCAGACTTCACTAGCACCATACAAGATTCCGATATCACTATACCACTTTCCACTAGCACTACACTAGATCCCATTAACACTTTAACTGACTCCATTAGCACTATACCAGATTCCACTAGCACTATACGAGATTTCACTCGCATTATACCAGTTTTGACTAGCATTATACAAGATTCCACTAGCACTACACCAGATTTGACTAGCACCATACACGATTCCACTAGAACTATACAACATTCAAATAGCACTATAAGAGATTCCACTAGAACTATACCAGATTCCATTACTACTATAAAGGATGCCACTAGCACTTTACCACATTTCAATAGCACTATTCCAGATTTGACTAACACTATACAAGATTCCACTAGCACTATACCAGATTCCACAAGCACTATACAAGATTCCACTAGCACTACACCAGATTTGACTAGCATTATACATGATTCTGCTAGCACTATACCAGATATCACTAGCGCTATGACAGATTACACAACTACTACTGAAGATTCCACTAGCACTATACCAGATTCAGATAGCACTATACAAGATTTGACTAGCACTATACTAGATTCCAGGAGCACTATACCAGATTACACGAGCAATATACAAGAATCATCTAGCACTATACACGATTCCACTAGCACTACACCAGATTTGACTAGCACTATACAGGATTCCGCTAGCACTATACCAGATTTCACTAGCGCTATGACAGATTACACAACTACTACTGAAGATTCCACTAGCACTATACCAGATTCAGATAGCACTATACAAGATTTGACTAGCACTATACTAGATTCCAGGAGCACTATACCAGATTACACGAGCAATATACAAGAATCATCTAGCACTATACACGATTCCACTAGCACTACACCAGATTTGACTAGCACTATACAGGATTCCGCTAGCACTATACCAGATTTCACTAGCGCTATGACAGATTACACAACTACTACTGAAGATTCCACTAGCACTACACCACATTTAACTAGCATTATACCAGACTTCACTAGCACCATACAAGATTCCGATATCACTATACCACTTTCCACTAGCACTACACTAGATCCCATTAACACTTTAACTGACTCCATTAGCACTATACCAGATTCCACTAGCACTATACGAGATTTCACTCGCATTATACCAGTTTTGACTAGCATTATACAAGATTCCACTAGCACTACACCTGATTTGACTAGCACTATACAAGATTCCACTAGCACTATACCAAATTCAACTAGCACTATACCAGATTCCACTAGCAGTATAGCAGATTCATATAGCACTATACCAGATAAGGAAATCACTATACCAGATTCCACAAGCGCTATACAAGATTTCATTAAAACTATACCAGATTCCACTAGCACTATACTACATTCCACTAGCAATATACCAGATTCTGCAAGCACTATACAAGATTCCAATAGCACTATACCAAATTCCACTACTACTATACAAGATTTCACTAGCACTATACCAGATTCAGATTACACTATACCAGATTACTCTAACACTATACCAGATTCCCCTAGCACTATACCAGATTCCACTAGCACTATACAAGAATCCACTAGCATTTTACCAGATTCCACTAGCACTTTACCAGATTCCACTAGCACTATACAAGATTCCACTAGCACTATAACCGATTCCACTAGTACTATTCCAGATTCCACTAGCAATATACCAGATTCCACTAGCACTATACCAGATTTGAAAAGTACTATACGAGATAATACTAGCATTACACCAGATTCAACTAACACTATACCAGATTCCATTAAAACCTTAACAGATTCTGCTAGCATTATACCAGATTCCAATAGCACTATTGCAGATTTCGATATTTTTATACCAGTTTCCACTAGCACTTTAAATCACGCCACTAGCACAACACCAGATTCTACTAGCACAATACCAAATTCCAACAGCACTATATCAGATTCTATTAGCACTATACCTGATTCCACTAGCATTTTACCAGTTTCCTCCAGTGCTATACCAGATTCCACTGGAACTTTACCAGATTCGATTAGCACAATACCAGACGAGAATACAAATGAACAATTTTTCGATTCAACCATAAGAGATGAGGATACAACTATACCAGATAAGAAAGCAAGGAAATCAGATGAAGACACAACTGTACAAGATGACGCTACAAGTATACTAGATGATTTTACAACTGTACCAGATTCTAATACAACTTTACCAGATAAAAATACAAACATACCAGATAATACAACTGTGAGAGATGAGGATAAATATATACAAAAGGAGATTACAACTGTTACTATTTTAGATTCATATACATCTAAATCAGATATGACTACTAGTATACCAGATGAATCTACAAAAATACCAGATTTGACTAGCATTATACCACGAGATTATACAATTGAACAAGATTTCGATAAATTTATATTAGATGAGGCTACAATTTTTATTCCAATAGAGGATATAACTGTACCTGGTGAGGATAAAGCTGTAACCGTTGATTTTACAAGTATACCAGGCGAGGAATCAACTATATCATATTATTATACAACTGTACCAAATGAGAATAAAACTGTAACAGATAAGAATACAATTATAATGGATGAATATGCTACTATACCAGTTGTGACTACATGTATCCCAGATTATGATGCAAGTGCAAAGCCAGATGAGAATACAAATATCACAATTGAGCATTTAACAAAAATACCAACAAATGATTCAACAATACCCGATGATTTCACTACAATACCCGATGATTTCACTAAAATACCCGTTGATTTCACTACAATACCCAATGATTTCACTACAATACCCGATGATTTCACTACAATATCCAATGATTTCACTACAATATCCGATGATTTCACTAAAATACCCGATGATTTCACTACAATAACCAATGATTTCACTACAATATTCAATGATTTCACTACAATAACAAATGATTTCACTACAATAACCAATGATTTCACTACAATACCAGATGATTTCACTACAATATCCAATGATTTCACTAAAATACCTGATGATTTCACTACAATATTCAATGATTTCACTACAATACCCGATGATTTCCCTACAATAACCAATGATTTCACTACAATATCCAATGATTTCACTACAATACCCGATGATTTCACTACAATAACCAATGATTTCACTACAATAACCGATGATTTCACTACAATATCCAATGATTTCACTACAATACCCAATGATTTCACTACAATACCCGATGATTTCACTACAATACCCGATGATTTCACTACAATGCCCAATGATTTTACTACAATACCCGATGACTTCACTACAATACCCGATGATTTCACTACATTAACCGATGATTTCACTACATTACCCAATGATTTCACTACGATACCCGATGATTTCACTACAATAACCAATGATTTCACTACAATACCCGATGATTTCACTACAATATCCAATGATTTCACTACAATACCCGATGATTTCACTACAATATCCAATGATTTCACTACAATACCCGATGATATCACTACAATACCAGATGAAGTCACTACAATACCCGATGGTGTCACTACAACAATCAATGATGTCACTACAATACCCGATGAATTCACTACAATATCCAATGATTTCACTACAATACCCGATGATATCACTACAATACCAGATGAAGTCACTACAATACCCGATGGTGTCACTACAACAATCAATGATGTCACTACAATACCCGATGAATTCACTACAATATCCAATGATTTCACTACAATACCCAATGATTTCACTACAATACCCGATGATTTCACTACAATACCCAATGATATCACTACAATACTCGATGATTTCACTACAATACCCAATGATTACACTACAATACCCGATGGTGTCATTATGATATCCGGTGAAGTCACTACAATACCCGATGATATCACTACAATACCCGATGATTTCACTACAATACCCGATGATATCACTACAATACACGATGAAGTCACTACAATATTCGATGATTTCACTACAATCCCCCATGATTTCACTACTATACCCAATGATTTCACTATACTACCCGATGATTTCACTACAATACCCAATGAAGTCATTATGATATCCGATGAAGTCACTACAATACCCGATGATTTCACTACAATACCCGATGAAGTCACTACAATACCCGATGATTTCACTACAATACCCGATGAAGTCACTACAATACCCGATGATTTTACTACAATACCCGATGATTTCACTACAATACCCGATGATATCACTACAATACCCGATGATTTCACTACAATACCCGATGATATCACTACAATACACGATGAAGTCAATATAATATTCGATGATTTCACTACAATCCCCCATGATTTCACTACTATACCCAATGATTTCACTATAATACCCGATGATTTCACTACAATACCCGATGATATCACTACAATACCCGATGAAGTCACTACAATACCTGATGATTTCACTACAATACCCGATGATTTCACTACAATACCCGATGTTGTCATTATGATATCCGATGAAGTCACTACAATACCCGATGATGTCACTACAATACCCGATGATGTCATTACCATAGCATACAATGATAAAACAGTTCCAGAACAAGACACAACATCAAATACTGAACAAGAGAATATAAAATCAGAACAAGAAACAGCATCAATTACTGAACAAGACACGGCATCAATTATTACAGAACACCCCAGAACATCAAATATAGAACAAGACACATTAACAACAAAACAAGACAAAACATCAATTACTGAACAATACAAAAAATCAGTTATGGAACAAGACATAACAGCAATTACAGAAAAAGATATTATAGAACAAGCTACAACATCAACTACAGAACAAGATACTACATCAATTATAGAACACGACACAACATCAAAAACAGAGCAAGACACATCAACAATGGAACAAGACAAAACATCAATTACCGAACAAGACAAAAAATCAGTTATAGAAAAAGACACATCAATTACTGAACAAGAAACAACATCAAATACAGAACAAGACACAACTTCAACTACAGAACAAGATAGAATATCAATTATAGAACAAATTTCTTTAAAATCAGATCAAGAAACAACATCAATTACAGGACAAGACACAATAGTAATTACAGAACGTAAAAGTATAAAATCAGAACAAGACACAACATTTATTGGTGAACATAACACAACATTAATTATAGAACAAGACACTAAATCAACTATAGAAAAAGACACCACATCATTAGCAGAAGAAAACACAAGATCAAACTTAGAACAAAACACAACATCTTTTACTGAACAATACTTAACATCATCTACAGAAAAAGAGTCTACAATACCAGAAAATAACATAATATCAATTTCACCACAAGACACAAACACCATTCTAGAACAAAACACAAAATCAATTGCATCAAAAACAATATCAAAACAAGACACAACAATCACAGAAAAGATCACAGCATCAATTACAGAACAAGATAGATCTATCTCAGAACAAGACATGACAATACTTTATGAAGACACAAATAAACATGAAAAGATCAGAACAACGGAGACAATATCAACTCAAGAACAAATAAAGACATTGTCAGAAGAAAAACAATTGACAAGACTAAAAACCGATGAAAATAACTCAACATTGCAATATCTTGAAACGCCAACGAGGCAATCTCCAGGGGCACCGACTAAGCCATTTCCAGAGGTGTCGACAAGGAAATATCAAGAGACGTCAACATCGAAAATTCCAGGATCGCAAACAATGCAGTATCCCGAAACGCCAACAATGCAGTATCCCGAAACGCCAACAATGCAGTATCCCGAAACGCCAACAATGCAGTATACCGAAACTCCAACAAGGCATTATTCAGACACGACAAAAATGCAACATCTAGAGACATCAACGATATCATATTCAAAGACACCGTCTATAATATATCCAGATGCAAAAACAAGGCAATATCAAGAGACATCAAGAAAGGAATATCAAGAAAAGTCAACAAGGCAGTTTTCAGACACGACAAAAATGCAATATCTAGAAAGACTAACTGTGCAATATCCAGAGACATTAAGAAAGGAATATCAAGAACAGCAAAAACGAAAATATCCAGTCACCACAACAATGACATATTCAGAGACCCCGAAAAGTCGATTTTCCGAGACATTAACAAGACAAAATCCAGAGGCACCAACTCGGTTATATCCAGAGAGGACAACTGTGCAATATCCAGAGACGCCAATGAGACAATATGCAGCAACCATTAAGCGCCAAGAGAAACCAAAAATGCAATTTTCAGAGATGCTAACAATGCAATATTCAAAAACATCAATAATGCAATATCCAGAGTCTACAACAATTGAACAACAAGAGAAATCAACAATGCTATATCCAGAAACATCAAGAATGCAATATCTAGGCACGACCAAAATGCAATTTTCAGAGACACCAACAATTCGAAAGCCACTGATGAAAACATCGAACTATCCAGAGACGCCAACAGTGCAATATCCAGAGACACCAACAATGCAATATCCAGAGATGCCAACAATGCAAGGAGAAGACACAACACATGAAATACATGTTCAAACACTTCCGGATATAAAGACAAGTTTAATACCAGTGAATTTATTCTCAGCTAATTTGATTGAGTCTGTGTACGGTACTACAACTCCCTCTGCAGTGATCTCTGTTGTAAACACGTATTCAGCCGCACCGAGAAACTTGAGAGGGCCCGAGACGTTTGCTCCTAGCGAACTTATTACATCACCACCAAGTCAGTTCTCGATGACTCTATCCGATCTACTGACACCAAGATCTGAAGCCAAAGTAAAATTGACGGAACACTCTGTTCCGCCTGAAGCGTTCTCAACTCGCCGTATGGAAAGTCTTAACCGCCCAGGTACGGCTGACAAATTCCGTTACCATTATTATTCAAATAAATAGAACTAATGTACTTAAAAATAAGAGCTAAGCTGATTCAAAGAAATAATTATTCGTCTACTAATTTAGTTAATGAATAATCTATTATCCTAAAAATTATGTTAACACTTTATAAGAACCTAGATTATAAAATATATTCGTTTTTTAGAACATACTATTCAATTTCAGACCTGTATTTACTAGAAATGTATTCGTACTATTATCAAATATGTTTTAATGATATGTTTAATTACGCTCATTTTATAATAATTTATTTGGTATCACAATCTTTCACACGTTTTGAAATTTTCCAGGAAACGGGAAGAAGAAGGGAATCACAAAGCCGCATTATAATCTCCAGAAAATGCCAATAAACTGTTCAGCTATCCCAGAAAAATATCGTCATATGGCAAAGCAGCTAGGATGTGGAACGTTCAACGAAACAGGGACAAGCCCGGGTACACAAGAGTCGCCACGAAAAAAACCGTTTAGGCAAACGCACAGGAGAACAACACATCGCCCAAAGAAGATACGAAATGAACAATCAGAGAGTGCACCGAAAGAAAACTCCGGGAATGTCCCGAAACATTATTCAAAGAACCGAACGATAGAAAAGGCAGAGAGTATATCAAAACAACATTCAAAGAACAGAACGATAGAAAAGTCAGAGAGTATACCAAAAGAACACTCAGAGAGGATACCAAAAGAACACTCAGAGATTATACCAAAAGAACAGTCAGAGAGTATACCAAAAGAACAGTCAGAGAGTATACCAAAAGAACAGTCAGAGAGTATACCAAAAGAACAGTCAGAGAGTATACCAAAAGAACAGTCAGAGAGTATACCAAAAGAACAGTCAGAGAGTATACCAAAAGAACAGTCAGAGAGTATACCAAAAGAACAGTCAGAGAGTATACCAAAAGAACAGTCAGAGAGTATACCAAAAGAACAGTCAGAGAGTATACCAAAAGAACAGTCAGAGATTATACCAAAAGAACAGTCAGAGAGTATACCAAAAGAACAGTCAGAGATTATACCAAAAGAACAGTCAGAGATTATACCAAAAGAACAGTCAGAGAGTAAACCAAAAGAACAGTCAGAGATTATACCAAAAGAACAGTCAGAGAGTAAACCAAAAGAACAGTCAGAGATTATACCAAAAGAACAGTCAGAGAGTAAACCAAAAGAACAGTCAGAGTCAGAGAACGAAAGAAAGACAGCACCCCACTTAAGGAGACAACCAATTCAACAGTCAAAAGGAAGTGTCTCCCGACCAATGGCGACAAGAGGATTTCTTCCATTCCAAAGTCAGACGCCGAGGCAACGACCAGGAATCAAGAAAGACAATGCTAACAATAACATTTTGAGCGCTTTGGACGGATGGCACCTCTTCTCGGGAAACTTTATCAAAATTACAAATTAAATACGCTCAATTAGTGAGCACAATCAAAATAAATGAAAAGATATCAGAAGAGGTTTCCACTACTTCATCAACCTAAGTCGTGCCGTCGCTGCTGATCTTATATAAAGTGTAACATGATTTTTGCCCTCTTGTGTACACCGTACGTCAACAATTTAGCATCTTACAATATTTAATATTTATAGCTGTTACTTC
This sequence comes from Omphiscola glabra, assembly GCA_964017045.1. NCBI lineage: Eukaryota > Metazoa > Mollusca > Gastropoda > Lymnaeidae > Omphiscola > Omphiscola glabra. The sequence goes on along the minus strand of OZ024803.1, from coordinate 4,393,320 downwards.
TTTTCTTTCTTCAGTCGGCTTGTGGTCACTTCGCCATGTTGTGGTCACTTTGCCATGTTGTGGTCACTTCGCCATGTTGTGTGTGTGTGTGTGTGTGTGTGTGCGCGCGTGTGTGAGTGAGTGTGAGTGACAATGCTGGATACTGGCACCAGACGTGTCCTTGGTAGTTTAAAAAATGCACATAAAATGCTGAAAAAGGGAGACAAATCATTGGCCAATAAAGTTAATTGAGTAGTCTCGCTTCTATTGACTAGGAAGAAAAAAACTTATTGATCTTGCATCATACCTTTAGCAGGGGTCACGAATTGTTGTTAAATAAAGGACACAAGCAAGAGTGCTTCAAAGTAAGTGAGATCGAGGTCAAACGCTTGCCTGGTTTAATGTAATAAAAGAAATAATGATATTTATTTTTGTGAAGAAAACAATAGATAACTAAGAATCAAACACATTTTGACTTTGTTTACATACCTACATAAAATATTGCAACACAACAATGTAGGGGAGTATTTTTGTAACTGGGTTAAAATTTTATACAAGTCCCCCATTAGTAATCTAATAATAAACAACACACTTTCTAAAGACATTAAAATTGACAAATCAGTTCGACAAGGGTGTCCTTTATCCCCCTACCTTTATATCCTATCATTTGAACCCTTGCAAGAGAGAGTTAGAAGGGAGGAGAGTATTAAAGGAGTAGACATCCCTGGGGGTAAGGAGAGAAAAGTCATTGCTTATGCAGATGACAATATTTTTTTTCCTATTGATGATAAGTCAATTTCAAAAATAATATCAGTATTTCACGAAATTTGGAAGAGTTAGTGGGTCTAAAATAAACATAACTAAATCTGAAACTATGGGGATTGGTAGGTGGAGAGATAGATTAGTATTTCCTTTAGGAATAGTAAAGAAGGATAGACTTAAGATTTATGGGATATATTTTTCAAACAAACAGAATCAAACTAACACAGAAACATTGCAAAACATTGAACAATCTATAAAAAAACATAATTGAAAGACACAAATACACAGCACACACAATTTTTGGCAGGAGCACAATCATAAACACATATGCAATTCCCAAAACAATATACACAAGGAATATATGGGGGTCTCCACCAACAATTTTAAAACAAATTAACTTACATATCAGGAATTACATATTTCAAGGAACAATACAAAACATTAAACATACAACATTAATCGAATCTCAATTAGAAGGAGGAATTAATTTACAAGACGTACAAACAAAACTACAGGCACTTAAAATCAAATTTATAGGACAAGCCATTAGAAAGAAGGAGGAAAACATATTTACACATTTTTACATGGGGATAAGGTTAGGACAGTTAATAAAAATTGACAACAGCACACCACAATACATAGTGAGAAAACAATCTGATTTTCACATGGCATGCACCCAAGCATTAAAGGGCAACGAAACACTTATACACAAAACAACCAAAGATATCTATACACATTTAATAAAGAGACAAGCAACACCACTCTATAATAAGATAAAATGGACACATACTTATGGAACACTAAACACTGAGAATACATTTAAAAACACACACATTTAAGAAATAAAAAATAAAGACAAAGAAATAACATACAGACTCATATACAACATGACACCAGTCTCATCAAGACCATAAAAAGACAGAGCTAGGCACATAGAATGTCCACTATGCAGGACACGGGCTGATGAGACAGAGCAACATTTCTATCTGACATGCAATACAATCTTACAGACTAAATCTACACTTAAACAAATCATACAAGCAGGTACAGTTCACACAGTAGATATAGACAGAGCCATAACACTAAACACAATACCAGAATCCAAAAACAAGAAACAACACACAATAAGTCTCATATTACTTTCACAATACAGAAAACATATATGGCACCACAGTCTTAAGGCTTTTTTCCTTAATATGCATACAATAAGTAAATAACACATTTAAAAAAAACGCACTTGCATAAAAAAAAAAGAACTAAAGGAATCAAAATTGATTTCGACTGATGTTGTCGCTCCAAATGAAGAACATTAATTCGTGTTCTCACGTGTGATTTGATGTGCTTCATACGACTGTAAAGCTGTTCCCACGCATACGTGTTTCCAAATAGCGAAACCATCGACAGAACATGTTTGTAAAACGCAGGATATTTATCCTGGTCCAAATACGTTTTATATAACTCTTCCGAACCAATTTGATGGAATTTCTACTTTAATTGTGTATCACAACACATAAATTTCTCAATGTTCCATTTATAATCTTCCTGGTAATAAATTGACGTCTACCGCGAATGGCGTTGCACGTGCAAACAAAAGCACTTGGTGTTTTCTAAAATGATGAAATCGGTTTTTAAATTCGAGGTTTAAGTCAGATATCAAAGAAGCGTATTTATCCGCCGCCTCTTTGTTTTCAGACTCTGGGATACTTATTGACTCTTTGTTTTCAGACTCTGGGATACTTATTGACTCTTTGTTTTCAGACTCTGGGATACTTATTGACTCTTTGTTTTCAGACTCTGGGATACTTATTGACTCTTTGTTTTCAGACTCTGGGATACTTATTGACTCTTTGTTTTCAGACTCTGGGATACTTATTGACTATTTGTTTTCAGACTCTGGGATACTTATTGACTCTTTGTTTTCAGACTCTGGGATACTTATTGACTCTTTGTTTTCAGACTCCGGAATACTTATTGACATGCTTACAAATAATGATTGTATTTCTTGCTTCAAATCAAACACACTTTTCAACATTTTGGCAGACATCTTACTTCTGCATATAATGTAACGTCATTATAATCTGAGTCCAAAGACTTTAGAAATTCTTGGACCTGACGGTGATACAACCCTTGCGACTTAATAAAGATCATTATTTTGACGACCACTTTCATGACATGGTCCATTTTGAGGGACTTCGTACATAAATTCTCCTGATGAATAATGCAATGAAAATTTAGCATTGAAGTATTACCGACTTTGGAGGCCTCATATTTAACTAAATCTTTGTGTTTCCCAACCATTGCTAGCGCACAATCCTTGGGTAAGACCGATAAGTTGTTAAGTTGTAACTAAAGGTGATTCAATGTCGATGTAACTGCCTCTAACAAATCTCTTGACTTAGTAGTGTCCTTAAGTGGATACAGTGCCGCTAATTCTTCTGTTCTGTTTAAAATGGGCATCAACACTCCTGATAAAAATTGCCGATTGGGTGTTATCTTTCAAAACAGAAATAGATTCGTTGCATACCAGGCATCTGGGCTTTGTTTTAATTTCCACGAAAAAATAGTTTATAGTTCACCTGTCTTGAAAACTTCTTTATAGTTAAAATAGCTCAAAACCAATGAATTTTATTTTAATTGCGTGATATTTCAAATTTCTCTTAGCTACAATTTTAAAAAAATATTTGATACGAACGACTCATGATGTAATGTTCTTTTGGTGATATGTACAATAAAGTCAACATTTATGTTCATTTGACCTAACTCCGCAGGCCGAAACATGACTCCCGTTGTACACCCCTAACGTAGAGTTCATAAAAAAAGTACCCCAGGTCTCCAGGCTAGTTTACATTGTTTTAACATTGGTCCGAAGATGACAAGACCAACATTGCCAATATCCAATTTTGCTATTGTCTCAATAATGAAATAATTTTTTATGGGGCTGAATAATATTGTTTTGCATATGAATGGATCCAAGGTAAAGTCTATATACAATTATTTACAATAAAAGAAAACACAACTTGATCTGTTCTTCTTTTACAAATAAAATATTTTTTCCAGATTTTATCGAGAACTCCCCACCCCCATACCTCTCTCTCTCTCTCTGTCTCTGTCTCTCATGCTCTCTCTCTCTCTCTATCTCTCACACAAAGATAATACCCAAAAGAACACGTCATTCCAGTATCCACTCAAATTTGTGGGCTCTCTTCACATCCAGCATCCACTCGAACCTATGGGTTCTCTTTACATCCAGCATCCACTCGACCCTATGGGTTCTCTTTACATCCAGCATCCACTCGAACCTGTGGGTTCTCTTTACACCCAGCATCCACTCGAGCCTTAGGGCTCTCTTCACATCCAGTATCAGCTGGAACCTGTGGGCTCTCTTCACATCCAGTACCAACTGGAACCTGTGGGCTCCTTCACATCCGGCATCCACTCGAACCCGTGGGCTCCTTAAACACATTTTTATTATTTATTTGAGTCCTTAAATCTTTCCTTATTTTTCCAGCAGCCCATTAAATTAAAATTTCCCTGTGGGAAAATTATGTTTCAATAAAGCCTAGTGCGTGGAAATGTAATGCATCATTTTGTGTTGGGATGTACCTCGATTAACTGTTGTCGCTGAGCCAAAGAATTTATTTCCCTTTAATGCGATCTAAGGTGCGTGTGCAACTTTCCTAGGAATAATCTTTGAACAAAATGTATCGCACACACAGCACATACAAATATAAAGCCTGGCATACAGAAACGACATTTTGTGTATAATACATGTTTTATGTAACACGTGCTGTTATAATACATTTTTTTTTAAAAAGAAGAAGTTTATCGAAGACTGCCGTTACGTGGCGTCATAAAGGATCATTGAAATATTTTTTTATTTTAAATTTATGAAAGGGAAAATTATTATTTTTTTCTTCAAAAAAATCATTAAAAAATATACAAGGTCAACAACACAGGTCGCGTTTAAATCAAATCAATGAGATAGGAATATCAATACTCTTGAAAGATTATGATAAAACCTTCAATACATTGGAAAAACTCGAAAAGTTTCTTTACGGCCATACATTTTATGACGCAATATTACTTCCGGTGACATTGAACATCACTCATCCCCTAAAGCAAACATGGCGACGGCAGCCTTGTCTGTTGACAGTCGCCGGCTTTAAACTATTTTTTATGCCTCCGCAGTCGCCGGCTGAAGACTAATTTTTAGACTTACACCACGCGAATCTCACCCCCTAGTACACCGCAGCAGTCATGTCCCGTAAGACGGACGCCACAGGGTCCCAGAGCACGTCCTCTAGCAGCAGCGAGCCGGTCAAGTCCCACAGAACCACGATACAGAGCGGTCGTATAGCCATGGTTGCGATGGACTCGACCACCGCGCCCGTGACGGACGAGGCGATGAGCTCCAACTACCACACGGCGTTCACGGCCGGATCGGAGGTGACGTACCCGTGCGGGACAGAGGTGGAGGACAATGTGGACGGCAGGAGCGACACGGTGGAGTCGGCGACGACGAAATGTATTAAAGAGGTTATGAGACAACGAAAGGTCAGTTGTGAGTTACATTTAAGAAACTGGCTGTCAGGAATGGAGGAGGCGCTACGTCCCTGGCGGCACTGTTCTCTTATATTTAGGGGCTGCATTTTCGTTCAACTGCAGATTATTTTCTTCGTGGAAGAAGGCGGTAAAAAGTTTGACCCACCCCTTGCGGCCCTAACCCAAGCTACGCCACTGTATATATATATATATATATTATTTTTTTTTGCGGGTGGGGGGGGGGGTGTCGGGTATTTTTAAAGTTTTTTTCGCTGGAGCAAGATGGCGAATGATAGAGTTAAATAGTGATGACATTTCATATTTTAACTATTTATAAATCTCTTTCACTGTGTACATTTGTGAAGGTAAAAAATAAAAAATTAGTAATTTATAGAGAATTTGATGTAGGCAACGAATTTTCGGACAAGAACCCCGGTTTGACCCAACATTCATTGTTTACTATGATATGAAGATATTGCTGTGTTAAAATTCAGAGACCAAATGTCTTATCTTATATCGAAATTGCTAAGATTTAAATATTAATTTGTTGTCATTCACTTTCTTTTTTTAAAGTCAAAGACAAGCCAATACCATGTGAGGGTTTCATGCGATATTCACTTTTCATTTTGTACAACCAATATCCTTAGATGATGCGGCGCATCCCTCTGATCACCCTGGGCACCACCACGACCTTCGTGGCCTTCCTCATCGTCGTGGCTTTCATATGGTCAGCGCGACACACTGCGACAGCCTAGCGCCTGGTACACAGTCCACCAGCCACCAGAGGTCGGGTTCCTGAACGTGTCAACAGAGTCGGTTACAGGCTAACAATTTCAGCTTGGTTGTACTCACTAAAATGCCATTCATCTCAAACATGGACCAATCATCAACTGGTCAGATTGAAAAATTTCCCCAAGCATAATTAAATCATCTCGTGCTTAGATTAACACTTTCTCCCAAGCATGGTCCATCAGCAAATGATCAGACTGAAACTTTCTCCCAAGCATAGTACATCAGAATGCGGTCAGAATGAAACTTTCTTCCAAGCATAATCCATCAGAATATTGTCAGAATGAAACTTTCTTCCACGTACGGTCCATCAGAATATGGTGAGATTGAAACTTTCTCCGAAGTTTTGATCTTCCATCCAATGTTGAGGACCTGACACAACGCTCTGATTTTGGCATCTTGAACCATTACACCTGACCACATTACACCTGACCACATTACACCTGACCACATTACACCTGACCACATTACACCTGACCACATTACACCTGACCACATTACACCTGACCACATTACACCTGACCACTTTTCTATTGAACGTGCATACATATTACACATTCAAAAAATATTCCCTCCAAGCAGGGTCAAAATTTAAATTTCATGTCAGGTTTCTTTAGGGGAGGAGAATATTATGTATAGGCAAATTTATAGACACTCAGTTATTGGGATAAAAGTCAACGGAAGCCACTAGAGGCTTAGACTTGGCGATGTAGTAATTATGTCTTATGTTCTAGGATCAGATTTCATTGAGTCATTAGCTTGTCTCATATCTGATGTCGTAATAGATGTGGGTTTGATTTTTTTTTTTTAAATGATGATAGAAAATAGCAAAGCAAAACAGAAACTTGTCTTAAAAACTGAATAGCTGGTGAAATAAATATTGCTGAACATGACAGGAGTTTGTTGTAATGTATTGCTGAACATGACAGGAGTTTGTTGTAATGTATTGCTGAACATGACAGGAGTTTGTTGTAATGTATTGCTGAACATGACAGGAGTTTGTTGTAATGTATTGCTGAACACGACAGGAGTTTGTTGTAATGTATTGCTGAACATGACAGGAGTTTGTTGTAATGTATTGCTGAACATGACAGGAGTTTGTTGTAATGTATTGCTGAACATGACTGGAGTTTGTTGTAATGTATTGCTGAACATGACTGGAGTTTGTTGTAATGTATTGCTGAACATGACAGGAGTTTGTTGTAATGTATTGCTGAACATGACAGGAGTTTGTTGTAATGTATTGCTAAATAGTGGTGGACAGAAAGGGAATAGCGTTGAAAACGAAGGGTTGGAGGGAATGACTTTCATAATGATATGATGGGGAGGAGTGGTGTTTAATGGGATGGGATGGAGGGGAATAGCATTTAAAGTGAGTGAATGGATTAGAGTGGGTGGCGTTTAAAGGGATGGGATGGGGGGAGTGGAGTGGTTTTCACTTTCATTAACTTAAACCGGAATGAATTCAGTTAAAGTAGGGCGGGGCAGCGTAGGAAAAGATTTTACTAATTTTGACACTGATAGATACCTTGACCACCCCTTCCCTCCCTACTCCCCGCGAACGCCGGTAATTGAATCCTAACTTCGGAATAAATTATATAACAGAAACACGCCAACCAATGATCATCAAGAATCAATTGAGGAAAAAAAGGGGGGGGGGCGAGGGCAAATAAAAGTGAATTATTGGGAATATAAAAGTTAGTTGTTGAGAAAATGAAAATGAGTTGTTGATCATATGAAAGTGAATTGTTGGGAATATAAAAGTTAGTTGTTGAGAACATGAAAATGAGTTGTTGATCATATGAAAGTGAATTGTTAGCTCTACCATCGTCCCTATTCCTAAAGAAAGGAAGAAACTCGATCAACCGACCGGCTACCGTCCGACCTCCCTAACATAGTGTCTTGGGAAGGTAGCCGAGAGAATGGTTAACCAGAGGCTCTACTGGTACCTGGAGAGTATCGGTAGCCGCAGTCCAATGCAGGCGGGCTTCCGCTAGGGAATGCAGCCTGTAGACCAAGTGCTCCGTCTGCTCCAGTCCATAATAGATGGGCTACATAAAAAAGTCGCATATAGTGGCTGTATTTTTATTACCTCTGACCGGCCAATGACCGGGTCTGGAGGTCCGGTCTATTGTGAAGTTGCAAAAGTTGGGAGTAGCTGCCAACATGTACAAGTGGGTTGCCAGTTTTCTTACAAACCGGACAATCAGCACAAAATTCGACAGCGAAACCTCCTGGAAGAGAATCCTTGAAGAAAGGCTCACGCAAATGTCAGCCCTTAGTTGCACTCTCTTCCTAGCCTACATCAATGACTTGCCACAAAATCTAGCAACTAATGCTGCGATGTATGTCGACGATTTCGTAATCTGGAGCACCGGAAGGGATATCCACCGCCTGCAAACGCTATTACAGCAGGACCTCTCCTCTATCAACAGGTGCATTCGGCGGTGACATATGGAAATCAACACCGAGAAGACGGTCGGTGTAAGGTCGGCAATGGATTACAGCATGCCGGTCCAATCCTTTGAAAGCAAGACCGCATTGGATAAGTTGAGCTGAATCCAGAATCAGGCTCTGAGATTCATCCGTGACGCATTCAGGACCACACCCACAGCTGCAGTAGAGGTATTGGCAAATTTAGAACCGCTAGAAATAAGGATGGAAAAGTCAATATTAAGTACCGTAGAGAGGTACCGTCGGCTAGACGAGAAGGAACCGTCGTTCCAGATGCAGAACAACTGTGTGGCGGTGCAGAAGACTAAAGAGATCCTCTTCATGCACCAGGTCGTGGAGCTGGAAAGGACAGTTGATCTGCCCCACAATATAGAACGTCTGACCCAAATCCCTCACGTCCCTCCACACATTTGGCCTTGACCGATGCAGCAGTGACGACGCGACGCCCTGTACATGTTCAGAAAGCGTCTGCCCTTGAGACCATGGATCTATACTCCAATGTACCTGTGAAAGTATTCACGAACGGATCGGCCAATCTGAGAGAAGGTACTGCTGGGTACGGAGCACTCATATTATACCCAGCAGGGAGGGGGGCCACAAAGTCAGGAACTGTCGGGCCCCTGTGGGACTGCAGCATCAAACTTTTATGCGGAGCTTGAGACTATACACAGGGCCCTAGAGAGCGTGTACCATGCACTGAAAGAAAACGAGCTTGCGGGGCTCGATGTGATCGTGTTTTCGGACTCAAGATCTGCTCTCGAGATCTTTGGGAAGAGACAGGGTACCACTCACCTAGTTGACGTTAACTTTGATGACGTGTGCAAATTCGGCGAAATAGGAGGCACGGTAAATTTGCGATGGATCCCAGGCCATGTCAACGTCATTGGCAATGAGAAAGCGGATACTCTGGCGAAAACCGGGGCTGCCCAGACTGTCAGAAGTACCTATTATTTATTTGGGAATAATGAACTGGCTGGCAGACCATTTCAGGACGAAGTGTTACAGGCAATGGGCAAACAATACGACCGCCAGAAGCGTCTTTTCTAATTTGCCCACTCCTAGCAAACAAGACTCATGGTGGGGGTTAGGCCGCAAACAGCATAGCTTAGTGACGCAAATTCGCACAGGGGTCCTGCCTCCCGGCATTGCAGCCTGGGCCCAGAGACGCTAGCGCGTCTGTTAACCGAATGTCCCTCACTAGATGTCCCGAGGGAAGCCAGGGTGGTTGGGGAACCCTACGTGAGGAAAATGTTGTATGGCTCATCTAGCAGATGGATCTGGTTGCCAATTTACTAGTCCGGGTCATACGAGAGTAATCTCAGACCTTCACCGAATTATGTTTAATTATGTTTAAAACCAGATGATGTCTATTTTATATTAGCATGTGAGTGGCTAGTGTAACACACGCCAAGCCGACCCCACCACAACAACGGCAATTGATCAAGAGCAATACAGTTAACACTGTCTTCCCTGCTCTAAGTGTTTGTTCTCAATAGTTATGCATGGGTTAATAGCTGGGGACTTTACACTGAGTGTTTTCTCAATAGTTATGCATGGGTTAATAGTATGGGACTTAACACTGTTTTCTCAATAGTTATGCATGGGTTAATAGTTGGGGACTTTATGGAGACCGTAACACCGTTACAGCTATTTTTAGGCATACCGGGGACGACCTATTGTTGCGTCCGGGTTACTGAATTCCAGTTCCGCATGTCTGAACTCTGGGCACATCAGCTTTATGTGCTTTGATGACGTCACTTCGGTTTAAGGTTTATAATAGTTTGATTTATTTTAATTAGTAAATAATTATTATTTACACAACTATTTTAAATCTTGTATTTAATGAAGAAAACCCCCCATACCCCCCAAAAAAACAAAAACAAAAACAAGGAAACAAAATAACTCAGAAGAACAGCAGCCATTTCCAAGCAACAACAAGCAATGAAAATCCTGTTGCTTTATTTCCCTTGTTAAACACCTGAGAACGATGCAGCGTCAGTAAAATACACAAGTATGTGTCGTGACATACATTGACACACTATACGATGTATCATTTATAATAATTATGTAAAGCAAAAAATAATAACTAATAAAGCTGTGCTGCAGCATTCAAAATATTTATGTAATAATAAATGAATATGACACGAACAATTTATACGATACACAAATACGTGGTGTATTATTTATAACAATACGCATACTGTTATATGTGGTACAACATGAATAAATATAAATAGAATGAGGTATGACATAAACATGACATGTGCAAACGCCTATTGTCGGCTATTATTATACTACATATAAGTATGTACGTGGTTGGGTGGATGCATGACGTCATATTGTTTGTTTATAGATGAGGTTATTTGGAAATAGTTCAGGGCTTGGAGCAGCGTTCCCATTACTTTTGAGTTTGGCTGCCAGGTGGACACGTTTAAAATTTCATCAGGGACCTGTGCCAGATATATTCTTTACATTTTCTTTTTATTCGATCATAAATATTTATGTTGTGCGGACCGGCAACGTAAGGACCACTATTTGAGAAACTATTTGAGAAACACTGGCTTAGAGGGTAGTTGTGGGATTGAAACTTTCAAATTCCCGATAAATTTCATTGCAAAGTGGTTACGTGACAAAGTCAGAGAAACGGTGAATTTTAACTACATTTATTGCACAGAAAGAACAATTGGTGCATATGCTTGTGCATATAGGTGTGCATATACCAGAGGCGTAGCTAAGAGGAGGCAGATGTCCCCGGGCGCCAGACTAGTTAGGGGAGCCAAATTGTGCTTGATATTATTATTTTATTGATGAAAATAATGGGTTTGAGAGTTGAAAAAAGAAAGGAAGACTCTTTAAAATGAATCTTGTCCCCGGGCGCCAAACACTCTAGCTACGCCTCTGGTATATATACGGGGCAGGTGCTTTGGTAGGGCTGGGTATAATTTTAGAATCATAATTTAAGTAACCTTTAAACGTTTATATCCCCTTACGCTAGACAACCTAGCCAACTAGATACAGTGGCGTAACTACAGTGGCGTTTCGTCGGAGAGTGAGGAATTGGGGCAATGGCCATGAGTTTGAAAATTCTAGCGGGGAAAGATTACACATTAACAAAAAAAAATAATAATTAAAAAACATTAAACATAAGCTAACGAGGATAAGCCACTATTTGTGTAAATCCTTTCTCCCCACGTCCGACCTTCTCAAAAACGCAAATAAACTCCATGTGAAACTTCATATTGTATTATAATATGAATGTAAGAATCAGATTTATTTCAATATCAGATAAGCACAATAAAGGCAAGGTCACATTCACTATTTGACCTTGAAAAGAAACACCTAAAGTCTGAGCAGATATTAAATCCAAACCAGTGCCTCCAGTGTGTAACAGTGCATCCAGTGTGTAACAATGCAGTCAGCCTTTTTTCAATGCAGCCAACACCTTCTAAGAACTTTATTTGTCTTGCGCAATTTTAAAATAACCATTAATAGCCCCAAAATATCACAAATAATTTAAGAAATTAAAATAAAGAAACACACTTCAAGACACATTTCCTTCAGGTGTTAGTAGCTTATGTTTTGGATTAGTAACATTTTTCAAGCTTGGCATTTTCCTCTGAATTGTCATTCGAAAACGTTGTGGGGTTTTTTTTCGGGTCAAGAAAGGTGCTCAGAAAAGCTCGTATCCCAGAGAAAGTCAACATGTGTTCAGGTGAGAACACAGACGTTGTATAAATATAAACGGATTCAATGCTTGTCTATCGATGCACCCACTGACTTAGGACTAGCTTGGAAAGTGCTTAGCAGCACCACGCGGGGAAAGATCACGTGATTAAAAAACATAGTCATGTGCAAAACGTTTAAAAAGTCTTCAAAGGACTTTTTAAAAAAAAATGCAATTATTAGGGTTGAGAGTGGAGTTAGGGTTAAAGTTAAAGTTAGTAAAATAACCTTACTTGTAAGGCTTTTTAAACTAATCTTTTTAAAATGTCAAATTGAAAGATCAAGCGTCCTTGAAAAGGAATGTATTTCTTCTCCACCCCAACGGAACATGGTCACACATCAGTTATCCTCCTTTAGAATTAATGACTTCAGGTGAAATAAATAGTCTGTACAGACGGCCTGTGGCTAACAGAAGCAAGAGTATCGGTCTTTCTTGAAGCCTGTGTCGTTTTGACTGACGGGTCTTATAATGGTCGAGTTGCTAGGCGACATGGTCACCTCTTTGGCTATTTTGTCCACCAGGAGTTTCAGGCTCTCGATGACGTTGAAGAAATGGGCGGAGTCGAACTCCATGTATGGCAGATCCCGGCTCTCGGCGTACTTCCGGGCGACTTGGGGCGCCACCTTACGTTCGTTCGTGGTGCTCTTGGAACCTAGCAGAACTCGGACACAAGATGAGGGCGAAGCGAACGTTTCTAGATCAGACAGCCTAAATGGAAGAAATAATTTATAAAAATGTAAATGATAGTGGGAAAAAAAATGACAAACTAATCTGTCATTTAAAAATTTAATACACATATAATTATCTAAAATTCATATGCTATTTTCATGGAAGGAAAGAAAGATTTCGCTTTTTAAACAATATCTCACTAATCACATTTCCATCTTGTGAGGCGTAATCTTGTGAGGCGTAATCTTGTGTGTGGAGCGTAATATTATTTTGATTACACACTTGAGATTTTAGGATTTCTCGTGCAGTGTTCACCTGGTGAACGACTTGACGACAGAGACGGGTTGGCACTGTCACTCATATTATCATGTTCGACCGTGCCTGCTTCGTCGAGTGAATGGGAGGGTGGGTGGGCTCAGATCTAAGTTTTAGTTTTAACTCTAAGCAAAGAGTTGGGTCAATTTAACCAGGATTGTGTAAGCATTCGATACTTGAACAAAGTAAATAATTCTACTTTTGTTGATTATTCAAAGATTAAAATTTTACTGATTGAAAAGAAATAAAAATCATGTCGAATCCTTTGGCTTCCCACAGTGCCCATTTACACTTCTGCAAGTCTTTTTTAAATTAAGGAATGGTAAAAATTTTGAAATTATCTTCTACTTTTTAGTGCACTTTGGCTCGTCTTTGGTAGAATGTTGTTGTTTTTTTAAAGTAGAAGATAAAACATCTTCAAATAGACCATTAACTTGAATTGACAGTGTTTGCTTTGAAAAGTTGCCGTGGAAATAATGAACTATGCCCAAGAGTTAGTGTCTCCTAGGGTGGGTTGAGACTTGTCTCTCTCTCCCCCCCCCCCCCCCCATTCCCCGTATCGAAAATAACTTTGCTGTTGGTAGAAAATGCCGCCCCTTAATATAATGGAAAAAGTGCCCCCCCCCCCGGGGCGGACTCCCTCCGTCCCCTTTACTGCTCCACTATCTTCGTCACACGTGTAAAAAAAAAGTTGTTGAACAACAACGAACAAATGAAAGAGAATAACTATGAAACCAGCCAATCCAGATAAGCTTGTCAAAATGTGAAACGCTTGAGTCTAATCTCTGAACTTGAGCTCCTTCTTTGTTTTGTTTTGTTTTTGGTGTCACACTTCGCGGACGCACCAGATCTATTTCGTCAACGTCACGAGGTGTTGTGCCAGGCCTTCTATTTCTGTCTGGGGGTGGGTGGGGGTTGGGCCGGGAGGGGGTGGGCTCGTCTTTGTCGTGCTAACAGTACATAGTCAATGACGTTATCGATGAGGAAACTAGGGGCAGGGGAACTGGGTGGGTTAAGAGTTGAGGTGAAGGCTATTTGCAAGGTCAAAGGTAGGTCATCGGCGGGCGGGTATGAGAGGGGAGTTTAGACCACTGACACCCGGCCCTAACTTAAATGACATGTTGATGTGGTACACAAATAAGATATGCTGGAAAAAAGACGACTGACATCGTTGGGATTGTTGTAGATCAGTGGTTCTTTTAAACTATGGAGTGGTGTCGGGGGGGTTGCGATATCAGGGGGTGTGTGCTGTCAGGAGGTGTGTGGTGTCAGGGGTGTGTGGTGTCAGGGGGTGTGTGGTGTCAGGGGGTGTGTGCTGTCAGGAGGTGTGTGCTGTCAGGAGGTGTGTGGTGTCAGGGGTGTGTGGTGTCAGGGGGTGTGTGGTGTCAGGGGGTGTGTGGTGAGGGATTGCAGTAGGAATAGGAAAATCAGACTTATTTGCAATTTCATTATCATTTTATACATTTTTTGTGGGGTGAAAAATCTTTTGAAATCTAGATTGAATTGTGCTGGACATGTTTTGAAATCAAGAGGGGAGGGGCGGCGGTTACAGGGTTTCATACCCAGCTCCTTACGGGAGAATACATGAAGGACTGCGTTCAAGCTTTGTGAGGGAAACAGTAGAACAAGGTGTGTGGAAGCTTGGAATGAAAAGAAAGGACAATAAGAGGAGAACTTTGCGGCTGAAAGACCTTCTTCGGAAAGTAGGACAAAACAAGAAACAAAAAAAATGAAATATAAATCAGTTAACATTTCTGTGTCTGGAGCTAATCATTTTGGAGGGAATGGTGGGAGTTAGGTTGTCAAACAACCGAAACACGTTTACTCTCCCAAAGTACTCTCCCAAAGTACTCTCCCAAAGTACTCTCCCGAAGTACTCTCCAAAAAGTTGCAGGAAGTAAAAGAATTTTGGTATCATTAATGTGAAATTTAAGATTTTAAGCCACACTAAAATTATTAATAATGTATAATAAGTAAGAAAAGAAAATTAGTAGAGGGGAATTGAGGCCCAATAGTACGATAGTATTTAGTAGATTCTATGTGTTGATATGGTGCCGAAAATCTTAATTAATTTGTTTTCATTCTTCCCTCTCGCTGGTGTATTAGTGCAGGACATCAATGCCGTTATGAATCGGTCTGATGACGCTTTGTGCTTGCCTCCGTTGAAATGGGACGAGGCAAGGGATAGTTAGCCTTGTTCGGTATGACGAAAATGTTCACTGAACCTATCAGATAATCTTCTTACCATTTCAACTAAATAACAGGAATGGCATCTACGGTACACAATTGCATTGCGACTAATACATGCGAAGCACTCTTTGATGTTAAAAGTACCCATCTCTTGGTCTCTTCGTCCTCGAGGAACAGCAGCCGATCTTCATCGTCTGTGGTCCTTCCTAGGACATATGTCGCCTATAAGAGTCCTCCAGGCATCACGATCCTGAGCCAATCTCTCCAGCCTCCCCCAAGTGTGGCCAAGTTTCTTGGTATCTGCTTCCACTTCACAGCGCCAAGTGTTCCTAGGCCTGCCTCTTTTCCGTTTTCCTTGAGGGTTCCAGTTCAGGGCTTGTCTAGTTATGCTGGAGGCAGGTTTCCTGAGTGGCCGATCCATCTCCATCTTCTCTGGAGGATCTCTTGTTCTACCGGTTTCTGCTTTGTCCGCTGCCACAGTTTCTGGTTGCTGATTCTGTCAGGCCAGTGACTCCCGAGAATCCTTCTTAGGCAGTTATTGATGAAGGACTGGATTCTCTTCACATTCAAAGCAGTGGTCCTCCATGGCTCCGCACCATATTGTAGAACCGGTTTCACCACGGTTAAATTACCCATAGTCAAGCTAATGCTCTGGTTTCCAGTGTAGATGGCCCCCTATATCTGTGTCCCGTCTGAAGACAAGAAGTTGACGGGACGAGAATACACTGTTGGCGTCAGGGTCAGAAAGTATTTCATGACGATCCTTGAAGAATTTTTTTTGAAATCAAATTGTAAGTATGACCTTTGTTTGATCTTCCTTTTTGTTTGAACTAAGTTTAAGAGCATCATTCCGTGTATGTGGCAGTGAGGCGCATGTAGTAGCGGGGCGCATGTAGTAGCGGGGCGCATGTAGCAGTGGGTCGCATGTAGTAGCGGGGCTCATGTAGCAGTGGGGCGCATGTAGGAGCGGGGCGCATGTAGCAGTGGGGCACATGTAGTAGCGAGGCTCATGTAGCAGTGGGGCGCATGTGGTAGCGGGGCGCATGTAGCAGTGTGGCGCATGTAGGAGTTTGGCGCATGTAGGAGTGGGGCGCATGTAGGAGTGGGCGCATGTAACAGCGGGCGCATGTTTCCATTTTAAAAAATTATTTATTAAAAAAATATATAAATGAATAATATTCAATCTCAACACGTCCGATCAGATTTTAAATAGTTGTAAAAAAACCAAAATCCATGATATCATTGAAACTAAAAGTACGTGCGCCTCACATTGGCCGTGATACCCTTTCTAAAGGAGAATGACTTCAAGTTCAAGATATCTCATTATCTGACACCAAAAATAGACAAGTTAAATCTCCGATAACCCACAATCCATGACGTTATTATTGAGACGCAGTTCAAGTCAGATCCAATTTTGAAGACAAAACGAAAGTTAAGCAATTTTTTTTGAATTGGTAGACAGCTGGTTTATACTTCTGAAATACAATCTTCGGACTGTGTACCTGTGCTCGGATTATCGTTTAATCTCTCTATATCACATGGTCTGATGGGAAAAAAAAGGAGGGGGGGGGGCCGAAAAGATTAGGTTTTAATTATTTTTTTTGTTCTTTTCGATAACAACTAAAGTCCGTGTTCTTTCCAGTAACAATAAAAGCTCCGGTTCTCTTCGGCAAAAACAAAAGATCCGGTTTTCTTCGGCAACAACTAGAGCTCCGGTTATCTTCGGAAACAACTAAAGCTCGGGTTCGTTTCGGCAACCACTTAAGTTCAGTGCAATCATTTAGTTTCACTACTTGAAATCAATATGCTTTTAATTTTTTTTTTTAAATATATATTACATCTTAATAAACGTAAGCGTTTGAAAATATAAACATGGAAATGCACCCAAAAAAGGACATGAACCCCAAAAGGACATACACCCCAAAAAGGACATGCATCCGAAAAAGGAAATGCACCCCAAAAGGACACGCACCCAAAAACAACATGCACCCCTAAAAGGACTTGCACCTTAAAAAAGACATACACCCCAAAAAAGGACATGCACTTTCTTAAGCTATCAAAGTACACCAGGATATATCTATAACAATAATTCCCGAGTGAATCTTGTCTGCCCCGCTTAAATGCACACCGTGCTGCGCTCTGATTCGCCGGTCACCACCCTCTCCCGCCCGTTGGTAACGTACGCACCATATACACACAAGAGGGTACATTTTAAAACTGGCACGGTGCCTGTGCGCGTAAATATCCTACTAAAATTGCACTACTAACCGCCAATACCCTTACGAAAACAGCATCACTACCCCCCTCTACACAGAGTCAATACAACTAAGCCATTGTGGTTATATGGAGAGCCATCTGGAATATTTATTATGCATTATGCACATCTTCCAGTATTTTCTTCCCCTTCTAGCATATCTTTCAAAAAACGCGTGGGTTGCTCAACGTGTATTTTAGATAAACCCGGGGAAACCTAAAGTTGTATTGGGTTTAATTGTTAATGTTTTTATGCTTATTGAAAGCGCGATACCAAAATGTCTTATCGATCTTCTCAGCCTAAAACGCTCACTAAGATTTCGCTTACACAGTGTGTATTCGATTTTATACACAATTCTAATTTTGCTTGTTTTGTAACGATACACGTTGCTGACACTTGATGACAAAAGAAAAGAATTCAACTTGGTTTACAAAGAATCGTTGTGCCGCCGGGTTTTCTAGTTTTATTTCAAACGTAATCATTTCTGGCGTAAGTAGTAGTGATGTGCCACCTCGTTGGTTCTAATAGGTTTGCGGTGGTGATTCGATGGTTCGTTCGGGTTGGTTCTAATAGGTATGCGGTGGTGATTCGATGGTTCGTTCGGGTTGGTTCTAATAGGTTTGCGGTTGTGATTCGATGGTTCGTTCGGGTTGGTTCTAATAGGTTTATGGTGGTGATTCGGTGGTTCGTTCGGGTTTGTTCTAATAGGTTTGCTGTGGTGATTCGATGGTTAGTTCGGGTTGGTTCTAATAGGTTTGCGGTGGTGATTCGATGGTTCGTTCGGGTTGGTTCTAATAGGTTTGCGGTGGTGATTCGATGGTTCGTTCGGGTTGGTTCTAATACGTTTGCGGCGGTGATTCGATGGTTCGTTCGGGTTGGTTGTAATAGGTTTGCGGTGGTGATTCGATGGGCTCGTTCGGGTTGGTTCGTTTTCAGTGACGTTAAAATTCGGGTTCTGTTCGGTCATCAGCAGGCAGGGTTCGGGTTCGGTTTGATTGCCATCACTATTTAGACAGTCAAAGGCAGTGAGCTTGTTCTGTTTTCCCGAAACATTGGTACATTTAAAAAGAACGTTTTCACATAGAATCATAGATATAGACTAGAATATTTCTTTTTCTCGTTCTTTCAAGTTAAAAACAAAAAATTAATAAATTAAAAATTAGTATGAGTATTATAAAATATTAAATGAACCAATAAAAGCTATTAGCTAGGCTTATAATCAGTACCATGCGAAAAAAAGTGGGGGGGGGGGGGAGATTGAGCTTATGGGGCAGCCTTACCGGACGCTAAGTTAAAAAAAAAAGGGGGGGGATCCAAAATCGTCCATACTCTTATATATAATGTATGTTTTCATGTGTGTATCATATATGATTTAATAATGAAAACTGGGGGGGGGGGGACATTTCCCCGGGGGTGGGTGGGCATTTCCCCGGGGGGTGGGTGGGCATTTCCCCGGGGGTGGGTGGGCATTTCCCCGGGGGTGGGCATTTCCACCTGGGGGGGTGGGCATTTCCACCTGGGCAGCCTTTCCTTCTCACACACTTGCTGAGAGCAGTATGTCTTTATTACCCACAGAAAGAAGATATATAGCAATTTAAGCAAGTAAATTCTTTTTTTTTTAAATAACAAACGACGAATGAAGCGAAACTGTAGACAACGTCATAGTGGTGTAGCCAAACACCCACTAGATTTTTTACTGGGTGTGTTGGACACGCCCCTGCCGTTACGAAGCTGTTCTTAAATTAACCGGTCATCATTAGTCAGGCTACTTGTGTAGGCGTGTTTCTATATTTGCATCTTCCCCTGACGCAGGCTGAGACTGTTGGAGATTGAACAAGTCCAATATACGTGTTGCTTGGGATCTCTGCAACAAATGTTCTCAAACCGTTCGTTTATCTCGTTGCTTGGGATCTCTGCAACAAATTTTCTCAAACCTTTGGTTTATCTCGTCTGCAGAGAGGATATTATTATTTTTTAAAAATGTTACTGACAGAAAATGTATAAATATTTTCTGGTGTCAGTTTTGATTTAAAATTTAAGACGATGGAGAGGAAAATCGTGACGTCACTATTAAATCTAAAAGAGGTATGACCATCTGCAGGAGACTCGCCCCGAGAGTAGAGCTACGGGCGTAGGAAGATGGGTATGACCATCTGCAGGAGACTCGCCCCGAGAGTAGAGCTACGGGCGTAGGAAGATGGGTATGACCATCTGCAGGAGACTCGCCTCAAGAGTAGAGCTATGGGCGTTGGAAGATGGGTATGACCATCTGCAGGAGACTCGCCCCGAGAGTAGAGTTATGGGCGTAGGAAGATGGGTATGACCATCTGCAGGAGACTCGCCTCAAGAGTAGAGCTACGAGCGTAGGAAGATGGTAGCGGTCCATCACGTGTTGTATTTGATGTTGTTTTTTTCTTTTTTGTGGGTAAAGTTGGGGGGGGGGGGTTTACGACATTTTTGTTACATTGCATGTACTAAATATGGCTAATGTATCATGTGTTTCATTTTGTTTAAAAAAAGAAAAAAATTTAGGTGATTTGGGGGCGATAAAAATCATACAACTCCTCTGAGTAGAGCTCATTGGCCAGTCGGTCACCTGATGATATTGCTGGACTTTCAACGGTTCCGGGCTCTGATGTAACCAGCGAGCAGCAGAAAGTGAGTTCACACCCCTGGTTGCACAGCTGGGATATAAATAGCTCTCTTTACTTTACACCCCCCCCCTTTTTTTCCCACCCCAAATTTAAAACTATCATAAACCAAGCTAAAAAGGAATACAGGTAGTGGGGCGTGGACCTGGTTTATAAAATATTTCGGTTTGAGGAGGGTGAAGCCAGGGGGGATGCAACACTCGGGTCACCCGGTATGCTCTACCACGCGATGTAGTCGTCATCATATCGGGAATGTCAGTTTTATTTGGCAACATTAAATAAAAGTCCTCACATTCCTTGTCCCGTGCTCTGTGATCCGTTCAAAACGAAAAAAAAAGTGTGTGGTCCGGGGTGGGGGGGGGGGGGGGTGGGGTGGATTGAATGCCTGAAAGGTTGTGATAAGGGTTAGAGTGCAAGGCAGGGTTGTCATCTTTCCCGGATAATTTCAAGTCATCCAATTTGATTGATTTTTATTTTTTTTGGACGAGAGTCTATTTAAAAAAAAAAAAAAAAGTTCTGATGATTTTATTATTTTATTTTGTTTTATTTATTTTATGGGATAGGAAAGGGTGCTGGTGTGGGGGGGGGGGGAGGGGGTAATAAATCGACCAAAATAGCGTGACACCACTCATGGACGGCAGTTCCATCAAAACTTCGGTTCAAAAATGTAATTTATCTAGGAGATGTTGCTGTGTAATCCTCCGATGCAGGGACGTAATTTTACTTCGTGATCGCAGCCATTTTCTACCAGGGGGATTTATGTCACTCCACTACTCCACTCACTTCATTGGCTTCCTATAAAGGCAATCATTGAGTACAAACTGTCCGTTCTATGTCATAACTTCTTCTCAGATTCCTGCCCTTCCTATCTAACCGAACTTCTTTCTGTCTATTCACCCCTTCGACAGCTTCGCTCCTCCGCAGACACGCGTATTCTGTCCGTTGCTAAGACACGTACTAAAACATATGGTGAACGATCTTTCTCTTTCTGCGCCCCAAACAATGGAATTCTCTTCCACTACACATCCGCAATATACCAACCACAAAGGCCTTCAAAACTGCACTCAAAACACACCTCTTTAAACTCTACTACCCCGACTGATTCCCCACATCTGACCTATAAACGATGCTGCTGGCCGACGTCCATGGCTTGACATGTAAAAGTTCTGGTGTGGATGGGGTGAATATGAATTTGTTTTTGTTTTGTCTTATACTGCAGTTCTTTATTACATACATGTATTTTGTTTTTTTGTCACGATTATGTTTCTTTTGCTAATATTTTTATGTACAGCACTGTGAGCCTAGCCCTAGGCTGGGGTACCGCGCTATATAAGACAACATTCTATAATAATAATAATATCTTTAAACATCTGGTCCCACGCACAAGGTTGTTAAGCAAAAGGTACAATTGTACTTTTACGATGCATTCTTAATCGGGTCCACACACACGCACACACACACACAAACACACACACACCTATATTAAGACAATGGATTGTGTGGTAGAGAAAGCATTTCTGTTTGTTGTTTTTTTGTTACAACACAACTACTGCGAGATAGTGGAGATGTTTGTCATTGAAACTGCTGAACAAAACATTTTGCCAAAGCCAAACAAAGATTGGAACGTTTTCCAGGCCAAAGCACCCCGTGGTATAATACCATAATACCTGGCCGTATTTACTTGTTGTTTACAGGGAGTTTCTGCAATCGGATAAAAATAAACGCAAAAACAAAAACGTGGATATGTTGTTTTTTTTTGTTTTTTTTTTTTATTTTGTCCCTTCCGGTTCTCAAAGTGCTGACTATTAGCCCATCGTATAAAGAATGAATAAATTTTTTATAAATTATTTATGTTTTTGGGGGAGGGCGGCCGCCATTAATGAATTATGTTCCTTGAAATATAATGTCAACATACACAAAAAAAGGGGGATATTTACAACACAGAAACACATCGGGTAGAGGGCAGTCGCGTAGCGAGGGGGGGCAAGGGGGGGATCATGCCCCGGGCGTAACTTACAAAGGGGCGCCAAATGGTATATTTTACATAAAATATTGTATGGTTTTCGAATGGGGGGGGGGCGCTAAAAAGGTATTGTGCCCCGGGCGCGAGTTAAGCTCGCTACGTCACTGGGTAGAGGGGAGGCGGTCTCATGATACCGCTGACGCCATAAGTATTGAACTGATACCGCTGACGCCATAAGTATTGAACTGATACCGCTGACGCCATAAGTATTGAACTGATACCGCTGACTCCATAACCTGACTTGAAAAAATAATTCCTACAATTTTTTTACCAGGAGTCGATTCCTAAATACATATAGTTTAAACTATTGCAGATGATTCATTTTAAATATAGGTAAATATAATCGAATATAAAACAAAATTTTGTAGATTTAAATATCGTTATTAACTATTTAGAAAAAAAATGTCTTTAAATTAAAGAAAGTGTATGTGGGTGGACGGAAGGGCCAGATAATTGCGAAACTATTTATTGATCTTCACCTTGTTTTCGATCTCTTCGTGCTTACGAATGAGTGCTTGAGCCGTAGAATGCAACGCACACGGATTTAACTTAGGAGCCGTAGAATGCTATGCACACGGATTAACCCTAGGAGCCGTAGAATGCTACGCACACGGATTTAACCTGGGAGCCGTAGAATGCTACGCACACGGATTTAACCTGGGAGCCGTAGAATGCTACACACACAGATTGACCAGAGGAGCCGTAGAATGCTACGCACACGGATTGACCATAGGAGCCGTAGAATGCTACGCACGCGGATTTAACCTGGGAGCCGTAGAATGCTAAGCACACTGATTGACCTTAGGAGCCGTAGAATGCTACGCACACGGATTTAACATGGAAACCGTAGAATTCTACGCACACAGATTGACCTTAGGAGCAGTAGAATGCTACGCAGACGCATTTAACCCGGATGTACTTTCAATCACAAGGCTACAGAAACGCTGTAGTTTCGTCTTTAAATTTATTCATGAAATGACATCTTGTAAACATAATAACACGTGTCTCAAAACGAGACTAGACAAACAAGGCCACGGCAGCCTTGACTCTTTCGGTACACAGCGGACGTCGTGGTTCTGTGCTTACATTTTGAACAAGTGACCTTGATTGGCGTGTGACTTCTTAAAGAAGTTTTTAAAAAAATCTTTGGAAGGTCTCAACTGGAAATAAGGACAATCTCCATCCGTTACTTAAGAGAAGCGAGGAACAATATGCCCCACCCCACCCCGCCCCACCCCACCCCACCCATGCGTAGGTCCTCAAACATAAAGTATCACAGCAACTTTTTTTAATGTTGCTATTTTTTCCCCCATTTTGCTGACGCCGCCATGGATTGAAGACTTTAAACCAATCCTCTAACAACATTTAGGTAAGAGTTGTGCCTTGAATTATATTTCAGCCTAGTAGCGTTTGTGAAATTAAAGTCATAAACAGACATAAAAACACTTATCAGTCAACTGTTTCGGGGCTGATGGAACTGTCTTTCATAACTATTATTTTTGGAAGGATCGGGTTTTCCCCATGGATAGAAGTATCAAGAATTTCTCGGAAATCATTTCAAGAATTTTTAAAAATCCTTTATATTAAATTTGCTTTTGTTCGTGGCTGGCTAAAACAGTTATAATAGTGATTTAATTTCAATGGAAACAGAAATAAGAGCAATGATATCATTATAAGGGGACATAATTAAGAGCAGCGTTTTCATATGATGGGAGTAGAAGTAAGAGCAGCGTTTTCATATGATGGGAGTAGAAGTAAGAGCTGTGCTTTTATATGATGGGAGCAGAAGTAAGAGCAGTGTTTTTATATGATGGGAGCAGAAGTAAGAGCAGTGTTTTTATATGATGGGAGCAGAAGTAAGAGCAGTGTTTTTATATGATGGGAGCAGAAGTAAGAGCAGTGTTTTCACATGAAGGGACCTACCATTGTTCTATGTTCTCGAGCGATTTCGTGTTGTTGACGTCAAACATGAGGAGCACTCCGTGGGCGCCCCTGTAGTAAGATGACGTCAGGCTCCTGTATCTCTCTTGTCCTAGAGGAGAGAAATTACCGTATTAGACGACTCGCTTGATATTAGACTTCACCCTTAAATAGCGCGGACAGACACACACACACACACACATCTAGACACACACATACACGCAAACACACTTACACACGCATTAGCTCCTAACACTATTAATAGTTAAGTAAATGATGCAATCTTCATGTTTGCAAAGGGGGACACTGTCTGCTTGTTTGAAAGGCAGAAAGCGGGAGTGTCACAATAATGAACCCGAAACATTTGCATGAGGTGGACGCACGCAGCACCAGTTTCTGGCGCATCCTTATTGGAACGCGAGGGGAATGCATGACTCATTGTTGCAATCTCAAACATTCTCCCAAAGCAGGTGGTGCTTTCTATTCTATCCGTGAGGGTGGAGCGTGCCCTAATGGCTCCTATCATAAATGATAAATGCAATGCAAATGAATTTTCTCTAAACATCTCCGTAAAATAATATAAACAGTTGTTGTCAAGCTGGGCAAAGTTCTGATGATGGTTTTCATAAAGTTTTCAAAAAAATTAAGTGTAAATAAAGACCATTTGATTCATTAAGAAAATAGGGGGATTGGGGTGGAATAGGTTAACTGAACTGAGTCATAATATCAAATTATGTTTTCATATTTCACATTCGTTTTGATAAATGAGGGACACTTAGGTATATCCCTGTAGATGTAATAATCGACTTTCCAACTCAGTAAGACAACATGTATCATTAAGGACTTAATAGGGAAAACCTAACACAAATATTTCAAATATTATTATTTATTTTTTTACATTATACCATTTTGTCCCTCGCAACGTCCCCAAACAAACATAAACAAAAAGATCAGTTTTACAAATTTCATTTCGAACAAACTTCCGGTCGAAAAATCCTTTCGTACAAATTGGTTTCGTACTGATTTCCGGTAACTATTATATTTGAAACCAGGAATTCTTTCAGAAGAACCGCTCTGTTTGGGTGACACATAAAAAGTTAAGAATCACACATACAATTTCGTACATACTTATTAATACATTAACAAACAATCACTCGCATTCACAAACATTCACGTTCGTACACATATGTTTCAATAAGGATGATTATCTGCATACGTAAAGTCCATAGATGGCATTGTACACGGAAATGATCTTTCGAATAACGAGAGCTCTTTGGTGGTTGTAGCTTACAACTTTGTGCTCATTACTGGTTTTAGCTTACAACTTTGTGCTCATTAGTGGTTTTAGCTTACAACTTTGTGCTCATTAGTGGTTGTAGCTTACAACTTTGTGCTCATTAGTGGTTTTAGCTTACAACTTTGTGCTCATTAGTGGTTTTAGCTTACAACTTTGTGCTCATTAGTGGTTTTAGCTTACAACTTTGTGCTCATTAGTGGTTGTAGCTTACAACTTTGTGCTCATTAGTGGTTTTAGCTTACAACTTTGTGCTCATTAGTGGTTGTAGCTTACAACTTTGTGCTCATTAGTGGTTTTAGCTTACAACTTTGTGCTCATTAGTGGTTTTAGCTTACAACTTTGTGCTCATTAGTGGTTTTAGCTTACAACTTTGTGCTCATTAGTGGTTTTAGCTTACAACTTTGTGCTCATTAGTGGTTGTAGCTTACAACTTTGTGCTCATTAGTGGTTTTAGCTTAAAATTTTGTGCTCATTAGTGGTTTTAGCTTACAACGTTGTGGTCATTAGTGGATGTAGCTTACAACTAGGTGCCCATGTTCCAGATATGCCACAAAGCGTCATGACAAATCTGAATGTGTATAACGATGACTTCAAGTTTCCATACATAACTCATGTAGGACTATTCTCAGATAAGCAGGTGTTGGTATACAGGTGTTTGTATACAGGTGTTGTATACATGTGTTGGTATACATGTGTTGGTATACATGTGTTGGTATACATGTGTTGGTATACATGCAGCTGTTGATTCTTTTCTTTTGGTACACTAAAAATATTTCTATCTCTCCTTCTCTCAAGTTGACAAAGAGGATTAGTTAGCCTTCAAAGGAAAATGTTATCGGAGTAAGATAACCCTTTGAAAGAAAATAACAACACGTATCTTTAAAACGGATTCTGTTATCACTGAGCAGCTGTTGTACACCCAGACTGAGTAGCTACAGTCAACAAAGACTAACCTTGAATGTCACAACTGTTCTGGATACGTGATTGAAAACAATATGACGAAAGATTGCAGTGTGTGAATGAAATCGTTATATCAAAATTAGCATGGAGGAGATAGCTATACCACGTACAGCGTTTCAAACTTAAAATGTAGTTCAAATGACAGATTGCCGAAGAAAGCCACAAGGCATCATGCCATCCATACACCCCTACAAACTGTCAAGTAAAGACAAAAGGCATCAGGCCACCCGACTACCCACACAAACTGCCGAGGAAAGCCGCAAGACATCAGGCCACCCGACTACCCACACAAACTGCCGAGGAAAGCCGCAATACATCAGGCCACCCGACTACCCACACAAATTGCCGAGGAAAGCCGCAAGACATCAGGCCACCCGACTACCCACACAAACTGCCGAGGAAAGCCGCAAGACACGCCAAGTGCTCAGTGTAACAAAGAGAAAATGTCTACCTTTAAAATGGCGTCATAGTAGATTTAGCAACTACCTCTTTAACCAGGTAAATAGAAAAACATCTCGAAAATATTTGAAATGAGGTGGACAGTGGTCAGTTGTGTTGGTGTAAAAGGTCGTGTTTTGTAAATGATTGATATTTTGAATTGGCGCGTATGCAACCTCACAACTGTTTGGGGGAAGAAATCAGGCCATCCAACCACCCACACAAATTGTCGGTCTGTGTTGACACTAGATAAGAACTCCAAGCGGAAAGTGCTATCGCACCAAGTTACCTTGTGTGGTCGTAAATAAGTTTCTTTTCAAAAAGCAGTTAGAAATAAATCTAAAACAAATCTGGAGTTTAAAATTACCTTATTTGTTTGTAAGTTGGTGTCGCAAATATAGATATAGATATATCAGGTCTTTCTATCAGTGGCGTAAACAAAATATTTGTGGCTGTGAAGAATTTTCGAACAACTGCAGAGTTGTTGTTTTTGTGAAAGGGGATGCAAAAATCTTGGACCGCCCCTGGCAGCTCTTACCGTAGCTACGCAACTGTTTTCTGTGCTATCGCATATTATGTTACAAGGATCTCGTAGCCCATAAAGTCTCACATATGGCCCAGAGAACTAGAGGTGGGTCAACGACTTTTGCACACAAAAAAACTGTTGTTGTCTTCCTTCGTCAGTAAATCCCATGTCAGCGCTGTTATTGGACGGCTGTAAAATGATTACCGCCAACTGTTTCCACCCGCGGTTGTATTCTACATGTCACCTTGCTATGAAACTATCATCACGAGTATTGTTACATGCGGCTATTGCTACAGCTATCACACACTCTCTATTTATAGTTTTAAAATACTTGCTAAACTCACACGTTTTTTGTGTGTGCCACACCTACATCTCAAATCTATGTGCTGAAATTTGAAGAGATCCAACGATCTTGTGTATGAATTGTTTTAAAAAAAGGGGCGGATGGATTGAAAACAAATGACACAAAACTAATGGCGCTAACAAGTTAAAACTGACGTGAGGCCTTCTAGTGAATTCTAGTGTAATATTACAGACCTGTTTACCCTCAAACTCTTATAATCGTACAAAATCATGCAATGAATTATCATAATAGTAAAAAAAAACATACAATATATATGTAATGTACACACCTCAAAATCGTACATTGTACGCCAAAAATCGTAAAAGTTAACAGGTCTGATATTAGGAGGTGGGCTATCGCCTGTTTGTACACAGTTAATTGACAGCACGTCTCGCCAACAAACATTGACATTAGGGGACCCCGGGGTGGGTGGAGGAAAATGCCCCAGAAGAAAATAACAAATGAATTTGGATCAATACAGCAATCATTGACGGTGGTGTGGGGGAAGTTGATGGGCGGTTACTATGGTGAATGGCGAGGGATCATTCGAAAATATTTTTTTTTTACTAAAGCACGACATAGAGTCTGTCGGAAATCTCATTTCAATCTGAGTTTTTGTATTCCTGACTATAACATCTCCCTCCCCGTCTCTCTTCCTCCCTGTTTCTCTCCGTCCCGTCTCTCAACCTCCCCGTCTCTCTCCCTCCCCGTCTCTCTCCTCCCAGTCTCTCTCCCTCCCGTCTCTCTCCCTCCTCGTATCTCCTCCAAGTCTCTCTACCTCCCCGTCTCTCACCCTCCATGTCTCTCCGTCCCGTCTCTCACCCTCCCCGTCTCTCGACCTCCCCGTCCCTCTCCCTCCCCGTCTCTCTCCTCCCAGTCTGGCTCCCTCCCGTCTCTCTCCCTCCTCGTATCTCCCCCCCCAGTCTCACTCCCTCTACGTCTCTTCCTTCACCCACAGAGTCTCCCCTCTGTTATTCATGACAGAGATTTGGATAAGATAACAAACTTGACTCACCGCCCGTATCACAAAGCCGAACTAGGGCATGATGACCCATGCTGGTGTTGACCTCCACCTCCAGATGATCCACCGTGTGCGCCACCCGGCACATGCACTGGGCCTTGACGACATCCGGGTGGATCTTGAGGGCCTTCAGGAACGACGTTTTCCCCACGCCCTGGTCGCCGAGCAGGATGACCTTGATGACGTAATCGTAGGTGCCGTTGGTGTACACCTCACATCCAGTGCTGAAATGTCTGAAAAGCTTCGCCTCCGAGAGGTTGGGGAACAGACAGTGCTTCATGACCGCCTGCGTGTTGGATTTATCTAGAACGTTGCTGTGTATACGATTTGAGTATGTACTCATTTTTTTTTTTTTGAATAAAGGTTGTAAATCCTAACGGTTTTGTTCTTAATCTGGGTGTGTCACACGGAGAAACAAAAGATGTTCATGGAAATCGATCCATTTCAATGGATTCAACAATGGGATAAGTTGAATAACATTTTTTCCGCAAGTGGCCTCGACCCCATCATAAGGGCTGTGAGACATCCAGTTATGATTGAAGTTTATTGATTGCCGTGATTGGAGTTATCACCGAAACTGTAAGAGGGAGTGGGGCTGTTTAATGACGTCCTTGTTTGTTCTGGAATGTCTGAAAGCATAACTAATATGAGTCGTGTCTTTGATTGTTTTGTGTGGCTTTTTCGCCGTCACTGACGGTAGATGTAAAGATCTGAAAATAAAGTAACACGAGATGTGAATTCAACATTTTAAAAAAAATATTTATACTTAACTTACTGCTTTTTAAAAAATAGTTTATACTTAATCTCCAAGTATATATGATCGCACAATATCTGTTATATTAATGCTTATGTCTTGGTCTTATTTTATTTCACTGAAAGTTATCTGGTAGATCTATTTTTAGCCACCACCATTTGTCACGTTAATTGCACCTTGATATTGACGTCACTCAGTCAATTTTTTGTTTCACCCCTTTCTTGCCCATCCCTTTCTTGGCTGGGAAATGGTGTTTTTACATTCAATTGCGTCCTATTTATTCTAAAGAACGCCATGAGCCGACGCCATTTCTAGAATTTCTTCACTAGAACGTTTTTGAGTTGGTTACTATATATAGACTGTGTGCTTTTTTTTTTTAACAGCGGGACATAGATGGATAGAGCGAGACAGATGGAGAGAGCAAGCGAGAGACGTTTGCTGTACAAGACGTTCTATAACTGTGTTTGTAAATTAATATTTGTATTTTTGAGATGTGCACCTTTTTCACTTGCTGTAAGTTAAAACAGTTTTTTCTTCTTCTGTATTTGAATTTGTATAGAATTATTTTAATAGTGTAACAAATTAACTTAAATATCGTTAGTTTTCTTTGCATATTCTGTTTTCTCAGTCCTTTGTTACGCATTGTTTAATGTAAGAGCCAAATCTTAACACAGATTCAATTTTCAAAACTATAACGCAGCGTAACACCAACTAAGAAGTAATCATGAACAATGATAATTATCACTTAAGTGCAACATCTTAAAGTTGTTAATGGTTCGGTACTGCTGGTATTATTTTAAACCACGGAAGTATTAAAGAATTACAACGACACAATTTATTCAGAACACTAATACCCTAATAGTGTACCAAATGCTCTTGAACAGTTCACGTACAGATCACAACGACACAATTTATTCAGAACACTAATACCCTAATAGTGTACCAAATGCTCTTGAACAGTTCACGTACAGATCACAACGACACAATTTATTCAGAACACTAATACCCTAATAGTGTACCAAATGCTCTTGAACAGTTCACGTACAGATCACAACGACACAATTTATTCAGAACACTAATACCCTAATAGTGTACCAAATGCTCTTGAACAGTTCACGTACAGATCACAACGACACAATTTATTCAGTACACTAATACCCTAATAGTGTACCAAATGCTCTTGAAAAATTCACGTACAAATCATAACGACGCAATTTATTCAGTATACTAATACCCTAAAAGTATGCGAAATGCTCTTGAAAAATTCACATACCGATCACAACGACACAATTTATTCTGTAAACTAATACCCTAATAGTATGCCAAATGCTCTTGAAAAATTCACGTACAGATCACAACTCAGCGGACTCTACTCGTTGTTGGTCAGTTCATAATTGGCTTCAATAATATTTCGATGCAGTGAATACATCGACACATTCGAAACACATAAATGCACATATTTTCTAATACTTCTTGTAACGATCGGTGAAACATACCAATCAGGCGCGCTGCCGAGCACGGCGCGCTATGTGTGTATGAGGTGATGGGTTTGTTCAGTCTCAAGTATTAGCATGGGAGGCAATAACGTTGGCGCATTATTGGAAAATATATTAACATAAGAATGACGTCCTCAAATCAACGGACTTTCGACCCTTGGTGTCTTGTGAAGGAATTCACCTGAGATGCTGGTGTGAGTTTGAGAACCCCCGCAGCATACTTGACAAGATAATGCATAACGTTGAGAACCAGTATGTGTTAATGAAAGCCCAAAGTTGGTGACCTCTGAACGAAAGACGATACCATTCAGCCTAATATATGCGAGCTTCAATTGACTCCCATTCGCCATATATTTTTTTTATCGCTATACAGTTATTGTCTTGATATCAAAAAAACATTAAGGCCTGCATAATTATATATACGCACACCGTCACACACATGCACACTTACATACGCAGGGCCGACCCTAACCTATGCGAAACGGATTGCGCGGGGCCCATTCTGCGTAGAGGATAAGGATAATAAGTGAAAATTACGATTTTTTATTACAAAATAAATTCGGGGCAGGGCCTATGAAAGTGCGGGGCCCATTGCGGCCGCATAGGCTGCAGTGGCCTAAGGCCGGCCCTGTACATACGAATGTACGCATATAGGTTGATATATAAGTCAACAGGTACATACAACACACAAATGTTGAAAAAGAAGGGAAAAAACAGCAACCTATTAATACGCGGGAAAGATAATTTTCTGCAGGCTAGATATTCTTTTCCTGCACTATAACGATACCTAAACTGGGTGGCAGTCTGAAAGAGGAACAAAGTGACGTCACAAAGCAGGAAGAACACTGCGACAAAAACAAACAAAACAAACAAAAAAAAAAACAAAACAAAACAAACAACCCCAAGCCCCCCCCCCCCCCCCCAATTTCCCTGCTGCTCGTGTTATGCATACTGCGCAACAAAATCATTGAAGCGGGACAGAGTAAAATATGACCAACGGGTTTTCACGTATATGAAAGAGCTGCCCGGAACAAACGGTCACGAAACGGATATACTAGACTGTATTATATTGGAGAATGGTATATTCCGCATCGGTAGAGAGAGGGAAAAAAAGTCAGGTTTTCAAAGGTTTTGAAAAGTTTATCATACGTATAGTTGAGTTAACATGTCAAACCGAGGGCTGCGTCCTAGCATCGCAAACAGGGCGTGAAAAAAACCATAAACTGTTGCATGTAGAGTTGAACAATTATTCAAAAAAGACAAAGTCAGATCTTTGCAATATGCCAACCAGTTGGGTTTTTACATCTGGGACTTAAAGGTTCGGTTTGCAGCCCGGGGATTTGCTTGGGCCACTAAGGGGCCCATATCTATAAATAACACTCACTTCCTTAGAAAAGAAGATAGTGACAATAAAGAAAAGCATTAAAAGTTGAGGAGAGGGGAAATGGGAATTAACCCAACATTGTTCTAGATCGATAATTCGATTTTCGGGGGAATTCGAGTTTAACATGAACAAGGCAGCTTTTTATACAAAGCTTTTTTTCGTTTTTTGATTTATGTAAATTAAACAATGTCTTAACCTTAAAACGTCGGTATGGTATTTGATATTTGTATTTTCCATATAATATGTTATAATGCAAAGGGGCTGCGTTCTATTCTTCCGAGGGTTCGAAACAAATCGGTTCAAGGACGACTAATTGACTTCCGGACGCCATACTCTCGAAAAGGTGCGATGAACTTAGAACTAAAAGGAGTTGCCTGAGCAACAACTAGGACGCAAACACTAAGGCCGCGCACCGTACTCTCAAAGCTAAACACGAAGACACTCCATGGGTTTGAGGGTAACGTCTGCATCAAATCCCATTCATGACGTCATTAAAACGTTCCGCGGAAAACTCGAAATAAATTACGCGCGTGTTTAAAGATCACTGAATCACGTGACGGTGGAGGCATAAATAGCATTGAGGAGTCAGCAATGATTGAATACATGACTATAGGTGGAGTCGTAACATTGACAAACCTTTTCTTGTTTTTTTTTTTTTTTGTTTCTAAAAAAAAAATTTTTTGATTTTTTTTTTATATAGAAAATTTAATAAAAATTTCGTTAATCATTTCTTCCCTAACCATTCTGTATCACATCCAGCTTCAATTCTGAATAGTGTCGCTAAGTGCCACTAATAGCCAAAACAACTCAACCTGCCGAGAGCGCGGGCGCCCCCACACTCACCCCACCCTAAACCAAACTAAACGATAAATATTGAGCGAAAAGAATTTAAAAAAAATAAATAATAAATTGTCGAACACTTACAATAGTTGCGATCACCGCCACACAACGATCAGCTGCAGTGAGAAGCACGCTAGTCAGTAGCAGTCAAAAACTACAAGTGAACAACGCCAAGGCTGTCGAGCAATAATCAGCCAGCCGCGCGATATCAGATTCGACTTTTTTTTTTTTATTATAAAAAAAAAAAAAGATTATACAAGCGTAACCAGAGGAAGGACCGACGTAATGTCTGAAGTACTTCACCCTATTTTACAACCCCCTTCCCCCCCTTTTTTTTCCCATTCCCTCCTTCCAGGTGCCGTTTCGCATGTCACACCCCCCCCCCCCCCCCCCGCCCCAACCAAAACGCCGGGTTGGTTAGATCTGCTGTCTTTCTTTCCATTCACCCGAAGCTATTTTAATTCGAGGCGCATGATCACAGATAACTGTCTTTGCGCATGCGTGATGGGGGTGCAGGGTGGGGTGGGAGGTAGGATGATTTGTCCTTGTTGTAAATTACCCACCTTGAAAAAGGCAGCACGGATGTTGTAAAAATTGTTTCATCGGATATTTTCCCGATATCTTTTTTTAAAAAATAAAAAAAAAAGCACACGGTGGAAAGGGTGGGCGAGAAAAATGGATCATCAGAATGAAATATGACGTCATCAATATTTGATGTCCCCATAAAATATGTCATTAATTACTCTTGTAAAGGTTTCGTGAAAGTCTCGCGGAATTTTATGGCCACTTCACTAAGACTAAAGGGATTCTTTTTTCATAAATGTTCCTATAGAAATGTAATAATCCAACAAAGAAATATATATAAATATACTAAGGATTTAAATTCTTATACGAAGGCTGCATATTATTATTTTGATTTTTTCATTCCGACATACTACAGTTTTAAAAAACAAATCTTTCAAATAAGGCTGTTGTATGGACAAAATGGGAGGGGGGGAGTGTTTCAAGTTTGGAGGAAGGTGGGTAGGATATAAGAAAGGTTGAAGTTGTGGGGGGGGGGGGTAGTTGAGAGTGGGGTTAGAAGGTTCGGGAGCTTTAGGGGGCTTTTAGGGTGGGGGCCGACGTTGGGATTAAAGGCTGGGGAGACTAATTGAAGGGTACTGTTGAAAGGTTTTTCCAATGTTTCACTCAGGTTTCTTCAAGGTTTCTCCGAGGTTTCTATTAGGTTTCTCTTAGGTTTCCTTAAGGTTTCTCAAAGGTTTCTCAAATGTTTCTCAAAGGTTTCTCTTAGGTTTCTCTAAGGTTTCTCCAAGGTTTCTCAAAGGTTTATCTTAGGTTTCTCTAAGGTTTCTCTAAGGTTTCTCTAAGGTTTCTCCAAGGGTTCTCAACGGTTTCTCCAATGTTTCTCAAAGGTTTCTCTCCCCAGGTGGCAATCTTTTCAATCGTATATTAACAGCATCATATAATAGATGTTTGTATGTAGGTGCCTGGCCCGGGCGGCATTTGCACAATGTACGCCAAAGAGTATTGCGCAAGGTCTGCTAAATAGCATGTGTTGCCAGATGAACCATGGTGGAGCTGGCGCACCTGCACCAGGCCAATTCTAAGTTTTTAAAATGTTCACCTTACTTAATCAGATTAAGTCATTACGCCATGGACTATTGAATTTTTATAATTTTTATTTTAAAAAAAAATAAATAAAATCATGGAACGAAATAATTAACCCATCGACATTGGCTTATAAAACTAATTTATATCGAACTGCGGCGGGATAAAACAAATGCAAAGAACCAGCTTCCAGGTTGTCACAAATGTCAAATATAATGTTCATTGAAAGGGGGAGGCAAATAGTCAAAAGGAAGTATCGATACATCTTTGACAACAAAAGCAACATTAAAGTGCAACTCTTTGTGAATGGTATCGAGTCAGCGCCGGAAGCTGGATGCAGGTCAGCACACAAATGGATACAAATGATGTCAACAATGGCATCCCTAAATCGGAAAAACCCCATGTCCATAGATCTACCAATGAAGATAAAGATAAAATAAGATCAGACTGTTCAAAGCGTGACACAATCCAATGATGCTATGCAGACTATTAGCTTCGGTCAGCTATCGGCTGCAGATGGCACCTTGACACATTACGTCACTGAGTAGTTTTCCCAAACTTTTGTTTTCGTGGCCGTTTATTTTTAGAATTGTCCTTGGTGACCCACTAAATATATCGCTTAGTCTGGATTATATTTTATATTCTTAAAAAATATGTTTCAATATAAAAGCGTTTATTATTTTAAAAAATGTTTTGAACTCAAACAGAAACCTGGTAATTTATTTATGAATTAGATGTATGATGTGAATTTTTGTAAAATTTCAGGTTTGGCGAAGAAGATTCTAATTTTATACACAGATCTAAGTTATTACCTCAGCCCATTACTTCACCTTTATCCAATTACCTTTTGCTGTTAAAGTCTCAGCCGTGCCTGGATGGACATTCAGCAACTATAAAACAACCTAAACGCAGATTGCACATCATCTCGTGCATGCGTGGACGTTGTCATGGAAACAGAGACCAACCAGCCACCTTCGACCGCGCGGGTGTTGCCCAACAGAGGGATACACTGTACCCCATCAGAGGGTTACACTGTACCCCAACAGAGGGTTACACTGTACCCCAACAGAGGGCTACACTGTACCCCATCAGAGGGTTACACTGTACCACAACAGAGGGTTACACTGTACCCCATCTTACATTGACGTGATTTGATGGAAATATGAGACCGATGACATTCACCACCTATCACCTACAAATGTCACGTCGTGATTGCATTGAACTATTGGACGTCACGTCGTGATTGTATTGTACTGACGTCAAAGGTGATGTGTGTATGTACTGAAGTCAAAGGTGATGTGTGTATGAACTGACGTCAAAGGTGATGTGTGTATGAACTGAAGTCAACGTTGATGTGTGTATTAACTGATGTCAAAATTGATGTGTGTATGACTTGAAGTTAAAAGAAAGAGTGAGAGAGAGAGAGAGAGAGAGAGAAAGAAAGAAAGAAAGAAAGAAAGAAAGAAAGAAAGAAAGAAAGAAAAAGAAAGAGAGAATGAGAGAGAGTAAGGAGAGAGAGTAAGGAGAGATGGAAAGAGACAGATAGAGAGAGAGAGAGAAATATGGACTTCAAATATATACTGTGTTAGAAATCGTACAAAATGTGTTCATATTGGATGTCAAGTCATAATTATATATTGAACTATTGGACGTCACGTCGTGATTGAATTGTACTGTTGGACGTCACGTCGTGATTGAATTGTACTGTTGGACGTCACGTCGTGATTGAATTGTACTGTTGGACGTCACGTCGTGATTGCATTGTACTGTTGGACGTCACGTCGTGATTGAATTGTACTGTTGGACGTCACGTCGTGATTGCATTGAAGTACTGGACGTACATCACGTCGTGATTGCATTGTACTGTTGGACGTCACGTCGTGATTGCATTGAAGTACTGGACGTACATCACGTCGTGATTGCATTGTACTGTTGGACGTCACGTCGTGATTGCATTGAAGTACTGGACGTACATCACGTCTTGATTGCACTATGGAAAGCTGACTTAATTGACGGAGATTTGACTGAAATTCACCAAACACATAAGAGCACAATCGATAATAAGACAACTACAAAAAGAAAGAAAAGAGATTTTGGAAGGTGTGGGTGTGTACTGTGGGGGAGGGGGGGTGGGTGGGGGGTCGCTCTGGGGTCGATGGGGTTTGTCACGG
Organism: Omphiscola glabra; assembly: GCA_964017045.1. Lineage (NCBI taxonomy): Eukaryota > Metazoa > Mollusca > Gastropoda > Lymnaeidae > Omphiscola > Omphiscola glabra. The sequence goes on along the minus strand of OZ024803.1, from coordinate 4,356,210 downwards.
AGAGATGGGGAGAGAACAGGCACGGGGCAATGCTCCAAATAAAGAAGATATGACGAGATAATGTAAAAAGAACTGCATGATGAAACTAAGAAAGAAACAAATATATAAAGAAAGATTGAAAGGAAGATTGAAGGGCAGATTGAAAGAAAGATTGAAAGGAAGATTGATAGAAATATTGAAAGAAAGATTGAAGGGAAGATTGAAATGAAGATTGAAAGGAAGAATGAAAGAAAGATTGAAAGGAAGATTGATAGAAAGATTGAAAGAAAGATTGAAGGGAAGATTGAAAGGAAGATTGATAGAAATATTGAAAGAAAGATTGAAGGGAAGATTGAAAGGAAGATTGAAAGAAAGATTGAAAGAAAGATAGAAAGAAAAATAGAAAGAAAGATTGAAAGGAAGATTGAAAGGAAGATTGAAAGGAAGATTGAAAGGAAGATTGAAAGAAAGATTGAAAGGAAGGATGAAAGAAAGATTGAAAGGAAGATTGATAGAAAGATTGAAAGGAAGATTGAAAGGAAGATTGAAGGAAAGATTTAAGGAAAGATTGAAAGAGCGGAAATAAGAAAAATACTTAAGTAATTAAAGAAAAATCAAAACTTGACAAGTCTGAAATTCATTCATGGAACTACATTACAATGATAATCAGTCTCATTATGAAGTACTATTTTTATTTGATAAGGAAAAGAGAAAGAAAGAGTAAAGAGAAAGAACAAGAAAGGAAAGAAGGTAAGCTAGGTTGTAAATACGAGATAGAATGCAAGAAAGAAATTGATGTGCAAAGATAATTGCTATTGAGACGGTTGACCAGACAACGAAAAGTAACACATTTGCAAGGCTAAAATTTTTTAGACAGACACTTGTTGGACACTCTGCTGATAGACAGATAGTTGTTAGACAGACAGCTATTAGACCGGAATTAGGCAAACAGCTCTTAGATAGACAGTTGTTAGATAGCTGTTAGAAAGACATTTGTTGGACAAGCAGTTTTTAAACAGACAGGTATTAGACAGACAGTTGTTAGACAGACAGCTGTAAAACCGACAGACGTTAGGCAAACAGCTGTTAGATAGATAGTTGTTAGATACACAGCTGTTAGAAAGACATGTGTTACACAATCAATTGTTATACAGGCAGGTGTTAGACAGACAGGTGTTAGACAGACAGGTGTAAGACAGAGAGGTGTTAGACAGACAGGTGTAAGACAGAGAGGTGTGAGACAGACAGCTATTAGTGGATCTCAGATTACAAAGAGGCAAACGAGGATATAGCCATTTAGAGAGAGGATGAACATAAAAATTGAACGTAAGATTGAATAAATTATGCGTTGAAATCGTGGTTTGCTGTGTGTATGAGCTGAGGTCAAAGGTGACGTGTGTATGAACAGTGAACCATGGTCAAAGGTGACGTGTGAATGAATTGAGGTAAAAGTTGGTGTGTTTATGTACTGGCGTCAAAGGTGATGTGTGTATGTACTGACGTCAAAGGTGATGTGTGTATGTACTGACGTCAAAGGTGATGTGTGTATGAACTGACGTCAAAGGTGATGTGTGTATTAACTGACGTCAACGTTGATGTGTGTATTAACTGATGTCAAAATTGATGTGTGTATGACTTGAAGTTAAAAGAAAGAGAGTGAGAGAGAGAGAGAGGGAGAAAGAAAGAAAGAAAGAAAAAGAAAGAGAGAATGAGAGAGAGTAAGGAGAGATGGAAAGAGACAGATAGAGAGAGAGAGAGAGAAATATGGACTTCAAATATATACTGTGTTAGAAATCGTACAAATTGTGTTCATAAACAAGCTAAATGAGATTAAGATAGAAATTTAATGGTTGAAAATATATTTAAATATATTTAGGAGACAGGACTTATGATATGTCTTCATAATATTAAGACTCTTGATAATAGAAGACAAAATGGGGGAAATAAAAGTTAAAAAAACTAGAAGATAGAAGTCAGGAGGTAGAAGACAGAAGATAGAATACAGAAGGCAGAGGGTAAAAGACAAAAGGTAGAAGACAGAAGGTAGAAGACATAAGGTAGCAGACAGAAGGTATAAGACATAAGGTAGATGACAGGAGGTAGAAGATGAAGGTAGAAGACTGAAGGTAGAAGACAAAAAGGCAGAGGGTAGAAGACAAAATGTAGAAGGTAGTAGACAGAAGGTAGAAGACAGAAGGTAGAAGAAAGAAGGCAGCGGGTAGGAAACAAAATGTAGAAGGTAGAAGACAGAAGGGAGAAGAGAGACGGCAGAAGGTAGAAGATAGAAGGTAGAAGGTAGAAGACGGGAGACGGTAGAAGTCTGAAGGCAGAAGCTAGAAGACAGACGGTCGAAGACAGAAGGTAGAAGACAAAAGGTAGAAGACAGAAGGTAGAAGGTAGAATACTTTAAATTTTCAAGTAATTTCTTGACGTCAAACGATCAACTCACCCAACATATCACAGTATAAGAACCATCGCTACGTGCGCACAAAGCGAGACGCCTTGCACGCTATGCCTTTTGAGTACTTACCCCTGAAATCGCATGTCTCAAGTGACTAAAGACCCTTTAAACATAGACAGTTGCCAGCTATATACATTTATACACCGACGTCACACTAATTATCATACTAATTAAAGTCCGTTGCTGAACCTTAGACACATGTAAGGGGTAAAGTTTAGAAAAAGGTCGATCTAGAATCTGCCTGTATTTTTTTTTTTTGGGGGGGGGGGTGTAAAAAAAAGAGAAAAGTGGGGGTGGGGGTGGGTACAGATAAATACTTTAGCTTTTTATAGATACCTGTTTGAGATTCCTTTAAATATTCATAGGAGCCAGAGTGGGTGTCCTTAAAAACTCAATATTGCGTCAACTGGTCATTTTCTCAACTCATTTTGTGACATCGACACAGCAAAATCATCAATATGGTGACAATGACACTGTCAAAACGGCATGATAACAACGACACAGTAACAAAAGCACAGTTAAAATTACAGAGTGACGACAAAGTAACAATGGGTAAAGTCATAGTTGCCACATTATTAAGAAATAACGGCACAGTAACAACAAACGGCAACAGTGGCAGAGTATGAAGACACAGTAACAACAAACAGCAACAGTGGCAGAGTATGACGACACAGTAACAACAAACAGCAACAGTGGCAGAGTATGAAGACACAGTAACAACAAACAGCAACAGTGGCAGAGTATGAAGACACAGTAACACTTGCAGCGTATAAAGACGCAGTAGTAACCAAAAAGTAACAAGGCAGAGTAACAATGACTGTAACAATGCAGATGCTTTTGTTAGGCAGGGATACTTTAGGATTTAATTGGCTATCCTGAAACATCTGTGTGTGTTCAAATATGGTAGCGCCATATCTAATGTTTGATTACTAAGATGAGCCGGGTGCATTTCATTGTGCGGGTATTTTGAGACCATATCTGGTGGACCTGAGCCCGAGTCCGGGTAATACCATGAAGGGATTACCTTAGTCTGGATAATAACATGGAGGGATAACCTTAGTCCGGGTAACATCATGGAGGGATTACCTTAGTCCGGTAACACCATGGAGGATTACCTTAGCCCGGGTAATACCATGGAGGGATTACCTTAGTCCGAGTAACCCCATGGAGGGATTACCTTAGTCCGGGTAACACCATGGAGGGATTACCTTAGTCCGGGTAACACCATGGAGGGATGACCTTAGTCTGGGTAACACCACGGAGGGAATACCTTAGTCCGGGTAACACCACGGAGGGAATACCTTAGTCCGGGTAACACCACGGAGGGATTACCTTAGTCTGGGTAACACCACGGAGGGAATACCTTTAGAAAACGTGCAAGATGTTCCACACGATGGGAAAATTTGAAACCTCACCAACACAACGATCAAGAATTCATGAGAATCGAAGTCTTCCCAACACTCGAAGCGTTAACATGAACACGTAAACATAGTAACAATGAAACATGGAAAGGGTGGGGGGGGGGGGGGTGGTTGCGCTATACACGTCAGTGCTGCTGGTCGCAGGTTGGTTTTAGTATTCAATTGCTCAAACTAAGTATAGAAAGAAAAGAAAAAAGGTAATGTTAAAAAAAAAGAAAAAACAACAACTTCTAAACAACCGGAACTGGTTCTATTTCATCGCTGGATCCGGATATCTCCGGGTGTGTAGTACTTGGTTTTGCCGCGTGCGCGGGTCAGCAGCCGGCTCAGGCCCACTGAATACCAAATGGTTAGGATTCCTGCCTTGAACCGTACACGCACGACCTCTTTCAAGTTAAATTTAAAGTAAATATACCCAAAGCATCGCGTGATCTGGTGCAGCTGAGTTTCACCGGTCACGTGACAAGGGAAACATGACCCCCGCCTGTTCCTAAATATAGCAAAGAAACCTCAGTGTTTACAGAAGAGCATGTCATGTGAGCTTTATTCTTACACTGAGTCATAATTATATTTTTAGATTCTGTTAGGTGCGCCAGGGACAACCATTCCCCCCCCCCCCCCAACAATAAGTTGCGACAGAACCCCCCCCACCCCCCTGGACCTTGGATATTGTTATTTAATTCGAGAGTTCATTATGATTATAGACGTATTAGTAATATAAAAACTTTATGTTAAAAAGTCGTATGCAAATTTTAGACTATTCATAAGAAACAATTAAAATTTTTGCTAATAGCTCAATAATTCTTCTTTAAAAAAAATATATTACAAAATATCGAAACCAGTAATTGATGAAAAAATGAATTTTAGTTGTCATCTTATTATTATTAACTAGCGAGAACCCGGCATGCGTTACACGCCACTCGATGAAAAAAGTGGTTGTGTTTTAATTAAGTTTTAAAGTAATTTTTAAATAGAAAATATTTATTGTTTTTTTCCGTCTAGTGCGTACACAAATAAATTCGAAGTTTTTTCAACGCGTGAGCAGGCAACATATAGCTGTTCCCGTGAGAAGCGTGTATTTTCAAAATTTAGTCCACAAACTTGTAGCGATTGATCCACCCACGCAGTAGCTCTGTTTTAAATTATATTTAGATAGCTCAAATATTTATTATTTTTAAAATAAGGCCCCCGGCCCCAAACGTAAAATTTTAAAATGGTTGTACTTATGTCACACACAAACTGAAATGTCGTTTGTATTTGATTGATTTCTAGCCACCCATGCAATAGCACTGATTGAAATTTTATTAGTATAGCTCATAAAAGAAAAAAATAATTTGGGGCTCCGGCCCGAAAAGGAATATTTTAAAATGAATAAGCTAATTCAGAAACCATTGGTGCGCAGAACAACTTACCAAAGTTTTATCGCAATCGGATGAATGGTATAGGAACGCATACGAAAATCATATTTAGCTCATAAAAGGGTAAAAAAAAAGAATTTAGGTCCACGGTCCCAAAACGGAATATTGTCAAATGTGTGTAATAATTCAGAAACATTTGCATTTTTTTACAATTCACACAATATTTATCACTTTGGATTGATGGTATAGAAGCACATACGGGATATACTTATATATGTATAGATATAGTTTACCGAATTATGATAACTTTTTTTGCAATTATTCAAGGATGATCTGTCTGTCTCTCTGACTGTCTGTCTCTCTGTCTGTCTCTCTGTCATTCTGTCCGTCTCCCTATCTGTCTGTCTCTCTGTCTGTCTCTGCCTGTCCCTATGTCTCTCTGCCTGTCTCTCTGTCTATCTCTCTTTCTCTCTGTCTGTCTCTTTTTCTCTCTGTCTGTCTCTCTGTTTCTCTGCCGGTCTATATGTCTGTCTGTCTGTCTCTATGTTTGTCTCTCAAGCTGTCTCTCAGTCTGTCTCACTGTCAGTCTCTGTCTATCTCTCTGTCATTATGTCTGTCTCTCTGTTTGTCTCTCTGTCTATCTCTCTGTCTGCCTCTCTGTCTGTCTGTCTGTTTGTCTCTCTGACTGTCTCTCTTTCTGTCTTTCCTTCTGTCTCTCTGTCTGTCTGGCTGCCTGTCTGTCTGTCTGACTGCCTGTCTGTTTGTCTGTCTGTCTGTTTATCTATCTATCTACCTATCTATCTATCATCTATCTACATATTTACCATCTACATGCCTGCCTGCCTACATACCTGCCCACCTACATACCTACCTCCCTACCTAACTACCTACCTACCTATCTACCTACCTACCTATCTACCTAACTATCTACCAATCCAGCTACTATCTACAGACCTGTTTACCCTCAAAATCTTAAAATCGTAAAATTTCATCACAAAATCGTTCAATACATTATCGTTAATAGTAAAAAAACACTCAGTATATATAATGTATACACATCAAAATCGTAAATTGTACGCCAAATTCGTAAGAGTAAACAGGTCTGTATCTATCTACCCATCTATCTATCTATCTAGCTATCTCCCTACCTACCTAACTACATATCTATCTACCTACTTACCAACCTACCTGCCTACCTCCCTTTCTACCTACCTATCTATCCATCCATTCATCCTCTCACCCACTCACCCTTCCATCCATCCATCCATCCTTTCATCCATCCGTCTAGCTACCTTTCTACCTACCTATCTATCCATCCATCCATCCATTCATCCTCTCACCCACCCACCCTTCCATCCATCCATCCATCCGTCTAGCTATCTTTTATCTACATCTCTATCTATCTTTCATCTATCTGTGTATTTGTCTGCCTGTCTGTCTGTCTTTCTATCTCTCTGTCTAATAAAAGCTCTATTTTTAAAATTAAATTTTCACTTGTGTAAAGTGATTGGGTTTTGATATCCCTGGGGATAATTATGAAAATATTTTTAGGTTTGTTAAAGTCATTGATTTTCTTAATTGGTTAACATATGTTCATATGTAAAATGAGAATATAGCTTCTTTTTTTTTACAACTAAAATGTCATTGGATTAAAAGATATTGTCATCCAAGTAAAATGCATGAACTCAATTGCCTACCATCGATATAAATGTATCGAAGAAGGTTAATTATTGATCAAATTTATTCTGAGGCCTATCTTGTGCTGCACTGGGCAAAATGAATGTATAGTGTATAGTGGGCTACACAGAGTTTTAAAAACATAAATAAATCATCCACTGGATTGTAGCCCCCTTACTTACGCAGAATTTTTTTTTTGCATTTAATATGCTTATTTCTTATCTAGATCAGTGATAAAGGGCATTAAAAATGCTATTTGGCTATTTAGTTTTGCTACACCAATTTAATTAAAAGGCATATTCTTATTAAAGTTATTTTAAATGTAGAGTTTTTACTACTTTATAAATTTCATAAAAGTTTATTTTTGGAATGAATAAAAAGTACAAACTTATTAAATGTTAAAAATACAAAGCTAAACTATTATTTAAGTTTAGCAATTTAAAAAGCAATCAATGCTATTTATTAATTTTACTTATAAGAAGGGGAATGTACATGATCAGTTTTGTCCCGCCCTACTATTAAATCAGATAACTTTTAGATTTGGCTAAATAGGCAATTCGCACTATGACGTCATTTGCGTGATTATTTAGAACTAATTAATTTTAATTTTATTTCGCCTTATTGACAACGCGCTAAAGAACGCACTAACAACAACTGATGTTTAGGTTTTCCCGATAAATGGGATTACTATGTATTTCTTTGATCATATTTTTTTCTTATTAATTTTTTTTTCATAACTGATAAACGCATATAAAATGCTTAAGATAGTTCATTATTTGTTTCTTTATATGTATTTGTAATTTATATATAATAATATTTAAACTTTTGCTAAAATAAAAGCAGAAATATAATATTTTTTGCGCATGTAAATTTATTCGATTTCCGTAAAATAATAGAAAATAACTATGTTTGTTTTTAAGAGTCCGAACGTATCAAAATATTTTCGGCTCTTTGGCGTTATGTCCCTATAGCTCATTCTTATATATAATATATATATATATATATATATATATATATATATATATATATATATATATATATATATATATATATATTAAGTTTCAATTATTAAAATTCAACTAATTATTTTTGGCTTGAATGGCTGTGCGGTCAAAAATGTATATTTCCGAAATTGTGGAAAGGAAATCAACATTACCCTGACATCAAAAATACACGCCTGGTGTTGACCAGGGAACACGCCTGGTGTTGAAAAGGGAACACGCCTTGTGTTGACCAGGGAACACGCCTTGTGTTGACCAGGGAACACGCCTGGTGTTGTCCAGGGAACACGCCTGGTGTTGACCAGGGAACACGCCTGGTGCTGACCAGGGAACCATATTTCTTTTCTCCTTTGTGGTTTCGTCACATTGCAAAAAAAAAAAAAAAATTAAAAAAATTCTAGTCCTTACAAACATTGTTTTTTGTTAACTGGAAAAGTTTAAAAGCCGGCGAAGGGATGAAAGGATTCTATCCCCTGCTACCTCGGGTCGGAAGCTGGTGTTTCCTTTCCCCATCGTGTAGAAGTCCCTATCTGCGCAAATAAAGTACTGCCAAGTCACGACACGGTTTAACGGTGCTTATTCAGTTTGCCGCAAGGGCCATGGCAACTCGATTTAGGCACACCCCCCCCCCCCCCAAGTTTATATTAAGACACATATTTTGCTTAACGATTTTGGCGCCTACCGAAAAATGAGGCCACAGGCGGGTATCCCCTATTCACACCACCTCCATCCCCCCCCCCTTTTTTTTTCGCACGGCCAGCTTGTTAAATTTACCAATGAAAAAATTATTTATGAGTTAATAGAAAATATACCTCTCCCCCCCCCCCCGGGCCACTTATAATGTTGTTTTTTTTGTTTCCATTCCCCCACAGTCAATATTCACGTTACAAGACATTTTATTTGAGTAGTCACACAGACCCGCTAGTAAACGGTTACAACCAAAGTGTAACAAATATTGAAAAAAATTGTAATATCATGAAACATTTTTTTAAAAAAATGAAACTTAAAAAGGTTATTATTCTTTTAAGAAATCCAAATTTATAATTGACTATTCGACTTAGGTGCATTCAATCTAACGCGATCACATTGGCAAAAACTCCAATTACGAAACTAGATCTAAAATTCTCTTACGTTTTCCATCGCTGTCAGAGGCAGTGCATCGATTTAAATTAGCATAAATTATCCAGGTCATTAAATGAATACCAGCAACGAAAAATAAGTCCAAAGTAGGTTGAGGGTGGGGGCGGACGCCCCACCAAATCATCTGAATTAGCATTCTTCACTTTCTGAACAACCTTAGTTCACTTGTTACATACAGTGGCGTAAGAGTGGAAAAGAGATTTTGGGGGGGGGGGTACGTCACGAGTACACTTTTTTGTTATGACGGATGGGCGGTACTTTCAGAAAATTGCAGTGGTAAAAGGGTGGCAAATAATAATATCTTGCCCCCCCCCCCTTTTTTTCCGGTAGCACTAATCCTGGCTTCACTATGGGTTTCATAGATATGTTAACACTATTGATGAAGTAAGCAAGATTCTGATTAAGAACTAAAATATTATTTTAAAAACTCATTTTGACCTAGGGATTTTATGACCAATGAATCAACGTTATTGACTGATTAAAGATTTTTTATCAGAGTTAAGCATCATTTCCTCGTGGAGATAACTCTTGTTAACGTGGAAAAACTATATAAAAACGGTATCTATATCCGCTTTACCCGGTCTAAACCGGTCTGACGAATTTCTCGATAATTCAAAACCCAGCTTCCTGCTGTGGAAAGCTCAGTCTAAATCAAAGTGACTTCAGTTTAATCAAACGGATTCATTTCTTTTATCCCAACAGACATCCTCATTTGTTTTAAATTTATCATCAAAATGTGCACGTCACACACACCAAGTTTACTTGACCAGGGGTCAGCAAGTTACGTCACGCGTTTTAGAATTGGCACGCATTGCGCTTTTCGTTGGTACCCGGGCGAAACAAATAAATGAATAAATGACACAAAAATGAAACATGTCTCAAATGATAGACTTATAAGATATTGGAACGCTGAATGAACTAGAAGTCTTACTTTGGCACGCTGAATGAACTAGAAGTCTTACTTTGGCACGCTGAATGAACTAGAAGTCTTACTTTGGCACGCTGAATGAATTAGAAGTCTTACTTTGGCACGCTGAATGAATTAGAAGTCTTACTTTGGCACGCTCAATGAACTAGAAGTCTTACTTTGGCACGCTGAATGAATCAGAAGTCTTACTTTGGCAGGGTGAATGAATTAGAAGTCTTACTTTGGCAGGGTGAATGAATTAGAAGTCTTACTTTGGCAAGGTAAATGAATCAGAAGTCTTACTTTGGCACGCTGAATGAATTAGAAATCTTACTTTGGCACGCTGAATGAATTAGAAGTCTTACTTTGGCACGCTGAATGAACTAGAAGTCTTACTTTGGCCCGCTGAATGAATTAGAAGTCTTACTTTGGCACGCTGAATGAATCAGAAGTCTTACTTTGGCAAGGTGAATGAATTAGAAGTCTTACTTTGGCAGGGTGAATGAATTAGAAGTCTTACTTTGGCAAGGTTAATGAATCAGAAGTATTACTTTGGCACGCTGAATGAATTATAAGTCTTACTTTGGCACGCTGAATGAATTAGAAGTCTTACTTTGGCACGCTGAATGAATTAGAAGTCTTACTTTGGCACGCTGAATGGATTAGAAGTCTTACTTTGGCACGCTGAATGAATTAGAAGTCTTACTTTGGCACGCTGAATGAATTAGAAGTCTTACTTTGGCACGCTCAATGAACTAGAAGTCTTACTTTGGCACGCTGAATGAATCAGAAGTCTTACTTTGGCAGGGTGAATGAATTAGAAGTCTTACTTTGGCAGGGTGAATTAATTAGAAGTCTTACTTTGGCAAGGTGAATGAATCAGAAGTCTTACTTTGGCATGCTGAATGAATTAGAAGTCTTACTTTGGCACGCTGAATGAACTAGAAGTCTTACTTTGGCACGCTGAATGAATAAGATGTCTTACTTTCACACGCTGAATAAATTAGAAGTCTTACTATGGCACACTGAATGAATTATACGTCTTACTTTGGCAGGGTGAATGAATTAGAAGTCTTACTTTGGCAGGGTTAATGAATTAGAAGTCTTACTTTGGCACGCTGAATGAATAAGATGTCTTACTTTCACACGCTGAATAAATTAGAAGTGTTACTTTGGAACACTGAATGAATTAGAAGTCTTACTTTGGCACACTGAATGAATTAGAAGTCTTACTTTGGCACGCTGAATGAATAAGATGTCTTACTTTCACACTCTGAATGAATTAGAAGTGTTACTTTGGAACACTGAATGAATTAGAAGTCTTACTTTGGCACGCTGAATGAATTAGAAGTCTTACTTTGGAACGCTGAATGAATCAGAAGTCTTACTTTGGCACGCTGAATGAATTAGAAGTCTTACTTTGGCAGTGTGAATGATTCAGAAGTCTTACTTTGGCACGCTGAATGAATTAGAAGTCTTACTTTGGCACGCTGAATGAATTAGAAGTCTTACTTTGGCAGGGTGAATGAATTAGAAGTCTTACTTTGGCAGGGTGAATGAATTAGAAGTCTTACTTTGGAAGGGTGAATGAATTATAAGTCTTCCTTTGGCAGGGTAAATGAATCAGAAGTCTTACTTTGGCACGCTGAATGAATTAGAAGTCTTACTTTGGCACGCTGAATGAATCAGAAGTCTTACTTTGACACGCTGAATGAATCAGAAGTCTCACTTTGGCACGCTAATAGCAAAAAGTTGCCAACAACTGTACTAGATAAATCTGATCTGTATAATAAAACTATTATGTGGAGACACTGAACCTTTTGCTGGGGGCGGTGACAAAATACAAGAAAACGATCAAATATTTTTGACAGTCAGGGTGGTAATAAAAAGAAAATAGAAAAAAAAGAAAAAAAAAAGAAGGAAGAGGAAGTCTGGTGGCATTCTGAAAGGAAATAGAGGAAACAGAAGTAATAATGTCAAGGTCGATGCGCAACACTGGGACACATTGAGCCATCTGGTGAGGTCGATGGCATGACACAAACTGAAAGAATAAAACATGTCATGACGGTCAGGGTGGTAGCAAAAAAAAAGTTAATTGCACAACTCTTAAAAACATTTTTTGTCTTATAAATCCTTTTATAAACAATTTTTTTAAATAAATTAATAATTTTATATTAATTTCCTAATGTCGCACCCGCTTTTACACCGCAGATTTGTTTCACCATGTCAGAAAAACAAAAGAAAATGTTAACGCACCAAACGTACTTGCGGTATTTCTATTGTAAGAATCTCATTTAGCGCAGTTATGAGGAATATTATGTCCTGAAATCAGTGGCATCATTTCTCCTTCATATTCCTCTTGAAAAACCGGGGGGAAAAAACTGTTATTTGCGGGGGGGGGGGGGGGGGGGGGGGTTGGTTGGGTTTGAGAGGAGATTCTGAAAATTTAAAAGAATGTATTTTCGTCGGCAACGAGTCTATCTGCCAAGTTTCAGCTCCATAAATTGACGGGAAGTGGGTCAATAAGCCGCCCATATATTTTGCCACACACCCTGACAGAAAGAAAGACATACATGAACATAAGCGAAGGTAATGTAAAGGATTTTAAAAAATGTAAAATTCACAGAAGCCGACAAGAAATAGAAGAAAATATTTTTTTTAAATACCGTACATGGCCAATGCTTATTTTTAGGAGAAGCAGACAACAGAAAAGAAAAGACATAAAAATGCAAACAACGCCTTCACCAAAATTTCACGAAGTTAAAAAGTATTACTTTCCGAGCAGTGTTACGTAACTCTTACATGGACTTCTGCAAGAGTAGCGTCCATTGTCCTTGGATCGGCTGCCAGCATTTGGATGTTCGCCCCCCCCCCCCCCCCCCGATTTGAAAAGATACGTACTGTTGTTTCACAATAGTTCAAGCAGAGATCCAATCAATTTCGATACATTGGGAAAAGGAACCTTGAGCCTTGCACGAGTTTTAGCAAGAAGTAGCCATGTTTGAAGCGTTTAAACCAGTGGTTCTCAACCTTCCTATGGCCGCGACCCTTTAATACAGTTCATCGTGTTGCGGCGACCCCAAGCCACAAAATTATTTTCGGTTCTACTTGATAACTATAGAGCATATACGCTTTCAGATGGTCTTAGGCGACGCCTGGGAAAGGGGTCACGACACACAGGTTGAGAACCGCTGATATAAACGCTGGCTGAACAGTTCGAAAACACAAGCACCCACCCAGGGCTGACAACTGGATATAATTTTTTTTTTTAAAGTACAGAAAATATATTTATCCAAAATGTTTTGTATTTACAAACGTAAGTGAGAGATTACAAAACTAATATAATAGAACTGACCACAGATAGACATCTGTTAGAAAGACATGTGTTTAACAAGCAGTCTTTAAACAGACAGGTCTTAGACAGACGGCTATTAGACAGAAATTAGGCAAACAGCTGATAGACAGACATTTGTTAGACAGACAACTGTAAAACCGACAGACATTAGGCAAACAGCTAGACAGGTGTTATACAGACAGGTGTTAGACAGACATGTGTTAGACAAGCAGTTGTTATACAGACAACTGTAAAACCGACATACATTAGGCAAACAGCTGATAGACAGACAGTTGTTAGACAGACAACTGTAAAACCGACAGACATTAGGCAAACAGCTAGACAGGTGTTATACAGACAGGTGTTAGACAGACATGTGTTAGACAAGCAGTTGTTATACAGACAGGTGTTAGACAGACATGTGTTAGACAGACAGGTGTTATACAGACAGGTGTTAGACAGACAGGTGTTGGACAAGCAGTTGTTATACAGACAGGTGTTAGACAGACAGGTGTTAGACAGACAGGTGTTGGACAAGCAGTTGTTATACAGACAGGTGTTAGACAAGCAGGTGTTATAAAGACAGGTGTTAGACATAGAGGTGTGAGACAGACAGCTATTAGTGGATCGCAGATTACAAAGAGGCAAACGGGGATATAGCCATTTAGATAGAGGATTTGATAGAACTGACCACATGTATCTGAGAATATTTCATGCTACGATTTGCCAGGTAATCAATCATTTGTCTCCTTGACAGGTTTGCTGTAATGTCTTGTTCACAGTTCATGTCTTGTTCATAGTTCATGTCTTGTTCACAGTTCATGTCTGGTTTACAGTTCATGTCTGGTTCCCAGTTCATGTCTGGTTCACAGTTCATGTCTGGTTTACAGTTCATGTCTTGTTCACAGTTCATGTCTTGTTCACAGTTCATGTCTGGTTCACAGTTCATGTCTGGTTCACAGTTAATGTCTGGTTCAGAGTTCATGTCTGGTTCACAGTTCATGTCTGGTTCACAGTTCATGTCTGGTTCACAGTTCATGTCTGGTTCACAGTTCATGTCTGGTTCACAGTTCATGTCTGGTTCAAAGTTCATGTCCGGTTCACAGTTCATGTCTGGTTCACAGTTCATGTCTGGTTCACAGTTCATGTCTGGATTACAGTACATGTCTGGTTGACAGTTCATGTCTGGTTCAAGTTCATGTCTGGTTCAAGTTCATGTCTGATTCACAGTCCATGTCTAGTTCACAGTTCATGTCTTGTTCACAGTTCATGTCTTGTTCACAGTTCATGTCTGGTTCACAGTTCATGTCTGGTTCACAGTTCATGTCTGGTTCAAAGTTCATGTCTGGTTCACAGTTCATGTCTGGTTCACAGTTCATGTCTGGTTGACAGTTCATGTCTGGTTCACAATTCATGTCTGGTACACTGTTCATGTCTGGTTCACAGTTCATGTCTGGTTCACAGTTCATGTCTGGTTCATTGTTCATGTCTTGTTCTCAGTTCATGTCTGGTTCACGTTCATGTCTGGTTCACAGTTCATGTCCGGTTCACAGTTCATGTCTGGTTTACAGTTCATGTCTTGTTCACAGTTCATGTCTGGTTCAAAGTTCATGTCTGGTTCACACTTCATGTCTGGTTCACAGTTCATGTCTGGTTCACAGTTCATGTCTGGTTGAAATTTCATGTCTGGTTGACAGTTCATGTCTGGTTGACAGTTCATGTTTTGTACACAGTTCATGTCTGGTTCACATTTCATGTCTGGTTGACAGTTCATGTCTGGTTCACAGTTCATGTCTGGTTCACAGTTCATGTCTGGTTCACAGTTTATTTCTGGTTCACAGTTCATGTCTGGTTCACAGTTCATGTCTGGTTCACAGTTCATGTCTTGTTCACAGTTCATGTCTTGTTCACAGTTCATGTCTGGTTCACAGTTCATGTCTGGTTCACAGTTCATGTCTGGTTCAAAGTTCATGTCTGGTTCACAGTTCATTTCTGGTTCACATTTCATGTCTGGTTGACAGTTCATGTCTGGTTCACAATTCATGTCTGGTACACTGTTCATGTCTGGTTCACAGTTCATGTCTGGTTCACCGTTCATGTCTGGTTCACAGTTCATGTCTTGTTCTCAGTTCATGTCTGGTTCACGTTCATGTCTGGTTCACAGTTCATGTCCGGTTCACAGTTCATGTCTTGTTCACAGTTCATGTCTTGTTCACAGTTCATGTCTGGTTCAAAGTTCATGTCTGGTTCACACTACATGTCTGGTTCACAGTTCATGTTTGGTTCACAGTTCATGTCTGGTTCACAGTTCATGTCTGGTTGAAATTTCATGTCTGGTTGACATTTCATGTCTGGTTGACAGTTCATGTTTTGTACACAGTTCATGTCTGGTTCACATTTCATGTCTGGTTCACAGTTCATGTCTGGTTGAAATTTCATGTCTGGTTGACATTTCATGTCCGGTTCACAGTTCATGTCTGGTTCACAGTTCATGTCTGGTTCACAGTTCATGTCTGGTTGAAATTTCATGTCTGGTTGACATTTCATGTCTGGTTGACAGTTCATGTCTGGTTCACAGTTCATGTCTGGTTGACAGTTCATGTTTTGTACACAGTTCATGTCTGGTTCACATTTCATGTCTGGTTCACAGTTCATGTCTTGTTCACAGTTTATGTCTGGTTCACAGTTCATGTCAGGTTGACAGTTTATGTCGGTTAACAGTTCATGTCGGTTCACAGTTCATGTCGGTTCACAGTTCATGTCTGGTTGACAGTTCATGTCTGGTTCACAGTTCATGTCTGGTTCACAGTTCATGTCTGGTTTACAGTTCATGTCTTGTTCACAGTTCATGTCTTGTTCACAGTTCATGTCTGGTTGACAGTTCATGTTTGGTTGACAGTTCATGTCTGGTTGACAGTTCATGTTTTGTTCACATTTCATGTCTGGTTCACAGTTCATGTCTTGTTTACAGTTCATCATTATAAATTCTTCAAATTTGTTTACAGATCATCTTTATATTGGTCGATGTTTTAAAAATCTACATTTCATTTTCGTTAAAGTTAGTTTGCATGCAACTTGTGATATACTTCTGATCTTCTTGGGATCTAAGTGGGATCTCGACACAGTCAATGCATAAATAACAAGTACATAATACTAACAGTACATCTGATTATAAATTATACTTTTTCATTATGGCGTAGCAGCTAGTGGCACAATTCTTACAATTTATTTCCTCCGAAGTCACGTGGGGTCAGCAAGTTTCTGAATCCATCTCCCCGTTGTTTTTTCCCTAATCGATCACTGCGTTATTCAACAACTTCCAGACTAACTTCCATGTATTCTTTAAGACCTTTCTATAAATATTCAAATTAGTGGCGAAAAAAATCTAGAAGTTCTTCACGAATTCTACAACCGCTGGCTGTGGCGATGAATTGTAAACATTTGGTTACAGGGAAATCTGAAAACGTAACGGGAGACTCCATCGCAGCTTTCTTTTCGTTTCATGTGCATGTCTTGCGAAAACAATCCAACACTGCTCTTAAAAACTTGCTCAATGACGTCATCAGAAAATGTTTGGATTGAATCAAATGAGGATTCATCGTCTGCTATTTCTCCATCAAGCACTTTTGGTTTCCAAGACCACACAGGCGGTAATTATGCTTCAATGTATCATCGTCTGCTATTTCTCCATCAAGCACTTTTGGTTTCCAAGTACACACAGGCGGTAATTATGCTTCAATGTATCATCGTCTGCTATTTCTCCATCAAGCACTTTTGGTTTCCTAGAACACACAGGCGGTAATTATGCTTCAACGGTTCATCGTCTGCTATTTCTCCATCAAGCACTTTTGGTTTCCAAGTACACACAGGCGGTAATTATGCTTCAACTTCAAAAGAAACAACAACAACAACAACAACAACAACAACAAAACAACAACCAACTATTGCTCTCTTAATAAATGGGCATTCGCCCTTTAGGAGAAATTTAGTTCAGTTTTCTTTACAACAGGGAATCCGTGTGAAATGTCGCCTAATTCAGTTTCTCAATTATTGTCTTTTTCAATCATTCTATGGGCTTGCAATAAATTAAGTTCTATTGTGTGAATATATTTTGAACAAGGACTGATTTAATGTAATAATTTGCAAGAGATTTTTGTACTGTTACTCAATATTTCTTTCGTTACCGGTAGCGCCCCCCCCCCCCCAAAAAAAAAAAAAAGAAGCCATTGGCTTTTAAGGTCGATAGGTCGATCCGCCCATGTGTTTGTGTACTCTGTAGCTGTAATTAAGTAAGAGGGCTGGAATGTGATAAAGCTCAGGAATATTAAACGATCACTATCTATCAATCTAAATTTTCAAAAATAATAATAAATAAGGGGGGATTTTGTATGGAGAAATCTCTCGTTCTCTATTCGCTCTCCCGTTTTTCTCTCTTCCCCATATCTATTACTCTGTCTCTCATTCTCTCTCTCTCTTTCTTTCTCCCTCTTTCTTAATAAATGTATATTTATTTTAATAATTATATAGTTAAAACACAATCAAATTATTATATATCTAAACTAATAAAGATACAAATTATAGTTGACCCTTACCCACAATTCATTGGTTTACTATTTTAGTAAAATAATTCGTTACTTGAATTCAATAATTAAATATTGTGTAAGAAGACAAAAGCTTTAGTATAGGGAAAACTCTCTGTAGCTTGACATTTGTTGTACATAAATAAGATCAGATCACGTTAATGAGGAGTTTTAATATATCCCTTGCCAGTAACTTTGGTATTTTTTTTAAAAAAGCTTTTAATTGATTTCATAAAAAAAAACGATTGTAAGAAATCTATTGTGAAAAGTAAGCTCTATGGTGTAGAAATTAAATTCGTATTAGTAGATTAGTGATTGCGTTATGCAAGAATGAATATATATATATATATATTAACTCCTTTTCCCCTTTCTTAGCCAAATAAGTTATTTAGAAATAAAAAATTAATAATTTTCACGAAATTCGTGTTATAGCGGAGTTCCACAGTATCGTAAAAGTATCCCAGAGACTAGTGCTACGTGTGTTAGATTGTTTGTCATGTTATCGGCAAATCCTTGAAAATGCTGACACGCAATGAGGTCAACTGTCAAATCGAAGTGATATTTTTGTGAAACCATGTTGGTCAACTAGCCCCTTCTACGGGGATCTAGTCCTGATGGAAAAAGATTTGTAAATTCCATTGAGAACTCACACAAGACACCCCCCCCCCCCCCGCCCAACCACTGTTTTGACACAGTCCTGCAGGGCGGTAGCCCTTCCCATCTGTAAATTTTTTGACCCCCCCCCCTTATCCCCCACCCCCAAACAAAAAAAACTAAACATAAATTAAAAACCTAACAGCATACCTTATAGATTGGAAAACAATGGAATAAGGGGCTGGTAAGCCATGTCTGTGAATTTTAATAATAGTATAAGCTCTTGAGCTTACATACGTACTTCTTGAACTTACCGCACGCCTTGGGAGAATTCATGCACTGTTACCTATAATTCACCTTTAAAATTAATTGTTTAAATTATTTATAGTGCAACACGGCAAAATAGTCACAGGGTCCAAGGACAACGTAATCTCCAACAACGTTATCTCAAATGATGAGTTTCTTGAAATCCCATAATTTGCTGTTTAGCATTGGTGTGTCCAGATATGGGAAATTAAAAAGGGTCACAACAAGGGAATTTCACCAATTCGTTGATCTTATTTCTATCACGTGATCAAGTGAACAGTCCAATCTGTCATTGTACCGTGAACGTACAGAATCCATTATCATAGCATAATTAAAGAGAGTTTTTTTTATAAATTGAAAAGTAGCTTATACTTCAATTAAATAGTCTTTTTGTGGTACTTGATCATAGCAGTCTTTTTGTGGTACTTGGTCATAGCAGTCTTTTTGTGGTACTTGGCCATAACAGTCTTTTTGTAGTACTTGGTCATAACATTCTTTTCGTAGTACTTGGTCATAACAGTCTTTTTTTGTGGTACTTGGTCAAAACAGTCTTTTGTGGTACTTGGTTATAAAATGTATTTTGTGGTACCTGGTCAAGTATGAAATAATAGTCTTTTTGTGGTACTTCATCAAGTAAGAAATAATAGTCTTTTTGTGGTACTTGGTCAACTGAGAAATAATAGTGTTTCTATGGTACTTGGTTATAGAAGTCATAATAGTCTGTTTGTGGTACTTGGTCATGTAAGTCTTCTTTGTTATTTCATATACCATAAACATACTATTTTTGACTTTCATGACCGTCCTGGAAGTCAGTCATAGAAGTCATTCATGGAAGTCAGTCATAGAAGTCAGTCATAGAAGTCAGTCATAGAAGTCAGTCATGGAAATCAGTCATGGAAATCAGTCATGGGAGAGTCATCTGACAGATTTATGTTGCATGAGAGTATTTGAAAACAAAGAGAGAAAATCGGATGTTTACTTTAAAGAAACAGAAGATTCAATCAAATGATGTCTTGTCCTAAACATCCATCCTGATGTCTTGTCCTAAACATCCACCCTTATGTCTTGTCCTAAACATCCATCCTGATGTCTTGTCCTAAACATCTATTTTGATGTCTTGTCCAAAACATCCATCCTCATGTCTTGTCCTAAACATCCATCCCTATGTCTTGTCCTAAACATCCATCCTTATGTCTTGTCCTAATTATTCATCCTCATGTTTTGTCCTAAACATCCATCCCTATGTCTTGTCCTAAACATCCATCCCTATGTCTTGTCCTAATTATTCATCCTCATGTCTTGTCCTAAACATTCATCCTTATGTCTTGTCCTAAACATCCATCCCTATGTCTTGTCCTAAACATCCATCCTTATGTCTTGTCCTAAACATTCATCCTCATGTCTTGTCCTAAACATTCATCCTCATGTCTTGTCCTAAACTTCACCCTCATCCCCTTTCTTCATTGGTATTAATATGTAAATGTCTAAACTTTTATATCGTTTCAATTCTCTCATAACAAAGTAAAGCTCTCACATAGCTGATGTTCTCTCTTAACTTATTGATGTTCTCTCTAAAATAACAGATGTTCTCTCTAGACTAACTGATGTTCTCTCTAAACTAACTGATGTTCTCTCTAAACTAACAGATGTTCTCTCTAAACTAACTGATGTTCTCTCTAAACTAACTGATGTTCTCTCTAAACTAACTGATGTTCTCTCTAAACTAGCCGATGTTCTCTCTAAACTAACTGATGTTCTCTCTAAACTAACTGATGTTCTCTCTAAACTAACAGATGTTCTCTCTAAACTAACTGATGTTCTCTCTAAACTAACTGATGTTCTCTCTAAACTAACAGATGTTCTCTCTAAACTAACTGATGTTCTCTCTAAACTAACTGATGTTCTCTCTAAACTAACCGATGTTCTCTCTAAACTAACCGATGTTCTCTCTAAACTAACTGATGTTCTCTCTAAACTAACCGATGTTTTCTCTAAACTAACTGATGTTCTCTCTAAACTAACCGATGTTCTCTCTAAACTAACCGATGTTCTCTCTAAACTAACCGATGTTTTCTCTAAACTAACTGATGTTCTCTCTAAACTAACTGATGTTCTCTCTAAACTAACCGATGTTCTCTCTAAACTAACCGATGTTCTCTCTAAACTAACTGATGTTTTCTCTAAACTAACCGATGTTCTCTCTAAACTAACCGATGTTCTCTCTAAACTAACTGATGTTCTCTCTAAAATAACTGATGTTTTCTCTAAACTAACTGATGTTCTCTCTAAACTAACTGATGTTCTCTCTAAACTAACAGATGTTCTCTCTAAACTAACTGATGTTCTCTCTAAACTAACTGATGTTCTCTCTAAACTAACTGATGTTCTCTCTAAACTAGCCGATGTTCTCTCTAAACTAACTGATGTTCTCTCTAAACTAACTGATGTTCTCTCTAAACTAACAGATGTTCTCTCTAAACTAACTGATGTTCTCTCTAAACTAACTGATGTTCTCTCTAAACTAACAGATGTTCTCTCTAAACTAACTGATGTTCTCTCTAAACTAACTGATGTTCTCTCTAAACTAACCGATGTTCTCTCTAAACTAACCGATGTTCTCTCTAAACTAACTGATGTTCTCTCTAAACTAACCGATGTTTTCTCTAAACTAACTGATGTTCTCTCTAAACTAACCGATGTTCTCTCTAAACTAACCGATGTTCTCTCTAAACTAACCGATGTTTTCTCTAAACTAACTGATGTTCTCTCTAAACTAACTGATGTTCTCTCTAAACTAACCGATGTTCTCTCTAAACTAACCGATGTTCTCTCTAAACTAACCGATGTTTTCTCTAAACTAACTGATGTTCTCTCTAAACTAACCGATGTTCTCTCTAAACTAACCGATGTTCTCTCTAAACTAACCGATGTTTTCTCTAAACTAACTGATGTTCTCTCTAAACTAACCGATGTTCTCTCTAAACTAACCGATGTTTTCTCTAAACTAACTGATGTTCTCTCTAAACTAACCGATATTCTCTCTAAACTAACCGATGTTCTCTCTAAACTAACCGATGTTCTCTCTAAACTAACTGATGTTCTCTCTAAACTAACCGATGTTTTCTCTAAACTAACCGATGTTCTCTCTAAACTAACTGATGTTCTCTCTAAACTAACTGATGTTCTCTCTAAACTAACTGATGTTCTCTCTAAACTAACTGATGTTCTCTCTAAACTAACTGATCTTCTCTCTAAACTAACTGATCTTCTCTCTAAACTAACTGATCTTCTCTCTAAACTAACTGATGTTATCTCTAAACTAACTGATCTTCTCTCTAAACTAACTGATCTTCTCTCTAAACTAACTGATCTTCTTTCTAAACTAACCGATGTTCTCTCTAAACTAACCGATATTCTCTCTAAACTAACCGATGTTCTCTCTAAACTAACCGATGTTCTCTCTAAACTAACTGATGTTCTCTCTAAACTAACCGATGTTCTCTCTAAACTAACCGATGTTCTCTCTAAACTAACTGATGTTCTCTCTAAACTAACTGATGTTCTCTCTAAACTAACTGATCTTCTCTCTAAACTAACTGATCTTCTCTCTAAACTAACTGATCTTCTCTCTAAACTAACTGATGTTATCTCTAAACTAACTGATCTTCTCTCTAAACTAACTGATCTTCTCTCTAAACTAACTGATCTTCTCTCTAAACTAACTGATCTTCTCTCTAAACTAACTGATCTTCTCTCTAAACTAACTGATCTTCTCTCTAAACTAACCGATGTTCTCTCTAAACTAACCGATGTTCTCTCTAAACTAACTGATGTTCTCTCTAAACTAACTGATCTTCTCTCTAAACTAACTGATCTTCTCTCTAAACTAACTGATCTTCTCTCTAAACTAACTGATCTTCTCTCTAAACTAACTGATCTTCTCTCTAAACTAACTGATCTTCTCTCTAAACTAACTGATGTTATCTCTAAACTAACTGATCTTCTCTCTAAACTAACCGATGTTTTCTCTAAACTAACTGATCTTCTCTCTAAACTAACTGATGTTCTCTCTAAACTAGCCGATGTTCTCTCTAGACTAACCGATGTTCTCTCTAAACTAACTGATGTTATCTCTAAACTAACTGATGTTCTCTCTAGATTAACCGATGTTCTCTCTAAACTAACAGATGTTCTCTCTAAACTAAGCGATGTTCGCTGTAAACTAACTGATGTTCTCTCTAAACTAATTGATGTTCGCTCTAAACTAGCCGATGTTCTCTCTAAACTAGCCGATGTTCTCTCTAAACTAACTGATGTTATCTCTAAACTAATTGATGTTCGCTCTAAACTAGCCGATGTTCTCTCTAAACTAACTGATGTTCTCTCTAAACTAACTGATGTTCTCTCTAAACTAACTGATGTTCGCTCTAAACTAGCCGATGTTCTCTCTAAACTAACTGATGTTCTCTCTAAACTAACTGATGTTCGCTCTAAACTAGCCGATGTTCTCTCTAAACTAGCCGATGTTCTCTCTAAACTAGCCGATGTTCTCTATAAACTATCAGATGTTCTCTCTAAACTAGCCGATGTTCTCTCTAAAATAACTGATGTTCTCTCTAAACTAACTGATGTTCTCTCTAAACTAGCCGATGTTCTCTCTAAACTAACTGATGTTCTCTCTAAACTAACCGATGTTCTCTCTAAACTAACTGATGTTCTCTCTAAACTAACCGATGTTCTTTCTAAACTAACCGATGTTCTCTCTAAACTAACCGATATTCTCTCTAAACTAACCGATGTTCTCTCTAAACTAACCGATGTTCTCTCTAAACTAACTGATGTTCTCTCTAAACTAACCGATGTTCTCTCTAAACTAACCGATGTTTTCTCTAAACTAACAGATGTTCTCTCTAAACTAACCGATGTTCTCTCTAAACTAACTGATGTTCTCTCTAAACTAACCGATGTTCTCTCTAAACTAACTGATGTTCTCTCTAAACTAACCGATGTTCTCTCTAAACTATCTCGTATCATCTGTAGACTAATTGGCGTTTTCTAAATAAGCCGGTGTTCTCCTAATCTGTTCTCCTTATGGAAATGGGGAAATCTAAACTAACTGGTTCTCACTCTTAGATAAATGTTGTTCTTTTACACATATTTTATGTATTCTCCTTACCTCTGTCTCTATATTTTTAAGCCCATATTTTTTGAAATTTTTAACAAAGCCTAACTTTTTTTTTAACCCCGTAGCTTCCTTTGCTCTGAAAAGCTTCATATTTATAAAGCGTTCAAGAATTCCACAAGCCTGGCTATACAAAGAATGGGCCTCAATTTGGGACGCCCTAAATAGCAAACCTACACGTGTGCAATCATGTTCCCACAACGCGTGTGCTTTGGATGGTTGAAATTCACGGCGAGGGAACGCATTTGAGGTAAGCTGCACACAAGTTTAGTACATTATAATGATGGATAAATGGATGAATAGATGCATGAGATGAGGGGTTGATGGATGGATGAATGGATGGGTTGATGGATGGGTGGATGAATGGATGGGTGGATACGTTTATGGATTGATGAATAGAGCGAGCTAACGGTGGACTGGTAGACAGGATGACATATGGAGAGATGGATACGATGTATGTGTATCTTCTTCTATATGTTGAGGGCCCACGATCAATGAGTTGATCACTCTAGCTCATATAATATGTATGTATGTATGTATGTATGTATGTATGTATGTATGTATGTATGTATGTATGTATGTATGTGTGTGGGGGGTTGGGTGGGTGGATAGATAGATGGATGGATGGATGGATGGATGGATGGCAAGAATAAGTGAGAGTAAGCAAAATTGTCAATGTTAAAGTATAAACTCTTAACTTTCCAGAGAATATGATAGGGTGGGAGGGTGGGGGAGACATCACTAATGGAAGACGATATTTTTTACAGAATTTACAATATTATTGTTCCGGAGAGTTGGGTGGGGAGCCTTCGAGTAGCGATGTTGTATACAAGACTCTATTCATGACATTTTATATACGTGTCTTCTACTATACTCGTATATGGTTTAGAAATCCATGTGTTGGCCCCCTCTCTAGGTTTAAACAAAAATGCATTCTGAAAACGTCACCATTTGAAACAGCACGCGACACACGCTGACAACTGACATCAAGTGACACACGCTGACACCTGACATCAAGTGACACACGCTGACAACTGACACCAAGAAGGCAACATTTCTTTCGGCTCGCCCTCATTATAAAATTGTTTTCGCTGTCAGGGTGCCACATACTGTCCTGCAATGCAGCTACGTGTTTGTCACTTATATGCAGCATTATACGCGCTTGTCACTTAAGCACATTGCAGCCTAAATCGTTCATGTGCTTTTAAGTCGCACATCATACGGGTGACAAGGGCGGGTAATGCAGTGAAATTACACAGTTCACTGCCACTCTTACAACAGAATTGAATTTTTTTGACTAACAGGGGCAAAAAAAGGGGGGGGGGCAGAGGCGTAACAACGGCTTGGCATTGGGGCAGTTGCCAAGGGCGCCGGCCTGCGCCAGTTCAAAAGGGCGCCGCTAAACCTCTAATTTTCAAATTTTTGTTTGAAAATCAAGGGCGCCAAAGACCCAGTTACGCCTCGGGGGGGGGGGGGGGGGGAATGTGGGCGAATCCGTAAAAGACTGTTCTTCATTGAACTAGATCTACTTTTCGATAGAGCGTAACTAACGATGGCGTGAGAGTCTGAGGATGAGAATGAACTTTAGAGGGAGAGAACGTTTTGTTTTCTTCTGAAGGACGGTAACTCGTGTTCTTTTTAAAAAGGATTCCTTTCCAACCTTTAATATTTTTTTTGTCATTTTTCTCAGTTTATCCAAAAGAAAAGGGGTGGGGGGTACCTTTCTTTATTGTCTCTTCATGAAAATCTGAGTTTTGAATTTTGACTTCACAATACAAAGATCTGGACAGAGAGAAAGAGAGAGAGAGAGTAAGAGAGAAAGAGAGACGGGGATGAGATAGTGAGAAAGAGAGAGAGAGAGAGAAAGAAAGATAGTGAGAGGGGCGGAGAGAGAGAAAGAGGGAGAGAAAGGGAGAAAGAAAGATAAAGAGAGGGGGGGCGAGAGAGAAAGATAGAAAGAAAGAGAGGAAGAAAGAGAAAAAGAAAGAGAGGGGGAGGAGAGAAAGTGGGATAGAGAGGAAGAAAGAGAGAGAAAAGTGGAAGAGAGAGAATGGAAAGAGAGAGAGAAAGAAAGATAGAAAGAACGACAGAGATATATATAAGGGGGAGAAAGCGTTGAAGGTGAAGAAAAAGTGTTAGAAATAGGGAGAGAATGTGAACAAGAATGCGAAAGAGGGAGATTGTGATTTCAAGTCAGAGAGGACCGGAGGCGGGAGTGGGGAGGAGGATAGAGTAAAAATAAGATAGAGAGCTTGAGGCTGAGAGAATGGGAGATAAAAAAAAAAAGTGGGAGATAAGGCACAGAGAGCTAAACAAGTATTTAAATTGGTAGAGCAGAGAATGGTGAGTAGACTTTCAAGAGGGACCGAGAAAGGTGTTGTAGAGAGAGAGAAGGAGCGAGAGACTGAGAAGTAGGGGAGAGAGTATGAAAGTGTGAGGGATAGAGAGAAAGAAAGGAGGTAGAGAGGAAGCTAGATGGCGAGACAGAAGCGTGCACAGTAGTGCACATATCTATGTTAGACTTTGAAAACTTATATTGGCTTCTTTCCGTCTTCATGACAAAATGATGGTGTATCTTATGTTTCGTTAGCAACTGATTGAGTGGCTTATGAGGTAAATCCCTTGGTGGCAGTCTAGCAACTGATTGAGTGGCTTATGAGGCCAATCCCTTGGTGGCAGTCTAGCAACTGATTGAGTGGCTTATGAGGCCAATCACTTGGTGGCAGTCGAGCAAGTGATTGAGTGGCTTATGAGGTCAATCTATTGGTGGCAGTCTAGCAAGTGATTGAGTGGCTTATGAGGGCAATATCTTGGTGGCAGTCAAGCAAGTGATTGAGCGGCTTATGAGGTCAATCCCTTGGTGGCAGTCTAGCAACTGATTGAGTGGCTTATGAGGCCAATCCCTTGGTGGCAGTCAAGCAACTGATTGAGTGGCTTATGAGGCCAATCACTTGGTGGCAGTCGAGCAAGTGATTGAGTGGCTTATGAGGGCAATATCTTGGTGGCAGTCAAGCAAGTGATTGAGCGGCTTATGAGATCAATCTCTTGGTGGCAGTCCAGCAACTGATTGAGTGGCTTATGAGGCCAATCCCTTGGTGGCAGTCAAGCAACTGATTGAGTGGCTTATGAGGCCAATCCCTTGGTGGCAGTCAAGCAACTGATCGAGTGGCTTATGAGGCCAATCCTTTGGCGGCAGTCAAGAAAGTGACTGAGTGTATTTTGACTTAGCTACTCCCTGGAGATCGTTGACTGTTTTGGTTTATTTTGCTTTTTTGCCACAGCGTTGATGTTTCACGCATCTTCTGTATGACTATCACATTATTATTCACTACTTTTGGCCAGCTGAAATGGCAATCAGCGATACTCTTCGGTTCGCTACTTTGGATGTTGGATTCCTACATCCTTTTGAATGTTAAGACTTACCTATCTTCTTTACACGGCTTTATCAGCGAAGCTGCCTCTGGCCGAGAGTGGCGAACAAGTTCTGGCTGAGAGTGGCGAACAACATCTGGCTGAGAGTGGCGAACAAGATCTGGCTGAGAGTGGCGAACAAGTTCTGGCTGAGAGTGGCGAACGAGTTCTGGCTGAGAGTGGCGAACAAGCACTGGCTGAGAGTGGCGAACAAGTTCTGGCTGAGAGTGGCGAACAAGCACTGGCTGAGAGTGGCGAACAAGTTCTGGCTGAGAGTGGCGAAAAAGATCTGGCTGAGAGTGGCGAACAAGTTCTGGCTGAGAGTGGCGAACGAGTTCTGGCTGAGAGTGGCGAACAAGCACTGGCTGAGAGTGGCGAACAAGTTCTGGCTGAGAGTGGCGAACAAGCACTAGCTGAGAGTGGCGAACAAGTTCTGGCTGAGAGTGGCGAACAAGCACTGGCTGAGAGTGGCGAACAAGCACTGGCTGAGAGTGGCGAACAAGCACTGGCTGGGAGTGGCGAACAAGCACTGGCTGAAAGTGGCGAACAAGCACTGGCTGAGAGTGGCGAACAAGCTCTACATAGTTCCACGCTCTGTCCCTTTGTCGTTATCTCTCTCTCTCTCTGTCAATTTCTCTTTCTCTCTCTCTCTCTATATATATATATATATATATATATATACTACTATTGGTCAGCTGAAATAGATATATTTATATGTAAAGAGAGAGAGAGATAGAGAGAGAGAGAGAGAGGGGGTGGAGAGAGAAGTGATAGAGAGAAAAGAGAGAACGAGTGGTATAGAGTGGCGAAGTTCTGAGGGTAACTTGATCAAATGTTACCAGGTACATCCGATCTATCAGACATTTAACGTCTATAAATAGAACAGTCTTTCCACAGCGACGACCATCTTTGTAAAACTTGCATGTGGATCTTAAATGAATTACAAGAAATATGAATTAACAAAATTCTCGAGCATGTTACATACAAAGAATTAATTAAGCAGCAAAAAGGTAACCAATCTTAAAATTAATACATATTATATTACTCGAGATATTTCTCCAGATATTGCGAACAAGGCAGGGGCTAATGCCATTTGGGTGTGTAAAGGGGGGGGGGGGAGATCTCAGGCGGTCGGGGTAACACAAGAAATCAGGTTTATTTGGGGGACGGGGCATATGTTTTGAAATCAAGATAGGGGCGCGGGAAATATTTTGAAATTAAACCGGTTGGGAGGGTAGTGGGGGGGGGGGGGTGCGCTGCAAAAACGTTTAAGAACACCTGCTTTAATATTTTCAATTAGTTCCGGCTGAGATACCTACCGAAGTAAAAAATACTGATCTAATCAATAGCCCTAAAGGGGCGACACATAAATGTGAAAAGAGACCACGGACAGAGATAAACAGCGATACAGTTTTCTGGCTCAACGCGTCACGGACGCCCTGGTGTCAATGACCAAATCAAGAACCCGCGGCCTTGTTGACGTGACATTCTGCATCTTGAGGAGCAGTTCTGTCCTCCCTTTGAGACGCCTAGCCAGACACCACAGACATGGGGGGGCCGCCAGCCTTGACCCCCAGAGGCATGTGGCGGCATATCCCTTTCACTACGACGGAGTAAAAGGCCGCGCGAAAGGTCAAGGACGAACGTTCTAGCCCTAAAATCAGCCAAGCGTGGAAAAATTCAATTTTTGTTTTTGTTTTAAAAGTCAAATATTGTATTCAGAGTTCAAGTCTGCCCGCGCCCCCCCCCGCCAAAAAAAAAAAAAATCAGTCAACTTGACATACCACGCTCTTTTATTCTTGAAAGTAAGGAAGCAGTGGCGCAGTAATTGGGGGTGCGGCCAGTGGCGTAGTAATTGGGGGTGCGGCCAGTGAAGTAGTAATTTGGGGTGCGGCCAGTGGCGTAGTGAGGGGGGCAAGGGGGGTATCATGCCCCGGGCGCTACTCACAAAGGGGCGCCAAATGGTATATTTTGCTATAATATTGTATGGTTTTCGAATAGTGGGGCGCTAAAAAGTTATTGGGGGGCGCTAAAAATGTATTGTGCCCCGGGCGCGAGTTAAGCTCGCTACGCCACTGGGTGCGGCATTTTCAGCTCACTGCAAGGTAGGTGGGTTTTTTTCGTGCGAAAGAAGTGGGGGGGGGATGGAAAATCGTGTCCTTTCCAGGGTGGCACT
The DNA here is from genome assembly GCA_964017045.1 of Omphiscola glabra. NCBI lineage: Eukaryota > Metazoa > Mollusca > Gastropoda > Lymnaeidae > Omphiscola > Omphiscola glabra. The sequence continues at coordinate 4,326,683 of OZ024803.1, read as the reverse complement.
AACTATAGCCACGCCACTGTAAGAAAGAGTAGTTTTGTACGTCTAAAATTATTGAATAGAGGTCAAGTAATAGCCTCTAAACAAGTGATAGGTGGTTATGACTTTCTAGATGCATGACTTTATATGTGGCATGACTTTATATGGGGAATGACTTTGTAGATAGCATAACTTTCTAGAGGGCTTGACTTCTAAAGGGCATGACTTTTGAAAGGTATGACTTTCTAGATAGCATGATTTTCTAGAGGGCATGACTTTCTAGAGGGCATAACTTTTTGAGGACATTTCTAGAGGGCATGGCTTTTTTAAGGGCACGACTTTCTAGATGGCCTGAATTTTTAGAGGGCATAGCTCTCTAGAGGACATAACTTTCTAGAGGAAATAACTTTCTAGAGGGCATGACTTTCTAGAGGACATGACTTTTCCTGGGAAAATGACTTCCTAGGTGTACAAGTTACAACGAGGCAATGCTTACCAGGGGCATGACTTCAAAGCGGGCATACATTCCTAGATGTCACGATTTCCTAAGGGGCATGGCTTCTAGAGGGCATAAATTCATAGGGGGGGGGGGGAAACTATCTAAGGGGCATGCCTCCTCCTTAAGGAGGGGGGGGGGCCGATTTTCTAGGGAGAATGACTTCCTAGAGGCACGACTTACTAATGGGGCACGACTTACTAGGGGGCAAACCTTTCTAGAGGGCATGTTTTCTTTTATGGGGCATGACGTTCTAGGGGCACGAAACCATAGGAAAGACGATTGGTGCCTCCACCCCCCCCCCCCCCCAATTACGGATCAATAACGATTCGCCTTCTCCGCTTTACAGCCTCGACGTTTCTCCGACGTCATTGTACCCACGCTAACAACATTATTTTAATCCCAAAGTGAGAATCAAATACACGGTCTATTTCAACATGTCTAAGATACAAGGAAATCTTCATGTTTGTACTAAGGTCAAAATCTGTTTGTGGGTTTGTTTGTGTGTATGCTTGTGGGTTGTTTGTGTGTCTGTTTGTGGGTTTGTTTGTAAGATCCGATAAGCTCCTACGTGGATCTTTGGGAATTAACATTTTAATAATTATTTTTTGGTCGCACGTTTAAGTGCCCCTCCCCAACCTTGACACTTCACCTTGACACAAAGCCTCCAAACAAAACGTCCTTTAAAACGCTATCCGATGTTCAATCCCAATCATCGGGTTATGGCGGGGTTCCACGGCACTTTGTGAATGGATGACCTGAGCACAGTTCAATGTCTTCCGTGTCGTTCTGTCTACAACGGAGTAGAGGCTTATGTAGGTCAATAATTTCGTATTTGCTCCAGCAAATCAGCTCCTCGCATCTCCCTAGTGACGCCACTGGTTGCTACAACTTTTAATCTTTTTATCTACATAGCCGCCATAATAATTTGCCCTATATTATTTTATGAAAGGTTGGCGGTGATGCAGGGCTATATTTAGAAAATGGGAGTATCTTTATTGTGTTTTGAAACAACGGGGGTAACAAAACAAAGTACAATAGTGTATAGGAAAGGCGAGGTAAATTACCCGAAATGGGGCAACAAAATGAAAATCTGGAGAGTAAAGCGGGCTCAATAGAAATAGACAAAATTATAATAAAAGCATTTATGATGACATCGTCCTGCACATCTACGATGATATCGTCCAGCACGTGTAGGATGACATCGTCCTGCCCATGTGGGATGACATCGTCCTGCAAATCTATGATAACATCGTGCATTACATCTATGATGACATCGTCATGCACATCTATGATGACATTGGCATGCACATTTATGATGACATCTTTCTGCACGTAAGTGATGACAACCAAAATGGTACGTCCCTATGTCCTTTCTAACATGCAGGAATGAAAAAGTACCATAGCGCCGTATTCCTCTGACACAATACATGGGTACCATACCCATCTAACACAACATATGGGCATTGTATTCCCCTGACACAATACATGGGCATCATACCCCTCTAACACAAAATATGGGCGCGCTCTTCGCTACACGAACTATGACCTGAAATAACGTGAATATTACCCCTACAGTGTGTTCACTGATGTGCTCCCCTTGAAGTCTTCAAGCCCACACAACACATGGAATCTTTTAACACTGTTGTTTCATCTATAAATTCCTCAACTGATTTAGTTGATGCAAGAGGCCTAGCAGTATCACACATAGATACTTGTGGTGTTGAGGTTGATTCTGTTGATGTGTGTTGTGGTTTAGAAGTAGAACATGTCGATTCTTCAGCTGGCATAGATATTAGAGTTTGCATAGACGAAGGAACCGTGGGCTCTTCAAATAGGAAATTTTTTGACCTGGTGTGAAATAAAAATTGATTGATTGAGTGATTTGAGTACTTATATAGCGCTTATTTCCATGCTATGATAGCATTCTCACGGCGCTACGATTTGCAAAAATGTTCGAGAGGTCTCACTGCTGCCTGTTACGCGCACGTGAACTCTGAACTTAGAGAGACAGATGACTGCACATTAATGAGCCCAATGGTAACATTGCCAGTCTTTTGATGCACTATCCTTGTGGGAGCTGAGTGTCGAGATCCCATCTTCCTTCTTCCCCCACGAAATACTTGAAGTGCTGTAAAAAGAGCATTAACAGATTTTGAAACTGGCTCAACAATATCATGCAAGTCTTTCTCCCTTATGTAAAATTTCTTGAGATAGATTTTGATGAGCTTTGCCCAATCTTTACTCTGCAACCAAATAGAGTCTCATAAGGAGAGATCTTGATATCAGCATTAAGGGGCTGGTTTTTCATTAACTGAACAAACTTAAAAACAATACTCGAAGGACTTCTGTTCTCATCTTTCACCCATGTCGTCAGCATATGTTCAACATCTCGATTCGCACGTTCTACACTCCCTACGTATCTACATGTAGGTAAAAATTTGCTGGCGTATTCATTCAGTGTATTGTCTCATATCACTTAAGAAAACGCAGCCAAAAATGAGCCTATGATGTGCACATTAGGAATAGTTTCAATACAAAAATATGGTACAACATGGACACAATCTGTGGTCATCTCAGCAAATGTGCCCAGACACAATCTGTGGTCATCTCAGAAAATGTGCCCAGACACAATCTGTAGTCATCTCAGCAGCTGTGTCCGGACACAATCTGTGGTCATCTCAGCATTTGCGTTCCGACACAATCTATGGTCATCTCAGCAAATGTCCCCAATGCATGATACTAAATGTACTGCTTCACTCATCTAAATGTTTGACATCGATCCGCTGTTTCCACACATTGCCTAGATCAAATTCAGCATTCGATGCTAAAAGTAATCGCAACAAGCTGGTACAATTATTATTACATCATTCAATTGTCAAAATTTATCTCAACAAAATGGTAAAATGACAGCATTCGATGTCAAAATTTATCTCAACAAAATGGTAAAATGACAGCATTCGATGCCAAAAGTAATCGCAACAAGCCAGTAAAATGACACCATGAGATGACAAAAAGTTCCCGACAGATTTTTTCTACACAAAGACGTGGAGACTCCGGTCTATCTTTTGGCTGTAATCACAAGCTTCGTTGTCATTATAAGACATTTCGATGGTCCATAAAATCTCACTCATAACAGCTGCAACACAAAAGTCGTCTGCTTCTAGGAAAGGATTTGTTAAATGCATTTATAACACCAAGAATTTAAATTTTTAAAAAAAATTTTGTGTATTAAAAAAACCCATTCTATAAACAATGTATTTCTAATTCAGAATGCTGCAATATATAATAATAATAAAATAAGATCAATTCTGATGAACAAATAGATCTGAAAATGAAATTAATTTGACCCTAGCTTTTTAATCGCTTTCATTTACTTTGACGATTCCATCCAGTTTATAATGTCAATGTTTTTTGTGTATTTCACAAGGTGGCTAGAATAATCATGCTTTCTATTGAATGACTGGATGGTCCATTTTGCCTGTAACACGGCTACTAGTGGCTGGGCAGCTATCCTAACCGCACGTCTTACCTTGTATACGTCATTTTGACCTAGTCACCTATTTTATCAAGACATTCGTGATCCCTTTGACATCCCTATAAGGTTTGGTTTTTACAAAGTGCATTTAACTTTATTGTGTTACCCCCTCCGGACCTTTATCTGTATATAGGCAAACATTCTAGGCCAACTGTCGAATTATTTTCGTGCAAGGGAGGCGACACTAACCATAGCAACGCGACTGTCCCCATGACCTCCTCCGAGTCTGTCCGCTCTGGTGATCTCATGAGTTGGTGACAACCTGTTCTGGTTGCAACCTGCTCTGGTGGTTTTCAATCTATAGGGGCACTCTGTGATGTAGACCCTTTTCTTATAGCACACAGCTCTTGTACATAACTTAGATCTATTATGACACTGACTTGATCGAGCTGAGTCAAATTTACCATATTTCATTTGGAGTCACCCTCCACACCCCTTGAATGTGTCACCCGCTGAGGGCTGCACCCCCTCATACTCATATTGTCGCGACTGTTTTGTCATTTATTTAAGCATGGACATAAATTGTACTCACTAGTTTTATAAATTTAAATTTATTTTTTTTAAATTGTCTATTTAATTGTGTTTCTGCTCATGACCTCAGGTGAAATCAGGACAGTCGGCATTTCGTTACAGCAAAAATTAGACAATCGCTGAGTTTTGGCGTTTTGTTTTTGTTTTTTTCAAAGGCTTTAATGATAACCCCTCACCCTAAAACAAAAAAACAAACAAACAACAAAAAAAAAACCAAGTTAAAGTCCTTACGGGATTTCACGGGAAAGTTATTGTAAGTCATTTTTTAAAGACTGTCCTTCAATTGCAACACTGCTCTTTATCTAGACGTAGTCCCATTTTTATAATAAAAAGTGCCAGTACTGTCACTTTGGTCAGAGGTGGAATTTGGGGGGAGGCGGAAATCGAGGGCGCTGAAGGTTTCCGAGCGTAAGTGAAAAGAGATGTCTAGGGGGGTGACAGCGAACAATAGGAAGAGATGCAAGTGGAATTGTATGTCCCTGGGCAGTGGCGATGGATTTCTTCTAGTTAAAATAAGTCCACAATATGACAACGACAATAAAAAAAAACAAATTAATCGAAGCTTTGGTGGAAAATGAATTTAAGAACTGTAACAACGTAAAGTTATAGATATGTTTACGATTAAATTTATTTAAAATTTTCCTTTATGGGTCTTCAAAGCTGCAAACCTGTCAATCACTTCATCAAAATCAATATCCTTCACCGTATCACTTTCAATTGATAGTAGAGCCAGATCAGACATCATGGACTTTCCCATAGTGGATCTTAAATAGTTCTTGATAAGTCTTAGTTTTAAAAAGCTCCGTTCACATGAAGCCACAGACACACAGATCGCGTGAAACATTTGAAGTATAGCGAAAGTATTGGATGCGATTCTATGAAGTCCCATTCAGCTATGAAGTGCAAAACATCGAATACTGCAGTCCATGACTTTGTGAAATTCAATATCAGCTGCCTTTGGGTGTATTCTAAGCCTTGCTATTTCTTTTAAGAGCTTATCGTCTGACAACTCATCAAAGAAAGGGGTTAATTTTAGAATGGACACCAATAACCCTCCTTCGCTTGCAAATAATACACTCTTGGGTTGAACAGCCCTAAATATATGTGATACCTCCTTGATCGCTGATGATCTGATCTGGAGTTCAGAATGAAAGAGATCAATACACTCCAGCATCTCGCTAATGTTTTCTTCTCGCAGAGTCCAGCATCTTTTAATTGTTCTTCTGGCATTCTCTTCTTAAACCTTAATCTTCTCTCTACCGAATTTCACATTGGTCTTATTTTAAAAGAACCTTTTCGATAGCATGTTCCACCAAGTGACAGCGCTTCTCGTGCAGAAACAATCTTAAGGCCCCTATGTTGGTCACCACTTTGTCAAGAGTAAAGCCTTTAGTCTGCAAATACTGCTGTGTAAGATTAACTTCCTCAAGTAGATCAGCGCAACGGTATTGGTGGCGGATAAACGTGAAATCACAGACAGCAAGTAAAAGACATTGTGCTGTACGTCTTGTATCCAAATTTTCAAGAGGATCATATAGATCTCCAATCGCCACCACAGATTCATCAAACTTATCTCTCACTTATCAGCAGCATGATCAGCACTCCAACGTGTTGTTGGCAGTCTTTTCACAGACATTACATTGTGTTCAATTAAAGCATCCCACCGATGAGTCGGTTCAGCAAAGAAAGAAAGTATTCTCTTAAGAGTACCAAAAATGTAATACATGAAGCATTTTCGGCAAAAGAGTGTCACATATGAAAGTTACCCAACACTTCGATTGGCGTTGAATCATGGTCAAAACGTTGTTTTCCTGGCATAATTATAGGCTCTCCACATTTCGGACGCACCAACCTTAAACTTTTAAGAAAGCACGCATTAGGATTGGTTACGTGTGTGTAACATTTACGTGTGGTCAGTTATCTTTTTATGAAATTCGGTTAGACCGAGCAGTGTGTGCCCTGTAAATATGCAATTGTTCAATTTGGTGTCACACCCTGGGATGGTGTCACCTGATGCGGTCCGAACGACCTGCACCCCCTAGCTTCGCCACTGCCTCTAGTTAAGAGTAAGATATTCACAGCCATGAGAGTACATTTCACTTTCAAATATTGATAAGGTTACAGTATGTGACACTTTAAAATAGATTAAGTAACAATATATATTAAGCTTTAATAATAATTTTAAATTACACATTCCTCTTTAGTTTGTTTCTGTCTGGTTTTTTTCACCCACTCCTATTTTTTCTCTCTTTTTAGGTAGAATATATCTATCTATCTATATTGTAAATTTAATTTATACTTCTTTATATGTCTTGATGTACTGATGAAAGCATGTGCCGAAACGCTTGCTTATGTGTAATGTAAAATTATCATTAAAGCTTAATATATATTGTTATATTGACACAGATTGTTCGTGTCTATTTAATCTAAAAATGTATTACTAAGGTGGAAGTGGAGTGACTACAATCAGGTTATGTAAAAGGATATGAGAGAAACAGAGTCTGGGGAAACCTGAAAAAAAGGACGCATCAAAACAACACAACAAATTTAGCTATACCATATGACATATGGATTTGTTGCTTGTTCGAAAAATCTGATTTTTTTCCCATTGATTTTTGTGATGCTCCTTTCTCAATACACTCTAAGCTTATGCTTATAGGGCTTAATGGTTAATACGGTATTCATCAGATTTTTTATAAAGATAACCATTAAAAATAAACGAAGTGACTATTGGTACCCGGGTACCAGATGTGAGAGGTTGGGATTAAAAAACTATTAAAAATAGTATTGATCGGATTTTAAGACAAAGTGAGGTATCAAATGAAAGATAATTGAATGGACTATATGTTTGTAAACTTACTTCTTCAGTTTAACTAAAATAAACGACAACAAATGACATCCAAATAGCATTATTCAAAATGGACCCGGACACGCAGCGCCGCCATTCGCACCCGGGTACAATTAGACTCAATGGTGGGTACCAATAGTCGCAGCCAAAAAAAAAATTTCTGTACAATAACAGCAACTCATCTGACACATAAATGCATGATAAAATTTGGAGTGGCCTACCCTTAACACAAAATTTCCTTTGGTGTACGTGGTTAGATCAGAAAATGCTGATGGTAACAATAAAAGTAAAAGCGTATAAAGTGGCCCAATTTTTAGATGCACAATCTGCACATAATGGCGTAACATGATGAGGTGAGCTAGACTCATATAGCAGGACCAATTACCATATTTTAAAGATAAATGTAGTGATGACACCACGCGCCATTGTCACTATTTGACTATTAGTATTTTCAGGTCTAATTTTTAACTTTTATTTTTATTAGTAGTTGTGCAATTATTACTTATTAGACTTACTCACTCGGACATTCATAGACAATTTAGTTTTAGGCTATATTATAAATTATATGAAAACTTAAATGGGCTAAAACGGACACTTAAATTTTAAATTATTTTTATGACAATAGGTCAATAATATAATATTAATATGCTGAAAATTCGCTTTCGAACTCAAAAGACTCAAAATTCTTTATTCAATTTATTAAACAAAAATTTCAAAACATGCAGTTGCAGGATATTGAAATTTCACACCTAGTCCTACCAGAATACAATTAATTGCTTTTTTAAAATACAACATTTAATTATTCTGTGAAAGCAAGTCTTCTCCTGCTCTGTTAAACTAAGGACAATTAAATATTTTCAACTTCAACATTTTAAACAATTATTTTTTTTATAGACATTTCTTATCTTCCAATTCCAAGAGAGCTGAAATTTAGTTACCAGCCTTTATATAGGATGGCTATTTTTCTTTACTAATATTCCTTACTTGATGTACAATGTATTTCAGCATTTCATTTTTGAATATCCATGTCATTCTGCTTCTTCTTATGCTTTCTTTAATAAGTTACATATGGTACATCCAAGCTTGGTTTATTTTAAAAAAGGGTGGGGGGAGGGGGGTTTAAAGACAAATTTGCTTGATGCTGGGGTATAACAAAATATGATGCTATTTACATTGGTGAAATAAAAAGTAAAACTAAAAAAATTATGTTTTAATTAGATACATTTTGTTCTCTTACTAATCAGAGTTACTGTTGTTTTAATTATTGAACCTTTTTTTTTTAAAAGCAACCAACTTATTTTGAAATAAATAAGAGGCTTATGAAGAAATCTTTTTTAAATATATATATATACTTTTCTATGTACAGAAATCTAAAAGAGATCCAGGAGCAAGTTATTGAAAACCCAGCTCATATCACGCTTCTGGTCCTGTAACATCCTGCAAATAGTTTTCTGCTTTATAAATTACCAATAGTACACACATGCTCTTAAGGCAATTGAAATGAGAATGTTGTGGACAGTAAACATTATCTTCATTATTGCAGTTGCTTATTTTGTCAAACGCATTTTTTTTGACAATTTATTGACATCACCATTCCTAGTCTCTGAACCAAATGCAACTTATGACTACATTGTGGGTAAGTCTTTACATTTTAGTCATATTTTAAAAGCAGTCTTTATTCTTGTTGACTCAATACCTTTAAGTCAAAGGTGTAGCTAGGGCTTTGCTGCACAGCGCCAGCCAAGGTTTTTTGGCCCCCTTCCATGATAAAATCTTGAAATTGGCCTAAAATGCAGCCTTTCCATATGTAGAAAAAAGTGCTGTCCTGGGCTGACTGTCACCCACTCAAACTTTTTCCTACGCCACTGCGCTGTTGAAATGGCTGAAAACATTGTAGAGCCTGCTAAAGAAGCCGTTTAAAGTAATTGAGCCTTGTGAAAATTCTCTGTCAACAACTTTTAATTAAGTTGGATAACAAATTCTTATCAGTGCTGGTAAAATTTTGTGACTCAATGTTGTTTGATAAGGGGTTGTATAGAGTATTGGTGTTTGTTCACAGGGTAAAAGTTTGTCTTTTTTTCCCCAATAGGGCAGTGCCCAGGAAAGTGTTAAAATATGTTTTATTCTGTTACTGATCTGTTTGCCTGTATTTCAGTTGGGGCTGGATCTGCTGGATGTGTGCTGGCCAGCAGGCTGTCTGAGGATCCTAGTGTTACAGTTCTATTGCTGGAAGCTGGAGAGAGTGACTGGGGAAATGAAAATATTGAAATACCTGGGCTTGTGGGCCTGAATCTCAGATCTAGTATTGATTGGCAGTACTTTACAGAACCCCAAGATCATGTCATGCATGGTTTCAAGGATGGAGTAAGTCATTCAATTGTAATTATTTCCTGTAAGATAAACATGTTGAGAGTAAAAAAATTCCTATCAAAGCAGAACAATATATTTAACAGGACAGATTTTTCATGAAGGATAAACAATTTGAGATAATGTAGGCTGAATAATTTAAATACATTTTTGTTAAAGAGATATCAAATTGTATATTTTATTTCTTTTAAAGCGCTCGTACTGGCCTCGGGGAAAGGTCTTGGGGGGCTCTGGCAGCATTAATGCAATGATGTTTGTGAGGGGGTCTCGGCATGACTACGACAGATGGGCAAAATACACTGGAGCACCAGGATGGAACTATCAACATGTCTTACCTTATTTTAAGAAATCAGAAGCAGTCATGGTCTCTGGGCTTAAAGAATCAGGTGTGTGCCTATGTATGGTTATGTGATCTTTTAGTTATAATCCTCACTTTCTCAACTGATTTGGATTTTTATTGCTATATTATTCTAAGGCAATTTACATTTTTGTACTGCATAACTATTCGGCAGATCATTTATATCCCTTTGAAGCAAATAACTAAAAACTAGTCGGGAATATCAAATTTTGTTACGGGCAAAAATTTTCAGTGCGAGATGGCTTCGTCAAAGATTTTGAAGTCATTCAGTAAAAATTATTATGAAGTTGTTTACAAATACATCTCACATTGTACCTATAAGTAATAAAATAATATGGATCATATTAAAACAATCCATATCACAAGCTAGGACATTGTATTGTTTAACCTAACAGATGATCACATTTATCTCAAATCTTTTGCTGTTTCATAAAGTATGTTAAAGTGACACTGGCTAATTCAGAATAGTAATAACGTCTTGTTGCAAGTTTTTTAACAATCCATTTTGTGCTTAAATGGTTAATTTTCAGAAAACCATTATGAATCACTTATCCAATTAATGCAAATGATCTTTCCTCAGAGTACAGGGGAAATGATGGACCAATGATCATTCATGAAAGCAAACCCCATCCTATTGTTGGTAAAATCATTGAAGCAGCCAAAAGTCTTGGCTACCCATACAACCAAGATTACAATGGAAAAACACAGGAAGGTAAGAGGCTTTTATTTTTAATGTTAGATCACTGTTGTTTGTTGAGCCACTGTTAAATCAATGTTGCCAAAAGAAAATGTGTTTAGAATTATATTTGCAGCTGTATAGCATAGAATCATATTTTATTACATAAGCATACACATATAAATGCAACCAACAAAAATTATTTTACATATTGCTCTGCAAAGGTAAGAAAAAAAATAAAAACTGCTTTGATCTCCACATGGTAAAAATGTTATCTCAATCATTTCTTATTTTCCTTCCATGCCCCAACTGCAATCCTCCATTTCCTTAAATAACCACTGAGTTAGCAAGTTTTAGAAAAAGTATTTTTCATTTGAGCCAATATTTATTCACCATCCAACATAACAAATCTAATGTCAGTACTATGATATTTCCTCTCAGTCCAAGGGATTCATTTTATTTTATATGTTTGAAAAAATTGCAGGAATGTGTTAATTAAATCAGATTACATCAATTTGTAAACAGTTTCCATCTGTTTAAAAAGACAAATGTTACAGAAATTAAATTAGTATTAATAAGTAAACAAACCTTAAAAACATAGTTTAAATAATTTATAAAATGTAATATAGAGCAATGGGGGGGGGGGGGGGCTGAAAATGTGAAAATATATGCATACAAGTAACACACTTTATAAGAATCTCAATTAGTGCTCCCCCACCCCAAAGCTCGAATCTGCACATTTTTTTTCCACGCCCCTGAACTATATTAATATTCTAATGACCTGCCAGGTTTTACACCATCAACTACCAGGTATTTCAGAAAAACAAAAAGAAAATATTACGCACCAAACGCACTGGCAATTTTTTTTTAAAAAGAATCTCATCTGGAATTTTCCTTCACATTCCTCTTGAAAAACAGGAAAAACTAATTTTTGGGGTTGGGGCTGAAAATTTGATAGAATGTGACGTCATTGGCATCAAGTCAAGTTTTAGCTCAATATGTTGACAAGAAGTGAGCCAATTAGCCATCCAAAGATTGTTCCACCCAGTTAGCCAGCCACCTACGAACAAAAGCCAAGTTAATATAAAGTTCATTATTTATGGCTATTTTAGTTAGATCACTAAATGAACTTTTTCACAAATATGTCCCTTGGCGTTTGGAATTAATGTTACCTATAGTATTATGTTTTCCCCCATAAGCATTAAGGTTCACTTTGTTGAAAACCTGACCTTGTGGAAGATAAAATTCTATTTAGTATTTTTTATATACCAGTATGTAAAAAAAAATCTTAATCTAAAGGTATAGCTCACACTCAAGTCAACTCCAACCATGCTCAACGATGGAGCACTTCCCGTGGCTACTTATACCCAGCATTCCACCGGCCAAATCTCCATGTTTCAATACAATCACATGTCTCGCAGGTAGGACTAGCTGCAAGAGGCTTTTTTAATATTATTTTTCTTAACATGCTTTATCGGCTTGTTTGTTAGTTTGAGTGTGGTCAAATCCTACATCTTAATTTTGACCCACTTCCTGATCTCAAATTCAGCTGAAACTTTTGTACACATACCCACCCCCATTTCAATACAACACTTCTTGATCAGTAGGTCACCAGTGACCTCCACTGACCCATGAATGACTTTTGTGGGTCAACCGCCTTTTAATTTTGACCCACATCCTGATTACCAATTGGGATTAAAATCTGCACAATTAACGACCTAACAACCCCCCCCCCCCCCCAAGACAATACAACCAGGCCATAAGAAATGTTAAATAAATTATAAGGAAGACTTAAAAGTAAAAAATAAATTAATGTAAAAAATACTTTTAAAAAAAGAACACACTTTCATAAAAATGTACGCAAAAGTAGAAAATAAATTCCCCCAAATGTTCAGAGCTGCTATGGTAATAAGACTAAAACAGTGTGGGTCGCCCATTAAGTCAATGTTTTTGTAAATCGCAAAGATCGCAGCAGTATCACTAATTTCATTCCACTTGTCAAGATCACAATCGATGGCAGCATACAACAGTATTCAAGGCAGTTGTCAGAACTGATAAAATGAGAACTTGAGTTTCAGCCTTGACTTGAGCTTCATTTGGTTTAAAGTGAGAGAGAGAGTTGCTCAATTCATCAGCCTCAGCCTCTCGTACATTCCTATTTGTTCTCATACCAAGACTTACTCAAATAGACTGGAAATAGACCAAGATGCAGTAGATGACCAGCAGTGTTTATTGTGTGTGTCATTGTGCTCTTTACGCATTCCATGTCACAGGAGTTGTCAGAATTTTCATTGTGTCTGTTTCATACCGCTGTGGGACTCCATCTCCAGGTTTTATTTCAGAGTTAGCCTTCTCTTAGATGAGTTGCCATCTAAGGTGAATGAGTCCAATCCACCTCAGCCTCAGGTGCTAGTGATGTTTTTGCTTGTCTTGGATTTTTCTGGGAAGAGAAATCCAGTCTGCAATCTTAGGATTGACTCAGTTTAGCACGCTAAGCCACCAATCACCATAGTCTTCTTCATAGCACTTGTGTCACATAACATTTACTTGCGCCAATACAAACGTACACATGTGTCCAACACTGTATTTGTAAATTAATATGACATCATTGTATTTCATGGGTGCCCCAGTTTTTTTTATTCATATGACTGTAACAACTCTGAAGTCATATGACTGTAACAACTCTGAAGTCATATGACTGTAACAACTCTGAAGTCATATGACTGTAACAACTCTGAAGTCATATGACTGTAACAACTCTGAAGTCATATGACTGTAACAACTCTGAAGTCATATGACTGTAACAACTCTGAAGTCATATGCCTGTAACAACTCTGAAGTTTTGGGGGACATTTATTTTATATTTTCTGTACATTTCCAGAAAAGCTTGTAAAAAGGCTTTTTTACAATATTATTTTAATTCATTTAACGATGAAGTTTTTAACTGATTAAGTTAGCAACATTTTGCATTTTGATGAAAGTATATGTATATCCTCAAAATTTAACTGTATTATGTAATTTATGACACATATCTTCATTTGAATTTTGTAACTATTCCTGTTGTGAAAAGCAATGCTTGCTCTTGATCAAAATCTCTTGTTTATTGAATGCATATTAGATGTAAAATTGTTCATGATGGAAACACATAATGGTAAATATGTTATGGTAATTAAAAACTTTAAACAATATTGTTCCATGAAAACAGCTTCAAAAGTTACATTTTATTTGCTTTAAACTATTTCTAAAGCAATGCACAACTTTGTTGTATCTTTTAGGTGATTATCAAGGGCAAGACTGCAGAAAGTGTCCACGTCATAAAAAATGGCAGGAAGTTCATAATAAACGCTAGAAAGGAAGTTATTCTGTCTGCAGGAACTATCGGTTCCACCCAGATTCTCATGCTGTCAGGTGTAGGCCCCAGGAAACATTTAGAAAATCTTAAGGTGAACACTGTTTAATTGTGTACATATTTAATAATTACAGTAGATGGCAAAGCAATTAAACTGGTCATTTATCCATTGTCAAAAAAGATACCACCTAGAAAGTAAAGAGCTTGATAGATCATAATTAATGGTGGATAAATTTAACTGTTTTTTTTTTAAAAATATTTTTGTAGGAGTGATCTTTGCATATAAGCTTTAATAATTGAAGCATTCTGTCTACTGTTATTGCCACTTGTTACCATAGCAAATGAAACAATACTTATAGCTTTGGATCTGCCTCAACATGTTATATCCACATAATGCATAGAGTTAACAAAAAACAAAAAACTTCTGTCCACGTCTTTTTCCTCTGGTTACTGTGAAAAATAGAGTTATTAGTTGGTAGATTCAATAACTTTGTCAAGTCAGATGATGTGGACTTCACTTCCTTATTTAAATACAGGCATCTGTAATATTGTAGCTAACATAATTAATAAATGAATTTTCTCTCATTAAATGTAAATTGTTCTTTTTGTCCATTTATTAAAATAAAATTGCTGTTTGGTGTAATGTATTAATCAGTGTAAAAAAAACTCAAAATTTGACAGAGATTGTACTTTTAACAAGATATTTTCATTTATTTAAAAGTTTGTATTTATTCATTTAGGAAAGAAGCAAACACGTCAGAATGCGTTGCTATGTTATATAGGTGCTAGTCCGCATCATTTTGAAATAAAGTGTTAGTGCCCACGTTTTTGCAGATCCCTGTTGTTGCAGACCTACCCGTCGGAGCCAACCTACAGGACCATTTGTTATTTGACTTGGCTGTCAAGATCAAAGAGCCTCTCTCTGTTACAGTAGCTGAGCTAACCTCGCTGTGGGCATATGTAAAATACAAGTTGTTTGGCACTGGTAAGTTAAATTATTTCTAAACTTGCTTTGCTAAACCTACTGAATCTTAACTGTTACACCACTAATGTATTCTAACATTAGGGAGGATGTTTGCATTAAAAAGAAATGTCTATTTCTATTTCATCTAATTATTAAAAATGTTCAACACTTTGAATACTAAATAATACTATCAATATACATAATTCTCTATGTAACATTGTCCATCACTGACGCTGATAACTGCTATAAATTAAATGAGGTTCTTAAAAATACTGCAAGTGAATTTGGTGCATAATCTTTTCTTTTGTTTTATGAAAATAGTCTCAATTTAAATATGCTGTTAATTTATAAATATGTGGTATAAAAAAAAAAAGAGGGTGAGATATTAGACTATTAATATTGTTCAGGGGCAGTGGTGTACAGTGTTTTTTCAAGTAACTTAAGTAGATTGGAAAGTTCATGCTTTGCGGCCACAATTGCTTTTTGCGGACCATTGCTAGTAAATAATATAAAATTTAGCAATTGCTAAAAGTATAATTTTTTATTCTTTGCTATCCACAAAGTTTTAAGTTTTCTCATCTTTATCACCTTATGACATCACCCACTTGGATTTTGAGATTTGGTTCAACACTTTCGAAAAGAAGCTTGCTTTTTATCCAAACTCTCCAAAGTATGCACCCCAGTCTCTCTCATTACAATTTTTTTTAGCCTTATTTTTAATGAAGACTCTGAAAAGTTAGCAATTTTTTCTCATGTACTTTCACTATTTTCCCCAACATGAACAAAATTTTTGTAAAATGATTAAATTGTTTTTTCTCATTTATAAAATGTAATGTAACTACAAACTTTAATGTCTTTTTTTACATCATCTGGTTTTGAGATGTTGCTAATTTCCACATTCCTTTTGAACCCTTAAGGGGGGACTGTATCAAAAACCTTTCTTAGTGGTACAACATAACAATGTTGTACTTATTGAAATTCATGTTCTTAGGTTCAAAAATTTGGGCTGGGCATCGATGTGCCAATCAGTCAGTCAGGACACTCTCTTTCAATTAAAATATATAGATTTAACACCTCTTTAGGTCCTTTGACCAATGCCGTGCTTGCTGAAAGTTTGGCCTTTAGAAGCACTACGAAAGAAAGTAAAGAGCTTGCATGGCCAGACTTGCAGATTGTGTTTATGAGCATGTTACCTGGCATTCTCCATAGAGATATTTTCAATTATCTTGAGGAAGTAAGTTCCATGTGACCTATCAGCAGTAAGTAATGTTACAAAATATGGTAGGCCTGTTATCAATGATATGCTGAAATAGCAAGTTATGAGATTGAATTTAAATTAAAAGATTTTTAAAATAAATCAAAGACATAATTTATTTTATTATGTAATAGAGTGTATATTCTATTTAAGATGTGATGTATGTAAATTTCCCCTATCAGAATAATGTTAAACTGTGTTCCTATAATGTAATGTATTATTATATGCATTGTCAAGATTTTCAGCTTCATCGTTACATTCTGGTCTTTAAATTGCTTTTAAAGTGAGGCGATTAATGTACTCATTAATCTATTTTAATGTAACTTTTGAATCTATGTAATGATAGTTCCATTCAGTTTACCAAACATTTTTTGTATGTGTGTATCAGATATTCACAAATTTTGCCATGGTTATCAGGTTAAACATTAATTTCAATGCTGGCCTTGGGTTAACTTTCGCCCTGTGCGAAGCACCCGTTCGGCGCTCCCTTCCCTGTGTGGCTCCGCAATTAACATGCACATTAATTTAGACTGGTTAGTTTTTCTTCGGTACTTTTACTGGGTGCCCCTATGGCCACAGCGCCCTAGATATTCCAAGATTGATTCCATGATAAAGAATTGGTTGATTTCATGAAAATTGCATTTATGTTAGTTTTTTATTAAGGAAAAAAAGAAAATATACAAACATGCTTGCATGAATGATTATTCCTTGATTTGTCAGATAAAAGCTGAGATGTCTGACTATGATAATTCTGATCATGGATTTGGATGTTTACCTGTCCTGCTTCGGCCTGAGAGTAGAGGTGTCATTACACTGCGATCGACTGACCCATTTGATTATCCAGTGATACGAGCCAATTATCTTGATCGTCAGGAGGATATTGAATTACTTATCAGAGGTTTGCCTTAATTCACCCCCCCTCCCACCACTGTCACCAAACTTTTTCACACAAGCAACTTTAGTCCTGTCTATAATGACTTGATTGGTTTTGGATCCAACACTGAAGTCATTTGTGTTAATATTATTTTAAATTATAAAATAGATGGATCATTTCACAGTTGCTCATTTAATGACTTCTCACACACAGTCTGAAGCAAATGCAATATCAAGTAAAGTTTGTGCAGCTTTTCTTTAAAATATACAATAAAAAAAACCTGATGATAGCACATTTTTTAAATGAGGCGAAACTTATGTAATTAGCATAATTTTAATAGTTTTTCTATATAATACAATCAGTTAGGAACTACCCACATATAATCCAATCAGTTATGAACTACCCACATCAATTTTCTATGCCTAAATATTTTAAAAAAATATATATGTTCAGCCATTTCATTGAACGTTTGCAGCCAAGTAGAAAAAGTAATAACAAAAAAAAAAATTCAACTTTAATAATCTTAAGTTCTATAAAACAGCAACTAAATAAATGGATTAATCTAAATAAAGAAAATTCTTCAATAACAGAAATTAAATAACAGAAATTAAATACATACTTGAGCCTACATTTACTGCACTTGTAAGATAAACTTGGTAAATAATTTTCTCTCTACTCACATTGATTTAAACTTGATTTTGACCAATTTTTAAATCCTGTTTTTTTTTTATTACAGTGCTATTTTGAATGCATAGAAAAAAATAAATTTCCAATAACCAAGCAAAAACCACACATAACATCATATAAAAGATATGTAATCTGAAAATGATTAAAATAGATACAAAATAGAAGAACATTGTTTCACTTGGCACGCAAGATAAACTTGTATGAAAGGATGTACTAACCATGCTTATCAGAATACTTACAATGCCATTTTTTTGTTGCATGAATCTTATGTAAATTTGACTTTGAACAGAAGAAAACCTTTTTATAAAGTCTTAACTAAATTTTAAAAAACATGTTGCCAGGGATAAATGAGTGCAAGAAGATAGTGAGCTCAAAGGTAATGAGTGAAATAGGAGCAGAGTTTGCTGAAAAAACTGCCGCGGGACTTTGTTCTGAGCACAGGTATGACTCCCATGAGCATTGGCAGTGCTTGTTGAAGCTGAGGCCGGTCACTTTATATCACCCTGTCGGCACATGCAAAATGGGTCCTGTCGGAGACTATTCAGCAGTTGTTGGACCTGACTTAAGGTAAGTGGATCCTGTATGAATGGCCGCCACTAGAGGCAGAATGATGGCAACAGAAATAGAAAGTTTCCTGGCATTGTTCTTAGATTAGTAAGAGACAAACAATTTTTTAAATAAAACAATATATATTTAACTTTAATGATGATATACAAAATACAAATGTAGATGTTTTGGCAAATGCCTTCATAAGTACAAAAAAACCTTCATATAAATTAAATAGGTAAATTTAATTTATATTAATGTTTTTTGGGTTTCGTTACACAAATTGTTTGTTTCTAATTAATCTACTTTAAAGCTTTATCGCAGTCCTCCACTTTTATAATTTGGCATTCTTCTTGTTTTATTTGTAACTTTTTACAATTCAACTTATTTGTGATGTTGGGAAGATATATGACGAAAAAAAAAATAGATTTAAAAACAAAAGATACTTGTATCAGGAGTTTAACCAGATCTTTATTGCTTAGCAGCAGAATGTTTAACCCAATGCCCTAACTACTTGCCATTGGTTTAATTAGTATAACAATAAATATTGCATTTTTAAAAAAATTAAAAAGTGTCATGTCAAAAAAGGGAAACCACTACTAATTTAAAAATATATGGATAAATTATTTTTTCATTCACATTTTTAAAAAACAAAATGGCCATTACTTAACGTTACATTTATATCTTCTGTGCACATAATTAAATTGAAAATAATAGATTAAAATGCACAGCTCAGCTTTTATCACAAATTGAAAGTTAAGTTATTTTAAATGGATGGAGTTTAAATTCTTGCAATCATAATTTATTTGACTTTGACAGTTTTTAATGTCACTCAATATCACTCATTGATTTTATATGAAAAAAAAAATAATAATTCTGTGAATTTTTAAATATTTTTTTTTTGCTTGAGAGAAATAAGAATTTAATCTGAGAGCCTTTTATTTTATGTAAGTGTAAGGAGACAAATTAAAAAAATTAAGCATTTTTTAATGAATATTCTCTGCAGAGTCCAAGGAATACATGGATTACGTGTGGTGGATGCCTCCGTTATGCCATGGATTGTATCAGGAAATACAAATGCTCCAACAATCATGATTGCAGAAAAAGCATCAGACATGATTGCTGGCAAACCGATGTTAGAACCACTCACCTTATAGATGTCTTGATTTAAACACCTTATAGATGTCTTGATTTAAACACCTTATAGATGTCTTGATTTAAACTCTATCACTGCCATGTAGTTTAGATAGTATCATTTTCAAATTTGACCAAAGTATTAGTGCTGTGGTTCTTAAACCAGGTTTGTAGTTTCATATACAAATTTGACCTAGTTATTATTGCAGTGGCTCTTAAACTAGGTTTATAGTACCGGTATATTTAAATGTGACTTAATTTATTAGTGCTGCTGTGGTTCTTAAACTGGTTTTAGAGGAAAGTGGTTGCGCTAGGCTTTTTTGTGTTTCAGTGTCTAGAAGAAAAAATCACCCTAAATTCAAAGCACTAGTAAAGAAAATCTTTTTAAAAAGCTTTAAAATTATGTTGAATTGAATAGAACGTGTTTGTTTCACTAATTTTTTTGTATGAGTATGGATTTAAAATGTATGAATTACTGTATTAGAGCCTATTTAACCTAAGCCCCATATACTTACTTATTGTATTTACTTGAGATATTGAATTGTTGTAAGTTGAACAGGTATATATTCTGTATGTTGATGCTAGCATCTTTGGCTCGCAATATCAGCTGTTGTAAGTATATTTTTATGAAAGGTAAAGCTAGAGTTCAACCAATGAACACTTTATATGTCTTCCCCATTAATTTGATATGTAATTATATCAAATGGAGATAATTAGTTATTCCTTGGCACACTGTAGCTTATTGGGAAACCATTATTTCCAACTCTCTGCCGCCAATTCTCCAGCATGCACAAGGCTGTGCCCAATGTTCGGAGGTCCTTTTCTAATGCCTACTTACAAGTCTTCCAGGGCTTTATCTTTCCTTTGGTTGGCATCCAGTATCTAGCAATATAGAAGTTTGATTTCCTGCTGTGTGCAAAGTGAAATCTACAAACACAAACTTTTTAAAATGTAATGCCATTTGCTTTAGATATTATTATGTTTGGCAAGGTTGTGATACAGACATAGAAAACTGTTTGTTACATAAGATTGTTATATATACAACTTTTTGTAATACAGAATAGAGGCTGTATAGATTTTGATATGCATTTTATATCTTTTAATGACGATTGTCTCATTTCTAATGGTTAAGTTAGACAGTTACTTACTTTCTGCCACTTTTGGCAAAAATGATTTACACCAATTGTATGTATCACACTTGTAGTTGTATTGTATTCAATGTGTTCAACATTTTCATTGTAACTTACAATCTGCATTTATATCTAGAATGTCTTTCAAGAACTCTTAAATTTAAGCTTGAGAAATGATCTCAACTCTTTTACTTTTTAAGCTTTCTGTATTTTGAGTGTTGACCATCTATCAATACGTCTAGTTTAAACAAATAAAAGCTGCCTTTCAAGTTAAACCCTTCATAATTTTATATTAAAAACTTGAATGACATGTCAACAAGTTCTGCTATAGATATAACACTAAGGGTGCTAGATATGACACTAAGGGTGTTAGATATAACACTAAGGGTGTTAGATATGACACTAAGGGTGTTAGATATGACACTAAGGGTGTTAGATATGACACTAAGGGTGCTAGATATAACACTAAGGGTGTTAGATATAACACTAAGGGTGTTAGATATGACACTAAGGGTGTTAGATATGACACTAAGGGTGTTAGATATGACACTAAGGGTGTTAGATATAACACTAAGGGTGTTAGATGTAACACTAAGGGTGTTAGATATAACACTAAGGGTGTTAGATATGACACTAAGGGTGTTAGATATGACACTAAGGGTGTTAGATATGACACTAAGGGTGTTAGATATGACACTAAGGGTGTTAGATATGACACTAAGGGTGTTAGATATGACACTAAGGGTGTTAGATATAACAATAAGGGTGTTAGATATGACACTAAGGGTGTTAGATATGACACTAAGGGTGTTAGATATAACACTAAGGGTGTTAGATATGACACTAAGGGTGTTAGATATAACACTAAGGGTGTTAGATATGACACTAAGGGTGTTAGATATAACACTAAGGGTGTTAGATATGACACTAAGGGTGTTAGATATAACACTAAGGGTGTTAGATATGACACTAAGGGTGTTAGATATAACACTAAGGGTGTTAGATATAACACTAAGGGTGTTAGATATGACACTAAGGGTTTAGATATAACACTAAGGGTGTTAGTTATAACACTAAGGGTGTTAGATATAACACTAATTGTTTAGATATAACACTAAGGGTTTAGATATAACACTAAGGGTTTAGATATAACACTAAGGGTGTTAGATATAACACTAAGGGTTTAGATGTAACACTAAGGGTTTAGATATAACACTAAGGGTTTAGATATGACACTAAGGGTTTAGCTATAACACTAAGGGTGTTAGTTATAACACTAAGGGTGTTAGATATAACACTAAGGGTGTTAGTTATAACACTAAGGGTGTTAGATATAACACTAAGGGTTTAGATATAACACTAAGGGTTTAGTTATAACACTAAGGGTGTTAGATATAACACTAAGGGTTTAGATATAACACTAAGGGTTTAGATATAACACTAAGGGTTTAGTTATAACACTAAGGGTTTAGATATAACACTAATTGTTTAGATATAACACTAAGGGTTTAGATATAACACTAAGGGTGTTAGATATAACACTAAGGGTTTAGATGTAACACTAAGGGTTTAGATATAACACTAAGGGTGTTAGATATAACACTAAGGGTTTAGATATAACACTAAGGGTTTAGTTATAACACTAAGGGTGTTAGATATAACACTAAGGGTTTAGATATAACACTAAGGGTTTAGATATAACACTAAGGGTTTAGTTATAACACTAAGGGTTTAGATATAACACTAATTGTTTAGATATAACACTAAGGGTTTAGATATAACACTAAGGGTGTTAGATATAACACTAAGGGTTTAGATGTAACACTAAGGGTTTAGATATAACACTAAGGGTGTTAGTTATAACACTAAGGGTTTAGATATAACACTACGGGTTTAGATATAACACTAAGGGTGTTAGTTATAACACTAAGGGTGTTAGATATAACACTAAGGGTTTAGATATAACACTAAGGGTTTAGTTATAACACTAAGGGTTTAGATATAACACTAAGGGTTTAGTTATAACACTAAGGGTTTAGATATAACACTAAGGGTTTAGATATAACACTAAGGGTGTTAGATATAACACTAAGGGTTTAGATATAACACTAAGGGTTTAGTTATAACACTAAGGGTGTTAGATATAACACTAAGGGTTTAGATATAACACTAAGGGTGTTAGATATGAAACTAAGGGTGTTAGTTATGACACTAAGGGTGTTAAGGTTAGGATCTTAGGCTATGAATTTCTTAAAAATACATTTTTTAAAAAATACACATAAATGTTTAATGCTATAACTTACTTTAAACCAAAGACTGCAAAAATTATGTGACAAAACTTCACTGATTACATACATAAATTTTTAATTTCTGTTTGGTGCAACTCTCAAAATAAAACAACTGTAGAATATCAATTCTTAAGATGATTTAATTTTTATATTCCAAAAAAATTAAATGACTAATAAAATTTCATTGCTGCAGAGATTTAAAAAAAAAAAAGAAGTTTACGACTAATGCTAATACATTTTCTGGGGTCTTCAAAAAGGTTAAACTTCAGTCTATTTTTACAAACAAAATACATCATTACATGCACCTGTATTTGGCTGTAGAGCATTTTGACTAGCAAAACAACAAATGACATTTGATTACAGCGAGTTGCTTTATAAGGTCTTAATCATCAACACAGTGGGAATGCCATTGTTTATCTGGTGATGAGGATTATATTTAACTAACACATTACTGCATTATTTCAGGTCTAATGATATGCTGATATATTACATTAGAAAAGTAAGTCTGAGGGGATATAAAAATTTTACACAAAAATATAAACAGGTTACACCTACTTAAACATCCTCCTCTTCACAGATCAAGCTCTTGCCTTATAACTCATTGTTGTCTTGATGCATGTTTGGTCTTGCTGAGTAATCACATTTTAAGATAGTATCTGATTCTGATGTATATGAATGCTTTGCAACATGGGAACAAATTTAAAACATCATCTACATGCATTAAAAGTAAAACTAACAATTATTATAAGTATCCACAAAACTAGGATTACGCCAACCAGATACTTGACAGATTATAAAATATGTAAATTCATCCTATGTAGAAAAATAAAATAACCCTGAAATACAGATGTGAAATAACAATTGAGATTACCCGGTAAATAAGATTCCACGTTAAATTATAGCGTTATAAATTATAAAAAATTTATAATTGCTTATATAACGAGACTGATCGCAACAATATTGAACCAGTGTGACTAGGATTCCATAACACTGACACATTGAGAACAGCCAGACAACTGTGAATACATTGTTAACTAAATACTTATGTGACAACCAAAGAAAACTTATTACAGGATCAATAAAACTTTCTTATTTAGATTTTTAACATTTGTATTGAAGTTGAATTTATGGAACTGGCCATATTTCAGTAGCAATACACGAATTCTGCTATCTTCCACAATGTAGAATCTACATACCCTTCAATATGTTTATTTATAAAATAATATAGGGAAATTGGAGTGGGGATACATTTTTTTTTCCTAATAAATTTCACCACCATTAACGCCAAAGAAAAACTGTTCTTGAATAACAATCTTACTAAAAAAATCATTGAAATGATCAGGCAAGTGAATAATTTCATCGTATTTATTATAAACATCAGATCTCTAGTATGCTATATAAGCTAGATATAAACAGAATGAGTTTTGTGTAGTAGACATTTGAATATCACATACCCCGGTAATAACATTTAATTTTGTGTGTGTTTTTTTTTTAATTTTAAAGGGAGCATGAGCCATATTTTAACACCCCCCCCCCCTTTTCCCAATCTCTAAAACAACTCACAAGATCAAACTTTTAATAAATTCTTTTTAAAAATCTGAAGCTACAAAATTGAAAAAATATTTTATATTATATATTGATTTTTATTGCATCATATTTATGTATCAAAATCAAATATAATTTTATAAGGGACTCTTTCAAATATTCCAGTGATACCGGTATGAAAAATGAGGTAAAAGAACTTAAGCTTAAAAAAAATAACTTCTCTTGTATTGAAATGATACCAATTTTAATTTGGTCCAGTACTAAGGTAAACAATTAAATTGAATGTAATTGTAACACAGACTAAATTTCTCTGTGGGTTTTCTCATGAAAAATGAGGACTAGTTTTAAAAAGGTGTAGCCCTCCTGGGTATTTCAAAATGAGACAGTCCCAATATGATGCTTTAACATCAAATTATTATGTAATATCCATCAGTAGATTAAATTAGTGATGTTAATATGTTTCTTTTTTTTTCTAAAGTAGACAAATAATAGTGACAGTTGTATATGGTACGACTTTCTATTGACCAAGAAAAGCACTTTTTAAAAAATAAACATACAAATCTACAAGTAAATTTTCTGTTAAATTACCTGCTCATTTTGTGATAGCATAAAAATACCTTTTCCCAATAACAGAGATTTGATTGGGGGAAATAAAATGTGTACTGATAGATACACAAATTACGATTCACTATTATGCCTAATAATATATTATATGTTTTGAAACACAATTTCAATAATTTATTTCAAGCAATGGTTTAGAGGTAACATCGATGACAAATTAAGAATCTGCAGAATTTTTTTTTTATTTAAAGCTTACCTTCATTCGATTTTGTTATGTTTCTTCTGACCCTCTATTATATAAAAATTAAAAAACGGCTCATTATTTACACATAAATAAACAAACAAGAAAATGATGAACAAACTTCTCCTCACAAGATTTGAAATTGAAAGTAAAAATATGTATAATACAATACATCTCAATGAAGAAGCCATCACAATAATTTAAACGCCTCCCTTTTATATTTCAGTTGAATCTAAAAAAAATTAAGAGATTCTCTAAGCAAACAATTTTTTTTAAATGTTAGACAAATTTATGAGAAAAAAAGTCTCAGAGGAATGTACGTCAAAGCAGACAACAATAAGTTTGAATGATCACAGTGACACGGGATACCTGGTGTCAAGTTTGGGGAAACTCCTGGTGTACGAAAAAGTACGGGAATGAGAGGTGAGATCTATAGGCCATGATCACTAGAATGTGGCAGTAAGTAAGTAAACATCATTTTTGATTAAGTCTTGAAAGTTGAAACTAAGAACATTAATATAAAACTTGAGTACCATTACCATTTAAGACAAGTCAGTTCAAATTTTTGGAACAAAATAACACTAAATAAACAAAGTATATTTGACTGCTGATGGTGACAGCTCTCTTTGAAAACAAGGAATTCACAGACTTTTAATTGATATGTAAATCCATGATATAATTATTACGTTAATATAACACATTTTAAAAAAACAAAAAACTGAATGAAATCTTTTTTGCAGGGAAGAATTTTAGAAAAAAGAGAAGTCACCATGAAAGATTTGAGATTCTAAAGTTGAGTATGATTAAAATGGAAAGCCACTCAATATTTCACTGTTGAAACTATAAACAACACAACAGTGTCTACTACTTTAAGGCAGCAAAATAATCATCTCTAGGGTTAATATTTCTGGATAAACAACACAAATAAGTTTTTATTGACTAGATCTATGGATGCAATGTTAAGAAGCTCAAAATGAACTTCAAGCAAACATTGCAGCCATATACTGGCATTGGATATTCTGAAAAAAAACAGAATTATTTACATAAATGGTAAGCTATTGTAAATACTTGCTTTAAACTTGGTTATTTTCTGAGATTATATAAGCACCATGTCATATATCATTATGCATTTTTCATTGTTGATCTGAGAGAAAAAAATCTTTTGAAACAATACTGGCTTGATGAATAAATTATTACATTTTAACATAATATAAAAAAGCACATACATTTATGAATCCGTATTATAACATAAACATTTCTTCTTTAATTCTATTTTCTTCAAACCCGTCATAAATTTTCATTTTGTGTCCATTTGTCAGGACTTCAGATCCAACTGCCAACCCGCCCTGCTCAGTGTATACGTAACATAAGGATGGCCCATGATCTCGGAGCAAATTAATTTATAAAAATTTAAAAGAACAAAATCCTGAATGTCCCACCTTGACTTATTGGTGTCATTATCTTGTCTTTGATTCCACAATGAGTGTTTCTCTTTGTGTTTTGTATGTTCTCTTTAAAATTAAAACAGAGAAGCAATTATTTTAATAACTTTATAGAGACTGAGATTTAATATACTCAAGAGTAAAGATTATTGGGAAAACTATTTAATCATTAAAAAAGGTGTTGACTTTGAGACATAAAAATTGAGTTATTTCACGTACGATACAAGCTAATTTGGATGAAATTGACAATTTCAAGTGCAGATTTATAAGTACTCTTTAAAAAGTCTGTGCCCTTACATGACTTTGTAATATGATTTGTCTTGGACAGACTTCATTGGCTGAGCATCCTCCTCTTCACTTACTCTGATGAAGAAGAAGATGGAAGCCCCCATGAGAAAGAAGACTGTACCACAGGCTATTCCAAAGGTCCATGAGAACTCGAAGTCCGACGTCTCTGCATTATAATCTGGATTGTTTCTTACCTGGTCAGTGGTGAATAAAGAAATGGCAATGATTAAATCATAGAAGGAAACTAACAATGCAAAGAATATTATTTAGCAGTTTAATCCATAAGTAAAGCAAAAAATGAACTTGCAATAATGTTGTGTACCGGTAACTAACAAAGCATTATTTTTAAAAATATGGAAATAAATAATAATAGAGAAAAGCTCTACCTTACATGGAATTTATAACAGACTCTTGTTATCTTACAGCTAGTTAGATTTATTTTCTTGTAACTTAACAATCTTCTTTTTCCCGTTGTATATGAATCCCTTCAGTCAATTTTAATGGCAGCAATTTTTTGCTTCAGAGAAAATTAAATACAAAAATAATATGATAGTGATATACCTCCTTAGTAAACATAACAGGGTAAATGATGAGACTGATGACCATGCAAATACCTGTAGGGAAAATAAGCAAGCAAAGTGTAAGCAATAATCACTAAAAGTAAAAGATTGATAACTTTTATTTTGAAGCATCTGCTTCTTCTTTTGCATAAAAATAATTTGTCATGATAGTTACTTGAAATTTTTTAAAATCTACTTTGAAATGCATTAGTATCATAGATAAATAATCTACTTGTACTAAAAATTCTATACTTTTACAAAATCAAATGAGCAGATTCCAATGACTTACATGACACAATACACACACCACCAGCCAGAACACATGGGAGGCGCCTCTTGGAGCTCAAACCCCAAACACCCAAAGCCGCCCCCAAGAAGTCAGCAATAAGTGAGAGAAATACCATTGCTGCACATGCTGCCAGCCAGTCTAAGATTCAAACAAAACAACAAATGTTAAAATTCACTGCCTTTCAATTAAATAAACAGCTGTCACAAAGTCTTCCAGAAAAATTCCTTTTATCTTATGTCATTATATACACAAAATTGACCCGATTTTAATAGTGCTTTGCACTCCATAAAATAAATAAATAACTGTCAATATACCTGCACTAAGACACATCTCAAAGGAAGCATGAACTTTTAAGCAGTCCCACCAAAGTCCCCATGACTTGACATCACCTTCATAAAATGACGCACTCACCCAGTCTGGACCGACTAATGATACAACTGTCAGAACAATGGCAATTGTCACCATCACTACTGACAGAATCTGCAATTTCAAGTGAAAATCTCTCATTGCAAATTTGGCAAATTAATTTCAACAATTCTGTCAAATATATAATATAAAGGGAAGAAAGAATGTCACATTTCATGCCTTGTATACAGGTATTAATAGCATTTTCATCTAGATGTATGAGCAACGAAAATTGTATATAGATGGTAGAATGTTTGATGTATGAAAATTAAATAATTTTTATATGCATATCTTTTGATCTGTAAAAATGTCACCACACTCCAGTGTTAAACGGAAGTAAATATGTTAAGATGGATACGGTGGACAGCCCAGGGAAAACAAAAACCATGGCAAAAACTCCTGTGGCAAAACAATACTCATTAGAATAGGATGTGCAGAAAAGAAACCTGATCCTGCAGACTGCTTCCACACAAATAGCCAATAAACAGAAGTGGTATTCCTTGACCATTGCATAAAAAAGCAGTAGACTCAGTAGA
This sequence comes from Omphiscola glabra, assembly GCA_964017045.1. Lineage (NCBI taxonomy): Eukaryota > Metazoa > Mollusca > Gastropoda > Lymnaeidae > Omphiscola > Omphiscola glabra. The sequence continues at coordinate 4,297,799 of OZ024803.1, read as the reverse complement.
TAGACTGTGTAGTCACAGCATGAGGAATGATTATGGGTAAATTTTAACAGGTTACTCAACAAAGACATCAACATCAAAACATTTAAATGTTATCCCTATTTATCCCAATCAAAGTTTTTCATAACAACCCAGATCCCCCTCGATGTGATTGTAAGCCTAATTCATTCACTCTCAGTTCAGTCAGTTCACTTCAATTTCAATTGCTCTGCTGCTGTATTTTGAGTCTTTTTTTCTTGGGGTCTCTAAATCATAATGGATGAATAAATAATTATACTAATTGGAGTAGGTCACTCAGTATGTCATAATAATACTATAATTATAATACTACTACTAATAGACTACTACACTACAGTACAGTGAGTACAGGATACTAAATTTTAGTACTTATTTTTAGGTAGGGTTTGTTGATTGGATTGACATTGAAATGATTATTTTCAACTACTTTTCAAATTATAAATTTTTTACTTACTAGTAAATGACAGATAAGGAGTGGTTAGTTAAGTACCTTACTTAACGTTAGTTAAGTACCTTACTTAACTTCTTCTTCTATGCTTTCAGGGCCCACGATCAATGCATTGATCATTATGGCTCCTATGGTTCAGAGGGGTTTGCAATGTTAATGTGCGTGGTTTTTTAAGGGGATAATTCACTGGTTGCAAGACAGGAGGCAAGAGCCGCAAATGTGTCAAGTGTAGTCGCCACAACTGTTGTTTTTGGAAGATTGTTCCATTCCTTTATTGTCTTTGGAAGGAATGAGGAGCTCCTGTACTGAGTTCTTGTTTTTAAAAGTTGAAACTGTTTGTCGTGACCTCTTCGCTGTCTAGGGGGGAGATTGAAGAGTTTCTGTTTGATACTGCAGCAGTGGACCAGCCCATTATTGATCTTGTACAACAGGTATTAATAGCATTAATAACTTACCTCACTCATCAGTCAACACTCACTTCACTCAGTGTCAACAGTCAACATTCCTTCATTTACTCATGAGGTAGCCTTGGCCTTGTAACTTACACTTATTGACTTATTGTATTAGTACGATTTAAGTTTAAGTTATTGAAGGCATTCTACCATCTGGCATAATCTTTGTAGATTTAAACTTAAATTTCATAAAATGATTTTAGGCTAGACTATGACCACTAATTAACGCTAAGAATAAGATTAAATTAAGAGTGAACCTACACTTAACTTACGGCTAGTAACTTAAAATTACAACACGACGAATGAATCTCAACTATCACTATCGGCTATCAAATTTAATTTAAAATTACTACTTACTTTGAAAGGTCGTATCCTCTGAAATTCACCCATTAGAACTGTAGTTAAGGTTGTAAAATTTTGAATATAATTATGAAATTTTGTATTTGTAGGCCTACTTGAAAATGAATTATAAAGTTGGGCTTTCTAAGTTTGCAGTCCTCTGGTTGTTGCAGCTCTAGCCAGAGTTACCCATTTACCGAGAATGAAATTCTAACCGAGATAATCTAAAGGTATACGGTTAAACTTCTCCGAGGCGTCGCGTTGCCCTTGCAACCCCTGCGGCCCACTGCCACTGCATGGGACCTCAAATTAAAGGCCCAAAAAATTTGATGTGGAAAAAATTAAAACCATTTACTTTTAATGCATGTGGCACGAAGGCGAACAATGGTAGAGGGCCTTCAAACCCGAAAGTCACACAACGGCTAGGAGTCTTCTTTTTCTTCTTATGCCTTTTTACCCCGTCTGGGGCATAGGGCATAGGCCGTCCACAAGAATTTTCCACTCATCACGGTCCTGTGCTTTCCTTTCCAATATTGCTCCAGGTGTATCCCATATTTTGCATGTCTGCCTCTAGCTCGCGTCTCCACGTATTCTTAGGTCTTCCTCTCTTTCTTTTCCCTTGTGGTTTCCATGTTAGACATTGTCTGGTGGTGCTATACTATGTGGGAGTTTTCGGAGAGTATGCCCTATCCACCTCCATCTTTTCTTTATTTTAAAATGTATTTTATATTAAAATTTGTTTTTATGTCATTAATATTTTTCTAATGTAGTCAAAGTAGCTTATAATGAGGCTCGTAGTTATTTTTTTTTCAGTTCACTGTCTTAGGGATTTATATAAACAAACAAAAAACAACAATTATTTTACATTATAATATTATATTTGTTTGCACTTAGCACTCACGTTTGAATTTCAATTTCTTAAACTCTCTAGCTACAAATTATATTTTTAACAAATAAACCAGACACGGCTCTTCACATTTTTTGAAGCACCCCTTTGACTCTATAAACATAAAAATCAGAGCATCAAACGAGTCCAAATAAGCCGTAAACATATTATTTATTATATAACACACACATATAACATTTTGACCAATCCCTGCCTACCCCTTATAACGTTATATTATATATTATATAGGCATAGGCCTACATTGACCATCCTCACCATAGTATCATATAACATTTCCAGCAATTTTTTGTCAGAAAAAGCCGTACAAAGACCACAAAATAAAAAAATATAATAAACAAGAATTACATTTTTAAAAATAATAAAACTTTAAGCTAATTTCAAGCAAAAAGTCAGATATTTTTTTAAAAAATTGTTTATTATTGTAAAAAAAGAAAAGAAGCTTATGGTCTGGAGTTCAATCCCTTACCAAAGCCTAGACAAGCAAAACCATCACCAGGACCCTTGGCTCATTAGCCTTGTGTGGCAACTCATCTATGAGATGTAAAACTCTGAATTATATCCCGGAGATGGAGTCCCGTAGGCGGATAACAATGACACAATGAAAATTCCAAACCTCCTGTGACGCCTCTGGTGCCAAGCTGTATAATCCAAATACATGTATTATGTTCCCTTGGGTTATCCAGTTGCTTCGAGAGAGGCATTTGACGATTTGCTGTCTATGGAACCAGCTTATCCTTCTAAAGGAAAATCCCAGGCCATGTGATTTCGATTGTGATGAACGGATGTCTTTTAAAAAAAGAAAATTCTTGTAAGCAAAAAAAAAAAAGAACTTTTATTTTTAATAATCTAGGCCATTTTCATAACTTTTAATATTAAGACATTTTTCAAAAATTACAATTAAGAACAATCAACAAATAAAAAGAATTGGTTATAACCTTGATATCTACCATCCCACCCCACCCATATATAACATTGATATCTACCAACCCACCCCACCCATATATAACATTGATATCTACCATCCCACCCCACCCATATATAACATTGATATCTACCATCCCACCCCACCGATATAAAACAATATAACAAAATGACAACGAAGTGGCTATTGGTACCCGGGTACCAGAAGTGAGAGGTTAGGATTAAAAAACTATTTAAAATATTATTGTTGGGTTTGTAAGACAAAATTTGGTATCAAATGAAATATAATTGAATGGACTATACGTTTGTAATCTTAATTTTTCAGTTTTACTAAAATAAACTACCACAAATGACATCCGAATAGCATTGAGTCTAAAGGTACCCGGGTGTGAATGGCGGCGCTGCGTGCCCGGGTCCATTTTGACTAATGCTATTCGGATGTCATTTGTAGTAGTTTATTTTGGTTAAAATGAAGTCTTTAAGTTTACAAACGTATAGTCCATTCAATTATATTTCATTTGATACCTCATTTGGTCTTACAAACCCAACAATAATATTTTTTTTACAGTTTTTTAATCCCAACCTCTCACTTCTGGTACCCGGCTACCAATAGGTGCAGCCAAATGACAAACCTCCCTCTTATCCCAATCGCGTTACATATTATGTGCACGTGTGTTTAGAAAAATTGAAGAGACGTGTTTGGCTAAGTGATAATCAGAACATCAAAGATTAACTGATTAACTGTTTAAAAACAACAACATGGAAATCCATGGCATTAACTTTGAATAATGCTCTCAGATCGATACATGACGTTTAATCTCCACGCATGCCCCCCCCCCCACGCCCCCAAAGCTGATGATAATCCGACTCCATAACTTCCCTCCAGGTCCTGCCCTAAGTGATGATATAAAAAATGTTTGAGGAGCGGAACTTCCGGTCCAAAGCAACGATATTAAGGATAATTGATGGATGAACAGCATTGGCCAGTGGCGAAGTTAAGGAAGTTCAGCCCAGGGCCAGGGTGGGCCAAGCTCTTTGACGTCCACCTTCAACGAGAAAAACTCTGCAGTTGACCGAAAATCCCGCCCATAAAAAGAAATGCCGCCTGAGAGACGACCCTCCGCACTCATTTCCTACGCCGTTGATTAAAATACGCGGCGCTTCATTTGAATTTTCCAAAGAATTATTGCTAAATTAAAGTCGATGGTTGTACACTAAAAGAAAACCAAAATCATGCGTAGTTCAAAAAGAAATATGGAAAGAGAAAAAAAGTGACAGTCCCGACCAGTATTTTATAACAAAATTCCGTTATATTTAAATATTAAATCCCACAATATGATTATTAAATAAAAGTAATTAATAAATTTGGATGTTTCTAGGTTTGCCTAGACTCAACTTTTATTCTCAATATTAGGAAAAACGAAAGCTTTTGGCCAGTATGGGGATCGAACCTACGACATTCGCGTTATTAGCACGACGCTCTAACCAACTGAGCTAACCGGCCACATACTATTAGGCACCAACATTTGTATGTAGCGTTTCTTCATACAATGCATCACTTTTAGCTGTTTCAGATGATCAATTGATTCGGTTCTTAATCTCTAAATAATAACTAACTATTCTCTTTATAGATTTCTTAACAGATTTGCAGATTTCCCTCATAAAACAATAGGCCTGGTTATGTAATTACAATGGTCAATTATATAATTGTATTAATGTAGAATCTAAAATAGGAGTTCTTAACAGTACTTAACTCCTACTCTTAGTCTTAACATATCCATTATCCATGCCCATATTCCATAATCTTTGACTTTATGGACTTAAAATTAAGTGTATTAAGTCAAGTTAAGTGCCATATAAGTATAAACCATAAGTAAATGAGTGCCCACACTTCACATCACCTGCCCATGGGATCAGGCTGAGAGGAGCAGTGCCAAGGGTGTGGAAAGCAGTGGCGTAACAACGAGGATATTACAAGGCAAAACACCCGAATTTGCGGCCACCCCCCGGGCTTCGCGCACTTATATTACAATCCAAAGTAAACATAATCAGTCATAATATAATTATTTAAATTATCACGTTTTAACACATAAATTGTAAATGAGAATTTGCAAGGCAATGCGTAAATGTGAAAAAAACATCGTCACGATATAACACAATAAAAGAAAGAAGATCCAATGGTCAATTATCTCTGTTAACATCCAGCAGCATCTTATAATTAGCAAATCTCAGTACGCAGTTTTTCCCCGTCAACAAAGGTTTACAAAACTTAAGCATTTTTGACTGAGTACTTGCTGGACATCCAACAGCAGTTCCAGTCGGTCTTTGGTGACGGTTGAGAGTACTCAGAGGCTGAGTTCCACCTAAAAACCAACATGATGAACACAGCCTACCCCGTCATGTAAGATATTCAGATTTCAGGACAGGGGGTGCTTGCCCTCCTCAAACCATTAACCCATACAAAGCATGTGGTCCTGACAGTATAAAACCACGAGTGCTCAAAGAATTGGCCAAAGAAATCGCTCCTGCACTGACAATCCTCTTCCAATCGTCGTGCTATGGCAATGTTCCAGCAGACTGTGGAGAACAGCTCATATCACTCCAGTCTACAAGAAAGGGGAACATTCCGACCCTGCCAATTACCGTCCGATATCCCTCACCAGCGTAGTATGCAAACTATTGGAGCACATAATCGTAAGCGCAGCCATGAAGCATCTTGAAAGCAAAAATATACTCAATGACTGTCAGCATGCCCATGGCTTCAGAGTCAATAGATCATGTGAGACCCAGCTCCTTGAATTTGTTGAAGACTTGATGACAAATCTAGAAAACAGCAAGCAAACTGATGTGCTGGTGATGTACTTCTTGAAGGCCTTTGACCGTGTCAATCATAGTTTGCTTCTACACAAACTTCAGAGATATGGGATCTAAGGCACTACTAAAACATGGATCTCTAGCTTCCTCAACAACCGATGTCAAGCAGTAGTGGTGGACGGTGCAAGCTCGTCCTTTGTCAATGTTAAGTCAGGGGTCCCCAAGGGATCGGTGCTAGGCCCCTGTTTGTTCCTAGCATACATTAATGACCTACCTGAGAAACTGACATCCCACGCAAGACTGTTTGCAGATGACACAGCCGTGTATTGGACGATCACCAACAGATCTGACCAGGACCAGCTACAAGAGGATCTCAATCGGTTAGCTGAGTGGGAGGCGAGCTGGGACATGGAATTTCATCCGGCCAAGTGCCAGACACTGTCAGTCTCTAGAAGTTATACTTCTCTACGCTACCACTATGAATTGCATGGTCATTTACTTGAGTCAGTTTCCTCCGTAAGGTACCTGGTGTTACCATTCAGAGAGAGCTCCGCTGGGACGAGCATATTAACATTGTGTACAACCAGGCAAACAAGACCCTGGGGTTCTTAAGGCGTAATCTAAAGATCAGCAACTTCGGTGTGAAAGAAAGAGCCTATAATGCCCTTGTCCGGCCGCTTTTAGATTATGCATCTTCGGTCTGGGACCCATTCACTCAGAAGAGCATCGGCAGGTTGGAGGCAGTACAGCGACGGGCAGCATGCTTTGTCCTGAACCGCTACAAGAATACCTCTAGTGTTGGCAGCATGCTCATGGAAACACTGGGCTGGTCACTGTTGGAGGAACGACGACGACTATCCAGGCTATCCGTGATTTACAAGATAAATAATGGGCTGGTCCACTGCTCTGGCATTTAATAGAAACTCGTCCCTTTCCCCCATTGACAGCGACGAGGCCATGACATGCAGTTCTGGCTCACACCATCGAGAAGCCAGTATAGGAACTGCTCATTCCTACCAAAGACAATCAGGGACTGGAACAATCTTTCAAAAGGAACAGTTGAGGCGACAACACTTGACTCATTTGCGTCTATTGCCTCAGGCCTTCCAACCCCCAGTGCATGATACCCTCACGCAGTTACTCTCGTAACCAGTGAAATATCCTCATCAACACCAGACACAGAAACATTGCAAATCCCATCTACATTCATAGGAGCCACGATAAATTGATCGTGGGCCCTTAATATATAGGAGAAGAAGAATTCACTCCTAAGAAAGAGGGGTTTGTGTGTCGAGCAGAAATCCAAATTTTGAATTCAGATCGTTGCCTCCTAGTGAATCGGATCGTTGCTTCTTGTTGGAAACGATCTAAAACAGATTTCACGCACCACCCTCTTCCTCTGCCGACAGCCCGTGTCTTGGACCGATTCTCCCTGCATTCTTCGCCTTCGCTGGATTCGTCTTTCAATTTCGAGCCCATTCTGGACACCTTACCTTGGCATTCTCAATAGCATCTCTGCACAGGTCTTCTCTGCACAGGTCTTCTCTGCACAGGTCATCTCTGCACAGGTCATCTCTGCACAGGTCATCTCTGCACAGGTCATCTCTGCACAGGTCATCTCTGCACAGGTTATCACTGCACAGATCATCTCTGCACAGGTCTTCTCTGCACAGGTCTTCTCTGCACAGGTCATCTCTGCACAGGTCATCTCTGCACAGGTCATCTCTGCACAGGTCATCTCTGCACAGGTCTTCTCTACACAGGTCATCTCTGCACAGGTTATCACTGCACAGATCATCTCTGCACAGGTCATCTCTGCACAGGTCATCTCTGCACAGGGCATCTCGATTTTAATTAAATTTATTTCCAGTGACTCAGTATCTAATGTGCAACTTTGAAGTTAATGGTGGGATCCTGTAGCCGTTTCTGAACACGTTCAATGTTTCATAGGAATGATTAGAAAGTCCTGTCAAAAAGTGAGGTAAAGCTATGGAATTAAAGCTAATCATGTTTCGCTGTAAAATCTGTGCATCAGTTGTCGTATCGTTGGTCTGGTTCTTACCATCAGATAGTTTTTCAAGCAGCTCAAAGGCCACAGTGGCGTAGTGAGGGGGGCAAGGGGGGCATCATGCCCCGGGCGCAACTCACAAAGGGGCGCCAAATGGTATATTTTACTATAATATTGTATTGTTTTCGAATAGGGGGGGGGCGCTAAAAAGGTATTGGGGGGCGCTAAAAAGGTATTGTGCCCCGGGCGCGAGTTAAGCTCGCTACGCCACTGAAAGGCCACTAGTTCATCGAGTCCTTTATAAATTGCTTTAACAACTTCTAATCGTGAACTCCATCGAGTTACCACATTCACGTTTAACTGTAATAGAAATAGCATTCTTTAATTGTTCCCATCGATAAATGGCAGCCGACACGTCACATAGCTCATCGTCACACGGCACGTGTCAGCAAGTAATCGCAATGAACAGCGACCTAGAATTATTAGGCAGCTGGTAAATACCATGCGATGCGATACGCAGGGACACAAACAGTACAGTAACAGTGGGTGGCATTCCGTGAATTCAATAATTTTCACTGAGGGGTTCAATATGTAATCCAACAAATCAATTGTTGATACTTTGGGCGCCCGTTTGGCCCTCACAGTCACCGGCGCCCGGGGCGAACGCCTTAGATGCCCTCCCCTCGCTACGCCACTGGTGGGAAGACGCGTAAATCTCAGAAAATTTGCTATATTTGCATTTTATAAGCAGCAGCAGATGTTTTTGTGGTGAATTTTGTTTACGTACTTATTGTTTTAGTACCACTATTAGGCCTACTTGACAACTGACCTCAGTGAACCGGTTCATCGTTTGGTTGTTTCTAGTGAGTTAAATAGAAATATTTATATAGAAAGGAATTATATTTTCATAGTTAATTATTAATTTTACTAATAATAATTATTAATCGTGGAAAAAGGGAGGGGACAGGGGCTTTGGATAAAGGGGGTCCAACGGAACAGCGTGTTTTTATGTATATGGGGCAATGTGTGTGTGTGTGGGAGCATTTTTGGCTCGATTGCATAGGGGTTTTTTTCGCGGAAAAAATCTTGCTCGTTCCAGGTGACATTAATCCTAGCTACGCCACAGAGAGTGGCATTAATCCTAGCTACGTCACATAGTATAGATGGATCCTAGCTACGCCACAAAGGGTGGCATTAATTCTTGCTAAACCACAGAGTATGGTATTAATCCTAGCTATGCCACATAGGGTGGCATTAATCCTAGCTACGCCACAGAGGGTGGCATTACTCCTAGCTACGCCACAGAGGGTGGGGATGCTTTGAAAACGGGATGTGGTGCGGCGCTGCAAAGGAAAAAAAAAGATGAAATATAAAAACCCCTGAGTCCTTTCCTTGGTCTAAGTTTAGTGCACTTTACTGGCTAAATTTAACTGTCGAGGACCAAAAATCCAAAATTTGCAAAATAAGCTAATTCGGTAAGCCAATTATTTTTGAAAAAGAAATATAGTATTAATTGAGTCTAATTTAAAAATGGCCTATTTACACAGAGTATTTTCGAAAACATTTATTTACATTACCCTTTCATTGTGAATACTTATCATTAGCCTACCTAGAAATTAGTAATTCTTATGTATCAGTACACAATTATTTGTGTATCGATTTGAAGAGTTGGCTACACGTACATTAGTCATTACTGATGGTACTATTAGATTAGTCATTACTGATGGTACTATTAGTATAAGTACACCACGGGGCTAACTACTCTGCTGTAAAGTTAACGATGTTGAGAAACTGATCAATGGTGAGCGAAATAAATAATTAAGCGGCAAATACAAATGTCTGATGTTTAGATACTGCTAATGGTGTTTTTACATTGCTGATTCTGTTACAGTTCAAGCTACATTTTCTTAAGCAGGATCTGTAGAAGATGTAAATAATATTGAAAATTGTGAGCGTAGATGAAAAGATATAACCTGAGGTATTTGATATCATCATTCAGTCTTCGCAAGACGAAGGAGCTGTATGGACACTTCATCAAATGGCTCACTAGGCCGAGCCCGGAATGGCAGTCTCGTTTGCACGTCTCGCAGGAGAACCTTGATTCCTGGTTAAATTTGGGCTTCCGTAATGCTCTTTTAGTTGCAAGAATTTTGTTTTGCGCACCTTCTGCATTTTGGACTCCTTCATGCACTTCTGTTCGCCAGTTAAAACGGTGCTCAGCAATGATCTCCCATTCCCTGATTTCAATGTTGGCTTTCCTCGTGGTCTTTCTGCAAACGTTCATAAATAGCTGACGCGACCTACCATTAAATCTTGCCCCTTCTTCCAACTCTCCATACAGCAGGTCCTTCGGAATATGACTTTCCTCCATTCTCCTTACATGCGGTGTAATTACTTATTAAAGAAATTGCTAAGAAACTGCACCTTATATTTTGAAAATTAAATTTGTGAAATCTATGATGTTTAATTAAAAATAATTATTATATGTTGCATTTTTATAAACAATAACGAAATTTCCCTCCCACAAAATCATCAAATTTTAAGATACATATTTGAAGATTTTATTTTTCATGTTTTAATATAATTAAAACAATTGAAAAAAAATCACCCTTAATTAACTCAGTAATGATTTTTTATTGAACCATAAGAAGTTCAGTATCTTTATCGATTTATATCATGTATTATTAATAGATTTAATATTCTATTAAGTATAAATTTTTCGCTCCTCCTGCAATGGCATCAGCGGGCCGTCGAGCTATTGCTCCTTATGCCCCCCCCCCTCCCCCCCAAGCCCGAATATCGGGCCGCGAAGCGGCACATTGGAGATGTCTGTTCACACATACTAACTGAGGCGCTTCAATCAATAATGTCTATATTTTCATTTAAAGAAAGTTGAATGATAAGTTCTTCTGTGTTTTTTGCTATTTATTATCTTTATTATGGAGGCTGATATTTTTTATAATAATTATATTCATAAAGCTCTCTTTAATTTGCCTTTTTTCTGTAAGCACGTTGTTCTGTTGGTGCTGCTTTCTGATGCGCCTTTTTCTGAAACACTTAAAAAAAAAAATAACACGCATTTGGTACGTGCATTTTTTCATGTACGGTCTAACACTTTCTTGATAGTAGGATTACTATGTGTATGTACTATGAAAATATTTTCATGTGCACTTTAATTCAAGAATTCAACTGGTCTTCAGGTTTGTTCTCCAACTGAAATTCGTTGACAAGGAGTGAGGGAAGAAAAGAAATGAATGTAGAACAGCAATGGGTGAAGAAAAGGATTGGGTGAAGAAAAGAAATGGGTGAAGAAAAGGAATGGGTGGAGAAAAGGAATGGGTGGAGAAAAGGAATGGGTGGAGAAAATGAATGGGTGGAGAAAAGGAAAGGGTGAAGAAAAGGAATGGGTGAAAAAAAGGAATGGGTGAAGAAAAGGCATGGGTGAAGAAAAGGAATGGGTGGAGAAAAGGAATGGGTGGAGAAAAGGAATGGGTGGAGAAAAGGAATGCGTGAAGTAAAGGGGCATTTTAAACACATCACAAGAATCTTGTTTTCTTACTTTATTTAGATTTTTCTCTCTCGTAAAATTTACATTTCCAAACTGATGTGAGTTTGTCAAATGACGTTAAATTAAATTCTATGTCGTGATTTGCTAAAAATGAATTAAGAATACTTTTTTTTTTCCCTTTCCTTATTGCTTCAAACATGGCTCAGACTTGGCAGAGTTGAACTTTCCAGCGCCTGTCTTCGTAGTAGTTGTCATGCCAACTGTAGATGCTCTTCACGGCCTGTCCCTCGGGTACCAGCAAGGTCATCTTGCCGTCAAAATTGTTAATGTAGTCTGTGGTGCTGCACTCCGCCGGGACTCTCAGCGACACGTCGCAGCACGTGAACTTGAAGCGACGGTCTTCGTAGTAGTTGTCGTTGATACTCTCGACTCCGGCGATCACGCCGTTCCCAGGGCACGTATGGGTCAGCGGCTTGTCATACTCATTCACATAACCTGGACCAAGTGAAAACCAAAACAAGATTGGATGCGTTTCAGTGCATACAAAATCAAGTAAAATCTCGTTGAAAAATTCTTCATGTCCAGATTGATTTGGGAAGTTTTGAATCATAACATTTTCAGTTTTTTTAATAAATTTATATCAGGGTGTTATTTAACTTTTGGAATGTTATGTTTTACATAAAAGAAATCTGCAAAGAAGTAATTTTAGGAAACCACACCGAGCATATGTTGTGATGCCAGAGGTATGTAAAGGTTACTGTTTTAGCGGATTAAAAAAATTAAATCTGGGAGAAGCACACACATTAACATAATGTTAACAATAAGGGGGAAAAGCTAATGTTATAAACAATGTGGATGATACTTTTCGAAAATGATTAGTTGCTATGGGAAACGACAGAACAAGACAGTGCATGTAAAAATGCGGGGAGAGGTGCATAATACGTCAAGATGCACATACTTTGTTGGATGTATCTTTTGCCCCCAGGGACATGTCTCTTTTTTACATGGTCACAAAGCTTATGATCTGTGTCGTCATGTAGCATTCCAGACCAAACTATTTAACGTTATCAATTATTTCCCCACTTCTGGGGTTTTAATAATTTCCAAGTATTAAGAGGAGGTGACAATGTGATAGACCTTGTGCTTGACCTTGTGCTGGACCTTGAGCTTGACCTTGTGCTTGACCTTGTGCTGGACCTTGAGCTTGACCTTGTGCTGGACCTTGTGCTTGACCTTGTGTTGGACCTTGAGCTTGACCTTGTGCTTGACCTTGTGCTTGACCTTGTGCTGGACCTTGTGCTTGACCTTGAGCTGGACCTTGTGCTTGACCTTGTGCTTGACCTTGTGCTTGACCTTGTGCTTGACCTTGTGCTGGACCTTGTGCTTGACCTTGTGCTTGAACTTGTGCTGGACCTTGTGCTTGAACTTGTGCTGGACCTTGTGCTTGACCTTGTGCTTGACCTTGTGCTTGGCCTTGTGCTGGACCTTGTGCTTGACCTTGAGCTTGACCTTGTGCTTGACCTTGTGCTGGACCTTGTGCTTGACCTTGTGCTGGACCTTGTGCTTGAACTTGTGCTGGACCTTGTGCTTGAACTTGTGCTGTACCTTGTGCTTGACCTTGTGCTTGACCTTGTGCTTGACCTTGTGCTTGACCTTGTGCTGGACCTTGTGCTTGAACTTGTGCTGGACCTTGTGCTTGACCTTGTGCTGGACCTTGTGCTTGAAACTGAATGACGTAGACATGTTTTCTTTTGAGCACATTTTGTGTGTACGTGATCAAGTGCACGGCGGAGGGAAAGCGTCGAATGAGAACGCAGCACAGTGGGCAATGAGAGCGTGGCGGACGAGATCCACATTTGGAAATTATTATTATAGATAACAGAGATCGCCATCCAAAGCCAAGCGTGAATCTGGATGGCTGGTGGTGGAAAGTGGATACATAAAATGATATAAAGAAATGCATTAGCCTAACTTGACTCATCGATAATTATGAATTTGATTTTTTTAAAAGGCCTTGCATTGTATTTTATTTTAGTGTATTACTTCTTTTCTTTCTGGGACTTTGAAGTGTCTTGGTTTGTTTAAAATCCTCCTCTGAAAAAACTAATATTTTATCCATGAAACAAATTATCAATTTTGTGACTTGTTTTCTCGTTTTTAAAAATATTTTATGTCTCTGCTTTCTTCTAGCTGTTGCAATCCTTTTAAATTTTACTTTTAATTTCTCTACTTTGGGAAGGATTGCAACCCCCCGAAACTAAAGAGGGAAATAAAATCTAACATATCTAAAGTCAGTGAAAGTTAATTTCAATTAAGATTAATAATTCTTATATCGGGAAATCAAGATGGTTACCAAAGAAAGCCAAGAATGCTCTAAAAGAATTAAAAGTGAGCTATTACTTTAAAATTTAAAAAGCAGCTTTTATCTTCAACAGCTTTCTTTAGTTTCAAACTGTACATACTGTCTTTAAAAAATTTTTAACGCCGGAAAAAAAGAGAATTATTCTCAACCTACCACTAAAAACGCAATTGTGAGTGTACTCACCAGCCCTCTCAACCTACCACTAGAAACACAGTTGCTAGAGAACCCACCAGTCCTCTCAACCTACCACTAAAAACACAATTGTGAGTGTACCGACTAGTCTTCCCAACCTACCACTAGAAACACAATTGTGAGTGTAACCAACAGTCCTGCAGATGAACTCCCATCGCCTGTCGTCGTAGAAATTCTCATGGACGCTTGATATGTACATGAGGACTTGACCTTCTGGACACCTGAACTCGAAAGGCTTGTCCCATTCATTCACATACGTGGCGCGCACGGTCGTGACCACCACAAGCATAGCACTGAAGACTGCAGCAATCATGGTCTTACCCGTAATTTTTTTGTTGTTGGTGTAAACGCAGGGATTTATTTTTCTTTTCTGAAGCTTGAAAACGTTTGTGGATTGGAAAAAAATATAAAAACTTAACTTGATCCGTGGTTCTATGAAATTCTCTAATGTTGGTTAAGATACAAAAGTTTCAACAAGCGGATTCTTAATCAAATGCCCTTTACATTAAAGAAGATGTTGAAACCTGTATAAAAACAAACTCAAGTTTTATCATTTTGTAACACGATGTTCCTTAAGTTTAAATTTGTAAAGAAATGTTCCATATAAGAATTTGTTATGTCCTAAATTTTGTCCTATATTATGTCATATTCAATGTCCTATATTATGTCCTATGTTATGTCCTATATTATGTCCTGTGTTATGTCCTATATTATGTCCTATATTATGTCATATATAATGTGCTATAATTCCTATATGTCCTGTATAATGTCCTATATTATGTCCTATATCGTGTCCTTTATTTAAAAAGATGTGTGTATTTGTTTTGCATCTAGTAGATTTTCCCAATTAAAAAAAAAAGTATGTGTAAAAACACTATGGCCCAATGAGCAGAAAAATTTTGTTCTACTTACAAGCTCTGCCTTCCACAGGAGATGTCGAGTCCAACATTCCATCGAATGCAATCAACAATTTATACGATTCCCGAAACAAGAAATCTATAACTGAAAGATGTTAACCTTTAATTACAAGAGCTAATATTTGCCCAATATAAAAGTCAACGTGAGTCAAATAAAGGGATATAATTCTGGTGGGAGGTAATTAGTTGCAATGACAAAGGTTTAATGCGTGGGTGGATCTTAGATTCTTTAATATAGTCAGAGGGCTGGAGGCTAAACTTAAAATAGGTTTAAATACTTTATATTAGCTTCGCTTTTGGTCCTGGGTTTCGGATTGGCGAAATTTTCGGACGGCTAACTGACCCACTTCCCATGAACCGATCGAGCTGAAACGTGGCACATACACTCGTTGCCGATGACAACACAATCGTTCAAATTTTCAGTCTCAACCCTAAAAAAAATCATAATTTTCAAGGGAAGATGAAGGAAATATAATGACACAGATTTCAAGAAATACAATTCCCGATAACTGCGCTAACGGAGATTCTTTTTAAAAAAAGTTAAAAAATGAGAAGTGTGTTTGGTGCGGGATATTTTCGTTTGTTTTTCTGAACTAGTTGGTGAAGTAAATCTGCAGTGTAAAAGCGGGTGGCTCATTGGAATATGAATATAATTCAGGGGCGTGAAAAAAAATGTGCGGTTGTGAGGCTTGGGGGGAACCAAGTCAAGTTTCTTAGAAAATACTTGACTTGTGCAATACTTGTAGCATGACTTGTGTTCATGACTTGTGCATGACTTGTGCATGACTTGTGCATGACTTGTGCATGACTTGAGCATGACTTGTGCACGACTTGAGCATGACTTGTGCACGACTCGTGCATGACTTGCAACTCCAACCCCCATTGCTCGTTCTTACATTTAATAAAGGATTTAAACGAAAAACATTATTTTTAAGCGATGTTTAATTCTAGGTTCAATTCTGAAAAATCTTCTATTATAAATACACGTCCATACTGTGTTCATCATTATTTTAATCATGCAAGTGTTGTATTTGACTTTCAACTTCCTCGACCCATCAAACAATGAAAACAAATACCTTAAAACATTTTAAAAAATCAAAGTTGTTTAAGCAGTGGCGTAGTGAGGGGGAGGGGGCAAGGGGGGGGCATCATGCCCTGGGCGCTACTCACAAAGGGGCGCCAAATGGTATATTTTACTATAATATTGTATGGTTTTCGAATAGGGGGGGGGGCGCTAAAAAGGTATTGGGGCGCTAAAAAGGTATTGGGGGCGCTAAAAAGGTATTGTTCCCCGGGCGCGAGTTAAGCTCGCTACGCCACTGTGTTTAAGGAATTACTCGCTATTTACGAAAAGTTTTAAACTGAGTCAGAAACATAATTACCTTAAAGAAAAGGAATGGTTTTGCTTCTAAAGAGATTTGTTAAATATTAAATGAAAATTGATAAAAAAATTTAAGTTAAATAAAAAGTTTTAAAAAATTAATTACTATTGAAACATTGTTTCTTCTCTGAAATGAAACTTTTATTGAATCACAAAGAATTGATCCCTCACTACGACAGCTGAGTCAATTGTTTCGAAAAGCGTCAACACTTAAGAGCTGGTGTCAATTTGTGTGTGACACGTGCGTACGTGACTGTTAAGTTTATTTATAATCTGTCAATGCCCTATGATAACAAAGAAAGCTTTGAGATTTTTCTTATTAGGATGTGCATGCTATTCCTTGAGATTTATAGATCAAAGTTCTGGAAGACGTTTAGCTCAACAAGATGAAACCTATAGAACTGGACGTTTTCCAGATCAAATGGCGAAGGAGTATCCACAGAATTCTAGATGAATAAGTATGTAACGCCTATCGGGGGTGATAACCATCGCAATGAATCGTGCAAAGCAGCCGAGTCACTTGAAATGATCAGGAAATCTTTGTAGAGATCCTCCAAGGTCATATCTCAGGACAGTCCTAAGATGATCAGGTCATCTTTGTAGAGATCCTCCAATGTCATATCTCAGGGCAGTCCTAAGATGATCAGGTCATTTTTGTAGAAAGCCTCCAAGGTCATATCTCAGGGCAGTCCTAAGATGATCAGGTCATTTTTGTAGAAAGCCTCCAAGGTCATATCTCAGGGCCGTGCTAGATGAACAGTCCAGGGGAAAGGAAACCACAGAATGCTAAAGGAAAACAATTCAAAGACCAATTTGATAAAACTTGAGGAATAGAAAGATAATCCTAACAAAAGTTGGTTTCTCCGGAACAGCCGATTGCAGAGTGGGCTGGTGTTCTTTCACATTAGAACTGAAAAAGCAAACATTTTAAACATTTTGACCAACAAAAAAAAAATAATAATTTAAAAAAATAAAGAAATAAAAAATTACGCAATCTTTGCCCAGTCTATTTGGAGGTTTTACTTAAATACATCGTTAACTGGATTATTTAAATGTTTAAATTTTTCCGCGTCCCTTTGAATTTGCTGCCCCAAAGTAAAAAAAAAAAAGAAGTTTTGATTCACAAGACCAACACAACATTGATAAATTAAGAGAAATAAATAGGCTGGTATCTATTTTTGTTTCTTTCTATGATGTTTCGTCCGTATATGGTGCGACAATGTTTCGTCACTTAGTGTTTACACGCCACAGGGGTTGGGGGGGGGGGGGGGGTTGAAATTTGAAGATTATTAGAGGAGATTACGTCCCTTTAGGAAATGTTTTTACATTTCGAATGGTGGGTAATTTTAGACAGTGGGGGAAAAAGCGAAGCATTTGAACGAAAATTATAAAATAATACATAGCTTCTGTTATTCCTTTTTCTACCATTGTGTGGTCTAAGTTTTGAGGATATCATTAAGTCCAGGTGGTGTGTTTGAGAAAAAGCTGTGAGAGGTTGTTAAAATATTTCTATAAAAATGTCAGAAACTTAATTTTTTACAATGGCAAGTCTCAGGTGTGAAAAAAAAAGTTCGATGTTCCCAGGTCAGAAGTTAAGACGTGAACGATTTATGTCATTGTTTTCTTTCGGCACCTTGACGTCTATAACTCCAGCGTTGCAGACGTGAACTGTATGGAACAAGTTTAAGAATATTCAAATCTTTTGCTGCCCTCTAGGACACTACTTCTCAGGTAAGTGCTATATTATTATTTTACATTTTTTCTTTGACATTTTTAAATTCTATTAGTTTTTCTGTTTGTTCGCTGATGAAAGCTTCCTGTCGACACGTTCGTTGTTTTGTTGCGCTCGTTTTTTTCAGGTTTAATCTTACTGTGTTTGACTAAATTCCTAAGAATATTCAGTAAAAAATGTCAACACACATCACAATATGAGCTGTTTAATTCATGAGGATAAACTAACCGAGTCTTTCGAGATAGAGTCAGAGGGTGGCAGGGCTTGTCTACTATCACCATTTCTCTTTCATATAGTCACTTTAGCCTGCATGGATAACGAGATGGAGAACCTTAACTGCTGGTTATCTTTGGACTTTCCTGTTGCTGTTTGAGCTGAAAGCGCTTCGTTTCGAGCACCAAAAACATAAAGTAAAGCAGGGGTTAATTTTCCTCAAAATTTGGTATACTGTCTGAAGTTAAACTTATCCAAATGTAATTTAAGAAAGAGCACAGTGCAGTTAAACATTGCGTTGATTTATTGAAATTATTCCCATTAAAAAAAAAAGTCTTTAAATTCAATCTCTAACTGCAAAGTTATTGACATTTCAATATGAAATTTTAGTAAAAACACATAGTGACATAGTCTATTAAAACACAAAAAACTTAACTGAGATTAAGATAATTTATTTCGAATCTTTAAAAATAATTTTCTTTAAAAATTGATGGTACGATTTACTTTAATATGCCAGTTTAATTAAAGCCAAATAATTTAGCTTTTTCAAATTTGTTAAAATTAATTTTGAGCGCCCCAAATACGTCCTCAGACTTTGCAGATCTGAGCTTTCCAGCGTCTGTCCTCGTAATACTATTACTAATAGTTGTCATGCCAACTGTAAACGCTTTTAATGGCCTCGCATTCCGGTACTAGCAATGTCATCTTGCCGTCGAATTCATTGATGTAATCGGTGGTGCTACACTCAGTGGGGACTCTCAGGGATACGTCACAGCACGTGAACTTAAAGCGACGGTCTTCGTAGTAGTTGTCATTGTAGCTCTCGACTCCGGTCAGGACACCGTTCCTTGGACGTGTGTAGGTCACCGGCTTTTCAAACTCATTGACATATACCTGAATATAATAGAAACCAATACGAAAAAATTCACGCGAGCCTTTCAGTGGATTAGGTAAATACATCAAATAAACTCTTCAACCCCAAATTGACTTAAATTTTTGAAAACAAAGATTAAATTGAAGCCTTTACGAGAAGAAGACGAAATGACCCATGCCATATTTTATTCTACACTGAGCATTAGAGAATTACTAGCGCATCTGTTGACCGAATGCCCCTCACTAGATGTTTCAGGGGAGGCTGGGGCGGCAGGAGAGCCCTACGCGAAGACACTTTTTTTACGACACAAGTCAGCAGATGGAACTGGTAGCCAATGTACTAGCCGGCACAGCGCAGCAGATGGAGCTGGTAGCCAATGTACTAGCCGGCACAGCGCAGCAGATGGAGGTGGTAGCCAATCTACTAGCCGGCACAGCCCATGCAGCAGATGGAGCTGTAGCCAATGTACTAGCCGGCACAGCTCAGCAGATGGAGATGGTAGCCAAATGTACTAGCCGGCACAGCGTAGCAGATGGAGATGGTAGCCAAATGTACTAGCCGGCACAGCGCAGCAGATGGAGCTGGTAGCCAATGTACTAGCCGGCACAGCCCAGCAGATGGAGCTGGTAGCCAATGTACTAGTCGGCACAGCGCAGAGATGGAGGTGGTAGCCAATCTACTAGCCGGCACAGCCCATGCAGCAGATGGAGCTGTAGCCAATGTACTAGCCGGCACAGCTCAGCAGATGGAGATGGTAGCCAAATGTACTAGCCGGCACAGCGCAGCAGATGGAGATGGTATCCAATGTAGTAGCCGGCACAGCCCAGCAGATGGAGCTGGTCGCCAATGTACTAGGAGACTTTTTAAGAGCGTAATCTCAAACCCTCAAACAGAAAATGTGTGTTAGTTGGCTAATATTTCTTGTAGTCTATGAACCGGCGGCTGACATGGAGGACACATTTAGAGAGGTTGCAAATAGCACCGGCCTCTCAAAATTCAACAAAAATCAGACAGCTCGTTTCATATCACATTATGCAAGAAAAGTCTATCTATCTTTACCTGACTCATCCTAAGAGAACGAAGACTTAATACAAACTTAACGAGAGAGTTCAGGAAGACAGTCGTTCAAGGTGAATAATTCCTAACAACCACTGTCATGCGATCTGCTAGTCAGGAGACGATTACAAAAGACAATGCGTAAACTGTTTCAGTTCTTTGATACAGTGAAAGGAGCCTTTATTTCAAGGATCACCACCGTTGTACAAAATGACGGTCCCTCAACCTCGAAGATGTCCACATGACGCCAGTTTCATAGTATGCAGTACCGGGCAGTTAAAGTACTGAAAGAAACAGCAGTAGATGCTAACATAAAAAATGAAGATGCAGGTACAGCAATTAATATTTAAAAAAAAACATGATATACCATCAAGACATTGACAGAGAACGGAAAACCGTAGAGACTGGAAAAATGAAATATCGAAAAGTGAAGAGACAGAAATGTGATTTCCTTAAAGATCAGAGATCATTGGCTGATTGTATAGACAAATGATTTTGTTCGCCTGTTCTTATCAATACTTTCTCCAAACTCAGCAAGTTACAGAGTTTGAAATTAGAAGTTACAAAAGACCAGATGAACATAGGAAGCTCACTCAAATTGTCAGAAGAACATAAGAAGTTCACTTACATTGTCAGAAGAACACAAGAAGATCACTCACATTGTCAGAAGAACACAAGAAGATCACTCACATTGTCAGAAGAGCACAAGAAGATCACTCACATTGTCAGAAGAACATAAGAAGCTCACTCACATTGTCAGAAGAACATAAGAAGCTCACTCACAGGGACGCGCATAAAACCTACAAAAAGTGCCTCTAGAACACATACAAAGGAAATCTCATGAAAAAATTACGACATCCAAGACGATACGCTAAAATGACTGGGTCTTGGGGCAAAAAATATTTTAAATCCGAAGAACTTACATCATCTGGAAAATAAGCAAAGAGTGTCACAATTATGGAAAGGGCTCAATTCAATTCATTCAGACCTGTTCACCAAAATGTCACGAATAAATCAAATCTCGAAGAATGCAGAACCCTCAGGTTAATGAGGTCATTGGAGTTCACAAATGCCCCTAAACGCTTTAGTTTTATTACAATAAAATTCCCCTCAACCTACCACTAGAAACACAATTGTGGGTGTACCCAACAGTCCTTCAGACGAACTCATAGCGCCTGTCGGCGTAGTAATTCTCATGGACGCTGGATATGTACATGATGACTTGACCTTCTGGACACCTGAAGTCGAAAGGCCTGTCCCAGTCATTCACATAAGTGGCTCCTACCGTTATGACCCAGACATGGAAAGCAATTAAAGCTGCAGCAATAATGGTCTTGAATCTAAATTTTGCGAAAATGGCATTGGATGTCAAAATAAGTATTAAATATTAGACATGACTAGATAAAAAATAATGGGGAACCCATAAAGAAAGATATTGAACATGATTCACATAATTGTGACAACCATGTTTTGGTGGATAAAAATATATTTAAAAACAACAACATATTTTCATTGCATATTTGTGTTTTTTAAACATTTTATTTGAGTGAGTCCAGCCTTAGGCTTGTGTACCGCGCTATGTAAGACCTCTAATAATAATAATAATAAATTTAGAAGAAAGAATACAACATAAGACCATTACCTCATATTTCCTTTATCATTAGTATTTAATTGGTGTTTAGTAATTTTTTTAAAGTCATTTAGGCACGTGAAAAAAGATACAATTAAACCGACAACCTCTTTAGAAAGTTGCCACCTTTATTGTCAACCCCTTTTCTAGGGAGCGCAACCGACTTGTATACTTTAATTTTATATGTGTATGTATATATATATATTTACAGTAGCATTTTCAATGAAAGGTGGCGTGACAGTCACTTTGTTCGGGGTAAGGAGCAGAAATCGAGGGGAAAGGGGTGCATTTTTCCCATACTGGAATTTAGTTTTTCAGCACTCTAACCTTAATCGGGGAGCAAGAGAAGGGATGCTAGTGGAAATTTAGGTTCCCTGGCTTTTATTTTTAGTTGTTTCCACATAAGAAAACAGCCATCTGGGCTGACCTCAAGGTTTGCTGACGACGAGCTGTGGCCACACTTTGAATGACGTTAATTCATTTTAAGTACTACAACTACAAGTGTTTTCTTTAAAGAAGTGGCTATAGGTACACGGGTACAAGAATTGAGGGGTTGGGATTAAAAAACGATTTAAAATATTATTGTTAACTTTGTAACACCAAGCGAGGTGTCAAATGAATGATAATTGAATGTACTATACGTTTGAAATGTTAGTTCTTCAGTTTTACTAAAATAAACTACCACAAATGACATCCGAATAGTTTTGAGCTTAATGGTACCCGGGTGCGAATGGCGGCGCTGCGTGTCGGGGTCCATTTTGACTTTTTAAAAACTTTTTATTGAGGGGCGGCATTTTCCACCAATTGCAGAGTTTATTTTCGTGGAAGCGATGTCAAAAATCTGCCCTGCCCACTCCCCCAACCGGCACTAGCCCTGTGGTATCATAGGATTTTACACAACGAGTATCAGCAATGTATCAAGTTTTGGTTGCTGTTTTATTGGAGCCATGTCAAAAGAAAGTTCAGAATGCCAAATTTAACATATTAATACATGCGAGGGACAGATCTGAATGATTTCATACCATTATACCACTGTACCAGCCACACACAATCTCCGCACGACACTAACACCACACACAGACAAAAGTAAATTGTAGGAAATAGTCAATTTTGTGGAATATATACTTAAGACTTTTGCCAGGAACCGAATGTATGTCTTCAGATACATATTTTTCCTTTCTATAATGGGGTGTACAGGAAGAGATAGTTCCCCTGATGGGGGAACATGTTGTGCTCCTAGGAGCAGTTCGTCCGCCTTGGACCTTTCCTGTCACTCAATTCTCACCTGTGGCTCTCACCTGTGACTCTCACCTGTGGCTCTCACCCATGACTCTCACCTGTGACTCTCACCTGTGGCTCTCACCTATGACTCTCACCTGTGACTCTCACCTGTGACTCTCACCTGTGGCTCTCACCTGTGGCTCTCACCTGTGACTCTCACCTATGACTCTCGCTTGTGACTCTCACCTATGACTCTCACCTGTGGCTCTCACCTGTGACAACACACACCTTACCCACACCTCAAAAACACGTTTCGTTCTGTTCTATAAATATAAAGATTAAAAAACAGATCAGCTCTTATGACTCCGCTTCTGACTGACTGCCTCTGCTACATCAAGAGACTCCGCTTCTGACTGACTGCCTCTGCTACATCAAGTGACTCCGCTTCTGACTGACTGCCTCTGCTACATCAAGTGACTCCGCTTCTGACTTACTGCCTCTGCTACATCAAGTGACTCTGCTTCTGACTGACTGCCTCTGCTACATCAAGAGACTCGTTTAGATTTGTTCCTCGCTTATATTAACATAGTATGAAGAGCTCTTTTTGACAAGAGTAAATTTAAAAAACTTGACATATTTCCGATAATTAATTCTGTACAAGTCATAGCATTCTCTAAATCACAGGTCCTCAAACTGTTTTTGTCTCGTAGACCACTTGCCATGTTTTTCGGTTTTGGGTAGACCCTTTGCTTACCTGATTTTGATTTTTTTGCAAATTCCTTAACTTACAATGTATTTTTGACAACCAAAAGTTTTGAATTTATAACGGTAGTGAAGTGTGGTGAGAAAAACGTTAAACAACTTAAAAAAAAAAAACCATGCTACGTCTGATACATTTATTAATTAAATTCAAATCAAAACGAACCAAATTACAATTTAACTAAGCAAAAAATAAATGCTTTTTAGTGTGAGGGATGAACCTGATGCTTTAATAATAGATGTTCAACATTTGGCATCAATTTAGTTAGTTGTAATCTCAAATCTCCTCGGTTAATGATGTCCAGTTTGTTTCTTTTTATTTGTTAGGAGATTGCTAACTGCGCTGACACCCCTTTCAACTAAGTGTGAGGATGTAAAAGCAATTAAAAACTTTTTTGCTCGCGATATTCCACAATACGGGATAAGTAACAGGTAAGTCTTTTTTATATGTTAAGAAATACAATTTTATTGTTCAATGTTTGTTTTAAAAAAACAACCTAGGTAATAATCTCATTACCTAATCCCTTATTTTTTTCATTGCACATTTTTTAAAAAAATGATTATACTTAAAAGGGGCGTCAAAGTTAAGCTTGCCCGGGGCGCCAGCAACTGAGACATTTTCCTGGTTGGTCATGATTTTGAAACCAGTAAAGTTAAAGACAATGAAATCAAAAATGATTAATTTATTAAAAGACTGATTACATCTGACAATATCCTAGCATACATATATGAAACAACTAAAATGTATATACAACTCATCTTAATAATCACGAGAATTTTTTGCTCCTCTTGAAAATAGCGTCCCACAGATAGAATTCTTCTCCGTGTAGCCACAAATAACTGTTACAATTTTAAAAGCACCCATGGGACCAACATTATTTTCGATTTGAAAAATGTAAAATGTCATGTTTTTAAATTTGATAATTTATTTACGCCTTGCCAAGTTAAAAAAGAGGAGTTGATTGTGAAAGTTCATGTGTTTAAATGAGCGTTTGAGTGTAAGTTTGGTTTTCCCTTTAGTCTTGTTTAATTTATTGATTGCCTAAATAGGCTACATTAGGAATTATCAACTTTAATTGCTTACCAAAGTGCCAGATTTTTTTGAGTCACCCTAAATACGGTCAATATTATTTTATAAGATTTCAGCAGTTGATGATCCAACAGGTCTAAGGAGTTCTACAGTTGATGATCCAACTGGTTTATAGAGTTCAACAGATGATGATCCAACTGGTTTATAGAATTCAGAAGTTGATGATCCAACTGGCCTATACATAGGGTTGATTATGGTGATCTTAGCCAGGGATGAAATGGATTCTGTAGATGCCATTCCAATTATGTAGCCGAAGTACTTCAAAATTTATCTTCCCTGATTTGTCCAATGAATTGTTTCTCTCTCAATTTCTTTGAGTAACTCGCCTGGCACGTGAGTGAATGAAACTCAGAGAAATATCAACAATGGCGTGATCATTGGACATTTTGTTAGCCGCTTGCGATTAATCTTTTGTTTTAAACATGATCTTATTCCACGAACTTCTAGCTGGGAACTTGTGAATGAGCTTTGATATAAACAAGATTTTATTCCATGAATTTCTAGTTGGGAACATTTGTAAATGATCTTTGATATTAATATGATCTTTGATATAAACACGATCTTTGACATAAACATGATCTTTGATATAAACATGATTTTATTCCATGAATTTCTAACTGGGAACGTGTGCAAAAAAATTTTGTTCTTGTACTTTATTGGTATTAAAAAATTTTTTTATTGGAATGTCATCAACTTGTCAACGAAACCAACTTGCCAATGCCACCAACTTGCCAATGACACCAGCTTGTCAATGACACAACTTGCCAATGACACCAACTTGTCAATGAAATCAACTTGTCAATGACACTAACTTGCCAAGTAAGGCTTATTGGCCTCAATTTTATTTTGTAACTTGAAAATGTAGATGACTAATAAATAGAGACTTTTCATTGAAGGATTTAAACATTTTTTTTTATAGGATCGAGAGGGTTAACATACTTAACAAACACATTTTGAATTAGTTTGAACTAGTTGAATTTTTAATGAAAACAAAAATATTATGATCTGAATATTTGAAATGACTTAACAGAGTCAAGCAAATATCCAATTCCTATTCATACATAAAGAAACACAAAAATATGTTTTGAAGTCATAACATAAGCACTGGGGGCAGTTTGACTTAAAAAAAAATTAAAGATGCCATCAATGTGTGGAAAAAAAGTGTTATCAGTAAAAAAAAAGAAACGTCTAAGCTGTGAATATGAGTCTTTGATGTGGATTGAATAGAACACGATCGATCGATAGTAATGGAATTATGAGGTGTAAAAGTGAACTTGTTGGAAGGCTGGGTGATAATACTTATGGAGAATTTGTTGATGAAATCACGACTGATGTTCCTAATAAGTTACAAGTTTTTTTTCCTTCTTATTTTGAATTTGAGCAGACCATGCCTAGTAATTACTGATTCATTGTTAAAAGAAATTTACTATTTCTAAAAAAAAAAAATACAAAATTTTATCTAAATAAGATCTCAAGTCTAGCGACTCCTTACTCTTCTGAACATTAGTTTGTACTTCTCTATAAATAAATAAATAATTTAGTAATTACAGATACATTCTTAAAGTAAATTCAATATTTCTATAAAAAATCGATAACATTTTCCATTAAAATCTCAGGTCTAACGAGTCCTTACTTTTCTGAGATATGTTTGCACTTCTCTATAATTAAATAAATAAATAATTTAGACAAATAATACAAAGGGAAATTTTAACTTATCTTTGGTAGATTATGTGGATGTTTGCATAATATAAGTACAAACATAAATATGCATAGCTTTCTCACTGATGAATTTCTGGCAAGAGAGGGATACTGGCATACATTGTGGGATTTACTTAAACATGACACACACATCATTTTAAATAAATGTCTTAATCTATTGTAAGGAAAGATAGTTGCAATGTACCGAATGAATTGGATTGACTAAATGAGCAGGCATTACATGAGATAACAAGCAGTTGTTTCATTATAGATTCACTGGTCAGAGATCTAGTGTTACATTCCTCTGTGTCACACGTGTAGTGGCCAACAGTTGATATCACAATAAGAATATTAGATTGAAGCAGTTTCAGCATAAATACAAATTGTGTTCAAAATATTCTTTAGAAATAAGGGAAAACATTTACAAAAAATAAAATACAAAGAAAAAGAAAACAAAACTATTGTCCAAACATCTTTCAAAGTTTAGAATACAGGAAAAAACGTCGTCTAAACATTTTAAAAGAAATGTTTTACTAAAATTATTGCAATTACAGAAGATAATTATTTATTTTTTCCAAAAGATCACCATAAAACAAGTATTTATTACAATAGGCATATAAAGTAATTTGCTGTTTTTAAGAATAGAAAGCAGACATGACTGCTTAAAGTGGACATGATTTCTGAAGTTGATGTGATTGCTTAAAGTGGACATGATTTCTGAAGTTGATGTGCTTGCTTAAGGCGGACATGATTTCTGAAGTTGATGTGCTTGCTTAAGGTGGACATGATTTCTGAAGTTGATGTGATTGCTTAAAGTTAAAGTGGACAATTATCAAATAAGATAACATTAATAAACCGCACATGGGCACAACTTAAAGGAACTGCTAATAAATGAAGGTCTACGGTCAAGCTGTGGTCAAGCTGTGTAAAGCTTTCAATTTCAGCTTCCACAAACCTTGTATAACCAAACTGCTGGTATGTCAGAAACATATGAATTGATGAGTGCCTCAAGGATCTATCACTTACTACACTGTCAAATAGACAGACTGAACCAAGAAATCAAACCCACTTACTCATCAACAGCCAGAAACAACATTATATATATATATATTTCAAAGAACATTCTTCTGTGAATAGGCCTCTTGAGAAAACCGAGAACATAACGTGGCCTTTTGTTAAAATATTTGTTAGTAGCCAAAAGCCAAATATGTGTGGCTGAACTAACTTGAAGAAGTGTGCATCGTTCCGTCTTTTTCTTCACAATTTTATTGACATAACATTCATTAATATTTAAAGTGCACAATCAGGCTTTCTCCGGTACATTGGTTATTAGGGTAAGTTGTAGTGAGTTGAAGTAATAGTTCACAATTCTCTTCAAACATACTATGACTTGGTGGAACAATGACAACGTTTTCCTATTGAGACTAAAGATCTTCAATTCAGTTGTCTGTGTCAAATTATCATTCGTCGTCTCACTGCAATAGATTCAAATACAAAAATATGATTATTATATTGTTATGATATTTGTTTTAAATCATAAGCTCAAGCACCTGTCACTGTCATTGTCATTGTTTGAATCCAATACAAAACGTTTTGTTTGTATTCTATCAACAGCTTATAAAAAAACTACTTAAATTATGATTAGGTGAAATTGGTTCACTGAAGCATGCTACTAATGGATTGAATGCCTAAGGCTGTATTCTGAAAAATCCATCAAGATGAAATGTTAATGTTACTTCTGATGTCACTTCTGATGTCACTTCTGATGTTACTTCTGATGTCACTTCAGATGTCACTTCTGATGTCACTTCTGATGTTACTTCTGATGTCACTTCTGATGTCACTTCTGATGTCACTTCTGATGTCACTTCTGATGTCACTTCTGATGTTACTTCTGATGTTACTTCTGATGTCACTTCTGATGTTACTTCTGATGTTACTTCTGATGTCACTTCTGATGTCACTTCTGATGTCACTTCTGATGTCACTTCTGATGTTACTTCTGATGTCACTTCTGATGTCACTTCTGATGTCACTTCTGATGTCACTTCTGATGTTACTTCTGATGTTACTTCTGATGTCACTTCTGATGTTACTTCTGATGTCACTTCTGATGTCACTTCTGATGTCACTTCTGATGTTACTTCTGATATTACTTCTGATGTTACTTCAACTGAGGGAAGCTGTTGGGATAAATAACGATGTTCCAAATAACGGCCGGGAGTGGCAGGATGCATGATGCACATTGGTCTAGCCACAGATTCAACTGCGCCATGTATGTCTTCATGAAAACACTTCTCCTGGGCCCAACAATGAAGCCAGGGTTAACAATACAGCCAGTGCTCAACAGTACAACCAGGGCTCCAGGAGTCTGGATAAGTAACCTCTCTGATCACACCATCGCTGCACATCACCACTGGCACAAGCAAGTCAAGCTACGCAGGATGAACTGTACATACCAAGAATAGGCTTTTACATAGCATCAAAACAAAATTCTACTAAACACACCTGGTAGATGGATTACAAAGCATCAAAGCCACAATCAGAGTTGGCTCAGTCTTGAGACCCAGTTGTCAGGATCTGATCTGTTGACAGGAAAATGAAACGTCAACAAACAACTTGCAATAAAATGACAGGAATAAGAATAAATGAATGAGTCGTGTTAAACAAGGGCTGGACTTGTAAGTGGTGCGATCAACAAGTTGGCAGAGAAATACCAGTCTAAGTAGACACACAACTCAGCAGACAGTGGATGGACAGATAGGAAGGACAGACAGTGGATCGACAGACAGAGGATGGACAGATAGGAAGGACAAACAGTGGATGGGCAGACAGTGGATGAGCAGACAGTGGATGAACAGACAGTGGATGGACAGACAGTGGATGGATAGACAGTGAATGGATAGACAGTGGATAGATAGACAGGAAGGACAGACAGTGGATGGACAGACAGTGGATGGACAGTTTTTATGTAGCTATATGAAAATATAAAAGATAGTGCTGAAATTAAACCTTGAACTGTCATAACAGCCGATGATCTGCCGTTAAACACCTTTATGTGGTTTTCAGGCCGATATAATTGGCGGCTAGTAAAATCTCCAATAAAAATGCGATTGATTTAATGTACAATGACTCTATAGTAATCAGTTTCATTCCTATTTCTGTTACTATCTTAGTGTTAACGTGCTTTTATCAGGGCCTGTTTTGTGATTAAATAGGTGTGAAATTCGCCAAAATTTTTTGACCGCCATAATGTCGGATGCCAGTCATGACAGCATTAGTTCTAGTGCTGATGGTGACATGAGAGTCAGATATTGACAATTTTAGTCCTACGCTTAGTCGTATTGTTACAGATAAATTGGTTTGGGAAAGGGTGGAAATAAAACAGAAAAGACAAAGATTGGATCACAAAGAGTTTCAAAGATGTTTATGTTTGTTTATGCTCTGGAGTAGTAATTAATAAAAAAAATGTATTTAATAACTTCAACTGATAAGGAATTACTGAACTCATTTTGTGCCTTATGACAGAAATTTGAAGGGAGGTAATGAAAATAATTCAGGAAATGTCAAGTTATTGTTGAATTATTTTCATTACCTCCCTTCAAATTTCTTATGACAGAAATATGAAGGGAGGTAATGAAAATAATTCAACAATAACTTGACATTTCCTGAAAGAATATTTCCATTCGTATCTAAAACATCTGATGTAATGATAGATATAACAAAATAGTGAGATTGGGATGGGTTGAATGCAGAAATAAAGTTTTACTCAAGTGTGTAAAGGTCAATATGAAATTACATAATATAAAAACAAATTCTTTTAATACCATAAGACACCTTGTCCAATGCACTTTCAGAAAATGGAAACTTGTATGGGTCTCTGAATTCATTTAGTATGGGATTTTTTCACGTTTGACAATGATATAAAAATGCTATCTAGGGTTAAACAAATCAATTCCTTTCAGGTTCCCAATGTTTTTCTCAAGATGGCTAACAACAAGAGACAAAACAAATATGCTTAAAGGGTGTCACAGCACTTGCCTGATTTCATCTTTTGTGATTATCCCCCCTTTAGACATGAGTTCTGCTGCCTGTGAAACGATTGGGTCCCACCCCAGACTGGCGACTGCAACAACCTTTTCCTTCCTAACATTGAAATAAAATATATAAACACATTGTAATAAAAAAAAATTCAAATAAATACTAAATTAATTAGGCACAAACAATTTGTGTAAATAAAACAATATAGGTTCAGCTTTAATAATGATAATTTTTAGGTAGAATATATATTATGGAAATTTAATTTACACTGACATGAATGTTTTTTGTTTGTTTTTTGTACTGATGAGCCAAACGTTTACATTTGTATTGTGTATGATCATTATTAAAGCTGAGCCTATATTGTTTTATTTACACAAATTGTTTGTGTCTAATACTCTACTTGAAAGCTTTCGCAGTCAAACATTCTTACAAATAAAAATTAAATTATTTCTTGAACCTTAAGATATTTTTTCAAATGCTCAAAAGTAAAAAACACATTTCTCTTTACCAGCTGTTTCCATGATAAATCTTATAATTTAGTTGATATCTTAAAAAATTATATGATAAATGTAAAATCTGTTCCATTAAAATATAAAGGCCTTTTCAGAAAGACTGTATCAACAAATATACAATATATGAAACTTGAATGTCATATAATCTAACAAAAAGCAGTTTCTATTTCATTCAATATTTTAAATCAGCTTCTTACTTTGTGTAAAAGGCAACAAATTTATTATCATCCACATCTCCATGCAAGATGACTTCATCATAGCCTGGGCCATATCCTAAAACAAGGCCAAAATCAAACAGTCAAACAATGGTTCAATTTTATGCTTGAACAAAATGGGTCTATACACCATCATCTTATTTTCTCCAACAGACAACAAAGCTTATTAGATTTTTAGAAGAAAAAAAAAATTTGCAACAGTTAACATCAGTTAGAGAGTATTGCTGGTGATTATCACTGAAGGTATTATTATATATGTTTTAAATCAGATACCAGAGCCAGCATTTTATGACATGTACTTAAACCAGAGGATTCTTTGTAACTCACAACTTGCCACATAAAATATCTACATTGATTAACTGAAAAGTATTTTTTTCTGTCTTTTTCCTACTGCCCACTTGGCACATAAAAATATTTTCACGACTTAATGTCAAAGATCACCAAACGAGAATCTACCACAGTTAAGTGAACAAATAATAACTATGTTAACAAAGACAGATGATGTAAGAAATTCTTCCATTAACTAGACATACCTTTCATTTTCCAAACAAGATTCCTTTCATTAATAAAGTGATTATTTTTCTTTTTACAGCTAGTAAAGCATTGATTTACAAAGTCTCACCAGTGTATCTGATACTCTTGCCGAACTGAACCGTCCAAAAATATGGCACACTTCGAATGTCCTGAGCTTTGCCAGCTATGCTGAGGCCAGCAATTTTACCTGGGACACAAATCAAATCAAATTTTCATTTGGGGTCAAAGTAGGAGAAATTTATTAGAATAAAAATAATAAGAAATGTGCACAAAATAAAATAATGGAAAAAATCATAAGGCCTACCATGTTGATTAAACATTGGAAACATCGTTGAAAAGCTGATTTGGCCTACCATAATGTTGATTAAACATTGGTAACACCGTTGAAAAGATCATTAAGCCTACCATGTTGAATAAACATTGGTAACATTGTTGAAAAGATCATTAGGACTATCATGTTGATTAAACATTGGTAACACCGTTGAAAAGATCATTAGGCCTACCATGCTGATTCAATATTCAAAATATCTTAATTGGTCCTACCGTGCTGATGAGCCATCTGCCAGTGCTGGATGTTGACATGTTGGTCGTCTGCTGTGAACAGTGGGAACTCCACAATATCACCAGCTGCATAGATGTCTGGTAGGTTTGTCCTCATGTTCTGCAACAGTTCACAATTTACAATACAGTTTTGGTTTTTGTCATAATTTTTTTAGAACTTCATTTTTAGTTTTCAGGAGACAGAAGAATATCACAGAGCTGAGAAATAGTGTTTTTTTTAGTGTGAAGCATATTTTAATACCAAAGAAACATAATTGTGAGTTCTTAAAAAATAAAAATAATAAAGGTGTAAATAGCAATAAAATGGTGCTGAATGGGTTTAATTATATATTGACTAAGCTTCATATTTAGCACTCCAGATATTGAAAAAAAGAAAAGCCATCTCAAGAGCATATTTATTATGTAAAAGATAATTGATGGACTGCATTCAAGTTGTGTAAATGAAATATAAGAACAAAGTATGATAAACTTGAATTTATGGATGGGACAAAAGATTTTGACGTGATCCTACTTCGGCAACAAAAAATAGTTTTTTTTTCTGTGATCTGCCTTTTTGTCTTGTTTTCTGAAGAAGGCTCTAAGCCGAAATGTCAAAATCTTTTGTCCTGTCTATAAATTCAAGTTTATCATACTTTGTTCTTATATTTCATTTATTATGTAATCCTTATATCTATACTGTTGCCAAAATTCCTTGGTGTCCAAAATCCCTTGACTTTAAAGAATTACTATGGTCGTTTTGCTTATAACGGAACTGAATGGAATAGAATTTTCACACATAAAGATAATATTAAAATCCACAAACATTGAGTAGCCTTAAATTAAAATAAAATCTGCCAGCCCCTCCTAAAGTTCAGCTGCTGCCAATCAAGCCAATACCAAAGCCTGGCAAAGGTAAAGGATCTCACCTTGTTCACTGTTACAAAGCCCCTGGCTGTGATGTCCAGGCCAGAGTCTTTCAGAAAGTTGGTTGCTGGAACCACACCTAAACAAAGAAGCCTTCAATTAATCATCTAGAAACTGTGTAATTGTGACCGTTGTAAAAATTACAATACCATTATATCAATACAAGATTGGGCCAGAATATTGAAGTCATTTTAAAATGCTTTTATTTTAGGAATTATAATTTATTGATGCACAAGAAATTTAAAAATCCATAATAGATTTCTTATTGCTAGAGTTCCCGATTTTATGGAATGTCAACTGTCAATTTATTTATATCAAACTTGAGAAAAGCCAACTTTCTTTGACTACTTTTTGGCAATTTAGCGCAAAATCTTACCCACTCCCATGATGCAGACATCAGCTGACAGCACGGTACCATCAGCTAAAACAGCTTCTGTCAACTGACCGTCCTCTCCTCGGAATTCCTTCACGCTGGTTTCAAAGTGAAACTTGACGCCTTTCCCTTCATGCAGCTGTTTTGTGTAACAAGAGTCGTTTGAGTTATAATCATGATCATATAAAACAAAATTATACTCTCTTTAAAATATATAATAATTTTTTTTAATTCACGTTAATTATTAACTAAGTCTTTCATAACTGACACCATCATGAGTTTTACTTTACAAGATTACTTCTGGTAGTGTTAACTCTTGCCATTGTAATTTAATACTGAAAAATAGTTAATTAATTCTTAATTACAACATATTTTTTTTAAACACCAGAATATCCCCATAGAAATAGATTTGCCATTAGAGCATTAACTCAGTTTCTAGCAAACCCCTGAAAGCATCAGGTCTTCATTGTGTTGTTTCATAGGAAAACAACTTTGTAATATCCCTGGGGAAGCTGTTTGGACTGGATTTTCAAGTTTCTACCAGAAATGTTCATTGTTTTTAATTCCTCATTGGTTTTTTTCCACAATTTTAACATTTAATAAGGTTGAAAGCCAACTTAATTTTTTTTTTTAATTGAAATAATATTGATAGACTATTGACTATAACTATAGGGATAAACATGATCATCACCACACATTGACAAGTGACAAAGACTTTTGGAATTAATCCTATGTTACAATATGATTTTGAAATATGTAAATCCATTAAAAAAAAATTATAGGCATTCTATTTTTTAACCAAATCTTTTTTAAAATGTTCATATCTATTCACCACAAATATGTGCAGTCAAAATGCTTCTTGTAAGTGAAAAGATGCTCTTTAAAGAAAAAGTAACGAGGAATCAAGATTTATTAAGTTTAAGGGTTTCAAAAACCAAAAGGTTGGGACGAGAAATAGGAGCAACACACAGGCAGAGGTGGAAACTATAAACATTCACAAACATTGTAGTTAAAAATAAAAAAAAATGCATCTATTTCTTTCAACTAAACATTCCTTTTGTAAAAAAACAGATTTTAAGTTTAAACTTACAAAAGAATTAAATTAGCATGAATTAAAATATAAGTTTAATTGTTTTTTTAAAAATATAAACAATACAATAATAATGCTATTAGTAGTAAGCTAACATATTTATATTTTAAACTGAAGAGTTTATTGTAAAAAATTGCTGGCGAAAGCACCGACATGCAATTCATTCTCTAAGTATAGTCTGCAACTGTATTAGTCCCCACACACACACCCCAAAAATTCTTTTCTAAAATTAAAAGAAGGATTTTAAAAAAGTGAGAGAAAGAAAACCTAGCTGATAAAGTGTGCAAATACAAAAAATTTACTCTCTAAAAGAAAATAATAAATCTCAGAATATTCAAGCACCTTGCGGAACCATTGTCCAATGCGTGGGCCAAAGACATGAGCTAATGGGACAGCACTTTGGCCTATCACAGTGACAGTTGCAGCTTTCCCAACCATGTAATTTGCAACTTCTAACCCTGTAAGACAACACAAACCAGAATTGTTGCAGCACATTAGTGTCAATTGCATTTTCTCAAAGTATTAGATTTTAGGCAGTCAACTTTATAATTTACTATTAAAATAATGGCTTACCATTGGATTTACATAATGATTAGAGTTGAGAAATGTTGTTGGTGCTTGTTTTTCAAGTTTCTTTCTTTAATTCTATAGTAGCAGTTTTTAAAAAAATGTTACTTCTAGGGTAGAAGTTGTTTTTAAAAGACATTTGTTTAATTCAGTAATATATATATATATACTTAAAAGCTGTTACTTGAAATTTAATTCTATAGCTGCAGTTTCTTTAATGTTACTTCTAGGGTAGCAACAGTTTATAAAGATATTTGTTAAATTAAGTAATATAAATCTTTACAAGCTCTTTTGTGAAATTATATTTTGTCCATTTATCATATTATGATCAATGTTAATTTATTGATAAAATAATATATATGAGTGAGTAGGCATACCCATCTCCAATGAAATGAACATGGATATGTATCAAAATATTGATTTCTAGAGGCTGAAGCATAGCTATAGGTTTGGTTAGCAGTGAAGCACAGATGAGCAAAAACCAAGAGAAATGACACTGAGATTTTAGTTATGACATGTATGATAAATATATAAGACAACATTTTCATGTAACAGTATAACTAATTATTATTAGGAGACGTTATCGCTGATTTCTATTTAATCCAAACATTAAGAAATAATATTAAACTTTAAAAAGTCAAATCTTTTTCATTGAAAAGGTTAATTAGAAATAATTTATTTTAAGTAATTTAAATGAAAATGTTTAATTATATAAGTGATGAATGAAATGGGAAAGAAGAAAAAAAACACACACATACGCAAATAAGAAGAGACATACATTAAAAAGACACAATAGAAAAAGCAAAATTTTTGTTAAAAAGCTGTTTGTGATCACAGCTTCAACAAAACCAAACAAGGCTAAATATTTTTCAATCAGTGTTTAAAAAAACAATAAATAAAAAGCTTAGTTGTTAAAATGTTCAGCTCAGCATCTTTTCACTTACTGCAACATTCAATGAAATGTGCAACATAAAAATGGTGGATTCAACATTGAAATAAAGGAGAAACTATGCAGAAATAATGAAAGTAACATTGCTATAATTAGATTGAAAAAGTCACTTATTCATTTAAAAAAAAAGTAAATTGATTTTCTAAGTCACACTTATAAGTATTGGAAATTTTGGTGTCTGAAAATGATAGTAGCTACAAAACTCCCCATTTCAAACCACAACAATAAATAAAAAAAGAAATTTGCTTTCCCGCGTCCCCGATACTTCTTTGCTTGTCTGTACCTGTTTCATATGAGTCCCCAGCTCCTCCCCTAGAGTCAACTGAAATGGCACTCGCACCAAATCCACCACAGACACACTTGCTGCCTTATCAGCAAGAAACGCTGCCACTTCCATGCCTTATGAACACATGACAGCATTGTTAGCAAGACATTAGCTTTTTTATAGTTTCAAATGATGGAGAGTGCATGTTCTAAGTGTGCAAAACAAGAGCCATTGAAACAATTCTTAGGATATCTCAAACAAATTTTTTGGCTACAGAATAAGAATGTGTACTTAAACCAATAAAATAATATTAAAATCTCCCTACTTCTCCACCTTAAAATTATTATGCATAATAGAGTAAATGTAAAACTTCTAAGAAAAAAAGGTGAGGATAACCAGAACATAGAAGTTACCTGTAACCATAAATTTTAATGGTAACAAAACTAAAAGCTTTCAACTAAATTCAATTTGTTTTCAAATGTAACAGCCCTGCACATTTCTATAAATTCAATTTGTTTTCAAATGTAACAGCCCTGCACATTTCTATACTTAAATTAAGAGCCAATTATTAATAAAATAATAACAAGTTCCATACAACGTTTTATGAACTCAGATGTAACAAATTGAATTTATGACACTGCATGCATGCTACAATTAATACCAGCAGAAGAAGAGGAAGATATTTGTCACTAAGTCTACAGTCCACACCAACACATCTTCAACAGATAAGTCAACAATCAAAACAACCAGCAACATTAAACACACAATGACGATGGAGGAATCAAAAAGTGCTAGATACACATTTAGAAAAATTTTATGTAATGATCCTCCCAAGAACACATTTTGTTAAAATGAGTATTCTCAAGTCATCAAGTTAAAATAGTGTAGACACAGAAAACAGTTTATGCAGTTGCTTATTTAAAAAAATTTAAAACCATATTTTTAAAATTAAATTTAATAATATGAAAAGAACAATTATTCCGAATGATTATAATTGAAATATCTATCATTATCAATTACCTCAAGTAAAATGTTGAGCTAATTTTAAAAAAAAGTAAGTTTAGGTGTACAAAATGAATTCTAAAACTGCAATTTCAATCAGATGTTTTTATATAAGGAAGCGAAACAAGAAACACTTGAAACTGATAAATGTCAACTGTGAAGGTCTTACGACAGAGATTTTGTGAGTAAATACCAATGAATGAAGAGCCCATGATGACCACATTCTTCCCGAGGGCATTCTCAGCTATGGCGTTGGCATCGTTAGGTGTCCTCAGAGAGTAAACATTCTTTAAATCAGAGCCAGGAATGGGAAGACTACGAGGTCTGGAGGAAAATTTTTAGAAAGTTTATATTGACCATTTAGGCGTGGGTGCAGGCATGGGTGCAGGCGTGGGTGCAAGGTTATTATATCAAGAAGCAAAATAAGTTTTCTGATTTAAACAAATAAAAAAAAAAAACACTTCAATAAATTGTAAAAAAATTTCTTCCATTCATCTACGAAAAAAATAAATAATAGAAAATCAAATCTTCATATTGTAACACTCTATATTTACATAAGTTCATAAAGTATTGTTTCGTTAATTAGATATATTAAGGTGATGACTTTTTGGTCATGCACGGAAGACAGGAAGGAAGTAGATATTTTGAAGAAGAAGGGATTAAATGTGCACTGCACTGTAACAAAAAGTATTAAGATATATCACATCTAATCAGATTGTCCATGTTTAACCTAGTCTAATTATAAGAGAGTGAAATTACGTGATGGGATTGTCATACTAGCCATTTATTCCATTTTGGATACACATGTATTGTGAGTTGTTGTATTTCAAATAATTGAAGTGTGGAATGGAAAAGATAATCTACCTTGTGATCTCATCCTATTCATTGATTTAAATAAGTGATGCTGATAATCAGACTGCAAGTAACTAACAATACATGTTACTTTATATCAATTAAGAAAAAGATCATATGTTCCTAAATGTAGGCTAAAGCTGATGTCGTCAGTGAGAAAGAGCACTTACTGTCCACCAGTTGCTACCAGCAATGTGTCGTATTTCAAAGTTTCACCATCATTCAGCTCAATCGTCTTGTCACCTGGTGATACTTTGGTCACCTGTCACAGACAGTTTTATAAGAGTTTTAATTTTTTGTTCAGTTACAAGTATAGCTATGAGTCTGATCTTTGGAAGTAAACAATAATTTTAAAAAACTAGTCAGATAATAAGAGAAGGTTCAGGTAACCCATTTTCAAATGCATCTTAAATAACGATAAATCTTAAGTTAGTGACATTCAAAATCATTATGTTAACATTAGAATTAACTATACCGCTAATTATTAATGGAGTAAAGTTGGCTGAAAAAATATGACAAACAATAGTTTAACACTTCATATGACTAAAGTTGCTGTAGCTCTGATATAATAGAAGAGCAAAGAAAAGCTGATAAGTCAAAGATTACAATTGGTTCCTACCTCCTTGGCCAATAGCAACTCAATACCATTGTCATCATAAAACTGTTGGCTTCTCAGTGCTATTTCTTCAGGCTTGGTATTCAGTGCCTGCATTGAGAAAGGAGAAAACCATAGACAATAGTTGGGATACGCATTACATGTCCATGTATTTCTATGGGTTTACAGTTTATGTGTGCATCAAACAGTGCTATAGATTATGTTTATTATTGGTACTTAATAAGATGGCTTATTCAAACAGTCTGAGATTCAGATGGTGTTATGAATGATGTGGGGAACACAATCTTTATTTAGTGCTGTATGGGTTATAGTACAAAGTTGTTAAAGATTAATAATGGGAATTGACTATGTAAACCAAAATATAATATTTACATTCTTTGTAAAGATTGGATCTGTTGTGTTCCTGGTAAAACTTGTTTGGTGTTTGTGAGCTGCCACTTACGCATAGGTAAATTTAGGGTTGCAGGTAAAACTTGTTAGGAGGACCACTGTACTATTGAGTCAGTTGGCACTAAAGGAGGACCACTGTATTAGGAAAGCCTTTATGATTGTTAAACAAAGTTTATATAGTATATAATTAAATAATATTTTACAAGCCTGTCCTCACCTTGCTAAGTTTAATCCTGTCATAAGGTAAGTAGGGTTCCTTTGAGACAAGGACGATCCTGCCTGTGTAGCCCTCTTGTCTGAGTGTCTCTGCACAGACCAAACTAGCCGGACCTGGTGACGGGAGAAGGGGGAGTGACAAAGAAAATATAAACAGGAAACTAAAAAAGTAGACAGTTACCAAATTGTAATAACTCGATCACCAGAAAATTTTTTTTTTTTTAAATTTTAAAACAGATTGAATGTTTTCTTAACATCCTTCATTGGAGTAGAAGTTAGGAACTACCATTACATTGAAGACCAGTCAAGGTGAATTTTTTATGTAACATAATCATATGGTATATGTAACAGATGATTAACTGTGAAATAATTGGCGCATACATTAATTATTTTCTAGATTTACTTATTACTAATTAAATGTTTGTGTATTTTTTAGCATGTATGTTACCCTGGAGATTCAAAATTGCTCAAGTATGCCTCACACTCATATGGTGTCAAAGAGCTATTGAAAATATTAGAATATTATATGCTAGAAAGATATGACTAAAAACATCATGTAAGTGTATAGTGCATTGGCTGAGAATTAACACAAACAATTTGGACAAAAGACTTGACAAGACTCCAATACTAACCTCCACCAACAAGCACCACAGTTTTCTTGTTGTCTGCCACTCGTTTTACCATCGGCTTGACCCTCTTGGCATTTTCTAGGGCAGGGGGATTCCCTTTGACCACAACTTTGCCGTCTCTTACTTCAACCTGGGAGTGAAATCAGAAATAGACAACCATCACAAGATCTAACAAGAATATGCTATATCCTTGTGATGATTTGTACAACCATCATAAGATCTAACAAGAATATGCTATATCTTTGTGCTGATTTGTACAACCATCACAAGATCTAACAAGAATATGCTATATCTTTGTGCTGATTTGTACAACCATCACAAGATCTAACAAGAATATGCTATATCTTTGTGCTGATTTGTACAACCATCACAAGATCTAACAAGAATATGCTATATCTTTGTGCTGATTTGTACAACCATCACAAGATCTAACAAGAATATGCTATATCTTTGTGCTGATTTGTACAACCATCATAAGATCTAACAAGAATATGCTTTATCTTTGTGCTGATTTGTACAACCATCACAAGATCTAACAAGAATATGCTATATCTTTGTGCTGATTTGTACAACCATCACAAGATCTAACAAGAATATGCTATATCTTTGTGCTGATTTGTACAACCATCATAAGATCTAACAAGAATATGCTTTATCTTTGTGCTGATTTGTACAACCATCACAAGATCTAACAAGAATATGCTATATCTTTGTGCTGATTTGTACAACCATCACAAGATCTAACAAGAATATGCTATATCTTTGTGCTGATTTGTACAACCATCACAAGATCTAACAAGAATATGCTATATCTTTGTGCTGATTGGATTACACATGAAACATATAAAACATCAACAAAAACCCTCACAATGCAATAATCTAAATTTATTTGGCTATAAAAATGAAGACACGACCTCTTTTTCAATTAGGGAAACAAA
The DNA here is from genome assembly GCA_964017045.1 of Omphiscola glabra. NCBI lineage: Eukaryota > Metazoa > Mollusca > Gastropoda > Lymnaeidae > Omphiscola > Omphiscola glabra. The sequence continues at coordinate 4,256,609 of OZ024803.1, read as the reverse complement.
TCAATAGCAAGGTCAAATAAATACACAAATATATATATTTAATACATTTTTTAAAACCTTTATATCTGCTTCCCTTTTGTTCATGTGTTTTTTTCTGGCTGGGTGTGTGGCAAAATCTTTAGAAGGCTACCTGACCCACTTCCCACCAACCTATCAAGCTGAAACTTAGCACATATACTTGTTGCAGATGGCAACCCATTCTATCAAATTTTCAGTCCCAAACCCCCAAAAATCAGTTTTTCCTGTTTTAAAAAGGGGAAGATGGAGGAAATTGGATGCCACTGATTTCACTAAATAAAATTCCTGATAAATGCACTAAATAAAAAATAAAATATTTCTTGCATAAAATTTTTCACGGGATCATTAAAAAACAATATCAATGCCAGTTTCACTCACATCAAATTTGTGAACACTGTCCAGACCAGGGAAGTCCTCGATATCTCCAGTTTTGATATTGAAACATGCACCGTGCCATGGGCACCGCACCACACCTTTACAGTAAGCACCTGGTTGAGAAGGATCAAGCTTAATGATTGATTTTCTGTCAAATACCAAAAAATGTAATTTTCTAGAAATTTTATCTAAATACATGCATTTCATTTTAAGAAGGATTTAATTGAGAAAATCTAATTTAATGAAAATGTTATAGAATTTTTTAAAATATTTATTAAAATATTGATAAATTATATTTTGGATTTCTCTTTTGAAACATTCATATAGAATATATAAAATACAAAACTTTCATTTAAACAGAATTGGTACTGACAGAGAAATTTCCACTGTTGATAATCCATATAGTTTTTATGCCCCACAATTTACAAGGCAAACTACTGTGCCTTAAACCAAGTTAGGTGGCATTTAATGTTGTGTTGTTAAATGAATTCTCAATTATTTTGTTTAAATCTCCTTTGTTCTTTATAAAAATGTTGTTAAGCCACATTTATAGGGTGCTAGTTTGGGTCATAATAAATGATTACACCTCCTGCTTCAATTATTTTCTTTAGTTATTCCTTATTTTAGAAGCACCCAAGTAAAAGATTTGTCCTTCACATAAAGACTATTTTTAATATTTATTATAACCTAAAACCTTTCAATGTTTTGTTTTTTAACTAAACATGTATCTATGACAGTGCATGGGGCTTACCTTTAGACAGTGCATGGGGCTTACCTTTAGACAGTGCACAGGGCTTACCTTTAGACAGTGCATGGGGCTTACCTTTAGACAGTGCATGGGGCTTACCTTTAGACAGTGCACAGGGCTTACCTTTAGACAGTGCATGGGGCTTACCTTTAGACAGTGCATGGGGCTTACCTTTAGACAGTGCACGGGGCTTACCTTTAGACAGTGCATGGGGCTTACCTTTAGACAGTGCATGGGGCTTACCTTTAGACAGTGCATGGGGCTTACCTTTAGACAGTGCACGGGGCTTACCTTTAGACAGTGCATGGGGCTTACCTTTAGACAGTGCATGGGGCTTACCTTTAGACAGTGCACGGGGCTTACCTTTAGACAGTGGTGCACCATAATGAGTACATTTATTCCCTATGGCATAAAACTGGCCATCTTCTTTCACCAATAGGACTTTCTGATCTCCAACTTCTACTTCTTTCATCCTGTTTGTTAAAATAATTTATTTAATATTATATAAGCATTAGTAAAGGCTGCAAGAAATTAAATTTTAATTTAATATTATGGTGCCGATAAATGGAAATTACTTTATTGGAAAATGTTGTGCTTAAGAGAATTTAAATTTGCTCTTTATGAACAGTATCAAATCTACCAAAGTTGACTAAATTTTAGTTTTAATGTTTTAAAATTAATTAGGATTCAAACTGATCTTTTCACATACAAACTGTAACCAGCAATATTATAATTTAAAAAAAAAATATAAATAGAGACATAACACTTAGATACTATCTATAGATCAAATTTGAAGTAAACACAAAAACTGACAACTTAATTATTATACTGGCAAACAATTGTAACATAAATTGTAAATTAAACATTTTGTAACTTTTGAGATGCAGAAAGTTTAAACGTTCAAATAAAGAATATATTAGAAGAGTACTACTTTTTATTACCAAATGTTTTCAGTTTTATGTCAGTCTCATTATGATATGAATTAAATTGTTCCTAAATGTTTAAGAACTCACTGTCCATCCTGGAAGTCCTGGACATCCCCAGCAATAATTTCAGTCATGTCGTCTGAAATTGTATTGTCAGTAGGACTGCTGTGGTCAGTGGTCGTGCTTAAGGGTCTCTCTGGTGGATTTGTAACACTATCTGGGTAAACACTGAGAGCGTCGTCTCGTCTCTTGATGTTCACAACTTGCACAGTGTGATCTGAGGAAAATGCAATGTGAATTTGTAAAATTTCAATCTGTAGGTAAGAAAATAATACCAATGACTTTCAAAATGTTACAATTACAGATTGGGCACTGGTTAAGATTAGCACAGATTTATAATGGCCTGTAATGATAACTAGTAAAACGTTTCATACATACTTGCTGCACGATTATTCTATTACTTTTTGATTATACAAGACCAGATGTTGCAGTGGCTCAAATGACACCTGATAAAGGTATCTAATCTTTTCAAAAAGCTACCCTTGTGTTCTTCTTCATTCAACAAAATATTTTTTAAAAATCATTAATGATCTATTCTTATTGGCACTCCCAAACTGATACAGCATTTTTACTTTTATTTGTACTTGAAGATAGAAATTTGATTTCTGTTATCTACTGCTGTGACTAATATGATGTACTGATAAGATTGCATTTAAAAATCTTCTATCTTAAAACAAAAAAAATCAGAGTCGACTTATATCATTAGATGCAAAGTTACACCCAGTGACTTTTTTAAAGATAGAAATTATAGCCTAAAATTCTAGTTCTTTTTTAATCCTTCATTTGAGATGGATCTCTGTGAATATCATACCTGGAAAAGTTTGAATGATGCAAGTACCGTAACACTCTTTTGGGAATATATTCGTTAAGATAAAACCACTAAAATATAGCCAGGGACATTAGGTACAAATTTGTTGCTAGTGATTTTTGAAAAAATAGATATATAAACATAGCATGTATTCTTACTTTGAAAAAAGCACAGTGGTCTAACATGCATAGACTGCTTGGTGGAAAATGGGCCAGAGAAGACAGCAGATGTGACAAGTGGAGCTGACCAAGGAAAATCATGGCCTAACACAACAAATCTCCGAGCCAAAATTTTCAGTGCCATCCGTATAATTGTTGATGCTTATTATATGCCGCACTTTGATCGTTTATAGTGGAGATGAATCTAACTTGACTAGATTTTAAGTTTTCGAGAAAGGTGGTTTGTATCATAAATTTAACTGTTGAAGACAAAGTTTTTTTGTTGTTTTTTTCTCTTCATTTCATTTATGCTAAAAATATAAAAAAAAGTAAAATCCTTTTCTTCATGGTATCCCTGAAAGCTAATTCCTTAACTTCTACTTTATGAGGTCTAAATACAAGTAAACTAATGATTTTTCTTTTGAAAACAAAATCATATTATTATATCGTTCAAGTTCTCAAAAAAAGGAATCTAAAGAGCCTTATACTACAAAAATGTCATCAAAGTATGATTATCAAAAAAATTATTAGTAATTTATTTTTTAATTCCATTTTCCACAAGTCACACAATGTATATATTTAATAAAATGTAGGCTACTTTATTTTTCAATTCAATGAAGAAAATGTTCAAGTAGGCATATATTAGTATAATATTTATTGATAATTGTGTAGAAATATTATATAAAATTAAAGGTAGTCCATGTATTTTTTTTTTTTAAATATCAAATTAGTTGATTAAATAATTTGTTTAAACATACAAATTAATGGACTGGAATGTACTAACCCAAGAAAATAGATCAGATTTGTGCCACTTTTAATTAAACTTTCTAATTTTTTAATTAAATAATTTACATTTCAACTATATAATTTGTGGCATCTCTCTTCATATTGCTTGACTTTTACTTTTTTTTGGTGTAATTGTTTGATTTAAAAGCCTTACTCTAACTTCTGCAATAGTAGAAAAGGAATAGTTCAGGGGAAATGATAAGAAACAATGATTTAGTATGCTAACAACAAACTTCAAGTCAAACTGATGTGACTTAGGTTAGCTGAATAAAAAATGGCTCACAATCACTCCCATTTATCCTCCCACTGCCTGATTAACAATGTAGCTCTGTTCCTTTGAGTACACCTCCCATTGCGCCCCAGTCATTAAAGCAGCAACTAGCACTATTTGTTCTCTGTATTGTATTGCTAACACTTCTGCTTAAAACTAACTCTACGAGAATACTAAAATAGTATGATATAAATCAATGAAAGTAAGATTAACATGTCCTATTTCCGGCAATTTCTACAAATTAGATAAGTGAACGTTAAATGATGCATTAATGTAGGTCTAATACTTTTTTTATACTAATTTGCCTATTTTTCAAAAAGACGCCTCTTAAAAAAATAATGAGCAATATACTCTAAAAGTTTAAAAATAAGTAGGCCTACTTAAAGGTTCCTAGAAGTGTAATAGGGCTTGTCTGCAGAGGTGTAATGACAGTTAGCAAGACAAGGCATGTGAAATGGGCACCAATAGAAGAGGGGCATAAAATCAGTGAGCCAGTCATGAGTGCAGAGGTGTAATGCGGGTTAGCAAGACATGGCATGTAGCGTGGGCACAAAAAAAGGGGGGCACAAAATCTGTGAGCCATTCATGACCATTTGCCTTTATGTTTGTTGGATGAAGTTGTTTTTTAGTGCAAAATCTAATGTTTTTATTTATTTAAAATATTTTTTAATTAATAATTAAATGCTTTATTAAAAAATATTACCTCTACTAATACTAATATCCATGTACAACTAAAAAACAAGACAACTTTAGAATTTTTTTGTTCTAAATCTGAATTATATAAAAATTGGCTTCTCTAGTTTGATAAAGTATAATTGGTAGACTTAGATTAGACAATTAGAGTGCATAACCATAAATATTAGGATTATTTTTTTTGCATTAATGTACCGGGTACTAATTACATTATTGGTTATTACACGCTACTGGTCCCTCTGTCGCTCACCCTAACCCGAACCCTAAATCTATCATAAACAAAGGGAAGTGACTCCCAATAAGGGGACCACAACAGCACATTAGCCACATTATTATTTAAATTATTATTTTTTTTTAAAGAGGGGGTTGGGGGGAGGGGGGGCTAATGAATAACAGTACAGAGTCAGAAGCAATTTTATTGATTCTGTTACACTTTGGTAAACAGTTTGACTTAGTGACTCAAGATTCAAAGAACGAATTCGTACATAACATGTTTTCTGATCTGTTTCCATTAAAATTAAAAAATATGATTTTAATTTTAGTCTTGTAGTTGTAGTTTGTAGGCTTACGTTTTAAATAAATACATTTTTAGTTTTAGTTAGACTAGTTTTAGTTTATAGTATATTTCATTACTTAATACTACTCATTTAAGTTATCAGTAAATTAATACTAAAATACTACATTCATTACCCTTACTTAGAGACACTTAGACTTAATATTAGACTCACTATCAAAATATCATATTAGTAATATTAATATTAGGCTTAGGCCTGCGACTAAGTTTTCTTTTGGGTTGTGATTAATTCAGAATTCAATTACTATTACTTCTACTTCTGTATTATCCCTCAAATTACCAATAAAAACATTACGTGGATTAGTTTCCTAGTTGTTTACATTTCAATACTGCAACTTTACTTTCTACTGAGTCATTGTCATTTAATTCTTCTTGAATGGGTGATAAGGTTAAAGAACAATGACAAGTAACCGGACTGATAAGAGACTATTTTTTTCTGTTTAAATATAGTCACATGACTGTCATGTGATGTAACAAAACATCGTGATATATTTTTTTAAACGTTAAATTTAAATATTAAATGGATGAGTAGGGGAATTATTTTTTACATTTTTATTTATCTCTTAACGCATTTTCTACCCGTCTATTTCTGCTTAAAACAATTATTTATACGAGTAAAACATACCACCTTTTGATTGCTTTTGCCCCATAATTATAGATTGTATGAACTGAAGAAATGTTTGTCTTGTTCAGATAAAGTATTCCAAGTCCAAGAAAATTGTTCAAATCATTGACGCTGGCAACTTTGGCTTAGGTTTTCCAAATCTGAAAAAAAAGAGATGGAAAACGATTAAATGTGTAGTTATAAGGCATAGAATTAATATAATGTCAAGTAAATACATTTTTACTGGCTATATATTTTGCATCAAAGATTATGATTCAACTCTCTGGATAAAATAGTTAAAAAAAACAAACTGTTATTGATAGCAAGTCCATGCCATAGATTATGCCATAGAAAATAGACAAGAGTGAGCACCGTAAACCTGATGGTAACGATAGCTGTGGGTTGACAGCTGTCAGCAGCTGTGTCTAGCAACTAGGTCAGGGTTATATGGTCTTAAATTCTTTTATTAAAACTTCCAGTACCGTCCTAAAATGCATGGGCTCACTGGGCAGTTACCCAGGGCCTCACGCTCATAAGGGAATCATAATTGCCCATATTGTGAAAGAATATTGAAATATCTTGAGACAATTTATACATTTTGGGGTGGGGTTTGGGGGGGAGGTGGTGCGGGGTTTGGGTGGAGGTGGGTGTTCGATGTTTTAAAGTAAAACTAAATCGAAGAGTTTTACAATCGGCGCTATATATTCATTAATTATTCATTTCTCGGAAGAAAGTAGGTTGAAATTCCAAATAAAACTTCTTTCATGTCCTGAATTTTTTTAGAAATGTATTGTTTATCCTAATTTAGCCTACTCCTATAATCTCCTTCAGATAAATCATATATTAAGAAATATATGATGCCTTTTGCAAATGTATCCTATCTTCTTTACATAATTACGCCATTTTCATACAATTTATACAATATGACCAGTTTTAAATTGCCATATATAATCTAAATTTTTTGTGTGGTAATTTTAACACGTGGAATTATTTAAATTGTAAAAATAATGCAACAAGGTCAAAGGAACCTAACTTTCCACTAGCAACCCTTCTGGCTTACTGATTAAGTGTACAATGATGCAAAACTAAAGTTAGGTGTGCGCTAAAGTGCATTTTTAATTTATGAAACATTTCCTATGAAAAAACCCAACTCGTTTCGTTCCGGAGCCTTCGGCGCACTCTAAAATAAATTCCTACAGCCCCCCCCCCCCCCCCAAAAAAATAAATAAATAAAAATAATAATGATAATAATAATTTTAAAAAATGAAGGATGTAGGTGAAGTAAAGTATGGGAAGCATGGTTTTCCCATTTCTTGATTCACTTTTTGTCACTTCTACTTCTACCTAACCTGATTGCATTCTCCACTCCCCCCCCCCCCCCTTTTTTTTATTACCACCCGATGATGCAGTAAGAAAGAAAACTGGCCAAAACGCCTAGGGTAAACCTACGCCTCAAATGCTTTTCCTAACATTACTTGATTGGGTAAGGGGGGGGGGGGCATCAGGGCATGATTTTACCCAGGGTTGGTGTGTAGGGGGTGGGTAAAAAATGCCATATTGCAGGGTTATATTATATGTTCAGGGCCTATTGCACTACCAAACAATATTTTGATACATGATTCTTGGTTCATCTTAGTTATGTGCAGTGGCGTAGTGAGGGGGGCATCATGCCCCGGGCGCTACTCCCAAATGGGCGCCAAATGGTATATTTTACTATAATATTGTATGGTTTTCGAATAGGGGGGGGTGCTAAAAAGGTATTGGGGGGGGGGCTAAAAAGGTATTGTGCCCCGGGCGAGAGTTAAGCTCGCTACGCCACTGGTTATGTGAAAACATTATTGATAACAATGGAGTAGCTAAAGTTGATGAGCACAGAGGCGGTCCTTCACTTTCCGACACTCACTCTCGAAATCCACATAACATAAACGGTGCATATTAAACATAGGTAATATGATAGAATCTGAAGCATCAACAGTGGCGTAGCTAGTCTTAGTGTTTGTGACGGGGGAAATTTTCTTTTTTACGCCATCCTTAACTCTGAAATCCATTATTTTCATCAATATAATACCGCCAAAGCCTATATTTGCGCCCCTCTAGTCTGGCGCCTGTGTACATCTGCCACCTCTGCCCCTTTAGCTACGCCTCTGCCGTTCCGCCATGTATAGAAAATGTGCCCCGGGGCAGTCTGTCCCCTCCGCACCTCCTTCCTACGCCACCGCGTATGAATTGAACCAAACATGCCCCCCCCCCTTTTTTTTTATCGCCCTTTCATTCCCCCTATTCCCATGTAAGTGATTGAAAGTCGTTTGGAGCCTACCATCTAAACGAGTCTCCCAATGCGGTCTTCCTACCATCTAAACGTGTCTAACAATACGGTCTGCCTACCATCTAAACGTGTCTAACAATACGGTCTGCTTACCATCTAAACATGTCTCCCAATGCGGTCTGGCTACCATCTAAATGTGTCTAACAATGCGGTCTGAACTCTGCACTCACTAAATGTTTGCACAACGTGCATTTTATCTATTTGATTTAAACTCTTAAAAAATATCGTCTGTAAAGATCAGTGAAGTTATCCATAGGGAGTGGGGGTAGAAGGTCTGGGGACCCCTGGCAGAGGTGATTTCTTAAACTAAAGTTAATAGACAATTTAAATACATTATACCTACACTCTATCCCAACACCATCCTACATTATACGTACAATCTATCCCAACACCAATCTACATTATATCTACACTCTATCCCAACACCAATCTACATTATGCCTACACTCTATCCCAACACCAATCTACATTAACGAAGTGGCTAGTTTCACATAGTACTATTACCACATATATTTGGATATGCTAGTTGTGTATATCGTATGTTTTTTTTAAAAAATAAACAAGAATGATTGAGTGGTAGCAATTCACGTGGACGGAATCGTCTCAAATAGTTTGAGAGCCACTGCTCTGTTTGTTTAGGCTAGGGTGTGTGTAGAATGATTCAGCAAAAAATTATCAAGTCAACAAATGCCGACAGGGCAGATAACTCTGTCTGCAGCCTTTCTAATTCTATTGGGTTGTGTTTCTTAAATCAATAAGTTATCCATAACTTGAAGCACATTGGCAGATGCAGGGAAAACTCATTGAATATTCGATGCAGTCATGTGTCGCAAATATTTTTTACCAGGGAAAACATGTGGGGCCGAGGGGGGGGGGGGGCTAACGGTGAGAGTGAGGCTCTAGATCAGTGGTTCTCAGCCTTCCCTAATGGCTCGACACCTTTAATACAACTCCTCATGTTGTGGTGAACCCCAACCATAAAATTATTTTTGTTTCGTTGCTACGTCATATCTATGTGTTTTTCGTTGGTTTTAGGCGAACCCTGTGCAAGGGATCATTCGACCTCTAAAGGGGTTGCGACTCGCGACCCACAGGTTGAACCGCTGGTCTACATGGAAATGCCATTCTAATCAAAGTCTTGAAAGTCATATTGACTTCATTGACCTGGACCGCGATGCCAGTTCTAGGTCAAGTTCTGCTGCTGCTCTATACAATTCGAACCTATAAGGAATGTACGGTCTAACACTGCTGTCGGAGATTTATAGTAGTCACATGTTTAGTATAATATCGAAACACTTGCTCACAGTAGGCTGTAATGATTAATGCTGAGATCTTACTTGTTACTTATGTCATAATAAAAAATGGGGAGGGGGGAATAAGCCAATAATAACACCCATAGTTTTCAGAATGAATGAATAGGAAGTGGTAAAAAAACAGCATTGAAAAACAATGTCATATAATTTTCTTTCTAATTTTGAAGGTTTTCTGCGGCCGCGCAGCTACCTCACAGATGCCGCGCAGCAGTTTTGAGCATCCGCGCAGCAAATTTTTATTAAACAGATACGCTGCACTCTGCAAAGTAAAACTTTGCACACAACTTTATGATTTTGCACACGAACCAGCAAACCTTAGAGGGAATATTGGACATAAGCACTACTTGGTACCTTAACACATGACATAAGCACTACTTGGTACCTTAACACATGACATAAGCCCTACTTGGCACATTAACACATGACATAAGCACTACTTGGCACATTAACACATGACATAAGCACTACTTGGCACATTAACACATGACATAAGCCCTACTTGGCACATTAACACATGACATAAGCACTACTTGGTACCTTAACACATGACATAAGCACTACTTGGCACATTAACACACGACATAAGCACTACTTGGCACATTAACACATGACATAAGCACTACTTGGCACATTAACACATGACATAAGCCCTACTTGGCACATTAACACATGACATAAGCACTACTTGGCACATTAACACATGACATAAGCCCTACTTGGCACATTAACACATGACATAAGCACTACTTGGCACATTAACACATGACATAAGCACTACTTGGTACATTAACACATGACATAAGCACTACCTGGTACCTTAACACACGACATAAGCCCTACTTGGCACATTAACACATGACATAAGGACTACCTGGTACCTTAACACATGACATAAACACTACTTGGTACCTTAAATAGCTTAAAACATAACCCTATTTCGTAACTAAGTTTTAAAACGATTATGCCAACTACTCTCCTATCTTTGGGAGCAACAGAGGGTCAAATTGGAGCTGATGTCCCCGGGCGCAAGACTAGTATAAAAAAAAGTGTGTGTGTGGGGGGGTGGTGCAAAAATGGACTTTGATGGAATTTTATTCAATAAAATAATTAGTTTCAGAGTTGAAGGGGCATCAAAATGCATTTTGCCTTCACGCATTAAATGCTGTAGCTACGCCTCTGTTTGGGAGTTATATGAATATGATAGAGAATCAATTAGGCAGTGTGGCGTTAGCATATCTTGACTCAACGAGTCACTGCGTTAGAAATGAAAGGGAGATGAATATGAAGATTTTGGCTAGTCTAAGTAAGTTATCTGGGTTATCTGCCCGAAGACCTAAATCTTGATGACGTGAAGTAGGACAGCTTTGAGTGAATCTTCCACTTGTGAAGAGAATGATATACAATAGAGAGACACACACACCAGAGTACCCCGTGGAATTGATAACCCTTTTCTAGATCGGTTGGGAGGGGTGGGGTGGGGTGGTGGCGTGATGATTTGTCAGAATTTGGGGTTAAAGACCAGCGTTTCTCAACCTTTTTTTTAGAGGCGGGACACCAGTACGATATTTACTAAGTTGTGGCGACCCACAACCATGATTATTCCTAAAATTTTAGAAATGAGTTTTGAGAAAGTAAAGAGGATGGAATAATTACTGTAGTTCAGTGTTCCCCAGCCGTTTCTCTTCTCATGGGCTCCGTCGCTGCTCCAGGAAACCCCTAAACACTACTTACTTGTAATATAAGGTATTCTTAAAGAAGGGATCGGCGATTCAAAAAGGCTGAGAACCTCTGCTCAAGCGTATTCAAAGTGTAACGACAATACGAAACTATCCCGATCACTGTAAACAGTGTATACATTTTAAAATGAACCAAATGTTACAAATATATCCCTTCGCGTGAAATCGATCGATCTACAGACCTGCAAACCTACATACATGCAAACCTACAGCCTTGCAAACCTACAGACATGCAAACCTATAGATCTGTAAACCCACATACCTGCAAACCTACATACCTGCAAACCTACAGACCTGCAAGCCTACAGATCTGCAAACCCACAGACCTGCAAACCTACAGACCTGCAAACCTACAGACATGCAAACCTACAGATCTGTAAACCCACAGACCTGCAAACCCACAGACCTGCAAACCTACAGACTTGCAAACCTACAGACAAGCAAACCTACAGATCTGTAAACCCACAGACCTGCAAACCTACAGACCTGCAAACCTACAGATCAGCATACCTGCATACCTACAGGCCTACAAACCTGCAGACCGTATACCGATCGATCGACGGTGACGCGGCAGTAATTATAGATTTATAAATATCTTGAACGGGGTAACACAATTAACACGAGCAATCCAAAGCAAAGACACACATCATCACGCTTATTAAGACATGGTAAATTATGCGAGTACACATTACGTTAACAGATCTCTGATTGGATGCCACGACAATCAGACGTAGTCGTACTGGGCCTATTCCAATGCTTACTTGTAGGAATGAGCTATCTTCTCGTGGTTTCTGTAAAGCAGACACAGACAATGTCGACACACGACAACACAACTGAGAGCATGTACAATTTCTTTTGTCTTTAAAATTGCGTCGTAACTCCCAAACCCACCCTTCACTGTGTCCCCCTCCCTTTCCCGCCCGAGTACCCCCCTTCCCACCCTAGCACACCCACACACAGAACCCACACAGTAATGCCATGACATATGAGCTCAGAACGACATCTCAGCTCTATCTACGGCTCCATAAGTTTGGTGGTTAAAAAACAAAGCTTTGCATAATCAAGAAGGGAATAAATAGTGTGTTTGTATATTCGGTTGTTGCTGTTATTATTATTATTTTTTTTTTGATGTTGTTGCTGGTGTATAGAACATAGACTAAGAGCCGGACGGTAGTGGCGTAGCACGGGTTGGTTCCGCCCTTGGCGGGCCAAGTTTTTTGCCACCCCACATAAACGAAAATAATTGTGCAGATATTTCGTTCACTAACAATTTTACATCACTATTACTTTCTGCATGCATTTCAATAAATTCTACATCGATCTGTTCGATTGTTTCATCGTCTGCACTTGATAGTCTAGTACAGCGGTTCTCAGCCTGTGGGTGGCGACCCCTTTCGGGATCGCACGATCCTTTCCCAGGGGTCGCATAAGATCATCTGAAAACACATATGCTCTATAGTTATGAAGTGTAACCGAAAATAAGTTACTTGAAAATCCAGGTCGTTACTTGAAAATCCAGGCCGTTACTTGAAAATCCAGGTCGTTACTTGAAAATCCAGGTCGTTACTTGAAAATCCAGGCCGTTACTTGAAAATCCAGGCCGTTACTTGAAAATCCAGGCCGTTACTTGAAAATCCAGGCCGTTACTTGAAAATCCAGTCCGTTACTTGAAAATCCAGTCCGTTACTTGAAAATCCAGGTCGTTACTTGAAAATCCAGGTCGTTACTTGAAAATCCATGCCGTTACTTGAAAATCCAGACCGTTACTTGAAAATCCAGGCCGTTACTTGAAAATCCAGGTCGTTACTTGAAAATCCAGGCCGTTACTTGAAAATCCAGGCCGTTACTTGAAAATCCAGGCCGTTACTTGAAAATCCAGGCCGTTACTTGAAAATCCAGGTCGTTACTTGATAATATTTAGCTCATGAAAAATCGATAATTTAAAAAAAAAACATATTTGACTTTTGAAAAAGATCTGGCGGGAATTGGGCCAAAGTATGCGCAAATATTTTGTAGTATGTTGTTGCACACCACAGCCTCAGCCAGGAGTAATCGAGAAGTAGCTATTTACATAGTGATAAGCCAGGCTGACTGAGGCCACTGTTGTTGGTGCGACTGTCCAGATCTTACAGTAGAGCGACTTGAAGTGGCCTGTGTAAGACAGTGACAAAATCCTCTGCATGCTTTGAGTTGGTTCACAAGATTGCTGGGACTTAGCTAACCCAAACGTCCTAAATGTCATTTTTTTTAAGCAGGTCATTTTTTTACCACAGGGGTGACCACTCCAAAAGGCTTAGTGGACCACTTTGATAGCGAGTAAACCTTTCGTGGGCCGCGCGTTATTACATCAAATATTACAAGAACAAAAATAAACGCTCACTCAAGGCTGAATTGTTGATTAAGGGTCGGTTCACACGATCAAATTTTCCTTCAAGCATTTGATGCAATTCGTGTATGAAGCCTTGTCACAACTTTCAAATTACTATGTGATCAAATTCAGCAAAAAAGAAACCACGCACAAAATAGTGCGTTCATACAACAATTTGAGGCGAAATTTGATTGTGTGAACTGGCGCTAAATCACATAATGAAATGCTAAATAAAAAATGAAGAAAAAAACCTAACGGTGACGTCATTTTATCTTTTCTTTAAATTATCTTTTATTTATAAATCTATTTCTTTGTCAACTAAGTGAAGAACGAATAAAAAGTTTATTGAGATATATCATGCATCCGCATGCCGCAATATTTGACGTGGTGGGCCGCATGCAGCACGAGGGCCACAGGCTGGCCACACCTGATTCTGATTGACCACAGTGGTTAGTGGCTCATTGAGTGTGTATTAGCTGTTACTACGTCACAAGCTCGTGCTCATCCGATTTAAATGCCATTACGTGCAGTGTCGTAGCTAGTGCCACCCCGTACGAGGCAAGATTTGTGCGGCCCCCGACGAGGCAAGATTTGTGCTGCCCCCGACGAGGCAAGATTTGTGCCGCCCCCGACGAGGCAAGATTTGTGCGGCCCCCGACGAGGCAAGATTTGTGCGGCCCCCGACGAGGCAAGATTTGTGCGGCCCCCGACGAGGCAAGATTTGTGCTGCCCTCGACGAGGCAAGATTTGTGCTGCCCCCGACGAGGCAAGATTTGTGCCGCTTCGGACGAGGCAAGATTTGTGCCGCTTCGGACGAGGCAAGATTTGTGCCGCTTCGGACGAGGCAAGATTTGTGCCGCTTCGGACGAGGCAAGATTTGTGCCGCTTCGGACGAGGCAAGATTTGTGCCGCTTCGGACGAGGCAAGATTTGTGCCGCTTCGGACGAGGCAAGATTTGTGCCGCTTCGGACGAGGCAAGATTTGTGCAGCTTCGGACGAGGCAAGTTTTGTGACGCTTCGGACGAGGCAAGATTTTTGCCGCTTCGGACGAGGCAAGATTTGTGCCGCTTCGGACGAGGCAAGATTTGTGCCGCTTCGGACGAGGCAAGATTTGTGCAGCTTCGGACGAGGCAAGATTTGTGCCGCTTCGGACGAGGCAAGATTTGTGCCGCTTCGGACGAGGCAAGATTTGTACCGCTTCGGACGAGGCAAGATTTGTGCCGCTTCGGACGAGGCAAGATTTGTGCCGCCCCCTTACAAATAAAATAAAATTACATTAGATCGAAACGACCGCACTCCATATTAAGATAAACAACCCCCCCCCCCCCCCTCCGGGGAGGACCACCCGTTCCACCACCGCTGCTTACATACCAGTTTGAGGGCTATCATCAAATAATATGTCTATCAGGTCGGCTACGTCTTAGTTGTCCCAGGAGCCTTGCGCCGTTGAGGCTTTTCATTCACGTCTTAACTTAGCGACAACATTCCTCGCCGTTTTTAACATGCACATTATACAATGTTTCCTCTTTAGGATATTCCTAATTATCATAAGATAGATCTTTAGGATATTCCTAATTATCATAAGATAGGTCTTTAGGATATTCCTAATTATCATAAGATAGATATTTAGGATATTCCTAATTATCATAAGATAGGTCTTTAGGATATTCCTAATTATCATAAGATAGGTCTTTAGGATATTCCTAATTATCATAAGATAGGTCTTTAGGATATTCCTAATTATCATAAGATAGGTCTTTAGGATATTCCTAATTATCATAAGATAGGTCTTTAGGATATTCCTAATTATCATAAGATAGGTCTTTAGGATATTACTAATTATCATAAGATAGGTCTTTAGGATATTCCTAATTATCATAAGATAGGTCTTTAGGATATTCCTAATTAAGATATTCAAAATTTTATCACAATATAAGTCTTTATGTTATTCCATATTTTATCATGGAATTTATGCTATTCCATATTTAATCATACGATAAGAAATTTTCCTAAATTGAAAGCCGGTATCATCTGACACAGTCAAGTCAGAAGTCAGACAGATGAAAACGTTCACGATCTGCAGTCATTAAAGTCAGTCGTGTGTCCATGGGTCAATAACATGCAGTCATTAAAGTCAGCAGTGTGTCCATGAGTCAATAACATGCAGTCATTAAAGTCAGCCGTGTGTCCATGAGTCAATAACATGAAAATTGTGACAGAAAACCCTAGACTGTCATTGTGCAGTCGTGATAAACAAAACTTATGGTCCCCCTCTCCCGGGTGGTCACTTTTCCCGGATGATCCTCCCCCCCCCCTCCCTTTAGGTTCCACATCTCCGGGTGGCCACCTCCCCTTTGAATCCACCAAGGAGCATATTTATAAAATGGTATGCCCTTGAAAGCGTTCGCGTAGCCAAAGGAAGACAACTACATGAAAATATAATAGATAATGGATTATTATTGATTTGCTTTAGGGAGGGGTCGAAGATATTCATCATAGCGAAGCATCAATGGCAACTTTAAAAAAACGGTGGGGGGGAAGGGGGGTAGAAAAGAAATGCTCTTTAATCATTTGTGTTCACCGTCTGGAGATTTTTCATGCAAACTGTTGTTGATATCTATCTACATATAACTATGTACCTGAATATCTATCTACATATAACTGTGTACCTGAAACCATATCCATGCTGCACCTGCATTTCTTAAGAATGGAAGCAAAAAATAATAATAATAAAAGCGGGAAGCAAAGATCAAAATTGTGAGTGCTATTACAGTAGGCGTCACCCGGTGACCTAAATTCATTCTGTCGACCCCAGGCCGTCGACCCCTGAGCATTAGGCCCAGGGCCGTCGACCACTGAGCATTAGGCCCAGGGCCGTCGACCCCTGAGCATTAGGCCCCGGGCCGTCGACCACTAAGCATTAGGCCCCGGGCCGTCGACCACTGAGCATTAGGCCCCGGGCCGTCGACCCCTGAGCATTTGGCCCCGGGCCGTCGACCACTGAGCATTAGGCCCCGGGCCGTCGACCACTGAGCAGTAGGCCCCGGGTTGTCGACCACTGAGCATTAGGCCCCGGGCCGTCGACCACTGAGCATTAGGCCCCGGGCCGTCGACCACTGAGCATTAGGCCCCGGGCCGTCGACCACTGAGCATTAGGCCCCAAATTAAATATACAAAGCTCCTAAAATTATTATTATATAAAATAGCAGTGACAAAAATAACTAGCCCATTCAAATGAGCAGTTCAATAAAAAAATATAGGTGTAATGGGAATAACGGTTGGATGTATTTATATCTTCCCTCGAGTGAAAGAAATAAAGGCCAGCTTAAACATATGCCGCTGATTTGATGTGAAAACGCACTTTGGTGACACCGCGTTCTTGTGGCATTGGTGCCCCCCACCCCCTTAGTAACGCCACTGACGCTATCTGATCTCTTGTGTAGAGGAAACTATCCAGACGGATGGATAGTGTTCCACTCCCACGCCGCGTACACCACTCCAACCGATGTCAGCATGAGCGCCCCCCACACCCGGATTCCCTTCCTCCGTCAACTTTGGTGTGGACTTCGCAGGACAAAATCACAGGGCCTGGAATTTTTCTTTAATTCGATAAACTGGTTCCCTCTACAGCAAATCACCACTATCCACGTATCTGGCTTTTCAGATTTTCTTATGTACACACATATTATATAACCTAACTTATAGTTAAAGTTATAGTTTGTTCCCGGTCTTATTGGCAAAATATCTTGCCATTTGACCTTTCCTTAATTACTTGTCATTATTAGCACGTTCTTTATTTTGTGGCGTCTCCTTACACAGTGGTCTGTTAACCCTCTCTTATTTCCTCAGTAGCTCTGCTGAAAGTCTGCACACGAATCAACTACAGCTACAGTTATTGGTGACGGACGAACAGGCATTTTAGAGACCATCATAGATTGACGTCCCAACTCAGTCCTTACTGAAAATTCTAAGTGTGGATGAACACAGAAAAGTCGTACAGAGATGCGCTCTTTTGAAGCGATAGCGCCAAAGTTATGGAATATTTTACCTCCATCTTTGAGGAGTATTGAAAAGGACAGAAATCATTTAGGAAACATTTAAAGACTTTTTTGTTTCATAGATTTGCGTAAACCAGAGCGCATTGAGCATGCTAAAGTAGCATGGATACCAGCGCTATAGAAGTATCCAATCAATCAATCAATTGGATCGGTATTAAAAGTATCGCCGGGACGTTATCCTTCTTAAACTGTCAGGCCATAGCTTTGTAAAATGTTGATGCTGCTAAGCGTCAGTTCACAAGATCAAATTGTTGTATGAACGCACTATTAGGTGCGTGGTGTCTTTTTGGGGGGGGGGGGGGGGGGGAATTTGATCAAATAGTAATTTGAAAGTTGTGATAAGGATTCATACACGAATTTCATCAAATGCTTGAAGGAAAATTTGATCGTGTGAACCGACCGTAAGGAATGTGCCCTGTAGTGTTGATTCTCACCGGCATACAAAGACGAATAGTTTACTGCTTGCTACGAAGTGAACATTGACGGTGTTCCATTGTTATACACCAAGACTTTTTTTTTTTTTTCCATTTTCAACGTCTTCTGCGTTAGGGAAATTTGATGTGAATAGGATGGAATTGTTTCGTAACACCGTTTCACGGTGGTCCGGTTTACAATCCATAATTTTGAGACTCGTAGCGCTGGCTGAAAACTTTTAAAAACCTGGAATACATTTAATTTTTCTCTGCCTTTAAATCATGGGTCGTACCGTGAACTTAGGGCGTGTTTGAATGCGTTATGGAACGCCAGTAACGAAGAATGGGCTGAAATCATGGCGTTATTTCCAAATCTCATTTGAGCAGTAATAGCTTTTTTTTAAAAAAACAAAATTTGAAACTGTAAGAGTTCCCCGCCATATCTATAGCCGGAAGTCAGCTAGCAATATTACAAGGGAGACAAGCGGAAGGACATGTTTCGAATTCCTCATTTTAAACTTGATGAATCAGGTGGATATATTAGAAAGTAGCATTTAATGACATTTGTGTACTTTTAGATCTTGCGGTTTGTCATATAAATTTCGCTTTATTTAAAAAAAAAAAAACACTTGCAGAACAACTTTTGTTTGATCGACTCATGGATTCAGCTTGTGGGTAGACCCATGGTGGGGGTTAGGCCGCAAACAGCAGAGCTTAGCGACGCAAATGCGCACCGAGCATTGCCCTATAGGCACATACTTCTGCCGGCTAGACAGCAACAGAGACCCTACCTGCCGGCATTGCAGTCTGGGCCCGGAGACGCTAGCTCATCTGTTGACCGAAGGTCCCTCACTAGATCTCCCGGGGGAAGCCAGGGCGGTTGGGGAACTCTACGTGAGGAAAAAGTTGTATGGCACAGCTCAGCAGATGGAGCTGGTAGCCACTTTACTAGCCGGGGTCATGAGAGAGTAATCTCAGACCTTCACCAGAATATGTGTGTTAGTTTGCTTGTGAGTAGGAACATAATTTATTGAAATAAAATAATTTTAGTCGGTATTTGCTGTGGTTCTTAAAAATATATGAAACTTTTCAGTTGATTAAAATATTAATATATATAAAATTCAAAACACGTTTTTTCTCGAAAAACAGAATGATTAGTGCAGTGATCTGAAGTAAGAAACAGCCGACATTTACATTGCAAAGTTGTCTTAATACAACAATAGCACTGAGCTGACGTATTTACTGGAGATTTTACGGTAATTCTTTTAAGAATGAACGGCCTTGGTGGGGAGAACATTATAGCATTGTTTATAATAAAGGAAGCTTCAGAAATAAAATCTCATGCTCGCCCTTTCCGCATTTGGGAAGATCTTTTACAGGTAAGCAGACACCTGAGCTGACGCCGAGGGTCTAAATGTAGCCGCACGTGACAGCCTCGTGCTGAAAGCACATATGTAACTGGGGACATTTCTGCGCATTTTTTTGGTCAATGTTTTATTTGTTTATTTACGTCTGGGTAAATTTCTTGAAGGCCTTGACATGAGTTAGTAAATCTACTTTAGTTCTGTGCGGTCTGCAGGGAGTCGACTTAACAACGCTTGGTAGACGGAAGACATCAACTGTGTTTTGGTGTAAAGAGTAACACTGTCATTGGGGTAAAGAGTAGCACTGTATTGTAATGTAAAGATAGGGTAAACAGAGCACGGACGTGGTGCAACAATGTGGTGGTGTAAAGAGAGAAATATGACGGTGTAAAGAGAGCAACGTGATGGGGTAAATAGAGCAATATGATGGGGTAAATAGTGACTGCCTTTAAGGTGAGGTAAAAAATACAATTTTATACTGTCTATAAGTCACATTAAATGGATCTTGTGTTTATTTCTGTAAATAACTTTCTTTTGTTTCATTAAATTCTCAGCACGGAAAAATAAGGCAAATAAGTAGAGTAGCAATAGGGCAGGCAAGTAGAGTAGCAATAGCGCAGGCAAGTATAGAGTAGCAATAGGGCAGGCAAGTAGAGTAGCAATAGTGCAGGCAAGTAGAGTAGCAATAGGGCAGGCAAGTAGAGTAGCAATAGTGCAGGCAAGTATAGAGTAGCAATAGGGCAGGCAAGTAGAGTAGCAATAGTGCAGGCAAGTAGAGTAGCAATAGGGCACGCAAGTAGAGTAGCAATAGTGTAGGCAATTAGAGTAGCAATAGGGCAGATTACTGGAGTTGCAATAAGGCAGACAAGAAGTTAGCAATAAGGCAGATTACTGGAGTAGCAATAAGCCAGATAAGTAGTTAGCAATAAGGCATAGGTAAGTTGAGTAGCAATAAGGCAGAGAAGTAGAATAGCAATAAGGTAGGCGAGTAGAGCATTAATAAGGCAGATAAGTAGAGTAGCAATAAGGCAGATAAGTAGAATAGCAATAAGGCAGATAAGTAGAGTAGCAACAAGGCAGATAAATGGAGTAGCAAAAAGGCAGATAAGTAGAATAGCAATAAGGCAGATAAGTAGAGTAGCAATAAGGCAGATAAATGGAATAGCAAAAAGGCAGATAAGTAGAATAGCAATAAGGTAGGCAAATAGATTAGCAATAAGGCAGATAAGATGTTAGCAATAAGGCAGGTAGGTAGAGTAACAATAAGGCATATAAGTAGTTAGCAATAAGGCAAATGAGTAGAATAGCAAAAAGGCAGATAGGTAGAGTAGCGATAAGGCAGATAAGTAGAGTAGCAACAAGGCAGATCAGTAGAGTAGCAATAAGGCAGATCAGTAGAATAGGAATAAGGCAGATCAGTAGAGTAGCAAAAAGGCATATAAGTAGAATATCAATAAAGCCGCTCTGGAAAAAAGTATCCGCTTTCGTTTGAATATCTCAAACATTCATTTAATCCAGGGTCGGCAACCACATTAGGAGCCAAGACACATTTTCTAAATCATATCTGCTAAGTAAATAATTAGGCCACCATTTTCAGTGGTGGATAAGTGGTGCCATGGTAACGAAGAGTCACACTGGCCAGAGGCGTATACACGGACTGGAAGCAAAAACGAGCATTTAATTTGAATTCATCGGTAAAATAAACCAATTAAAACCAGAAGGCTATGAGACCCAGTTTTAGGCTGATGACATCCTACTGTGTCTCAACACATCAAACCAACACATCAAACCAACACATCAAACCAACACATCAAACCAACACATCAAACCAACACATCAAACCAACACATCAAACCAACACATCAAACCAACACATCAAATCAACACATCAAACCAACACATCAAAACAACACATCAAACCAACACATCAAACCAACACATCAAACCAACACATCAAACCAACACATCAAATCAACACATCAAACCAACACATCAAACCAACACATCAAACCAACACATCAAACCAACACATCAAACCAACACATCAAATCAACACATCAAACCAACACATCAAAACAACACATCAAACCAACACATCAAACCAACACATCAAACCAACACATCAAATCAACACATCAAACCAACACATCAAACCAACACATCAAACCAACACACCAAACCAACACATCAAACCAACACATCAAACCAACACATCAAAACAACACATCAAACCAACACATCAAACCAACACATCAAACCAACACATCAAACCAACACATCAAACCAACACATCAAACCAACACATCAAACCAACACACCAAACCAACACACCAAACCAACACATCAAACCAACACATCAAACCAACACATCAAACCAACACATCAAACCAACACATCAAACCAACACATCAAACCAACACATCAAACCAACACATCAAACCAACACATCAAACCAACACATCAAACCAACACATCAAACCAACACATCAAACCAACACATCAAACCAACACATCAAACCAACACATCAAACCAACACATCAAACCAACACATCAAACCAACACATCAAACCAACACATCAAACCAACACATCAAACCAACACATCAAATCAACACATCAAACCAACACATCAAACCAACACATCAAACCAACAAATCAAACCAACACATCAAACCAACACATCAAACCAACACATCAAACCAACACATCAAACCAACACATCAAACCAACACATCAAACCAACACATCAAACCAACACATCAAACCAACACACCAAACCAACACATCAAACCAACACATCAAACCAACACATCAAACCAACACATCAAACCAACACATCAAACCAACACATCAAACCAACACATCAAACCAACACATCAAACCAACACATCAAACCAACACATCAAACCAACACATCAAACCAACACATCAAACCAACACACCAAACCAACACATCAAACCAACACATCAAACCAACACATCAAACCAACACATCAAACCAACACATCAAACCAACACATCAAACCAACACATCAAACCAACACATCAAACCAACACATCAAACCAACACATTAAACCAACACATCAAACCAACACATCAAACCAACACATCAAACCAACACATCAAACCAACACATCAAACCAACACATCAAACCAAGCACTATGACTGCAAATGGAAGAAAGTCCCTTTTGGGAATGTGTGAACATTTATTGAAAACTTCAATCGTACTTCACGCGGAAAACGCGATGTGTTTTTAAAATAATAATTGCAGTGGGACCGTGGCGTAGGTAGAGTTATTGATGCCTGGGGTCCGCCCTTGATTTTACCTTACCTCATTCGTGATATCCACAAAGCATACAGAATACCCATAAAAAATAAGCTAAATCAATTAAATGAAATAGACCAGATGCCGTCCCAAATATGCGCCTCTCGTGATGGATCGCCATCATCAACCACCTCCACCTATTTTTCTGTACCTCTGCTGGGTGGAAGCTGGTGCAGTGTTAAGATTCATGCACCAAGTAGGCAATATGTTTGGCTGGGTGGAAGCTGGTGCAGTGTTAAGATTCATGCATCAAGTAGGCAATATGTTTGGCTGGGTGGAAGCTGGTGCAGTGTTAAGATTCATGCATCAAGTAGGCAATATGTTTGGCTGGGTGGAAGCTGGTGCAGTGTTAAGATTCATGCATCAAGTAGGCAATATGTTTGGCTGGGTGGAAGCTGGTGCAGTGTTAAGATTCATGCATCAAGTAGGCAATATGTTTGGCTGGGTGGAAGCTGGTGCAGTGTTAAGATTCATGCATCAAGTAGGCAATATGTTTGGCTGGGTGGAAGCTGGTGCAGTGTTAAGATTCATGCACCAAGTAGGCAATATGTTTGCCAAATTTAAAAAAAACAAAAAAACTAAAATAATAATACATCAATCTACAGAGTGTTTTGAGACTGCGTAATTCAAGGGAAATCATGACAAGTCGTAAAGAAAGCTGGTGGCAGGAAATTTCATGGCATGTTGGCGTAATTCATCTTGTCACCTCACCTGTATGCCGTGGATGTAGGTATAGAGGGAGGAGGGGGTGGGGGCTGTTTTATGAAATGAAAGTTTGGGACAAGGCGTTGTTGTCTCAAGGTGGGTGGTGGGAGGTAGTGACGGTATCAAGTCAACATGACCCCACCGCCCTCCCCCCCACCCCCCATGCTCCACTGCCCCCACCCCCTTTTTCTAACTCTCAAACAGTCGTGTCTTTGAAGAAAAAAAAAACATCGCAAGAAACAGATATTTAAACAAAATAGTTTTTGTGAATAGAGTGGAAAAGGCCGATAACCACCACGTGACTGCTAATGAAGGGAAGTAAGTTGCTGAGTACAAAGACTAATCAGGTTTGAAGAGACTCGGAGGTGTACACATTACTTTCAATTAATGGTGAGCCTGGGTGAATAGTTAACTTTTACGTCCACTTGTTCAACTGACTTTTCTAACGTCCACTTGTTCAACTGACTTTTCTAACGTCCACTTGTTCAGCTGACTTCTCTAACGTCCACTTGTTCAACTGACTTTTCTAACGTCCACTTGTTCAGCTGACTTTTCTAACGTCCACTTGTTCAGCTGACTTTTCTAACGTCCACTTGTTCAGCTGACTTTTCTAACGTCCACTTGTTCAACTGACTTTTCTAACGTCCACTTGTTCAGCTGACTTCTCTAACGTCCACTTGTTCAACTGACTTTTCTAACGTCCACTTGTTCAGCTGACTTTTCTAACGTCCACTTGTTCAACTGACTTTTCTAACGTCCACTTGTTCAACTGACTTTTCTAACGTCCACTTGTTCAGCTGACTTCTCTAACGTCCACTTGTTCAGCTGATTTCTCTAACGTCCACTTGTTCAGTTGACTTTTCTAACTTCCACTTGTTCAGCTGACTTCTCTAACGTCCACTTGTTCAGTTGACTTTTCTAACTTCCACTTGTTCACCTGACTTCTCTAACGTCCACTTGTTCAGCTGACTTTACTAACGTCTGCTTGTTCAGATGACTTTTCTAACGTCCACTTGTTCAGATGACTTTTCTAACGTCCACTTGTTCAGATGACTTTACTAACGTCCACTTGTTCAGCTGACTTATCTAACGTCCACTTGTTCAGCTGACTTTTCTAACGTCCACTTGTTCAGCTGACTTTTCTAGCGTTCACTTGTTCAGCTGACGTTTCCAGCAATAAAAGGGATGTCACTATCGTAAGCACTGGCTTAGAGACTGAACCACTCTGTGTAACGGAGCTTTTAAGCTAGTGTTTTTTTTTTTCTAAAACTGAAAGAGATCGCCGAGTTATAAAGATGTTTGTCTGCGACCAAGCGTAAGTAGGGTAATAAGACACAAACAATGTATGTATGAAAAACAGTCAAGTTAAGCTTTAATCAAAAGACAAATAACTGACCCAAGACATTTAGGCTCTAACGCCCTCATGGGACCCAGAAAAAGTCGTATCCGGAAATTTGATCGAAAGAAATTTCGTCGACGGAAAATTGATCGACGGAAATTTGACGAAATTTTAACGTCTGAACTGAAAAAAGATTCGACTAAATTTCCGTTCGATCAAATTTCCGTCGATCAATTTTCCGTCGACGAAATTTCTTTCGATCAAATTTCCGGTAACCAGAAAAAATATAAATTAATGATATTTAATAAAAGAAAATGTTAATGTAACATATTAGCAACATATTAAACAAGAAAGTCCCCTCCCACTTTTCCTTTATTTATTAATTTAAGTTAAACGAAACGGTTTGACTTTTAAAAAAAAAAAAAAACTTTATTTATCTAATTCAGTGGTTCTCAGTCTTCTTAATGCCGCGACACTTTAATACAGTTCTTCATTTTATGGTGACCCCCCCCCCCCCCAACCAGAAAATTATTTTCGCCGCTATTTCATAAATATGTGTTTTCCGATAAGCGTCGTTCGACTCACAAAGGGATCGCGACCCACGGGTTAAAAATCGCTGATATTATTAAAGCAAATGGCTTATTGGAAGTTAGCGAATAGTCTTCCAGATGAAGGACTGTTCGGGACACGTTTTATAAGACCGACGGTTTGCTGCTCGTGGACAAGAGTGTGAGCCAGGTGAACAGTACAGCGTCTAGGATCTTAGGATTATTCCTTAGTTTTCACAATTCCTGATTTTTAAATAACATAATAAATGTGATTTTTATGAATGGAACATTAAATATAAGGCGATGACGAGAACCACTTGAAATTTTTGTGACAGCATATCAAAGGTTTTACTACTAAATGGCTATACTATTTTGACTAAATAGCCCTTCTATTTTGACTAAATAGCCCTTCTATTTTGACTATATATCCCTTCTATTTTGACTAAATAGCCCTTCTATTTTGACTATATATCCCTTCTATTTTGACTAAATAGCCCTTCTTTTTTGACTAAATAGCCTTTCTATTTTGACTAAATAGCCCTTCTATTTTTACTACATAGCTCTTCTAATTTGACTAAATAGTCCTACTATTTTGACTAAATATACCTACTATTTTGACTAAATATACCTACTATTTTGACTAAATATACCTACTATTTTGACTAAATATACCTACTATTTTGACTAAATATACCTACTATTTTGACTAAATATACCTACTATTTTGACTAAATATACCTACTATTTTGACTAAATATACCTACTATTTTGACTAAATATACCTACTATTTTGACTAAATATACCTACTATTTTGACTAAATATACCTACTATTTTGACTAAATAGTCCTACTATTTTGACTAAATATACCTACTATTTTGACTAAATATACCTACTATTTTGACTAAATATACCTACTATTTTGACTAAATATACCTACTATTTTGACTTAACAGGAGCTTGTATGTTTATTTCCTGCTATTTAATTCAAGTTGCGATTAGGTATTCACTTTACAGTGATAAGTATCTATTAATTATAATTAAATGCAAAGTTTCATTTTTTTAAAAAAAGGAAACATCTAAAGAAAAACATACCTAGTTTGTTTTACTAACTAAGTGCTTGATTTAATTCAGGAGACTTTTATTTGTGTCAGTCGCAGCAAATTTCACTTGGGCTATTAATTTATAGGAGAGGTTAATTGCGATGCATCATTTGGACGAAGTGAAAATTTCCTGATAGCCTCTAATCAAATCTTCCAAATGACTAGACAGAGACTGACAATGATGTCAAGTCTCGTTAGCCACCGCACGTTAGTGCAGCCGGCAGACTTCACTCGCACAAGAGAAGGTGATAGCTAACTAACGTTGATGTTCATTAACTGATTGCGAACTACTCAATAACTTGCTGTGACTTAGATGAGCATTATTAACTGATTGCGAACTACTCAATAACCTTGCTGTGACTAAGATGAACATTTTAAATTACATAAGATGTTCATCGATGTAAATGCAACAAGTAAATTTCAACATCTTCTCTAAAAATGTATTTCTTTTTTTCTTCATATGCAACTAAATTTATTCCGCGATAGATAAATTGAGAACCCTTGAAAGTTTGAAAGATTATAATGTCCCAAGTAACAGGGATTTGCAGATTCTGGATTAGTGGGTGCATCTTGATTATTGAGTACGTGGTTGTAACACAGCTTAATATTGCAACCACGAAATGCAGTGGCCAAACAATCCTACAGTGGTATTACATTTACCCTACCCTAAGTTAGGGTCATAACCACACTGTGGTATTACGTTGACCCTACCCTAAGTTAGGGCCATAACCACACTGTGGTAATACGTTGACCCTACCCTAAGTTAGGGCCATACCCACACTGTGGTATTACGTTGACCCTACCCTAAGTTAGGGCCATAACCACATAGTGGTATTACGTTGACCCTACCCTAAGTTAGGGCCATAACCACACAGTGGTATTACGTTGACCCTACCCTAAGTGAGGGCCATAACCACACAGTGGTATTACATTGACCCTACCCTAAGTTAGGACCATAACCACACAGTGGTATTACATTGACCTTACCCTAAGTTAGGGCCATAACCACAAAGTGGTATTACGTTGACCCTACCTTAAGTTAGGACCTTAACTACCTCCAAGATAAGCTTGTTCTAGGTCTCTAAAAACCCTATGATATAATGACCTTAACAGCCCCCCTCCACCACCATCACAAACCCAAATTGTAATACCGGAGTATTAGAACCTGGGCCGTATGCCAGCCTTACATTTGATTTGAGAATATGGACCCCAGACTAATAAATAGCATTCCGTCCCACGGTTGGCTGCATGTGCTGCAGTAAAGCCTGCACTAGTAACAATAAAAAAGGTTTCGCTTCATTAAACGCTCAACACAGAGTTGCTAAAAATAGATAATATCACGTCACGACATGGTGGTTTGAATACAATATTTGGGTCAACCAAGAGCTGTTCAGATAACGCAGTCACGCGTTTTAAAATAGTTTCGTACTGAAATATACTTTTATGTTAAAATCAAATCTCTTTCACGGCTATCCTTGGTGTCATTACCGAAACAAAACATAAAATCAAATCTCATTCACGGCTATCCTTGGTGTCATTACCGAAACAAAACAAAACAAAAAACATGTTTCTCTCTAACATTCCAAAGCATGAATTAAGTTATTTTATTTTATCACTCTCTTATTTTATTTTGCCGAAGAAGGCATTTAGCCGATACGTCCGTTGTTTCGTTTCGTCTTTTTAAAGGTTTTCCTCAAATTTATGCTACGCATTTCCTTTGGCTGTAGTAAAAAACCAAGAATTTACATTCAAGTTAATTTGTGAACCAAGAAACTTTGATGAGGCAAAAACAGTTTTTAGCCGTTAACGAACACCATCCCCGGCAACGCTTTTGGGCATTGATATAGAGCAGTGGTTCTCAACCTTCCTGATTCCGCGACCCTGTAATACAGGTTATCATGTTGTGGCGAACCCCAACAACAAAATTATTTTCTGTGTTTTCCGATGTTCTTAGGGACCCCTGTGGAAGGGTCGTTCGATCCCCCCCCCCCCCCCCACAGGGTCGCGAACCACAGGTTGAGAACCACTGATATAGAGGCTAATGAATGCCGTACCTGGCGGCTAGAATTGAAGAGAAAAAAAAGCCTTTGTTTGTGGTCAAGATAACAAAGCTTGTAGGTTTGCTGATGTGGCCTGGAAATCAATACCAATTTTAATGTAACTGGGCCCGATCAGAACATTGCTGTCCCACAACAGGGTCAAAACCGTGGCGTCTTTATCAGAGCCGAACTAATCTTCTGGTCAAAATTTTGGAAAATTTTTACAGGATCGTACAAATTTAAAAAAAAAAACAAAAAAAAATCAAATAAAGAAATAAACTTTATCAAGTGGCTCAGTCCAAAAAATATATCCGGAGTCGGTGTTTTTTTTTTCCGTCTCCTATTAAACCTCATTGGTTACATTTCACTCATTCTGAGCTGAGACAATTATAGGTTGTTTTTTCTTCTTCTTCTTCTTACATTGTCGGAACACAGACCAGACCCAATTTATTTTGGTTAATAGCTGTTGTTATCTTACACCTGAATGAACCAACGTTCATGTTATGCTGAGCCAATGTTCATGTTATGCTGAGCCAATGTTCATGTTATGCTGAGCCAATGTTCATGTTATGCTGAGCCAATGTTCATGTTATGCTGAGCCAATGTTCATGTTATGCTGAGCCAATGTTCATGTTATGCTGAGCCAATGTTCATGTTATGCTGAGCCAATGTTCATGTTATGCTGAGCCAATGTTCATGTTATGCTGAGCCAATGTTCATGTTATGCTGAGCCAGTGTTCATGTTATGCTGAGCCAATGTTTATGTTATGCTGAGCCAATGTTCATGTTAGAGTCTTTTCGACTTTAGCTGTTGTTACCTTATATCTGAATGAACGAGTGTTCTTGCTAGAGTCTTTTAGACTATACTACACGCAAACGCAAGAATGGACCTGGAATAGAGAGGGGATAAGGGAGGAGGGGTGGTAAGCTGGCTTGTAGCATAAAATGTCAAGCTGACCCAAGGGTGAAGTCTTGTCACAAGCGTGTATTTGCATTCGTGGTTCATATCGGCGGAAAGGCCAGGGCCGTTAGCGCTCAACTAACATGAAAAGGGGCGCAAAGAGAGGTGTGGGCTTGGAAGCGGAGCACTTGGCACACGTCGCTTCTCTCTGATATCCTTATGAGAGCATCAATTGAAGAGATAGAAGACATTATTGCTAATTGTAATTCTGTGTAGACACACCGTGTAAGCCAACGCACTGAGATATGGTCATCGAATTGCATGATGCATTCTAGTTTAAATTAACATTTAACATAATCTTATTGATTGGAGGCTATGTGGAAACTGTTCACTTGCTTCAAGTGATGCATCGCAATAAACCTATCCAATAAAATAATAGCCCAAGTGAGACGTACTGCGATTGGTGCAAATACGTCACGTACAAGTCACGTGAGTTAAATCATGCACGTAATTGGTCAAATGACTTAAGCATGTCTTTCATTAGATATTTCCGGTTTCTTTAATCCAACTTTATAGACAATGCAATAGTGTGTTGCTTTGACATGCATTTAACGATGCTTTTGTACCAGACCGTACATACTGTTAATATCAGGCTAATAATAATTCACCAGTAATTAAATCAAAAGATTATTATTTTTTAAATATGGGTTTCGTAAACATTGCCCCGTACTCCCTATTTTTAGAGACGCTCATGAATGTAGGTCAGGCTAGACCAGGTCATGAAGCACATTCATTAAAGAAACAACCCTTTAGCCTAAAGTAATTAATTGGCTTATTGTTAAAGTGGGTCCGTTCGGCAAATGGCGTCTAGTTGGAAATAGCTTGCAGCTGCGTAAGGCGACAAGCTGCTCAGCTCGCTGCTCTCGCCCCACTGATCTTCTCTAACCGGTAACGTATTTGGAATTGCGTTACTCGCCTTTCCTGTTTACAAAAGTCTTTCGATGGCAAATTGTATCATAAACTGTGTGTGTGTAACACGGCACGTCTTAAAAAGTGATGAACAATCTGCACCCCCAGTGAAAGTAAACACTCCTTCCATCATCATGAAACTGCCAAGAACGGTTCTAAAATTGCACACCGAGTCCTAAATGTCCACGCTTTATCACCATGTCTGCTGAACAGTCATTCGAGGTTTATTTTTCCATTCAACGTTCACTTTTTAACAGCCTCTATTTCCAAAGGGCACATGCCCAAATGGTCACTGGATCTGAATGATGACCAGCCTCCATTTCCAATGGGCACATACCCAGATGGTCACTGCATCTAAATGAGGACCAGCCTCTATTTCCAAAGGGCACATACCCAAATGGTCACTGCATCTAAATGATGACTAGCCTCTATGTCCAAAGGACACATACCCAAATGGTCACTTCATCTAAATGATGACCAGCCTCTATTTTCAAATGGCACATACCCAAATGGTCACTGCATCTAAATTGTGACCAGCCTCTAATTCCAAAGGGCACAA
This sequence comes from Omphiscola glabra, assembly GCA_964017045.1. Lineage (NCBI taxonomy): Eukaryota > Metazoa > Mollusca > Gastropoda > Lymnaeidae > Omphiscola > Omphiscola glabra. Next base: position 4,225,520 of record OZ024803.1, on the reverse strand, counting down.
GCCCAAATGGTCACTGGATCTGAATGATGGCCAGCCTCTATTTCCAAAGGGCACATGCCCAAATGGTCACTGGATCTGAATGATGACCAGCCTCTATTTCAAAACTCATTTTTATAACATCAAAAATAACTTTTCATAATTAAAGTCTTGTATGGAAATCCAATGAAAACCAATCTGTTAAAAACTAAGTAGCTGACTGCTTCTGTAGGGGCAGTCCCCCCACCCCTGTAGGGGCAGGCGCAATTGATAAAAAAAAATTAATTAAAAGACACACAGTAATAATGTTGGGAGCTTAGACGTCTAGGTGACACATAGAGAGGGGGGGACTAGACGTCTAGGTGACACATTATAAGGAGGGGGACTCGACGTCTTGGTGATACATTATAAGGAGACGGGACTAGACGTTTAGGTGACACATTATAGGGAGGGGGGACTAGACGTCTAGGTGACACATATGGAGGGGGACTAGACGTCTAGGGGACACATTATATAGGGAGAGGGGACTAGACGTCTTGGTGACACATAGGGAAGGGGGACTAGACGTCTTGGTAACACATAGGGAGGGTGGACTAGACGTCTTGGTGACACATAGGGAGGGGGTACTAGACGTCTTGGTGACTCATAGGGAGGGGGGGGAGAAGGACCTACACACGAAGAAGTTGTGACATTAGTTAAATAAAGTAAAATTGACTTTTCGGATCTTAAAGGGTAACACGTGTTCAGGTCCTTAAATAACTGGGCATAAATATTCTTAGCCTCACGTGTTGAGTTCACACGTCTGCTAGAGAAAAGGGGGACTTTGTCTAACTGCAACAGCCTTATTATCTACACTACAATAAGATGTTATTTGTTCATAAGTTGTCACCTGGCCTTGGCCTTTACAGTTGGTCAATATAACCTGAATGGAAGATGAACAATTAAAACACAATATATTTTGAGAATGTTTTCCAGTTATTGACATGTAAGAAATGTGAGCCCGATGCTTGTGGTCCGTAACGTAGCTAGGGGTCGTAGGAGTTTGGGGGGTGGAGTCGGTTTTGTGAAGACACGACGCGAACAACTTTGATTGTGTTAAAGGGTCTGGACCAGGGGTCCTCAAACTACGACCGGTGGGCCAGATCCAGGGGTGGGCCAAGGTTTCTGCCTCACTTTTTCCAGGACAAAATCTCTGCAGCTTTCCGAAAATGCCGTCCACCCATAACCACCCCCTACCTACGCCACTGATTTTGGTTAATTTTTTGAACGAGACCATATTTAAAAAAAAAATTATTTTCATTATGGTCCCCAAATTCAATAGGCTGGCAACTCTGATGAACACGCCTGTTATTAGAATCACTGTGTCAGCTTGCAAAGAAACAATGACAGTTTCCCCGAGACTCCACGTACAGCTGAAAGTGATGCTGCACACACCGCCAATTAACTCCTACATCTGTTACTAGGGAGAATAACGCCTGCATTAATTCAATTGTCGTGCATAATTGGTTTAGCGGCCCGAAGGCTACGGCATACCTAGCAAACATGTGACATCATATCCAGCCATTTTTTCTAGGCTTCTGCGTTTTTGGTAGGACATATGACTCAAGTTAAAGATTTCTCCCTGAGAACTAGCCAAGACCGCATCCTCCATCTTGACTCCAATCTCCACCCTAGCTCTCCTCTCATTTACACCATAACCTTACTCTTACCTCCACCTCTACCCTCACCTATGTCCCCACCCTCACCTCCACCCCATAACTCACCCCACTCTATCCTTACCGCCACCCGACCTCCACTAAAACTTCCACTCCAACTTCCACCTTCACTCCCACCTTTACTCCACCCTCAGCTCCACTCTAACCCCCATCCTCAGCTCCACTCTAACCTGCACCATCAAGCTCCACTCTAACCTCCACCCTCAGGTCCACTCTAACCTCCACCCCACCTCCATCCGGATCATCTGTTACGCTCCTAGTGTGTGTGTAGTGTCAGTTTGCAACTGGCTTTTAATGACATCAAAGGTGTCTCTTGATCTTTAATGACGCTAATACGAACTACATCTAGTTGGACTTTCGAAAAATGACAAGAGTGACGATGGCGGTCCCACCAGGCCGCGCAATGATACCCTACAATGATTTTAAAAAACAAACATGGACACGATCACAGAGCACATGAAGTCAACATGGGCCCCTAAGGACATTGACCCGTCTGGTAGGATTAAGGAGGCTCAACAACCGCTCCACGCTACAATGAAAGACATTATTTACACGAATGACATACATTTATATTTTACAAAACTCAGCCCCGTTTGAGTGGTCTAAAAATACTCACGGGGCGCACCAATTAAGATATTTTTTTAAAAAAGTCTTGTTTGATGAAGAGCAGAGTCTGATCAAACTATTATTGCAATTAGATTACATGTATCACAATAAGAGTCAGAACGTATTTAGCAAAATGAATGAAAATGTTGCATGGAATTCTCCTCTTTTACTATTGATATCAAACTAAAGCGAAAACCTAAAACCTTGCGTGACACACCTTAAACCTTGCGTGACACACCTTAAACCTTGCGTGACACACCTTAAACCTTGCGTGACACACCTCAAACCTTGCGTGACACACGTTAAACCTTGCGTGCAACATCTTAAATCTTTCGTGACACATCTTAAAACGTGGTGACACACCTTTAATCCTGTGCCATACACTTCTAGAAGAAGACTGAATCATACATTTAAAAATAAGCTCTAGAGCAGGGCCGGCCCTAACAGTTGCGGGGCCCTATGCGAAACGGATTGCGCGGGGCCCAGTCTGGGTAGGGATAAGGATAATAAGTGAAAATTAAGATTTTGTAATAGAAAATAAATTCGCGCGGGGCCCATTGCGGCCGCATCGGTTGCAATGGCCTAAGGCCGGCCCTGCCCTAGAGTTCAGACAAACAATGGATATTTCATTGAACGACATGCTTCTTGAAAGAGATTTATTTTTGCTGTTGCTACTACTGCGACGTAGCTTTAAGCATACCTTCTTAAGATCACAGCCACACACAGAGACTCGCACACCTTCACCTGGACAATCCTACACTAAAGTGGGAGATTTCACATTTTTAACACATGCAAATGTATACGCCAAGCGTTGCGCCTGTCGCTAGTAACACTGTATAGACTTTAAACACATGTAGGTCTACACTTCTCAACACATAAGGGAATAAAATGTATCCACAAATAATGTCTAAGTTACGCCATAAACTGTGGTGTCAGATTCACGGAAAAATCAAGTGACCGATGCAGACCCTTTGTGTTCAAATCCAACTTTTCCATTGTCTGTATCAGAGGTCGGCAACCTACGGCACGCGTGTCAGACTTGGCTAAGGAAGCTCAAATTATATAATTTTTTTAATACCGTGTAAAAATGATATGACCAAAATGGTTGCCGACCAGTGACGTAGTGGGGGGGGGGCAAGGGGGGCATCATGCCCCGGGCGCTACTCCCAAAGGGGCGCCAAATGGTATATTTTACTATAATATTGTATGGTTTTCGAATGGGGGGGCTAAAAAGGTATTGGGGGGCGCTTAAAAGGTATTGTGCCCCAGGCGCGAGTTAAGCTCGCTACGCCACTGTTGCCGACCCATGCTTATATAATAATATGTAGGAAAAAGAATGAGAGCATAGGCCAGTGGTTCTCAACCTTCCTGGTACCGCGACCCTTTAATACAGATCCTCATGTAGTGGTGACCCCCAACCATAAAATTATGTTCGTGTCTACTTCATGAATATGTGTTTTCCGATGGTCTTAGGCGACCCCTGTGTAAGGGTCGTTCAACCCCCAGATGGGTCGCGACTCACAGGTTTAGAACCGCTGACCTAGGCGGAAACCCTAATAAACTTTTCAAAACTATAACACTGAGGTTAATCAGACAACCCCGTCAATATAAGACGATGTTCACTTCTGGTACTTGTACCTTTTGTGTGTGTCTAGAAGAGCAAGTGTGTGGGGGCTTAGGGAGGGGCGGCATTTTCGACCAACTACACAGTTGTTTTTTTTTTTTTTTTGTGGAAGGGGGTAGACAAAAAGCATGTCCCACCCCGGGGGCATTAGTGCTAGCGACGCCTCTGCCAATATAAAAGTAGCCACCCGGTATTGTTTAGGGCAGATGAATGAGATGTTATCAGACGCCTTACAATCAATGACGTCACAAGCTCAAAATTTCTTCAGCCAAGCACGCGAATGACGTCAAGAGGTAGGCTCGTCATCGATTGATGTCAGGCGCCTGAATGAAATCAGTTTCAGAGTCAGGGTCAAGGTCAAAGTCAGGGTCAAGATCGCAGAATTTGTGATTCAGAGTTCAGAAAAGTGTGTATATTTTATGCAATACTTTTAAAATGAAGTTAGTTAAGAGTATATTTTTACCCTAAACAACTAATTATACTAATTTCAGTTGATACTCGTGAGTCAGCAAAACAAAAAAGCGTACAACACAGCTATCTACTTTCCATGAATCTACCATATCAGTATGTCTTTTACACCACCATAGCTACTTTAAAATAAGGCACCATCTAGCTTTATCACTAATACCACCATCATATATACACACATATCGCTTTTAAAAAGGTGTTTTATTTTCGGTTACCGGAAATTTGATCGAAAGAAATTTCGTCGACAGAAAATTGATGGAACTGAAATTTTTCTGTTCACACGTTAAAATTTTCGTCAAATTTCTTTTTGAACTAGAACGAACTATACTATATATTAAAAAAAAATAATAATAATATTTTTTTAAAAATGAAAACACAAATAATGACATAAATATTAACATTCCATTAATTTTTCTTCCACAAAACTGTTTACGTCTAGGCTTATTGAAATTTAATTTATTAGAAATAATGGACAAGTAGTTCATTATGCAGCTGTGGGCAGCTTTCTCAGAGTATTAGTAATATAACATACGATGACAGCGATATTGAGTATCGGATTGCCGGCCTAGAGACAGACACTCGGTCTTCTGGTAGATGACCGAAAACCTCAGTCACTTTTGGCCAGATGGCCGAAAATCTCAATCCCTTTCGGCCGAAACCAAAACTAGGCCGAAAGTGATCAAATGGCAACTTTCGGCGCCGAAATCGAAGCCGAAATTCGGTTTGGTCTCTAGTTTGCAAGCCAGCATTCACTCATCTCTGTAACTACCTTTAAAACGCATTCTGTTACAAATCTTCACGTCTTTAGAGCAGTGGTTTGTTTGTTGGTGACATATGGGGTTTTAGAATGTGTTGTTGAAAAAAAAAGTTTTTTTTTGGGGGGGGGGGGAGGGGGGGAAGGGGGCATCTGAATTTTAAAAAAGGATAATACCCAAAGCTATGCCCCAAATGATAGACCTAGTGCTAGTCTTCCTGTAAGCACACATATTGAACACACCTCTCTTGTGTATATATAGTGATAAACAACCAGGTCATTTGTAAATGTGTGTGTGTGTGCTTGAAATCATCACGTGACCCTTATACGTGCTGGAGCGATTCAACTAAAGCAGTTCATGATGTTTTTAATGGGCTGTTAGCAGTGAAGAGGATAAAAGCCGGGCTGCATCCTAAAAAAGTCAATGAATTTTAGAACGATATTGATCGGGTATCGATCGTGCACTTAAAAATACTAAACAAATAGAAGGATGAGAAGGGGAAACAAAGAAGTCGATTACTCATACTCTTATAGTATCAGTAGATATTCTTATTTCCTTAAACAATGGAAAAAAAAAGAAGAAAAAAAGAAAGCTTTGAACTTTGCAAGAGTTAAGAGGTGAACCAGTGGCGTATGCCATAAGAGGTGAACCAGTGGCGTATGCCATAAGAGGTGAACCAGTGGCGTATGCCATAAGAGGTGAACCAGTGGCGTATGCCAAGTCTTTAGCACTTTTGGGGTGGGGGAGTATTCAAATGCCTACATACCGGTTAGCGTTAGCCCGTCTTTCTAACTAGGTTCGTTCTAAATGAAATATTTGCAAATACTTGAAACATGTATGCGCCGAAAGTAGCCATCATATGTAATATGGTACACTGAAAGTAGCCATTATGTAATATGTATAACAGTAACTTTGATGAGTCCAAAGTTTGACGTCACCTAAACTCTTTATACATTTAACGTTCTTCGGCATTGTTAATGTTTTGTCACTAAAAGATTCACTAGGTGAGTTCAGGCTCATTCCCTCTTATGTCCATGACAGGCTCATTCCCTTTTATGTCCCTGTCAGGCTCACTCCCTACTATGTCCCTGACACGCCCATTCCCTCTTATGTCCCTGTCAGCCTCACTCCCTCTTATGTCCCTGTCAGGCTCATTCCCTCTTATGTCCCTGTCAGGCTCACTCCCTCTTATGTCCCTGACAGGCTCATTCCCTCTTATGTCCCTGTCAGGCTCACTCCCTCTTATGTCCATGACAGGCTCACTCCCTCTTATGTCCCTGTCAGGCTCACTCCCTCTTATGTACCTGACAGGCTCACTCCCTCTTATGTCCCTGTCAGGCTCACTCCCTCTTATGTCCATGACAGGCTCACTCCCTCTTATGTCCCTGTCAGGCTCACTCCCTCTTATGTCCATGACAGGCTCACTCCCTCTTATGTCCCTGTCACGCCCATTCCCTCTTATGTCCCTGACAGGCTCACTACCTCTTATGTCCATGACAGGCTCACTCCCTACTATGTCCCTGACACGCCCATTCCCTCTTATGTCCCTGTCAGGCTCACTCCCTCTTATGTCCCTGTCAGGCTCACTCCCTCTTATGTCCCTGTCAGGCTCATTCCCTCTTATGTCCCTGTCAGGCTCACTCCCTCTTATGTCCCTGTCAGGCTCACTCCCTACTATGTCCCTGACACGCCCATTCCCTCTTATGTCCCTGTCAGGCTCACTCCCTCTTATGTCCCTGACAGGCTCACTCCCTCTTATGTCCATGACAGGCTTATTCCCTTTTATGTCCCTGACCGGCTCATTCCCTCTTTTGTCCCTGACAGGCTCATTCCCTCTTATGTCCCTGACAGGCTCACTCCCTACTATGTCCCTGACAGGCCCATTCCCTCTTATGTCCCTGTCAGGCTCACTCCCTCTTATGTCCCTGACAGGCTCACTCCCTCTTATGTCCATGACAGGCTCATTCCCTTTTATGTCCCTGACAGGCTCATTCCCTCTTTTGTCCCCGACAGGCTCATTCCCTCTTATGTCCCTGACAGGCTCATTCCCTCTTATGTACCTGACAGGCTCATTCCCTCTTATGTACCTGACAGGCTCATTCCCTCTTTTGTCCCTGACAGGCCCATTCCATCTTATGTCCCTGACAGGCTCATTCTCTTTTTTGTCCCTGACAGGCTCATTCCCTCTTATGTACCTGACAGGCTCATTCCCTCTTATGTCCCTGACAGGCCCATTCCCTCTTATGTCCCTGACAGGTCCATTACCTCTTTTGTCCCTGACAGGCTCATTCCCTTTTATGTACCTGACAGGCTCATTCCCTCTTATGTACCTGACAGGCTCATTCCCTCTTATGTCCCTGACAGGCTCACTCCCTCTTATGTCCCTTTCAGGCTCATTCCCTCTTATGTCCCGGGTAACACAATGTCAACACGCTGCATCCGTTGAGTTTGTGCTGTCATTTTAGTGTCATACAACAATAAACCAACGTAGGGCCCTGGCGCCCCATGGCCTCCCCATGGCTCGGCATGAGGGCACTTAGTAACAAAGTGGACATAGGTCTCACATTGGAAGAGCTGGGCTCGGAAACTATATAAATATATATTTAGTCAAGGACCATATGGTAAAATACATTTCTCGCTGTTGGTTAAGAGGATAACTTAATCCAGTGGCGGTCGTGGGATGGGAAGAGGGGGCATTTCTAAAAAGTTTCATGGGAGTCCATATTGGGGGGCTGATTGGGACAGTCCCCCCCCCCCGGAAAGTTGATGATTTTTCGATCAATTTTTGGTAATTGCACGCTACTGGTACCTCTATCGCTCACCCTAACCCAAACCCTAAATCTATCATAAACAAAGGGCAGTGACTCCCAATGAGGGACCACAGAAGCACATTAGCCAATTTTTTAAAAAATTTAATTCATCACAGCCAGTAGTATCTGTGCATCCCCCCCCCCCCCCCATATTACTTTTTGGTTGTCTAGCATCGTGAGGTAAGAATCAGCTAAAGTTACTTGTAACAATACTAGAGATTAGATACAATAGTGTAGTGTTATCACGTTGCAACATGCACGGTGCAAAAAATCAAATCTTTTTATGACATGACTGACATGTGAATGAGTCGCGACATGCAGCCACACAATCATTTACTTTATATAACAAACATTAATTGACGCCTACCTTGAAAAATCCTTTTTTTTTAAAAAAATGCGACTCCTTAGGTATAGATCCAGATTTCCTCACTAAAAGCAGCACTGGTGTTTGTTGTCAACAGATCAAGTCACGCTCTGTAAGAGCTGTATCCATAAATAGCACAGAACGATCGTGTACAAAAATATATCAGGTTGAAAAATCTTCAATACACCGTAGACTAAAAGAAAAAAAAAGACAAAACTTGAAACTGCTAGATATGTCTAATGTTTGCTATAGCCACTAAGCTTTGTGACGGCTAATGCAGATTAGGAAATGGTATGTAAACGCTTGGAGGCAGTTTTAACGTTTTGTGCTTGACGATCTAAATGGGTTTTTTTTTTATGTGTTAAACGCAGCGCTCTAAATTTGCAGCGGCCAGCTCGCTGTTCGCCGGTAGGAAAGCTGCGTTAAATTAAGGGTAAACTTACTGGGCGATTTCCTCTGCTTCCAGTGGCCGTGGGCTGGTGGAGATGACTTTTTTGTTGTTTTGTTTGTTGTTTTGTCCACTATTCCAGGGAATGACGTAAAATAATGCTTGTGACAGTGACATCTGGTTCCTCTATAAATAAAAGCGATAAATGACTTCACGAAATACATTTTTTTTTTTTTTAGAAGGAATAGTTTTGTGTTGGATTCAGGTTGAAAAAAAGCAACAACAACAAAACTTTATCTTGGATGCAGTTAAAGACTGACGGCTTATTTACAAAGATAATGATTAGATACAAAACCCCAGCTCTTTTTATCGTTTGTCGAAGAGGCAAACTGGCAGGATTTTTAAAAAAATAATAATGTAAAGACAGATTGATAAACCTATTGCCTTGTCATTTGGACTTGGATCAAAACATTCCACTCAAGTGAGGTATTACGGACCGTTATAGATGGAGAATTTAATCTCTGTTGTTTTGTCTAGGTCTCGTTCTAAAAACAGTCCATAATAAAGGACGATACCAAAGGTTAAAAATAATAACAAATAAAACGACAATTAAGGCCAGAGCTAATTACAATTAATAACTTTTTAATTTGTGAACTTCAATTAAATAATAACAGCAAGTGAAATATGATTGAAATTATAAACTTACAGATTTGCTGGTACCGGTACTGTATATCAAAATACAATGAGCACAAAATTGTACGAGGAAATAAAAATCTCTACACACAACAAAGTATAATGACACATAGCATGCCTCGTAATCAAGGAAAGGAAAATCTCCCCCTCTCTATCGTTCAGCCCTTTTTATAGGCAGTTTCAGATGATCATTCTGGAAATGGAACACACAGTCTTACTGTTTCCCACATTTTCTAGATTGTTCTATCATGTTCCACAGAAACGGATGATAGTAAACAAAAGTATCATCAAAGGGATATTTTTTCTAGCCGCCCCAACACGGGACCGACTTGAAAGAGGTCATGCACGTGGAAGGCGGGCAAAGTGTGTCTCAAAATACGTCATCCCTTATAACACCTCCCCTCTTTAAAGAAAAAATTTCATTTTTCAAAAAAAAAAAATGGAATTCTTTTCCATTAAACAAGTACAAGAAAATACATTTCTTCCTTTCAAAAATATTAAACAAGTTTCTTAATAGCTTATAATCAACTACATAATTTTTTTGTGCAGAGAAAATTAATTTCTGGACAAAGTATCAGCAATCACATTATCTTTGCCTTTGATATGTTTTATGTCCAAATTATATTCTTGTAAAAATAGACTCCATCTTAACAATCTTTGATTTTTGGAGACCATCTTATTCAAAAATGTTAAAGGATTGTGATCAGTAAAAACAAGTACTAAATGTAAGGAACAACTGACATAAAAATCAAATTGTTGTAGAGCAAGAATTAATCCTAAACATTCTTTTTCTACAGTGGAATAATTTTTCTGATGGGAGTTAAATTTCTTTGAGAAATAACCAACAGGATGATCCACACTGTGGTCATCTTCTTGAAAAAGAACTGCACCAATGCCAACATCACTGGCATCTACAGCTAATTTAAACTGTTTGTTAAAGTCTGGTGCAATGAGAACAGGAGCATTAGCTAGTATTCTTTTAATGTTTTCGAATGCTTCCTGACAGGCATCTGACCAATGAAATTTTGCATTTTTCTTTAACATATTACTTAGGGGAGAAGCAATAACTGAGAAATTTTGGCAAAATTTTCTATAGTAACCTGCCATTCCCAAAAATCTCATTAACTGTTTTCTAGTAGTGGGTGGTGGAAGTGCTGCAATAGCATTTATCTTAGCTTGAACAGGTTTTACATGACCTTGACCCACTATGTGACCTAAATAGTCCACAGTTGCATGACAAAATTCACACTTATTTAAATTTACAGTTACATTTGCATGCAAGAATTTTGTAAATAGAGATCTTAATTGATTTACATGTTTGGAAAAATCTTGTCTGTAAATAATTACATCATCAATATAGGCGCTGCAATTTTCCTGGTCAGCAATAATGTTGTTAACTAGACGTTGGAATGTAGCTGGGGCATTTTTCATTCCAAACGGCATTACTTTATATTGGTATAAACCATCTGGAGTACAAAAAGCAGAGACTTCTTTTGCTCTGTCAGATAGAGGAACCTGCCAATAACCTGATAGTAGGTCTATCTTGGTTACATATTTGGCATCGCCTATTCGATCTATAAGATCGTCTATCCTTGGAATCGGAAAGGAATCAGACTTTGTAACTGAATTCACTTTCCTGAAATCAGTGCAAAACCTGTAACTTTTGTCAGGCTTTGGGACTAAAATACATGGAGAACTCCAGTTACTAGAGCTTGGTTCAATTATATCATTTTCAAGCATGTATTTTATTTCAGATCGGATTACTTCAAGTTTTTCCGGATTGACCCTATAGGGGTGTTGCTTGACCGGAACTGCATTGCCAATGTCAACATCATGTACAGCAATGTTGGTTTTATTAGGGACATCAGGAAAAAGTGAAACAAAATCTGCAATAACAGTCTTGATAACATTTTTTTTCCGACAATGACAAATGTCCAAGTTTCTGATCAATATTGGCCAGTATTTCTGAATTTTTAAGTTTGTAATGACCAATTTTTTCTGGGACACTGTCAAATATTTCAGTAACATTTACTTTAGGTACTGAAGTTACAGTTGAGATTGTGTTAACATTAGTTTCTGAGGATGGACAATTGTCATCACATTTTCTTTCTACATATTCTTTTAACATGTTAATGTGACATAACTGTTTCTTTCTTTTACGATCTGGTGTTAACACAATGTAATTTAAGTCATTAAGTTTGGACTCAACTACATAAGGACCAAAATATCTAGCTTGTAGTGCCTGTCCTGGTATTGGCAAAACTACAAGCACTTTGTCCCCTGAAGCAAACTGTCTGAATTTGGACTTTTTGTCATACCAAACTTTCATTTTGGATTGAGAATCCTTCAAATGTGACTTAGCCAAATTAACGGCGTTAAAAAGTTTAGTTTTAAACTTTAGGACATAGTCCAAAAGTCCTTCAGTGGGTGTCGATGACATCCACGTGTCTTTTAAAAGTTTAAGGGGGCCTCGAACCGTATGGCCAAACACCAGTTCGAAGGGGCTGAATCCAAGTGATTCTTGAACTGCTTCTCTTGCGGCGAACAGTAGCATGTTGATCCCTTCATCCCAGTCCTTTTCTTGTTCTAGGCAGTACGTTCTCATCATGTTCTTTAATGTCTGATGGAATCGCTCAAGTGCTCCCTGCGACTCAGGATGATACGCACTCGTCAAGCAGTGTTCTATACTTAATTGGTTCATCACTTGTTTGAATCGTCCAGCCTTGAAGTTGGTTCCTTGGTCAGACTGTACAGACTTCGGAAGACCAAACAATGTAAAAAACTTCGTCAGGGCTTTGACGATGTTCGGAGTCTTGATATTGCGAAGAGGAATAGCTTCTGGGAACCTTGTTGATGCACACATGATTGTCAGCAAATATTGGTGACCTGATTTTGTCTTTGGCAGAGGCCCAACGCAGTCTATTATGACGCGACTGAAAGGTTCTTCAAACGCTGGAATGGGTTGAAGAGGAGCTGCTGGTATCTTCTGATTTGGTTTCCCTACCACTTGACAAGTATGACATGATCTGCAGTAGTCCACCACATCTTTCTTGATTTTGGGCCAAAAGAAGTGTGACGTGATTTTATGATATGTTTTGTTCACTCCCAAATGGCCTGAAAGTGGTGAATCATGGACTAAGTTGAGGACTTCGTTCCTGAAAAGTGCAGGAACTACAATCTGGTGAACAATCCTCCATTCTTCATCAGCCTTGGCATCTGGAGGTCGCCATTTCCTCATAAGCATGTCATTTTGTAAAAAATAACAAACAGGGAATTGCTCAGCTTCTTCTTCGGTCATAGCGTTCTCTCGAAGTTTAATGATTTCTGGATCATTCTTCTGCTCTTCAATGAGCTGTGTTCGAGTTGGTGTTTTGTGATCCTTTGATTCTTCATTCAGTTGGGCAAAAAAGGTCGTTCCCAGATCAATTTCAGATTGAATTTTATTACTTTTTGGTGAACTCTCTTCTTTGGAGATCTTCAAACTCATTGCCCTGGTAACAGCGCATGCTGTATATATTTCTGGATCTTCTTCTGGAGATTCAATGAGACAGGGTTCTTGAGTTACTATGGGTTCGGCTATCACCTTCCCACCAGCTAAGTCGTTGCCTAGCAACAACGAGATGCCGTCCAATGGTAATGTTGGTCGGACACCTACAACCACAGGTCCGGACACTAGGTCTGATTTGAGTTGGATGAGATGTAGAGGTACATCAATACATCCTAGTTCTACGCCTTTCAACAGTATGTTGCTTCCAGTAGCAGTTGATGCAGATAAGGGAAGTATACCCTCTATTAATAAGGACTGTGAAGCACCTGTATCTCTTAGGATTTTGATTGGTCGTAGACTGGAAAGATCACATGGCAGTGATACAAATCCTTCCGATATGAAAGGCATGAAGTCTTGTATGACATCAGTGTTTTCTGATGTGGAATTTTGGACCTTGGTAGAAAAACTCTTGTTGGAGTCTTGAGAACATTCGGCTAGGGTAGAGGAAGTAAAACTCTGTGTAGAGTCGTCAAAACTTGCACTCAAGTCCTCGGTAAGACGCCCTCTGGAGGTAGACCTCTTCTCGGAGCAAAAGGATCTTGGCGACAAGCTCATAAAACTCGCAGTCGAAGCAGGAACTTGGCTGGAGTCCGTAAAACTAGCCTTATTGTTCATATTGAAACTCTTTGATGAGTTGTGACAAACCTCTTTGAAGTTTGTATGGACATCTGGAGAGCCAAAACTTTTGACTTTTGAAAATGTGTTTCCAGATGTATGACGAGACGTACAAGCGGAGACTTTGTGTGATGTACCAGGATGTGTGGTCTTCTCAGTTCTCTTCTTGAGTTTCCAACACTCATCCCTCGTATGTCCTTCTTTTTTTACAGTAGGCACATGTTTCTTTTGCACTCATTTCTTTTGTACCGGGCTTAAATGGCTTTTGTGGAGGTTTGCTGTAAGTCGATGTTGTTGCCTTGTTTTGCCTGGCTTTTCTGGTGTCAAATGGGTTCTTTGAGAGTTGATGTGAGATGGTGAAGTCATCAGCTAACACTGCTGCCGTATGTGCGTCACCTTCGCCACGGTCTGCAATATGTGTCCGTACCTCTTCACGAACACAATTCTTAAACTCTTCCATCAGAATTAGGTTCTTGAACTTTTTGAAGTCTGTGTCAGTGTTCATTGCGTGCAGCCATTTATCTAGGAGTCGTTCCTTTTCCCGGAGGAACTCAACGTGAGTTTGGCCATCCCGTTTCCACAGCTCCCTAAACTTTTTACGGTATGCTTCGGGGACACATTCATAAGCCTTAAGTATTAAGGATTTAACAATGTTATAATCCCCACGCTGTTCTGCGTTCAAGGACACAAAAACTTCGGCTGCCCTGCCAGTCAGAGCCGGTTGCAGTAAGGTAGACCACATGTTTTCAGGAATTTTAAAATTTTGGGCAGTTATTTCAAACTGTGCAAAATATTGATCCACCTCTTTTTCTGCAAATTTCGGTATTACTTTTGCAAATTTAATTGCATCGCAACCCTGACCGGCTGGAGCCGTGAGTCTATTTTCCATTGCTCCTAAATTGGCCTTAATTTCCATTTCTTTTATTTTTATTTTTAGTTCTCTATCTTTTTCTTCTTGCTCTCTTTTTAGCTCTAGCTCCATTTGCTTAAGCTCTCGCTCCATTTGCTTAAGCTCTCGTTCTTTTTCTCTCTGAGCATCTAGCTCCATTTGTTTGAGCTTTAGTTGGAGCTCCATACTAGGATCATTCGGCTGTGTCACTGAGGCTAGTTCATCCTCAGACAAAATATCTTCATCCACTAAGTGGACGATGATCATATCACGTACTGTCTTTTTAGCGCCGAATGAGCTACATTAATTCCTAAGTCTTTCACAATGGAAAATAGCTCCTTTCTCGAACATTTGTCCAATGCCTCTACTGATGGGTTAACAATATCAAACTCCATTTTGACACAGGCAGATTATAACAATGTAAGTTTTATAAATGTTCAAGCTTAGTGAACACACTTATAAAAAATAGAATTTCAAAAATAAATTGCAACTAGCTCTGTTATTGGTATCGTTAAAAAATATGGTATCGTATACTCAATTTAGTCTGAGTAAATTAAAGAAAACAGTGGGTCAAAAATCCTCAAACACTCAATTTATTATTAGTGTAATAATAAATTTATGGATTCAAAAACATCCAAGGACGAGTCACCCAATTTATTTGGGGGGCTTGTGAGAAATAAACAATATGGATTCTATATCAACGGAAGAGCCCACAATTTTTTGTTGGGCTTCTTTGCCGGACGATGCCCACAATTTATTACGGACCGTTATAGATGGAGAATTTAATCTCTGTTGTTTTGTCTAGGGCTCGTTCTAAAAACAGTCCATAATAAAGGACGATACCAAAGGTTAAAAATAATAACAAATAAAACGACAATTAAGGCCAGAGCTAATTACAATTAATAACTTTTTAATTTGTGAACTTCAATAAAATAATAACAGCAAGTGAAATATGATTGAAATTATAAACTTACAGATTTGCTGGTACCGGTACTGTATATCAAAATACAATGAGCACAAAATTGTACGAGGAAATAAAAATCTCTACACACAACAAAGTATAATGACACATAGCATGCCTCGTAATCAAGGAAAGGAAAATCTCCCCCTCTCTATCGTTCAGCCCTTTTTATAGGCAGTTTCAGATGATCATTCTGGAAATGGAACACACAGTCTTACTGTTTCCCACATTTTCTAGATTGTTCTATCATGTTCCACAGAAACGGATGATAGTAAACAAAAGTATCATCAAAGGGATATTTTTTCTAGCCGCCCCAACACGGGACCGACTTGAAAGAGGTCATGCACGTGGAAGGCGGGCAAAGTGTGTCTCAAAATACGTCATCCTTTATAACATGAGGCCGTCTGTAAAGTTCGTGCTTTTTAAACATGACACCACATGTGGACGCATATATAACATTATATCAACATATGACACCATGTGGTTACGAACATATAACATTATATCAACATATGACACCATTTGTGCACGCACCTACAACATTATATCAACATATGACACCATTTGTTGACGCACATACAACATAATATCAACATATGACACCATTTGTTGACGCACATATAACATAATATCAACATATGACACCATTTGTTGACGCACATATAACATAATATCAACATATGACACCATTTGTTGACGCACATATAACATAATATCAACATATGACACCATTTGTTGACGCACATTTAACAAAACAATTATATTTATCCAAATAAATATCAAAACTAGCAAATCAGTTCTCAAGTGAAGAATTAACGAATTTTCGGGTGCATTTTATCTTTTAGTTGTACTTGTGTTGTAGCTGTAGTTGTGCTGTAGCTGTAGTTGTGTTGTAGCTGTAGTTGTGTTGCAGCTGTAGTTGTGCTGTAGCTGTAGTTGTGCTGTAGCTGTAGTTGTGTTGTAGCTGTAGTTGTGTTGTAGCTGTAGTTGTGTTGTAGCTGTAGTTGTGTTGTGGCTGTGTTGCAGTTTTAGTTGTAGTGTTAAAAATGGTCAGATGACAATAGTACTTTGTGATAGAGTTTTTATATTTTAAATACAAAAGCTAATAAAGAGAATATTTGTACGAAACTGTGTCGGAATTTTCTCGACAAACCCAAGCCTGGCCCAGGACATAACAGGACACATTACACTTCAAGGGTCCAATGTCGTTGTTCGTACTTGCGCAGATGACCAAGGCGAGTACGCAGGTAGCCTGCCAGTCCCATTTGTGATTTGAAAGCTTTCCCGTTCTTTTGGGCACAAGCTGTTTGATTTGACTCTATTGTCCTACACTATAAGACTATCAAGCTTTCTGTTCAAGCTGACATGGTTTCCCAATCCCCCCCCCCCCCCGCCCACACTTTTTTCTGTTCGTCCCTCCACACAAAAACATACACCCCCACGCACAAAGAACTACGTATCTGATAAGAGAAATATTTCTACTCTGCTGAGATCGCAAACTATCAACTTTGTCAACATACCAACTGGAACACGGTGAGAAGCTTCATTCTAAATCTGTGCAACGTGTCCACGTACACTTCCGTGCTACAGTAGGCGTGTGTACACTTCCGTGCTACAGTAGGCGTGTGTACACTTCCGTGCTACAGTAGGCGTGTGTACACTTCCATGCTACATTAAGCGTGTGTACACTTCCGTGCTACAGTAGGCGTGTGTACACTTCCCTTTTACAGTAGGCGTGTGTACACTTCGATGCTACAGTAGGCGTGTGAACACTTCTGTGTTACAAAAGGCGTGTGTACACTTCCGTGTTACAGTAGGCGTGTGTACACTTCCATGCTGCAGTAGGCGTGTGAACATTGTGAGACAAAAAATCTCTTGCTCCACAAGTGTTTTCAAAATAAGCATGTTTTAGATCATCAATAAATTGTGTTATTGGCTAAAAAGGTTCTATTACACATGCAGGATGGTTTCATAGTAAAGTTTTATTACATATTTTGTTTAAAGTAACGGAGATCGTTAACTCGACATGAGATAACTATTTTGCGTAAATAAGATTTAGTTTTGATTGAAAATGAAATTTTAACCAAGGTAATCGTGTCAATACTTTACTCATTGTGATATATTAAATTGGCCACATTTGCTGAATATTGCAACCAAACAGCAGTGTTTTTTGTTGTTGCTATTTTTTTGTTGTTGCTGTTTTTTTGTTGTTGCTGTTTTTTTGTTTTAGTTTTTGTTTAATTTGGGACATTTGACATGGGAGGTAAGAAAGAACATAGAAAAAATGATCCTTTTCAATCTAAACAAATTAAAATAAGACACATTTTATTCAACACTTAATGATGTTTCGTAGCATTTTAGTTATTAGTTTTGGTGGGAGATAATAAAAAGTTACCAACACCCCTGCAGTGGCGTGGCTATAAAGATTAGTGCCGCTTGGAATGGGTCAACATTTTTGCCGCCCCGATTTCACGCCAAAAAAAATAAAACAAATTAATAATTATAAAAAAAAAACACTGCTGTTTGCCAAAAATTTCTCCCCTCTATATTTGTATTGAATCTAAGGGCCGTCCGGGTCATTCCACTCCCTTGGCGCCCGAACCCTTCTTCCCAAGCCACTTCAAAATCTGCCTTCACCAAACCAGTATACGAAAACTTCTTGTCCACGCCAGACCTGCAGCACATCAGAAGTCGCCAAATGTGACGTCATCTTTCACACGTCAAGAAGTCGACCACACACCAGAATATCCCCCCCTCCCCCCAAACTTTAAAAACCAACTTAAGGCCACAACGCAACATTCCTCGCAAATGTCTTCAACGTTGCACTTCTCATCTCCGCTTGTGCGACGTTGGATTCTATTTTCTTTTTTAAAAAATATCGACCGTACAAGGCAGAAAACGAATGAAGTGATCTGGTGTGTGTGCACGCAAAGGTAGGGAAGCCAAGGTAGGGAAGCCAAGGTAGGGAAGCCAAGGTAGGGAAGCCAAGGTAAAGAGTAAAAGCCTGAAAGAACACCGGAGAGAAACATTGAGAAGAGGGATCCGGTGAAGTGGGAGTTAAGGATGAGTCGAATCTATGGCGTAGCTAGGGTTAGTGTGACACTATGGCGTAGCTAGGGTTAGTGTGACACTATGGCGTAGCTAGGGTTAGTGTGACATAGGAGCCATGCATTGATCGTGGGCCCTGAAAGCATAGAAGAAGAAGACACTATGGCGTAGCTAGGGTTAGTGTGACACTATGGCGTAGCTAGGGTTAGTGTGACACTATGGCGTAGCTAGGGTTAGTGTGACATTATGGCGTAGCTAGGGTTAGTGTGACCTGAGACGGGTTTAGCTTTTTGCCCCCTCTCCCACACCATGTTACATGGAAAAACTGCAGTTAGAAGAAAATACCCTCTCTCTATGTACGTAAAAACCAGTTCCCCTTTGGAGTAGACAACACCCTCCTTCCTAGAAAAGAGAGAGAGAGCGAGAGAGAAATAAATAGAGAGAGGAAGCTCGAGAGGAAGAGAGTGAGAGGAAGGGTGAAAGAGAGAAAGGGAGACAGAGAGAGAGAGAGAAAGAAAGAACGAGGGAGAGGGGGAGAGAGAAAGAAAAGAGAGAGGGGGGAGAGAGAGATATCTAGATCGGTGTTTAGGAACCCACGTCCACGTCTCAGAGAAACACACCATAACCACGTGCTCCGTTGACCAGCAACACGGCTGTTCAGTGGCCAGCGGCGACAAGGATGTGTTGTGACATACACGTCGATGAAAGCCAAGACAAGGAACATCCTCTGTCCATAGTGACATTGTGAATGATGGTTTCATCCGTCCTTTTTTTCTAACTGGGTGCTGGGGCGTAGCTAGGGTTGGTGTTAACCGGTGCGGTAAACTCACGGTGACCACAACAACTATCCCCGACTTCCACAATGGATTTCTTCATGTTAAAATAAGTCCGCGGTATAATAATGACGAGAATAAAAGCAAATTAATTAAAGTTCAGGAGGTCAAGGTCTTTAACAACGGTAACAACGTTAAGTTATAGTTAATTTTACATTAATTTTACTCTATTTAAAATTTTCCTTTCCTAGTCTTCAAAGTTGCAAACCTGTCAATCACTTGATCAAAATCAATATCCTTCCCCGTATCACTTTCAATTGACAGTAGAGCCAGATCAGAATGCCTTGACAGTCCCATGGTGGATCGTAAATAGTTCTTGATAAGCCTTAGTTTTGAAAAGCCCCGCTCACATGAAGCCACAGACCCACAGATCGTAAGAAACAATTGAAGGCTCAGCGAGAGTATTCGGAAGAGATTCTAGGAAGTCTCATTCAGCTATGAATTTCAAAACATTAAATACTGACCAATCCATGACTTTGTGAAATTCAATATCAGCTGCCTTTAGGTGTCTTTTAAGATTCGGTATTTCTTTTACGAGTTCATCTTCTGATCACTCATCATAGAAAAGGGTTAATTTTAGAACGGACACCAATAACTCTTCTTCATTTGCTGATAGAAGACTCTTGAGTTGAACAGTGACAGCGCTTCTAGTGCAGAAACAATCTTAAGGCCTCTAGGTTGGTCACCACTTTGTCAAGAGTAAAGCCTTTAGTCAGCTGACACTTTCGTGTAAGATTAACTTCCTCAAGTAGATCAACCCAAAGGTAAAAGATCAAGCTAAACGTGAAATCCCAGACAGCATGTAAAAGACCTTGACCTTGAGCTGTGTGACAATGGTGCTCACACGTTAAGGGGCGGTGCTAGTGACGTGACGAATCGGCGAAAATATTAAATTTGAGTATTTCTGGGTTTCGATATATTTGGTTTCAGAAATCTTGAAAGATGTGTACCGGTATTTAAATTACTTATTACAAGATATTAGAAAATTTTGTGAAATATTATTTTGTTAACACTCGTATCAGGAAATTTGATCGAAAGAAATTTCGTCGACGGAAAATTGATCTACGGAAATTTGATCGAACGGAAATTTGGTCAAATCTTTTTTTTTTAGTTTACATGTTAAAATTGTGCGTTAAATTTCTTTTTGAACGCATTATTTTGTTTTACTGTACAGAATCAACCTTGAACTTTTAATGAAGCACGCATTTGGATTGGTTGCACTTCTGGGAAATTTAAATGTGATCGGTTATCTTTTTATGACATTCAGTTAGACCGAGCAGTGTGCTCTGAAAATATAATGTATTTTTTTAAGTTGGCGTCACCCTCCAGAAAAGGCGTCAACCAGTGCGATCCGCCACTGACTGGGTGGGATATGCGAGGGGGGCCTTGTCAAGGCGGAAGTACCGTTAGGAGTGACGAAATCATGTCAATAACTGGACTGACCCAACAGTGGCTTCGAAAGGGGGTTGGAGGGTCAGTCCTACACCCCACCCCCTTCCCCGCATGACACCTTTTTTTCTTTATATTGAAGGATCCACATTTGTTTGTTAACTGTGGATATTTTATTGTGGAAGGGGTGCTAAAAACTTAGTCCGCCCTGGTATACTAACTCTAGATAAGCCTATGGACCTAATTTATTTTTTTTGTAGGAAAGCAGGACTCTACAAAGACACGTGATGTCATCTCGCGAAACAGCACCTAATTCAAGCCAACAATACCACCGCCCGTGGCTAATAAAATAACCTTAGTAACAATCCAAATATCTCTGTAACAACGTCTACCAGGCCCCCGCCCCGCCACCCTTTACTCAGACACAATAATGACAATCCCTTCGATAACTTAAGGGGGGAAAAAAATCATTTTACTTAAAAACAGTTTGTAACTTTGATCTTCGTACCGCATTTTTAAATGTTAAATAACTGTAAATTGTAAAACAATCCGTAAAACAATCAAGATCAACACCACAAGGATCTTTTCTTGTTGTAATTCTTCGGGTTTTTCCCGCTACCCCAGGGGTCGAGATCCTGCTGCGCCTGCGACCGCAAGCGGCTCTTTGATCTTTCTTATGTAGCGCGTGGATACTTTTAGTTACAAGATCAAAATTCAAAACTTTGTCTCTTAGCCTTGAAAAGGTTCCCCACCTCTTTCCTATCCTCTGAATCTAATATATAAAAATGAATGTATGTATGTCTACTACGCGCTCCTACTTCTACACCATTTATGCGATTGCGATAAAACTTTGGTGAGTAGTTTCCCGCGCATTTTTCTGAGTCATTACAACCCTTTTAAAAATATTTCGTTTCGTTTTTTTATTATATGAAGCTGCATTACTATAGCCTTGATCATCTTAGCATGCGACGGACGTACAGCAACAATTAGTTTTGTGTGCGTTTTGTTAGTTTTATTATATGAAGCTGCATTACCTATTAGGCTTAGAAGGGTAATACGAACGTAGGTTGTTAAGTTACGCTCCTGGACGTTGCCAGGAAACTGTCATTACATTGGTGGGTTTTTGTTTTTTAAATTTAAAAAAAAAATCCAAAAATCCCTTCGCGGTCAAATACTCTGAATTCTTGTACCGGGCATCATGTAATTCTTGTACCGGGCGTCATGTAATTCTTGTACCGGGCATCATGTAATTCTTGTACCGGGCATCATGTAATTCTTGTACCGGGCGTCATGTAATTCTTGTACCGGGTATCATGTAATTCTTGTACCGGGTATCATGTAATTCTTGTAACGGTTATCATGTAATTCTTGTACCGGGTATCATGTAATTCTTGTACGGGGTATCATGTAATTCTTGTACCGGGTATCATGTAATTCTCGTCAACCCCCATATGTTTCTTTGCACGGGAACGCCCCTACCCCCTTCCGCCCTCCCCCTAACACACAACAATCCTACAACAAAGTAGGACAATCACCTGTCGTGGCGTGCTATATTGATTGACTGTTTCCCATGTCAGCTCGTAGTATGATCACGCTACGGACAATATACCAACTCCAATTTTAGTGTCCATTAATCAAATCAGACACAAAAGAAAATGTTTGGTGACGTCAGGAACATACACGGTAGGGAGTGGAGTCGGTGGGGGTCTTGAGGGAACAACATCGTTGATGGGGGATGAAGGCATGCACTCCTGGGCAAGATGATATATCTGTAATACAGCAGATTTGCTCCCCCACCCCCACCGAAAAAAGTTTCTGTTTGTGCGGGGCAGAAGAACATGTCCATAATTAATTTATTTTAAAGGATTGGAGACACTCTCAAATAATTATCGACCCACCATGTTTGGGGGGGGGGGGGTGTAATTTGTGACTGGGGTGTTGGGGTCCCATGGCGCCGCTTTTGGTGGTAATTTATTTACTCTTCATGCAGCTACACCTTTTTTTTTAAAAACGCTATCAATAGTGACAGTTTGAATGTCTCAATCCTAAAACGTGTCAGGCTTGTGACAGACATGGCTATTGCCAAGAAGACGTGACAGACATGGCTATTGCCAAGAAGACGTGACAGACATGGCTATTGCCAAGAAGACGCGGGCTTACAACAGGTAATTGAATTCAAACAGATCCTATGTCATGCAGTTTTTTTTTAAAAAAATATCTATAATTATCTATTTTTATTCGCCCAAGACGCCCGGTCACCATGTGAACATGATTTAATGTTCAGACTTGTCAGGCATGACGCCTGGATCGTCAATTGCCCAGAGCGGAGCCCTTTGAAAACAAGCCAGCTCCGAAATTGATGTATAAGTCGTTGGTCAAACAACACAAGGCACTCATTATGGATATTTTCAATGAGCCCAAATGTAAATGTCATCACAAAGACACAAACCTGTTATAAAGTTAAGCTGAAGGCAGCCTTTACTATCAAGATAAACAAACTATTTTTGTATTTAAAAAAAAAAAAAAAAAAGAATTAACTACGTTGATGCGATGCTGGTCACGTGACCTAGATCATCTGAGCTTCTGTACGATGCTGTTCAGGGGCGGTGGAGGTGGGGCTCAAACAAGGCCCGTTGGTTGTCCATCTGGCTTGACGTAGGGACGTAGAGGTTCCAAAATAGTTTCTAGATGACGTCCTTCATTAGTCAACCTGTGCACTTAATTCCAGCCGTGTCTGCTCCTCTGGCCTGAACTTTGAGATCAAAATATCTATGTCTCACACAACGGTAAAAATGTCACGGTGAGGTTTAGTTTCGAATTTCAGAAGGTTATCCCTTAAAGTCGATGAAATAATCTGTTTAATCCCGCGTGGGTGTACACACCCCCACCACCTGCAGTAGGTAAGGTAAGCTACACCCCCTACCACTGTAGTACCACTTGCCTGTGGTAGACGTAAAGTAAGCTACTCCAATAACTGCCGAGGGTGTAAGTTTGAGTCATAAATTATAGGAGTGACAAATTCTAGACATATCTAGGTATCATTATCAGGGAGTCCAATTCCTGGTGACTTCTTTAAAGAAGGTGTTTTTAGGTCTTCATTTTGCTCTACGTGCAACTGACATGAAGAGATTTTATGATGGCCGGGGAAAACATTGTACCATAAAAACATTGTACCACAAAAACATTGATAAAAACATTGTACCATAAAAACATTGTACCACAAAAAGCGTAGACTTCATATCTTAAATGAAAGACATGAGATTTATAGGTGGATAAAAATCCATGACTGTCTGGAATCTCGTTATCATTAGTCGGTACTAGGACAGAAACAGTCACATACCAAGTCATTTCATCACAGTCTGTACTAAGATATAAACAGACACATACCAATAGATGTCATTTCACCAGTCTGTACTAGGCTATAATAACAGACACACACCAATAGAAGTCATTTCATCAGTCTGTACTAGGCTATAATAACAGACACATACCAACAGCAGTCATTTCACCATGATCTGTACTAGGATACATACAGACATATTCCAACAGAAGTCATTTCACCACAGTCGGTATTGGGATACAAACAAGACACAAATCGGCTTTTACTTGATGAAATGAATGGCAAACTTGAACTTATATGGTGGTGCTTACAAGAAGCATGGATAAATTTCAAATGTTTTCAATAGCCATTAGGGTCAGAAGGAAATATTGTCAGCACACTGTTCCAAGTACAGTCTACCCTTAATTATGAGGAAATAGTCTTTAAACACTTTAAATGTCATACCAATGTTAAATTATTTAAGAGTAACATTCTTTTACAACTAATTATCAAATGATTTTTTGCAGTCCAGGGTAAGGAAGTAGTGAGATGAATAAAAAAAAATTTAAAAAATGAGAGGAATATTTAAAAAGGGGGAGAACAATTAAAAACACTTCAAAGACAGTTTTTGTTCCTTTGACATTTATAATCATTATTTCATTCCAGATTCTTTTATCTCAGTTGAAATTTTGAGGCTTTCACTTATATCCATTTAAAATTATAAAGGTCAAGAACATTTAAAATAACAGCCATCTTAAAAGCTATATGTCTGACCTTTTCCCAACAAAAGAAGTATAAGAATAAAATGAAGTAAAAAAGATTTTCTAAGGTTTGTCTTGCGCTAACTTTTTCAAAGAACAGAGAAATTTATTTAGTAGTGAAAGAAAAATGATTTAAAAATTCAAGATTAACTGATGCATTTATTGGTTACATATGTCTGAACTTAACAGCACATCATTCTTAGTAACATTACACAAAACTGAGCATGTCATTCAATGTGTAATCATCAAGTCACTCAGTGGTCAATCATACAGTCATCAAGTCACTCAGTGGTCAATCATACAGTCATCAAGTCACTCAGTGGTCAATCATACAGTCATCAAGTCAATGGTTATTTCAAACTCATTCAGTGGTCAATCATGCAATCATCAAGTCAATAGTCATTTCAAACTCACTGAAATGGTCAATCATGCAATCATCAAGTAACTCAATTGTCAATCATGCAATCATCAAGTAACTCATGGTCAATCATGCAAACATCAAGTCACTCAGTGGTCAATCATGCAATCATCAAGTCAATGGTCATTTCAAACTCACTCAGTGGTCAATCATGCAATCATCAAGTAACTCAGTGGTCAATCAAACAAACACCAAGTCATTGATTGCTCAATCACACCAACTGCCATTAAGTCATTCAATGAGGGCCACCCCCTCTCCCCGTGAATCATGTACAGAGCTGGTCTTAACTATCAGAATAACATATTCACAAAAACTAAAATAAAACTCTTAGCTCACTTAATTAAAACTCTCACCAAGTCACAGAGGCAGACCATCAGTTATTAGAACAAGTATAAATATTTTCATTCATACATTTTCCATTAAATTCAGCATGTACAAAATAACTTTTGGTTAGATCACAGTTAAAAATCCATTTTCACATCATTATTTAATTTGAATGTTGAAAAGGACTCTTTTATTCAATTGTACACTTTTTGAGGGTGCTAGACTTTGCCTCATGTCTGCGGCATCGCCTTCAAATATCAGACTACAAACGATGGATGATCTGGCGATTAGCCAACGCTACAAGTGCCTCATGTAGTAATCTATCGCTGTTGAAAAGATGGCAAATCCAACTGCACCAAATATACCAGCCTTCAGTCCAGCTGAAACATGGAATATAAAAAAAATAAAATTAATGAGGTTGCTACTGTGCCCAGTGACAGCTTAACAAATGAAAGTGATTGGGATATGTCTTGACACAGACAGAGGATTTCTTTTGAATAGCGCTAAAATTCAGAGACAGATTGCAGAAAAACAACTGTAATCTAAAAAGAGACCATTGGCACTGGGTCTACAACATCTATGTCATAAAAAGCAAAGGTCTGGTTTAAATACACTGCACAGTGTTTTGATATTCTGCTAGCTAAAATTATATTTATTTAAAATGTGAGCTACTACTACTACTACAAAATTTGACTAGAACCTACACAGCTTGCTAAGAAAATCCACAACTTCCCTTCAAACTACACAAATTGCTAAGAAAATCCACAATTTTTCTACAAACTACACAAATTGCTAAGAAAATCCACAACTTTCCTACAAACTACACAACTGCCTAGAGATTTTTAAATTCTTTTTAAAACTACTAAAAAGTTATAACCCTTTTGTGAGTTTATTTATAAATTATTTAAAAAAAAATTAAAAATGTGTTAAAAATGAATAATGTAAAAAGATATATCAATGTTAAAATCTCATTATTTTCATTTGACAACTTACCTCTTAGTCCCAACACTCCGCCAACTATTGCTCCAGATGCTGTTCCATTGATGAGCTCAGTTTTCCCTCGATACTAAGAAGAAAAAAGACGATTATACCAGTGTTGCATAATTCATATCATTTAAAACAATTATTACCGATACCAAAAACTTACTTCAATGAAATCATCTGTGATAGATCAGTGATAAATCAACAAATTAGTTATTTTGAGAAACAGAAAATGAAGCCTCCAAATCAATGGTTCTCAACCTTCCTAATACTGCGACCCTTTAATACAGTTCCTCATGTTGTGGTAACCCCCAACCACAAAATTAATTTCCTTTATACTTCATAACTTTAGAATATAAATGTTTTACGGTGGTCTTAGGCGACCCCTGTGAAAGGGTCGTTCGACCCCCAAAGGGGGTTGCGACCCACAGGTTGAGAACTGCTGCTCCAAATCATCAAATGGCAACTTTGTCGTTGTAGGAGTTTTCCTGTGTTCAATATCAAGAATTGATTACAACCCTAGAAATGACTTGGCAGACCGAAATGTATTTTCTGAGCTACAGTCACCCTAGCTGGTCAACTAAAGGTGCAAAATAAAACTTAAAAAAGCAAGACATCTGACTCACCGACTCAACAAGACATTCTGTTCCTGCAAACATGGCCCCCACTAAAGCAAAATTCTTGCCGTAGGATAAAGATCTGGCTTTCATTTCTCTCAGCACCATTCGTGTGGTGGGTGTCTCTGTGCTCATTGTAGACATTGGGTCCACACCAGCAGTAAACAAACCAAATGCTGCACCCAGAGCAAATCCTGAAATGCAAAAGTAATGAATTTGCATGCCATTTAATAGTTTACAGTTGAACATTCAGGCTTCATTAACTGTTTGGTCAAGCCTGTAGTGTCAAGCTGTTTGGTCAAGCCTGTAGTGTCAAACTGTTTGGTCAAGCCTGAAGTGTCAAACTGTTTGGTCATGCCTGTAGTTTCAAACGGTTTGGTCAAGCCTGCAGTGTCAAACTGTTTGGTCAAGCCTGTAGTGTGGCTATAATTATTGAGATATGACTGTCACAGATTGAGATCTTCTAAGGTATGGCCCTTCGCGTATCAAGTAATATTGGTGTTGATTAATGCGGGGCTGTACCTCTCTGTGAAAGTTCAGTATCCAGACGTTGAGGATTTTTAACGAAGACAACACAGACGTTAATGAATAACCAAGGAATTCCTTATTAACTATTGTAAACAAAAGAATGTATTGATAGATTAATATAGTCTAGTAATGTTTCTTCAACTTTCAAACGCAACGTTAACCTCCATTAATCTCAACCTCCATAAGCTCTCACTCAAAACAATCCTCACTTCCCCCGGAAATCGCACCCCAACACCATAGCACGTTTTTCATCAAATAAATGTGGTGCTACATATCGGAAAGTCCCGAACAAAACACATCATAAGTTACATGTGTAATTAATGGTGCGCCGTTGTTCAATCACAACCTAGTCATTTGTGACATATGTCCCCCCTTTCAAGAAATTTTTCAATACATTGACAAATTTCAAAAACTCCAAAAATGACCACCCTACAACTCTATGCATAACACCATCACATGGGTCCAGCTCTTAGTCTATGCTTCGCTACGCCCATTATCACTTATACTCAGTTTTTCTCCCTAAAATAATTTAGCAACACAAAACATGCATATCAATAATAAGAAACAACATTATAATCGTCCACAACAACGTGAACATTGTACCTTAAAAACTATAAGCTAAACCAAAAAAAACGTAATTAAACAATTCTGCTCTGTCATTAAGAAATATTGATCTCAGAATCCTGGTTAACTCTGCAATAACCAGATACCAAAATCATCTTCAATTTCCACATTGACAATATCTTTCTTAGTTGCATCCCCCAAAAAATCACCATATTCAATGCAACCTCTCAACATGTGTCTCTAACATGATAACTCTAAACTACTATCATAAAAGACGTAACCCCTAAGTCTTAATCTCTTCATCCGATTCCACGGATTTGGTCGACGGATTATCCATTTCTAACTCACACATTCACTCATAGTGTAGGGTATATTATTTAAATTACACAAGTGTTTTTTTTTTGTTTTTTTTTAACTGCACGTATGAAACTGAAAACTTAAATGAAGATACCACAACTAAATTAACTAAAGTTACACCAGAGTCTCAAAAACATGCCTAATGTCTCTTTCAGAAAATCTCCTCGGTATAAATAATTCTCATAAAACACAGCAATTTACTAGTACTAGCAAAGTCTACTAAGAAAGTCTGCCTCCACATTATTGGCTCCTGCAATAGACTGCAGACAAAAACTGTAACTCTGTAAAAACATAGCCCATCTCATTATCCTGGCGCTCACGAATCGGGCCGTTCCAATGTATTGTAATGGCTGATGGTCAGTTTGTAGAATAAACTGTTTTCCGTAAAGATATAGTTCAAATTTCTTGATAGCCCATACTATCGCCAAGCACTCTTTTTCGATAGTTGAATACCTGGTCTCCCTTTGCAATAGCTTCTTACTGGCGAAGGCAACGGGATGAAGTACCCCGTCATCACCTTCTTGAAGCAGGGCAGCTCCCAGTCCCACATCCGATGCATCAGCCCTCAAAACAAATGATTTACCTATATCGGGGATGTGTAAAATTGGACGTGTGGTGATTGCTCCCTTCAAGGCGTCATATGCTTTTTCCTGGTCTCCTCCCCATTTTAATTTGTTTGGTTGACCTTTCTTAGTTAGAGCCGTCAATGGGGATGCAAGGGTCGCATAGTTTGGTACAAAGTCCCTGTAATACCCCGTGAGACCAAGGAAGGAACGGACCTCCCTTTTCGTAGTTGGTCGAGGGGCATGCTTGATTTTGTCAACGTTATCTTCCTGTAGCCCTATCGTTCCCAGTGATAATCTGTGTCCCACGAAGTCCACCTCGACCGCACCAAATACGCATTTGGTGGGCCTCGCAGTCAGTTTGGACACTCTCAATCGATTAAATAATTCCGCCAGTGTCTCTAAATGTTCCTTCCAAGTGCTGGTGTAGATAAGCAAATCATCTACGTAGCTAATCACATTTTTCATTCCTTCTAACAGTTGTCGAGTTGCCCGAATCAGCGTAGCTCCTGAATTCATCATTCCAAACGGCATTCTCAAAAATTCATAATGGCCATCCGGAGTTACAAATGCCGTTTTTGGGATATCCTTAGGTTCAACGGGAATCTGCCAATACCCTTTACTAAGATCAATTTTGCTGAAATATTTAGCCTCTGAAGTGTTATAAAATATTTCGTTCGGTGACGTCACTGGCACTGGGTCAAAAACAGTAATCTTGTTTAGGCCTCGATAGTCAACACAGACTCGATTTGATCCATCCTTCTTCTTCACAATAACCACGGGTGATGCATAAGGCGATGTGCTCTTGCGGATAACACCTAGATTCTCCATTTCAAGCATCTCGGCCCGGAGGGCATCACGGACTGCGTAAGGAATTGGGTATGGCCTTGATCGGACGGGGGCATCTGATGTCAGTTTGATATAATGTACACTCAAATTGGTGGCCCCTGGGCAGTCAGTAAAGATCATCTGATATTCTGTTACCAATTTAGTGATTTGTTGACGCTGTTCGGTCGTTAACTGCTCACCATACTGTACATCTTGGTGTGACTCCTTTTGTGACCACACACCAAGTTCTGATAGGAGATCGGTGCTTGTGCTTTCGTCATCCTCTTCATAATCCTCTAGCACCCCGACACCAGCTACAATCAATGTCTCTGATTTCTCTTCACTTTTATCACAATCAATATTCTTTAAAACTTCATGTTTCCTGTGATCTGTGCCACGAGACACGTATTCCTTGAGGAGGTTTGCATGAAATGTCTTCTTCTTCCCTTTCATGTCAACACAATAGTCACAGGGTCCTACGACTTCGGTAATTAGATATGGTCCCTTCCACTGCATCAACAACTTGTTTACCTTAGTTGGAAGTAATATCAAAACCTTGTCACCCACCACGAACTTTCTATCTCTCGTTCCTCTATCATAGTAATGTTTGTATCTTCCTTGGGCTTTGCTTAGCTCCTCCTGAGCCAACGTCAGTGTGTCATCTATCTTTTCTCGTAGATCAACTACGTACTGGTAGCTGTTTCTCACCTCTTCATCTTGAATGTCTTGGGTCCACAACTGTCGCAAGACATGCATAGGGCCTCTGATGCTACGCCCGTAAAGCATCTCAAAAGGAGAAAATCCAGTTGACTCCTGTGGCACCTCCCTATACGCGAACAACGCTGCGTTTATAAAACGATGCCACTGCCGGGGCTGTTTGTGACACAATCGTTTTAGCATGGTTTTTAATGTCCCATTGAATCTCTCGACCAATCCATTACACATGGGGTGGTAGGGTGTGGTGGTAAGTTGTTTGATACCCAGCATCCTGCTCACCTCTTTCATACACTCCGATGTGAACTGGGAACCTTGATCACTTAAAACTTCTTCAGGGATTCCCAAACGACTGTACACGTCAACTAGTGCCTCGGCCACGGTCTCTGTGTCGATTCTCTTTAACGGTACCGCCTCCGGATACCTAGTAGCATAGTCAACAAGTGTCAAAATATAACGATAACCGGCTTCACTCGCCGGCACAATAGGTCCTATCAGATCGATTGCCACTCGTTTGAAGGGAACATCAACCACAGGGAATCTTTGCATTGGAACTTTTGATACTGATCCTTTCTTGGTAGTTTTCTGGCAAATATCACATGATCTGCAGTATTCCTTTACGTCATTGCTCATTCCTTGCCAATAGAAATTGCTCAGGATCCTCTCCTTTGTCCTGCCAACTCCGAGATGACCACCAGTTATACTGTCATGGGCAACTGACATGACTTGCTGTCTGAGAGACTCTGGTAATACAACTTGTCTAATTGTCCCTCCTCGTTTCTTGTCTTTAAAAACTCTATAAACTATGCCATCTTTAAAATCAAAGATTGAATTGTTCTTTTGTTCCGAATCTTTCTCTAGTGGCAATGAGCGAATAACAGGGTCGTTTTGTTGCAACTGTATGAGAGTCTCGCGACTCACCTCCGGGTGTTTTTCCACCACAGGTATTTTTAAGGGCGATACATCCTCAACCCTTTTATCTTGCGCCCTGGTTGTTACCATGGCAACCGTCATTGTCTTGTCTGGGTCATCAGCGCCCCTCGCGCCATCCACATTTCCCACTATAAGATCCACTATTGACTTTGAAACACAGAGCACCTCTACTCTCCCACTAAGATATGGTGTTGCTATGTCGATGACAGCCTTTTCTGCTTTTACAATGTCTGTGTTCATTAACTCAATGAATCCTACACCACCGGTTAGCTGGTCATCTCTTACATACTTTCGTTTAACAATTATTGCTTCACATCCAGTGTCTCTCAGCACCTCAACTTTAGTAGACCCGACAAGGCCTTCCAAAATCGGCAAGTTTCTCTTCCTTGTCGTTTCATTGTTCTGCTTACTAATCTCCCCGCAACATTTGATATCTATCTTTGTGTCAATCTGTTTATTTTCTTTTGGCAATCTGTAACTTTTATTTTGTCGCTTGTTGCCCGAAAGTTGCTTCCCATGATAAAAAAGTGCTGATGCAGCCATTTTTGAATCACTTTTACCCGATTCACGTACATTAGGACAGTTTCTCGCTATATGTCCACTCTTGTGACACACAAAACACTTGAAGTCAGGTTTCGCCTGTCCCCTACTGGCACCATAGGTCCTCATCGGACCAGGCCATGTCTTCTGCTCTTCATCTCCTCTATTGTTCGAGCCGATTCTCCTATTCTCCAACTGGGTCTCGTGGGGCTTATCATTGAAGCTTCTCCTCCTTGCCTCGAGAAATAGCTCTGCTACTCTCGCTACTTCCTCAAGATTATCGATCCTTCTCTCTTTTAAGTGAGTAGCCAAATCAACAGGACACACACTCATGAATTGCTCCTTGATGAACATTTCCATAATACATTCCACAGTACTCTCTGTTTTAGATAGACTAATCCATTTCTTGAGGTAATTCTTCAATCTTCCGATGAATACGGCCGGACACTCATCTGCCTGTGGTCTACTTTCTCTGAATAAGATCCTGTATCCATCCTCTGTAAGGTTGTACCTCTTTAACAGCACCTCTTTCACCTTTTCATAATCTAATGCATCTTCATATGACATTCTTGAATACTCTTCTAAAGCACGCCCAGACAGAAGCGCACTAAGCGACAACGCCCAATCGCTCACCGGCCAATTGCTGGTCTTAGCAAATAACTCGAATCTGGTGAGCCATCCATCCAATAAATCCACTCCATCCATGAAAGGTGGAAGCTTAGGCTGCCTAGGTCGACCATCATTACCATTGGAACGCCAGCCACTGGATTGTTCTATCCTCTTGGCTTCCAATAGCGCCTCTCTGTCAGCCGCCCTCTCTGCCGCCTCTCTCTCAGCTGCCCTCTCTGCCGCCTCTCTGTCAGCCGCTCTCTCGGCTGCCCTCTCTGTCGCCTCTCTCTCGGCTGCCCTCTCTGCCGCCTCTCTCTCAGCTGCCCTCTCTGCCGCCTCTCTGTCAGCCGCTCTCTCTGCCGCCTCTCTCTCTCTATTCACCTCTCTCTCGATATATTCTTTCCTCTCATCTCCTCTAAGCTGAAGAGCATCTACTAGAGCCACTATCTCATTCAAACTTGTCACTGGCATCCTCGTCGTCCCCTCGTTGTGTCTGGACCCCGGTAACGAGCCCCCAGACATCACAGATTGAGATCTTCTAAGGTATGGCCCTTCGCGTATCAAGTAATATTGGTGTTGATTAATGCGGGGCTGTACCTCTCTGTGAAAGTTCAGTATCCAGACGTTGAGGATTTTTAACGAAGACAACACAGACGTTAATGAATAACCAAGGAATTCCTTATTAACTATTGTAAACAAAAGAATGTATTGATAGATTAATATAGTCTAGTAATGTTTCTTCAACTTTCAAACGCAACGTTAACCTCCATTAATCTCAACCTCCATAAGCTCTCACTCAAAACAATCC
The DNA here is from genome assembly GCA_964017045.1 of Omphiscola glabra. Lineage (NCBI taxonomy): Eukaryota > Metazoa > Mollusca > Gastropoda > Lymnaeidae > Omphiscola > Omphiscola glabra. Next base: position 4,191,975 of record OZ024803.1, on the reverse strand, counting down.
TCACTTCCCCCGGAAATCGCACCCCAACACCATAGCACGTTTTTCATCAAATAAATGTGGTGCTACATATCGGAAAGTCCCGAACAAAACACATCATAAGTTACATGTGTAATTAATGGTGCGCCGTTGTTCAATCACAACCTAGTCATTTGTGACAATGACTTTTTTAATAATATTAATTTTGAATAATCTAAATATGTACAATATTTATAAAATCCTAGCACTAGTAAACCCTAATACATGCCAGCAGTATCAAAGTTTTCAAGTTTTTTGGGGCTTCTAATATCTTAAAAAGAACTACCAGGGTACACAAATTCTGGAACCAATTGATTAGTCAGATTAATAATGGATGCTCATGGCGGCATACTAGCTTTGGCCTTTTAAAAGCCATTATTAGCCAGTTATAAAGGATTTTGTTATCCTGCCCTTGTGTCTTGCACTATAATACAGCTGTCAGAGTGAACTTGGAGAACAAACTAATTCAGACTTATGTGACCTTGACACCATATGGCTATGGCATGAATGTCAATGTCATGTTCTCCTTCACCTTGTTAAACATTTTCTCCGCCCCCTCGTTACAACCAATCGCAGTGGACTTACTTTTTCTCTCTTCCGTCCATTTTTGCTTAGTTTCCATTTAGATTTGCCCCATACATTCATATAATTATTATTATTATTATTATGGGTAGTTTTCTATAGCGTGGTACCCCAGCCTAGGGCTGGGCTCACCACGCTGTACATGCAAATTAAAATGAACTTAAAAAATATAAATTAAAAACCAACCATTCCATATCAATTTACATGTGAAGCCATGGACGGCACTCTGCAGCATCGTTTAACTTTCGCGGTTAATCAGTCAGGATAGTAAAGTTTAAAGAGGTGTGTTTTGAGTGCAGTTTTGAAAGCTGTGGTGGTTGATATATTTCTGATGTGTAGTGGAAGAGAATTCCATTGTTTGGGGGCACAGTAAGAGAATCACTCTCTTGTCCTATAATTTATTGAAACCCATCATTTTCACATTGGATTTCTTATTTTAAACAAAATGGAAAATGAAAATGGATATCCCTATACTATTTGGCCTGACTCCCTCCCCCCTCTGACCTATAACGATGCTGCTGGGTGCCCTCCATGGCTTGACATGTAAATAGTTCTGGAAAGGGTGGGGTGAATATACATTTTTTTTTGTTTTGTTTTTATACAGCCATATTTTAAAAATTGAAAAAATCTCCTAAATGTATCCCTAAACCTAACCTGAACCCTAAAGTCATCAGCAACATTATAATAAAACAGCAACTTAACAAAACACGCAAATCAAAATGACGTCATGGGACAATCTCTTAGCATTTCATTAGCCAAATACTGTAATATCCCTCGCCAAGGCATGGATTGCTTTCTTAGGAACCAATGAATGTGAAGACATAACATGAAAATTGTATATGTAATGCAGCCATCCATTAATTTAATAATGATTATGATGGAGTTGAAGTATTATAATTACAGAAAAGTAAAGGTTGGGAAACACTGGAAAAGAACTAGAGAAATAAAATATAAATTCGCAGAAGACAGAAACTCTCCTGACCATTGACTAGGTACTTCGCCGAAGCAAGGGACACTCCTAGAAAATTTGTATCGGAAATGGGGGGTCGGCGTAATAGAATCCGAGTTTTTATTTTGTTTAACGTGAATGTAATTTTAATAACACAGGAGTCCTTTTGACCTATAATTAAGGTCTGACTCCGCCCATTTACTTTAGGAGAAATGTTTAGCTACGTTCCCATTTATTTTTTTTGTTCTTTATATCAACTTTTAGTGAGGAAAATCGTATGTCAATATAAGGCATCTTTCCCTCAAAAATTTTTATAGAAATTTAAAGATGATGCCTTTCATATTAAATTCTGAAAAACATTATATATTGATGTATATGTGTGCCAATTCTCATTGATGTAGGTCGTGTCCAACGTTCGCTACGCATGTCCCAGTAACCTGCATTACCATAAGGTCGCTCAGCCTAATTTCGACATGGCGTGGCCACGCCCCCTTTTAATTGGGGAAGATGCCGATACTTAGGAAATATTTAATTATTACTACTATTTACATCAAAATATTTGAAAAATTATGTTTTAGAATGAACTTACATGTTATTGAAAGTATAATATTTTAATTTGAGGTTAAAAACTCGGTAGAGTCCATATTATAATGGGTCATCATTTGCCGTGTGCAAAATGTCATGGCCATTCACAGTCACTTGCATAATGGCTATACCGTACTACTATCTCATTCATAAAAGGTTGCCGTGTGCAAAAACTATTAAACTAGGCCAGTGAAAGCTTTAATTAATTAGTCATACGCCAAAGTTGAAAGTTCAACATAAGTAGTTCCCGAACAGTAATAAGGGGATGCGTTGCCTTATATAGATTATATAGCATATGCCGGTATAATGAACTCCGTGCCGTAGATTTGGTAAACAGAAAAGACTTATATTAATACATTATATTAAATTTACTGATATACATAGTGCATAGTTAGATAAATTATAATTTATATATAATTGTATCATATTATTTTTAATACAGCATTAGTTCTGTAAATAAAAGTCATATAAAATTATCATTAAAACGAGTTATTTAGCTCGTGACGCGAACAGCAGAATCGGGTCACAGAATGTGGCGATGCGGTCCATGTTAAAAAAGGACAAACGAAGTCGTTCTTTAAAAATTCATAACTTTAAAACTACAACAGCTAAAAATATGATTTTGGTGTTATAATTCTGTAAAAAATTAGCTCTATTCAAATATGCCATTGGTTTATTTTTACAAAATTTTTGAATTTTTTACCAAAGTACCTACCATTGACCATAAAATAATTCAAGGCAAAATGCAAAGGTTTAATTGACCCTGTGTTTTACTAAGAAATGATGTCGTAATATAAAGCTAAGGTAAATTTATAGAAATGGGTACATTTCTACATTAGCCAAAGCTAATAATCATCCTTACCAACCACACAACTTGCTGACGACTTAAAAGCACAGCTATCGAATATATCTCGAATAAACAGCTCTTCCTTTGTCAAGGGCATCTGTGGTATACCCCCAATCGGAACGCTTACATCTTTCTTTGGTAGCTTCTTATTACCAATTACGTGATCTATAATTAAATTAAAATTTGAAACATGATCTGTTGACATATTTTTAGGAATACCAAATTCATTTAACTCATGTGGATTTGATACAGTTTGATTATTTATGGGCGCCGCCATCTTGACTAATGATTGGTCTTTACGATACCGAAGTCCGAAGTCGAGTGATGAATACCACGCTATTCAAAATATTCACCTTCGTTTTGCTTAACATTTTACACTGAATAAGATATTATATTATTTAATAATTAAATATAAGCACTAGTTAGTATTTTAAATTTTTACTACTGAAATGAATAAATACATTTTTAACAATTAAAATTTCAAAACATACAATCTTAAAATCGATTCCATAATAATATCAACATCAATGTTAGGGAAGACTACTCTTAGTGAATACGAAAAAAAAAAAAAAAGCTTAAGTCATGATAAGTTCAATACCTAAGTGGGAAAGGGGGGGGGGGGGGGAAGAGAGGGGGAGAAGAGGGGGGAGTCATCATTTATTTGTCTTTTTTTCCACGCCTCGCCCCCCTTATTTTTTTTACGAGGCCAAATTTTATGCTCGATTTAATGGTAAAGAAAAGAATGGTCTTAAAAATGTTCTAAACATACATTTTCTAAGCATAAATGTTCTATTTAGATTATTTACTTCTTTCCGTAATTTTTTACTCTTTAGAATGAACATTTGTTAGGCCTACTACTAGACTACGGTACACCAATGATGTGCATCCTCGTTCCGGATTTCTCCACAACCCCCATACTCTCCACTTCAACGTTATCACCTCCAAACCTCTTAAGCTACTCCCAATCTCTAAAACCACACCCCACACGACCGCCTCCCTGTCAAAATCATTGTTATTAGCCGTCACAGGTTTCCCACAGGGAGCGACACTAGTACACTCAGTCCTTACGGAGGGTTCCCAGTGTGGATGGAAATAGAAAGAAGTCATACGTAGTGCGCACTTTTGGAGCTATTGTGCCTAAATTATGGAAAATCTTGCCTCAATTTTTGAAGGAAATTGAAAATGAAAGAAAAACATTTAAGAAACATTTAAAGACTTTTTTCTTTAAATAGATTTAAGGACATTAGATCACGGTGAGCATGCTAAAATAGCATGAACACAAGCACTATAAAAGTATTCATGGCTTGAAGCCCAAGTCTCCATACCCTGTCCTACACTCCGCCATCATGAGCATGATTGGCAACCATGGTCTGGAACAGCTGGTTAAAGAACCCACGAGTGGGGAAGGGGAAACACCCTTGACCTTCTCCTGACCAACTGTCCATATCTCATCCCAAAAGTTGAGGTTATCCCCGGGATATCAGACCACTTCATACCATATTGTGAATTTCAAATTACCACACTAAAAAAAAAAAAGAAGCAGGTCATCCGAGAAATCCCAATTTATGCAAAAGCAGACAGGGATGACATGAGAAGTGCAACGACAAAGCTGAGCTCTAACATGCAGCAGATTCAGGGTAGAGAGTCAACAAAAGAGCTGTGGATGAAGTTTAAGACAACATTTACTGACGCAGAGAAGAAATATATACAACAAAAGACCACCAAACCTAAGACAAATCAGCCATGGGTCATGGCTGAAATCCGTAGGCTCATCCACTGAACAGACCGACAGTACAAGTGACTGAAGAAGAATGGCTCGGTGGAACTGAAAGCCATGGTACTGAGGCTGCGCCGAACCATCCAACGCTTACTGCACATGTCTTACTGGAACTACCTGAACTACATCTTACTAGAGGAAGATTCTCTGACCAAGAGTGTCAAGAACAAGCGCTTCTGGAACTACGTCAAGCAACAATAGTCCTCAAACATTCTGAGACCTATTCACCCAAAAAGCATCGACAGGTTGGAGGCGGTCTAACGACGGGCAGCACGGGTTGTCCCGAGCTGCTTCAGGAATACCTCTGCTGTTTGCAGCATGTTGGAAACACTGGGATGATCACCATTGGAGGAACGACGTCGATTATCCAGGCTCTATATGATGAACTCGAGGATCGGTCTCACTAGCCAGACCAAGAGCTGCAATCAGAAAAGATAAATCTATCGTCTCTCGTAGACGGAAAGATGCCATATCCCTATCCATATGATGAACAAGAAAAATAAATTAAACAGAAACTCGTCCCTCTCCTCCATAGAGAGTGACGAGGCCATGGCAGGCAGTTCCGGCTCATACCAGCGAGAACACAATGCAGTAACTGCTCACTACTTCCATAAATAATCGAGGACTGGAACAAGCTTCCAAAAGGATCAGTAGAGGCGAAAACACTTGACTCATTTGCATCTATTACACCAGGCCTTCCAACCCCCAGTGCATGATATCCTCACTGAGTAGCCCTTGCAACCAATGAAATATCCTCATCAACACCAGGCACATAAACATTGCAAATCCCTTCTACATACATAGGAGCCAGAATGATCAATAAATTGATCGTGGGCCCTGAATATTTAGAAGAAGAAGTCCAACCATTTCACACCCACATCGCGCAATCAAACTGCACAGAAAAGCACCGCGGCAAAATCCTGCTTTCAAAATGTACAATGAAATGCATATTACAACACCAACATCAAGGGATTTTTGCATCTGCCCCATTTCACCAACTCGAAAAACATCCTTCCCATCCTAATCCATTTAAATTGAAACCATGAAGCGTAAGCAGTGCCTCATTCATATTGTGTTTCGGTAAATGTGGAGAAGCCTATCCGCGATTTTTACCATGGCCGCCATCTTGGTTGCCCCGACCCGCGAACTTTTACGTGTTCACGGGTCGGGACAACCAAGATGGCGGCCATGGAAAAATAAAATAACTCATGTTTTTGCTAAAATTACGAATAAAAAGTTTTAAAAAATGAAAAAAATGATATAAGTCTATCCCTCACCCTAACCTGAACCCTAAATTCCTCCCTAACAGGGTTTTAACCCTTCCCTAACAGGGTTTTGACCCTCTCCCTAACAGGGTTTTGACCCTCTCCCTAACAGGGTTTTGACCCTCTCCCTAACAGAGTTTTGACCCTCTCCCTAACAGGGTTTTGAACCTCTCCTTAACAGGGTTTTGACCCTCTCCCTAACAGGGTTTTGACCCTCTCCCTAACAGGGTTTTGACCCTCTCCCTAACATGGTTTTGACCCTCTCGCTAACAGGGTTTTGACCTTATCGGAACCAGCGTTTTGACACTCTCCTTAGCCTAACGTGGCGCTGGGTTTTGACCCTGAAAAGTAGGAAAATTAAAAAAAAAACAAAGAGAAGTGGCCAAAATTAATTATAAAATAAAGAAGTAATGAAAACCCAACTTACATTTTCACGGAATACACTTTTACACACTTTATTTCAGGTTCCAACGAAAAGAATATCCAAAAATTAATGAAACACAGCGTGCTCACCCTCTAAGATTATCTTAAAAAATGGCGCCGCTTGGCGGCGCTTATTAACATATTTAATAGGCCAACCAATGAAATTTTAAAAATTATAAGTAATCAACCAATAAAAATCAATAAAAATTTGCCACCGTCATATTAATGAAAATGTAACTCTATTTAAAAAAATATTTTAAAAATAAGGGGAGTGAATCCACGCAAATGACGTCGCGGATAAACTCCTGGGCATCAGCCTGTGTTTCTTTTCACGCTATATTCTCACTGTTGCATGTTGTGCTCACATCCTGTCACATTTAATCTGCCCCGAGCTAAACAATAGTTTTAGGCAATGTAATGGACTACGATGATTCGATTGTTTTGTCACGTGATACGTGTAAAAACAAGTTAGACTTCCGGGAGGCTGTCTGCAACACACTAGTCGCTCACAAATTTTTCTTCAAACAGATTTCTTCCTTTAATCATAACTGAATTATAATTAATGTCACATTTAATGAATGTTATTTAAAGAAACGCGTGTATTCAAGAATATTTTGAAAAGTAAAATGTTTAATTAACATTGGGGAAGCGCTGATGGAGACAAACATTTTGCTTTAGAATTAATGATAATGGCAATGGCTGATCAGCTGTTATCTGTTGTTATGTGTTGTTATGTGTAGCAGAAAGCCTACCAATGGCTGGTGCGTATCACGTGACAAAACAAGGAAGTGACTCATCGTAGTCCATTTAGTGTTGATTTCTAAATAGCGTTCTAAATTAATTGTAAGCATGAACTTTTTACTTAGGAACCATCTATAAATGATGTAACAATTATTTTCTCTATCATCAGAACTCATAAAAAATTATTAGACTCCCTCGTCGTCTATATGTATTAATTGCATAGACACAATTCATATATTAGTACATTAAAAAAGATCACATTTTCATACCCCCCACCCTGCTGTCAGAGCCTTGTCATGAGGGAGGTAGGAGGGGTAAAGGGGCTTCCTCCAATTTTAAGCGGGGTTCGGATTCCGACAAACTTGACCGGTTGAACCAGTTAGCTCGGCAGTGACAGGTCAACCACCATTTTGCTCGGCAGTGACAGGTCAACCACCATTTTGCTCGACAGTGACAGGTTAACCACCAGTTTGCTCGGAAGTGACAGGTCAACCACCAGTTTGCTCGACAGTGACAGGTCAACCAGAATATAAAAAAAAAAAAAAATTCGACCCCACTATATGAGCTAAAATCAGATGACTGATTTTCCCCGGAATTTTCGGTTTTCATGAATTTCCAGCTTTTTGGCCCGGTATTGACAGTCATCAGAGTCAAGTTTGCCCGAACCCTATTCTGGTATTCGACTCGGCATTTCTGGAAACCACAGGGTGCCATAATTAGGCCAATCACCTGTTTTGTACTGTTATCCGTATGGATAAAATAATCTGTTATTTAAGTATATGTCTCGTTCTAAAACAGTACACATCAAAAGACGATACCATATGTTAAATACAATAACAAACAAAACGATACCCAAATCTAGGACTAATTACAATTAATAAATTTTATAAAAATAATAATGCATTACAAAATCAAAAGGAAATAAAAATTAAAGCTATTGACTTACAGAATAATGATCGGTACAATGTTGAAGAGGATACATTGTTGTAAAAGGTACAATGATACACACACACAGCAAATGTTTGTAAAGAATTTCTATCTCGTATAGCAACGTTCTATCGTAATAGCAATAATATCCCCCTCTCTTCCTGTCGCTCACTATATAAATATCCTGTTTCAAAGACATGTCTCGAACGCACTTACACATTGTTTTCCTTTCCTGATTTGTCTAGATTATTCTACACAACTCTAACAATACAGACTATAGATTTGATTTAGTGGTAAACAAGGTCAGAGACTATTTTTATTTAGCCACACCCTAAAATGCGGTTCCGAGCTTGGGGTCAGCTAGAGTTCATTCACGTGGAAAGATGACGTAATAATCACATTTGCATAATCACATCAATTAATAGAGGCCGTTTTGAGGTATAACCCCCCCCCCCTAAAATGATAGTCTACTCTACCTCGATACTAATTTAAGTTGCTTTAATTGAATCTGAAAACAATCTCACAGCAATTCAGCCAGTTATTTATTGGTTAAAAAAAATAAAAGAAGAAAAGTAATTTTAGGTACATCTTAAATTAATAACTATAATACATTTAAAAATAAATGAGTATACTTGTTAAAATTGATGCTTCCGCTGAAAATAGATGAGTTTGAAACTAGTATTCCTCATGTCAAGGTTAATTAAGAATGACTTGACAGGAAGATTATTGTCTTAAATTACTATGCAGGGCGATCCACTGTGCCCAGGATAATCATACAAAGCGATGAAACTCTCAGTGATCAAGCCAGGAAGTCATTGGTGAGTAGTTTAACTTGACAGTTTCTTCTGAAAATTTCTCCCAGCACCTCAACTCTAATCTGGAAATAATTGAAGTGTGTGACGACCATTGACGAATTCTACTATTTAAAAAAAAATCATAAAATATTTAAGCCCTTTGAAATCAAGGCTCTGTTACAACCGATGATCTAGAACAGTGGTTCTCCAACTTCCGAATGCCGCGACCCTGTAATAAAGTTCCTCATGTTGTGGCGACCCGCAACCACAAAAATTAGTTTCGTTGACACTTTATAAACAAACAATCGAATTCTCTTCCACTACACATCAGAAATATATCAACCATCGCAGCCTTCAAAACTGCACTCAAAACACATCTCTTTAAACTTTACTATCCTGACTGATTCCCCCTCTGAAAGTTAAACGATGCTGCGGAGTGCCGTCCATGGCTTCACATGTAAATTGATATGGAATGGTTGGTTTTTAGTTTATATTTTTTCAGTTCATTTTAATTTGTATGTACAGCGTGGTGAGCCCAGCCCTAGGCTGGAGTATCACGCTATAGAAAACTACCCATAATAATAATAATAATAATAATAAAAAATGTAGAGTGCTTTCAGATGGTCTTAGGCGACCCCCGTGACATGGTTATTCGACCCCAGGTTGAGAATCGCTGCTCTAGAAGGATATATCATAATTCATTCCCACACCCGACGCATTCAAGCTGCAAGAAGATTCATAACATAAATTGCCAATGTTAAGTATGCGAGTGCGCAGACGCACGTGTACAGATGGAGCTATTTTTTGGCTGGTGTTTTCTTTGTTTTTAGGATTCAAGGTGCGGGGAAGTACCGGAAGTCAAGAACAAAGACGACCACATCCACCAACTCATTCTGTCATTGGCGGAAGTTCTCCCTAAAGGCAACCTGCTTTGGAAATATCCCTCTGGATTAGACGCCTTTTCTTTCGGGTAAACACTCCTGCATGTATTTCATCTCAGTCGAATGTTTCTCCCTGTTGTTATATTTACTTTAGGTTTGAACGACATGGCCGTGATCATTAGATTGTTTTAAAAGATAATTGAAAATGTAAACAAAGTTTTGGTGATAGAGATCCATGACAAAAACGACAAGTGACAAAACGACAAATGACAAAACGACAAGATGACAAAACGACAAGGTGACAAAACGACAAGATGACAAAACGACAAGATGACAAAACGACAAGGTGACAAAACGACAAGGTGACAAAACGACATGGTGACAAAAAGACAAGGTGACAAAACGACACGTTTTCAGCCCCAACGCCTCCACCGCCTTTAATGCCTTACATCGGTGTTTCCCAATGTGGGGCCAACGCCCCACAAGGGGGCAATTTGATTGTTTAAGGGGGCAATTCGAAAATGAGCTATCTAGAACTTGAAAACCAACCATCGACTAGTATCTAATTTTTATTTTAAAAGGAGAATCATTCAAGTCTCAATTTAAAATAAGCGTTAGTTAAGAGTGTTGTAAAAAATGTGTTAATTTTAAAGGTAGTCAAAAGTCTCAGTTGGCAGTAAAATGGCTGCTTAAAATTGATGAAAGATGAGAATCCAGAAATGCTACTTGTGCATTGTGTTATTCATAGTAAAACTTGATAGCTAAAACATTTCGACTTTTTAAAAAAAGTAAGTACTAAATTCAGTTATAAAGTTCATCAATGCTATTAAAGCAAATATGAACGCCTCTTTAAGCTATTTTGTGAAAGACAAAATGCAGACTATGTGAGACTTTTTACTTCACTCTGAGATAAGTTGGCTTTCGGAAGCGAATTGCTTGAATAGATTTATGGAACTATTTGAAACTCTTTAAAGTGACAAACCTGATATGAAGTATCTGCTAACGGTTGATGGTAAAGCATTTGTGAATTATTTAGCTGATATTTAAAAAAAAAAAAATATTAAATAACCAAATTCAAGGAACAAATAAATCCCTTGTCGACGCAAAAGCGAATTTTTTTTTCATAACCTTAATTGAATTATGTCAGAAAAATATTTACAACAAAAATTTTGAAACGTTTCATTGGCTCCAAAAATGTAAAATGACTGATACCGATAGACTATACTTTTATTGTTGATCATCTGAAAATTATATAGGCTGATTTAAAAGAAAGATTTTCTGATTTAAAACAAATTGATTTTCCGACTTGGATGATGCAGCCAATGTTAGTGGATTTCTCTGATTTCAACTTCAAATATGCAGTATCAAGAAGAACTCCCAGACATGCAAAATGATGAGTCGGTTAAAACTTTATTTTATATAAAAGGAGCGATGACATTTCTTTGTGAGGAAACATAAATCAAATATCCACATTCAACCAAATGTGCAAGAAAACGTTTGTTATCGTTTCCACAGCTGGATATAACGCAACGTGGGAGAGTTGAGACTTGAGACTAAACCTAACTAAATTGGAACCTGACATAAAATCTCTTATAAGCAAGCATCAAGCACAAACATCACACTAACGTTAAACAATAAATAATTACGAATAATTAAAATAATATAGAATAATCTTTCATTGAATTTATTTCGTACTTGAATGTCAGTTCTCCCTCTATGTTTTGAAACATCATTTACTATCATTTAAGTTTCTTCAGTGAACAACCGTATTTTTTAATAAAATAAATTATGTATTCGTAACATTGGAGGGGGCCATAAGAATTTTAGAAAGGCTTATGTGGGGCATGGCACAAACAAGTTTGGGAAACACTGCTTTACATACAATAAAGTATGGTCGATTTTTTAAAAGATATTTAACATGCCTTATGTTTGGGGAAACACGGTATTGGGTTATCAGACTAACCCTAAACCTAAAGCTTGTAATTTTGCCACCTTGTCGTTTTGTTGCCTTGTCGTTTTGTTGCCTTGTCGTTTTGTCACTTGTCGTTTTGTCACTTGTCGTTTTGTCGTTTTGTCTGGTTACCGGTGAGAGTAATGAAGCATTGTTGAGACAGTGCGGGGATAATGCCAATGTACATTGAATGCCTATGGCGCCATCTACTTTGGAGTGACAGGGTTAAAAAACAAGCGTTTAGGCTGTATAGAAATAGAAATGTCCACAATCACGAAATCCGCAGGTTTAAAAAATCTGTTTAAAAACAACATTCTTTATTGGAAGGATTGTTACAGAAAATAAACCAATTTCGTTCCAGCCCCTTGTCCATTCCTGCCAGAGGCACCAGCAATCTCCCATAAAAGGCTACACTCTGCACCCGGGGGGGGGGGGGGTAAATGCACCGTAAAAGGGGAGGCAAAGGCGTGGTTAACATCAGTGGTGAACCTGGGGAATGACCCGTCCGTATTTATAGATAGAATTATATACATCGTATAGGCGGCCTATGTACTTGTGGTCATGTTTGAGACCTTGCCCGGGCAGCTTTTGGTCAAGTTACGCCACTGCATACTCTTAGATTAATTTTAGCCTCACGGCATGTAGCGAATACATGTCCTTAATATATTTTCAATTTCAACACATTAACTGGGAAATTCCCTATTTTCAGGAAAGACAAAGAGGCTGAAGTCATCTTTAACAAACAACGCGTTCCTTTTCGCAAGGACGGTTCTGAAGTTTGGACTCTTAAAAGGTTAGAGAGGCTATTCATAATCAAGGAATGAAAAAACAATTCACTTCTACCCAGAACATAAGCCATTTCCGGTTTAATATTTCATAGTGAGAGAATCACATAATCTACAGCAGCTGGGAATCAAAGCATGAAAAAGAAAAGCATTAGTAAAGTCTCAGTGGAAGGAAGTGGTGAGGCAGGCTAAAACCTCACATCGGCTGTAGCTCCACAGGGATGCATGGAGTGACACAGAAACTTCTAGGAGTCGTTGTTTTAGATAGTTGTCTGTACTGCTTGATGCAGCACAAGACCTCCACAAGGACAACACAATATGTCCAACTGGTCTTCTGAGAAGCACTGTTATAGATCATATAAATTAACACGTAAGATTTAACTGCCACATATTTTTACATTAATATAAATTCAAGACAAAAAGTTTCCCCTCTAAGTGCACGGCATACTGATCTTACAGATACAGGGAGACACTTGGCCGAGATAGACTCAGCGCAGACAGCACGTTCACACGTAAAAGTTCAAGACAGAGCTCCGGCACCATCAGGTCTCCCGCCAGAGAGAGTTTATTCTTTGCGGCACCTAATGCCTCCAAATCAACCACAACGATCCACTCGGTGACGTCTATAGGTTGGTTCACTTAGATCAATGGTTTCACATTGCCAATGATTATGGTAGGGTTAGTGCCACTCTAGGCTGGCGGACATATTTTTTCCCTCTGCCTTCCACGACCCCCCCCCCCCCCCCCCCCGCAAAAAAAACCAACAACAACAACAAAAGAAAAATGAAGTGGGCCGAAAAATGAGAACTCTTTTCTACGCCGCTGAGACAGCCCACCCCCCTTCCACTTGAGTGACTATGCGAGTGGGGCGCCATCAACTAAGGAACACCTGGTCGGCTGGTGGTGCCGATCTCGCACCACCTGCAGTCGAACTCTCTTGGAGATGGGGTGGATATATTTTAACGTCTTTAAATACTCCCAATCCCAACCCGGGGTGGCGTCAGATGCCCTCTAATAGAGACGCCCTCTAATAGAGATTTCTACACGTGGTTTCTATTTTGATCCAATCGTAGCTGGGACGAAATGGGCTATATAATGGTAGAATCATCGGCACGGGCTGCCACAACTCACCCACGTCCCATACCCATTAACGGCAATATGTAATCATATCCCGGCCTGTTTCTTTTCTTCTTCTTCTCTTTTTCTATTATATTAAGGTCCCAGGATCAATTTATTGATCATTCTGGCTCCTATGCATGTAGAGGGGATTTTCAATGTATCTGTGAAGAGGATATTTCACTGGTTGCAAGGGCTTCTTAGCGAGGGCATCATGCACTGGGGGTTGGAAGGCCTGGGGCAATAGACTCAAATTTGTCAAGTGTTGTCACCTCAACTGTGCCTTTTGGATGCTTGCTCCAGTCCCGGATTGTCTTTGGTAAGGAGCAGTTCCTGTACTGGCTTCTTGCTGGTATGAGCCGGAACTGCCTGTCATGACCTCGTCGCTGTCTATGGTGGAGGGGGGCGAGCTTCTGTTTAATGCCCATTATTTATCTTGTTCACCATGGAGAGCTTGGATAGTCGTCGTCGTCGTTCCTCGAATGGTGACCAGCTAAGGGTTTCCGGCATGTGCTGATCATAGGAAGCATATTTATTTCCACCATCGACTTTGAATATAAAACCAGTCGACGTAATTCTGCAGCAATATAAGTCACAAAGATATTAGGTTGCGGGGGGGGGGGCAAATTTAGAAATCAATGTATGTGACGACCAAAAGACATTTGAGTGACAATATAGTCTTATAGCGACAATTGAAATAATATAATGAAACGGTGATATTAACAAATAGGTCATACTAAGTATACATCGAGTAGCACTGTTTCTTACAGTGAGTTTGTTGAGGAAAACGGAAAAAAGTGTGCGCCTGTCTGTGTGTGTGTAAAGGGGGGGGGGGGCGCATTTCAGATATTCTTGTGTTCAGTGCCAATGGCGTAGGAAGGATGGGCAGAGCGGGTATCGTTTTTATTATACGGAGGGGCGGCCCTTTAGGCCTGCGAAAGAGATTATTTGTGGAAGAGGGCGGCGGTTGCCCTAAATACGACACTGGACTATAAGTGCCAAAATTAGGCGCAACGGCGACCAGGGTCAACTGTATTTCCACCCCTTCACCAAACATCAACTAAAAATCAGTTTATTTGTGTGTACGTTTTAATCTCTAAGCCCTATACGTGGAATGAATATAGCCCAACTATTTAAACAACATTTAAGGAAAATAATACTCTCGTCAGTTGAAGAAGATCATCTAAATGACTAACATTCAGTGTCTGTTTCTTAAAGGTGCAAACACTATCATTTTGAATAGGGTAGGTGGGCAGATTTTCTTCCACAGGGAAAAAGAAAGAGAGGAAGACCTAAGAATACATGGAGACGCGAGCTAGAGGCAGACACGCAAAATATGGGATACATCTGGAAGCAATTGGAAAGGAAAGCACAGGACCGGTATGAGCGGAAAAATCTTGTTGACGGCATATGCCCCAGACGAGGTAAAAAGATATAAGAAGAAGAAGGTCGGCAGAAAGTGAGAGGATGGACGCATACCGAACGAATTTGGGGAGGGTTTCTAGGGGAGTGGGGTCTAGGGGAGGGTTCCAGGGAAAGTGTCTAGTGGTGGGGTAAAGGGAAGGGGTATAGGGGAGGGTTCACCCCATGCCAGAAGTTGTTTGATTTTTTTTTCAAAATCAAGGGATGCATTTTTTGAATTCAGTGTTTCTTTCAGAAAAAAAAATGATCCGAGAGGGTACATTTCAGGGTGACAGGGGATCTCTCAGGACGCAAATTTTGGAATTCGTTGCCATATATAGGTTGAATTGACTCCTGTTGTGGCGCATCGTAGGGTGTTCCTTTGACGCAAAAGTTGTTTCGCCCCCGTACTATCACATTGATCGGCATGGACGGAGGGGTGTAAAGCAGCAATCGATGGCGTCGAAGGCTCACGAGCAAATATACGGCGGGAGATGGGAGGGGGGTCTTAGAGTCCTTTGAGAAAAGTTTTGATACGTTAAAAAATGTATTGATTTATTTTATCGCTTATCTAAATTTAGTTTTGCATGATTCCAAACTTAATCGTAGAGCAACAAAATATAGGTGTCTCTCAATCTGTTTATGTTTATACAAATTTTATATTTTAAGGTGTTAGTAAATGGTTTTGTTCTCTTATAATATATGTTTATTCAACTATTTATTTTGTTAAATTGTTTCATTAATAAATAAATGTTAAAAATCTATACATATAATTGATACTGATATTTTTAGAAAGTTTTCAGTCACAAAAAGGAAGTATACTTTTTACCTTCCCAAATATATCCTAAGGTTTACCTCATAAAAAACTCCACACATGTCAAGGTCATGGAATCAGTGGCAGTGTGTGTATGTTGATTTGGGAGAAATGAGGTATGTGAGCGAGGTGAACGATTGTCATGTCACGGACGGGTGAATGACTTGTGAGATGTCTAAGGTATAAAAGGGGGGTTAACTGTTCATGTAGAGAGAGAGATGATTATGTTCGAGAGAGAGGCTGTTATTATGTTCACGAACTTGGAGAGTGAACGATCTTGACTTCGAGAGATAACTTGTTTCGAGAGCTGAGGTAATTTATTCGCTCTCAAAATGGATGGACGTTTGATAGCTGAAGTTTGAGTGCAAGCCTGTGAATATCGAGTTCTTTACATGTATACATTCACCGATGTCCAAGTGGATTCGTGAGAGAGAGAGAGAGAGAGAGAGAGAGAGAGACATTTATTGTGAAGTAATATCATGTACCAACAAGGCCTAGACAACGAGTATATTCTTACGGACCAAAGAATATTTGACAACACACAAAAACTCTTTCTTAGAAAATATACTAAATAAAAACGTTTGTAATTTTTTTAAATACATTTCAAACAATTATACTAATTACTATATTTTTAAACTTGATGCCCTGATTTAAAAGTTGATCTGTTATTGAGAAAAAAGAAATTGAGAACATATTAATCTGATGTTTGATAGTTAGCAAGAACTCATTCAAATTATAGGCCTTTATATTGACTCACTCGTTTCCCATTACCTGCATTTCAGTGGAAGATGTCCACAACGCAAGGTTGCAGACATCCAGAGAAATACCTCGAATCAAATTTAAACTACCTCGTGTTTTGTCGGTAATTATTGGACAGTGTTTAGAAAAACACCTTGTGTTTTGTCGATAATTATTGGACAGTGGTTAGAAAAACACCTCGTGTTTTGTCGGTAATTATTGGACAGAGTTTAGAAAAACACCTCGTGTTTTGTGGGTAATTATTGGACAGTGTTTAGAAAAACTACCTCGTGTTCTGTCAGTAATTATTGGACAGTGTTTAGAAAAGCACCTCGTGTTTTGTCGGTAATTATTGGACAGTGTTTAGAAAAACACCCGGTGGGCCCTCCATAAATTTTATGCTCTTCATTCAACATTTGAAGTCTAATATTTACTGAAATTTTTAATTTTCTTTTTATCCTGTTGAAAAAGTTTGATTAAGTAAATAATACAGATTGCAAAAAGTAAGTTGAAATAATTTTTGAGGTGAGGAGGGGATATATATATATATATTATAAATCGTCCATTGAAATCGATTTTGACAATTTTTATCATCGTATTTGTGCTAATTCTTAATTTGGCTGTGGGTGCGCAGATGGCTCATGAGACCGATTCTGGCATGAAATGTTCTTGTGCAGTAAGGGGCCGTCTGTAAATTATGTCAAACTATCTTTAGAATCCCCCCTTCACCCCAAACCTCTCCTTCTCCTTGTCACAATCTGTCATAAATCTTAGACACCCCCGACTTTTCTAAAGTACGTCAAACTTTGGAAAAAAAAAAAAATTCAGAAAATTAAAAACTAAATAAAATGTAACCTGAAACATTTGACTATTAAACCTTTAATTTTATAGCATCGACATCTTATGTAAGACTACACCTATCACAACAGCGACATCTTATGTAAGACTACACCTATCACAATAGCGACATCTTATGTAAGACTACACCCATGACAACAGCGACATCTTATGTAAGACTACACCCATCACAACAGCAACATCTTATGTAAGACTACACCTATCACAACAGCGACATCTTATGTAAGACTACACCCATCACAACAGCGACATCTTATGTAAGACTACACCCATCACAACAGCGACATCTTATGTAAGACTACACCCATGACAACAGCGACATCTTATGTAAGACTACACCCATCACAACAGCAACATCTTATGTAAGACTACACCTATCACAACAGCGACATCTTATGTAAGACTACACCTATCACAATAGCGACATCTTATGTAAGACTACACCCATGACAACAGCGACATCTTATGTAAGACTACACCCATCACAACAGCAACATCTTATGTAAGACTACACCTATCACAACAGCGACATCTTATGTAAGACTACACCTATCACAACAGCGACATCTTATGTAAGACTACACCCATCACAACAGCGACATCTTATGTAAGACTACACCCATGACAACAGCGACATCTTATGTAAGACTACACCCATCACAACAGCAACATCTTATGTAAGACTACACCTATCACAACAGCGACATCTTATGTAAGACTACACCTATCACAACAGCGACATCTTATGTAAGACTACACCCATCACAACAGCGACATCTTATGTAAGACTACACCCATCACAACAGCGACATCTTATGTAAGACTACACCTATCACAACAGCGACATCTTATGTAAGACTACACCTATCACAACAGCGACATCTTATGTAAGACTACACCAATCACAACAGCGACATCTTATGTAAGACTACACCTATCACAATATCGACATCTCATGTAAGACTACACCTATCACAACAGCGACATCTTATGTAAGACTACACCCATCACAATAGCGACATCTTATGTAAGACTACACCCATCACAATAGCGACATCTTATGTAAGACTACAATCATGACAACAGAAAGTTCAACATCACTGCCAAGTTCAGGTCTTATAAGTAAGATTAAACAGTCATAAACTGTCACACTTTCTTAAGCGCCCCCTCCCCCACCTTTGAGCCTGACGTAATCTATTGACGGCCCCTGAATGCAGACGACCGATGGAACATCTCCAGGTGTAGGGCTAAACCGCACTTCTCTGGCATGTCTATTGTGTTTTGCGGCCGCTATTCTGTTGGCGTCATGCTGTATGGAGCCTCCATGTACAGAGAGAGCGCCGTGATGTTCGTTGCTTTGCCAATTCTTCCCTTGTATCCGGGTTTATAGCGAACTCGTTCAGGGTGAATTTTAGGTTGTCTTTAAAGCGTTACTTCTGACCACCTGCAAACCGCCCTCCAGGCTCGAGCTAGCCAATTAAATATTTTGGGCCAGACGTCGTCTCGAAATCTCACAGCATGCCCTTAAGTCCTCTAAGACGCCAATGTCCTCTTGTATTTATAGATTTTGTTTGTGACAATTCACCAATAGTACCGCATGTAGCCGTACTATTTAACATGACTGCAAATTTATCTTTAAATGCGACAGTAGCTGTGACTGTAAGCGCGCCTGTATACGAAACTAAAAATGTTACTTTGACTGTGAGATGATTTGTTCCACGCCAACAGAAGCAAGGCGCGTTGGAACCTATCCCGTGGTTCCTGGAGAGACTGTCCGAGTCCTGCCGGTCCTGTCGTTTTGGACTGCCCATGGACATGAGAATGTTTGAACGTAAGTCCCATACATAGGTGTTTGTCAATTTAGACTTTCTGTCATTTCTTGGTCAAAACGTGTTTAGACTTGCTGTTATCTCTTGGTCAAACGTGTTTAGACTTTCTGTGTTTAGTACACAGTGGGTATTTTCCAAGAACAAACTAAATTTTAAAAAAATGAATTAGTAGCTTTATTCTGTATGTGTTCTGTAGAGTAATAGTATATATTATGTTGTTGTCTGCATTATGGTATAGAACCATGTGGTGTATTCCTTGCTCTTACCACCATGCTATCACTTTTGCACATTCCCTTATTTTTTTATTGCCTTGTTTTCCTGGCAATTTATTTGATGAGACGTGTTTTTAGTTTTATTATTATTATACATTCATACCCATCCCTGTCTTGTCGATTCCGCTGTCTGGACTTTGCAGGAGAGCATTGCTGATGTCAAGTCATGGATGACACTCAGCAAGTTGAAACTTAACGATGACAAAACGGAAGCACTTCTTATTCACGATTGCAAATCATCCTCTAACTCAGCTCTTCCCACCTCATTTCAAGTAGGTAACTCAGACATACAGTTTACATCCTCCACTAGGAATCTTGGTTATTTTCTGTCTCACAAATTGTCTCTTGATAATCATATATCCCACATTTGTCGCTCTGCATACACGGCCATCCGCCACTACTTCACAGCTAGTGCAACAAAAACCCTAGTCTATGCTCTTGTTCTCTCTCGTCTTGACTATTGCAACTCTCTTCTGTCAGGTTCGCCAAAACACTTCTTAGAAAAACTACAAAAGATTCAAAACTATGCTGCTAGGCTAGTTCTAAAGGCAAAAAAAACGTGATCATGTCACAACACTACTTCATTCACTTCATTGGCTACCTGTACAAGCAAGGATTGACTATAAACTCACTGTTCTCTGACACAACGTTTTCTCGAATTCCTGCCCTTCCTATCTAACCGAACTTCTCTCTGTCTATTCACCCCTCCGTATTCTTTCTGTCCCCAAAACTCGCACAAAAACATACGGTGAAAGATCTTTCTCTTACTGTGCCCCCAAACAATGGAATTCTCTTCCACTACACATCCTCAATACATCAACTATCACAGCCTTCAAAACTGCACTCAAAACACATCTCTTTAAACTCTACTACCTCGGCTGATTCCCCACATAAACATATCTGACCGATAAACGATGCTGCTGGCCGCCGTCCATGGCTTGACATGTAAAAGTTCTGGGGTGGATGGGTTGAATATGCATTAGTTTTTGTTTTGTCTTTACACAGCTGTTCTTTATTACATACATGTATTTTGTTTTATTGTCACGATTATGTCTCTTTTTAAAATATTTTTATGTACAGAGAGCCTAGCCCTAGGCTGTAACACAGCGCTATATAAGACAACAAATAATAATAATAATAAATAATAATAATATTACTATTTTTTTCATCACACATACTGTCTGTATTCCATGAATGTCTTTATTTTTATGAATGTCTGTATTCCAGGAATGTCTGTAATTTATGAATATCAGTATTCCAGCAATGTCTGTATTTCATGAATGTCTCTATTCCAGGACTGTCTGTATTTCATTAATGTATACCATAAATGTATGTATTCCATGACTATCAGATTTACATGAATAATTGTATTCTATGACCATCTTTCTTGCATGACTGCCTCAATTCCGCTAACGTCATTATTCCATGACCGCATTCTATAAATGTCTATATTCCATGACTGCCTGTTGTCCATCACTGTCTGTATTCCATCACTGGATTAAATAAATGTATTCCAAGAAGTCTCAATTCCAAGACACCTCAATTCCATTAATGTTTGTATTACACTACAGTATTAAATTATTGTATACCATTACTGTATTCCATTACATGATAGCTTCCGGTTAGCAACTAGATGGCTGACTCGCAAATTTATGAATACCGAAATTGTTAAGAAAACGGAGAGTGGTGAGCATCTACTGATTTAAATCTACAAATTCAAAACGGTAAGCTCGGGTGAGAATACGGGAGTAAACCCAAACTATCCAGAGATGGAGTCCCGAAGTCGATATGACGCCGATAACAATGTCATTTCGGCAACTCATGCTACGCAGTTAGTGCCAAGCTGTATCGACTATTGTCATTCCCTTGGATCAACGGGCTGCGTGGAGAGTGGGGATCTGCTGCACTGGGCAACAGCTGGTCCTCCATAAAACACCACTCAGGCTAAGTAGGTGCACTGGTGACGTCACTTCGCGAGGAGCAGATTTTGTTTGTAAGGCAAGGAAAGTAAATAGAAGGAAGACTCAACCACTTCGCTTGGCAACATGGAATATAAGAACCATGTGTGCTGGATTTGACAACGACCTTCAACAGATTGAAGATGCAAGGAAGACTGCCGTTATTGCTAAGGAACTCGTCAGACTAAAGATTGACATTGCCCGCCTTGAAGAGACCCGAATAGCGGATAGTGGTACCATAAAGGAAGCCAGCTACACATTCTACTGGCAGGGGATAGTGGTACCATAAAGGAAGCCAGCTACACATCACACTGGCAGGGTAAACCCGCAGATGAACCTAGGAGGCATGGTGTTGGATTTGCCGTAAAAAAACACATTATTGGCCTGTATTGAACCTCCATCATTGGGATCGGAGAGGATTCTGCGACTGCGGATGTCATCATCTGCAGGAGAGGCCAACGTATTCAGTGTGTATGCTCCTATTCTTCATTCGACTCCAGGAGAGAAAGATGTGTTCTATGAGGTCCTGGACCAAGAATTATCATGTTTTCCCAAAATCGAAGCATTGTACATTCTGGGAGACTTTAATAATGAAGGGTAGGAGGTGATCAGGAAGCCTGACCTTCATGTCTTGGTTATCACGGATTACGAAGGATTAATGATAACGGACAGCGTCTGCTAGAGTTATGTTGCTCCCATGGTCTCTGTGTTACCAACACCTTCTTCATATGTAAAAAAAAATCCTAAAGATGTAATGGCGACACCCACTGGCACCAGCTAGACCTCGTCATCACTAGCCACGTGGAGCTAGCCATGAGTTTACTTCACACCCGCAGCTACCACAGTGCCGACTGTGACACGGACCATTCTCTTGTAGCAAGCAAGATACGACTAATACCCTAAAAATTGCATAATGCTAAAAAGAAGTGTCATGCACGAATTAACATCCACTGCTCAAATAGCCCAGAAAAAAATGCAGTGATTCACAAAAGTGTTGCATGATATCCTTGCTAAAGACTCCCCCGATGGCACTATTGATTCTAAGTGGACTAATTTATGCGATGCTGTGTACGATTCAGCCATGTCCGCCTACGGTAAAATGAAGCATTAAAATAATGATTGGTACGAGGCACATTGGAATGTGATGGAACCCGTAACCGAAAAGAAGAGAAGAGCCCTACTTGACTATATGAATGTCCCTTGTGCTCGTACACTACAGGCTCTCATAACTGAAAAAAAAAGAAAAATATCCCAGCAGAGTGCCCTCCACTGTGCCAACATTTACTGGCTGGACTTTACAACCGTATACTATTCGCTTCCAACAACGGGGATGCAAGGACCATGTACGAGGGGATCAAGAGGGCATTTGGTCCATACGCTTCAAAATAGACCAATCAATACCAAGAGAGGGCGTATCATCCAGAACCCAAGCGATCAACATCGGCGTTGGGTTGGGCATTATCTTGAACTATACGCATCAAAGTATGTGGTCACTGAGACCGCTCTGAATATTATTCCCGTCTTGTCAATAATGGAAAAACTAGATGAAAAGCCAACTTTGCGGGAGCTCGAAAAAGCAATTGATTACCTTACTGATGAGAAGGCACCAGGGATTGACGGCATTCCCCGGAAGTCCTAAAAATGGAAAAAGTATACTACTTCAGCCCTTACATGAGCTCCTCTTTCTGTGTTGGGAAGCAAGCCACATTCCCCAGGACACGAGAGACACCAACGTCGTAAAATTGTAAAAAAATAAAGGGACCGAAGTGATTGTAATAACTACAGAAGAATCTCTCTCCTTGGCTTAGTTGGAAAGTCTTTTGCCCATGTTGCCCTTACACGATTGCAGAGTCTGGCTAACCGCATCTACCCAGAGTCCCAGTGTGGCTTCCGGAGTGGGCGTTCAGCTACAGACATGATATGCTCGTTACCCCAATTGCAGGAGAAGTGTCGTGAACAGCATATGCCTCTTTACACTGGTTTCATAGCTCTGAAAAAGTTCTTTGAATTGGTAAGTCGGAGAGGCCTGGTCAGTTACTTGCATATAATAAGTAGTCCCCCACAACTGCTCACAATCATAAATTCATTTCACAAAAACATGCACAGCACAGTAACCCTCAATGACGCGGTCTCTGAGGCATTCCCAGTCAGCAGCGGAGTGAAACAGGTTGTGTACTGGCGACAACGTTGTTCTCCATTTTCTTCTCGATGCTTGTTTAATTTGCTTTCAGGGACTTTAAAGATGGAGTGTACATACATACCAGATCTGGCTGTTCAAAATTGCGCACCTTCGTGCAAAGACCAAGGTTAAAAGGATACTAATTCGTGGACTGCTGTTCGCTGACGATGCCGCCGTAACATCGCACACAGAATAAAGTCTTCGGCGGCTAGTTAATCGTCTATCACACGCTTGTAAAGAGTTTGGACTGTCAATGAGTCTAAAAAAAAACTAATTTTATGATGCAAGAAGCAACGCCCTCTCCAATCATATCTAATGAGGGCCATAATCTGTCGGTTGTTAAGCATTTCACATACCTTATATCCTATATTTCTAGTTCTCTCTCCGTTGATGAAGAGGTAAATATCAGGATCGCAAAAGCATCAGCAACTATGGCTAAACTGATTTAGCGGATGTTGAGTAATCTCAATCTAACTGACAAAACAAAACTAAGTGTCTATCAGGCATGCGTGCTTAGTACGCTCCTATATGGCAGTGAAGTGTGGACCACATACACCAGTCACAAGCGGAAACTCAACAGCTTTCATCAACGATGTCTGCGTCGCATTTTACGCATTCAAGGCAGGACAAGGTGTCTAACACAGAGGTCTTGGAACGTGAAACAATGTTTAGCATATTCTCCGCTCTTAGCAAGAGGCGCCTTCGCTATGGTTTACGCCATCTAAGGAGAATGGAGGAATGCCGTATCCCAAAGATGCCGTTGTATGGAAAGTTGGCAGAAGGAACAATATTTATTGGTCGGCCATGCCGGAGATTTATGGACGTTTGCAAAAGGAGCATGAGGGAAGCAAGCATTGACATCAACGAATGAGAGATCATTGCCGAACAACGTTCCGGCTGGCGAACAGCAGTGTATGAAGGAGTCGAAAATACAGAAGATGCGCGAAACGGAAGGAGCATTACGGATGGTCAAATCTAACCAGGAGCCAATACTCTCCTGTGAGAAATGCAGTCCAGATTGCCATTTGAGGATTGGAATAGTGAGGCATCCCTTGAAGTGTACGTAGCCACTCCATCGACTCTCGAAGACGGAAGGATGATATATATATATATATATTACCTTACTGTATTCAATCAAGTCTCTATTATACGAAGTCCCTATTCATGACTGTCTGAATGCCCTGACTGTATTCCATAACTGCCTGTAATTCATGACCGCCTGTATTCATTGCAATGCCTTCATTCTGAGAACTGTCTATATTCCAGGAATGACTATCTCTCAGTACCTGCTCGGCTATTGCTACATTCCATTACATAGGTTCATCGTCTATAGAAAGTGTTACATAAAGTACAAGCCAAAGCACAATGATCTACTACCGATGCAGGTCAGTGGCATAAATTCAACAAAGATATCGTAACATATAGAATATGGTATCAAAACTCCTGCCTGGTATATCAGCCAACATAAAGATGACATTTAAAACTTTATATATCAGCCAACATAAAGATGACATTTAAAACTTTATATATCAGCCAACATAAAGATGACATTTAAAACTTTATATATCAGCCAACATAAAGATGACATTTAAAACTTTATATATCAGCCAACATAAAGATGACATTTAAAACTTTATATATCAGCCAACATAAAGATGACATTTAAAACTTTATATATCAGCCAACATAAAGATGACATTTAAAACTTTATATATCAGCCAACATAAAGATGACATTTAAAACTTTATATATCAGCCAACATAAAGATGACATTTAAAACTTTATATATCAGCCAACATAAAGATGACATTTAAAACTTTATATATCAGCCAACATAAAGATGACATTTAAAACTTTATGTATCAGCCAACATAAAGATGACATTTAAAACTTTATATATCAGCCAACATAAAGATGACATTTAAAACTTTATATATCAGCCAACATAAAGATGACATTTAAAACTTTATATATCAGCCAACATAAAGATGACATTTAAAACTTTATATATCAGCCAACATA
Source organism: Omphiscola glabra (assembly GCA_964017045.1). NCBI lineage: Eukaryota > Metazoa > Mollusca > Gastropoda > Lymnaeidae > Omphiscola > Omphiscola glabra. The sequence goes on along the minus strand of OZ024803.1, from coordinate 4,166,266 downwards.
AAGATGACATTTAAAACTTTATATATCAGCCAACATAAAGATGACATTTAAAACTTTATATATCAGCCAACATAAAGATGACATTTAAAACCCTTAATATTTAAAAATAATAATTAGCACAATCGGACATCCGATAAGTAGTTTGAATGGGTACGGAGGGGGGTGCAGCTCGCACGGGGTGACACCATCGCAATTGGGGGAGAGGGGGAGAGTTTGCGCAAGTCGGTTTCATAACAGCACTCAGCTAAATCGCAGAGCATGGAGTCACCTCAGAGATCAGGTGCACCCGAACAGGGTGCCACTACAGTTAGTTTCCACCAAAGTAGGATGTCATCAGAGCGCCACCACATTAGGGTGACACCACAGTCGCGTGTCACCAGAGTGCCAACTACAGTAGGCAGTCACCAAAGTAGGAAAACTTTGGAGAGGAGGTCCACGTGGAAGTTCGAAAGGATGTTGACACCAACCCCGGTGACGCCGCTGCATATGATAACCATATTAACGTAGAAAGGAAAAAAATAGGTTTTGTGCTAAAGAAAGTGTATCCAATAACCCAATCTGAGAACGCTCTAATTTATTGAAAATTATCTCCTGCCCACCTCCCCCTCCCCTAGATCTTTGAAACGGCACTTCAAGAGATCCTACTCAATGACGTGTCAAAGAAAGACATCCTGGCACTGTTCAAAGCACTAGACATCACGAGCGCAACAAAGATAGATCTGAAATTGTTCTCGGCCGTGTGCGCAGTTGCAGAGCGTATTTTGTACATCAGCTACGCGTAGGTATATTTAAATCCTTCTTACCGTGTACTTTAAGCTTTCTAATAACATTTTTGTCATGGAATCAATTTAAAGAACTTTGCATTATAGGCCTTGACCTTGACCTTTATTGGAAGAGAAGGGGATTTTGTGTGTGTTTGTTATTGTTGAAACTGTGGGGAGGAGAAGAAATATCGATGGGGCGAGTAGTGTTTGCGTGGGGGGGGGGGATAAAATGTACGGTACCCGTCATAAAATACATAAAGAGTTACTATAGATTTACATTGTTGTGAGTAGCATTGTTACGCCTGTCTGATGTTTGTTGGGTACATAGAAACACCACTGAAGTCACTGAGCTGCGAGACGGACCCTGTGACACAGGTCAGAGTTTTAAACATAATAATAATAATAATAATTCCACAATAATAATAATAATGCTGGGTCGTTGGGACCCGTTAACCTTAGACGGCAACTCATCTAAGAGATGGGACTCGTTAACCTTGGACGGCAACTCATCTAAGAGATGGGACTCGTTAACCTTAGACGGCAACTCATCTAAGAGATGGGACTCGTTAACCTTGGACGGCAACTCATCTAAGAGATGGGACCCGTTAACCTTGGACGGCAACTCATCTAAGAGATGGGACCCGTTAACCTTGGACGGCAGCTCATCTAAGAGATGGGACTCGTTAACCTTGGACGGCAACTCATCTAAGAGATGGAAACTCTGAATTCAAACCCGGAGATGGAGTCCCGTAGGCGGATAACATTGGCACAATGAAATATTCCGACAACTCCTGCGACGCCACTGGTGCCAAGCTGTATCCTCCACATGATGTTCCCTTGGGTTATCCAGCGGCCTGGAGAGATGCGAATAGCTGTGTTATAAAAAGTAATCTCAGGCCTTGTGGATTTCGTCCTGCGAAGTTTACACCATCGTCACAATGTGACGGACGAATGTCGGCAAAAAAAAAAAAAGATAAAAATAATAAAGACATAAATAACAGTACTAAATATAATAGTAAAACATAATAACAATGAAAGCAGTACTAATAATGATAATAATACTAATAAAAATAAAAATGACAGTAATATAGTAATAATAATGATAATAATAATTAATAATAACAAATAAATAAATACTTA